>CM050167.1:234474711-235773461 GCA_027410445.1 Discoglossus pictus
TTTTAAATTACCTCTGAGTACTTTGATTTTCAGGTTTTGGATGAGTGATTATTCTAGGTAAAATGCGGGTACAATCATTTTTTATTTATATGTTTTTTAATAAAATGTGTGTGGAAATTCATAGATGCAGTTTTTGGCTGGTTAATCCAAAGTAACAGCTTATTTCACATATAGTGCATTGGATTTAATAAACATAAAACAGAGAGGTGCAAGTCTTGAAAGCATGTCACTTGGATTATTCATCGAGATTACTGGCTAATTAAGACTACCCCTACGTTAAATTGCATTCTCCACACACAATAAACTGTTCATTATATCATTTATGATCTATGTGTTAGTCATGGTGAGGGTTAGAGTAACAGGTAGCAGCATGCTATTGATACAAGCACATTTTGTTCCATGCATTATATTATTTCAGTTTGAATAGCTTGAAAATATATTTTTCTACAAAATACTTTTTATTGATTTTAAGTGAAGTATTGTAAAATACTTTAGTACATATGTAAAGAACTGATAGAAAAAAATAGAAAAATAAAGTGTGCTTGCAAAGGAAGAATGTAGATATTCAAATAGATATAGGAACAAACAAAACTTTACCCTGAAACCAAGCAGGGTTGGGCCTGGTCACTACTTGTATGGGAGACCACCTAGGAATACCAGGAGCTGAATGCTGTGGCTCACTGGAGAAGGAACTGGCAACATGAAAACTAAATGGATCAGCATTACCATGGACATAAAGATGTGATTGGTGTGTTACAGTCTGTGAAGTCACAGGGAGTTGAAAACAATTGCACAACACAAATAAAAAGAGGGGCAAGAGTTTTTTTTTCCTTACTGACCAGAAGGTGGAATCCTAGATCAGGCAGGAATCCCCCCCCCCCCCCCCCCCAGGCAGCTGTGCATATGTACATGCGAGAGATGTGCAACGGAAAAGGAAAAATTGTATATCTTGTAGCCCTGACTGTGCCAAACTATCAATGAACAAGCTACAGTATTACTCTTTGTGCCTACTCATTTGAGTGTCTGTCTGCCACTAAAGGACAGCCTGGCGACAAGAAACACAGGTTATGTGCGCCATCTAGTGGAATATGTAATGAACAGCAATTTAGACAAATAAGCTCACTCACTTCCTTCAGATGGAAACATGAATCTACTACCACCAGCAAAATATAATTTAGTTTAATCCGGATGTGTTCTATTCAAAACAAATGATTCGGTATTAATTCTACATTTCTAAGCCTGTTCAGATAACTCAAGAGAGAATGTGACATCTCCTACCTTTTGCACATAGGAGTGTTGACCCATTCTGTCATTTCTATATTTTCTACACACCTCTGAATCTAATCTATAAGGCCTGCCTCTGGTACCTAGTCTTCAGATTCCAGTTTAACTAACCTGCAGAGACTGAAAACCCCCAATTTAGCACAAGGACCTACAACAGGTTAAGGCCCCTCTGCCACTATCGGTGGCTTGGAATAAAGGGGGCTCTTTATCAGCCAGGAGGGGCAGAAATGTTTGGCTTTTTTATTGACTCCTACAGGCACCTATCTTGTATAGTGAAGTTGCAAGGGGAGCCCTGAATTATTTTGCACCAGGTACTCCCGTTCCTTAGCTTTGCCACTGGTCCCATTGTTTCTCACCTGACATCAAAATCTATATTTATGTGAGATTGAGCTGCCAAGCTCATGTGCATGACTTTTATAGCATGAGAGTGGTGTGCACTTACCTGCTTCTGTTGCTGCATCCTTACATTGCTTCATTTTGTTCTGGCTCTGAAACAAAGATCATATAAATAGTCAGTTCAAGTCACAATAGAGGGTAAAATATGAGACTAAGATCTCACCCACTCCAGAAAACCTACAAGTCCTGAATTTAGATAATGTAAATGGGACAAACAATGGAGCTAAGCATGGAGAAATACAGTTGGATGATGTTCATAGGAAAGTATTCTAGTTGCAGATAGCGGTCTTAATGATTAGAGATGTTTGGTTCAGGAATACAGAATCTTGACATTTTGTGTGGTGTGCAACTGGCAATGCTAATCAGTTTAAACCTAATAACCTAAAATTCCTGTATCCAGTGGTGTATTTCTGCTTAGGCCAAAAAGACCAGGCCTGGGACTGCACATTTTCAGGGGGAAGCAGATTGCCACAAGTTGCCTGTGCACCATCGTGGAATTGTGGCACAAATGCATATAAGGTTGTAAAGGCTAATATTAAGATGGGGCATAGCTGTTAGAAAAGAGGGGGAGTAACTGGTTCATGTGCAGCACACTAATCTTATTGGGTCTAGAGCAGCATCCCAAAACAATGTGATTGTAGCTGGAGATAAATAACCAAATATATGTTTACTTGGGACTCAGACACATGCATGTGTACGAAAAGGAATTATGGTAGAACAATAGTTGGCTCCTTCTGCATCATAAGCAATTATACAAAAAAAGGAAAAAACGCAGTTTTTTGTGGTGTTGTAATGGTAGATCATACTAAAATGCAACAGAATTTATTGTCCAAGACAGGACCTTTCATTAGCATAGGACAGCATGAAACCTAACCCCACACCTTCCTCTATTACAAAATCAGAATCAACCAATGAAATTGGTATTTTTGCATCAATTGAAAATGAAAGACTATTTTCATTGATCTTTGGCTGAGGAAAAGAACTAAAATAGAAATACATGGCAGACAGGTTATTAACGCTCACAATGCTTTTGTTTCCTTTATATCTTACTTTTTTCACGAACATGTTTTTTTGTTGCTGGTTATAGTTGGTTGAGAAATACATTAAAGAACATATAGAACATAATCTGATAATTTATAAACTGAAATATTAGAATTCTATAGCTTAGATAGGGAGTGGGGATTTGTGGGTGGGATATAAAGGATCACAAGTGTTGATGAGATGTGGGAGTTTGGAAGCCCATGGATTATGTTATGTGAGGGTTAGAAAACAATACTGGGATTTTTGAGTCAATTGGGTTGAGGGGCATTTGGAAGTCCGATGGCCTGGTAGTTGACTGAAGTGGAAGTCAATGGGCAAGTGCAGCTTGGTGTCCATATATTAAATGGTGGAACTGCAGATTAATTAAGGATTACTGAAAATCTATGCATGGTGCATGAATTAGATTAGTGTAAGTCTGGGGTGAGCAATTAATTTCCCAAAGGGGCCACATGAGAAACTCGGAATGTTGTGGAGAGCTGAACGATAGGCTGAACTTAATTATGCTCAATATTAATTTTATAGCTTTATTTTCTCCCCCCTTTACAATTGGCAGTGTTCTTTTGTCCAGGACACACATTTGTATCCCACTGTAGGCCACTGTAGCAGGCTGCACAGGGACAGCCAAAGGGCTGGATGTGGCCTTCGGGCCGCACAATGCCCAGGCCCGGTGTCATATTTTAGATGAGTTTGAGTTGAAAGTCTTGCTCAAGGTGAAGAGGCTGGAGGTTTATTAATATAAATGATACATATTGTGCTTTGTTACCTTCTCTACTTGCTTTGGATTTCCTGTGGGCGCCAGCCGCTCATAACTCTGTTCGGCTTCTTCTGCATCTCTACACTTCTGCTCATAGCTCTTTTTTGACTAAACAGGGGAATGAAAAAACAGTGAGAATATACACCAAACACTTAAATTCACTAAAGTAGTGTGCTAGCCCATTTTACTATGAATATTGGACATCTCAGCCCTTTGCTAGCATCATACTGGTGCTCTTCCTCAGTTTTTGTGTAAAGTGTAAACTTACATCCATCGTCTTCTTGTACAAGGACAGTTTGTTCTTCTGTAGACGATCCATTGCATTCTCATACTGTAAGCCCAAACACAATTTAATGTCATAAGTAATTTAATAATCACAAACACAGGCAACAAAAATACCTCAGAGAGTATGTTTTATTATTTGAAGGCATTCACAATAGCATTTGAGTGTGAAGTATATTGGGTACATCTATTTAATAAAGAAAATACTTTTTACAGTATTCTGCTGTTTCCCATGATCTTTAGGCAGGATATCTCCATGGCCTGATTACCCATTAGGCAAACTAGGCATCTGCCTAAGGGGCTTCCCTGTGGGGGGCGCTTGTTTTTTGGGGCTTAAAATCCCCTTAAAATACTTTTTTTGGGCTTAAAAATGAAATTATGCAGTTTACAGACTGGAACTACAGTGTAGAAAACAATGTAGTTTAGAGGAAGGATCTGCACCAGAGCAGCATAAGTAAGTTTATTCAGTATAATGTTTTTTTCACTAACATGTTTTTTTGTAAGGAAATATTGGTAGAAAGTAGGTATTCTGTATGAAAGGCTATTTATACTGTATGACTACAGGTATTCCTGGGTTAATATTTATTTGTATGTATATTAAAATAATAGGAGACCCTGACTGTACATTTATATACTGTTATGATAATTATATGTGACCCTTGCTGAATGTGTGTACATTTGTTTAATTATAGTTACTGGTTAAATATATATATATATATATATATATATATATATATATATATATTTATATTATAATTTTGGTTGACCCTGGGTGAATATATGTACATGTATATGATTTTAGGGAGCCCTGGCTGAATATATATTTAGAACATAATAATAGGACACCCTGGAGGAATTATGATTATAGAATACCCTGATTAAATATGTATGTGTTAAAAATTATAGGTGAACATAACTGACTATGTATACACTCATATGATTATAGGTGAATGTGGCTGAATATGAATACATTCATATAATAATTGACAATTAAGGTTGAATATTTATTTTATAATGGTCCCTGTATTATGTCCCGTATATATCTATAGGAGACTATGGCTGAATATGTGTTTGTATGAGACACTGACTAAATATTTATAAAAGGTATTACTATGATGATTCCAGGTGACCCTCTCTGAATATTTATACATGAATACGATTATAGGAGACTCTGGCTGAATATGTGTACATTTATAGCATTAGAGGGGACCTAAATATGAAACTATGTACATATTTATTTTATTGCACAGGACAATGGCTGTATATGTGTATACTTATGCTGATTGTGTACATACTTGTATTATACTTATAGTGGGCCCTTAGTGAATGCTTATATAATATTAAGAGGCCCTGGTCCAATATGTTTAGATTGGATGAGTAAAAGTGATCCTGACTGAATATATATAAATATTTATATATGTATACTGCCCATACTGCCCAGGGGCTCCAAAAAGGTAGAACTGCGCCTGGATATTACCCTATCTTTTTCAAGCCATGAGCAAGTGAAGCCCTCTCTGTAAATCTTTGCATTGAATAGACTGCTGTGCTGAAATTATGTTTGTGGTTCCATGCTAATTATGGTGGGCAAAAAAATTAATCTAAGTGTGAGGAATTGACTCTGCTGGGTTTTGAACCCTGGTCCCCAGGCTGCTGAACCTCTTCCCTACCACTGCGCCAGCCTGCCTTTGTGAATTTCCTTGAGATCTGATAAACCTTGACTCTGCTAGCAATAGTATCAGTGACTAGTCTCTTCAGCTGTGTCTGGTCAGGTGTCTGGTCCTTGGCACTTCCTGTCTATGTACCTTGCCAGATTATTGTGGTTCCTGTTCCCTTCAATAAAGCTTGTTCCTGTTTCACCTACAAGTTGCTGAATTGAATCATTGCTGACCTAGGCTGCTGGTCTCCAAAACCTTGTGATTCCTATATTATTACAGAATAATCTGGCCCTTTCATGGAGACCGCCGGATCAGATTCTGCATTGGCCCAGCAGGTTGCTTTCTAGAACTGTGCAGACCCAGGCACAGACCATTCAAGTGCTGCAGGACCAGGTAGCTGAACTGCAAAATAAAGTTCAGTCAATGCACAGTGAGTATACCAGCTACAGGGCACGTGATGTTGCGGCTGCTACTGTTACACCTGCACAAGATGCCCGTTTGCCCCTACCAGAAAAGTTTGGAGGAGATCGCAAACGATTTAGGGGTTTCCTAAATCAATGCCGTTTGCACTTCATGATGTTACCTCACCGTTTTCCATCTGAAAGAGAGAAGGTGGGATTTATTTTCTCCCTATTCAAAGATGAAGCCCTGGCTTGGGGCTCCCCTCTTCTGGAACAGGACAGTCCAGTCTTGGGTAATTTAAATGACTTTCTTGAGGCCATGTGCCTAGTTTTTGATGACCCCAATCGATGTGCTACAGCAGAAGCCACTCTCCTTCATTTGCATCAAGGGAGGCGCTCTGTGGCTGAATATGCTGCTGAATTCAGACAGTGGGTTGCTGATACTACCTGGAACCAATCAGCCCAGAGGTTCCACTTCAGAAAAGGTCTCTCAGAAGCTATAAAAGATGAGCTAGCTCGTGCTAGCTCCCTGCTGACTTTGATGCATTTGTGCGTTTGGCTATCCGTATTGATCGGAGACTTTCTGAAAGAAGATTGGAAAGACAAGGCTCTTTTAGACCAAGTGCTACTCCTATTTCCTATTCAAGAATTTCTACTCCGACCCCACAAACACCTACAGACCCTGAGGCTATGCAGGTAAATCTAATAAGAGGGCCATTATCCAATGAAGAAAAACAGTGGCGACGCCATCAATTGCCCTAGCAAATCCAAAAGAACAATAGCTATGGCGGCTGAGGGTGCACATATTCGACACCAATCCCAGATTTCAGATCAACTGGATTCTGTCACAACCCTTGTTTTCTCTGGCTCATGGTGAAGAGGATATGTTGACTCAACATCCTCATTTTGTGGTGCCTATCACGTTGCAATGTGGTGATCATAAAATTTCAACTACAGCTATGATAGATTCTGGAGCAGGCGGAAACTTTATGGACATCAAATTTGGAGCAGGAAATAGAATTCAGTCTATCCCTAATTCTTCACCTGTGTTAATGGAGACAGTAGATGGTTCTCCACTTACGTCAGGCCCTGTTACACATGAGACTGTGCCCTTAAAGTTGACTCTGGAAGTGAATCACCACGAGGCTATATCTTTCCACCTAATTTCCTCAACACAGTTTCCAGTGATTTGCGGGGTACCTTGGCTTGCTCTGCATAACCCACAGATTGATTGGAAGACCAGAACTTTGTCCTTTCCTTCAGAAAACTGCTTAATGAATTGTCAACCCTCTAAGGTAACACCTGTTGCCACAACAATGAATGAAATGGTTGCTACAAACTTGACTAAGCTTCCTCTACAATATCGGGATTTTGCAGATGTCTGTGATAAGAAGAATGCTGATCAGCTTCCACCCCACAGGCCTTATGATTGCCCAATAGAGCTGTTACCTGTGGCTGCTATCCCATTTGGCCGTATATATTCCCTTTCTGAGCCTGAATTGAAAGCTCTTTGTGAATACATACAAGAAAATCTTGCTTTATTCGATCATCTACTTCTCCAGCAGGAGCTCCTATATTCTTTGTAGAAAATAAAGATGGCAGCCTACGGCCATGCGTTGACTACAGGGACATTAATAACATCACTGTTAAAAACCGCTACCCCTTGCCTCTCATTCCTGAACTTTTGGAGAGACTTCGTTCAGCTAAAATATTTACGAAGCTTGATCTTCGGGGGGGCATATAATCTGGTTCGCATAAAACCAAATGATGAATGGAAAACAGCTTTCAGAACCAGGTACAGGCATTACGAATATCTAGTAATGCCATTTGGGCTTTGTAATGCCCCTGCAACTTTCCAGCATCTTATCAATGATGTACTACGAGATCTCTTGGATCAGCTTGTTGTGGTATATTTGGATGATATCCTAATATTTTCTGATAATCTTGAAAACCACAGAAAACAGGTCCGTATAGTTCTGGAGCACCTTCGTACCCACCACCTATACATTAAACTGGAAAAATGTGAGTTTGAATAAACAGAATTTCAATTCCTGGGGTATGTAATAACTCCTAAAGGTTTAAGTATGGACGCAAGTAAAATTAAAGCTGTGCTGGACTGGCCCATCCCCAAGAATGAAAAAGATATTCAGAGATTTGTGGGGTTTGCCAATTTTTACGGGCGTTTCATTAAGAATTTCTCTGCCGTTATTACACAGATCACTGAACTTACACGTAAAGGGACTCCTTTTCAGTGGTCCGATAAGGCTGATACCGCATTCTCCCGATTAAAGACTCTGTTTACATCTGCCCCCGTCCTGGTACATCCTTAGCCGGAATTACCATTTATTGTGGAAGTTGATGCTTCTGATTCAGCTGTTGGTGCTATACTGTCTCAAAGGACTGGACCTAAGATGCTGTTACATCCGTGTGCCTTCTATTCCCGCCAGATGGTGCCAGCAGAAAGAAACTATGACATAGGGAATAAAGAACTATTGGCTATAGAAGCTGCCTTCACCGAATGGAGACATCTCTTGGAGGGAGCTACCCATCCAATTACTGTCCTCACAGATCACAATCAGCTAAGAGACTGTCAGCTAGACAAGCACGCTGGTCCCTATTCTTCTCGAGGTTTAATTTTTTGGTTACATACCGTCCTGGCTCCAAAAATGGTAAGGCAGATGCCTTGTCTAGAATAGCTGACCCCCTCCATACTACCGTAACCAAGACCACCATCTTGCCGGAGGATATATTGATAGGAGTTACATTTCCTTCTGATCTGATGTCTCGCATTAAAAAGGGCTACGCTGAAGATCCAGTTCTTCGTGAACCTACTCGTGATCTCCATATGACGATGCTTAATGGGTTTTGGATTTTTCAACAACGTCTGTTTGCTCCGGAGTCAGTGCGACTGGACCTTTTACGTCTCTACCATGACTCAAAACCAGCAGGTCATCCAGGAATCCAAAAGACACAAGAGTTACTTGCCCGATCCTTTTGGTGGCCGAAGTATTATGAGGATGTTAAGAAGTATGTGTCCTCTTGTGATGTATGTGCCAGACATAAGACTCCTGGCTCATCCCCTATTGGCTTGCTTCAGCCTCTTCCGATTCCTCATCGTCCCTGGGGATCTATATCCATGGACTTTATTGTGGAACTACCTCCCTCTAAGGAACACACTACCATTCTTGTTGTTGTGGACAGGTTAACTAAGATGGGTCATTTCATACCAGCTCGTGGTCTCCCTTCAGCTAAACAGACGGCTGACCTGGTTATTCGGGAAATATTTTGCTTGCATGGAGTGCCTGATGAAGTAGTTTCTGACAGGGGAGTGCAGTTTACATCTCCTTTTTGGAAACATTTTTGTTCTAATCTAGGTAATAATGTAAATCTGTCGTCAGCTTTTCATCCACAAAGTAATGGACAGACTGAGCAAACCAACCAGACTTTAGAGCAATATTTGCGGTGCTATATTAGTTACCTGCAGGATGACTGGCTGGATTTTCTACCCACGGCGGAGTTTGCCTATAACAATGCCCAACACTGCTCCACCTCTTTGAGCCCATTTTTTGCCAACTACGGTTACCATCCAACCTTTCTAGTGAGTCTCCCAATTACTACTTCCATTCCTGCAGTCACTGATCGGCTAACCACCTTACGAGATTCCCAAGACCTGCTGAAGGAGACTCTTTCGGAGGCTCAGGAATGTTACAAGAGAGCTGCTGATAGGCATAGAACAGGAAGCCCCAGTTTATCATGTTGGTGACAAGGTTTGGCTGTCAACAAGGAATCTTAAGCTTAGGGTTCCTTCTCATAAATTGGGTCAGAGGTTCATGGGACCTTTTGAGATCATCGCTCAGATCAATGCTGTCACTTTTCATTTGCAACTTCCAGATCCCATGAGAATACATCTGGTGTTTCACGTTGCAATGCTGAAACACTTTCCCTGGCCGAGCCCTTCCTGCCCCACCTCCAGTCCTCGGGGATGGTGAGGATGAATACGAGGTGGAGAAAATTCTGGACTCCAGGATCTTCCGCAACAAGCTTCAGTATCTGGTTTGTTGGAAAGGCTATGGTGAGGAGGATAGTTCGTGGGAACCAGTGGACAATATTCATGCTCCTGATCTTCTTCAGTCTTTTCATGTGCAGTACCCTGTTAAACTGGGTAATAGGTCATCCAGAGGCTGCACCTATAGAGGCGGGGGTAATGTGAGGAATTGACTCTGCTGGGTTTTGAACCCTGGTCCCCAGGCTGCTGAACTTCTTCCCTACCACTGCGCCAGCCTGCCTTTGTGAATTTCCTTGAGATCTGATAAACCTTGACTCTGCTAGCAATAGTATCAGTGACTAGTCTCTTCAGCTGTGTCTGGTCAGGTGTCTGGTCCTTGGCCTATATAAGGCAATTCCTGTCTATGTACCTTGCCAGATTATTGTGGTTCCTGTTCCCTTCAATAAAGCTTGTTCCTGTTTCCCCTACAAGTTGCTGAATTGGATCATTGCTGACCTAGGCTGCTGGTCTCCAAAACCTTGTGATTCCTATATCATTACACTAAGTTTGTTTTCTCAAAAAATGTACTTTGTTTATTTAATTAGTTTACATTTGAAGATAGCACTTTACCAAAGGCACTTTACAGCTTAACATAGTTATAAAATGGTACATAATTTCCTTGAGATATAGAGTATTCCATTTTTTTCTCAAGGTGAAAATGGCGGGTGGATAGCAGAGAGAGTTGCAGCACATAGGGTGAGATAAATGAGGCAAGAAACGGAGGAGCAAGGTAATTTACATCACAGTAAAAAGTTATTCATGTTAATTTTTACTACGTCAATGCTATGAAAACTTGACTCTTTAAGGTCAATATTTAGGATTTAGGACTGAAACAAAATCCCTTTCTAGTATAAAGGTATATTACAACACATCCTAATTTATTCTGGTAGAAAACATGGTGCAAATAATTGTATTTACCCAGGTTGGCCCATGCTTCGCCAAGATAAGTTAAATCAAATTTGTGATTAAAATGCCAGATGCTAAACATTGCTTTTTCATGCAGAGGCAATTATATTTAATTTAGGACACTTGCATCAAAGCATCACAGCAACAAAGTGTTTGCTCCGGTCCTAGTTTGTGTTTGCTTAGTATATTGAAATGGATGGTATTAAAATTAAATGAAGTTCTACCAATGTTTATGATTTATTGCAAAGGTTTTCCACCACTTTCATTAAATACATCAGATTAATGGAGGAGCCAAGGAGCCTGTTTCCCCCTACATCTTGTTTAGTCAACTAGAGTCCATCATATTGACTTGAGGGACTGGGCCATGTCCACAGTCAAATAAAAAGATAGGATCATGGGATGCAAACCACACTCATTTCTCATAATGTATGTACAATATAAATACTTGTATTAATAATAAATGCTGAAATATAAAATAGCCTAGAAGTATCTGACTGTCTTACCATGCTAAATACTTTTTACACCTTTCCACCAACATTGACCATGGGAGTGTGTGGGCGGTACTTCCCATTGATAGTTAAAACGTCTTAACCATTAGTAAGCCATAAGTGATGCATCATGCATTGCGACTTTCAAAGTTAAAAGGTGAAATATTGGGATTTGTATAAAAAGGAATCTGAAGTTATGTTGTTACATTAAGAACATGTAGTTATCCAGTCAAATAAAATAAAGTAAACTGGGTAGATATTGCTGTATTGGTGTAGTGCCAGAACCTATCCTTATCTTTCTCCATATTATGTGGATTAAAAAATAAACAACCTAAAATATCCAGTTGTACGCAAATACTATAATGTACTATTGCATTTTAGTGGGCATGGACACGCTCTGATATGTAGCATTGTGTATTTCTTCCACCGTTCTTACCTTCTTCCTCAGTTCCTTCTGTCGTTCCCTGAATTCCTCTAATCGTGTGAGCTCTTCCTTCATTGTGAGCGCCAATTGTATGTGCGAGTTACCTATGTTCTCAATTTCTAAGATAAAGATAAGAGTATGAAAATAATTAAACATATCGTATAACAATGTAGGATTCTGCTAAAACTACCGTAATACCACTTGTTGGGTGTTAGTGTCCACAATATCATAGACCAGTATGCATGCAAACAGGAAATGTATATCCTAACTCCAGTGGGAAAATAAAGCTTACATTTTAGTAAGAAAAATATTATGGCAAGCAAACAAATTAAAATGAACAATAAGACCTATATTTAAGAAGGGAGCAAGAGCAAATCTGGTTAATAAGGGATTATATACAAGAATATTAAAACTGGATTATAAATAGGAGCCAACATGGATTTAGGAGGGATAGGTCATGTCAAACAAATCTAATTCTAGAAGGTTAGTAGGAACTTGGACCAAGGCAACTCAGTGGATGTAGTATTTTTAGATTTTGCAAAGGCTTTTGATACAGTGTCACATGTGAGACTATTGTGCAAACTAAGGGATACAGGAATTTCAGTAAATATATGCACATGGATTGAGATCTGTCTAAAGGACAGGAAGCAAAGGGTTGTTGTAAATGGAACATACTCAGATTGGACTAATGTGGTAAGTGGGGTTCCTCGGCTAAGTATTAGGTCCTCTCCTTTTTTAACATATTTATTAACAACTTAGAAGTAGGACTGAAAAGTATTGTCTCAATTTTTGCTAATGACACAAAGTTGTGCAAGGTAATTAAATTAGAAAATGGGATTTGCATAAATTAGAGAAATGGGCAATTAAAATTATTTTATATGCATAAATGTAAGGTTATATATCTGGGAAGGAAAAATAACCATGCCATTTATAAACTTAATGAAGCAAATCTAGGGGTATCAGATATTGAAAGGGATTTGGTAGTGCTTGTGGACAACCACCTACGTAACAATTTGCAATGCCAAGCAGCATCTGCAAAGGCAAATAAAATATTAGCATGTATTAAGAAGGGAATCAGATATAATTCTACCACTATACAACTCCCTAGTACGACCTCATTTGGAATATGGAGTACAGTGTTGGGCACCACTTCATAAAAAGGACATTTTAGAACTAGAAAGAGTACAGAGAAGGACAACAAAACTAATAAGTGGAATGGAGGGGCTAAGTTATGAAGAAAGACTAACCAAATGGATCTTATTTTCTCTAGAAAAAATGCGTCTACAAGGGGATATGATTACCCTAAATAAATACATCCAGGGTCAATATAAAGATTTGTCAAGGAAGCTTTTTGTACCAAGACGTTTTCAACTGACAAGAGGACATCCCTTGAGGTTAGAAGTAAAAAGATTCCACCTTAAGAAAAGGGTTCTTCACAGTAAGGGTAGTTAATCTACCAAGGGAGGTGGTGACAGGGGATTCGATAGATAACTTTAAAAAGGGATTGGATATATTTTTTACATAAAAAGGGCATTCAGGGTTATCCTGGTTGATTAGAGAGGGAATATTGATCCAGGGAGGAATCAGATTGCCAGTATCTGGGGTCAGGAAGGAATTCATTTTTTCCCCTTTTGAGACAATTGGCAAAGTTTCACTTGTTTCCCCCCCCCCCCCCTCTTGATCACTTAACAACGAATCCGCATATTGCAGATCAGAGGAGATCTTAGAAGATTGAACTTAATGGGCTAAAAGTTTTTTTTTCAACCTCAATTACTATGTAACTATGTATTTAATAAGAGGTAATTTCTCACAGCAATATTAATGTGGCATCATTTTCATCACAAGTAATCACTAGAAATCATACTGAAATAATATAACATAAACATTAGAAAGGTTGAACAAACGATTTGCTTGCTTTGTTTGCTACACAGTAAATCAGATGTGTTTACAGTTATGAATAGAAAAATGGGAAGTATACTTTTTCCCGGTGCTTGAACACTTACTTATCTAAGAGAACATAGAGGTAATTGATTTATATGGGACAACGGCAAATTAAAAACAACTTAAAAAAATATTAAAAACTAAATAAATGGTATTCCCTTGATTCTTTACCACTAAGCGAAAAATGTAGAGTACTAATTTGTACTGTGCATTACTGTCTTTTCTCTAAATAAGTTGATATATAGACAGTAATTAATGTATTATATAGTTACATAGTTACACAGTAATTGAGGTTGAAAAAATACTTTTAGTCCATCAAGTTCAAGCTTTTTAGATCTCCTCTGATCTGCAATATGCAGATTAATTGTTAATTGTTAAATAATCCAGAGGAAGGCAAACATTAAAAAAAAACAAAAAAAAAAAACAGTGAAACTTTGCCAATTGTCTCAAAAGGGGAAAAAAATATAAAATTCCTTCGCGACCCCAGATACCGGCGATCAAATTCCTCCCTGGATCAATACTCCCTCTCTAATTATCCAGGGTATCCCTGAATGCCCTTTTTATTTAAAAACATAACCAATCCCTTTTTCAAGTTATCTATTAAATCAGCTGTCACCACCTCCTTTGGTAGAGAATTCCACAGATTAACCACCCTTACTGTGAAGAACCCTTTTCTTTCTTGTCAGTTGAAAACCTCTTGGCACAAAAAGCTCACTTGACAAAGCCTTATATTGACACTGGATATGTTTATATAAGGTAATCATATCCCACGCCTTTTTTCTAGAGAAAATACGTTTAATTTGGTTAGTCTTTCTTCATAACTTAGGCCCTCCATTCCCCTTATTCATTTTGTTGCCCTTCTCTGTACTTTTTCCTGCCCTAAAATTTCCTTTTTATGAAGTGATGCCCAAAATTGTACTCCATATTCCAAATGAGGGCGTACTAGGGATTTATAGAGAGGCAGAATTATATTTGCTTCCCTGGCTTCTATACCCTTCTTAATACATGCTAATATTGTATTTGCTTTGCAGCTGCTGCTTGGCTTTTGAGCGCTGTTACCTAGGTGGTTGTCCACAAGCACTCCCAAATCCCTTTCAATATCTGATAACCCTAGATTTACTCCATTAAGATTATAAATTGCATGGCTATTTTTCCTTCCCAGATGCATAACTTTACATTTATTCTTATTAAATCTCATCTGCCATTTAGTCGCCCATTTCTCTAATTTATGCAAATCTCTTTGGAGGTAACTTTTCCAGTTAGAGTGATTCTATTATCCTGTCACTCAGTATAAATAAATGATGACTTCTCACCTAGTGACAGTTCCCAAATATAGAGCAGTCTGGAGGCAACTTGATCATTTTTCTATATTTTTGTTTCCCTTCTTTTAGCCAAAATACTGTAATAAAAATTAAATTTATTACAGTTAACACATAATTCTGAATCTATTATGCCTCCTGAATAAGATGTATCAACTCAAGAATGCCTATTTCCCTTTATTCAACAGTTACAGATAGGAATTATGCAATGTTCATTTTATGTTGAGACATAAAACACACTTCTCAATTCACATAAGTGTTGTTTGTATGACAAATAGAAACACAGTTGCTTAGTTATTTCAAACAAAATACATTCTTAATGTTAAACCTCCTTCTTTGCTGATTCAGGAAGCACTGCCTGATCTTTGTAGCAGATTGTGGCAAAATTACTCAGTTATTCACATCAAATTTTGTTTGAAATAACTAAGCTGCTGTGTTTTCATTTTATTATACAATATTTATTAAAGGAAGCCATGTTTAAAATGGTTTAGGGATTGAAAAGCGAGGCATTTGTGGGCACATTTGCATGTCCCTGCTCAGCTTCCCAGAATGCAGTGTAATAACAGTTTTTCTTGGAATTCTGAGCTGGAAGCAGGTTTTTTTTAACTTGTTTTTAGACATTCAAATGTGAACACAGATGTTCTATTTATTTACCATTTTATTATACAAACAACTCTTATGTGAATTGAGACATGTATTTCATGTTTCAACATAATAAAATAAACATTGAATAATTCCTATCTGTAACTGTTGAATAAAGGGAACTAGGCAAACTTGAGTTGACACATCTTATTCAGGAGGCTTAAAAGATTCAGAATTGTGTGTTAACTGTAATCATTTTTTATTACAGTATTTTGGCTAAAAGACAGGAAACAAGAATATAGAAAAATGATCAAGTTGCCTCCAGATTGCTCTATATTTGGGAACTGTCACTAGGTGGGAAGTCATCATTTATTTATACTGAGTGACAGGAAAATAGAATCACTCTAACTGGAAAAGTATATGTTGTAATTCAAATTCAAATTAAAGCTGAAAGTCTGCAGTTAAAGCACATCTTGTTTGTTTCATTTCAAATCCATTGTGGTAGTGTATAGAACCAAAAAGATTAGAATTATGTCGATGTCCCAATATTTATGGACCTGACTGTATATATACTGTATATTAATATATATATATATATATATATATATATATATATATATATATATATATATATACAGTATGTCACAAAAGTGTCCTCCTCACATTTTTCTAAATATTTTATTACTAGATACTTGCCCGGGAATAACATTTTAAGGCTGGGAATGCTGTACCTTCGTCACTCATCGCGAGCCCCGCGCTGAGCGCCTTCGTGCTCATTGAGTGGCTCGCAATGAGCGCCTTTGATGCTCATTGCAAGCCTTTCCCTCCGTCTGCTGTACAATTTTAAGGCTAGCAATGCTGTTTGCCACACAATGCGAGGCTATGGGCCCTCTGAGCACCTTTGGCGCTCATTGCAAGCCTCTCCCCCTGTGTAGTTTATAGGCCTGTCGCTTGAGTGTTACTGTCTTGTGTTGTGTTACTGCCTTGTGTTAAATGTTAGTGGCTTGGATTGAGTGTTACTGCCTTTCGGTAAGTGTTACTGCGTAGGGCTATATTTTACATCCTTGGACCTCGTTTTCGTCGTTTTGCGTTTTTTCGGTGCCATTTTGTTTCTCGCTTAGGCGATTTTCTATTAAATATGCCACAAATTAACTTGCAAGCTGACTCACAGGCTCCCTGGCTCCCCCACTGTGGTGTGCGTAAGTTAATTTGAGGAATATTTGTTGTTATTTTCATGTCTTTTTAGTTCAGTTGTTGGGCCGTTAAAGTCGTCATTTTGCAAGGCGCACAGTGCATGTCCGGGTTTTGGTCCTAAGTTGTATGGGTCGTAAGTTCTGCGTGCCTCAACTGCTCGCCTTGCTAACTCCTGCGTGCCTCAACTGCTCGCAAGCAATAAACGCCATTTTGCGAGGCACATGGTGCATGTACGGATTTCAGTCGTAAGTCGTAATGGTTGTAAGTCCTGCGTGCCTCAACTGCTCGCCCCTCTAAGACCTGCGTGGCTCAACTGCTCACCTCGCTTCGCGAGGCTCGCAGTGCAATGAGTGACTATGGCAAATGATACTCTGCTACAATGTAAAGTAGTAAGTGTACAGCCTGTATTACAGTGTAAATGTGATGTCCCCTCAAAATAACTCAACACACAGCCATTAATGTCTAAACTGTTGGCAACAAAAGTGAGTACACCCCTAAGTGGAAATGTCCAAATTGGGCCCAATTAGCCATTTTCCCTCCCCGGTGTCCTGTGACTCTTTAGTGTTACAAGGTCTCAGGTGTGAATCGAGAGCAGGTGTGTTAAATTTGGTGTTATCGCTCTCACACTCTGTCATACTGGTCACTGGAAGTTCAACATGGCACCTCATGGCAAAGAACACTCTGAGGATCTGAAAAAAATAATTGTTGCTCTACATAAAGATGGCCTAGGCTATAAGAAGATTGCCAAGACAATGAAACTGAGCTGCAGCATGGTAGGCAAGACCATACAGCGCTTTCACAGGACAGATATATATTAGTTGACAATCTTTTTCTTGGTATATGGTCCAGGAAATAATAAATGAAATAATAAATGAATTAATATTTATCTTTATATCCACATATTTAGGGAAAAGACAATACTGTACAGTACAAAGTAGTACTCTATCTAAATGTTTGCCTTAGTGGTAAAGAATCATTTTTTGTTTTTAACCTTTTTAAGATGTTTTTAATTTGCTGTTGTCCCGTATAAATCAATTAAAATGTTGTTATTTTTCCCTACCTCTATATCCTCGTGTTTACCAAATAAATCAGTTTCACAAAGATTCCCTTTAAGCCAAAGATATCATAGTCAGCTAGTATTTTTAAGGTCAATGTTTACTTTTTTCTTTGCTTTTGATCTATAGACTAGGATGAACTGAAGAAAAAACAAATTAGTCCAGGATTAGAATATATACTTTGTAACGCTTGGTTTTGGATAGATAGAATGGTAACCTAGATGAGTGTTTTTGGTTCCTATCTGTCTTTAAATCTGTGTTTCTATATTTTTCAAGATGTGCTTAGCCACTTATGTGTATGGATAGAGACAACAAAGATAAAGTTTAAAAAAAATGTATGAATAATACTTTTTTTGGCTGGCAAAGCTTTTTAAATTTGTTGTTTTATCACAGGGAATATGTACAAAATAGGATTTTTTTTAGGAAAGGGACGTGAAAGAGGTCATAATAGGTGACAAAACAGTTAAAAATACATAACATAGCTAAACACATTTTACATACGGTACATACTTTAAATAATTCAGTTGATCCATACATTTAACATGTAATAAATCTAGAATTAAACCAGTAGATACTTGTAAATGAAAGAAAAAAATGTTGTACTTACGTTGCTTTAATGTATCAAAGGACCCACGCAGTTTGCTGAAATAAAGAGAAAATAAATATTGTTAGAAGCAGATTTAAGAACTCATATAATAATATTTGATTTATATCAAGCTCTCCCAAAAAGCACTTAGTGTGCTTAGTAGAAAAAATAAAATTATATTTTATTCAAAGGCCTGTGTGAAAAGAAGTGAGGAGCAGTAGCTTCAACCTTTATCATGTAAGGCAGCAGCTCTCAACTTGTGGGTCGCGACCCCTTTGTGGTTCCAATGACAATTTGCCAGGGGTCGCCTAAAACCATCAGAAATTTGTTTTGTTTTTTGTCTATTCTAATCTGTAAAACTTGTAATTGTAGAAGTTGGTTTGTTAATAACTTTGCTGCTGCATTCTCGATCAATGTAAGCAATATAGTTTAGAGGTCTTCTGTGGGTGTTGGGTGCTTTATTTTGGCTATTTTCTTCAGATGGAAAAATTAGGATTTCACCACCGCTCAAACCTTTCTTTTTTATATCAGACTACAAGCTAGATCCACACGCAGGTTTAGCACTTATTCAGATTTCTTTCTTTAAAAAAAAGTATATTATAACATTATTACAATTTTCTGGGGACAATCCAAAACAAAAACAGCACTTAGCTTCATTAACTTTAATAATCATCAAAAAAGCAATGGAGCTATAACACTCAAGGAACTCTCCAAGATAGGTTTCATTTTGTTAAACATATTCTGCTACATTTTTTTAATTAGCGTACACTCCCACCACACATGGACAATGTACGTATCATGTCTACATTTTCTCCAACAGTTCCCTTTATTCAATAACACCATTTTGAGCAAAGATGCAGAAACCCTATACCAGGAATGGAGAAGCAATATTTCTATATATTAATATAAGCAATACTTCTATATAATTCTATATAAAACACATTTATGGGGCTCTCTTACTTTTTTTCAAATGCCTCTATTGTTTTTATTTCGCCTCTACTTATTGACCTGTGAGTGCTCCATAACAGTGTCTTATTGACTTCTGTTCTTGTGTAGAATTATACAAAAATTATTTTGTCATTGCACTCTGTAATTTATATTCTTGTTTATTTAAAGTAAATTCCTTACATGTCCAACTTTTATTATTGAGTTTAACTGGTCTATCATCATTAATCATAATAGATGGACAATCATGATCTAACCATACTACTGGTTTGATTTCAGGATTCACTACCTTTATAATCAGGGAAATATCAACCAACATATAATCTAGCCTAGAGAGGTCTGGGTTACTCTTAATCTAAAAGTATAATCTCCAACATTATGATTTTTAAGTTCCCAGCTATCACACCAATTCATAGTATTGACTAATTTATTGAAGTGTTTTGCTATTAGAACACTGCTTTGTTTTTAGGTATATTTATATATCTCCTATTTATATCATTATCAATAACCATATTGAAATCCTCCATTATTATTAGTTGACCCTGAAATATATTCATAAATGTATTAATTATTCTAGAAATATATATATAATTTGGTCGCCATTGGGGACATACATATGTATTAAGATATACTGTACATTGCTCCACTTAATTTACAAGTTAGAAAAAGAAATCTCTCTTTATCACCTTTTCCACATAAATTGGAGGATGTATGTAGTTTGTATGCTAATTAGAATAACTCTTATTTTTATTACACGAGGAAGAGAATTATTTAACTTAGGTTTCCCATCCAGTAACTCAACAATATACAATCTAATTTTTTATAATGCTATTCTTTTTTGAGGCTAGTTAAATCCTTGGACATTATGTGAAACTATTATAATCATTTTGGGATAATCTCAGTTTCTTCTTTGGTACCTGAACCTCATAACAACTCTTTAATAAGTAGCCTGGGATTTAATTACTAATAAATTGACCCCCCAAGAATACATTAATAAACACACAAGACAACATTCCCCCCCCCCAAAAAAAAATGCTAAGACAAATCCACATAGCCAAGGGTTGGGGGAATAGTTACTAAGCTACTCCACCTTGTCTCCACACCCCACCTTCACTTAACATAATAAATCTATTCCTCACATTATTAGTGCAAATATTTAAGGGGAAAAATTCTAATGAATTTGAATAAAGTGCAAATATAAGTGTTAAGAAAACTCTACCTTATTATTCATCATCATTAATATTATTATTATTATTATTAACATTTATTTGTAACGCGCCAGCATATTCCATAGCGCTGAACAGGTGATGAGAACAAAGAAAAATACAATGTTAACAAACTGCAGAAAATGTAGGGCCCTATTTTGAGCTTAGAATCTTTGTAGATAATCTAAAGGGAATGGAAGAAACCCAGGGAAGAACAGATTAGGAATAGCAAGAGTTAGGAAGGAAGGGAAAGTTTACTTAGGTAGGAAGATGAGAGAGGGAGTGGACCTGACAGAAAGTCATTTGAGGTGAATGGATCTAGTATGTAATATGTTATATGTCCCTATTGGTCAGATTATATAACCTGCAAGTGGAAATGTCAGGTGAGGGCCTGGGTTAGGAGATATATCTCCAGAGGCCAGTAGAAGAAGGACAGAGAAAGAAAGAGAGGAGATGGAAATGGGACTTTTAGAAGTGATTCTGCTTGTGAGCTTTATAAGAGAAAGAAGATGACTGGAGGAAGGAGAGTAGCTCATGGGAGCATAAAAGAGGAAAGGAGAGCATGGAAGGTGCTGAGTTTAGTCATGTTGTCCCCTTCTTCTTGTGGCTTCAATCTTTTCTCCAATCTTCCCCTAGAGTCTTCTCTAGGGGATGCTGCCATCTTTTGATATGGCCAAATTATTTGAGCTACAGTCTCATGATTATACCTTCTAGTGAACAGTTTGTCTTTTTGTCTCTAGTACTGATTTACTGGATCTTCGTGCAGTCCAAGGGACTCTAAGTAGTTTTTGCCAACACCACAATTCAAAGGCATCAATACTACGGTGCTCAGACTTATTTATGGTCCAGCTCTCACATCCTTATGTTACTACTGGGAATACCATAGTTCTAACTATGCAGACTTTTGTTGATTGTTTAATATTTTTTTTTTTTACTAGCTTGTTCAAAGCTTTTGTCCCCAGAAGCAAATACCTTTTAATTTCGTGGCTACAGTCACCATCTGAAGAGATTTTGGATCCCAGGAAAATAAAGTCTGTCACTGCCTCCAGAGCAGAGAGTGCAGGCCAGCTTTTGGACTCTCTGCTTTTACCTTCATCAATCAGTCCTTTAGATCCGCTCACTTTCAACCATCAGAGTAGTATCATTAGCCTTATGGGTGATAGGGGAAACCAGACGTGGACTCCTTGCTCACTGTGCCTTAGGGTATACAGCTGCACCTCACTGATGAGGCCCATAGAGGCCAAAACGCATCTGTGGTTTGTGGTTTCTCCTGTTCAGGGAGAATTGCCTGGTATTTCGGGACTGGATCAGTCTTTTCAGTGAGACCAGACTGATATACTTCAGGCTATTCCTCCTTGTGAAGGGCACAAGAGAGCGAAAAGAGGTTGGTCTCTGAGTAGGTAACCAGACCTATAGAAAAAACCCACTGAGTTATTTTTCATTCTCAGATGAGCACCTCTACTCTTTTTGTTTAGTATCATTATCTGAGGTTGTTGATATTTCTTCCAGCAATATTGATTACGGCTTTGGATTCATCCAGCCCGGCCTTACGCATGAAGTACTCTGCATAAAAGTTGAACAAAGAAGGTGACAATATATGTTGTACACTTTTTCCGATCTTGAACCATTCTCTTGTCCCATGTTTGGTTCTGACTGTGGCTTCTTCAGAAGGCGGATGAGATGATATGGTACTCCCATCTCCTTAAGGACTTGCCACATTTTGTTACAATCCACACAGTAAAAGGCTTTAGAGTAGTCTATAAAAGCAGAAATAAATGTTTTTCTGTAACTCTCTTGCTTTCTCTATTATCTATCGGACATTGGCAACTTGATCTCTTGCGCCTCTTCCACTACGGAACCTGGCTTGTATATTTGGTAGTTCCTGATCCATATATTGTTGAGTCGAACTTGTAGGATTTTAAGCATTACCTTGCTGGCATGTGAAATGAGTGCAATTGTTTGATAATTGGAGCACTCTTTGGCACTGCCTTTTTTTGGGATTGGGATTTAGGCTGACCTTTTCCAGTGTATTGGCCATTGTTGAGTTTTCCAAATTTGTTGGCATAAGGCAAACAACACTTTCACAGCATCATGTTGTAGAATTTTGAATAGTTTGATTGGGATTCCATCAACTCCTGCAGCCTTGTTATGAGCAACGCATCCTAGGCTTCATCTCACTTCGCTCTCCAAGATGTCTGGCTCCAGCTCATTGTACAAAATATTGAGGTCATCACTAATGTTAGGATCCTTCCTGTATAGATCTTCAGTGTATTCCTGCCCCCTCTTCTTCTATCTGATATTCTTTCTTTCCTGGGCTACTCCAGTTTGCCTTCTTAGTTTTCTTTCATTTAGAGATATTCTTTGTTTCCGTTTCCTCGATAATGTTGTAAACTTCAGTCCAATTTTCTTCAGGCATTCTGTCTTCCATGTCTAGTCCCTTAAATCTGTTATTTGCTTCCACTGCATATTCACAAGGGATATTATTTATTTTGTATCTACTTAGTCTGATGATTTTTCCTCTTTTCTTCAGTTTAATTCTGAACTTTGCAATAAGAAGCTCATGGTCTTAGCCGCAATCAGCTCCAGGTCTTGTTTTTGCTGATTGTAAAGAGCTCCTCCATCTTTGGCTGCAAAGTATATAGTCAATCTGACTTCTATATTGTCCATCTGGTGATGTCCATATGTAAAGTCGTCTCAGAGGTTGTTGGAAGAGGTTGTTGGAAGAATTATCTTGACAGAATTCTACTAATCTCTGACCTGCTTCATTTTGTACTCCAAGGCCAAGCTTACCAGTTATTCCAGGTATCTTTTTGTTTCCTACTTTACCATTCCCATCTCCTATGATGATAGTAACATCTTTTCTTGTTGTTATATCTATGATGTGTAGAATATATTCATAGAACTGGACATCTTCAGCCTCCTCAGCATCCATGGTTGGAGCACAGACTTGGATCAATGTGATGTTAAATTGCTTGCCTTGAATTCAAATTTAAACATTCTGTCATTTATTGGGTTGTAACCGAGCACTGCTTTGGCCACCCTTTGATTGACTATGAGAGCTACTCCATTTCTTCTGTAGGATTCTTGACCACAATAGAAGATCTGGTGGTTGTCTTGTGTGAAATGTCCCATTCCAGGCCATTTAAGCTCACTGATTCCCAGGATATCAATGTTTAACCTAATCAGCTTATTCTTGACCACATCTAGTTTGCCTTGGTTCATAGTTCTAACATTCCAAGTCTCAATGCTGAATTGTTCTTTACAACAGTGGACTTTCCTTTCCCCTGCAGACACATCCACAGCTGGGTGTCCTTTCGGCTTTGGCCCAACCACTTCAAAAGATATGGTTCTATTTGTACTTGTACATCTGGAAGATGCAAAAGCTGGATGTTCTGCACCTGATAACCCAAAAATAGAGAAAATATGTGAGAGCCTCTAAAACAAATAACTTTATTGATAATTAAATGCACCGCGACAGCCATTGATAAAGCTGCCACAGTGGTGAAATGGACATTTGGCTTACTATAGGGGAATTATGAATTTTCAGAACTGAACTATTCAAATCAGTTGTGGAGCTCCTTAACGGCATCAGAATTTTGGACAAAGGGTAGCCTGTTCTAGATGTTATGGCCTATGATATGATTTATAGCTGTTTACCTATTTTCAGAATTTAAATTATATTTTGTTTTTAATATTATTTAGACTTAAATCCTTATTCATTTATTCCTCTCATTAAAGAGGACCATTCATCGTCTGTAGTTTGGACTATACAGAGGTTACATGAGCACTTACAAGGAAATTGCTAGTATGTACCACAAGTTGTTGCTTAAGCTTCTATCCTGGAACAGTGCAGTCTCTTTTCTCAGAGAACTTCTGTTTCTTTCTATCTATTGTTATATATTCTAGCCAGATTTTTGGCATCAACTAATGAGCCTTCCAGAATGGAGGACCCCTCAAGGGTCATAGGACTGCTTTTACCCTATCCCTTTCTATATGCCCATGTTGTGACAAATATTGTCTTTTCTGAAAAACAGGATTAAGTCTAAATATTTGTATCAGTTTATTATCAGTAAATTCAATTGTTTTAGGGGCTCTCATATAGTTTTTTCCATTTTGGGTCATCATTTGAGATGTTATAAAGCACCATGTGAGGCCAATTTTTACATATGTTCTTCACCTGGGATGAAGGACAAATAAAGATGTGTGTCACCTGCATAACAATGCTAGTTTAGGCCATGTCTTCTAATTATCTCTCCTAGAGGTAGCATAAACACTGCAAACATTATTGGTTATGAAATAGAGTCTTGTGGAACTCCACAGACCAGGGGCATTCATTTTGAGGTGTAGGCACCTTAGGAAATATTCTATGACCTGTTATGAGAAAGGATTGAAATGACCACCTTGATCATATTTTGAAACTTTACCTCTTTATCTCCCACTATCAAAATATCATTGATACACTACCCAGGATGGTTTCTGTTCTGTGTAATTTCATGAGCCCTTACTGTAATGGGTGGTAGATATTATGTACTTAACAAATGGATTTCTATTGCCTTGGAACTGCTTTTACAATATCTTTTCCTAGGAAGGTTTATTTGAAACAGATCTGTAGATTATTGTGCAGTCTGGATATGAATATGTTTTTTTTTATACTTTCCTATAAGTGTAAGAAAACTGGAAAAAATAAATATGGTCATGTTTCACCTATTTCTCAGAGAAGAGTTGTGTCATGGACCCCTTTTTCTCTGCCTGGCTGTTGGGCCATTGAGCACAGACTGCTTGACTCCAGCAATGGATTATCTGCATAAACACCCCCATTAAATATTAGTGTTTTTCTGTGTTATGTGTAAACTGTGACTGAGTGATCACAATGGGATTAAAACAGGGTGTGCGGAGTCTGCAGTTATCAGATACCTCTACTGTACTGTTATCTGTTCTGGTCCATTCTTAACAAATAAAGTTAATCCCATCTGATATGTGCTAGAGACGGCAGGATGTGTATTGGAGATTAAGCCTATTAATCTCAGGAAGCTACTGTGGAGTTTATCTCTTGTGATTGTCTGTCACACCCTCTCATAGTTGTGCTGTGTACACCCCCTCTGTATCTATCCCCTATAAATACTGCTGTCATTTAAAAAAAAAAATCAGTTCACTCAGAGACATATAGAAATCATATGATCTCTTTAGTTTGTTCCTGGTGGCTGCGATACTGAACCTATCTTTACCCTCTAAGTAACCTGCCCTGGTCACTACCACAGGAAGGCTACTGTGACACCTGGAAGCACTGATTCCTGATGGAGAGACTCTGACTGATACAGAAGCTAGATATCAGGGTGCTGGTACCGCGATTTCAAAGAACCCAACAGTCCTTGTGGGTAGATAACCTGTAGTCTATAGAACGTGGCTCTGAGCATTTATTACCCCTACTCACGGATCATCACAAATCTTTTCTGTTATGTTATTTAAACTACTTTCTTTTAACTCTCTAAATCTATTACATATCTTGTCTGTACTGCTAAATCATATATTGGATCTGTAATAACTTGCTAAGTTTGACATTGTTAGCATATATATATATAATATACATAGTTTTAATCTGTAACAGTGGGGTAAACGGGGCACTGAGGCCATTACATGTGCTCTGCACCATTGCATATAGTGTAGAAAAGCATATGGAAACTTTCTTAAATTGAACTGACTTAGATAGTGTCACCTTTAGTTATCGAAGTTTGGGGTATGCTTGTTACACTGATTATATTTTGGATCTACTGAATTCTACAGTATATTCAGTATGTACAATATACAGTGGATATAAAAAGTCTACACACCCCTGTTAAAATGTCAGGTTTCTGTGCTGTAAAAAAATGAGACAAAGATAAATCATTTCAGAACTTTTTCCACCTTTAATGGGACCTATAAACTGTACAACTCAATTGAAAAACAAACTGAAACCTTTTAGGTAAAGGGAAGAAAAAATATAAAAATAAAATAATATGGTTGCATAAGTATGCACACCCTTACACTAATTCTTTGTTGAAGCACCTTTTGATTTTATCCCAGCAATCAGTCTTTTTGGATATGAGTCTATCAGCATGGCACATTTTGACTTGGCAAGATTTGCCCACTCTTCTTTGCAAAAACACTCCAAATCTGTCAGATTGCGAGGGCATCTCCTGTGCACAGCCCTCTTCAGATCACCCCACAGATTTTCAATCTGATTAAGGTCTGGGCTCTGGCTGGGCCATTCCAAAACTGTAATCCTCTTCTGGTGAAGCTATTCCTTTGTTGATTTGGATGTATGCTTTGGGTCGTTGTCATTCAGAAAGATGAAGTTCCTCTTCATGTTCAGCTTTCTAGCAGAAGCCTGAAGGTTTTGTGCAAATATTGACTGGTATTTGGAACTGTTCATAATTCCCTCTATCTTAACTAAGGTCCCAGTTCCAGCTGAAGAAAAACAGCCCCAAAGCATGATGCTGCCACCACCATGCTTCACTGTGGGTATGGTGTTCTTTTGGTGATGTGCAGTGTTGTTTTTGCGCCAAACATATCTTTTGGAATTATGGCCAAAAAGTTCAACCTTTGTTTCATCAGAACATAACACATTTTCCCACATGCTTTTGGGAGACTTCAGATGTGTTTTTGCAAAATGTAGCCTGGCTTGGATGTTTTTCTTCGTAAGAAAAGGCTTTTGTCTTGCCACTCTACCCCATAGCCCAGACATATGAAGAATACAGGAGATTGTTGCCATATGTACCACACAGCCAGTACTTGCCAGATATTCCTGCAGCCCATTTATTGTTGCTGTAGGCCTCTTGGTAGCCTCCCAGACCAGTTTTCTTCTCGTCTTTTCATCAATTTTGGAGGGAGCTCCAGTTCTTGGTAATTTCACTGTTGTGCCATATTTTCTCCACTTGATGATGACTGTCTTCACTGTGTTCCATGGTATATCTAATGCCTTGGAAAATCTTTTGTACCATTCTCCTGACTGATACCTTTTAACAATGAGATCCCTCTGATGCTTTGGAAGCTCTCTGTGGACCATGGCTTTTGCTATGGGATGCGACTAAGAAAATTTCAGGAAAGACCAACTAGAGCAGCTGAACTTTATTTGGGGTTAACCAGAGGCACTTTAAATAATGGCAGGTGTATGCTGACTCCTATTTAACACGATTTGGAATGTGATTGCTTAATTCTGAACACAGCTACATCCCCAGTTATAAGAGGGTGTGCAGACTTATGCAACCACATTATTTTTATTTTTTATTTTTCTTCCCTCCACCTAAAAGGTTTCAGTTTGTTTTTCAATTGAGTTGTACAGTTTATAGGTCACATTAAAGGTGGAAAAAGTTCTGAAATGATTTATCTTTGTCTCATTTTTTTACAGCACAGAAACCTGACATTTTAACAGGGGTGTGTAGACTTTTTATATCCACTGTATATGTATATTCTGTGTTATCTTATAATCAAACAAAAAATAAAAAAAAAGTGATATGATACAAATCTAAAAGCGCCACTTCATAGTGTTTTCATTTTACCATTGCTCTGTGTCTCTACATGGTTTACAAATTGTGAAAAATAATAATAATATAACTAACACTCTGTTAATATTTAGAATGTAAGACTTTCTTACTCAGCATTACGATGCCTATATTCGTCTCATGTCACCCCTTTACAGGTCATATATACATTTGTTTAAATTTCAACAAGAAAAAGGGTGTGATAGGATTCATAGTCAATTCAGTTAGCTACTTCACTATGCCCCAACATGGTTTGTATTGAGAGAAAAAGAGCTATTAAAACAGAGCTAACATTAAAAATGTAATAGTTTTTTCCACACCTATTTCTGGCCGGTGCAGCTCATTATGTATTCTGACAAGGCAGAAGCATCCTAAATCTACTATCCTTCAAAGTTTATAACTCAATTATTTTAGCAGCAGTTAAAAAAGGAAAACACTTTATCCAGAACAGATAATGGACTTCACTTTACCTTTAAGTTAGTATCCTAGATTACTACAGCAAGTAAGTTATGTTTATTGGATAGAGTTTAGAGTTGTTGTGGTCTTTGTGTGTAAAAAGACCATATACATATATTATCTACATTGTGAGCATATTAGATTTTATAAGAGAATAAGCAATCATTAATTGGCTGCCCCACATCAATAGCATTCTGCAAAACCTTTTTAAGAAAACAAGTCTCCAGTCAATGGAAATCATTGTTTTGGTACACTTTGTGTCTAAAAATTTTACTGGCCGGCGCGGAGGCAGCCCCAGGCACTGGGTCTGACGCAGCACAGCGTGACCCAGCGAAGTCTGGGGCGCTCCTGATTGGCTGGGAGAGTGGAGGAGGGATTTCTGCCCATTTCGTGGGCTTCCTCCTTCACTCTGCACCAGCCATTGCCAGGATCGGAAGCCAGCGTGGTCTGCTCCCACCTTAGTGCCTGCAAGTAGCAGTACCCAATAACCCTGTCATTTATAAGGCAGTGGGGGTCCCTCTGTGTGTGTGTGCTATGTGTGCTGTGTGTGCTTGGTGTCTGTAGGTCTGTGTGGGCTGTGTGGCTTGTGTGGGCTGTGTGGTCTGTGTGGGTTGCGTGGGCAGTGTGGGTTGTGTGGGCCGTATGGGTTGCGCGCTGAGTGGTCTGTCCCTGTGTGGTCTGTGCGGGCCAGGTGCTGCGGTTGCGTGTTGCGTGTGCGGTGTCTGTGCGCTGTGCGTGTGGGGGTGCGTGGTTGCGTGTTGTTTGCCTGCGTCCGTGGGGCCTGGGGTAGCTTGCTCATGGAACCTGGGGAGTTAGAGGCCCTTTTGGCAATGGTTAGGTCCCGAGCTTTGTGTCATGGGGTTAGGTGGGTCCAGGATAGGTTGGTTTTGGCGGATCTGGGGAGTGAGGGCCTTTCCACGGCGGAGCAGTCTGAAGTGGCTGCTAGCCAGAGTCCCGCGGGGGACGTCACTAGCGCACCACGGGCACCATAGGCCCACGGAGCCACGCAACAGCATCAGTTCCGGCAATAGGGCCAATCAGAGGGCAGGGGACATGGATGAGGTCCCCGAGAGCCAGGAGTTCATCCCACCCACTGCAGAGAGGTCAGAGCCAAAGGGAGGCACGGGCGAGGGTCTAGCCGTCCAGTCACCGCTTAGCGTCTTGCCCCAAGGCCTCCACCGGACCCCAGAGTCTGCTAACACCCCAGTTCAGACCCAGTCCCGGGTTTCTAGGGATAAGGAGTAAAAAGCCAGGGAGTCCTGAAAAGACTTCTACAGTTCGTCACTGTTCGGCCCCGGCGGACCCCACTGCTGCACCACTGAAGCTGTCATAGGTGTTTTGCACGGACGATGCTCCCCCAGTGGCGCGACCGACAAGGACATGGGATCCACAAGAGGAAAAAAAGACATCAGGTGCTCGAGGAGATGGCTAGCGACGGCAGTCAGGTGGTGATAGACGACGTTCCAGTCACAGCCAGGGCGGCACGGCAGACACGCCCTGCCAGGGCTTGCAAAGCAGGTACAGTCCTTTGGCTTTTACTTCCACCCCAGCAAGGAGACAGAAGTCCCCAGATGAAATACTTAGGCCACAGCTTAGGTTGACCGGTCACGACAATAGCCGAGCTAAGGGGACGCCAAGGGATACAGACACGCAAGACGGGTTTAGTTACGACATTGGCCCAGCCCTTAGGCCGTTGGGGTCAGTTGAATCTCTAAACCCTGCCGTTGCGCTAGATTTGGCTTCCAAGCACTCCTCAGGGTGCAAGCGGACTGAAGGGGCAGCGGGATACAGGCATAGGAGAGCTAGTAATTTTTCTTCCTGCCTTCCCAAATCCAGAGGCAGGTCCAGGTCCCGAAGTGAGAGGTCAGGCACTTGCAGCTGCACCTGCTCAGGACTTGGCAGGGAAAAGAGCCCTCAGGGAACAAGGCGAGCACGGACTCTTGTTTGGACCGAATGGCAAGAGTGTTCCAGGGTGGTAGCTACCCCTGCACGACGGGAGTCAGGTGAGCGTACAAGGGTTTTGGGGGTGAAGCGATATGTGGGGGGGGGGGCTCCTTCCATGGCACCCCAGTTGCTTGCATCCCTAAAATCTCTTATGTGTGCTCACGATCTCCCAATCAGTGACGAAATAGCCGGGGTGTGGGTGGGTAGTCTATCCTGGAACGCCCGGGTGCACCTGTGTCACTCCTCCAGGTTAACCCCCCTCCCTGGTAAGGAAATCAAACATTTCTACCCTTCCGGCAGGCCCCCAAGGGGTACCGTCCCCCTCCATTCAGAACAGTCCCCTAGTCCGGACAGGCGGGTCAGCCGGGAGGCCCACCATTGTATGTGCCCAAGACAACCTCGGGGCGCATTTGCCTCTAGAAAAGATCTGGCGCAGGGAATTCGTCAAACTGTTCTCATTATTGCTCATATGCCGTTTAGCAGATCCCCCGGAGCATTTCCCTAGGGAAGGCGATGATCGTAATAATTCCTTTAGGCGGCTTCCGCGTACATTCGACAACTGGCTCCAGGCCTTCTCAATCATGGTCTGCGTACTAAGTGAACGGCACCCGGAGCAATGCTCTGGACCGTTCGTATACCTGGAGGACATCAGGAATGCGTACCGGACCTACGCAGGAATGGCGTGGTGGCATTACAATGAGGAGTTTCGGCTGTACATGGGGTCAAGGCCAACCATGGCATGGATCGACAAGCCGGTAGCCTATTGGCTGAACATAATGACCCCGATGCGGTCCATGCTGTCCTTTCGTGGGAACGCAAGCGGGGCAAGGAGCCACCCCACGTCGGGCGCCCCTGTCCGGGGGGTTTGCCGCTCCTTCAACGATGGCAGCTGCAAATGGGGCTGTCGTTTAAAGCACTCCTGCTCGGGCTGGGGCGGCGATCACCCAGTATCCAAGTGTAGCAGGACCAGGGAAGGTGCAAGAGTGGGGGAGTCCTCTCCAAAGAGGCAGTACTCCTATCTGCTTGGCCGCAATGCTACCGTGGCTAGAACGCTACGGTAGACTGCCGGGAAAGGCAAAAGCAGCCTCGCTGCTGAGGTAGGGCTTTCGGGATGGTTTTGAGATCCCGTGTTCCCTCCTTCCATCCGCTTCACGTCCAAAGAATTTGAAGTCAGTGAGTGAGTTCCCCGGGGTGGCTGTGGAAAAAATCCGGGCGGAAGTGGGGCTTGGTAGGATGGCGGGTCCATTCTCAATTCCCCCACTCCAAGACTTGGCAATTTCTCCATTGGGAATAGTGCCCAAAAAAAAGAGCCTGGAAAATTGGTAAAGAATGGTCCACCGTGTCCTACGCGTCTTTTGACCGTGCCATGGGGCTTGTCAAGGCAGCCGGCGTCGGCTCCAAGATGGCCAAGGTGGATATTGAGTCTGCGTTCTTGTTGCTCCCCGTTCATCACGGTAGCCAACGGCTCCTGGGGTGTTTCCTGGAGGGAGAGTACTACATGGACCTTTGTTTGCCCATGGGTTGCTCCGTCTCGTGTGCGTATTTCGAGACATTTAGCACTTTTCTTCAGTGGGTGGCCTGAACAGCGGCGGGTCACCCAGGCATCACCCACTATCTCAATGATTTTCTCTTCGTGAGGCTGACGGGCCGTGATACGTGTGGTTTTATTCTCGAGACGTTTACGGGCGTATGCCAGGCCTTCGGGGTTCCGTTGGCGCATAAGAAGACGGAGGGTCCCACCATGGAGTTGGCATTCCTGGGCATACAGATTGACTCCAAAAGAATGGAGTGCAGCTTGCCCGTAGAGAAGGTGGCAGACCTTACAGAGGACCTCTCGGCCCTTGCAGGCGCGGGGAAGGTAACCTTGAGGCACCTTCAATCGATTCTGGGGAAGGTTAACTTTGCATGCAGAATCATCCCAATGGGCAGGGTGTTCAGCAGGTGATTGTCACTGGCTACGCCGGGGGTAATGCAGCCGCATCACTTTGTGAAAGTGTCAGGAGCGATGAGGGAGGACGCGTAAGTCTGGCTAGCGTTCCTTCAGTCGTTTAATGGCGCCGCGCTAATACACCCGGAAAGCGTGATGAGTGCCCAACTCGGGCTGTATACAGCGGCAGGATTGGAAGGGTTCGGCGCTAGCCACGGCATGGCCCGAGTCGTGGGTTTATGGTTGCCTCACATCGAACCTCAGTTCAAGGATCGTCAGGTTTGTGTTGGGTCGGCCTGCGAGGCAACGGTACGAGAAATCAATAGCCTCTCATCATCATCATTGCCGGTACTACACCTTATACGGCGGTTGGTGCTCCTTTGCTTGAGGTTGAACATATGGTTACGGTCATTCCACGTGCTACGTCCTGAGAACGGCATTGCTGATGCCCTTTCTTGGTTGCAGGAAGCGCGTTTCAGGTCACTGGCTCCAGGGGCGAAAACCCAAGGCGAGGACATCCCCCCGGAACTCTGGGAGCTTGGAGCGGTCGGATAGCCAAGTATGTCAGACAGTCACTGGCACCGGACGTGGGCGGCCTATAAGACGGTATGGAACAAATGGATCGATTCGAAAGAAGAATCATTAGGCCTGTTACTATGGTTCCTGTTGCGGTGCGCAGAAAGCGGCGATTCCAAGGCATCGGTTAGTTGGCAGGTCACAGCCCTGGCCTTCATGGTCAAGGTGGCTGGTACAAGGGACCTGACAAAGGAATTTTTGGTTCGCCGAGTGGTGAAAGGCATGTTCATGGGCGATCAGAGGCAGGACAAAAGGCGTCCGATTACCTTCTCATTGTTGGTGCGCGTGGCGCAGGAGTTGGAAGTACTCTGCAGGGACCTCTGTGAATCCCTGCTTTTCCGGACGGCTTTCTCCCTAGCGTTTTTCGGAGCCTTCAGAATCGGGTAGCTAGTCTCGGCGAACAGGCCCGGTTCGGGGGGGGCTGCAGGCGGTGGATGTCTGTCTGGAAGGTGACAGAGTGGTGTTATGGTTGAGTAGGTCCGAGACCGATCAGGAGGGGAAAGGAAGAGAGGTGACATTGCACAGAATTGGCTCTGGCTGCTGCACCCATGCGAACGTGAAGGAGTATTTACAACGGCGGCCACGGGCACCTGGCCCGCTGCTCATACATGCCGACGTGCAGGCATTGTCTCAGTTTCAGTTCACAGCAATCTTAAAGTCGGCGCTTGGGTTTGGTTTCGGCGGATTTTGGGACCCATTCTTTCCATATAGGAGCCGCTACCGTGGCGGTGAGATTAGGCTTGCCAACGGAGGTGGTCAAGAGGATCGGGAGATGGGAATCGCAGCGGTATAGGTCTTATGTGCGACCCAGAAGGGTTATCTAAATTAGACTTTCTGTGTATTACAGGTGGACAGAGACAGCTTTGGATTATCTGCCATTCCTACGTGTACTGGGCCCACAGGTTAGCCGCAGTCACAGGAGTAACGCTCAGCTGGGCATACCTGAAACGAACCTTCAGGTACTATGGGTTGGTTTCCGAGGCTCGAGGTGGGCACCAGTGCGAGGCTTGCTGGACAATTATGCACATCACTACGGTGATCCTGATATGGTGCTGGGGGCAATGATTTAGGGGTCGTTCCCATGCGCAAAATGTTGAAGGACATGAAGAGATGATAAAAAGGCGTTCATGGCGGAATGCTAGAGACCCAGTTTTAGTTGATAGGGCCCACCAAAAAATCAATAAGCAAATGGCCAGCTTTGTGCAAAATTTAGGTTTCATCTCCATTAATTACCGGAATTCAAAGGCGTAGACGACGAGGAGTTATTTCGTCTGGATAAGGTGCACTTAACAGAGATTGGGTTGGAACTGCTGAAATTAGAATTCAAGGAAGGGGTAACTCGGGCACTAGCTTTATTGAGCTAAAGGGAGGATGGCAGTCTCAGGAGGTGTCCCTCAGCCGCTCCGTGGTGGGAGGGGAGTTGCTCGGCCCACTGGCTTAAGTGGGCGTTGCCCTGCCTCATGGGCGTGCTTGGAAAAGCACTGGGTGGACCTGGGCCAGGGCGTGAGGTTACGGTCCTGGCCGGGCTCCTCCTCCATTATGTTAATTAAGGAATGTTATGTTAATTACGGTAATTATGTTAAGTTATGGATTATGTTAATCCAGTTGGTTAATAAAGTTGTGGCCCGTGCTACTACCAAATTGGTGTCAGTCGTAATTTCACAAGCTAATGGATCTTGCTGGGGTCATGTTGATTGCTAGACAAAAGGTTTTGCTGTTACCATTGTAAACACATACATGTGTACTCTTTTAACAGGTGAAGGGTTAACCATTTTCTTACAAAATACATTTCTAAATCTATTAAACAAGTTTTATCAAACGGGCTTGAGCCGAACCCAAAATATCTTCCACGACTGAAAAATCCTTGAGAATATCACATGCAAGAAAGAGTTGCTAGGGTCTCCTCTTTGAACTTAATTTCTGCATTGTTCCAACTAAGCGCTTATCAAAGCGAGACAGGGATCAGTGTCTTTTCTGGGTTTTCTGTCATTTCTCTGGGCTGTCACACTTTGGCATAAATGTATGCCCCCCTTATATTTTTTCTAAGATATATTACTGTATCTGTCTATATCCAAGTTCTATCATATCTTTCCTACAAAGAAAAGAACCAAAAAGGATTACTTCAAACTATCTTAAGAACGGGGTCAGTGCCCTGCTTTAACCAACTCTTTAGCTTTATGGAGGAAGGCACAGGAGGCTTTTCATTCCACTCCACGTTTTATTAAGATCCAGTCAGCACATGAAAATAGCTTGAACAAAAAAGAAATATAGCTTCCTTGCAGCTCTCATTATATACAGTCCCAATACTTAATACTGGCTTCTCTTGTTCAGCATTACCTTCTTCAGGGGGTTCACTTGCCTGTAATCATAGGCCTCTCTGTGTCTTTAAAAACTTCACCCTCTTCAGGGGTTTCACTTGCCTGTAATCTCAGGTCCTTCTCTCTTTCTCTCTCTCTCTCTCTGCAGCCATTCCCCTCCTGGGTGCTCTCTCTTTCTGCAGCCGTTCCCCTCCTGGGTAATCACCTTTCTGGGGTCTCTTCATGCAACCTTTCCAGGCTCTCATATTGTGAGCATCTGCCTCTGCTCACAAGCTTTCTTCACTGGGGCCTGTGTGTCCCAGGCACCTCTCTGCCTGCAACTCCACACTCTGTCTCACAGACAGGCTTCTGGCAGGGACCCCACCCATTTCTCCGAAGGGAACCTTTTATAGCAGGAGTTAACTCACTCCCTGCTGGAATAAATGCTGTTTTACCTCCAGATTGGCCTCTAGTGGGTCCTCTGTTACATGAGACAGATTGTTAATATCTGTTAAGTTGTTTTTCTTTATATGTTGTAATGGAGATAAAATAGTCCGAAATCTACAAACATTCTGTTACATTTCTGTGATGATCACAGTACAAAGACTAATTAGCACCTGCATTCCAGACTGTAGATGTTAATCAATACATTTATATCTGTGCCCATTTTCCCTAAACCGACTAATTTACTTTATTAAATAATAACCATTTATCTCTGTTACAAAAACAATTATTAAAGACACCTATACACAAAACCAACTTAGCACTTCTCAATACATATTTTCTTTTATTACACAATCAACAAAACTGTTTTATATCATTATTGATTGAATTGTCTGTATTAACATAAATTGTTAATCCAAGTTTAATAAGCTTTCATGTACTTCTTATTGATTTAAAATAGATTTTTTATACCAAAATGTTTTAAGATTATATACACTCTTTAGTGATCCATATATTGAACTAACAGAATATAGATTGTTTTAAAATAAATTGTTATCCAATCAGTTAAGGATTGTAATATTCCTATCTTGAACTAACCAAATATAGAATGTTTTAAGATAGATTGCTAAACCAGGTTTAATACGATTTTATACACTTCTTATTGATTTCTATATTGTACTAACAAAATATAAAATTTGTTAAAACTAATTGTTATCCAATCATTCACAAGAGATTGTAATAACCGTAATATATATTTTATATTTTGATCTATTTTAAACATCAAAGCTAACAAGTAAAGACATCCAATTGTTTATTCCTGATTTTACAATTGTCCCAATAAAAGCTATTCTGTAATAAAGCGTATACTTGTCTATAAATTGATCACTGAACTCAATAAACTTTATCAAATCTAAACATTGTAATATTTGTGTCATACTAAATTGTATGACAGAGTGTTCACAAAGTTCTCTATTATTTGTTGGTATTTTTCATCCATATACTTGTGTATCATATGCAAACTAATAGTTTAGAAGTAGCACATTGTTTATTTTACTTTAATCTATTATGTGGATGAGTAGACAAGCATGTAGTGAATATAGATACGGATATGCAAAACTAGCTTGTACATAACCAAATGGACCCAAACCGCACTGTAATTAAAATGGGGATGGTTAAAATTTCTAATCCCACATACTGAGCAGATGATCCATTTTTACAGTGACCAGTTAGCTGTGCTGCTAATACCACAGTGAGGTTTATGTATATGTTACTTTCACCACCGCATAGGAAATGCACAAGACCTCACACAAGACACTTCCTGCTCTCTTTATCAAGTCTGCTTCATAATGCAAAATGGCCCACAAAGAGAAGAGAGCTTTTCCTATAACAGGTCATGTGACCCCTCTATGGGATCGAATGTTTTCTCTGCTAAACAACTGAATCCAGTTATATATCCCTTTACTTATGAAATAAAATCTTTTTGGTAGGATTTGGTCGTTTCATTAGAATTACACAGAACACTAAAACCTTAAAGGGAATGTTCTTAAGAGCGCTCTTAGAGAAAACATATTAAACATGTCTAGTTTATCAGTTACCTCTCCTCCAGGTCTTCTAGCAATAAAAGTGCTAAAACTTTCACACAGACATTTCAATTTCTATAAGCAAACTCTTTCATATAAGAGCAAATTGTGCTGAGTTGAAACTTCCCCTTTTTTTGTTTGCTTAATTTTGAAACCACAGTGGTTTAAGAGTTAAATGGTCACTGGTGTGACATTTGTTCTATGTATTCTAACTAAACAAATAAATAAACACAACCTTTACATTTTTAATTTGTATAGGTAACTATTCTTGACTGTGTGTTTATATTTTCTTTTCTGAGCTGATTGTTTCTGCTAGTTTCACAAGATAGTGTAAACTAATTAGATTGTTAATTGCTGTGAAAGCTCTGGCATTTGTAGCTGCCATATTTCAATTGTGAACATAAAAACTACCTCTGCATTCAATATTCCCTCCCACCTAAGAAAGTAAATGAGTAGTAACAAAAATGGCTGATTGTTTCTCAACATAATTATATATATATATATATATATATATATATATATATATATAAAATTGCCTATGCAGTTCTTTAAAACAGTATATGTGTTACACTAGTACTTTAAAGGACAACTGAAATGCCCTAGCGAGAGGAGCTAGTTATTTTATTTATGAACTGATCATAAATAAAAGTTCTTCTTCTTATTATTATTATTATTATTATTATTATTAATAATAATAATAATAATAATAATAATAATAAACAAAATTCAATGTTCAATGTTGAATTCATTTTGACAGAATAGAGTTATCAGCCTCCAGCTTATGGTTTGTCTCCATACTAGTAAGGTCATTAGGAGAGGGTTGACTCAGAGACCAGTCTAAAGGGTTTTCAGAAATATTAGATTTGATAAGAGAATAAGCAGTCATCAATAGCACTCTGCAAAACCTTTTTAAGAAAACAAGTCTCCAGCCAATGGAAATCATTGTTTTGGTACACTTTGTGTCTGAAAAGGTTACTGCTGATTGCTAGACCAAAGCATCTGCCCTAGAGGTGGGAGAGACCAGCACCAAATGATTAAGTAATTTTATCACTACCGTATTAAAAGATCTATTTCAAGTTGTTAGGGCACTGCATTGATCCTTCAGACCAGGGTTACTCAAGTTCGATCCTTGAAGGCCACACACATGCCTGAATTTCAGGATATCCCTGCTGTGCACAAGTGAGTCAATTGCTTCTTCAATCATCCTGATTGACTCACCTGTGCACAGAAAGGATATCTTCAAATCCTGGCATGTGCGTGGCCCTCCAGGACCGAACCTAAGTATCCCTGTTTTAGACCATCATCTCCCAACTGAATATACAAATTCATCCTGAATTAAAGCTTGATGAGAGGTCGATCAAATTTTCTTACGCTTATCTATGGAGAAGCTGTATACATTAAGGAAATAAACTGAACACGCAACAGTGCGAGTCTCACTTTAAATATGTTGCTTTTACGGATGACACTTACTTGAGCTCTGTGTGTCCTCCAGCCTTTTTTGCTATCTGAACCAATTCCTTCCCATACTTTTCTTCTGCTTGGGCACTATCGGCAAAAAACAAGAAAATAAAATATAAATATAGAAACCAAGGTATCCCCACAAAATATTATACAACTAAATAAAATAACATGTTAATGTATTATGTGTGAGGTAGAGAGTGTATAAACTGATGTGTATGATGTGTAAAAGGGAGAGAATGTAAAGTGTTATGTGCAATGAGAAGGAAGCCTTTCACAGGCTGCCACAATGTTGGGGAACCTGACAATACCATTAAATGAAAGTATAATTCACTCTAGAATCATCCCATCTCTCAAATTCCAGGCCAACCACCAAGTGCTCAGGGGGTCCAGTATGAAAGCTCCCAGATACAAGGTGAGTCAAAGTAAGATTTTCTCTTTTTTAGATTCATGGCTTACACGGTTGCTGTTGTTAGTTTGTTACATACATCACAAACAAACTTTTCATAATAGACAGCTGATGAGGATGTCAATTAGAAAGGGTCAAGGGCAAGTGCCACATAAACTTATAGGATCACTTTGGTGGTCTTATGAAGGGCTCTCTAAAGTGTTTTTTTTTTTTTATCAAGCCCTACATAACTATTCATTACACCACGTTTCTAAATAACTGATCACTATTTTTCAATGATCCCCTCAGGATGCATAAGCTTCAGTTCCCTCTTATGGTAGTGGGCAGCAACTAGAAAGTGTACGTGTAGATGGCTAGCAGCTCAGGTCACACTATTACTAATGTGTGCTTCAGAGAGCAGACTCATAGAAGACTTCATATATTTAGCATAGACTTTAGTAGTAAGTGTACAGCCTGTATTACAGTGTAAATTTGCTGTCCCCTCAAAATCACTCAACACACAGCCATTAATGTCTAAACCGTTGGCAACAAAAGTGAGTACACCCCTAAGTGGAAATGTCCAAATTGGGCCCAATTAGCCATTTTCCCTCTCCTGTGTCATGTGACTCATTAGTGTTACAAGGTCTCAGGTGTGAATGGGGAGCAGGTGTGTTAAATTTGGTGTTATCGCTCTCACACTCTCTCCTACTGGTCACTGTAAGTTCAACATGGCACCTCATGGCAAAAAACTCTGAGGATTTGAAAAAAAAGAATTGTTGCTGTACATAAAGATGGCCTAGACTATAAGAAGATTGCCAAGGCCCTGAAACTGAGCTGCAGCACGGTGGGCAAGACCATACAGCTGTTTCACAGGACAGGTTTCACTCAGAGCAGGCCTCGCCATGGTCGACCAAAGAAGTTGGGTGCATGTGCTCAGCGTCATATCAAGAGGTTGTATTTGGGAAATAGACACATGAGTGCTGCCAGCATTGCTGCAGAGGTTGAAGGGGTGGAGGGCAGCCTGTCAGTGCTCAGATCAAATTGGTCTGCATGGCTTTTGTCACAGAAGGGAGGATGCACAAGAAAGCCTGCAAACACTTTGCTGAAGACAAGCAGAGTAAGCACATGGATTACTGGAAACATGTCCTGTGGTCCGATGAGACCAATATAAACTTATTTGGTTCAGATGGTGTCAAGTGTGTGTGGCGGAAACCAGGTGAGGAGTAGAAAGACAAGTGTGTCTTGTCTACAGTCAAGCATGGTGGTGGGAGTGTCAGGGTCTGGGCTTGCATGAGTGCTGCCAGCACTGGGGAGCTACAATTAATTGAGAGAACCATGAATGCCAACATGTACTGTGACATACTGAAGCAGAGCATGATCCCCTCCCTTCGGAGACTGGGCCGCAGGGCAGTATTCCAATATGATAACAGCCCCAAACACACCTCCAAGACGACCACTGCCTTGCTAAAGAAGCTGAAGGTAAAGGTGATGGATTGGCCAAGCATGTCTCCAGATCTAAACCCTATTGAGCATCTGTGGGGCATCCTCAAACAGAAGGTGGGGGAGTGCAAGATCTCTAACATCCACCAGCTCTGTGATTTCATTATGGAGGAGTGGAAGAGGACTCCAGTGAATCCCTGGTGAACTCCATGCCCATGCAAGTTAAGGCAGTGCTGGAAAATAATGGTGGCCATACAAAATATTGACACTTTGGTCCCAATTTGGACATTTCCACTTAGGGGTGTACTCACTTTTGTTGCCAATGGTTTAGACATTAATGGCTGTGTGTTGAATTATTTTGAGGGGTCAGCAAATTTACACTTTTATACAGGCTGTACACCTACTACTTTGCATTGTAGCAGAGTGTCATTTCTTCAGTTTTGTCACCTGAAAAGATATAATAAAATATTTACAAAAATGTGAGGGGTGTACTCACTTTTTTGAGATACTGTATATATATCCCGGTTAGGAACCTGGTTATTGTGAGAGGGGCCCTCTCCCATTCACGCCTCTTCCTGTGGGTAGCGACCTCACTCATACCAAGGTAATGCCATTTCCACTACCATGCGGCCTAATCAAACCCCTCAGCACAGATTTAGGCCCATATCTACTAAGCTGTTATCTTGCTCACGTTAAAAATAACTCCGTTTTTAATCGCCATGGGCCTTCAACATGCCCTACTGTACAGATTTTACCATAGCTAATGTCCGTAAGGGCATTTTCATTTCAGGAGAGCAATGATACCAAAAGGCTTTCAATAAGTCCTAACCATTTTTTGCTAAGCACTACATTGCCAATTCTGACGCCCATCGGTGTCCTCGCCCCGGTCCAGGACACACCTCTTTTCTCGTCATGTGACTTTCGCCAACCCTCATTGTAGATTTCGAACCCGGATCTACTAAAGCAGCTCCCTTGTCCAAGGTAATGCTTTTCAGCTTTCGCTAAACACACCATTACTGATTTCGGCCCCCATCAGCATCCTTGCCCAAGCTGTTTTTCATTGTCACATGGCTTCCAACAAGCCCATGTAGCAGATTTTTTTCTACATCTACTAAGCTTTATCCTTGAGCATGTCCAAGAACATACTTTCTCCATCATCAGGTCCCACTTAAAGGTTTTACATTTATCAATTTGGCATTGCTCCCTAGGTGGCTCCACTCCACCCTTAAAATATAATTCAGGCAGTGGAGAGAATAAAAGCTTTAGTTGTATCTCAGCAAAGTGTTGGGAAAGGAAGACACACTGCAAAGGGTCAAATAAAGAGTGGGAATAGAGGAAGTGGGTTAAGTGGCTGCAAACACAAGTGTGTTTGAGGCAAAGTGGATAGAGATCAGACGGAAGTTAAAGAGATACATTTTCTTTAGGACTGGTTTTAGTAGCATGCAGTTGATGGTAGATGGTGAATTGCTAGTTGCTGCTGTCATGAGTTGTCATGGTAAGTGTAACATAGTGAAAGATGAATGAGGCTATAATGCTGTATTTCTACCTGTTACAACTAGTTAGCAGGATGCCTCATGTTGCTCGTGCAGTGCCATGGAACAGGGTACTCATATGCCCAGAAATGTTTTATATAGAATGCTATTTCTGCAACAATACCTGATATACTGAATATACACTTATGTTTCTATTTATGTTTATACAAATCTTAGGAAGGGGACACATTAAGGGATCAGTAAGCATAGTAACTGGGGAGCATGAATCTGAATAGGACTAGGGTAGCATAAAACCTAACTAAACCCCTGATATAATGAGCATGTAATGTCTTTCAGAGACAGTGAACAGTTTGGTGAGCATGGCTACATGTGGAGGTGGCTGTGTTGCATCCAATGCCATGGTTCAGGGAAGTGTGGGCTTGTCAAAGCTGACTGAAGCAGTTAATTATAGTGCAGAAAGTGTGAGGTGGCAAAGTCAGAGCATGAATACAATTGCAATGGTGCAGAGTAACGGTTTTAATGAGATTACATAGGCTTCTGTAGGTTCTTCTTGAAGGGCTTGGTGATGTGGAGCAGAAACTAGCAAGGGGTTGCCTGTCAAAAGATAAAGCTTCGAGAGAAAAATGCCATTGTGTATAAATATTGCATCCTGGGTCACAATCTGTAAGTTTATATATGTGTTTGCTGTGATTTATGTTTCAATAAATCACTAGTAAGGTTTAATACTTACCGCTGCTTTAGGAGGTCCTCCACGTCCTTGCACATTTTCCTTCCATCAAGTAATCTCTGTAGGACAATTTCATATCCCAAATTTGATGTCAGATCTATGCACTAAGAAAAGAGACAAAATTAGGAGTAAGAGCTAAATCTATCTATACAGCTTATTATAGATGGCCAACTTGCCTTGCACTCACTATCACATTTACTGCCTACTCATAAAAGTAGAGATAACGGTCGTAGTTCCAGATAAAAGCAAGGCATTACCAGGATAAATATTCTTATATTTGCTTCCAAGATTTTGAAAAACACCAAATCACGTGTAATTCTGTTTAGTACTCTTACAAATAATGGTATCAGAAGGACTTTATAAAGGTTAACAATCTATCAGCCAAAATAGCTACAAGTGACTCAAGGTACTGTTAGCTGCAATGACAGCCACTTGGAAAAAAAAAACACTAACTGATTTTGATACAGAAAGGTTTTCAAACCTGTTTTACAAGCACTATGTATATATGTTTGTTCCTCCAAGATGTTTTGGAGCAGATTCATCAAGCCGCACCAAGGTTGCAAGCCTTGCACCAAGTGGACCTCATTCATCTGGACTGCATGCCACCACTTACACACCGCAGATCAGTAACAAAACAAGCAAGGTTATGTGCTAGGACAGTATAAACATCTCAACTACATGTAGGACAGGTCACAATTTTGCTGACACCCACTAGTGACTTAACACAATTTGTATGATGCATCATGCACCATCTGCATCAAATAACTTTTTATTGTGGATGGCTATGGATTGTCTAAGATCATTTTTATAAACTATATAATTCCTGTTAACCATTCCATTTGAATCTTGCAAAATATTAGTCATTAGACTGAGACTTGATTTGGCATAACTTTTTACTTAAGTAGAGGACTGCTATAGTTTAATGCCTGTTATTTCCAATAAATGTATTTCTTCAGGGATGGCTTTTCAAATCATTCTTTATTCTCAGTTAGTATCTGTCTTTCCTTGCAGGTATACAATATAAAAACAGTCAAATTCGAACATGCGCAGTTGCACAACTCAACTGCGTAATTGCGCAAAGGTGCACGTGCAACAAATGCGCCTGTCCGGCAGGGTCACACAAGGCGCATGCGTAACAGAGTCGCGACACGCAGCATGCACTACAGAGTCACGCAATGGCTCATGCGCAGAGCACACAGAGCCGCGCAAAGGCGCATGAGCAGAACACATGGGGGGGGGACAACGCGAGAGAGAGAGGCACATGAGGGAGAGGATAGGAAGGGGTGAGAGAAGGGAGTGAGAGGATGGGAAGGAAGAGGGTGAGAAGGAGTGTGGGAAGGGAGAGGGTGGATAGGAGTGGGTGAAGAGAGAGAGAGAGACAGAGGGTGGGAAGGAGTGAGGGTAGGGAGAGGATGGGAAGGAGCGAGGGAGGGGAGAGAGAGCGAGAGCATAGGAAGGGAGGGAGAGGATAGGAAGGGAAGGAGAGTTGAAGGGAGAGGATGGGAAGGGAGGGAGAGGATGAGTGAGGGAAGGGAGAAGGTGGGAAGGAAATGAGGGGAGTGTGGGAAGGGAGAGATGGAGAAGGTGGGAAGGAGTGAGAGAAGGGAGAGAGGGAGAGGGTTGGAAGGAGTGATGGAAAGGAGAGATAGAGACAAGAGAGAGAGACAGACAGTAGACTTAGGGAGAGAGAGGCAAGAGAGAGAAACATAAAATTATATGATACCATCATTTATGACAGGCAAGTTACTAGTATTTAATTACAAATAAGGCATAAAAGTCTGTGTGCCATTATTATTTATCCAAATAGACCTGCTCTTCTTTCTTACCATACTCACAATGAGAGATAAAAAAAAACACTGCAATTCAAGGAAAAAGGCACTTGTATGTACCATGGACTTAAAAACATTTCTACATTTTAGAAGACTCTGCTTAAGTATAGACAAATCACTTTTATCATTGTATATCACTTCCTGAGAGCTAGATCACAATTAATACTACATCCATTCCCCCTCATAGGCCCAGAAGCAGACTGAATGCTTTAATATATGCATGCATTTTTACCACCCTTTTCAAACACACAACCTCCACCATCACTATCATGGATGCCCCCAAGGTCCAGCAGAGACATCAACATTTTTTTTCTAACTAAAAATTAGTTTTATTAATAGTTTGTTCTTAATTGTGCTCTTATTTTAAACTATTTTCAAACATACGTATTTTCTTCTACAGTGGTGCTTTAATTTATGTTCCTAGTTACATACAGAAAGAGGAATGATCTCTTCAGATAATTTTGCTTAAAATACCCAACTTTCAAGCTCAATTATCTAACATGTCCATTTAATTTTTTAATAATAAGCAATATCAGTTACATTTATTTATATCTGTTCTTTTCGTGCTTTTTCCTGTTTTTCATAACTTGGACCTTTGCTGTTAACTGTGATACGTTTGCTTTAAAGGTGGCAAACCTTAGAAATCTGAGAGGTATGAGAGGAACACTGGGTTCAGATCTCTAATCAGTTCTGTTGAAAGATTACCACTTTATAATAGCACCTTGACAGTGGTATTAGATAGATTCTAAGTAAGATAACCCTTCTTCTCGAAAATTAGGACCAGCCAGTTGCAATTAGGTTTGCTGTGTTACTTTAAAGCTGTATTTCTTTACTTCTGTTTTACCTGTAAGTGGACTATGTTGTTGCACTTCTGTTTTTAGGTTTATGACAGACCCTTTCCATCCCTGTGTACGTGTCTGACATATATGATATATTGTTTTACAGACAGTGGGAATGGCTATATCCTCATCCTTCGGCAGGTCCCGCCACTAACTCGCATGACTCAGTTAACCACAATTAACATTCTCACCAGAGAGCTATATTTATAAAGCAGAAGACCAACATTAAAAGAAACTATCCTGCTTCGCAAGTGAGTTAACTCAGTGCTGTCCGGCCTAATGGAAATTGTTCATAAAATATATACTGGTACATGTATTTATTTGAATTTATTAAAAATATTTCATGTTTTTCCATCATAGTAAAAGTTATACAGCATGAAGAGCTGCACATACAAACAATACCTACAGTGGAAAATGATTAAAAACAAACCACACGCCCTTGAAGCCTACAGTGCCTGTTATGTGTACCATGACAAATTCATCATTTTTATTCTTTTAAAACTACTTGGATACAACAACCATTGATTGCTAATAATGTTGACCCATAAACTGACCATTTTACACAACAGGTATTGTAGGCTTTGTTGCTCCCAAGTGATTATTTCTAACCAATATGTATCATCACATGAATGTTGATGTTAATAAATGTGTATTTAGGTTTTAGCTGCCCTAGACTTACTTGCATACTCTCCTATATCAGTAAAAATATATATTCACAATTTATTCTTTTTTAATTTAAACAAATATGGACCTCTGATAATTTTCTCAAAACTAATTGACTATTATTTCAATGTATTACTTCAGAGCAGCGGTGTCCAACCTTTTCCCAAGAGGGGTCACATTTTACATTTTCTTCTCTCAAAAGGTGGTTATAAATATATATCAAACTAACCAATTTTGTGGCTATAAATAGGTTAATGTGCAAACAATATCTTGGTTGTTAATATTCAGGATTCCTCATAAAAAAGCAGAGATGTTATCTGTCACAAGGAACAACAATGGAACTTCCCCAGATGTCAACCCTCTGAAGGTTAAACACCAAATGGCCAAAGCTTCAGGGGTGGATTTGCCTGATGGACACAATGCTGGGGGCAACCAGAGTTGGTATTTTTGGAGCAATACTGACACCTGGAGGTAATTTGCAGATGGAATTTACCCCTAGCTGCAAACACAGGGTTACAATTTGATTGGCTGGGACAATCTTCCTGGTGTGGTATGAAGGGCAATATCTAAATCTGTGTTAGAAAGAGTGGCCATGTGGAATACACTACACTCTTGCATGCACATAATTTGATTGGCTGGGACCATCTTCATGTTGTGGCTATGAATGGTATAACTGGGCAATAACTAGATCTGTTTGTTAGAATTAACTGTAGCAAAGAAAGATAGGCCATTAGACATCACTCTCCAACTGCCATTTTGCACTAACAGCCATCTATGATTTGTATTACCAATTTATGTTGCAGGTTTAGCACTATCACCTCTATTTTCATAGCTGATACACCCACAAATGTATTCACTAATTAACCCTCTACCCTCTGTTCAATTACTTGCCAAGTACGTGTTTCTTCCTTTTATTTACTTCTCCTTTTGCTTCATTAATACCTTTAGATTGTAAATTCGCAAGTTTTGTATTGTGTATAGTGTTTTGAAAAAAAAGCACCATGTATGTAAGATTTTATACTCAAAAACAGGGCTCTCTAATTTTTGACATGTGTTTAATATTGTATCTTCAGATCTTTTTCTTTATACTTAACTTGTAAAGCACTAAGTAATATGTTGGCACTTGTATTTCAGATGCTAATCTCACCACTAACTGATGAATGTTAATAAATATTATCACTTAGAAGTTTCTAGTGTATTTTGAGTTTCTTATAGCAGTCATATGTAAGTTAATTGATCAGGATATATAGTGATAATTCTAATATAAAAGGACAATTTTTAACAAGGGGCTAGTGTGTACATTTTAGAAATCATTTGTAATCAGAACTATATATCTTTTAATATAAACTTCCAATAAGATAATATAAAATGAATTATTACAATATTTGCATAAGTGTGAAATATCTGCTCCCCTAACAATGGAGTGTGCTTGCTATCTCTCAGTAATATGAAAAGTTCAGAAGATGATAATTTAACATTTCCATACAGATCAAAGCGCTTATAAAGGGAACCATAGCACAGGCTATCAAGGCAACTACAGATATTCATGGACTAAGGATTGGCTACCATCATTCTAAGTATTGGATTTTCGCTGATGATCTCTTGTGTACTCTGACTAACCCCTCCACTTCCACATCAGCTCTCAGCTCTCACAATAGCTTTGGTCAGATATCTGGTCTCAAGGTCAACCTGGAAAAGACAGAGTACTTGGGTCTTGCCTCCCCAGATCAGAACTGGACTGTAAAAAAAAAAAAAAACACATTAAATATTTCTCGGCCAAAGACACATATAAAGTACCTGGGTATAAACATTACCTCCAAACTTCCTGACTTATACAAAGCTAACTACATTCCTCTCTTCAAGGAACTGACAGCGGAACTTAACAAGTTGACTAAATTCCAAATCTCTTGGACAGGCCACATTAACACAATAAAAATGAATATTCTCCCCAGGATCCTCCGCTACTTTCGATCCTTACCTCAGGTTATAACTAAAGACCTTGACAATTTCCAAAACTAAATATTCAGGTTCATATGGCGCAATAAACCCCCAATAATCGATAAGTCCTTAATGTTTAGAGATAAAAGCATAGTTGGGCTCTCATGTCTAAACTTAAAGCTCTACTACAGAGCAGCTCAAATGTCTTTCTTATGGTTATTTATGGAAAACTTCCAAATGAACCCCCTCTCATGGGAAAAGATAATTTGGCAACCTAAAACCCAACTACCACACTCTAACTACCCTAACCGATGATCAAACTATCACTAGCAAACTGGACATGGGCTAATTCCAGGTGTCAACTAGTAATGGACCTCTCATCTCTTACACCAATATTTGCCTCTCTCCACTTCCTCAGAGTTCTTTCAGCAGAATCAAAAATGTGGTGGACCTCTAAGGGTCTGGACAGACTTTTTCCTTGGTTTATAAATTATCAGGTTCTCACCTTTTGAACAAGTAAGAGATAAATATGGGCTAACGTTTAAAGAACAGTTCAACTTCTGTAGGTTTAGACACTATATAACAACCACAATGAGAACCTTAGGCCCCCCTAGAACAAGCTGGTATTCCTGCATACATAAGGACGTCCCATTAATAGGGAGCATTCTAGGCTTGCTCTATAAAACTTTCAATGGGAACAAACCTGCAACAGGCTAACCAGAGGCTCTCTGAATTATAGCCTATTGGAAACCTCTCTAAAAAATACTCCACAGAACTTAAATTACTCCATATAGGCTCCATAAATATAAACCCCAAGAAAGTGCATATTGCTTTAGAGGGTGCTTAACCTTGGGTATCTTCCGGCACAACTGGTGGACCTCCCCAAAATTAACAATTTGTGGAATAAAGTGACCCAATGCGTCTCGAATCAAACCCAAATTTGTCCATCTATTGAACTATGCCTTTTGGGTTCTCACAACTCACTTTTAAAACCACAAAATAAATTACTCCAATTTATTATGTTAGCCTCCAAAAGCCATATAGCTAAAAAATGGAATACTCAAATCTCATATTTCAAGAAAAATTAATAAAATAAATTACATTATGGTAAATGAAAGACTAATACATATACTTTCTGATACTTTTATCTTCTTTTTGAAAATCTGGGAGACCTGAGTGTCGCAGGCGCTCATCCAGACGACCCGCGGGACGGACGCCGAACTAGAAAGACCGGGCAAAAATACACAAATATGACTCAAATTAACTTACACACTCAAACACAAAGCACAGGGGGAGAGCCAGGGAGCCTGAGAGTGAGGTTGCAAGTTCATTTGAGGCATATTTTGCCTTTTTTCACGATCGAAAATCGACAAAGCGAGAAAAAAAATATTGCATCCGAAAAAAATTAAGCAAGACGAAAACGAGGCCGAAGGATGTAAAAAGCGGCCAAAGGATGTAAAACGCGGCCGAAGGACGTAAAAAGAGGACGAAGGCGTAAATACGAGCCCTAAGCACTAAGACTTAACGCAAACCAGTAACACTTAACCCAAGGCAGTAACATTTAACTCAAGCCAGTAACACTTAACCCAAGGCAGTAGGCCCCTAAACTACACAGGCCTATAAAGTACACAGGGGGAGAGGCTCGCAATGAGCGGCGAAGGGGATCATTGCAAAGCAGGAAAGGTGCGGTTTGCCAAAAACGGCAATGACTGGCGAAGCTGCTCATTGCAGGGCGCCATGAGTGCCAAAGGTGCTCATTGCGGGGCCTGTAGACGGGGGAAGAGGCTCCCAATGAGTACCAAAGGCACTCATTGCGAGACACACAATAAGCCCCGAAAGGCACTCAGCATGGAGCTCACGATGAACACCGAAGGTGCTCACAGGTACCATAGTCTCGCACTGTGTGGCAAACAGCATTGCTTGGCTTTACATTTTATTGCCATCATTTTTTGACGGACAAGTTGCTAGTATATTATATTATAAAGTCTCAGGTTGGACAGAGTGTTGGAGCATTAACAGTGACCGTTTAACTAAATATGGGCGCTATATCTGAAAGAGGTAAATTTCACTGATGGATCACAATTTAGCTAATCTAAAGATTGTCATTAAAGGGCCATTTACCTCACTGTAAGTACTCTTCGTGGTGTGACAGAGCAGAAAGATTATATGCTAAAATTATTATTACACTAATATCAGATAAAAAACCCTAAAGTTTTAAATCTGTTTACAAATACAGCCTATCCCGCCTTTTGCAAGTTTTATGATTAAGAACAGATAACAGAAACGCACATTGGGGACAATGAGTGATAGCAGTTTTTCCCTGAACTCAGGAATGCACTTAAACGTAAGATTCAAATTTTACTTGAATTGAATTATCAGCGAAAAATGCACATATTTAAAAAAATTCCTTTTTAACATGCTTTTAGGAGATTTTTATAGTGTTTTTTCTCCAAATTGTGCTGAATTAACTGGCCATTTAATTTGTTGCAATAATCAAGTATCACAGTACTACATCACTTTGCCTTTGCTTGGTTTATTAACCCTACAACATTTAGTGTACAGTGAGCATCCAGATGTGGACTCCTTGCTCACTGTGCCTTATGTAGTACAGCTGCACCTCACTGACGAGGCCCACAGAGGCTGAAACTTACGGGGCTGGATCACTCTTTTGAGTGTGACCAGACAGATATATTACAGGATATTTCTCTCTGTGAAAGGCACAAGTGAGCTAAAAGAGGTTGCTCTCAGATTAAGTAACCAGACCTATAGAGCAAAACTACTTAGGTGTTGTACGTTCTCAGATGAGCACCTCTGGCTCTTTTTGTTTAACACTATATGGACACCACTGTGATATAAACTTGCAGTATAGATAATCACTTTTCGATCTTTAATATCACACTGATATCTTCACATGCAAAGCATAAATCAGTACAGAAACATACTTTATTCACTCTGATAATAATCAAGCTTATTACAAGATCTGTTCAAAGCAGGTAATCACTCAGGGTGAGAGCTTTCACAGGGTGCTGAGCAAAAACTTTATAGGCTAAGTGTTAACACCTCAATGCACCATAAACAAGTCTGTGGTTGGAACAGTACAACAAACTGAAGCAGTTAAATACTGGAGTCTTCTCTTGAAGACAATATATCAGCTGATACGATAACAGGAATGATGTATCAGAATGAGTAGAGACAGAATGCTTTGGTTAACTTCTTTGTGGCCAAAGTGTTCCATGGCTTACAGCTCTATTAACCCTTCCCTGTTTCAGTTGTTGTTGTTCAGTCGGTCAGTCATGTCAGACTCTCCATGACCTTATGGACTGCAGCATGACAGGCACATCTTGTGTCTTGTTGTGCTCATCCATAAGGTTTTCTTGCAAAATACACTGGCGTGGGTTGCCAGTTGTTTCTCCACTGTTCCGTGATTTGACTGACGTCTCTGCTATAACCTGCCCATCTTGGGTGACCCTACATGGTCCCTGTTTCAGTAATACTGATCATTTCAGAAACATGAACCTGGATAATAAGTGACAAGATATTGAGGAGGCCAATGATAAGGATGAGGACACTCTGAGGAGTCTAAAAATAATCATTCAACTTGGGAATCTAGATACTAACTATAGATGTTGTGTAAAATAAAACACACATATGGCTGGATACTCCAAGAATTATCTGAACATTTTTTAAGGATGATGGGAATTATTCACTAAGTATCACAGGGGCTGCTATGTGCTTTCTTGTATTCTTTTACCTATGGGGGGAATGCCAATGCAGCCTTTTACAGCCCTTACAATAGATTGATGAATGTCCATGAATATATTATATACAGGGATACTACAATAATTTGCTACTCAAAGTCAACATAACAGCAATATAAGTCCTAGACAGGCATGCATGTCACTATAAAGGTATACACTAGCAGGTACTTTGCCAGTCTGGATAATCACATATATAGTTGTGAGCGTACGAGTCGTTGCTCACGCTTGCGGGCTCGCGTAGCGAGCCCGCGGCCCTCGCGCAGCGAGCCGCGGCCCTCGCGTAGCGAGGTCACTGGGCAAGGGCCTCAGTTGCTGGCATGGAGCGCCAAAGGCGCTCCATGCCAGCAACTGAGGCCCCTCGCGAAGCGAGGGACTCAGTTGCTGGCGAGGTCACTGGGCAAGGGCCTCAAACCCTCGCAAAATTCACGTCGCTACTCAAAAAACACGACACACAAATTACGACACTCGCTAAATTTTACGAGGAACGCAAACAAGTACGAAACACGTTACCACACATTACGACCTCGCAAACATCGGACGCAACACGCCGACATACAAACATTTAAAACACAATACATACACACAGCACATACATAAAAAACTTACCTACACCAAGAGGGAGCACCCAGGACCTCAAAAATGCAACTTACACCTCGATTTTACTCGAAATAAAACAGTTTAGAGACTAAAAAAAAATCTAAGCGAGAGAAAAAATGGCGCCGAACAAAACGAAAACGAGGCTACAGCACTCTAAACTCGCAAAACACCACAAAACACCTACGGATATTCCGATACAGACCTATACCACACATTACTCGCCATTTTACACCAATGCGGAAGTACACGACTACGCTAACGGTTTGGTCTCGCGCACGCACAGTGTTACACTGCACACATTCAGCATGCTTACACAGCAGCTCCACACCACTAATGCTGCAGCAACATCAACACAGATTGCCAGCTCTTCATCACAATGCTTCAAAATAGGTACACTATATTCATTTACTAATTTAGCTACCTTACAATTTCATTGCCGTCATTTTTTGACGGGCAATTCGCTAGTGATAAATAAATACTATGTAACTATGAAGAGGCAGCATGTATAGCTCGCTAGTAGAAAACAGTGTGGATAATGCAGAGAAGACTAAAACTTTAGTCACACTGGTGGACCTTCATGACTTAAAGGGCCGTGTTAGACCTATTTTAGTTCACCATTAATTAACACAGCAAGTCAAATCTTTAGCACAGTTAATCTCATGGTCACTGCTGTAACCGTCCCCGCCTCTCTCTCTGTGTCCTGAGTACTATTGAAAGGAAGTGAAAGATTTAAACTATGATAACATTATACAAGCCTTATCAAGACAGCCTAATTACTTCCTTTCAGTAGCTCTCAGGAGTGATGGGGAGGGATACAGCCATAATGAGATAAATTGTGTTTTTGAATTATATTTTCCGGCTAAAGATTTGCTGCTGTTTGCACATGTATCTGTAATGTTAATGAATAGTGAGCTAAAAAATAGGTTTAACATGAAATGTGTGTACTGGCCGGCGCAGAGGCAGCCCAGGCACGCCGGGTCTGACGCAGCGCTGCGTGACCCGGCAGAGCCTGGACGATGCTGGTTGGCTGGGAGGAGGAGGAGGAGGGACTTAAGCGCGTTTTGCGGGCTTCCTCCTCACTCCGCGCCGGCCATTGAGCTGATTCCCTCCCTCCCCTTAAATGGTGGTCAGATAGGAAAGTAGCAGATATGGAAGTAAGGTATGTCTAGAGGGTGAGGCTGTTTGAGCAAAGTTCAGGAAGCTTAAGCTATGTTTAAAAAAAAAAAAAAAAAAAGGGGGGGTGGAAGAGAGTTGAAGAGTGAGGATTCTGTGAATTCTAAGTTAGGATACAAATAGGAATGTCTTTGGTTGGCGGGAGGTGAGGCACCCGGCCCACGGGCTTAAGTGGGCATTGCCCTGCCTCATGGGCATGCTTAGGAAAGCACTGGGAGGCTCTGGGCACGGGCCCAGGGCGTGAGGTTACTGACCGGGCCGGGCTCCTCCTCCGGGATGTTATTTGAGCTGTGATTTAACAATGTTACTTATGTTAATTGGTTATTGGTTTATGGGTGCTTTAATAAAGCTGTGGCCCGTATTTTTCCCAAGAAACGCTGTTTCAGTGTGTTTATTTATTCTAAAGCCCAATGGATCTTGCCAGGATCAAGTGGCCCTTTAACCAAGATGAAGTTAGACTAAAATGTGGGTCTTCTCTGCAGAGTTTACACAATGCAAGAGCTACACATGCTGTCTCTTCGTCATTGTCTCTTCTTTATCCACTTTATTAAAGAATATATATATTACAGTCCAAAAATGCATGCAATGAAATTCTGAAAAAATGGTGTTACAAAGCATAAAATAATTTTGTGACATATCTGTAAAGCTGAGGTAAAGGAAGGAAAATAGCTCGCAATATTAATTGTACAGGCACAGTTTATTAGAAGGTTTATCTTTTGTTGTGTGTAGATATAGTATTTATGTGTATAGTATACTGGGTATTTTCTGTATATATGTGCAGTGTTGTGACAGTGTGTGCACATATCTAAAGCATGGGAAAGCCTTAGCTATATTTTTTTTTTGTAGTTTTACATATATGACCACAGAGATTCTTTAAAATAGCCAACTTTCAACCTCAAAGATTTGATTCTTCCAATCAAAGTTTTGAATAATAACCAATTGCAATTTTTTTTTATATTAATTAACATATAAAATAAAGGAATGAGTGCTAGATTTTTATATGAAGTTTTAGACAGTTGATACTTGTGAACCCATACCATAAGACTATTACTTAGTAAATATTACAGAAAAATAGAAATGTATTTTAACTTCCAGCTGCCAAGTGTGAGGCTCGTTCCTGTGGACAAAAATGTAAAACAGCCCCTTGTGAAGAACTACACCTGAATGTAAAAAAATAATACAGCATCTAATGTACTAGGCTAATATGCAATTATGCTGCTATGCAATTTACCATTTATTTTCCAGTGATCATCTTTGTGAACTGTGAGAAAGATTTGAATACAATGGAAGTTTGTATCTGAACAGTGGGAAGGCGGAATCTGCAATGGCCAGTGCTCTTAACGGCTCTAATGGAAGCCCATTAGTTTACAAGGACACACCCTATGGAGTAGAAGCTGCAGGAAGCAGACTTGGTAAAGTAAATGGAAGCCTACAGTGAAGAAGAACTGCATGTAAAAATGTAAAGGCTGGGATTAAAGGATTATTGTCCCTTTTTATTTTATTTGGTTTGTTCTATGTTCTTTTTATGTTTTATTTTGAGATATTGTGACACCCCCCCCTCTACTTTACGGGCCTGGCGATGAGCACTTTTGGCATTCATCGCTTGCCCTGCAATGAGCGGCTTTGCTGCTCATTCCAGGCCTTGGCCCACCTACAACTTTTGTGCCCCGCAATGAGCGCCTTTGGTGCTCATTGCAAGCCTCTCCCCCCCTCACCCACTCTCCCCCCGCTCCTTGCAGGCGGCAGCCAACCCGCATCTTTCGGGCCTCTCAATGAGTGCCTTTGGCGCTCATCACAAGCTCTGTCATGAGCGCCTTTGGTGCTCATTGCAAGCCTGTCCGCACTCTCTCCCTCCCGTGGGTTTTTCCCCTTTATCTTCCTCCCCTGTGTTCCCCTCCACCCCTCTCACCCCTGTGTCTCTTTCTCCCCTCTCTTTCCTGTGTTTCTCCCACCCACACCACACTCAAGGCCCTGTGTCTCTTTTTTGTGTGAAATAACTTGGAACTGTGTTTTTTAACTGTTCACTTTTCTACTGATCTTTTCCTTTTGCAATCATTAAAAACCAGCCAATATTACCACTGTTTTACATTTACTTAACCACAATAGTTCGCTTTCATTTTAAACGCCCACGATATGCTACTGTTGTTTTTCTAAAAAGTCATGAAGTTGTTCCTCTGTCACAGTATTAATCATCAGGAGGACACTGCCCACGCTGCTCACGCTTGTGGTTCCACAGATGGCTGAATTGCTTTGATGATGCAGCAATGGAAGGGCAGCACTTCCAGTTGGGACTCCCTGAGCCTGAATTATATTTATATGTAAAAGAGTATTGGGCTGAGTACTAAAATGGAAGATTTAAAGCAGTGGTCTGAGCTCATTATCAGCAGGAAAAGTGTCCTATGCACCAGATTTCATTTATCCTATACAGTATGTAAGGTGCATATATAATACTCATAAAACATATTCATCTATAGCAGGCTCCACTTACATTCATTGGAAGATGTTTTTCCAGATACATAACAAACTTCTTAGTCACCATTAATTTTTGTTACAAGTGGAAAATGTATTTCACACATAAAAGCTGTTACTAGTGTGTACAAGCCACAAACTTTGCAAAGATCTCTTCCCCCAGTAGGAATGAAGGTGTTAACCTTCCTGTGTAGTTGATTAAATGCAGTAGGAGGGGGTGATTTAAAGGCATATTCAAGTGAGCTGGGTCATTAGTGCATCTGATAGAGGATAATTGGTAGCTTATGAAAAAAAAATGTTTGAGTAAACAAATATCAAAATAAACATTTAAACAGTTACCCTAAAGTTTGTGGAATTTCTTGCATCTGCAAACTGTTTTCTATCAATGTTGACACCCCCTGAAAATCCCAGCTGAAATTAGCATACATAAAACATTTTTGCCCTGGTGATTGAGCTGCAGAACAAGTTTTTTGACCCTTCATTCCCGGATTGTTTTCCCCCAGCCCCAGTGATTTGCCCAGTGATCTCCCCCTGTCCCAGTGATTTACCCCATCACCTCCCCCACCCCCAGTGAATTGCCCATGTGATCTCTCTCAGCCCCAGTGAATTGCCCCATTACCTCCCTCAGCTCCAGTGAATTGCCACTGTGATCTCTCCCAGCCCCAGTGAATTGCCCAATTACCTCCCCCAGCTTCAGTAAAATTGCCTCTGATCTCTCCAAGCCCCAGTGAATTGCCCCATTAGCTCCCCACAGCCCCAGTAAATTGCATGCACTCACTCACAGAGAGACACATGCAGAACCATTGCAGGACCATAAATCAAGCATAAACGCTCATTCGCCTAAAAGACAAATTAGAATAGGAAGAAGAAGCTGAAATGTTTTGTTTCCGTACAATTATAATTTGTCAGAATGTATCAAGTAGAGGGGTGTATGTCTGAAGAACAACCATGTAACCGCTCAAGCATTTTCTACTTGAATATCGATTTATGGTCCTTTAAGGACCCAGTGTAATAGTAATCTATGCTGGCTGCACTCAGCATTGCTGATTGGCTGCATATCTGAGCATGGGTACACTTTTACAAAATCATACCCTGAGAAGCCTAGCTTAATCCTGAGGGTATAAACATCACCTGCAACAGTTTTTTTTCATGCAAACATTTTTGGTAGGTGGGTAATGATGCTCCTTTACAGGATACATTCATAACCCACCTCACTTTAATATGCCTTTAAGACTGCCCCTGGAATTTAGGTGTGACTGGAGGTGGACTGAGTGAACAATTTGTCTAGGACAAAGAAAGACACAAACAGAGAAGAGTGTGTGCAGAGCTTATTTGAGTTGGAGAAAGAGACACATAGAGAGGAGTGTGTGCAGGGGTATGAAGCTGGAAAAAGACACAGACAGAGAGAGAGAGGGGCTTGAAGCTGATGACCATTTGGAGTGGATACCTGGAGATCTGAGGAATACAGGACAGTAATGGTGAACAAACAATTGTACTGTTTGTTTTGTTTTTGCTTCACCCAGATTTAGCTGATAGGGAGGGAATTGTCTGTCAGTAAGGGTAGTGCTTCAGTGGAAGCTAGGCCTGTTGTTGTCTTTGATTTGTTTTAGTTTATTATTTTGTTTCACTGGTCAGTCAAACTTGAAAAAGTATTATATCCTCTTGTATTGTGTTACTCCATCAAAGTGCCGGAAACACGGGCACAGACCTAGAGGAGATGGGTAACTTCTCATACCTGTTATATATAATCTTTTGCTTTTAAATGAAGTTTATGTAGACGTCTTGTAGCTTTTGTAGAGTTTCATGTTGACTCATCCTGCTGTAACTGCATTATTACCTATTTCTACCCAGCTAGTGCTATATGTGATAACAAAGTGATGCATTGCTGCCTGATCCATGAACAGAACACACCCTACCACACCAGTGCATATACAGTAAACTCCCCATTATCCGGGGACTCCCTATTGCCGGATAAGTGTATTTGCTGGTTAATCTGGAGCCCCCGAAAAAAAGGGTCTAAACGACCCTTAAGCCACCCTCAAAACCCTCAAAATGCCCTTAAAAAGGCATTAGCACCTAAACTGGGCCATTTAGGCCCAGAAAAAAATATTAGAAAATGTTAGTATGTTTTTTTAGCAGTCTCGAACTGATAGTGCCGGTTTAGCTGGAGTTTTTGAAAATGGGGTGCCAGTTGGTTAGTGCCGGATAACCAGGATTTTACTGTACAATTCACACTGCTACACAATATATACCATATACCATAATTCTGAGATACTGTAGGTACACAACAGATATACATATTTTCTATAAGTAATGGTCCTTCATACCTTTTTAGTTGACACAAGGCAAAAAAATCACTGTAGGAAAGGAATTAATTGCAAATAAAAGTTATATATATAGTTATATAATGAGAATAAATATAGTACTACATTGCAGTATTATTTTCTAGCTTTAGAGAGATATGATAGATTGTATATTGTTGAAGAAGAGAATGCTCTCCCACTTCAAAAAACATGCTGCTGACCATATGGGAAGTGCCTGAGGGCAACATGTGGCCCCTGAGCTACTTTTGCCCACCACCTGGCTATAGCAACTGTAATAAGCACTATCTTGAATAGTAAATCGAAATGGGACACACACAGTATTGAGATTACGCAACCTTATTGCAGGGTCAGAAACTCTAATGCGATTACTACATTTTCACAGTAGAAAGGATGTAGCCATTGCTAAATCTTTGGGACTGGAGTAATTGCTTGCAGGGCATCATCGTGACCATAAAATACTGTGATGTCACCACTGCGAATTACCATATTGCATTCATTGTCAATAGATCTTTTGGGTAGCCACCTTTCACAGTTGTCTTGGTATCTCAACTATAGGGAGCTGCAATCCCTGGAGTTGTTGTCCCAGATGCCCCTGTCTGGACTGATGCATTTGAACTGCCACTCAGTTCTAATTCATGATTCCCCTAAACCGCCAGTAAATTGGAAAGGTATCAGGGCCTGGCAGAGGCCACCTCACAGGTTGATAAGTCAGAGGCAGCACTAGCTGCTATTTAATCTGTGATTTGCAGTTTGCCGTTTCTACACAGCTTTACTATGTGTAATCTACAAAACTACAAGGATCCAGAAAACAACCAGAAACCGGTGATGGAGAGGAACCTATAAATTGTAATTGTGTAGAGAGAAAACAGAGGAGGGTGACGATAAGGGCAAGGAAAGTGAATAAACTCTGTGCATTGGAGGTCACATATTTAGGCCCGCAAATGCAGACTCTCGCAAAGCGAGGGGCCGCATTTGCGGAGGTGGAGGCTCTCACGTCGACCGCAAAATTTACGGACTTAGCATCCACAAATACGAGCCGCAGGAATTTACAACCTTAGCGCCTGAACCCTGCGCACATGAAAACATTAAAAACACAATAAATACACACAATAAACACATAAAAAGCTTACCCACAGCAAGGGGGGGGGGTACCCTGGACCTCTGCAAGTGAAGTTTAAGTACAAATTCAAGAGTTTAGACACACGAAAATCCCCTAAGCGACAGAAAAAATGGCTGCAGAGAAAAACGAAAACGAGGCTACAGGACCCTAAACACGGAAAACACCACGAAACACATACGGATTTTCCGAAAAAGCTGTACAAGGTCCAAAATACACTATTAAAAAGGACGCAAAAATACGAACAGCCGACCGGAACGCACATGAAAACAATACAAACACAATAAATACACACACCAAATACATACAGTAAAAACCTTACCCATACCAAGGGGGGGGGGGGGGGCACCCAGGACCTCTGCAACTGAAGTTACACCTCAATTTAAGTCCAAATTTAAGAGTTTAGACACACGAAAATCCCCTAAGCGAGAGATAAAATGGCTGCCGAAAAAAACTAAGACGAGGCTACAGGACCCTAAGCACACAAAACGCCACCAAGCACATACAGATTTTACGAAAAAGCTGTACGAGGTCCAACATACACTATTAACAAGGACGCTAAATCATCCACAGCCACGTACCACATACACATTAGCTGCCATTTTACAACACTAACTTACACAATGCGGAAGTACACAGCTACCCTAACGGATTTTCCTCGCGCACGCACACTATTTACGCTACTTACTGCACACATTGCTCACACTTACACAGCAGCTCCACAACACTCAAAACACACATTAGATGCTGCGGCAACATCAAAACAGATTGTCAGCTCTTCAACACAATGCTTCCTGCATATATTACTTCAAAATAGGTAAAGTATATTCATTTATTAATTAGTTCATTAGCACACAAAAAATGACCGCCAACGCTGCTCATAGCACAAAAACCACCAACAGCCTCGCAATGAGCGCCGAAGGATCTCGGAACACTAACAAAATTAATGTCTCAACCAAACACATTTACCTGCCTTACAATCTTATTGCCGTCATTTTTTGACGTGCAAGTCACTAGTAATGTTATATTACATTGCAACATAAAATAGAAGTAATTCAATGATTGAAATCCGAATTGAACCATTATAGAAATATCACTACAACTGGGATTTAGATATGGCTTTCACATCTGTTTATACTAAAATATTAAGTGGGGATTTGTTTGCTGTTGAAATTGTTTTTTATAGTTTTTACCACAAGTATATAGCGGGTTACAACTAATGTAATTTACAAGTTTACTGTAATTAAGTATTAAGTATATACAGAATGATGTGGTGAGTACTTGTAAATACATTCATAAAACTGTCTCCTGGACCAATAACAGAAATGTATGACTGATATACAGTATGACCTAAATAACCATCTGTTAAGGAGATAATTATGGAGCTTTGGTTAATGCCAGATCTGAGAATTTTACATTACTACAATATTATCAACACATATAATTGTTTGGGGTTATAAAATAATTTTGGCTGCTGGTATAATCTAGTGGAATAATATTGGACATTTGTAATTATGAATAAGCAATGAGAAAATTGTATTTTTATTTGTATAAACAGCAGATTTTCCTGAAGCATTCCTTTAAAAAGATAACTGAAACTTGAATAGAGAAATGTTAGCTGTAGTAACTTTTCATTTTACACTATTACTGTTTGTCATATTTTCCTATCAGCCTATGTCAGAACTACCAAAAAAGGTCAATAAGATTTAGGCCGAGGGAGGCAGGAAATCAAGAGATGATAGAAAATGGAAAGGAGAGATAGATGAACGTGTGCAATCTAAGTTCTCTTTCATTAAATCATGTTTTTCTTTCTCCAACTTTTCCTCTCTTTCTTGTGCCCCACTCCTCCAATGTGTTACCCATTACAATCTAACTTCTCCCTTTTCCAATCTTTCTTGGTCATATCTCCCCTCTAGTTCCCAATTTCCAATTTTTCTTCCCAATTTGTACAGTTTACATTACTGTATTATCCCATTTCGATCACTCTGCTCTTTCCCCTGTTTTCTCCCCTAGTTCTGTTTCTCAATTCCTCTCTTTTCCCCTTTTCCTCTCCCTTACACCATTCATTTGTAATCTTACTCTAGAGTTTCTTAACATTTTACCATATAATAAAAAGTCTCTGGTTACTGTCATTCATGGATGTCTTATATGATATCATATGATACGCCAAGGAGGCCCAGGCTAAGAGCCCTATGCTCCCCCTAACTTCTACACTAATTCAAATCATTCACTCCCCCAGATTAGAGCACTCAGTGCATAGCCGTAAATCCTGTTCTGTTGCCGCAACATATTTCTGTGCAGGGAGTAGTCAAACCAAACTTTATGGGTGAGACGACCCTAGGAGCCAATAGGAAATGTGGGGGAAGGGCAGGACCCCGTAACTAGCTACAGCAAGGGAAGAAAGAGATATATATATATATATATATAAAGTAATTGTTTTTTATTTCTTAATATAGTTTGATATTAGAAAGATTTGACAATTGTATTTATAGGTTCAATAAATAAAGATGTGTTTATTTTGTGTTAAAATATTATATATTTGTAGACATATATACATTTATCAGAGAATTTGTTCCTAGGCAATGTGGTTTAGTGATGTGTATTAACCCTTTGAGTACTGGGTTGTTTGTTACACTGAATCTTGTATCATAAAACAGGCTTAATACCAACATATATATTTTTTAACTACACATATGTTGATATCGGACTGTCAAGTGTCAAATAATGTTGAAATGTCATCATTTTGTAGTTCTTTTTGTGCTATACTGTCACTTTAAAAATGCTTTTGGGGGACTCAGCAAAGGTTTTAAAAGCATTTGTGAGTGGTGTTTGGTACTCATAAATCTTTCTTCTGTTTTTTCAATTACAGCACTGCCATTGCGAGTGATTTGAAAAATCCTATTAGCATAGGGTTTGGGTGTCAAAGTTTAATGGAGTATCTCGTAATTTATTTTCGGTGCAAAAAGCAATGGAAATGAATGCCTGGCTTTTCGTCTGTGCCGTATAGTTTACTGGTAGCAATGGCCCAGAACAGTTTGCTTTCAATGTTTTAGGGATGGGTGAGTAGCATAGCTATATACGGTTTACTCTGCAGTTAGGTAACTCGCAATTGCTTTTTCAGGAATTAGCACAGGGGCCTAAGTTAGGCAGCTGAGTCACGAGCCAGCAAGTAAAAGAGGAGTAGCTAAGGCCAAAGAAAGCAGATAAGAAAGTAAAGCAAGGAACATTAATAAAAAAGATGCAAAAAAGGGAGGAGTGCTGTATTATGCACAATCAGGAAACTTATCTGATTGGGTATAGTGCTGCATAACCAAATTTGTGTGACGCAGATCACTCACAGTAGTAAAAGGTAGCTACTCTAATCTCTTTGTGACTACTCCATTTTCTCAATATTTATTATGCAACATTTGAATAGAGTGTCAAGTTATATGTATGTCTGTCTAGTTTGTTAATAACGGTGAATTTCGGAGAAAATATGCTTTAAAAAAATATACAAATCTTCTTGCTTTATGTGACAAATCATATAAAACTACTGCTTAATAAATCTTTGCAACATTTCCATAGTGAGCTGAAATGTTGGGCTATATAAAACCAATACAAGACGCTTTCGTATTTCATAATTTTCCATCTACTTATAAAAGAATACATTGGACATAGTGTTAAAGTACATGCTCTGGGTAATGGAATATAATAATAAGCCTTTTGGAGTGACACAGTCCGGGTATAATTAATAACGTATTGTGACAATATTTCTATACGTGCTGGAGGTGGAAGGTGTGACATAGTACAAGGAGTAATAATATGAATGGTTAGCTTGTAAGGAGGAAGACGTGGGCCAAATGGGGAGGTAAATGCTTTGAAGATTGGGTAGATGGAAATTTTTAAACTTTTTGGTGCCTTTAAACAAGTATTTTTTTATTTAATTATATCCTAAAATCTCTATATAAAAACACAGTGACCTAAACAATATTTTTACCTCCTAGACAATACTCCTGCTTTTAAATGGCAATGGTAATACAATTAATTCTCATAAACCCAGACCCCTGGGGCCCTATTCTATTAGCTACTTGCAAATGCTTTGAACTCACAAATGTGGCTTTGTGTGTGTTTTTTTAATAAATGTTTATATGCATTCTATTGACTTAAGAATTCATTAGTGCCCATGAGTAATATTTGTCGAATATGTAGCAATATTAAGATTGGTTTTAAGTGTGTATAACTTTACGAATTGGGCAATTGAATCGGGCCCCTGGTGTCTAACAAACTGGTTAGGCTACAAAATTCAAATGATTCCTATCACTAATTTGTTCATGTTCACTCACAAGATCAGGTCATCTCCTATCGACATCTAAATCAACAGTCCATGTCACAAGGACTACATTCTTCCAGACCAGTAGTAGACTGTCTTAGGATCTGAGGCCTTATCTGCCAGTTCTACGGAACAAACAGGTGTCAGGAGAGCATTTGTAAGATCCCTATGACATTTTTGGGTGCTTGCAGGAAGGGAATGAGGGGTTTGCAGATCGAATGAATGTTGTGATGGGTTTGAATAAGAGAAACCGAGGGAAAGAAAACGAGTGAGACCATAGAAAAAGGAAGATATTATCTATTAAATTGTTTTAATTGCTGAAAAAGTATATATATTTTTTATCCAAATTTATAAATGAAACATATGAGATGTGTTAAACTCTAGTAACTTTGTAAAAAGCCACTCTTTTTGGATTTAAGTGACGGAGTGCCTTGCTTAATCTCTTTCCACCAGACCAGCTACATATAGATAGAAATGGTGGTGTTATTCTAGCAACTTTAAATACAGATCTATGTATCCAGACAATTACATCTGTAATTAGTTCCATAAACTAATTTGCTTTGAAATATATGTATTTATATATATATATATATATATATATATATATATATATATATATATATATATAAAATGTTGAAACACACTGCCATGACTCAAGTGCTTCTTTAACTTTGTCTACTGTTCCTGTGTTAGTCATATGTGTGCCAATCAGCAACATGTATTCCACTGAACATACCACTTCCTTTATTGCCACTTTGATTCTTCCATACATACAAAACCAGGATATTATGTAGGATGCTTGGAGTGAAGGATAATCGCCAGCCTATACTGGTATCAGTGAATTTAGTCACCATATCTGCACCACCAGACTAGGTGATTGTAAAAGAATGTGCTTTCCTTTTTTTTTTTATTGCTTCTAAATTAACTCTGTCATATGCACTAAAACGGTCTATGGAAGTTTCCCCTTTTTCTAACATACCACACACTGCTTATATCAATAAAAAAAAATATTTAAACGTTTTTTTTACCTTTTTGTTGCCCTCTATCTGATGGTGCAGAGTGCATATGGTAACCTTAAAATCCCTGTAAATTTTCACTTCCTGTAACTATTAAACTTCTCCAAAAAGAGCCTCTTGAAAAACACTAAATTGTGAACCAGACTGCCTGTTTTAGTGTGAATGTCATAATTCCCCTACAGGTATCCAGTTTGACATTAGTTTTAAAGTTAGTGCTGGCCCATAATTATAAAGCAATAACCAAAAATGTACACTATCAGTTACAAATTGTTCTTGCAAATTTCATGTGCATTTTTCCAAAACTAATCTTGAATATTTAATATTTATAAATATTATTTTATTTTGAACATAGAGCTTCTTCATAATACAATAAATAATTAGTAGTCCTAGATGAAGAGAATGTAGAGCTTAATATTCTGCTAGTAACTTGTATATCATAAGTGACGGTATCATATGCTATGTTCAATTGTCTGTTCTGTCTCTTTCTGTGTGCCCTCTCTCTCTGCACCATCTCCCTCTCTCTGTGCACTCTCTCCCTCTCTTTGCACCCTCTCTCTCTCTGTGAGCCCTCTGTCTCTCTGTGCACTGTCATTCTCTCTGTGCACTGTCTCTCTCTCTCTCTTTGCATCCTCACTTTGCATGTGCGCTCTCTCTGCACTCTGTGTGCTCTCTATCTCTCTCCCTCTCCCTCTCTCTCCCTTTCTCTCTCCCTTTCTCTCCCTCTCTTTCTCTCCCTCCCTTTCTCTCCCTCTCTTTCTCCCTCCAGCTCTCTCTATCTCCGTCCCTCTCTCTCCCTCCCTGCCTCCTCTCCGTATAACCCGGTGCGCCTTATGTATGAGAATAAACCCGTTAGCAGTCGATCAATGATATTGCGCCTTATAATCCGGTGCACCTTTTGGTCCGAAAAATAGGGTATATATTCCTTTATTGGATTCTTCAGCTAGCATCCATAATAATCAGTAGAGAGTGCTTTGAGAGGCTGATATAGTGTGACTGATAAAAAATATGTTAACTTAGATAACATTTTGCCTGCATCAGTGCAGCAACCTATAAAATGAAAGGCAGGCTCCTCTGATGAGCTTAAATATTTCCAAATGGTAGTCATCCAGTCAGAAACAACTGTTGGTCTGTTGCATGAAAGGTGAGCTATCTTGCTATATCACACAATGAAAAATCTGGGGGCAATTTGTCCCCATTACCCCCCCCCCCCAGTTCCTACACCCATAGAAGAAAGGTAAGTTATCTAAATTATATTATATACTATTATATTATAATGAAATGTCACTAAGACTTATATTACAGATGTGCTAACACGTGTTCACCTTAATTTATGAGGTGCTCCCCAGCTCAATATCTAATTGCATACTTCCCAACTTTCCCTCTTTTAGAGTGTAGTGACCTAACAACAAGAGCTAGAAGTTGAAATTAGACATTGATCATTAAGATAATTCATACTCGATTATTTAAAGAAAAAAACTATATTTAATATTAAACTTAATTTAACAGTTCAAACACAGCTGCTGGTCTCAGCCCACTATAAGCTAAAATGGGGAAGCAGCTTTGTCTAGCGGGCAGCTGCTACGTTTTCAGGCACAAGTTTATATAAACACAGCTGGACACTTGCTGTGATAAAGTGGTTTCTTTGGCAACAAGCTTTTACTGTGGGGGCAGCCTATGGATAATTGTTTTGTTTCTTATCTAGTTAGTTTTGTCTTAAAACCATTTTGATTTGCTTCTAAGGCAGTGGTTCTCAAACCACGCCTCAGTACCCACCAGACAGACCATGATTTTGGATTAACACAGGATGATAAATCAGCATTCAACAGCCTCTAATTTCCTCATCTGTATTCAGTGCTAGACCAGATAAACCAAAATCATGGCCTGTCTGGTGGGTCCTGAGGAGAGGTTTAAGAACCACTTGTCTAAGGCAACACCCCCCACCCACCCATTCCCACTTGGTGACCTTACCAAAATGGTCACAAAAAACTAGTGGTTGATACTGTCATTTTCTAAATTACTTTAACATAAACCATTGCTACACATATATTTTGACGCATTTTACTTTAGTAGTCAAATATAGTCAGTTAATTTAAAAAATATGTCTTATTTCATCAGACTTTACCCTTTCTTCACTCAAACGATGTTCTGGTCTTTTAAACTGCCGTTTAATCCTATTCTCTTCTTCCCTTTACCACACCACCAGCACACTTCATTGGTTCCACATATTCTCCAAAATTAAAATGCTGATCCTAATATGCAAAGCCTTTAGCAAGCAGTGCATTACCAATAAATCCACTCAAATCTTCATGTTACCGCATTAGCACCATTTCTTATAATCTATGATTCTGTTCTTCTCCTACTACCTATAGAAAGCTCTTCCCAGATACATAAGTCACCATCATAATGATTTAATTAATTTACCACAGATAACCCTTTATCTCTTGCCACATTGTCCCTCACAATCTCTTCAAATAAATCTTAAAACACTTACCCAAAAAGCATCTTTAAACTCCAGCTGTGCCATCTTCTGCAGGAGATCAAACCTTTTCTTTATACTGTATTCAGTTTGAGTGGCAGGTGCACTGCAGGAAATTCTTAGAAAATCCCAGGTTTGCACAGAATGTCTATTTGATGAGAATGTACCTTGTAAATATAGTGATGTATTTTACGTCTAAATGAGAATCAGCAAATTGCAAAATCTGTCTGGTAAAGAAAATGAAAGATTTATTCTGATCTAAATGGTGAGGCAAAAAAAATCTATAAGCAATATCTGTGTATAACGGTGCCTTTAATCCACCAGCATGGAGCCTGTGCAAGGGGTGTGTAGTCAGTTTTACTCTAGCAGGTAGGTCTCTAACTCTCAGAGAGTCTTCCACTACCTCAAACACCAGAACTGCACAGGAAGCAACTGATATGACGTGTGGCTTTGCAGATGAGGAGGATCTGTGCAGTTCTCGGAAATTGTGCAAAGCTACAGCCACCATGGTGCAGGAAATTGATGGACTTTGTAGGGTGAAACATTTGTTGTGGACAGTAGAGGAAACTACCTCAGTCAGGAAGGTGCTACAAAGATCAGAGAGTTGCAGTCTGCATTTAAGATCCACACAGGAAAATAATTGAAAACTCACTTCAGCATTACCTAAAACCTACAAACAAAAAAAGGTGTAGTTAGGGGCATTGCTCTTAGTGTTAGTTGCTGCATTGTAAGACTTTTATGTTTTCTAAAATCTTGGTAACTATCCAGAGCAGAATACATTTCAATGTCTTTACATGACTTTCTCCATGTTGGTATAATTTAACAGACCAGATCACAAAGTATTTCTACATATCAGTCATAAATCAGGCCATTAAAAGGTGAACACTTATTTCCCATAAACCCAATGATAACGCTTGGGTTTGGTTCCTAGAAACCCATTTCATACAATAAAATTATTGAAACTGAACTTTACAGTTAACGAAAATAAAATAAGATACAGGTGCTTTTAGAAATATTTATTAAGTGAAAACAATTAATTTAAGTTCTTGAACTTTTTTTTCTTAAACTTTTTTAAACACCAATTCCAGTCACAAAGTCTCTTAAGTTTTCAACTAACTTTCTTTTTTTATTTTTTTTATTATCTTTTGGAATTGTGCTCACAGTTGAATGTGATGATTGAAACTTTGAAGCAATCTGGCTTTTTTTGCTATTTTATAATTATTTGCAATTTCCTTTTCTTAGATATTATGGCACTGACAAACTGGCAATCTACAGTACAGTACTATATATCATGTTTGTGATATGGCCACAAATACAAGTTTGGGTCGTAAGAGAAGGGTGTGGCTCACTTTTACAGTCATAAAAGCAGATTGTCGCAAACCTGGAACATAAGTCATAAGTCAGGGGTCACCTGTACTTATTTTCATGTAAAAACCAACTAAACTTTTTTTGTAAAAGACAACTAAACTTTTTTTAAGTCCATGTGTGAAGTACTGATTGTCTCCCTATGATGCGCTGATTCTTCACATATAAGGGGCCGCATGAGTGACCTGTGTGAGGAGCCTCCTGAATATGTCTGTGTGAGGGGTCTTTTTAGAATCAGAATGATAGGGGGCCTACTTAGTGTCTTATGTGAGTGGTCTCCCATGTCCATGTGTGAGCAGTCTTCTCTTGTGATGGGCCTTCTGAGTGTTCATGTGAAAGCATTGCTTTAGTTTGAAGGGCCTCCTGATTGTCCCTGCATGAAGGGCTTTGTGAGTATTTCTATATGAAGGTTGCACACTTAAACCCAGTAAATAAAAAAATAAAAAATAATAATAATAGGAAGCATATAGCTCTCAAGATCAAAAAATAGTCTTGCTAGTATTCAACATATTCCAAAGGGCACCATACAATATGTGAAACACACACTTGAAACTTGAAAAGTTCTATAGTAACATTTTATATTCAGTCATATTCACTGAATCCCATGGTTGAAAACAGAAAGAACAGCTATATGATGCTTGCAGTCATACACTCCGATTAAAAAGAATACATTACTTATGATGCATTGTTCACAGCAATATTGCTTAATATTGGTGGTTTTCGTGTATGATTCAGATTTGTTGCTGCTTATGGGATGCTTTCATAGGTTCCATTGATGCACCTTTGTGTAGATCTCCTGAGTGTCAATGTGGGTCAGGACTCCTAAGTGTTAATGTATGAAAAGGCTCCTGAGTGCCATTGTGTGAGGAAACTCCTAAGTGTCCCTGTTTGAATGGTCTCTTGAGGGTCAATGTGTAAGGGGCTCCTGAGTGTTCCTTTTTGAGTGGTATCTTCAGGGTCAGTGTTTGAGGGGTCTCTGAAATTACTCTGTTTGAGTAGTTTCTTGAAGGTCAGTGTGTGAGGGGTTTACTGAATGTCCCTGTCTGAGCGATCTCTTAAGGGTCAATGAGTGTGGGGCTTCTGAATGTCTTTAGTGGATCAATGTGTGAGGGGTCTCCTGTGTGTTCCGGTTTGAATGGTCTCTTGAGGGCCAATGTATAGGGGAGTTTCTTGAGTGTCCTTGCCGGAGCCGTGTCTTGAGGGTCAATGTTTGTGGAGGCTTCCTGGGTGTCCCCATTTCAAGCTGACAGACTCTACTATGACACAGTTTATCAACACAAAATAACTTAATACTAACTTAATACTGAGTACAGTACTTTAGTTTGATAAAAATGCACAAACACACAGAGAACCACAATGTTTTGTGGTTAAGTTTATAAAGTTTAACACTACGAGTGCCAGAGTTCTCTGCAATGCATTATATTCCAGAAATATCACCAAATGTGCACACACTCTACATCAAGAGTAAAATTATTTAACAGGCACTGTTTGAAGTAGACAATTAAAAAGTGAAACGTAAGTTATAGCATCCACATTCCTAAAGATACTTCCCAACTTAAGCTCAAGATGGAAACAAAGCAAGCCAGTTGCTAGAAAGAGAGGTCATGCTGTGAAGCTAGAGAGCAGCATCTTCAGAAAATAAAAAGTGCTAATTAACAGGCATTGGGAATGGACTCATGCAATAGTCCCCAATTAAAGGTGGTTGAATCAAATGTTAGTGCTACATTTAAGCCTAGGCCTGCAAGACTCAAGCCTAGATCCCCACATTTTTAGAGGGCAACAGGCTGCCTTAAGATGCCATTGCAGTGCCATGGAATAATGTGTGCGTATGCACAGATATGTCTATATGCAATAACATTTCTGTCTGTGATAGGAATATGAATGGGCGCGAGAGGTGCACAATCTAAATAGGCCTGTGGAAGCATAACTTTTAATTATGTCCTCGAGATTAATAAACTAAGAGCGTTTATCAATACTTTCGCAGAATAGGAGGACCAAGTTAATATTATCTGCAGACATATATTGGCACACAAAGAGTGAATGTTCATTCCAGTAACTAAAGGAGAAGCAAGGAAGCCCTTACAGTACTTTAACAATATCTGCACGTGACATTATATGAGCATAATAGTGCAGGCTCAGGAAGATCATGAAATTGCAGAAAGGAGAAGTGCTGCTGTATTTCTTGGGGGGGGGGGGGGAATGGTTTTGGCAGATGCCCAGGAGTCTAAAACCCTTTCTTTCTACCACTCATGCCACCTTCTGATTCACCCTCCTTCCCATACATTTTTGTCTTACCATTAGATCTCTAGATCTGTGTGTGGGGTCACTTACTTATCACTTTTGCTTTACACATTGCTAAGCAATGGATATCAAGATCTTACATAAGTTATGCCTGATATTGTAATATGTAAAGGGTGAATTCCCTTTATTAAGATTCTTTAATACTAGCGACTTGCCCGTCAAAAATAATGGCAATAAAATTTGAAGCTTGGCAATGCTGTTTGCCACACATTGCGAGGCTCTCCACCCCTCTCACTTGCTGGCCTCCCGATGAGGGTTCAGGGTTTTTTGGTACATAGCTAATCTTCTCCAGACAAGATTCTTTCTGTTTTTCTATCCATTCAATAGCTGATAGCTTGCAAGAGGTTTATTGTAAGGTTGTTGCCAGGTTGCTAGGTACTGAGTTGTCCACTAGTTCCCCATTGATTGCATGCAAGGTTGTGGAACTTTACCATTCAGCAATAAATTCCAAACTGGTGACTCCCAAATAGTATGGTGTATACTGGCCAACAATAATCTCTCAGATTACAGCAAACTTTACTGATGGATATGGTAATAATTATTACCAGGTCAATATTTATATTCTGTTAATGACTGGTTTGAAGTGAGGCTTACTGCGACGTATTCACCTTTTTATTAAAAATCACTAAAGTTCTGTTTCTTTACTCTTCCTCCCCTGTGTGTCTTCCAACCCCTCTTCCTCCCACTCTCCTATGTCTCTTCCCCCCTCTCCCTCCCCTATGTCTCATTCCCCCATCTCCCTCCCCTGTGTCTCTTTTCCCCCTCTCACTCCCCTGTGTATCCTTCTCCCCATCTCCCTCCCCTGTGTCTCCTTTCCCCCTTCTCCCTCCCCTGTGTCTCCACCCACCCCTGTGTCTCCACCCACTCTCCCTCCCCTATGTCTCTTTCTCCCTCCCATGTGTCTCCTTCCCCCCCACCCTATGTTTCCCCCTCCCTTGTGTCTCTTTCCCCCTCCCTCTGCTGTGTCTCTTTCCCCCCTCTCCCTCCCTTGTGTCTCTACCCCCTCTCCCTCCCGTGTCTCATCACCCGTGTTTCTCCCCCTCTGTCTCCCCTGTTTCTCATTCCCCCATCTCCCTCCCCTGTGTCTCTTTTCCCCCTCTCACTCCCCTGTGTATCCTTCTCCCCATCTCCCTCCCCTGTGTCTCCTTTCCCCCTACCCTATGTCACTTTCTCCCCTTCCCTCCCTTGTGTCTCATTCCCCCTCCCTCCGCTGTGTCTCTTTCCCCCCTCTCCCTCCCCTGTGTCTCGCCCCCCACTCTTTCCCCCTCTCCTTCCCTTGTGTCTCTTCTCCCCCTATGCCTAGCCTGTGTCTCTTCCCCCCTGTGTTTCTTCCCCCTATCCCCCCCCTGTGCCTCCTTTCTCCCCCCTGTGTCTCCTTCCCCCATCTCCCTCCACTGTGTCTCCTAGCCCCCTTCTCCCTCCCCTGTGTCTCCACCCACCCCTGTGTCTCCACCCACTCTCCCTCCCCTATGTCTCTTTCTCCCTCCCATGTGTCTCCTTCCCCCCACCCTATGTTTCCCCCTCCCTTGTGTCTCTTTCCCCCTCCCTCTGCTGTGTCTCTTTCCCCCCTCTCCCTCCTTGTGTCTCTACCCCCTCTCCCTCTCGTGTCTCATCACCCGTGTTTCTCCCCCTCTGTCTCCCCTGTTTCTCCTTCCCCATCTCCCTCCACTGTGTCTCCTTCCCCCATCTCCCTCCCCTGTGTCCCCTTCCTCCATCTCCCTCCCCTGTGTCTCCTTTCCCCCTCCCCTATGTCTCGTCCCCCTCCCCTGTGTCTCTCCTCTCCCCCTCTCCCTCCCTTGTGTCTCTTCCGCCTCCCCTGTGTCCCTTTCCCTCTCCCCCCTCTCCTTCCCCTGTGTTTCTCCCACTCTCCCTCCCCTGTGTCTACTTTCTTCCCCCTCTTCCTCCCCTGTGCCTCCTTTCCCTCTCTCCCTCCTGTGTCTCCTTTCTCCCCCTCTTCTTCTTCTGTGTCTCCTTTCTCCCCCTCTCCCTCCCCTGTGTCTCCTTTCTGCTTCCCTTTCGCTCCCCTGTGTCTCCTTTCCCCACTCCCTCCTATGTCTCCTTTCTCCCCCACTCCCTCCTCTGTGTCTTCTTTCTCCCCCCTCTCCCTCCCCTGTGTCTCTTTTCTGCCTCTCCCTCCATCCCCGTGTCTCCTTTCTGCTTCCCTCTCCCTGCCCTGTGTCTCCTTTCTCCCCCTCTCTCTCCCCTGTGTATCCTTTCCCCCTCTCCTTCCCCTGTGTCACCTTCCCCATCTCCCTCCCCTGTGTCTCCTTTCCCGCTCCCCTCTGTCTTTTCCCCCTCCCTCCCTTGTGTCACCTTCCCCCCTCCCTCCCCTGTGTCTCTTCCCCCCCTCCTTCCACTGTGTCTCTCCCCCCACTTTCCCCCCTCTCCTTCCCTTGTGTCTCTTCCCCTTCTCCCTCCCCTGTGTCTCTTCCACCCCTGTGTTTTGCTCCCGCTCCCTCCCCTGTGTTTGTGTTTCTCCCCTCTCCCTCCCCTGTGTCTCCTTTCTCCCCCTCTCCCTCCCCTGTCTCTCCTTCCCCCCCTCTCCCCCACCTGTGTCTCATCCCCCCCTCTTCCTCCCCTGTCTCTTCTTCCCCCCTCTACCATCCCCACCCACTTGTGTCTCTTGCCCCCATCCCCTCCCTCCTGTGTCTCTTCCCCCGCTCCTCCCCTCCTGTGTCTCTTCCCCCCTCCTCTCCCTCCCCTGTGTCTCTCTTCCCCTCCTCTCCATACCCTGTGCCTCTCTCCCCTCCTCTCCATACCCTGTTCCCCCCTTCTCTGTGTCTCCCTCCCTCCTCTCCCACTGTGTCTCTGACCCCCTCCTCTCCTCTCCCTCCCATGTCTCTGACCCCCTCCTCTCCCTCCCGTGTCTCTGACCCCTTCCTCTCCCTCCCCTCCCATGTCTCTGATCTGCTTCTCTCCCTCCCCTCCCGTTTCTCTGACCTCCTCCTCTCCTTCCCCTCCTTAACAAGTCTCTTCCAAGTCCTCTCCCTCCCCTCCCTCCTGTGTCTCTGACCTCCTCCCCTCCCTCCCATGTCTCTGACCTCCTCCTCTCTCTCCCCTGTCTCGGACCTGTCTCCTGCATGCGTGCGCGTGCCGTAGCACGCAAGCACACGCTCCTGCGCCCGGCTGTGCGTGCGCTGAGGCTCACTCGTGCGCACATTATCTTGGCCCCAGTGCAATGCGCATGCGCAACTCGTAACTGCGAATTAAAAGTTGCGTGATTACAACTCGCAGTTACGATAACTATAATATATGATACACATACACACACATCTGTGGAGGCTGATGGAGCAGTGTCAGGCCAGTACTTTGTGCTCACTGACATCAAGCATGAGGTGTCTGTCACCACATCCCTGGTCTGCACCCAGTGGTGGCTGGTGACTTTCCAAGTGGTGGGGCAGATAACACACAAACACACATATATATCACATATATAGTTGTGAGCAATATGGGTTGTTGCTAACGCTTGCAGGCTCACGTAGCGAGGACCGCAGTTACTGGCAAGTTGCGCCAAAGGCGCTCCTTGCACTGGTGGAGATGAGCGCCATAGGTGCTCATCCCTATGACCCCGTACGACTTAGGCAGGGAGCTCCGAAGGTGCTCACTGTGCTGGTGAAGATGATCGCCGTAGGCGCTCATCCCCACGACCCCGCACGACTTAGGCAGTGAGCTCTGAAGGTTCCGAAGGCGCTCATTGTGAGCCACGTGATGAGCACCAAAGGCGCTCAGTGCAGGGCTCACAATCAGTGCACAGGGTGCTCAGAGAACCAAAAGTAGAGCAGAGGAAAGGATTGCATGGAGCACCACAGGCGTTCAGCACGGGGCTCACAATGAGCTTACCTTGGATAACGGTAGGAAAAGGACCAAAAAGAAAATGGAGCTTGCAATATGAGGCTTTGAAAGCTGAAAAACAAGAGAGCGCAGAGAAACAGCCTGCATGCACAGGCTCAGGGATGAACTGAGCAAGGGGATGCGCACAGGAAGTGCTTATAAAGGCTGAAGAAGGCCCCTCCCACAAACCCAGGTATTAACCTGGACAATATAAATATATATATATATATATATATATATATATATATATATATATATATATATATGTGCTCCAGTCCCTCCCCTGTCCCACCTCTTCATGTGGGTGGGGCTTAGCTCAATTTAAAAAAAGCACATCAGGCCACCTTCCCATGGCAAGCCTCATTTTCATCTTGGCTCCAACTCTGGAGGGTGCATCTCAGAGTCTCCTCAATCCTGTCTATCACAGGCCTCCCTTTGCAATTTTCCCTTTGCAATTTTGCTGTACATCTACTAAACAAGGTTGGTCTTTTTCATTATCACGGGGCTTCACCAAGACTACATACATAGATTTTGCACTTTTGTATCATAATTCAGGCCTTATCTACTAAATAGTGACTTTGCTTATATTAAGGTAACAGCATTACATTGGCATATGCTCTCAATCAGCATTTCATTGTCATTTGTTTTCAATAAGCCCTACCATTCCATATTTTGCCCCTTTATCATACATATATACCAAGCAGTGAATGTTTAAGCTTATATCAAGGTAACAACATTCATTGTCATATGCTCTCAAGAAGCATGTCATTGTCATATGCTTTCAATAAGCCCTACCATTAAATATCTTGTCCCATTATCATACTTATGTACTACGCAGTGAATCAATTTCATTTCGGGCTATATCTACTAAGTAAAAAATTGTACGGAAGGGCCTTACCATTGCTGGAGAGCCATGGCATCAAGGGCTTTCAGTAAGTCCTAACCATCTGTCACTCAGTGTCACATCACTAAATTCAACCCTTTATAATGTCTCTGCCCACATCCATGTCACACTTTTTCCTTGTCATGTGGCTTTTAACAAGCCCTCATTGCACATTTTGGCTCATTTCTACTTGTTTTTCAGCTTTCAATAAGCATCACATTGCTGATTATGGCTGTCTTTGCTCATGTCCAAAGATACGCATCTCCATCATTACTAGGCTTCTAGCAAGCCTCATGTCAGATGTTGGCAACAGAATGTCTGTATTGCAGTAATGTAATGCAGAGAGCATAAGCTTAAAAGAAGCAATGTTTGAAAATGGCTATGGATTGAAGAGCGAGGCATTTGTGGGCACATTTGCATGTCCCAGTTCAGCTTCCCATAATGCAGTGTAATACCAGTTTTTCCCGGAATTTTGGAAACAGGTTTTTTAACTTGTTTTAGACATTCAAATGTGAACACAGATGTACTATTTATTTACTGTACTACTGTACGGTGGAGGGCTTCTATCGCTCTTTTGCCCACCATATATTAAATTATTGTTCTGGTGAACTACCTACTCATAAAGTCCACAACACAAGCTGGGATACTGCTCCATGCTGATGATAGCCAGATAGCCAGTAAACTTGAAACAGCTGTTGTATAATCCAGCCTTGGCTTTGCATAAAAGCTGTGTAATGCAGTGGGCATAAGCATAAAGGAACCAATGTTTAAAATGGTTTATGGATTGAAGAGCGAGGCATCTGTGGGCACATTTGCATGTCCCTGCTCAGCTTCCCAAAATATATATATATATATATATATATATATATATATATATACATACACACACACATATAAGATGAGGGTAAATGAAGAGAGTGGAAAAGTTGGCCTGCTGCTCAATGTTAAAAAGACGAAGATCATGGCAAACTGCAATATCAGTTCCTAGCAAATAGATGGGGAAGAACTGGAGATTTTATTTTCCTGGTATCAAAGATCCCTTCATATGGTGACTGTAGGAAAGCTATGGCAAGCTTGGAAAAACTAGTAAAAAGTAAATATCAACAAAGGTCTGCATTGTTAGAACTATGGTATTTCAAGTAGTAACTTACGGATGTGAGAAGAAAACTGCTTAGAGTCCCTTGGCCTGCAAGAAGATCCAAGAAATCAGTACTTAAGACAAACTGTTCACTGGATGGTATGATCATATGGCTGAAGCTCAAATATTTTGGTCATAACATGAGAAGGCAGAATTCGCTAGAGGAGACTGGGAAAGATTAAAGGTACACAATGACGGGGATGACAGTGGCAGAGATGAATAGATGAGGTAAATGAAGTGATGAGCACAAACTTGATTGGATCTCAGAGGGACAGTGATTGACAGTGTTGTAATAAACAATATATATCCACAAACCACATTCTACTCCAAAACCCAGTCATGATAATCATAAAACAGAGGGCTCTGATTTTATTTAGTTGATTTTGGACATATAAGTGGATCAGTAACAGAATAGTATTCAAAAATGTCTGCTGCTGACTGACTCCAAATATATACAAAACACATTTTTTTATAATAGTTTACATTCAGAAAATGTTATATTCCATTACTACCTTCTAGAAAAATGATACATTCCACCAACACCCAATTCTAGGCCAGTAAGATATTATTTATATCACGCATCAAGCATGTCTGATATGTCACATTATCTGTGCACAACACCATTAACATGCAATCTCGAACGCATAGGTCAAGTTGTTGATCATAATTCGTCCTTGAGTTTTATTTAGACTTAAGAGTTGTTTTATGGCTTCTACTAAATCTGGGACATACAGATTTAACTGTTTCCGAGCTTACATCTAGCCAAATACTAAGGGGTACTTACAAAGGGAATAAATGCTAAATATATATATACTAAATAATGTATTTCTCCACAACAACAGACATAGTTGGCATGCTGTGGTCCTTAGGGTTACTGAGAGTTGAAAATGACTGGACTAAACAACCACATATTCATGTATAATATCCCTTAGCAACTGTTGTAAGTGCTCCCCCTGGCGAGGTGACTCTTACAAGTATGCATTTCCTGCATTTGCTCTTGCTCCTTTCTTAAATAAAAGTACCACATCTGCTTTTCTCATCATCCTCTCGTCATCTGGTTCCAAGCCTGTGATGAGTCTTGAAAAATGTAATATAATGGTTTGGTTATTACAGAACATCAGCCCCGGTTACTTTTTTTAAAGCTTTTTTAAAAATTCCTTCCTGCGCTAACCAACAAGGTACTGCCGCTCAATTTTGTTTTGCAGTCTCATTGGTACCTCACTTGTACATACAGAAGAAAATAATTTATTTAGCTCATCTACCTTTTCCTGGTCACTATTTATCAGTTGGCCGATTCCACATTTTAAGTTTCCAATATTTTCTTTCCTAGCCATCTTTTCATTAATATATTTTAAGAAAAAAACATTTTAGGGTTAGTCCTACTCTCCTTTGCAATTAACTTTTCATTTTCTATTTCAGCTAATATAATAGCTTTTTTTGTAAGGCTTGTTATATTACATGTACACATGTAAATCTGTCTATGTTCCCTCTATTTTGTGTAATTTAAATGACTGATATTTACTCTTTATCTTGATCTTTTAATCATAGATAAAGTCACAAAGGTTGTGATTTAGTACTTTTACTTTCATTTTCACATGGAATTTGCTAATATATATGTATATTTATTTTCTTTATTTTTACCTGCCAGTTCTTTGCCCCAAAATGTGTCCTTTTAAAATGCTGAAATTTTGTGGGCCCCTTATTATAAATTTGAAACTCAATTTCAAATGAGACTGTGATATAGTCACTGTTCCCCAAGGGTTTGCCTACTTCAGCATTTGATATTATATCATTATTATTATTATTAACTAAATCCAAGATAGACTACATCTAGTAGATTCTTGTATAACTTGGGTCAGGTAATGATCTCCAAGGGTACTCAAAAATCTGCTCCCTAAATTGAACTCATTAATCTAGTTTATTTCAGGGTAGTTAAAATCTGCTTATTAAGGTACCCCACAATATTGTTACACTGATAAATGTTAGGTCATTGTATTTTGTGTATTTTGATTCATGTACATCTGTTTCATCAGTGTTTTTTTTTTTTTTAATTGTTTGTATCTTTATATATTGAATATTTTGGATTCTGTACATACCTTTGGTTTCATCACAAACTGGTAGCAAACGGTGAGATAATCATACTCAGCACTTGTACTAAGTGGGGTTGTACAGGGATCTAGTATGCCAGTCTACTAGTGCTCGCATAATAGATCCCCATACAAAACCATACATTCTTTCAGATCCCCTCCCTTTGTTCATGTATTTGTTAGAGTTAGTGGTAGGAGATTAGAGTAACATGACTGCTAAATTTGTGGTCCTCAAAAAAGTCTGAACAGGTACTCATGTTTGAATTACATGGCCTTACCCAAAGCGAATTTGGACTATTATAATCTGGCTTTCATGTTGTTCCACTGTGTGCAACGGAGCAGTGCCTGTTTCATGAAGGAACAACTGATGGACCCTGAGCCTGCATTGAAGCCACCAGATATGAGACTCAGAGGGAGGCAGAGAAACATGGTCAACACCTTCAGTGGCAATGTTACTGGTGTGGAGCTGAAACAAACCCTGAACCCTCAACTGAAAGTCTCTCAATCAAGGAACCTTCCCCACTGTAACCAAATCCTAATCAGCTGTGAGTAGCCAAAATGTGCCATCCCTATATAGAGCCAGACAGCATTTGTAGTCAATGGTGCTCCTAGTACTTTCAAAGCTCATTAGCCACAGAAGACAGGTGGAGGGAGGCAGTTCTGTTCCTGCTACAGTCGGAGAAAGTACACTTGAACCACCAAGAACAATCATTCCCTACGCCAGCTAACTTGCTAAGAATAAAGACAGAGACCAAATGTGAAATTGGCACCATGTCTCCAGTGATGGTGACATATTTTGATAGCCTTCAGACTCCCTTGCTGGCATCTTTGAAGAGTATTATCCTCACATGTGCTGCTCAATTTTTTGACAGACTTGGGGTTCTTACTTCTACATCAGATCTTCTCCTCTACACCTCTCCCAGGAAGGAAGAATTGTCTGACATTGAAGATGCCCTGGAAAGGTGAAAAGGTTAGAGAATCACATGGGTCTTTGCTATCTGTGTGTTTGTGCTGCTTGTTATTGTGGAGAACAGATGCACTAAATTATTGAAACTGTGATTAATTCCATTATGATGCTCCCATGAACTATGAACTGTGGGAGAACTATGCTAGATGGGTGGGAGATGTTTCTATTCAGTAGTATCTGTAGCCCAAGGGAATTGTCATTAAAAAAGAGTCTGCAGCTGGAAGACAGGCTTCAGGACTGAGACAGAGGCCTGCAAACAGTGAGTACCCTGAAGATTGTACTAGCTCCACAGGGGCTCTTGTGGTGGACACTGCACATCTAAGGAGACCCAGGGCTGCCTAAACATAAGCTGCTCAAGCCTGTAACAGGCAGCACACCTGTGTGGAGGCTATTACACATCTTCTCCCCCTAAAATCTGGAAATAAGGAGGCCCTGTTGGAGCTAAAGTTTGAAGGAACTAGACTTTGTTGAGCCCTAAAGGGGAAAGAGTCACTCTGCATAAGATATATTGACTGAGCTACTAAGGTCTGACAAAAAAGATCTCCTTGAGCTTGAACCCACAGCTGATGGTACTTGAAAGGTACCATTAAAAATGTCTTATTGTGACATTACATCTGCAACAGGGAGGGCAATATAGCCTTCTCATCTGGCAACAGGCACCCCTGCTTGCACCCTACTGCTTTGCCCCTTCTGGATTAGGAAGGGGGAGAAGAGGCATTTAAGACCCAGCATAAGGGTACCAGGGAAAGTGTACCTTACCTACCCTAATTCCCTTAAGTGGACTTTGCAGGAGACAACTTGTGATTTTGGGATCCCCCTGTATATCAGGAACTCCAGTCTCTTTATTATAACTGAGACAGAGTCTACACGCACTGCTGAATACTATCTTTACATTTATTCAAAAGAATATGCAGGATTCCTGGCTACATAGGTGCTTGTGAGATTGTTGTGTAAGTGCATTCTGTCTATATAGCAGATACATGGACTGTGTTGAACTGTTTGCATATCTACATCTGCACTGCCACTTGGTGGCGATTTGGAGTATTGCAGCAAGACTTTGGCTATATGTGAATAACAAGCAGCTGAATGCAGCATTCTCATTGAGTATAGAGGAATACTGGACTGTGAAGTGCCCTTTAACCCAAGGGAACAAGGGCAGATAGAGATACCCTAAGAGTCAAACCCAAAGGGGGTCCACATGCTTGAAAATAAAGATGCCCAATACAACAAAGCCCTAATCTAGATCGAGAATAACAAAGTAAAGACAACAACAATAAAAATAAAAAAGTTAAAAAGCACACAGAAGTAATACCACAAGGTCTACACATACACAACCTTTCAGCTATCAAGACTAAGCTTACTGACAATAGCCCATCATGGGCAAGCCAACTAAACCACGAAAGAGCCTGGGAGTAAAAAGCATCCCCGAGCATTTTAAAGGAGCGGCGGAACATCCCTCACCTATAGACTCACTATCGTGTGCATCAGACATCTCAGACGCGGAAGGGGGGCAGATGGACACGACACAAGATGTCAATCTATCGCAGGGAACTAAAGCATGGTTCGCATCTCTCTTGAAGACCCAATTGGCCGAAGCAATGGCTCCGCTACACAGAGATTTAAAAGATTTAGGCCAAAGGACCCATACACTTGAAACCAAGGTGGATGAAATAATTGACGCCCAAAACAGACAGAACCGATATCACCCACAATGCAGAGCAAATTGGGAACCTACAGCTGAAACTGGAAGACCTTGAAAACAGATCAAGAAGGCACAAAATACGCTTCCGGGGTATACCAAACGCAGTGACTGACCTGCTGTCATACCTTCAAGAACTCCTGCATCACATCATGCCGAGAGGCCAAGAGGTCGGCATGGAAATTGAGCGGGCACATAGAGCCCTAGGAGGCCCAGCCAGGGCATCCATGCCAAGAGACGTCATAGCTCGCTTCCTGCGCCAACAGGCAAGGGACAAGATACTATTTGCAGCAAGAAGGGCTACACAAATTCTAGGACCAGATGGCGCCCCTATACAGATATACGCAGACCTGGCCCCAGCAACCCTCCAACGACGCAGAGACATGCGGCCAGTGCTAGAAGTGTTAACCCATCACAAGATAGCATATAGATGTGGGATCCCATTTAACCTCCAATTCACTGTAAGGGGAGTGAATTACCTAGCCCATGACATAGTCTTCAACTGCACAAGCTGAATCTACTGCAGTAAGGGCCCGGTATGCATCAGAAAGCACTGAACGTTGGGGACCCCCTGGCGAGCCAATGGACTGAGTTCCCAAAGAGGGGGGAAAGAAGGAATACCCAAGTTTGGGAGGACCACACAAAGGCAGATCAACCAGCCAGAGATTCCCAAAGACTTTCCCAGCCCCCAGAAGACATGCGGAGGGGAGGAACGCCCCAAGGAGCTATAAGTGCCTCTAAAAAGGATAAGACTCTGGCCAATGCAGTTTAAAATGGCATTGTGGAACAAAATAGAAATGCAGGACTGAGACAACAAGGGGTGGACCCCCTGGGTCTGCGACTGAACATCTTCTGAGGACTGAGAAGTGTCATAAGACACAAATACCTTGGACAATTTTTTGCTAGTAGTTGAAAAGAAAAAAAAAGTTTTTTCACCTGTTCACCTGTTTGTAACGGATAGGTTTGCAAGTAGTTAATAGGAAGTTTTTACCTGTTTGTAACGCTCTTAAAAATGTATTACCCACTCTTTATCTAGAGATAATACCGGGACAGCCCGAGACCCTAGGCACGAACGTGCAAATTGGAGTTAAAAAAAAAAAAAAGAAGAAGTTGGGGGAACGGTGAACAACTCGGTTGTTAAAAATAGTTATTGATTTACCGGAAAAGTATACTGTTATTAATTGATCTCTCTATCTTAAAGTATCCTCCATAGGCAAACGCCTCCATATCTCCTCTTCCCCCAAGTTAAAGGGGGGCGCCCTCCCTGGCTGTGTGGACCCCGGGCTCTCCTGATCGCAGAACGAGACGAAAGGTAGGAGGCCAGATACATCACACACAATTCCATAACTATAAATGGGTACGCTAGATTATAAATTTCTGACGCACAACGTCAAGGGATTCAATGGCCCTAGTAAGAGACGCAAAGCCTTTATAACATACAAACAACACAAACCAGCGGTACTTTTCATACAAGAGATGCACTTCAGAAAAGATAAGCCCCCCTCATCTGGATAAGCAATATCCAACATACTACACAGCCTCCCAAGCCAGGAGAAAAGCAGGAGCAGCCATTCTACTTCACAGACATTTCCCATTTACACTAGAGTAGAAAAAAATAGACCCAAACGGGAATTATGTAATCTTAGTGGGTAAGGTGCTAGAGGCCAGGGTAACACTGGTGTCATTATATGCCCCTACGACAAATCCCCACAACACCCTTATTGACCTACTTAAAAAACTAAAAAGAATAGACGGAGGCAAAATCATATTAGGGGGAGATCTCAATCTTACTTTGAACCCAGCAGTAGATAGGTCGAGGGCACAAACGGACAATCGGTTTGCAAAGAAGCTTAGACAAATTAGACACCTCCTAGCTGCCCTAAACATGGTAGACGCATGGAGAGAACAACATCAGAGGGAAAGACAATACACCTTCTTTTCTTACCCTCATGGGACATACTCCCGCTTAGACCATCTGCTGATAGATGCAGAGCTGCTTACAAAAACAAAACGGTCAGACATTATACATTGCCCATGGTCGGACCATGCTATGGTAAAAATGGAAGTAGACTTTCAATTAGATAATAGGCCCCCATATACGTGGAGGATCAACGACATGCATTTAGCCATTCCCCAAATTCAGGAGCAGATAGCACAAGAGTTAGACCTGTACTTTGCAGCTAATAAATCAAGGGACTCAGGTATAGGGTGGGTTTGGTTTGCCCATAAGGCGTTCATTAGAGGTACATGCCTTAGAATAGCAGACAAAAGGAAAAAACAACATAGGGAAGTAGAACAACAGCTATACAGGGACCTGCAAAGATTGGAATCCATAAACCAAAGTAATCCCACATCCCAAATTAGGGATCAAATAGAGGAAGTGAGAAGGAAGCTAGACATGCTATTATCTGAGCAAACTGAAAAAGCATTAAGAATTACACAACATAGATACTACACCCGGGTTAAGAAACCAGACACCTGGCTGGCCAGGAAGCTGAAAGCCAAACAAGCATAATCAAAAATATTCCAGATTAGAACCCCAGAAGGGACAATCACTGCCAACCCCAAGAGAATCCAAGAGACCTTTGAGGAATTCTATATTAACCTTTACAAGGCATCCCCTAATGTTAACAAACACGAAATTCAAGCTTTTCTGCAAGCATTGGACCTTCCCACTCTTACGGAAGATAACTTGAATTCACTGAACACCAAGATCAAGGTAGATGAGGTGAGACGAGCCATACAAGACACTAAAAAAGGGAAGGCCCCGGGCCCAGACGGGTTCTCAAACCATTACTATAAAACATTCATTGATAGGCTGGCCCCACACCTAGCAGAATTATTTAATGAAATATTAGAGGGAGGAAAAATGCCACAGGAATTGAACTCAGCGGAGATAGTATTATTCCCCAAAGAGGGCAAAGACCCAATTCAACCAAAAAATTATAGACCCATCTCACTACTAAATTGTGACATCAAATTACTAGCTAAAATATTGGCAGACAGGATCTCGGCATGCCTACCGAAACTGATCCACAAGGATCAAGTAGGATTTGTCCTGATAAGACAGGCCGGGGATAACATTAGGAAAATCATGCAATTAATCCACCATACCAAAACTAACAAAATTCCAGCATGCCTGATGGCCTTAGACGTGGAAAAAGCCTTTGATTCCCTAGAGTGGCCGTTCCTAGAAGCTGTGCTGGCAAAATTTGGCTTCAAGGGGGAATTTATGAAGGTAATAAAAACATATTATCACACTCCCACAGCAACCCTGAAACTCCCGGGGAAGGAAAGGTCAAAGATTCCAATCCATAGGGGAACAAGGCAGGGTTGCCCCCTGTCACCGCTCCTATTTGCACTGGCCATGGAGCCTTTGGCACAGGCCATCAGAGTAAACTCGGCCATCAAAGGGGTGGCCATAGGACTACATCAGTTCAAAGTATCCCTGTTCGCGGATGACCTACTGTGCTCCCTTACTGACCCTAAGTCATCAATCCCCCCCCCTACTGCAAACTTTAGGGAATTTTGGCCAGATCTCAGGTCTGAATGTAAATATGGAAAAAACAGAGGCCCTAGCGCTGGGGTTACCCGCACAAGACAAGAAACTGATAGCGGACGAATACAAATTTAAATGGGCCCCCACGCATATAAAATATTTAGGAATCAACCTGACTCCCAACTTACGCGACATGTACAAGGTTAACTATAAACCGCTTTATAACACATTAAAGAACAACTTGAACACCTGGCACGCATATAAGATTTCCTGGCTTGGGAGGATTAATGCGGTAAAAATGAATCTACTACCAAGATTGATGTATCTCTTTAGAACCCTCCCTATAGCAATTAATATGAAAGATCTGGCCGACTTACAGAGATTAATAATTAAATTTGTATGGCAACACAAACCTGCCAGAATTTCCAAAAATATACTAGGAAATTCAAAAAAAACAAGGGGGACTAGCCCTACCAAATTTGAAACTTTACTACAGGGCGGCCCAACTGGCCTTCATTCCCTTAGCCCATTCCCGAGAGCACCACCCATCTTGGTTATTTATCGAACACCACACAATGCACCCTTACACCTGGGATACTTTAATATGGCTGGAGAATACTCCACACAATGTTGCCCAATGTATGAATCCAATTATTCAGAACACCATCGGTAGCTGGAAATGGGCCCAGAGGTATACATCCCTATTCACACAAGCAAATTGTATGACACCAGTCCTCAATCATCCCCAGGCTCCCAAGGAGTTGGCGGCGACCTCAAGACACTGGTGGGCTTCACACAAGTTAGATAGGCTGGGGAACTGGCTGAAGGGGGATAAATTAATTACATTTGAGGACATAAGGGACACTATAGACCTCCCTATTAGGGAATACTTTAATGGGTACAGACTGAGTCAATTTGTCGGATCACTAGTGCGAGCCAAAGGCAGACCTAGACATAACTGGCTATCTAGGGTATGTCAAAACGCCCCACTCACGAAAGGGATATTAGGGAGCATGTATGTATTGTTCAACACAAAAATAGAATTCCCCAGAGAGAAATACATGCTAGCATGGGAAAAGGATCTTAATGCCAGGTGGGATCAGAAGGATTGGGAAGAGGTATGGGGAAATATCTTTCGAGGGTCACTAAGCTATAGCATTTTGGAAACTTCGGTCAAAGTGCTATATAGGGCTTATGCGACACCTGACCGGATGGCTAAATGGCGTAGCGCCGAAAGCCCAGAGTGTTTCAGAGGATGTAATAGCACGGGTTCCTTCATTCACATATGGTGGGATTGTCCGAAAGTGCAAAGATTATGGGCACAGGTGCAAGAGTTAGTGGCGTTACTATTTAAATGCAACATAAAGTTAACAGTTGAACTGTGCCTGCTGGGGAGGCCTCTTCAGACATTATCCAAATCACAAAACAGATTACTTTTCTTTATTACACTCGCAACTAAAAGCCTTATCGCAAAACAATGGAAATCAGAAGGGCTAGACTTTTCCGCTGTGAAGTCCAAAATTAATTACATCGCAATAAATGAGCGTATGACGCACTCCCTGGCAGATACAATGGCCAAATATATTGAGACATGGGGCCCATGGGTGGAATACACAGGCGTTGCATTGGTACACTGATCAGTTAGGCCGGAGGAATGGAAGGAGATATGAAGACTGGACTCCTGCAGCCGGGGGGAGAATACTCTGAGACGCGGAGGAGGATGGAGAAAATAGGAGGTTAGTAGTTAGTATAAAAATCAATATATAAGAGGGACGAAATTAGAAAGAAAATAATGAGGATTATGATTCTTCACACAACTAGCTATGGTATATAAGTTAGAGAGCTATAAGGTAAAATAGGAGGAAAATAGTAGAAAATGGTGATGGCGGATGGAAGATAGGCAGTATTTATCTTGCTACTTTGCTAATAAATTGATGTAATAGATTGAGTGAAAAATACCACAAAATGCATGTAACCATGGTTTTATGAAACTTGAAGTATGCCTATGTATGTATTTTGTTATCCGCCTTGAATTAAGACGAATGAAAAAAAAAAAAAAGAGTCTGCAATCCATTTTGTGGAATCTTATTTTTAATATGTGGAAGTGAATTGTGGAAAATTATTCATGTGTGCTTGTTTTCAGACCCAATAAGTAAATCAGAAATACTGGACCATGAATATGGATGATATAAGGTAATGGGCAAAGAGCACATAAAGATAGGAGGAGATCTTCTCCTGTTTCAGAACCACAGAAGTTGAGCAAGGAGTCTACAGAAGAAAGCACTAGAGGCATGTGGCAGGACTCTAGAATTAGAGAAGGAAGAAAGGGGACAGGAGCAGAGAATTGAGGAATCCCAAATAGTGCCATTGATGAAAAAGTATTGCAAATTCATGAGAAGCCCAGTTCAGTTAGTATAGATGGTAACTGGAAAACAATCCAGTGTAAATGTTGGGATTCTTTGTTTCCTCGTTGTGTTGTAAAGGACCGGACAGAGGATAGAGATTTTGCCCCGGATAGAGATTTTGCTGTACAGCATAGGAACTTGGAATGCAGTGAGGCAGTTGGTACCAAACCCTGGGGCATAGTACATGAGAAACAAAGGACAACACACCGACTGGCTGTTAATAGAGATGTAGCGAATAGTTCGCCGGCGGACTGTTCCCGGCGAACATAGCATGTTCGCGTTCGCGGCGAACTGCGAACATATGCAATGTTTGATCCGCCCCCTATACTTTATCATTGAGCAAACTTTGACCCTGCAACTCACAGTCAGCAGACACATTCCAGCCAATCAGCATCATACCCTGCCTTCCAGACCCTTCTACCTCATGGACAGCAGCCATTTTGGAATCATAACTAACTTGCAATCTTACTGAGAGGAGGGAGAGTGTAGGTGATACTGCATCAATAGGGAAAACCATAGCTAGGCTACTGTACACAGTGTGCAATACAGTCCTGAAGGACTCTTTTGATCTCTGCTGCAAGGACACCGCTGTGACGCTTCCCCCCCTTATCATCATCCTCCCCTCACCTTAGCACCCAACCCTAACACCCCTCACACTTATCCATAACACCCATCAACCTAACACCTAACCCTAACACCCCTCACACTTATCCCTAAGACCTAACACCCCTCACACTTATTCCTAACATGCCTCACCCTAACACCCCTTACACTTATCCTTAACACCCCTCACCCTAACACCTAACCCTAATACTCCCTCACACTTATCCCTAACAGCCCTTACCCTAACACCTAACCCTAACATCCCTTACCCTAACACCCATCACACTTATCCCTAACACCCTCACCCTAACACCTAGCCCTAACACCCCTCACACTTATCCCTAACACCCCTTACCCTAACCCTAACACCCCTCACACTTATCCATAACACCCATCAACCTAACACCTAACCCTAATACCCCCTCACACTTATCCCTAACAGCCCTTACCCTAACACCTAACCCTAACATCCCTTACCCTAACACCCATCACACTTATCCCTAACACCCATCACCCTAACACCTAACCCTAACACCCCTCACACTTATCCCTAACACCCCTTACCCTAATCCTAACACCCCTCACACTTATCCCTAACACCCATCAACCTAACACCTAACCCTAACACCCCTCACACTTATCCCTAAGACCTAACACCCCTCACACTTATTCCTAACATGCCTCACCCTAACACCCCTTACACTTATCCCTAACACCCCTCACCCTAACACCCCTCACACTTAGCCCTAACACCCCTCACCCTAACACCTAACCCCCTCACGTTTATCCCTAACACCCCTTACCCTAACACCCCTCACACTTATCCCTGTGTCTCTTCTCCCCCTTATCATCAAGGGAGGGGGGAGGATGATGAGGGAGGGGGGAAACAGACACAGGGGAGGATGATGAGGGAGGGGGTAAAGAGATACAGGGGAGGGTGATGAGGAAGGGGGAAAGAGACACAGGGGAGGATGATGAGGGAGGGGAGGGAAGAGACACAGGGGAAGATGATGAGGGAGGGGGAAAAGAGACACAGGGGAGGATGATGATGGAGGGAGGAAGAGACACAGGGGAGGATGATGAGGGAGGGGGTAAAGAGATACAGGGGAGGATGATGAGGGAGGTGGGAGGATGATGAGGGAGGGGGGATGAGACACAGGGGAGGGTGATGAGGAAGGGGGGAAAGAGACACAGGGGAGGATGATGAGGGAGGGGGGTAAAGAGATACAGGGGAGGATGATGAGGGAGGTGGGAGGATGATGAGGGAGGGGGGATGAGACACAGGGGAGGGTGATGAGGAAGGGGGGAAAGAGACACAGGGGAGGATGATGAGGGAGGGGGTAAAGAGATACAGGGGAGGATGATGATGGAGGGGGATGTTATGTTATTTATGCCCTTTATGGATTAAAACCAGACTCTGCATCAACTATGTAATTATCCGTGGGAGTTTTGCCATGGATCCCCCTCCGGCATGCCACAGTCCAGGTGTTAGTCGCGTTGAAACAACTTTCCCATCACTATTGTGGCCAGAAAGAGTCCCTGTGGGTTTTAAAATCCGCCTGCCCATTGAAGTCTATGGCGGTTCGCCGGGTTTGCCGGTTCACGAACATTTGCGGCGGTTCGCGTTCGCGGTTCGCGAACCGAAAATTTTATGTTCGCGACATCACTAGCTGTTAATAATGACTCTATGAAAGAGTGCGTTAAATAAGCACAGAGTGCACAAATTAGGTAATACCTGTTAAAGTAGATGGCATAGTGAGGCCGTTAGAGAGCCACTGAAAGACACTGGCTTTAAGAGAAGAGAGGTTAGCCCAGGAGGGTAGGAGCCTTCAGTTACAGACTGGATTGAAGTATCACATAATGTCTTTTAGATAGTGACAAATACTTTTCTTTAAGGTGTCTAGTTATACCTACTTGTGGAAGTCTTAATCTATGTGGAGGGATTGTGACAAGTATGAACAGAAATTAGCCACAAAGCACTATGGGATACTTGTCTTGTGATGACACAAGCAGTTGCTCATGTGGGTTGCTAAGATGCTGGTTTGATGGGTTTACTGTCTTTATTATAGGATAATAATTTTAAATAGTTTAAAAGTTTGAATTTATTTTAGAGATCAGTATTATTTTTATAGTGTTTAAATATTGGAAGCTGCCTCTATTACTCTAGGAGCAGGGAGAAGTGTTGTGTGGTGGGAGAGCTGATGAGATTATGATTTGTATGCACTGTATTAGTTGCTTATAAGTATCATTGTGTGTTTTAGAAGCTAGGAAGGAGGTTTATTAAGGGCTAGTTTTATGGGAGCTGGTCAAGTGGCTATCCATGGGGGGTAGGAGATGTAGGTCATAGTACAGTTCCTAGTGATTCTTTAGGATTGTGTTTTTTTTATTTTTTATTTTTTTGTGAAAACAATGAAAACAAATAAACACAACCAGTGTTGTAAATGCCCTTCAGAATAAATGATAAAAATAATATGTTTATAACATAACATTTTCCTATTATTATATCTTTTTACTGTAATCCTTTTCTCCTTGTTTCTTTTTTCAGATATTTTATGAAGCAAAACAGAATATTAAGTCTAATATTGTAAACATTTTATATAGTAAATAAATAACATTTTACTCATAAATAGTGATGTAGCAAACATCATCAAATGTTCGCGAACGGGCGAACCGGGCGAACCGCCATAGACTTCAATGGGCAGGCGAATTTCAAAACCCACAGGGACTCTTTCTGGCCACAATAGTGATGGGAAAGTTGTTTCAAGGGGACTAACACCTGGACTGTGGCATGCCGGAGGGGGATCCATGGCAAAACTCCCACGGAAAATTACATAGTTGATGCAGAGTCTGGTTTTAAGCCATAAAGGGCATAAATCACCTAACATTCCTAAATTGTTTGGAATAACATGCTTTAAAACATCAGGTATGATGTTGTATCGATCAGGTAGTGTAAGGGTTACACCCGCTTCACAGTAACAGACCAATCTCCCTGTTTAATGCACCGTAAACAACCGCAAACAGTCCCTTTGCACAACCGCAAACTCCCCATTTGCACAAGGTTGGATACCAAGCTAGCCATGTCCCGTTCCTTGTCCTCGCTGATGTCATTGAAGGTCTCTTCCTCCACCCAGCCACCAAGGGTCCCCGAAAGGTGACAACAAGCCCCCTGGGACGCCTGCTGTGTTTGGTCTTCCACCTCCTCAAAGCCACCTTCCTCCTCTGACTCCTCTTCTTCAGACTCCTCTCTCTGCGTTGCCTCTGTCTGCGTTATTATAAGGTGTGTACTGTTAAGTAGTACTATTCCTATCCTTCAGATGGAAGGCTCTGGAAGGGAGTGTATGCTGCTGATTGGCTGGAATATGTCTGCTGACTGTGAGGTGCAGGGTCAAAGTTTCCTCAATGATAAAGAATAGGGGGCGAACCGAAAAGCGCATGTGTCCGCCGTCTGCTGCGAGCGCGACCAAGCCAAAATCGCTGTGAATAGTCCGCGGGCGAACTGTCCACGACATCTCTACTCATAAACCTTTTTATTAAGTGTCCACAGAGAAGAGAATCATGGATCATGTTATGGGAGGTAGCCATATGCTTACAAAATATCACTATCACATAAGATATGATCCTCTACACTGTAGCTAGGCTAAATTATGTTAACATTTGGACCAATAGATTGTCACTGAGGAGTGCTGTTGAGAAGGTCCAAAAATATTTGCAGCCCTACATCCTCCTCCACCTTGCTACAGGGCCCCAATCTCACATGCCCACACGCCTTCTCGCTAGTTGGGGGAGGGGGGGGGGGCGGTTGCAGGGGGAGGCATCACCTCAGAAGGCAGCAGCATTGGAGGTGGTAGAGGCAATGAGGAAGTGCATGGGAGGACTCTGGGGTGGAGGAGGCGATGCTGGGAACCAGAGCCCGCTGGGTGGCATCAATGTTCAGTTGGATGAGTGTGCTCTGATTATGCAATGGCTGGAGGAGCCTGGCCAGGTGGGGACTCCATGAGGTTGTGTCTCCTCACCTCCATATAGAGCCTCCACAGGTTGCTGTCTGTGGAGGTCTGGTTTGACGAGACACTGGTCCTGACCCCTCAAGTAGCCTCCACTTGCTGCCGCATCAGGACGAGCATCTCCCCAATGGTGGACTCCAATGGTGGTACCTTGGGATGGAGCTCTGCTCTGTGTGGGCATGGCTGGGTGAGGAGATGGCATGGTGGTGGCCAAGTGGGGTGGGGCTGGGCCCAGCTTGAACCTGGCTTGGTTTTTGTGGTGGTGGGCATGGTGGTGGTAGGAGCCAGGTTGTGTTGCTGCTGGGGGGAGCAGGTGTTGATGGAGGAGAACCTTGGTGGTCCGCCCAGTAGGAGCGCCCGGGTTGTGAATTGAGTTGTTGGAAGTGGGGTCCAATGCCACGGGTGTCGACGGGGGTTCCAGCAGGTGACCCCACTGCCCAGTTGAATCTTTTGTCCTCCTCCTCCTCATATCCTGGGCCCTTGGATCCTTTCCTTGCCTCCTCCTGTGCCGGGTCCTCTTGGGTGGGGGCCGACACCCAGGCCTCATACCAGCTGGAAAGAGAGAAGTATGGTATATGTGTTAATTATGTTGAATGATACCTTGGTTGCTGTTTTCTCCTAACTCTCTGACATCTTGTTGTCTTTAAACTGGATTCATTTCTACTATGTGTAGCTATCATTTGCTAGATGTGATCAATTCTTTGGATTATGAGCCTGGTTGTTATTGGCTCATAACAATGTCTTGATTCCTGCTGCAGTCTACAAATGCATACTCTTTCTCTTTATAACTTGTTGGGCAGTATGTCATACTAACCAGTCAGTGACAATATCTCGGCAATAGTTAACATGCTGCTGAGAGATGTTCCCTGATATGCTAGCACACTACATTTCACAACCATCCCTACAGAGTATATATCTGCATACACTGCAGTGGGCACACATGAACTCTCTATTGGATGATTATTCATGTTGTGCCCACTAATTAAAGTGATTTGTCAGATTCATGGATTTAATCATGCATGAATGATCCATCTATCCATTGTTAAATCCAGGGAGCTGATATGTCAGTGTCACTGGTGGTCATTATTTACATGTGTTTTGTGTTTTCTATGTGTGTCTGATGTACATTTGGGGGCATGTTGGTGTATCCGATAATCACCAAGGAAGCTGAATCCTGTTGGGCCACCAGGCCTGGAGATCCAGCACAGGCACCTGGCTCAGTATCTCATCATGCACCCCCTTCCACTAGTGGCACTTAACAGTAACTTGGGAACCACAACTTGGTTCTCTCACTGCTCTCTCCTGCTTGACAGACCTCATATCCCTTTCTGCCAGTCCCACTGCTGTCACTGTAACTGCTACCTCCTCCAGGCCTGGAAGGAAACACATTTCACTAGACAACACCCTCCAAAATTTCTGTGTGAACATTTTCCAGAATTTTGTCCTCTAATTTATCCAAAACTAATGGCATACCAATATTATTGCACAAATCATTGGAGGCGGAAGCTCAGTCTATAGATAAAGATAAGGAAGGGAGATCTACAATTGTAATAGTAGAAATAAATGGTCAAAATATGTACATTAGCGTCGGTATAAGCTCAGAATATAAAGTCTATCAGGTTTATTCTAACATTTTTGCACATCTTGGGAAAAAAGAGTAAGGGTCATATCATAATTGGAAGAGATTTTAATCTAACCTTAAAAGGCTGTCTGATTGGGTAGAATGGGGCCACGTATAAACTTTATTAACTAAATTTGGTATTGAAGGTAGATGTTGTTGGTCAGTTGTGTTCGACTCTCCGTGACCCTAAGAATTACAGCACACCAGGCACATCTCCTGAGTTTGCCAGATAGTGGTCATGACTTTTGTAAAAATGGCCTTTATACAGGTATTATACAGTACCACTACCATATTGATTCCCCAACCTCTTCCCTTATCTTTGTGTTGACCCTACCTCTGATATTTAAACCTAGTTTCTAAAGCTAGCTGCAAATGCTTTTCTACTGCGCTTACATACAATGTCCCTTGAATATCCCAATTTACTCATACATACCTGAACATTTATTCAAATGCATTAAAAATGTCATCCCTATTATTGCTACCTACATGTACTCATATGTCTAGACTTTTTTAATACCACTATCTTAAAACTTGTGATTATTCCATATCTCCGTTAAACTTTTAGTGAATATGTTAGTGTGAAACTTACTTGTCTCCTTGGCTCGTTGAAAACCTAAATCAAACAAAAGATTAGCACTCTCTCTGGTGGACATTTGATGGATTTGCATTTATTACAATGTAGACTTTATGTACGTTCCATTGACTACCTAACATAATTTTCATTCATACATATAATATGATTCCCATACTACCTTAGCTATGATTATAACAAAAAAAAAAAGTTTTCCAGGCTGTGGTCCCCTAATAACTAAACTTTTCCAGTATTTTAAACATCCTCTTTTAAATATGAGACAGAAAACATGGGACTTTGGTTCCTCTTTAATGTGAGCTCATTGCCATAAGGTACATACAATTTATTGGTGATCCTGTAAATCAGCAATCCACTCCAAATCTCTTCCTATGTTTTAATTTCCTGAGTACATGGAGCTTTTTCTTTACATGTACCCAATATAATCTGGCTTGAATACAGGGAGGAAATAAGCACAGAGCTGGGAGACTGTCCTGGAGTCTGTAGCAACACTGCTGTTAGCAACAATGGACTGAATAAACCAGTTGATCGCCTGTCTAAGTGACAGGCATGTAATACATGAGCTGGAGATATAAGACTGGCCACATGCGGCATATCCTATAATATCACATAGGATTTCATACATATTTATATGTTCCTTCAGTTAGTGCATTAGGTTTGTCTCCACCATACACCTTAAAATTGTGTGGAACGTGGCTGGTTCTCCTTGTATCAATAAGAAGAAATTGCACTAAAGATGACTTTAATAACACAAGAGGATCATCAACCTATCTTCTATTCTGTAAGTATTGCTTCTATTTGAAAAATACTTGTTGTTGCCTATACCTGCCTGAAGAAAGCAATATATAAAATCAAGATGGATAAGGAATAATATGGAATATGTACTTATGGGAAAGTATGGACTAAATATATAAGTGATATGAAGCATTAGAGAAATGACATATAGTAATATATATGAAGTACTTAAAAGAAGCAGTAGGGGTTATTGTTGTTATTTAGTCTTTCAGTCGTGTCCAACTCTCCGTGACCCTATAGACAGCAGCACAAATTGTGGACCACTGGAGAAGGAACTGGCAACCCACTCCAGTATTTATACCATGAAAACCTGGGGAATGAACTGGCAACCCACTCCAGTATCTTTCATGGCAAAGATACTGCAGTGGGTTGCCAGTTCCTTCTTTAGTGGTCCACAATTTGTCTTACCTCTCTGATATGACCTGCCCATCTTGGGTAACCATATATGGTATAGCTCACAGCTTCACTGCGGTATACAAGCCCCTTCACCACAATGAGGTAGCAATCCAGAAGGGGAGTAGGTGTTATAGTGAGAGTTTAAAAAGAGAGTTATGAAATTTATATAGATTAATGTGTTAAATACAGTAGTTACATTAAGTTACAGAAACACTTATAGGGAGAGGTAAAACAGAACAAAAATAAAGTTATCACAAGGGTTAGATAGAGTGACAGGAATAGTTACATGCAGTGCAGACATTATGTAGATCAGAGCTTTCCAAACTGCGTGTCGCGACAGGTTAGTGTGTCGGCTGCAATGTGTAGGTGTCGCGGGAATGTTATGTATGTGTTTGTAAGGGGTTAGTTTAACCTCCAGATTGAATTACTGTGTCGCAAAATTATGCATGTCTAAAAAAGTGTGTCGCCAACATGAAACGTTAGGAAAGCACTGATGCAGATCAATGGGAGGAGATTTATGTATGGAGCAATATAAGGTATTACATAGAGTAAGAGAGGTTCAATGATACAACAGGCAGAAGATTTGAAGCAATAGCAGAAATACATCATTTTTATATGGAGTAATAGAAGTAGTTACACTTTTATATGTAATACACTCTCCAGACTCCAGATAGTATGCAGAATATACATATAGAAATGTGCACAATTACATTTCAGCTCAACCACAACCTTCTCAAGAAATTACTCAAGAAAAAAGGGCATTATTACCCTGAAAAGTTGTTTTTTATCTGTATATACTGACATCTATAAAGGAGTTTTCTATAAAGTGATAACAGGTAAAATAAATATTTCACAGCCTTGCATACATTTTAAAATTATCTAAGGGTCCTATTAAATTGTCAAAATCACAATTACTGAAGCCCGTAACGTAGCCCGCAAAAGTTACTGCTATTAAATTGGCCTCTTCTAGCTACCCGCAATCGATCTGCAAAATTGTAACTCTGACCCATCTAAGCCTTTGATCTTTCAAGCTCGCAAATGTTACAGTCGCTAAAATTGCAAATCACTATTTAATTGCCACAATTGCTTTCAAACCCGTAAATGGCACATGTAGCCAAATATTCTACAAGTACTAGAGAGGAGTTAAATACCTGTTCGTAACACTATAAAAGCAAACAAAAAATCAATACTGCACTTTAAAATACGTGGAAAGCAATGAAAGACATTCAAATTAATTGCACATCAGTCTCAAGCTTGCAAATCTGCAATAAAAAATATATATTTTTAGGTTTTATTTCTGTGTTATATCAATCTCGGGAATCAAGGAGTTAATACATATAAGGCCACCCACATGGACTAGAACAGTTTCTTAATTCATTTTTACTGATTTTTTTAATCGCTGGATTGCAAGTATGATCGCATATCTGAATTGTAAACACTAATTACTTGACGTTTAAATGCCATGTTTTATTGATGTCATGATGACGGTCTCATTTACTATTGGCTCTGTCTAAATTGTAACTTAAAGCCTTGCTTAATTAATCATGAGCCTGCACTGATATGCTACGCACAAGTTCATGGTTTACGGTTTTGGCTTTCAGCCATGTAGTTGCGGGCTTGTTCAATTAAATCGCTCTGTAACTGTTGAGAATTTCTAACCCGCTGACTGACGGTCTGTATGAAGATAATTACGGGCTTGGAATTAAATGAGGCCCTACGTGTACTGTGTCACATTACGATAACATATGATTAGCATGATTGCAGCCTTCAGAACAGGTAGAGAAATTAAATTACATGTCAACTATCAGTAGTGTTAAGGTGTGTATTGTGTTTGCTGATTAGAAAATTTAAAGTACCACTTCAGTGATCATAAAAAAGGGTCTTATTAGTTGTTCATTAGCCATACAATGAGCATTTGTGGAGGAAAATATCAACAGTCTCCTGAGCTGATCCTTTTGCAGCGCTGGGCACCTAACAGGCATGGAGAGAGGTAGATCTGCTGGAAGCTACAGTGCTGATTTCAAAAGTTAGATTTTTTTAAATTATTGTTTTATTGCTATTGAATTAACAAATACTGTAAAACCCTACTGTATGGCCACTACAGTGACCCATTGTCATATGGTTTTGTGGTTTTATTGTACCAATAATGTTGGTCATTGGCAGCTGCTATAACACCAGGAGGGATCACTATGATTTACAGACATATATTATTTGTGGCATCCTATTTTGACGCTGACTATACAGCTGCAAATGTGCGGGAGAATATAGGCAATGAATATAGTACACCTTATAAAGATGCAACAAGACTGACTATCTGTACAAAGCTCCACTTGGGTTTATTAAAATGGAAAAAAGAGAGTCCATACATTGCCAGACCCTTTCTGGATTGCTACCTTTTCATAATGAAGGGGCTTGAGTGCCTTAGTGAAGCTGAACTATACCATGTAGGGTCAACAATGATGGGCAGGTCATAGCAGAGTGGTCCACTGGATAAGGAACTGGAAACCCACTCCAGTATCTTTGCCATGAAAATGTTATGGATAAGCACAACAAGGAACAAGATGTGTCTGGCATCCCAAAGGGTCATGGAGAGACTGAAAGATTAAACACATTGCCAGAATTAATGTTTAATGCAAAATGGAAACAAAGGATACTAAATAGAAAAAGAACATAAATACCCCTACATTCTCCAATCATTTACACCATTAATTGACTTTCCCCTACACAAACCAAAATCACTTTATCAATGTATCTGAATAGACCAGAATAACCTTTTGTTTCTCTTTAAGTATCTTATAAGATGTTGCATTGCAATACTGTCCTCTTCATTTAATGTACTACATGCGTTATCATCCCAAGGGTAAATACCATGTGCCAACTCATGAGTCAACTTTCCATTCTATTCCCTGTCCCTCACTTTTTCTTCTTTTTCTCACAACACACTTATAATCCTCTACTCGCACTGTGTTATATATCTCTCTTACTCTAGGAACGTCTCCTATCCATTCCAGATATCTAGAGCCATCTCAGAGCATTGTTTTGATTGCCACTGAAATTCACTATTTCAATGCATTAACTCCCAACATTTGTAATATTCACATAGCAAAAATCCAAATTAGACAAGAACACTAATAATTTGCATGTGCACCTATTTACTAATCCCTATGCTTCAGTATTTTCTATTCCTAATAAGCGCTTCAAGGAGATGCAAGTATTTCTTACCAAATGTGTCCTTTTATGTAGCCTCCAAGTATTACTTACATGTTCTGGACAGGATAGCCCCTTTGGTAAGCAATGATTAATTTTATAGTTTTTTGAGTGTCAGTCAAGTTGACCTGCGTCTGTACACAGTCATTTCATTCAAAATTCAAGAAATGTAAAACGGCTATTACATAATTTATAACCACTTGTCTACGCACATAGGAATACAGACCTTAACCACCAATTAATCATGGTATTTATGTTATTTTTCTATTTAGTACCCTTTTGTTTCCTTTTTGCTCATACTTTAAATGTTTAAAAATACACTTTGGTCAGCTGCAAACATCTATGCTTGTTCACTTACTAAGAATTAGTAAAAGTAAACAGAGTAAGTTATTCTGGATATAGTTAGCACAATGCAGCCATTGCAACTTGTACTTCACAACTATGCTTTGTCTTTGTGTAATAATATTGTCATTTATGTATTATTATTATTAACTTTTATTTGTAACGCGCCAACATATTCTGTAGAGCAATACAGGGGATAAAAACAAGGGAAAATACAGCATTAACAAACTTCCAAAAATGGAAAACCCTGTTTTGAGCTTAGAATCTTTGCAGAAAGTGCTTTTTCCCCAAAGCATCCTAGAAGACTGAAAACTCGCCACTTACAATCTAAAGGGAATGGAAGGGGCAGAAATCAGGGAAAGATTAAACAGAAAAGGAATAAAAAGGGTCAGAAGAGAAGTGAAAGTTAGAAAGGTTTTTTTTATTTAGAGGGAGAGAGAAGGAGCAGAGGTGAGGGCTCTAGCATTTAATATGTTGTCTGCCCTTAGTGGTGAGATAATATATGCAAGTAGGAAAGTCAGGTGATTCCCATTTAACTATATATTTAATCAGAAATGGGGTGGGAGGGTGAGGAGCAGGGAGGGAGGGCAGAACTCCCAGAATTCAGAGTAACCAGTGAGGCCTTCTGAAACCAGGATGCAGCTAAAATTTGGGGCTAAAAAGAAAACAATAAAAATACGGTATGAGGGACCAATAGAAGAGGGAGAGAGAGGGGGGAGAGAGAGAGAGGGGGGGAGAGAGAGAGGGGGGGGAGAGAGAGAGAGGGGGGAGAGAGAGGGGGAGAGAGAGAGGGAGAGAGAGGGGGAGAGAGAGAGAGAGGGGGAGAGAGAGAGAGAGGGGGGAGAGAGAGAGAGGGGGAGAGAGAGAGAGGAAGAGAGGGAGAGAGAGAGAGGGAGAGGGAGAGGGAGAGAGAGAGAGCAGTTAGCAGAAAGGAAATTCAAAGACATGTGGAAAGGAGATCTAGGCAAATTATACAGGCCATAAAAGGGGGAAGGGGGAGTAAAGCCAGGCAAGATAAAGTAAACATTTGTAAGAGTTTGAACTAATGTTAGAAATAATTCTATGTCATCAAATATAATAACAAGCATATAGTAGAAATATTAATAAAAGATATTGGCTCCTGGGAATACCTGATGGTGTATATGAAACTCCCAGAATTCAGTAACCAGTGAGGCCTTCTGAAACCAGGATGCAGGTAAAATTTGGGGCTGATGGTGTGTATGAAACTCCCAGAATGTATTATTTGATGAATACTATAGAGAACTTGATATTCATATACTTTATATTCATTCTAAACAGCACATACACACTTTCAACATGTGTAATGATTATATTAATCTGTTCTGTACTGTTACAAATATATTTAAATACACAAATAACAAAGCCTTCTTCTAATAGAACCCTGGAAGTTATATGACAAAAGTGAAGTACATTACAAAATAATAACATTAGTAGCTGCATATGCCAAGAGCATAATAGCATTTTTCATGAAAATCTTTATTTTAACAGCCTCTGCTAGTGTATGGAGGCTGCCATGACAGTAGCTCTTGTCCTGTTGATTGCATGAGGAAGCAGAGAAAGCAGAATTTGCCTTTTTGTGCATGACACATTATATCTGTAAATGCCGAAGACAAACAACAAGGGCCTCATTCTATTAACGGCCGTAGGAGATGCGTGGCCGCAAGGACCGGAAGCAGGCTATTTGCCTATTCTATTCCTTGCGGCCGAGGGCTCCGGCAGGCTTGCGGCCGGCACCCTGTTATCCCTTGCGGCCGCACGCGCAGCAGGAATGCCTTTGATGCTATTCAATTGCTATGTAAACCCTCTCATCATAGCCGTAATTATCTAAAACTGAGCCGCAGCTTACTTGCACCAAAAAGGTCCCGCTAGCACCCAATTAAGCACATAATAAAGCCATCTTGCACTTTGATGAGACGATAAAGTGATTGGAGGTGTTCTCATTCATAGCACAACATTCCCCTACACTCAAATCTGAAAATCATTTTTAGTTTAATTCATGTCAAATGTCCGTGGACAAAGTCCCAAGGGCTTGGAGCACTTCAGACCCGCAAAGGCTGCGGGATTAGCCTACGTCAAGTCCGTAAATGGGTAAAATAGACCCACGGGTCGTAAAGGGCTTACTTACAAGTCGTAGCATAGAAAAGCCATCCTGTACTTTTAATAAAAGTGAAAGTGATGTTTGGTTTTAGAATTAATAGGTCAACATTCCCCTACTCTCAAATTCGCAAATAAAGATATTTAACTTCCTGTTTAATCTTCGTGTTTTATCTATCATGCAAGCCCGCACGGGTTTGAATAAGGAGCTACGGGCTTGAATAAACGAGCTACGGGCTTGATCTTTGAAGTCCGTGGGACTTGGACGGATTTTAAAATCAAAGTACAATTTGACGATGTGCAAGCTTGAGAATGTTTTGCTAATAATCCTCATGCCCCCCATTATGTTCCCCATCATTTACAGTTCTTTGCAGTGCTGGATTGAATATATATTGGCTTCTACAATGCTTTGTTTGCGGCCCTCAACCTCCGAACCCGTACGGGTTTTAACAAGGACGAGCCTGCGGGACTACGGGACGGAAAGTAAACCGTAAATGATATATCGGATTTGGGCGATGTGCAAGCTTGAGAGGGTGTTGCTATTAATCCTCATGTCCCCCATTATGATGCCTAGCATTTACAAAGCTTTACAGTGCCATCTTGAATTTATATTTGCATTTACAGTTTTCTGACTTTGCGGCCGGAAAACAAGATTTACGGGCGCAGGAAAAACGCTTGCGGCCGTTTGCATGATGTGCGGCCAGCCGTAAGGGGTATATCCTTGCGGCGCCGTCCATTTGAATAGCAAGGTAGCAGTAGCTCTACACGGGGCCGGAAGATGGCCGCAAGGAATCGCAGCTTTTTAATAGAATGAGGCCCCAAGTATGCTTTTAGGTGCAAGCGGAGTATGCTATATTTATTTATGCTCAAGTTTTGCATAGTTGCTAATGTTGTACGTTTGTCACATACTTCACAAACATCTTTTTTTTGCAAGTATCAGTTGTCATTTATTGATTAATTAAAGGGAAATGGAACTCAGCACAACTGTGCAACATCAGATAAAGACTTGAATATCATGTGGGAATTTGTAAACATTTTTAAAACTGATCAAGAATTCTTTTGTTATAGGCGTTTTTAGTTAACGCTCTGATGACACTCTTGTCATTGTCTCTCATGTGATGTCACTAGGGGACCAAGCTCTCAGTATAAACTGGCAGCCAACCAGGGAGGATGCATCGGGGAGAGAAGTTGAGGGAGAGTGATCACAGCGTGAGTGATCTGCTTCCACCCAATAGACACTAGGGGCAATATACCTACCTCGCCTACTTAGTAGGTGAAGTAAGTACTATTATATAATAAATACATACATAAAGGAATAATTATATATGTATATAATTATTATATATGTATTATATATATATATGTTTGCATATATATGAGTTTGCATATAAGGTAGAGAGTAATGTTTGCAAATATTAAAACAAAAAGTTTAAAATACAAATTGCCACTGTGAAGCAGCTTTCTTATTTTTAATTTGTGACTTACATGGTTAATGAACTCCTAGGTCATCCCACAAGCAGCTGTATAGCTATTGAGGATGTAGACTTGACCATGCTGGCTGATAAGCTGCTTCATATGGTCATTCTAGCAAGTGAATGGGGTGGTTTGAAGGACAGACAAGCAGCTGCAGGTTCCAGCAATCATATCCATCTATGTGTCTCTCATTGTCAACAACAGGCTGAAACATACAATACTTTTGAAAGATTTTAACAATAGTGGGATTAATATGATTTACCCTTCTCTGTAGTGGAGAAATGATGCACTGCAAAACTAGGCATCTGATAGAAAAAGTGATTCCCTGAAAGTTTGTAGCTGGGAGATGAGCGACTGTATTTAATGCACGCCAAAGCCCACAGTGGCTTTATATCCAACCACTACAGTTTACACATGTTCTCTATTTGGTTCATCCTGTAAATAAAATAGAAAATAGTTTAAATAAAAGAGAGAGGCTTTTGAGACTTGATCAGTGAACAAGTACTACTAAGATGCATGAAACATGTCAGCGGATCACTATGCGGCCATGTCATTTTTAACATTAATATAAAAGAAAAGCTTTAAATGGAGGATTCATTTTTTTCCCTGAAGTCTGGAGTTCCTGGAAACCAAGGGCCATACTCAATTCCAGCCTCACAACTCGATCGCAGACAGCAGAATGTCTGCTAGTGAGTTGCAGGCTCCCGTTCCTCTCCGTTTGCGATGCTATTCAATTGCTCAAGCCCGGAAGTTATGGGCTTGAAGCAGAAACCATAAACCATCCACTGGTTCATAGCAGTTCAGGGCGGGAACATGATCAATTAAACAAGCCCGTAACCTCCCATTTCGAATCAGCCAATAGAAAAGCAGACTGTCATTATAACGGTAGTAAAACATGGAGGTTACATGTTAATCAATTAAGTTTGGGGGTCCAATTTTCGATCAGACTCGCAAACCCTCAAAATGAATAACATGAAAATGAATGCCAATACTGCTCTAGTTCATATGGGTGGCCTGATATGTATTAACTCATTGATACCCGAGATCGATTTAACCCCGAAACTAAACATAAAAATAAATGTAATTTCCTGCCAATTTGCGGGTTTGACACTGTTTCAATTAATTCTAATGTCTTGCATAGCTTTCCCCATTATTTGCAGTGCAATATTGATATTTTATTTGCATTTACAGTGCTACGAATAGGTGTTGAACCCTCTTGCGGGTCATCTCTAGCACTTGTTGGATTTTCTCCTTCATTTGACGTTTACAGGTGTGAAAAAACATTTGTGGGCTTGGGGAAACTGAGCAAGTGAATAGCGATTTGCGATTTTAGCTTTGCGAAAGTCACAGATCAAAGGCTTCTGGAGGTTGTAAGCTATGAGTTTAACCATCGCCATTTTTTCAAGACAGTGGAGCCCGCAAAAAGACCCCAATTGAATGGCAAAGTAGCGTTCGACTTCACTTACGGTGTCCTGGATCTCAAAATCGCTCAATTGAAGGGAGCCCCAAGTTTTCTTCTAATTGATGCGGCAGTGCTGGTTCTAGTGTCTTGGTTGGTGCAGACTCAAAATATATACAACTGTTTCAGTGAAGGATTCAAACACTTTGTCACCCCTAAATAAAATGTATTTAAAGGACCAGTTAATTCAGCACAACTTAGAGCACACCACTGTAAAGTACTCCTAAAAATACGTTTTGAAATAGATGCCTTTTTCACAGAAAAAAATCATAAATGAAGTGTCTGTTTACATGAGACTCTGACATATATACAACTGTTTCAGTGAAGGATTCAAACACTTTGTCACCCCTAAATAAAATGTATTTAAAGGACCAGTTAATTCAGCACAACTTAGAGCACACCACTGTAAAGTACTCCTAAAAATACGTTTTGAAATAGATGCCTTTTTCACAGAAAAAAATCATAAATGAAGTGTCTGTTTACATGAGACTCTGACATTCCCCTAGAGTCAAAACAAGAGCTGCGTGCGGAGAGCAGGAAGAGGGATAACCCTTCCCAAATTCCTCTGTGCAGAGAAATGACTGCTGGAAACTCCTAAATATGTTACTTGTGGGTTAACTGATGTATGATTATATTCCTGAAGGCAGAGAAAAAACATAAATCTTGTGGATTATTATTTCTAGCGAAAATAAGTTTAATTCGGTTAGTCTTTCTTCATAACTTAGCCCCTCCATTCCCCTTATTAGTTTTGCTGCCCTTCTCTGTACTTTTTCCAGCTCTAAAATGTCCTTTTTATGAAGTGGTGCCCAAAATTGTACACCATATTCCAAATGAGGGCGTACTAGAGATTTGTATAGTGGCAGAATTATATTTGCTTCCCTGGCTTCTATACCCTTCTTAATACATGCTAATATTTTATTTGCCTTTGCCGCTGCTGCTTGGCATTAAGCACTGTTACCTAGGTGGTTGTCCGCAAGCACTCCCAAATCCCTTTCAATATCAGATACCCCTAGATTTGCTCCATTAAGATTATAAACTATCATTATAAATATAGTTTTCGATTAGTGACTGAAATTGCCTATTTAGGTAGCCAGGGATTTCTATGGTTATGGAACGCATTAAATAGTTGATTCTAGATAGAATTGACATTTTAACAGCGGCTATTCTACCAGTTCATGAATTAAATTTTGATTTCCAAGATTTCATTATTTATTTTATTTTAACTAATAGTTTGTTGTAATTTAGTGTTATAAGATGTTTCAAATCCCCAGTAAAGGCTATTCCCAAATGTGTAACTTTATTGGAACTCCAGTCCAATGGGTATTTGCTTTCAAGTACTCTACGTTCTGCTTTAGTTATGTTCAATGTCATGACTTCAGATTTTGACATATTTACTTTATAATGCGAAACTCTACCATATCTGACTAAAATGTTGTGTAAGTTATCTAGAGAATTTTTTGGATCACTCAGGGTTAGGAGAGCATTGTCTGCAAAGGCCATTCATTTATTTGTAGCTTTTATAGCAACTCCTTTGATAGTACATCATTTTCTGATTTAATTACCTTGCAGAAAAAATGGAGACAATACTTTCCAGTCTTACTTCTAAGTCATTAATAAATATGTTAAGAAGGAGAGGGCCTAATACCGAGATCTGAGGAACCCCACTTACCACATTAGTCCAATTCGAGTATGTTCCATTTACAACAACCCTTTGCTTCCTGTCTTTTAGCCAGCTCTCAATCCATTTACGGCAATTTCTGTATTCCTTAGTTTGCACAATAGTCTCCCATGTGGCACTGTATCAAAAGCCTTTGCAGAATCCAAAAAGACTGCATCCACTGAGTTGCCTTGATCCAGGTTCCTACTAACCTCCTCATAGAAACTATTTAGGTTTGTTTGACATGACCTATCCCTCATAAATCCGTGTTGATTCCTACATATAATCCTGTTTGAATAGACATATTATTCCTTATTAATCCTTCTAAAAGCTTTCCCACTACAAAAGTGAGATTTACAGATCTCTAATTCCCCAGATTTGCTCTTGCTTCCTTCTTAAATACAGGTATCACCTCTGGTTTTCTCCAATCATCTGGTAGTGACCCAGAGGTGAGTGAGTCTTGAAAAATTAGATATAATGGTTTTCCTATTAGAGAACCCAGCTCCCTCAGTACCCTTGGATGTATTCCATCAGGACCAGGGGCTTTATTAACATTTATTTTTTCCAACCTCTTTTGGATTTCTTCCTGCGTTAACCAATTGTTCGGCTAAGGTAGTGTAGCTCCATTATGGTGCCGTGTCCCAACCAGTGGTACCTCCCTTGTGTATACTGAAGAAAAGAACCTATTTAGCTCATCTGTCTTTTCATGGTCACTATTTATCAGACGGCCTACATTTGGCAATGATACATCAGACACTACACTGCAGTACATGTGATATGATCAGGCTCTGTATTCTGGTGTACACACACTGCATTACATGTGATATGATCCGGCTCTGTACCAGATATAGGGCACAGTACACTGCAGTACATGTGATATGATCAGGCTCTGTACCAGATATAGTGCACACTACACTGCAGTACATATGATATGATCCGGCTCTGTAATCTGGTGTACACACACTGCATTACATGTGATATGATCCGGCTCTGTACCAGATATAGGGCACACTACACTGCAGTACATGTGATATGACCAGGCTCTGTATTCTGCTGTACACACACTGCAGTACATGTGATATGATCAGGCTCTGTATTCTGGTGTACACACACTGCAGTGTATATGATATGATCAGGCTCTGTATTCTGGTGTACACACACTGCAGTGTATATGATATGATCAGGCTCTGTATTCTGGTGTACACACACTGCAGTGTATATGATATGATCAGGCTCTGTATTCTGGTGTACACACACTGCAGTACATGTGATATGAAAAGGGTATGTACCAGATATAAGACACACTACACTGCAGTACATGTGATATGATCAGGCTCTGTACCAGATACAGGGCACACTACACTGCAGTATATACTGTATATGATATGATCAGGCTCTGTATTCTGGTGTACACACATTTCAGTACATGTGATATGATCAGGCTCTGTATTCTGGTGTACACACACTGCAGTATATATGAGATGGTCAGGCTCTGTATTCTGGTGTACACACACTGCAGTACATGTGATATGATCAGTCTCTGTATTCTGGTGTACACACACTGCAGTACATGTGATATGATCAGGCTCTGTATTCTGGTGTACACACACTGCAGTACATGTGATATGATCAGGTTCTGTATTCTGGTGTACACACACTGCAGTACATGTGATATGATCAGGCTCTGTATTCTGGTGTACACACACTGCAGTACATGTGATATGATCAGTTTCTGTATTCTGGTGTACACACAATGCAGTACATGTGATATGATCAGGCTCTGTATTCTGGTGTACACACACTGCAGTACATGTGATATGATCAGTATCTGTACCAGATATAGGGCACACTACACTGCAGTACATGTGATTTGATCAGGCTCTGTATTCTGCTTTACACACACTGCAGTACATGTGATATGATCAGGCTCTGTATTCTGGTGTACACACACTGCAGTGTATATGATATGACCAGGCTCTGTATTCTGGTGTACACACACTGCAGTGTATATGATATGACCAGGCTCTGTATTCTGGTGTACACACACTGCAGTACATGTGATATGAAAAGGGTATGTACCAGATATAAGACACACTACACTGCAGTACATGTGATATGATCAGGCTCTGTATTCTGGTGTACACATGCTGCAGTGCATGTGATATGATCAGGCTCTGTACCAGATACAGGGCACACTACACTGCAGTATATATATGATATGATCAGGCTCTGTATTCTTGTGTACACAAACTGCAGTACATGTGATATGATCATGTTCTGTATTCTGGTGTACACACACTGCAGTATATATGATACGATCAGGCTCTGTATTGTGGTGTACCCACACTGCAGTATATATGAGATGATCAGGCTCTGTATTGTGGTGTACACACACTGCAGTATACATGGGGTGATCAGGCTCTGTATTCTGGTGTACACACACTGAAGTACATGTGATATGATCAGGTTCTGTATTCTGGTGTACACACAATGCAGTACATGTGATATGATCCAGCTCTGTATTTTGGTGTACACACACTGCAGTACATGTGATATGATCAGGCTCTGTATTCTGGTGTACACACACTGCAGTACATGTGATATGATCAGGCTCTGTATTCTGGTGTACACACATTTCAGTACATGTGATATGATCAGGCTCTGTATTCTGGTGTACACACACTGCAGTACATGTGATATGATCAGTCTCTGTATTCTGGTGTACACACAATGCAGTACATGTGATATGATCAGGTTCTGTATTCTGGTGTACACACACTGCAGTACATGTGATATGATCAGGTTCTGTATTCTGGTGTACACACAATGCAGTACATGTGATATGATCAGGCTCTGTATTCTGGTGTACACACACTGCAGTACATGTGATATGATCAGGCTCTGTACCAGATATAGGGCACACTACACTGCAGTACATGTGATATGATCAGGCTCTGTATTCTGGTGTACACACACTGCAGTACATGTGATATGATCAGTCTCTGTATTCTGGTGTACACACAATGCAGTACATGTGATATGATCAGGTTCTGTATTCTGGTGTACACACACTGCAGTGTATATGATATGATCAGGCTCTGTATTCTGGTGTACACACACTGCAGTACATGTGATATGATCAGGCTCTGTACCAGATATAGGGCACACTACACTGCAGTACATGTGATATGAACAGGCTCTGTACCAGATATAGGGCACACTACACTGCAGTACATGTGATATGATCAGGCTCTGTACCAGATATAGGGCACACTAAACTGCAGTAAATGTGATATGATCAGGCTGTGTACCAGATATAGAGCACACTACACTGCAGTATATATATGATATGATCAGGCTCTGTATTCTTGTGTACACAAACTGCAGTACATATGATATGATCATGTTCTGTATTCTGGTGTACACACACTGCAGTATATATGATACGATCAGGCTCTGTATTGTGGTGTACACACACTGCAGTATATATGAGATGATCAGGCTCTGTATTGTGGTGTACACACACTGCAGTATACATGGGGTGATCAGGCTCTGTATTCTGGTGTACACACACTGAAGTACATGTGATATGATCAGGTTCTGTATTCTGGTGTACACACAATGCAGTACATGTGATATGATCCAGCTCTGTATTTTGGTGTACACACACTGCAGTACATGTGATATGATCAGGCTCTGTATTCTGGTGTACACACACTGCAGTACATGTGATATGATCAGGCTCTGTATTCTGGTGTACACACATTTCAGTACATGTGATATGATCAGGCTCTGTATTCTGGTGTACACACACTGCAGTACATGTGATATGATCAGTCTCTGTATTCTGGTGTACACACAATGCAGTACATGTGATATGATCAGGTTCTGTATTCTGGTGTACACACACTGCAGTACATGTGATATGATCAGGTTCTGTATTCTGGTGTACACACAATGCAGTACATGTGATATGATCAGGCTCTGTATTCTGGTGTACACACACTGCAGTACATGTTATATGATCAGGCTCTGTACCAGATATAGAGCACACTACACTGCATTACATGTGATATGATCAGGCTCTGTACCAGATATAGGGCACACTACACTGCAGTACATGTGATATGATCAGGCTCTGTATTCTGGTGTACACACACTGCAGTACATGTGATATGATCAGTCTCTGTATTCTGGTGTACACACAATGCAGTACATGTGATATGATCAGGTTCTGTATTCTGGTGTACACACACTGCAGTACATGTGATATGATCAGGCTCTGTACCAGATATAGGGCACACTACACTGCAGTACATGTGATATGAACAGGCTCTGTACCAGATATAGGGCACACTACACTGCAGTACATGTGATATGATCAGGCTCTGTACCAGATATAGGGCACACTAAACTGCAGTAAATGTGATATGATCAGGCTGTGTACCAGATATAGAGCACACTACACTGCATTACATGTGATATGATCAGGCACTGTACCAGATATAGAGCACACTACACTGCAGTACATGTGATATGATCAGGCTCTGTACCAGATATAGGGCACACTACACTGCAGTACATGTGATATGATCAGGCACTGTACCAGATATAGAGCACACTACACTGCAGTACATGTGATATGATCAGGCTCTGTACCAGATATAGGGCACACTACACTGCAGTACATGTGATATGATCAGGCTCTGTACCAGATATAGGGCACACTACACTGCAGTAAATGTGATATGATCAGGCTCTACCAGATATAGGGCACACTACACTGCAGTAAATGTGATATGATCAGGCTGTGTACCAGATATAGGGCACACTACACTGCAGTAAATGAGATATTATCAGGCTGTGTACCAGATATAGGGCACACTACACTGCAGTAAATGTGATATGATCAGGCTCTGTACCAGATATAGGGCACACTACACTGCAGTACAAGTGATATGATCAGGCTCTGTACCAGATATAGGGCACACTACACTGCAGTACATGTGATATGATCAGACTCTACCAGATATAGGGCACACTACACTGCATTACATGTGATATGATCAGGCTCTGTACCAGATATAGGGCACACTACACTGCAGTACATGTGATATGATCAGGCTCTGTACCAGATATAGGGCACACTACACTGCAGTACATGTGATATGATCAGGCTCTGTACCGGATATAGGGCACACTACACTGCAGTACATGTGATTTGATCAGGCTGTGTACCAGATATAGGGCACACTACACTGCAGTACATGTGATTTGATCAGGCTCTGTACCAGATATAGGGCACACTACACTGCAGTACATGTGATATGATCAGGCTCTGTACCAGATATAGGGCACACTACATTGCAGTACATGTGATATGATCAGGCTCTGTACCAGATATAGGGCACACTACACTGCATTACATGCGATATGATCAGGCTCTGTACCAGATATAGGGCACACTACACTGCAGTACATGTGATATGATCAGGCTGTGTACCAGATATAGGGCACACTACACTGCAGTACATGTGATATGATCAGGCTCTGTACCAGATATAGGGCACACTACACTGCATTACATGTGATATGATCAGGCTCTGTACCAGATATAGAGCACACTACACTGCAGTACATGTGATATGATCAGGCTCTGTACCAGATATAGGGCACACTACACTGCAGTACATGTGATATGATCAGGCTCTGTCCCAGATATAGGGCACACTACACTGCAGTACATGTGATATGATCAGGCTCTACCAGATATAGGGCACACTACACTGCAGTAAATGTGATATGATCAGGCTGTGTACCAGATATAGGGCACACTACACTGCAGTAAATGAGATATGATCAGGCTGTGTACCAGATATAGGGCACACTACACTGCAGTACATGTGATATGATCAGGCTCTATACCAGATATAGTGCACACTACACTGCAGTACAAGTGATATGATCAGGCTCTGTACCAGATATAGGGCACACTACACTGCAGTACATGTGATATGATCAGGCTCTGTACCAGATATAGGGCACACTACACTGCAGTACAAGTGATATGATCAGGCTCTGTACCAGATATAGGGCACACTACACTGCAGTACATGTGATATGATCAGGCTGTGTACCAGATATAGGGCACACTACACTGCATTACATGTGATATGATCAGGCTCTGTACCAGATATAGGGCACACTACACTGCATTATATGTGACATGATCAGGCTGTGTACCAGATATAGGGCACACTACACTGCAGTACATGTGATATGATCAGGCTCTGTACCAGATATAGGGCACACTACACTGCAGTAAATGCGATATGATCAGGCTGTGTATCAGATATAGGGCACACTACACTGCAGTACATGCGATATGATCAGGCTCTTTACCAGATATAGGCCACACTACACTGCAGTACATGTGATATGATCAGGCTCTGTACCCGATATAGGGCACACTACAGTGCAGTACGTGTGATATGATCAGGCTCTACCAGATATAGGGCACACTACACTGCAGTACATGTGATATGATCAGGCTCTACCAGATATAGGGCACACTACACTGCAGTACATGTGATATGATCAGACTCTACCAGATATAGGGCACACTACACTGCAGTACATGTGATATGATCAGGCTCTGTACCAGATATAGGGCACACTACACTGCAGTAAATGTGATATGATCAGGCTCTGTACCAGATATAGGGCACACTACACTGCATTACATGTGATATGATCAGGCTCTGTACCAGATATAGAGCACACTACACTGCATTACATGTGATATGATCAGGCTCTGTACCAGATATAGGGCACACTACACTGCAGTACATGTGAGATGATCAGGGTCTGTACCAGATATAGGGCACACTACACTGCAGTAAATGTGATATGATCAGGCTGTGTATCAGATATAGGGCACACTACACTGCAGTACATGCGATATGATCAGGCTCTTTACCAGATATAGGGCACACTACACTGCAGTACATGTGATATGATCAGGCTCTGTACCAGATATAGGGCACACTACACTGCAGTACATGTGATATGATCAGACTCTACCAGATATAGGGCACACTACACTGCATTACATGTGATATGATCAGGCTCTGTACCAGATATAGGGCACACTACACTGCAGTACATGTGATATGATCAGGCTCTGTACCAGATATAGGGCACACTACACTGCAGTACATGTGATATGATCAGGCTCTGTACCGGATATAGGGCACACTACACTGCAGTACATGCGATTTGATCAGGCTGTGTACCAGATATAGGGCACACTACACTGCAGTACATGTGATTTGATCAGGCTCTGTACCAGATATAGGGCACACTACACTGCAGTACATGTGATATGATCAGGCTCTGTACCAGATATAGGGCACACTACACTGCATTACATGTGATATGATCAGGCTCTGTACCAGATATAGGGCACACTACATTGCAGTACATGTGATATGATCAGGCTCTGTACCAGATATAGGGCACACTACACTGCATTACATGCGATATGATCAGGCTCTGTACCAGATATAGGGCACACTACACTGCAGTACATGTGATATGATCAGGCTGTGTACCAGATATAGGGCACACTACACTGCAGTACATGTGATATGATCAGGCTCTGTACCAGATATAGGGCACACTACACTGCAGTACATGTGATATGATCAGGCTCTGTACCAGATATAGGGCACACTACACTGCAGTACATGTGATATGATCAGGCTCTGTACCAGATATAGGGCACACTACACTGCAGTACATGTGATATGATCAGGCTCTGTACCAGATATAGAGCACACTACACTGCAGTACATGTGATATGATCAGGCTCTGTACCAGATATAGGGCACACTACACTGCAGTACATGTGATATGATCAGGCTCTGTCCCAGATATAGGGCACACTACACTGCAGTACATGTGATATGATCAGGCTCTACCAGATATAGGGCACACTACACTGCAGTAAATGTGATATGATCAGGCTGTGTACCAGATATAGGGCACACTACACTGCAGTAAATGAGATATGATCAGGCTCTGTACCAGATATAGGGCACACTACACTGCAGTACATGTGATATGATCAGGCTCTATACCAGATATAGTGCACACTACACTGCAGTACAAGTGATATGATCAGGCTCTGTACCAGATATAGGGCACACTACACTGCAGTACATGTGATATGATCAGGCTCTGTACCAGATATAGGGCACACTACACTGCAGTACAAGTGATATGATCAGGCTCTGTACCAGATATAGGGCACACTACACTGCAGTACATGTGATATGATCAGGCTGTGTACCAGATATAGGGCACACTACACTGCATTACATGTGATATGATCAGGCTGTGTACCAGATATAGGGCACACTACACTGCAGTACATGTGATATGATCAGGCTCTGTACCAGATATAGGGCACACTACACTGCAGTAAATGAGATATGATCAGGCTCTGTACCAGATATAGGGCACACTACACTGCAGTACATGTGATATGATCAGGCTCTATACCAGATATAGGGCACACTACACTGCAGTACAAGTGATATGATCAGGCTCTGTACCAGATATAGGGCACACTACACTGCAGTACATGTGATATGATCAGGCTCTGTACCAGATATAGGGCACACTACACTGCAGTACAAGTGATATGATCAGGCTCTGTACCAGATATAGGGCACACTACACTGCAGTACATGTGATATGATCAGGCTCTGTACCAGATATAGGGCACACTACACTGCATTATATGTGACATGATCAGGCTGTGTACCAGATATAGGGCACACTACACTGCAGTACATGTGATATGATCAGGCTGTGTACCAGATATAGGGCACACTACACTGCAGTACATGTGATATGATCAGGCTGTGTATCAGATATAGGGCACACTACACTGCAGTACATGTGATATGATCAGGCTCTGTACCAGATATAGGGCACACTACACTGCAGTAAATGCGATATGATCAGGCTGTGTATCAGATATAGGGCACACTACACTGCAGTACATGCGATATGATCAGGCTCTACCAGATATAGGGCACACTACACTGCAGTACATGTGATATGATCAGGCTCTGTACCAGATATAGGGCACACTACACTGCAGTAAATGCGATATGATCAGGCTGTGTACCAGATATAGAGCACACTACACTGCAGTACATGTGATATGATCAGGCTCTTTACCAGATATAGGCCACACTACACTGCAGTACATGTGATATGATCAGGCTCTGTACCCGATATAGGGTACACTACACTGCAGTACGTGTGATATGATCAGGCTCTACCAGATATAGGGCACACTACACTGTAGTACATGTGATATGATCAGGCTCTGTACCAGATATAGGGCACTCTACACTGCAGTACATGTGATATGATCAGGCTCTACCAGATATAGGGCACACTACACTGCAGTACATGTGATATGATCAGACTCTACCAGATATAGGGCACACTACACTGCAGTACATGTGATATGATCAGGCTCTGTACCAGATATAGGGCACACTACACTGCAGTAAATGTGATATGATCAGGCTCTGTACCAGATATAGGGCACACTACACTGCATTACATGTGATATGATCAGGCTCTGTACCAGATATAGAGCACACTACACTGCATTACATGTGATATGATCAGGCTCTGTACCAGATATAGGGCACACTACACTGCAGTACATGTGAGATGATCAGGGTCTGTACCAGATATAGGGCACACTACACTGCAGTAAATGCGATATGATCAGGCTGTGTATCAGATATAGGGCACACTACACTGCAGTACATGCGATATGATCAGGCTCTGTACCAGATATAGGGCACACTACACTGCAGTAAATGTGATATGATCAGGCTCTGTACCAGATATAGGGCACACTACACTGCATTACATGTGATATGATCAGGCTCTGTACCAGATATAGAGCACACTACACTGCATTACATGTGATATGATCAGGCTCTGTACCAGATATAGGGCACACTACACTGCAGTACATGTGAGATGATCAGGGTCTGTACCAGATATAGGGCACACTACACTGCAGTAAATGCGATATGATCAGGCTGTGTATCAGATATAGGGCACACTACACTGCAGTACATGCGATATGATCAGGCTCTTTACCAGATATAGGGCACACTACACTGCAGTACATGTGATATGATCAGGCTCTGTACCAGATATAGGGCACACTACACTGCAGTACATGTGAGATGATCAGGGTCTGTACCAGATATAGGGCACACTACACTGCAGTAAATGCGATATGATCAGGCTGTGTATCAGATATAGGGCACACTACACTGCAGTACATGTGATATGATCAGGCTCTGTACCAGATATAGGGCACACTACACTGCAGTACATGTGAGATGATCAGGGTCTGTACCAGATACAGGGCACACTACACTGCAGTAAATGCGATATGATCAGGCTCTGTACCAGATATAGGGCACACTACACTGCAGTACATGTGAGATGATCAGGGTCTGTACCAGATATAGGGCACACTACACTGCAGTAAATGCGATATGATCAGGCTCTGTACCAGATATAGGGCACACTACACTGCAGTACATGCGATATGATCAGGCTCTTTACCAGATATAGGGCACACTACACTGCAGCACATGTGATATGATCAGGCTCTGTACCAGATATAGGGCACACTACACTGCAGTACATGTGATATGATCAGGCTCTACCAGATATAGGGCACACTACACTGCAGTACATGTGAGATGATCAGGGTCTGTACCAGATATAGGGCACACTACACTGCAGTAAATGCGATATGATCAGGCTGTGTATCAGATATAGGGCACACTACACTGCAGTACATGTGAGATGATCAGGGTCTGTACCAGATATAGGGCACACTACACTGCAGTAAATGCGATATGATCAGGCTCTGTACCAGATATAGGGCACACTACACTGCAGTACATGCGATATGATCAGGCTCTTTACCAGATATAGGGCACACTTACACTGCAGCACAAGTGATATGATCAGGCTCTACCAGATATAAGGCACGCTACACTGCAGTACATGTGATATGATCAGGCTGCGTACCAGATATAGAGCACACTACACTGCATTACATGTGATATGATCAGGCTCTACCAGATATAGGGCACACTACACTGCAGTACAAGTGATATGATCAGGCTCTACCAGATATAAGGCACGCTACACTGCAGTACATGTGATATGATCAGTCTGCGTACCAGATATAGGGCACACTACACTGCAGTAAATGCGATATGATCAGGCTGTGTATCAGATATAGGGCACACTACACTGCAGTACATGCGATATGATCAGGCTCTGTACCAGATATAGGGCACACTACACTGCAGTAAATGTGATATGATCAGGCTCTGTACCAGATATAGGGCACACTACACTGCATTACATGTGATATGATCAGGCTCTGTACCAGATATAGAGCACACTACACTGCATTACATGTGATATGATCAGGCTCTGTACCAGATATAGGGCACACTACACTGCAGTACATGTGAGATGATCAGGGTCTGTACCAGATATAGGGCACACTACACTGCAGTAAATGCGATATGATCAGGCTGTGTATCAGATATAGGGCACACTACACTGCAGTACATGTGAGATGATCAGGCTCTGTACCAGATATAGGGCACACTACACTGCAGTAAATGCGATATGATCAGGCTGTGTATCAGATATAGGGCACACTACACTGCAGTACATGTGATATGATCAGGCTCTGTACCAGATATAGGGCACACTACACTGCAGTACATGTGAGATGATCAGGGTCTGTACCAGATACAGGGCACACTACACTGCAGTAAATGCGATATGATCAGGCTGTGTATCAGATATAGGGCACACTACACTGCAGTACATGTGAGATGATCAGGGTCTGTACCAGATATAGGGCACACTACACTGCAGTAAATGCGATATGATCAGGCTCTGTACCAGATATAGGGCACACTACACTGCAGTACATGCGATATGATCAGGCTCTTTACCAGATATAGGGCACACTACACTGCAGCACATGTGATATGATCAGGCTCTGTACCAGATATAGGGCACACTACACTGCAGTACATGTGATATGATCAGGCTCTACCAGATATAGGGCACACTACACTGCAGTACATGTGAGATGATCAGGGTCTGTACCAGATATAGGGCACACTACACTGCAGTAAATGCGATATGATCAGGCTGTGTACCAGATATAGGGCACACTACACTGCAGTACATGTGAGATGATCAGGGTCTGTACCAGATATAGGGCACACTACACTGCAGTACATGCGATATGATCAGGCTCTGTACCAGATATAGGGCACACTACACTGCAGTACATGCGATATGATCAGGCTCTTTACCAGATATAGGGCACACTTACACTGCAGCACAAGTGATATGATCAGGCTCTACCAGATATAAGGCACGCTACACTGCAGTACATGTGATATGATCAGGCTGCGTACCAGATATAGAGCACACTACACTGCATTACATGTGATATGATCAGGCTCTACCAGATATAGGGCACACTACACTGCAGTACAAGTGATATGATCAGGCTCTACCAGATATAAGGCACGCTACACTGCAGTACATGTGATATGATCAGTCTGCGTACCAGATATAGGGCACACTACACTGCAGTAAATGCGATATGATCAGGCTGTGTATCAGATATAGGGCACACTACACTGCAGTACATGCGATATGATCAGGCTCTGTACCAGATATAGGGCACACTACACTGCAGTAAATGTGATATGATCAGGCTCTGTACCAGATATAGGGCACACTACACTGCATTACATGTGATATGATCAGGCTCTGTACCAGATATAGAGCACACTACACTGCATTACATGTGATATGATCAGGCTCTGTACCAGATATAGGGCACACTACACTGCAGTACATGTGAGATGATCAGGGTCTGTACCAGATATAGGGCACACTACACTGCAGTAAATGCGATATGATCAGGCTGTGTATCAGATATAGGGCACACTACACTGCAGTACATGCGATATGATCAGGCTCTTTACCAGATATAGGGCACACTACACTGCAGTACATGTGATATGATCAGGCTCTGTACCAGATATAGGGCACACTACACTGCAGTAAATGCGATATGATCAGGCTGTGTATCAGATATAGGGCACACTACACTGCAGTACATGTGAGATGATCAGGGTCTGTACCAGATATAGGGCACACTACACTGCAGTAAATGCGATATGATCAGGCTGTGTATCAGATATAGGGCACACTACACTGCAGTACATGTGAGATGATCAGGCTCTGTACCAGATATAGGGCACACTACACTGCAGTACATGCGATATGATCAGGCTCTTTACCAGATATAGGGCACACTACACTGCAGCACATGTGATATGATCAGGCTCTGTACCAGATATAGGGCACACTACACTGCAGTACATGTGATATGATCAGGCTCTACCAGATATAGGGCACACTACACTGCAGTACATGTGATATGATCAGGCTCTACCAGATATAAGGCACGCTACACTGCAGTACATGTGATATGATCAGGCTGCGTACCAGATATAGAGCACACTACACTGCATTACATGTGATATGATCAGGCTGTGTACCAGATATAGGGCACACTACACTGCAGTACATGTGATATGATCAGGCTCTACCAGATATAGGGCACACTACACTGCAGTACATGTGATATGATCAGGCTCTACCAGATATAGGGCACACTACACTGCATTACATGTGATATGATCCGGCTCTGTATTTTGGTGTACACACACTGCAGAGTTTCCTACAATAGACGTCACTTGAGGTCACGTGCCTAAACCACCTGTTTGAATCTCCGGGTAGCGCTTCTCATTACTATGGTAACCGACGCTTACAAACAAGTAGGCGGAAACGCCGTGTTTACGTAAAGAGCAGTCTGATTGGTTATACACTTCGCGACTCTTTTGCTGTTTAATGAAGCCAGCCAATGATAGCTTTGCTTCCGCTCTTTGCATCACGTGACTAGTGACAGCAATCTCCGCCCCCTTAGTGTGGCGCCTGCGCTTCCCGCTTTTCCGGTCAGTTGCCGGTGACAGCAGAGGTGGGAGCTGCAACAACCTGATGGTAAGAGCGGCCGAGCTGTAAGGGTGGCTATTTTAATGCAGGTCATGATGTGCTGATCACGGAGCTCAGAGGAATAGATTCCTGCTCACTGGACTGCCCTCCCATCATGCCTTGCAGTACTGAGCTTTCCATTGGTTCTTGCTAACTAGACGTTACTAAAATTCCGTATTGCGTCACAGCTCCATTGGAGGGTAGTCATGTTATGGTCTTCAAGGGTTGCTGTGACACACTGTCATGTTTAGTTTGTACTTGGCTCTTGCTATGGAGGAGCTGCTCTGAGAGAGCTGCCATGACTTGTGTTGCCTTGGTACATCATGTAGGCTGGAGAGATGTCATTGCATTGCTATGGTGACATTACATTGGCTTTGCATTGGTTAGATTTCCAGTCAGGGGTGGTATTTGGTTTTATGCTAGGCCCATTCAGATCAGTGCACCTATGTGTCAGTACCTTGTTGTGTTGAAGGGGCTTGTATGCTTAAAAGAAGTTGTGAGCCATACCATGTAGGGTGACCCATGATTACCAGGTCATAGCAGAGATGTCAGACAATGCGAGGTCCACTGGAGAAGGAACTGCCAACCCACTCCAGTATTTTACCTAGAAAACCTTATGGATAAGCACAATCAGACATAAAATGTGCCTGGTGTGATGTGCTCCATATGGTCACAGTGAGCTGGACACAACTGAAGGACTAAACAACAACATTTCCTATTTAAAGTCCAGCACAAACATGTAGAATCAGAAGTGTTTTCATATAAACTGTCTGGCATGTGGTTATGCTCTTGTGGCACTGTGCCAGCCCCCCAGCAAGTCTGTTGCTCCTTGCAAATGTGCTGCCCTTGGCTCTTAACCCAGGCAGAAATGCAGCTTTTCATAGGTGTCCCTGTGTGTGCTGGCTGGTGTTTTCATGATATTATGTCTAACTAGTGACCTGCCTGTCAAAAAATTACGACAAACAAATTTGAAGCCATGGTAATGCTGTTTGCCACCGAATGTGAGGCTATGGACCATTTGAGCAGCCTCGGCACTCATTGTGAGCCCCGCACTGAGCGCCTTTGGCGCCTATCGCATGGCTTGCAATGAGCACCAAAGGCACTCATTGCAAGCTTTCCCCCCTGTGTACTCTATAGGCCTTGCACTTGAGCACCCTTGGCACTCATTGTGAGCCTCTCTCCCTGTGTTACTATTTTGGGTTAAGTGTTACTGGCTTGAGTTAAATGTTACGGCCTTGTATTAAGTGTTACTATTTAGCGTTCATTCTTAGTGCTGGTATTTACGTCCTTCAGTCGCCTTTTTTGTTCTTCGGCTGCGTTTTACGTCCTTCGACCTCATTTTCGGTTTGATAAAATTTTTTGGGACCGGCCTTTTTTTCTCTCGCTTTAGCCATTTTTTTTTCTTTTGTTCAATTGCAAAAAAAGCCCAAATATTCCTCCAATTAACTTGCAACCTCACTCACAGGCTCCCTGGCCAACACAACCCCCCCCCCCCCCCGAGTTGTGTGTGTAAATTCAAGGCATATTTGTGTGTTTTTGCAGTTTGGCGGCTCGGCCGTTAAATGCGTGTTTTTGAGGGCCGTAATATCTTGGCCGTCGCTAAGTCCCAAGTTGTACAGGCCGTAATTTCGCTGGCATCGCAAAGTTGCTGTGACCGCATTCTGCGCTTTTTTTTTATCTAAGTCCGGCACTCATTGCCTAAACCATCTGGGTCGTGGGGATGAGCGGCTGTGGCGCTCATCTCCACCAGCGCCTTTGGCGCTCATTGCCCTCCTGCAACTTCTGCCCTTGCATGGCAGTTTTTACCATGGCGTTACCAACAACTTTTGGCAAGCCCGCACTGCTCACAACTGTGAGAGATTTCTATTAAAGGTAAGTTTCCCTGTTCTTACCTTTATCTAATCTAACGCATGCTGCTTATATCAAACACATTGCATTGAGTCATTCTATACACCTACATATTTATTTTATTTAATAATAAAACTAGTTTTCCATTCCCTCAGAGTTGCTTACAAAGGCACAGTGTACCTACCAATAAAATCACTGCATTTGGGTACGGATTTTAACCTTCAAGCCAACAGCAGCACAATGCAGAGATCCACAGAGCAATGTCTTGCTCTTTCTTGTGCAGGGTTAAAACAAGGTTACACATCCCATGATGCCTTCTTCACAAACTGCCATCCCAGATTGAAACAAAAATAACTGTCTCTTATTGGCCACAACAAATTATAATTTTTATGCTAATTGTAGCAGGGATTCTCAGGTGTTAACTCTCAAAATGAACTGCTAGCAAACTCGAGATTTAGCAAACATCAGAGCGAGTTTAATAATGTTTATTTTGGGATTTTTCATTCAGAAAAAAAAAAATGTTTTTATACTTTACGGATTCTCAATTTACATACCAGGAAACTAAGATTAGCCTTTAACCATTTTTTCATAGGGTTTTAGTTAGACTTTACTATGGATTTTGCATGAGACGTGGAGCCAGCGCTTGTGGGTTTGATATATTCATATACGGTAATAATGTTTCAAACTAAGACATTAAAAATAGTGTTGGATTTTTAACTTCTTTTCCTCCTCTTGTCTGATTTTCTCTCCCGCAGGCTTTGTTTGCCAAGGATCACAAGTGTTTTCCTGTTTATTGAGAAAATGATACTATATGTCATGGCTATTTGGTTATTAAAAACCATAAGATGTACTTGAGATTCACCTTGTGGCAAAGGGCTGTGGGTGAATGAAGCAGCATAAACTACATCTACTGGTGCAGTTTGAAAATTAACATAACTGCTTACATTTAGAAAAGAAACATTTTTATATCATTGTATCTTGTGGTATAAATTATTTCTTGGATTTTTATGCTCTTAAACTGTGAAATATTGGTATTTTTTTATTATTCCAGTGCTTTTTGATCCATATACCGTTTTATGCTTAAAAAGCCCCCCTCGGCTTATACTAGAGTAGTAAAAAAAAAAAAAAATCCTCCTCCTCCTCCCCCCGTTATCATCATCCTCCCCCCCCTATCATCATCATCATCCTCCTCCTCCTCTCCCCCCCTTATCATCATCATCCTCTTCCCCCCTTATCATTATCCTCCTCCTCCACCCCTCCTTATCATCATCCTCCTCCTCCCCCCTTATCATCATCATCATCATCATCATCATCATCATCATCATCCTCCTCTTCCCCCCCTTATCATCATCATCCTCCTCTTCCCCCCCTTATCATCATCATCATCCTCCTCTTCCCCCTTATCATCATTCTCCTCTTCCCCGCCTTATCATCATCCTCCTCTTCCCCCCCTTATCATCATCCTCCTCTTCCCCCCCTTATCATCATCCTCCTCTTCCCCCCCTTATCATCATCCTCCTCTTCCCCCCCCTTATCATCATCCTCCTTCCCCCCCCTTATCATCATCCTCCTCCCCCCCTTTATCATCATCCTCCTCTTCCCCCCCTTATCATCATCCTCCTCTTCCCCACTTATCATCATCCTCCTCTTTCCCCCCCCTTATCATCATGATCATCCTCCTCTTCCCCCCCCTTATCATCATCATCATCCTCCTCTTCCCCCCCCTTATCATCATCATCATCCTCCCCCTTATCATCATCATCATCCTCCTCCCCCCTTATCATCATCATCCTTCTCCCCCCCCCTTATCATCATCATCCTTCTCCCCCCCTTATCATCATCATCATCCTTCTCCCCCCTTATCATCATCATCCTTCTCCCCCCCCTATCATCATCATCATCCTTCTCCCCCCCTTATCATCATCATCCTCCTCCCCCCCTTATCATCATCATCCTCCTCCCCCCCTTATCATCATCATCATCCTCCTCCCCCCTTATCATCATCCTCCTCCCCCCTTATCATCATCCTCCTCCCCCCCTTATCATCATCATCCTCCTCCCCCCCTTATCATCATCATCATCATCCTCCTCCCCCTTATCATCATCATCCTCCCCCCTTATCATCATCATCATCTTCCTCCCCCCCTTATCATCATCATCATCATCATCATCCTCCTCCTCCTCTCCCCCCCTTTATTATCATCCTTCTGTTCCCCCCTTATCATCATCATCCTCCTCCCCCCCTTGTCATCATGATCATCATCCTCCTCCCCCCCTTATAATCATCATCATCATCCTCCTCCTTCCCCCCCCTTATCATCATCCTCCTCTTCCCCCCCTTATCATCATGATCATCCTCCTCTTCCCCCCCCTATCATCATCATCATCCTCCTCTTCCCCCCCTTATCATCATCATCATCATCCTCCCCCCCTTATCATCATCCTCCTCCTCCCCCCTTATCATCATCATCATCCTTCTCCCCCCTTATCATCATCATCCTTCTCCCCCTTATCATCATCATCCTTCTCCCCCCCTTATCATCATCATCCTCCTCCCCCCCTTATCATCATCATCCTCCTCCCCCCCTTATCATCATCATCATCCTCCTCCCCCCCTTATCATCATCATCCTCCTCCCCCCCCCTTATCATCATCATCCTCCTCCCCCCTTATCATCATCATCATCCTTCTCCCCCCCTTATCATCATCATCATCCTCCTCCCCCCTAATCATCATCATCCTCCTCCCCCCTTATCATCATCATCCTTCTCCCCCCCTTATCATCATCATCATCCTTCTCCCCCCCTTATCATCATCATCATCCTCCCCCCCCCCTTATCATCATCCTCCTCCCCCCCTTATCATCATCATCATCATCCTCCTCCCCCCCTAATCATCATCATCATCATCCTCCTCCCCCTTATCATCATCATCATCATCATCATCATCCTCCCCCCTTATCATCATCATCATCTTCCTCCCCCCCCTATCATCCTCCTCCTCCTCCTCCTCTCCCCCCCTTTATCATCATCCTTCTGTTCCCCCCTTATCATCATCATCCTCCTCCCCCCCTTGTCATCATGATCATCATCCTCCCCCCCCCCTTATAATCATCATCATCATCATCATCATCATCATCATCCTCCTTCCCCCCCTTATCATCATCCTCCTTCCCCCCCTTATCATCATCCTCCTCTTCCCCCCCCTTATCATCATGATCATCCTCCTCTCCCCCCCCTTATCATCATGATCATCCTCCTCTTCCCCCCCCTTATCATCATCATCATCCTCCCCCTTATCATCATCATCATCATCATCCTCCTCCCCCCTTATTATCATCATCCTTCTCCCCCCCTTATCATCATCATCATCCTCCTCCCCTTTATCATCATCATCCTTCTCCCCCTTATCATCATCATCCTTCTCCCCCCCTTATCATCATCATCATCCTTCTCCCCCCCTTATCATCATCATCATCCTTCTCCCCCCCTTATCATCATCATCCTCCTCCCCCCTTATCATCATCATCATCATCCTCCTCCCCCCCCTTATCATCATCATCATCATCATCATCATCATCATCATCATCATCCTTCTCCCCCCCTTATCATCATCATCATCCTCCTCCCCCCTTATCATCATCCTCCTCCCCCCCTTATCATCATCATCCTCCTCCCCCCCTTATCATCATCATCATCATCATCCTCCTCCCCCCTAATCATCATCATCATCATCCTCCTCCCCCTTATCATCATCATCCTCCCCCCTTATCATCATCATCATCTTCCTCCCCCCCTTATCATCATCATCATCATCATCATCATCCTCCTCCTCCTCTCCCCCCCTTTATTATCATCCTTCTGTTCCCCCCTTATCATCATCATCCTCCTCCCCCCCTTGTCATCATGATCATCATCCTCCTCCCCCCCTTATAATCAACATCATCATCATCATCCTCCTCCTTCCCCCCCCTTATCATCATCCTCCTCTTCCCCCCCCTTATCATCATGATCATCCTCCTCTTCCCCCCCCTTATCATCATCATCATCCTCCTCTTCCCCCCCTTATCATCATCATCATCATCCTCCCCCCCTTATCATCATCCTCCTCCTCCCCCCTTATCATCATCATCATCCTTCTCCCCCCTTATCATCATCATCCTTCTCCCCCCCTTATCATCATCATCCTCCTCCCCCCCTTATCATCATCATCCTCCTCCCCCCCTTATCATCATCATCCTCCTCCCCCCCTTATCATCATCATCCTCCTCCCCCCCCTTATCATCATCATCCTCCTCCCCCCTTATCATCATCATCATCCTTCTCCCCCCCTTATCATCATCATCATCCTCCTCCCCCCTAATCATCATCATCATCATCATCCTCCTCCCCCCTTATCATCATCATCATCCTTCTCCCCCCCTTATCATCATCATCATCCTCCCCCCCCTTATCATCATCCTCCTCCCCCCCTTATCATCATCATCATCATCCTCCTCCCCCCCTAATCATCATCATCATCATCCTCCTCCCCCTTATCATCATCATCCTCCCCCCTTATCATCATCATCATCTTCCTCCCCCCCCTATCATCCTCCTCCTCCTCCTCCTCTCCCCCCCTTTATCATCATCCTTCTGTTCCCCCCCTTATCATCATCATCCTCCTCCCCCCCTTGTCATCATGATCATCATCCTCCCCCCCCCCTTATAATCATCATCATCATCATCATCATCCTCCTTCCCCCCTTTATCATCATCCTCCTCTTCCCCCCCTTATCATCATGATCATCCTCCTCTCCCCCCCCCCTTATCATCATGATCATCCTCCTCTTCCCCCCCCCTTATCATCATCATCATCCTCCCCCTTATCATCATCATCATCATCATCATCATCATCATCATCCTCCTCCCCCCTTATTATCATCTTCCTTCTCCCCCCCTTATCATCATCATCCTCCTCCCCTTTATCATCATCATCCTTCTCCCCCTTATCATCATCATCCTTCTCCCCCCCTTATCATCATCATCCTTCTCCCCCCCTTATCATCATCATCATCATCCTTCTCCCCCCCTTATCATCATCATCCTCCTCCCCCCTTATCATCATCATCATCATCATCCTCCTCCCCCCCCTTATCATCATCATCATCATCATCATCATCATCATCCTTCTCCCCCCCTTATCATCATCATCCTCCTCCCCCCTTATCATCATCATCCTCCCCCCCCCCTTATCATCATCATCATCCTCCTCCCCCCTTATCATCATCATCATCCTCCTCCCCCCCTTATCATCATCATCATCATCCTCCTCCCCTAATCATCATCATCATCCTCCTCCCCTAATCATCATCATCATCATCCTCCTCCCCTAATCATCATCATCATCCTCCTCCTCCCCCTTATCATCATCATCATCATCCTCCCCCCTTATCATCATCATCATCTTCCTCCCCCCCTTATCATCATCATCATCATCATCATCCTCCTCCTCCTCCTCTCCCCCCCTCTATCATCATCCTTCTGTTCCCCCCTTATCATCATCATCCTCCTCCCCCCCTTGTCATCATGATCATCATCCTCCTCCTTCCCCCCCCTTATCATCATCCTCCTTCCCCCCCCTTATCATCATCCTCCTTCCCCCCCCTTATCATCATCATCCCCCTCTTCCCCCCCTTATCATCCTCCTCTTCCCCCCCTTATCATCATCATCATCATCCTCCTCCCCCCTTATCATCATCATCCTTCTCCCCCCTTATCATCATCATCATCATCATCCTCCTCCCCCTTATCATCATCATCCTTCTCCCCCTTATCATCATCATCATCATCATCCTTCTCCCCCTCTTATCATCATCATCCTCCTCCCCCCCTTATCATCATCATCATCATCCTCCCCCCCCCCTTATCATCATCATCATCATCATCCTCCTCCCCTTATCATCATCATCATCCTCCCCCCTTATCATCATCATCATCTTCCTCCCCCCCTTATCATCATCATCATCATCTTCCTCCCCCCCTTATCATCATCATCATCATCATCATCATCATCATCATCCTCCTCCTCTCCCCCCCTTTATCATCATCCTTCTGTTCCCCCCCTTTATCATCATCCTTCTGTTCCCCCCTTGTCATCATGATCATCATCATCATCCTCCTCCCCCCCCTTATCATCATCATCATCATCATCCTCCTCCTACTTCTCCTTTTCCCTCCTTCCTTCCCCATGCGCATAACCTCCTTAGCGTATTCCGGTACGGAAGACGTGCTGCAGCGTCAGGAAAAGCATCAGCTCATCGGAGCATAGTAGAAAATAAGGAGGAAGGGGGATAGGGGGAAACAAGATGATAAGGGGGGAAGGAGGAGGATGGTAAGGGGGGGAGGTTGATAAGGGGGGGAGGAGGAGGATGATCAGGGGGGAACGACCCTCTTTTCCACCCTCGGCTTATACTTGGCTCAATACGTATTCACCGTTTTTTGTGGTAAAATTAGGTGCCTCTGCTTATACTCGGGTCAGCTTATACTTGAGTATATACGGTAACTCTCTTTGATAAGGTTGTTTTATACTTATTTTCCCTCTGTGTTTGGGTGCATTTGCAGTGTGACAGTGGTAGTTTTATATACGTACACCAATGTTTTAATTAGTTTGTCGTAGGTCACAAGGACATTTGTCTAAGGACATTACTAAAGAACCGATAGTCTTACCTGGGTGCAGCAGGGATATCCTCAAATCCAGGCCTGCATGCGGCTCACAAGGGCCAAACTTGGACACCTCTGATTTAGACAAATGTCTAAACCATAATTTGAGGACTTTCTTAATAGAATACTAAATAAACTATAGAGAAGCGAGAAAATGAAACATAAGGTTCACTTGTAAGTAGATTAGGATTGCCATTTGTCACACTGTAGCATGCAATTCTCCGTCTGGATCGCTACCTCATCACAGTAATAGGGCTTGTGTACCTCAGTGAAGCTGTGAGCTCTACCATATATGGTCACCCAAGATGTGCAGGTCATAGCAGAGAGGTCAGAAATTGCAGTCCACTGGAGAAGGGACTGGCAACCCACTCCAGTATCTTTGCCAAGAAAACCTTATGGTTAAACCCAACCATAGACATAGCAATTGTGCCTGTCGTGCTGTGGTCCATAGGGTCACTGAGGGTTGGACACAACTGAATGACACAACAACAACAAGCATGCAATTAAGAATATGTTTTCAATTGCTGTCAAGCTCTTGTTTCTTTTAATGAGTGCATACATAGAGTATAGACCAGTGTCGGGCAACCTATTTAACTTGATATATATGGCCCCTGAGTCCCTAAAAGGGCCTCAAAGTGCTATAAATCTTTTTATTTTACCAAAGCAAAATGATAGACTTCTTTTCTAGTTCTTGGATCTTAGCCCATTGAGCTCCCATAAAGGACAGACTGCTTAGCTCCAGTCATTATGTGCATAAACACATCCATTGTATTGTAATCTTTTTTGCCTTCAGCGCTCATTGCAGCCTAAGTCGTGCGTGCGCCAAATGCTCGCCTCTCTTCGCGAGGCTCGCAATCGACTTCTCGCCTCGCAAGTGCGTTACCAACATCGCAAACATCCCCAACACTGACAAATATTATAGTGATTGTTGCACTGTGTATTTCTGATTGTAAACTGATATTTACATACTTTGTCTTGAAATGTATATTTGAAAAAATGTTTTCGCCCCTAGAGCTTGTATTCATTTTCAAGTTGTTTGCTATATTAAAGCAAACCAGCTTGTTCAATAACTGTTTAATTACTTAAGTACTCAATGGAGAGATTCTGGGAGCTTATGTATGGACTAAATGCCATTCATACGATAAAAACACCTGCAAGTGTTTGTGTGCAAGTATCCATATTAATTTCTTGCACCATGAGAGAAAGCACCTGTTAGATAGGAAGAGAGAGTATTTTGGAAAGATTAATATCTGTCTTCTACCACTTAAGTGACAAGAGACTGACACCTATTCTCTCTGGAGTGTTTAAAGTCCCACTCTTGGTTCTCCCACTGAGTTTCATAGAATTCCATTGATCCTATTGGCTCATGTAGATGTTATGTAGGTCACTTTTAGATAATATCATGAAAGGTTTTTCAAGAAAATAATAATCCTATAATCACAAAATAGCTCTCTCTCTTACTAACCTTGCATCTTATTTACATTTTCTTGTTTGGGTGTGAGAGGTATAAGAGCAAAATGATCTTCAAAAGGAAATTTGACATGGAGACTACTTGTGAAATGTGAAATAATTTTGTACAGTTTAAGACAATGTAGAGTGATTTTTTATTTTTATTTTTATTTTTTTGCATCAAACACAAAATATCTAATTTAAAGGACCAATGTGGTAGTTTTTACAATTTACTATTTTAAAGAACTTCACTTGAAAATATGTGACTTGCTTTTAGTATGTAAATAGAGGAGATTACCCGTCCCAGCCTTAAGTGACCACTGTAATGGGTTAACAAGACGAACTGGTTATTTGTCTGGTAATATTTAACGCATTTACTTGGTTGAGCATTTGGTAATGTGCCACTGTATATGATCCAGCTTTGATAACTTTTAAGCAGTAAGGATCCGTAAAAACAAATTTTCAATTTGTCATTCTAAGGAAACTTAAGAAAAAACACGGTCCTGGTACTAAGAATGGTAGGGATAGTTTTTTACAAACTGAAACATCAGTTACAAATTCAATATGTCAAAATACTCAAGGGCAGCAAAGTTTCCGGATGAGACAAGAAGTCCACTATTGATAAATGAAACCAGCAGGATTCGGTAAATGGGCAGAAAAACATTTCTGAGGAAAAGTAATTTTTCATTGGAAATTCATAATATGGTAGAAGGTCCTTTCTGCTTAAGCATCTAGAGTCTCAACCAACAAGGATTTCAGATATTCAAGATCTAGTAATAGACCTGATGACAATAAATCAGATCTATTAGAGCTTGCATACCTTTTTTAACTTTTGCCGAAAAATCAGAAATTAAACTTTTATCTTCTGTACTGAAAGTACATTCAGGAAGAATTGGTCGCAATCCTATCTTGCTGGGTAAGAAACTTCACAGGACGTTCCTCTGATCCTGGGTGTTGAATGTCAAGGACAAGTATGTTATCCAAAACCCATGAAGCTAGCATTAAATGCATTCACAAGGGAAATCAAACTTGTTCTTTCCATTCTAGTTACAGACATTGCTCAAACCATGAGAATATTATATATCTGCTATGTGTTACAATGGGTCAGGAACCAATGACTCTAGAGCCAGTTATGTTTTTCTGTTGAGTCCAGACTAGTCAGTCTGAATTCAAACCATTGTTTGCTGTAAATTCAAATGAGTCTTCGTTTGCTTAAATTATTATTACAAACAATATTTTATTAAAATGGTAATAAAGGGAGGATGTTTCCTTAATTATGAAATATGTTTAACTATATAAAACATTAGTCCAGCGGTAACTGTCTAACCAAATTAAATTATATATATATGTATTTTTTTTTTAGGCATCATTTCAGCGATCTAACAGTCATGACAAGGTGCGAAAAATTGTGGCGGAAGAAGGTCGTACAGCCAGGAACCTTATTGCATGGAGTGTGCCACTGGAAAGCAAGGAAGATGATGGTAAATAAAAACAAAATATTTAAAAATACCAGTGTCTGACTGTGTGGTCATCTTTAGTGTCCTGGTACTTCTTTGGTGGTTTTATGCTTAAAAATCAAAAATGGAATCGACTGTTTTGTATAGAAAGTTTGTTGTGTTCTTTATCATATTTGTCTTGTAGTATCACATTATCCAAGTTTTGAATTCTTGTCGAATATGGAATTATTTAATGTTTGTCTTGAGTGGGACAAAATGCTAAACAAGAAGGAGGATACAAAATAACATTTTTATAGCACACACAATACAGAACACTCTGCATCTCCCCTTCCTTGTATGTGTATCCCATGCCCAGAAAAGTATTGAAATATGGATACAGAAAAGCTAGTAGTATGGCAAATGTGCAGATGGATGCAAAAGAAAAGGAATGGAGATATGTGTCTGAGGGCTATTATATTTTGCAGTTGGAATGTTTCAATATTTTTGCATGTTTATGACCATATTTGTTTATATTAGCAAACCCAGGAAACCAATCACTCTTATAATTTTACTTCTGACTGCTAATCTTTTTAGCTGTTTTCCAATAATTTACATGCATACACATTTTTTTCTTGTTTCCAAAAGCATAACCTGGCTTGCTTCTCACTAGTGTATGCTGGGTCTAGTAATTAATATAGGCATATATTTGCCAACCATTGGTTTGCATAGTTTATTGATTTTATGCGAAAACAACGTAAAATTTAGAGGCACGCAATCAGAGAACGAACTAACCTTAATGGGTTATTTCTATGGACATGATAATCCACTCTGAGAGCAACCACTTTTAGCCCACTTATGCCCTTCACAGGGAGAAATATCCGGTAGTATATCCATCTGGTCTCACTCAGAAGAGTGACCCAGCCCTTAAATGCCAGGCAATTCTACCCTGAACAGGAGAAACCGGAAACCCCATATGTATGTTTCAGCCTTCATTGGGCATTGTCAGTGAGGTATAGCTGAAAACCCTAAGGCACAGTGAGCAAGGAGTCCACATCTGGAGCCCCATATCACCCTTAGGGAGACTAAGTCTCAATCAACTTTCTGACTGAGCACCTCTATTTTGTTGTTGCTTATGCAAATTACCCTTTGGGGATTAGTCTGCCTAAGGGTGCTATGGGGCTACAGACGTGGACTCACTGTGTTAGTTTTATTCTGTGACGGTCACCTTATTTCACTTGATGAGTGGCATATGTGGCCCATGAGTCCTTAAAAAGGCTGCACATTGGTTTTAAGCTTTTATGAGTAGCAAAAATGGTAAATTACTGTAGGAGAGAGGCAGAGCTAGATTAGTTGGTAATGGATTTATATATAATGATCATATGTGTGTTGCAGTGTGTGAGAGAGAGCTATTTCTAATTATGGGAAGATATGTTAGACTCTGTATCGTTGAAGAGGGACATGCTCTTTCACTCTAGAGAACAAGCTGGGAGTCACATGGAAAGAGTCCGGGAACTACATTATGGCCCTTGGGTGCCTGAGGCCACCTAGGCATAGTGAGAAAGTGGCACACGTCTGGATTACTCTATAGCCCTATATTATTATTAATATTATTATTATCCTTTATTTGTAACTTACCAACATATTCCATAGCACTATACAGGGGTTAAGTACAAGGCAAAAACAATGTTAACACAATGTAAAAGAATGGGCTGGGGGGGGGGAGGCGTACTATTCAGCTTAAAAACAAATGTACGGTACATAGTGATTGAAAAATTGCAAACCTGCAGGCTAAAGGACAGTAGTCCTATTACTGTGAGACATGTGCAACAAAGCTGAGACAAGGTTTGAGGGCAGAGGGTAGTTTTTTTTTTTTTTTTCAATGTATTAATTTTGTCAACATAAGGATCTACAATTAAGTTGTATGCTTATTACACTCCATATAGAATTTTTTAACTTTTTCTAGTTTGGTTTTATTGGCTACTACTTCATTCTTAAATAAATTAAGGAACTTTCTTGCTAATACATAAAATGGAGTATCCAGTCTTTTTTACTTTTTGGCAATCATTAAGCAAATTAATAGAAACGCAGAAACAAAAATAGTACATAAGTGCTTATATACTACCACAGACTATATTTCAATGTGGTGTAGCACAACATCATTACGTGCTCTTCAAAGACCCTTTGTAATAATTGCGGAAGATTTTAGCAAACCACCTGAATATTGTAATTTCAAAAACATGTTTGAGAAGCATTGTAATGTGTAATTTTTCGCATGACAATGTGCAAAATGCCAAGCAATAATTCTCAGCACAAGAGAATCGGCATACCACAGACATCCATTTCAACATTTGTCCATAAGGTGCGTTTGTTGTTGTCCAGTCATGTCCGACTCTTCCTGATTCTATGGATCACAGCACACCAGACATACCTATTGTTTCTAGTCATGCTAATCCATAAGGATATCTTGGAAAAGATACTGGAGTGGGTTGTCAGTTTCTTTGCCAGTGGTTTGTCTGATCTCTCTGCTATGACTTGCCCATCTTGGATGGCCCTACTTAGTATAGCTCACAACTCCATTGAGGTCCCCTACGACAAGATAGCCTTCTAGAAGGGGTCATTAGGTGCTACTGATCTCCATAGGCATGGTGAGCAAGTGACCCACATCTGGATTACCTTGGACTTTACAGGTAAATCTCAAGGCCCATTTACTTTTACCTTGGTCTATGTGCATCACAGCTTTATAAATAAAGGGATCTAATAACAAGGGGCAATAATCTAAACATAAGCTGCTGATGCATCTCCTATAGGTAATGCTAGTTGAACAGTCTGCGGTATTGGTTGTACCTCTTTCTGTGCCAGGCATGAGCACATTATACACACTGAAGCCACGCTATAAAAGCAGAGAGGCGTGTATAGTAGTTATGTAAGTAGGTTATTTATACACAACTTTGCCAGTTGGGTCACGAGCGGAGTTCTTTTAATCGGTGAGAATCACCTGTTTCATATTATGCTAATAACTCAACATATGCTCTGAGGTTCTGTGCTCCAGATTTGAACTGGATATTGATTATGGGAAATGTATCTCCTTCCAAGGGGCTGTCAGTGGTCAGGTTACATGGTAAGAGAAAACAAAATCAATGCACAAAATGGGATACGCCAGCAAAAAAATCAATATTGCTTGTACTGTAAAGACTTGAATAAAAATGTCTTTTGGAATGGCCTGTCTATATTGAAAATATTGCTGCATCATCCAACTATTGTACTAATACTGTAAAGATATAAGCATTGTCAGTACATTTGGACACACAATTGTAATATATATATATATATATATATATATATATATATATATATATATATATATATATATATATATATATATATATATATATATATAGTTTTACTTCTGCAATGCGTGGGATATTTGCTGTGGCATTATGTTCCAAGTTACTCATCATTCATTGAGATGGGAAACATCAAAGATAACTATTTATTTAATGAGGTCATTTTCAATCTATGGTCAACAAACCATGTCATAACAATATATCTATCATATATTTGTAATCATTTCTTAATGGATGTACTACAGCTTATGTCTTTATCAATATGTTCTGATATTTTCATTTGGAGCCTACATTTTGTAGAAGCACAGAAATATAGGACTATGTTCACCATTCTCCCATTTATTATAGAAATCTGATATTTACAGTATACTCATTTGAAGATCTTGTGCCTTGATAAATAGCTAAATGTTTTTAGAAAGCAAAATAATAAGTACAGCTTTGTTAACTATTTTATGCAAGTTATTCTTGTCTTTGGACAGCCACTTATTTGTTTGTTTCCGTGGACTGGCACCTTGGAGTATGCTGCTTTATTTTCCTGGATCGATTTGTTCCTATTGCAAGTTGCACCTCAACATGGAAACTCCAATTGATATTGAATTTCCTTCTAAATTCCCTGCCCTGGTGACAAATCAGGGACAATAAAAGAAACAAAGACTTTCCATTGTAACACAAGATGATAGTTAAAAGGACCACTGTGGTGAAAATGTTTCTGATTGGTCTTTTGAATAACTAAACTTAGTAATGGGCAAGACATTTTTAAAAAGTAACAATAATAATAATAAAAAAAAAACATAAACACTACCTTGTATATTGTATTTCTATAAAGCATTCTGCTCATTGTCAAGTCAAGCTCTTGAAAACCAGGACCCGAGATTTAGAGCACCACTTGTTCCTGTGCTTCACTGTAGTGCAGAATGGTTTAAAGACACACTGCAAAAACTCCAGAAATAAAAAGTGTCACAGGTAAATATGTTTGCATTTATTTTTTAAATAAGGGAAAGTTTTAAATAGTTGAGTTTGAAAAATAGTTATTTTACCAATAAGCTATGTTAAAAAATTCTACTGTTGTGCAGATAATTAATAGGAATAGCATACCAGATGCTTGTAAATTTTCAGCACTCTCCCCAATAGGAAGTTAGTTTTCTTCTTAAAGGGCCATTTACCACACTGTAAGTGCTCTTCTAGGTGTGAGCACAAGGTTGTATGTTAAAATTATCTTTTTTTTTTAATGACACTTATTTACTGTTTACAAACACACTGTAGCTTGTCTACTGTCTATTCCATGCTCACACAGAGAGCACAAAGATTTATAGTTTTTCCCCTGAGCTCTGGTATGCAGCAGGACATGTTAATCCCCAACTGACATATTTAGGTGGTACCATTCTCTGCTCAGATGTATTATTTAATAGTTAACTCTGTTTTTTTCTTATGCTTACTGCACAAAGCTATTGCTGTGGGTCTGTCTGGGGACAGCCAGTGGCTCATCTAAACAGATATTTAATTTATCACTTTCTCAGAAAAATCCATGTATTTGAAAAGTTAAAAAAGAATTTCAACATGCTTTTAGGAGATCTTTACATCGGTGCTTTCCAAGTTGTGTTGAATTAGGTGACCCTTTAAAGAGCGCTTTGAACGTGCGGCTTGTTTATGTTCAGTAAGCTAATTTGCAGCTCAGTGTGCTTGATAAGGGTGGAGGAGCCATTCTAACTTTAGGATAACCTTAGGGGGACATTGATTTTGCCACAGCAGAAACCGATAATCGGGCTGTAATCCTAATTAGCACATCAAAATAGCTACATATTATCTGTGAGCCACTCATTTGCATATGTATATAGCAGATAAAAGCGGATTGTCTCAGAAGTTATTCACTTTAGAATCAAATGGGTAGTACAATGCTCTTTAAGAATACCTTGAAAACAACAGCTTGATTTTGGGGGGATAGAGTCCCTTTAAGTCTATGTTTGTCTGCGCACATGTATGGAAGTGTTCCGAAAAGCCTGTGTGTGTTTCTTTGCACATGCCTGAATGTGTGTCTGTATCTGTTTGTATGTCTGTGCCAATTTGTTATGATCCTGTTTATGTGTATCTGTGTGTTTGTGTATGTCTGCTGTTAAATTAGCATATATTGTTGTTATCTTTATTTGTAACGCGCCAACATATTCCGTAGCACTGAACAAGGATTAAGTACAAGGAAAAACAAAACTGACACATTGCAAGAGTGGAGAGCCCCGTCTTTGAGTTTAGAATCAAGAGTGCGCTAAAGTACCTTGCAAGATTGAAAACACGCAAACTTACAATCAAATGAGTATACGTGCACTTAATGTTATTTATGTGCAACAATCCCTGCTGCAGCAACTGAAACTTTACACATGCATATAGAACTGAAAAACATGTCCGTTATTTACGCAAGATTAGCCCTCTGCCTCGTTTTCTAATAATGTCTGCAAGACTACATTATTGGGTGCCATTGCATTATCAGAGAAGTTTGCTGACTAGAAGTGCTTTATGTATTCTCAGCATAATGCCCTATGTGTGCCCAGCATTGATTTGTTGCTCTATTGTATATTAAGGGATAAACATGACATTGCTTTGTTCCACTTTATATATCAATTATTGTTTTTGAGTAATTCACGTTACTAATATTTATTTGACTTTTAAAATATAGGTAAAGAAAGAAAGTTAAAATATAATACCAATATCCAGACACTATTGATTGGCCAGCATATGAAATACAGCAAATCTCTGAAAGGCACATATTTATATGTATATGTATATGTCTGTGTATTTGCTAATCTATTATAGGTATTTAAGTAATTCAAACAAAGGTGGACTATTTGAGGGTAGTATGAGAAAGTACTGCTTCTTAGAAAGAGTAGTAGATAAGTGGAACATTATACCAGTGGAAAAATAATGAAGCACGGTAAAGGAATAAGCATAAGGCTATCCTGAGGAATTAGTGCTTGATTATATGGCTGCCATAGGAACAGTTGTACATAAATATTGCACATAGGGAGCTCCAATGCCATTAAATTCACCCCCAGAAAATCCTTACTGGTAAACACTTATGGGTGATCGCTATGTAATGTATTTGTTCTATGTTGTGATTACATGGCTCCCCTAAGAGTGATGCATATCCTATGTATTGTCTGAAGGCTCTGCTGCTATGGGAGATTTTACCTAAAGCAGTGTCACATGGCTTCCATAACAGATCTACCCTAATCAAAGCTTCCACAGCATAAGCTACATCCCTACCAAGATACAGCTCTCACTACAAACCCTTCCTTGTTGCGATTGCAGCAGGAAATAAGTTAAATTTAAAAAAAAAATATTGTAGGGGGTTTATGACCCTTCTGCCTACTTCTCGCTACTGCTAATGAACACATGTATCCCCTGGTACCACCCTCAACACCCGCTACCCTTTATGTGCCCGGGTATCTCTTAGGACCACGTTAAACATACCACTACCACTGTGAGCCTAGGGCCCATCAGCCCCCCTCTACCCACTCCTTGTGTTTTGGGTGGAGGGCCCATTAACCTCATGGGTGTCCCTATGGGCCTCCAAATCATAATCATAGGGGTCTCTATGGATGAGGGCCCTTTGGACCCCATGGTATTATAGCCTATAACCATGGAGATCCATATTGACCGCCATGTCATCCTAACCCATACCAAGGTGATCCTTATGGCCCCCATCAAACTTAAACGTAATGAATAAACTAAATATATAAAAAGAAATTATATATAAAAAAAATTACAAAGAAAATAAAAATAACTTAAATTTTTTTTTTTTTCACACCTTTTGGGCGGAAACTCTACTTATCCCCCTTTGAATGACCCTCCAGTGATTAACCCTGGCGTTCAGTTACTCAATCTGTGTCTATAGATAAATGTGCACATCCATGCTGAGATAAAGAAATCGGTCATCTTCTTTCTTGCTTGAAGACCCTTGATCTGCTCTTCCGTTCACTGAACAGGCATCCATATGAAAAAATGTTTCACTCTATAAAAAACAATATCCAGCTAACAAAGCTACTTCTCTGAGGAGCATCCCTGTCAAATAAGGGTCTTCAAGCAAGAAAGAAGACAACGCAATTTCTTCTACCAACATGGGTGCTCTTGCTTAATCAGGAGATGAAAATAGAGCACCAAAGTGTCACAGACCATGGCAGGAGGGTTGTCCAAAAGAGGGTGAGTATAAACTCCCCCCCCCCCCCCCCCAACAGGTATATATTTTTTTTCTGCCATCTTTTTACGTTTTTTATTATTTTTTATGTTATGCTTTTTATTTTATTGTTTTTAATAATTGTATTTGTGATTCTGCTTACCTTTTTTTTCTGTAATATTTATTTTTATTTGTATACATTTTATGTCATAGTTAATAGGGGGAGGGGGTAGTGGCAGGGACTTTGAAGGTCAGTATGGATCCCCAGCAGGGATAGGGTCCATTGGGGTCCATAGGGATCCCTATGGTAGGGGTTAGGGAGCCATAAGGGTAAAGACACCATGGGGCTCTGGTGGGACCACCATTGTTATAGGATAGTATACCTTAGGGACCCCCATTGTAAAGGGTTAGTGTTAGGTGACATGGGTGTCCATAAGGTCCCATGATTATAGGTTTTAATTTTATGCACTATGGTGCAGAGCAACAACTGGTTAGTTAGTTTTGGTGTTGCTTCAACTATTTCATGGCTAGTCCATTAAACAAGAATGAAATATACTTGGCTTGCAGGCACATAGTGTTAATTAGACACCTTTTTATGCATTTCAAAGAGCATGTTTTTAAGGACCACTAGAGTTGGAGAAAAATTCATTTGTATATCAATATTAGCAGTTGTGTAAGCTGTGGGCATAGAAAATGTTTTGAGAAAATGTGAATTTTTGAAGACTCTGTATAGGATTAAAGGTTTGTTTTACATCACATTCTGAGAGCTGGACGATGCATATGTGTGTTTGTTGTTATACGTGGAGGGAGGGCTGGGGAGGAAGGAACAGGCAGAAGTCTAGAGCCACTGTTTGATCACTGGATAAGATTGCAGTTGGCACCACACCCCTTCCATCTTACTGGCCTCTAAACAGACTCCTTCCGTCATTCACTGCAGCCACCTCTCTCTCTCCAAACATAACTTCCACCAATGTATCATGGATCTCTCCAGGGTCCTGCAGAGACATCAACATTTATTCTTTAGTAAAGTAGCGGTATGACTTTTTTCTTGATTAATTATGCTCTAAGTTAGACTCAAAGTTTTCATACATATACTTTTTTTTTGTTCAGTGGTCCTTTAAATATTACACAAACAATTTTTGTGTTTTTTTTTTTTGCATGTAAAAATATTAAAGGGACACTTTAATTCAAACTTTCTGTCATGCGTGTAAAAGAAAATTTTTGACGTTTTACATATCCTATTTCCCCTCATTAATTAAGGAAAACAAACCACTGACAGGCTGTTAAAAACAATGTGGCCTATTCCATTAGCCTCCTGCAAATGCCTCAAACTCATAAATGTTTAGATGTATTTGACTCCAGCTTGCAAATTCCAACCTCAAGGCTGAACTCAATTCTGATTTCAGGGGGCGTGATCATATTTAAGCAAGACTGTAATTTACTTCTTAGACACAGCCAATAGTGAATAAGACCGTAATTATGACATCAGTAAAACATGGAAGTTAGACTTAATCTGCAATTGAAGGCTAAGAATTAATTAGAGCCACTAAGTAATATTTGCCGATCGGACTCACAATCAAGCAATCTAGGAAAATGCATTAGAGCATCTGTTCTAGTCCATAAGGGTTCCATGATATGTATTAAATATATGAGTCTCGAGATCGATATTACTTTTTTAAAAATAATATTTTTTAATTGCATATTTGTGGATTTGAGCCTGTTGTTCAATTAATTCTAATGTATTTCTATGGCTTCCCGTGCTTTTAAAGTACACTATTGTGTTTGAAAAAGCCCTTGTGAGTCCTGTTAGGTAATCATAATATTTTTGACAGAAACTTGATACTTTTTCAGCTGTGGGTCAGACTTTATTTGCGAGCTAGCTCTAGGAGTCTAATAGATTATCGATTTTATGTAACTTTAATTATTTAGAGCTTGAAATATTTGATCTGCACTAAAACCAATGGAGTTCTAAGGCTGATTTTGCATCTTTGGCTGGCCTGTAGTGATTTTGGGCGGGTAACTTGTAATCGGTTTGCGAGAAGCTAATAGAATACATGGCAATATTAGGAGTGATTTTAAGTGTGTATGAATTGGGCAGTAGAATAGGCCCCAATGTGTTTGATCTGTCTTTATCTTACCTCTGAGTTGAGAGGAAGTATAAACAAGGACTCATGGAGAACCTGTTAGGTGTGATTTCTTGTATGAAAACCTCAATATGTTGCATTTCAGACATTCATTAGGTTCACTGCCCCTGTTTTCTGCAAAAACATCAGGGCAGCAGAAAAATACAATCCCACACTGTTCATGTGAAATTTCTGCCCTATAGAGCTATTATTTGTTATAGAATGAAAACCTTTTGTAATGATTAAAACATGATCTTTGACTACATTGGCTATTTAAGTAAAACCTGTTTATGTTGTACAGACCATACTTTAGTATGAGGGTTTCATTGGCATTATGCTCATTGACATGGGCAGGCCCCCAGGGCATTTAGAAAAGTGAAGCATTTTATTGTGCTCTGGGAGCATCATTTGGAAAAAGGAAACACACATTTGCAAATGTCCTCTTTCAGATGCAACAAAAAATATATTTTTAAGGATAACTAAGGTGTAATATTTATAGCATAATAGGACTTGATAGTGGGCAAAATGTTTTTAAAACTCCTTGGATGGAGTTAAGATCTATACTCCATTATGTGTTGCAATCTAAAGGTACACTCTATTGTTAAAACAAGTCACTTTTAAAGTATAAGGTACATCTGTCCTAATGGAAGCACTATTAGCCAAACTTCTTGTGCCATGTTGGGATTTCTCATTCCTCCCATCCTGTAGATTGTGTGACTGTGTGATGTGAGCAGGATGCAAGCTGTGAATCTCCATATTGCATCTTTTAATGGACATAGCAAGCCTCTCAGTTATTTGGGATATAACCCATTCTTCCACCAGTACACTATGCAAACAAGGAAAGTAATGCATTTAACAGTTTTTTTTTTTTTTTTGTTAACAAATGCTGCATGTTAGTAATAGTTTTTTTCACAAAGTGTTCTGATATGTTATGGAGACATTGTGACCACAAGAGATAATTCCCTTAAACATTTTCTAGTTTTGAGAAAAGACATTTAAAAATAAGTATTGTTTTTAGGCTTTTGCTAAAAAAAATGCAAAAATATTGACATTTTTTTATATTATTATTGTACTCAGGATATTTTGTATCGTTAATCGACTACTGTAGTTCTAGAAAGTAGATTGTTTGTTTGATAAATACATAACAATTTAATAACATAAGTAGCTATTTAGTGCATGGACATAAAAATATTTTTGGGGAAAAATCAGATTTTTTCAAGACTCCATGAGTAGAATAATCCATCTTGTCTTTCTTACATCACTTCCTGAGAGCTGGATAATGAGGGTGGGATTTTATCAGTCGAGGGAGGGATGTGGGATAATTGGATCCCACTGAAGTTTGTACCACACCTATTCCCCCTCACTGGCCGAGACACAAGTGCAAACATTGCTGTCTGGAAATGTAAATGCCCTGCTCACACACAGCCTGCACCACCATGTAGAGGCATAAAAATTTATTTATTTCCCTGTTTATTTGCGTTCCTAGGCTAAAAGTTTCAGACATTTATTTTTGAATAATTTTACATGGTAATGGCCAAAATGTTTTTAGAAAGTAAAGAAAAAACACAACTTTGTTTCATTCGCAAATATGTGACTTTTTCACAAACCTCAGAGGTCCTTTAACTAGCCTTGAAATTATTTAGTGTTTTTGTTTTGTTTTTCCATGTATCAGTGTATCATGTCTAATCTGAACAAATACATTTGTTCACAATGTGTCCTGAATTCGGTCAGAAATAAACCTCAGGCACCCGGGCTCCGATGACCCTACCCTTGAAACCACACGTTTACCCTGTGCTTAAAGGGATGGGGAAGGTTTATGGATTTGACTATGAATATAATACACCTATGTATCTCTTTACTTTATCTATTTTATTTTATTAAGAAGTGCTTAAAGGTCCTGCCTAAAATCATACAACGATTACCTATTTGGGCATGCCCCTGTAGCTCATGCAGCTCATAAGTAAACAGTGTGTGAAGGGCATTGCTTCTGATTAGCCTGTTAGTGACCCCTCTCAAGGAGCATGTTGCAGAATGGTGAGACAGTGCAACCCCTGTACTTAGAAGTATACTGTCTTCGTGAGCTTAAAATAACAAAAGTAAACAGATACATAGATATATTATATTCCTAGTGAAATACAGCAACCTTTCATGTCTCTTTAAGCACTCAACTGAACTTCTCTGAAGGTAAAAATAAATTGAATAATACAATGATAAAGGCCAATGATATGTTTGCTGTCAAAATGACAAGACCACCTACCTCTACATACTTAGTTTTACATACAATTTAAGAGCAGCTTTACATTTCTAAATTCCTTTTTGATTATTACATTTGATGAGGATGCGATCTTCGTATGGTTGGGTAGGTAACAGTGGTTCTACATTGAGCTATCCTAATTCTTGCAACATAGTTTGTTCCAAAACAGGCAATGTGTACATTTTTATAGAAAACCAAAAAGCTCCATGAAATTCAAGAGGTGCCATCACTACAGACACTCCTCAAAGGCTTCCTTTACATAGAGCCTCATTCAATTGAGGCTTCGGGAGATCCGGGCTAGGAAATGTAGCCCGTAAGTTATTTTGTTATTCAATTGGCGTCTTTTTGCGGGCTCCGCTTGGGTTACGGGCTCCGGCCTCTGAATCATTGGGATTCATTGCGATGGATAACATTGCAAGTTAATGCCCCTCCAAGCCTTTGATCTTTCATAAACGTTTAATGTTTAAAACTTGGTTATTTACATTAGGTATTCAATCAGTTTCTATCAAGTTAATTATTACTGTGTGTCTGTGCTTTGAAAAGCACTGTATTTGTGCATTTCCACAAGGTTTGGATTAAAAATACCATCACAGTGTGCCAAGTAATCAAGTGAGACTTTTCATGGTTTCATTTCTTTTTCCTAGGGAAAGGAAAGTGGCCTTGTGGGAAACCCAAGAGAGGAATTCATGGAACACACAAATCTTCCAAACAGGTAATATTGTATACAGACCGCTGCATCATACTTCAAGATCATGATAAATTAATAATACCGTCTCAACTGACAATATTGATAGCTCCTAATAAAATTATAATTTGGTTGTGCTTAAGTTCTCCTCTTGACTCTTATAGCTGTTTCTAATGTCTTCTGCTGTTCTGTATAAATGCTTCTTATACATTATTTTGCTTCATAAAACCACTCCATGTAACAATTTCTTGGAGCTGAACTACCCTGGTGCTAATTATGAGTATAGATATGTTCAGTATAAGCTTTTTACTGTTTGCTACCAAATGCTACTTATAAAAACTAAATGCCCCTAACCGTAATCAACCAAGCTGGATCAGTTTATTAGGATTTTATAAAAATGTTAATGCTTCATGAAAGAAATACGCTGGAAACTGCTGCTTTTCTAGCATCCCTCAGCCTGGAGCTCCTCCTATCTTTTTCAGGCTGTAGGAAGAAGTGCAGCACTTGTTCCCCAGGGTATGCCAGTAAAGACATGCAACAAATGGAAAGTTGCAGGAAAGTTAGCTCCAGGCTGTACCACGGACTGAAAAAGATACAAAGAGCTCCAACTTTCTCCTTTTCTCAGACAAGATCACACATTTTCTCACAATAAATTGTTTATAATGATATTTGCTCCATATACACTATGAAAACTGGATCATTGCAGTGACCCTATAAAGGAAACATGATGGGTGTAATTAATATACACAGCGTGGTGATAGAATGGCATTAAGCATTCATGTATTTGATTTTCCAGCTCTAATTCTAGATCTTTCCAAGAATCACTATAATGGTAGTTCATGAGTGTTTACATAGAAGCACAGAGAGCACTTAACATATTTGTACTAAATGGGCCAGTAGCTCTGACCTCTCTGCTTTGACCTGCCCATCTTGGGTGACCCTACATGGTATAGCTCACAGCTTCACTGAGGTACACCTCCCTTCACCACAACATGGCAGTGATCCAGTAGGGGAATGGACCATGTATCATTCACCAATACTCATATTGCTTTATATTAAATTCATTATGGTTTTAGAATGCCTCCTCTTACTTCATATGCTCCTTTCCTATAACTCCACTAACTAACTGCATCATATAACCCCTACATATAACTTGTCCAATTGTACTGTATAACTCCTTTTTATCCAATGAGACATCATATTTTGTCTCCTTTGTACCTCCTTTGGATGCTTCATATTAATAATTCTTATAACTCATCTTATAACTCTTATTCTATTTATACTATATCTGCTCTTATTGTTCCATATGACATCTTTCTATGACTCCCTTTATTCTATATAAATCCTTACAATAACCTCTACATCGGCATACAACCTTTCCCTATAAATATTCCTACATGTGACCTCTTGTGTTCCTTCGTACAACCTCCTCCATATATGCATTACACTACTTCCTTTTGCCCCATATAACTTATTGTTCTGTATAACTTCTTATGGTATTGCCTCCCTTTGTAACATATTACTTATAATGCCCCCTGGTCACTATATATAACTGTCCTATTACATTTAACAGCTTTATATTATATTACTGTCTGCTCCTGGTACGTTCTCCAACTGTCAGTAATATTGGATCACTATCTTGATGCCTTGCAGACAACAGGCCCAATGTGACACCTTTCTCTGTGTCCATTTAATTCTCAATTTACCATTATAGCCAAAGATTGTTTTATTTTTGTCTGTAGATAGCAGAGTCTAGTTATTTGGAGAATTGTCTGTGGGATACCATGCAACAAAGGGGTTAAGTTATGTTTAATTTGAAGTAAACACTGACCAGGAACTGTAAGACAAAAGTTATTTGCTGAGCTAGCATAATGAGCCTCCAGCTTTACTTAGTGATACATTAGTGAGCTCATCACTCACAGAGCAGGAAGCCGACGCTCTTTGGGTTGTTGATAGACCCGTAATCTTAGAGAGGGAAGATTAATTGAAATGAGTGGACTGTTTATGATATTTCATGGGTGTCTGAGATAAGCACGTTTATTTTGCACAGTCATTAATTCAAAACGGATAAATCATTTTTACAGACGTTTATGCCTCAATCTTTCTAGGAAATGTTGACTTTATTCTACCAAGAGGGTTTAATGCTAATGTTGCAAATTGAGTTTAACTTGGCTCTATTGTATCATTATTTGACTACTGGACAAAGAAGATTATTTATACTTGGAAGTTGTATTCCAACAAAATACTACAAGTTGCACTTCAATAGCAACTTGTGCGGCCCCGAAAACTCATGTTACATTTAACCCATTTGTTGAGCAAAAGTTCAAGTTTTCATGTGGGAGTAATTTATTTGTGTTGTGTGCTTTGTGGGGGATGATGGGAGAAGAAGTATGGAAATGTTGGAGATAAAGGTATTGCCCCATTCCTAATATACCAAGTGCAGGATCCGAGTCTCCCTGCTAAATGTACATGTTGTTATATCTGAAGACCTCTGGTTGTAGAATGTATCATTCTGCTAACCTACCATTTTGCGTTTAAAAGTCTGTCTGCAGTGCTTGAGCAATGCTTTTTCTTCTGTCCCCTCTCCATTATTACAATCTGTACTTGGCTTTGTCATCTCTATTGTCAACAGTTCACCCAGATATACCTTTTATGTCCTCACTTAACATAGTTGTAAATAAATTGTGAAATTGTGTGGGTTTGTATTATGATATATTTCATCAAATGTATTATTTATTATTATTATTATTATTATTATTATTATTATTACTACTATATGATTGCAATTATAAGGGTTTTCCAAAAACACACACAATCATTTCTCACATCCTAAATGCTTCAACACGAGGCTTTGTATCTTACTGGGGTAAAGTTTCAATGCCATCAATATAAAAAATAAGTGTTTGTGATATGGAATACCTGCAATGCAGATTAAATGATGATCATTGATATTAATTATATGTTTAATAAATGCATAATTAAAATTCCTGCTTATCACATGTCTTTAGGGACATTTTAAATTTTCTACCTCGTATACTATGTTGGGGAGAACAATGTTATTTCAACACAATGTGTAGTATATAGATTTTATTTGTTTCGGTTATATATATATATATATATATATATATATATATATATATATATATATATATATATATATATATATATATACATATATATATATATATATATATATACATACATACATCTAACATTTTGTTATGTATTGATAATTATGTATATATTTAAACAAAATAATTAAGTTTAAAAAAAAATACAGTCTTGCAATTATTTTGTTGCTAGACTTAATCATATTTAACGCATTCACAGAATCATTTTTTTCTCTCCAAGTTCTTAATTCTAAAGCGGCACAAACTGTATCTTGCAATGTTTAGCTGATTGCTACAGTAACCTCAATGTGTTTTTTTTATCTACGGTTGCAGAATAATACTTTGCACTGTAAAATAAATCCAAGCTCCACTGGAGATAAAAGCCTTGATAAAAGTCCGGTCAAGACAAGACATCCTCGCAAGGTGGATCTGCGGGCCAGATACTGGGCCTTCCTGTTTGATAATCTGAGGAGAGCTGTGGATGAGATTTATGTCACATGTGAATCCGATCAGAGTGTTGTTGAATGCAAGGTAAGGCTGTAAAACAAATATATTCAGATCTGATCCATGTACAAAATCCACATTATTCCCCATGCCTTAGATCAGTGGCTCTATACATTTTGAATAACACAGTACACACCAATTAGAAAACCGCCTGAGGCATACCCACTGCAGTGTAATATTAACAGCTCCTTTTGAAGAACTTGACTTAATTAATTTTAAACTGTGTAAACACATCTTGTCCATTATTATTACAGCCTTTTATTTTTAACTATTGTATTCAGTTTTGCTTTACTGATGACTGACATGTTGTCTATGTTAAATGATTAAAAATTTGGGAGTGAACACAGAAAATATTTTGTTGCATATCTTCAAATAGCCCCTTGACAATAGTAGTCAATGACAGAATAAGGCTTCACAAGATAATCCTCCCCCACAAGCTACAGGCAAACGAACAGTCTGAGATGGATCTACCCATGAAACAATCCTGTTTATAGAAATATAGGATTTTCTCTGAAATGCTTTTATGTTATTGTCTTGTACCTGCTAATACTGTTTTGTTACATACTTCACAACCATGGGAAGCTTTTACCAAACATTAAGATAAAGTCTTCCAGTCTGCTCTAATTTAATCATGAATTCCCTTAAGCAATTTAGTCCATTCTCCTTCATCCCATTAACTTCCTCATTTAATTCCCCTGCAGTGTATTCCTATTCTGTAATTAACTCTTCAGTTTGTTCACTGATAATTCCATAATTCCAAGTTAATACTTTTTCTTTTTCACCATTTATTCATTCACTTTCCATTCATGGATCATACTATATCATTATGTTAACTACCTCGGTTCATACCATTTTGAATATATTTCCTTGCTAAATGTACCCACTCTCCTTCTCCTCTATCCCCTTTCCTCCATTGTGAAACCACAAATGTGAAAAAGGTAGACCGTGAGTGTATGTGAGGGAGAGGAGGCTGTTAAAAGACCACTGTCATTAACTTTGTTTCCATAATACCTTTTAAATTTGATAATTGGGGTAATATATCAGAAAGCAAACTATAAATAAAGTCTTTAAATATTTCACTTTTATGTGCAGTTATTCTTTACTGCTTCAATTGTTTTCATTTTAAATCTTTTTTTTTTTTTTTGCTGCTGCTGCTGTCTTACAAGGGTGTGTAAAAGCAATGTGCAGTCTTTTAGTCGTAATGAAAAGCACTGGCAGTTGTAGCTTCCACTTTTCCATTGTTCAAATAGAAACGTCTTCTGCATTCATAGTCAAAATGGTAGATTTTGCGGTGTCAAAATAAGTTAATAAACAATAAGAATGCATCATTTGTTTTCTTTCAAAACTCGGTTTACCTGTTACCATGCAGAGTTCCTCAAAAGAAAAGGGGTGCATCTGAGTGAGGGAAATATACTATAATATACTAACACATAGCTGTGCATGCTCAAATGCCACCAACCAGAACAATCGATAACTAGCTTGGGAACACTGTTCCATAATGTTTCCCTTCAACTTCAGAGTTGATTGGAGGATAGTTTTTTTTTAAAAGTACACAAGCCCCTTCTGGATCGCTACCTTGTCGTGGTGAAGGGGCTTGTTTACTTTGATGAAGCTGTGAGCTATACCATGTAGGGTCAGCCAAGATTGGCAGTTCATGGCAGAGGGGTCAGACAAATCGCAGTCCTCTGGAGAAGGAGCTGGCAACTCACTCCAGTATCTTTGCTAAGAAAACTTTATGGACAGGCACAACCTGAGACATAACGATATGGTACCGGAAGATGAACCCCTCAGGTCAGAAGGTGCCTACCACAATACGGAGGAAGAGCAGAAGGCAAGTACAAGTAACACCAGATCTAATTAAGTGGTTGGGCGATAGCCGAAAGTACACCCAGCTGCGTATTTGTCTGAAGGGGAAAGGAAAGTCCGCTGCTGCAAAGACCAATTCAGAAAAAGAACCTGGAATGTAAAAACTATGAACAAAAGCAAACTGGATGTGGTCAAGAATGAAATGACAAGGTTTAACATTGATATCCTGTGAATTGGTGAACTTAAATGGACTGGAATGGGCAAGAACCCTGTGGGCAAGAACCCTGCAGAAGAAATAGAGAGTAGCCACCCTAGTCAATCAAAGAGTGGCCTAAGCAGTGCTCGGTTACAACCCAATAAATTGCATAGTTACATAGTAATTTAGGTTGAAAAAAGACTTTTAGTCCATCAAGTTCAACCTTTTTAGATCTCCTCTGATCTGCAATATGCTGATTAATTGTTAATTGATCCAGAGGAAGGCAAACAGAAAAAAAAAACTGTGAAACTTTGCCAATTGTCTCAAAAGGGGAAAAAAATATAAAATTATTTCCTGACACCAGATACTGGCGATCCTCCCTGGATCAATACTCCCTCTCTAATTATCCAGGAGAGACCTGAATGCCCTTTTTTATTTACAAATGTATCCAATCCCTTTTTAAAGTCATCTATTGAATCCGCTGTCACCACCTCCCTTGAGAATTACACAGATTAACCACCCTTACTGTGAAGAACCCTTTTCTTTCTTTAAGGTGAAATCTTTTTACTTCTAATCTCAAAGGATATCCCCATGTCAGTTGAAAACCTCTTGGCACAAAAAGTTCACTTGACAAAGCCTTTTTTTGACCCTGGATATATTTTTATAAGGTAATCATATCCCCTCTTACACACTTTTTTTCTGGAGAAAATAAGTTTAATGTTGTTAGTCTTTCTTCATAACTTAGCCTCTCCCTTCCTCTTATTAGTTTTGTTGGTTTTCTCTGTATTTTTTACAGCTCTAAAATGTCCTTTTTACGTTGCAGTGACCAAAATTGTACTCCATATTCCAAATGAGGGCATAAATATGTTAAAAAGGAGGGGACCTAATACTGAACCCTGAGGAACCCCACTTACCACATAGTCCAATCAGAGTATGTTCCATTTACCACAACCCTTTGCTTCCTGTCTTTTATCCAGCTCTCGATCCATGAGCAAATATTTGCTGCAATTCCTGTATCCCTTACTTTGCTCAATAGTCTCCCATGTGGCACTGTATAAAAAGCCTTTGCAAAATCCAAAAATGAATATATACACTGAGTTGCCTTGATCCAAGTTCCTACTAAGTATGACAGAATGATTTCAATTCAAATGCAAGGCAAGCCATTTAATATCACAGTGATTCAAGTCTATGCTCCAACCACGGATGCTGAAGAGGCTGAAGTTGTCCAGTTCTACGAAGACATTCATAGAATTAACACCAAGAAAATATGTTACTATCATCATAGGAGATTAGAATGCTAAGGTAGGGAACCAAAAGACACCTGGAATAACTGGCAATTTTGGCCTTGGAGTACAAAATGAAGCAGGTCAAAGATTAGGAGAATTTTGTCAAGATAATTCTCTGGTCGTAGCAAACACCCTCTTCCAGCAGCCTCCTTGACGACTTTACACATGGACATCACACTAGATGGACAACATAGAAATCAGATTGACTATATACTTTGCAGTCAAAGATGGAGGAGCTCTATACAGTCAGCAAAAACAAGAACTGGAGCTGACTGCGGCTCAGACCATGAGCTTCTTATTGCAAAGTTGAAAATGTAACTGAAGAAAAGAGGGAAAACCATCAGACCAAGTAGATACGAAATAAATAATATCCACTGTGAATATGCAGTGGAAGTAAAGAATAGATTTAAGAGACTAGACATGGAAGATAGAATGCCTGAAGAACTTTGGACCGAAGCAACATTATCCAGGAAACGGCAACAAAGAATATCCCTAAAAGAAAGAAAAGTAAGGCATCAAACTGGCTGATGACCGATGAGGATTTGAAAGTAGCCCAGGAAATAAGGAAAAACAAAAGGTAGTGGAGATAGGAAAATATTGGTCCAACTGAATGCAGAATGCAGAGGATAGCATGAAGAAACAAGGAGACATTCTACATTGAATGATGTAAAGAGATTGAAGAAGATAACCGAATGGGTAAATCAAGAGATCTCTTCAAGAAAATTGAAAACCTAAAAAGCACCTTTCATGTCAAAGTGGGAGTGATAAAATACAAAAATGGTAGAGACTTAACAGAAGAAGATCAGATAAAGAAGAGGTGGCAGGAATACACTGAAGATCTATACAGGAAGGATTTTAACAGCAGTGATGACCTCAATAGTTTGTCCAGACATCTTGGAGAGTGAAGTGAGATGGGCCCTAGGATGTCATGCTGATAATAAGGCTGCAGGATGTGATGGAATCCCAATTGAACTATTCAAAATTCTAAAGGATGATGCTGTGAAAGTGTTACTTGCCTTATGCCAACACATTTGGAAAACTCAACTATGGCCAGTAGACTGAAAAAGGTCAGTCTACATCCCAATCCCCAAACAAGTCAGTGCTAAAGACTGCACCAATTATCGAACAAGTGCACTCATTTCACATGCCAGCAGGGTAATGCTTAAAATTCTACAGGCTCCACTCCAACAATATATGGACCAGCAACTACCAGATGTGCAACCAGGATTTGCAGAGAAAGAGGCACAAGAGATCAAATTGCCAATGCCTGCTGGATAATAGAGAAAGCAAGAGAGTTCCAAAAAAAAAATGTACTTATGCTTCATAGATTTTTCTAAAGCCTTTGACTATGTGGATCACAAGAAAAAGTGGCAATTCCTTAAAGAGATGGGAGTACCAGATCATCTCATCCTCCTCCTAAAGAATCTGTGTGTCGACCAAGAAGGCTCTGTCAGAACCAAAACATGGGACAATAGAATGGATCAAGATCGGAAAAAGAGTGCAACAAGGTTGTATATTGTCACCATATTTATTCAACTTACAGTGCCTTGCAAAAGTATTCACCCCCTTGGCATTTTTTGTGTTTTGTTGCCTCACAACCTGGAATTAACATGGATTATTTGAGGATTTGCATAATTTAATTTCCAGAACTTGCCCACAACTTTGAAGATGTTTTTTTTTTTTTTTTTTATTGTCAAGCAAACAACAAATAGGACAAAATAACAGAAAAAAGTAAATGTGCATAACTATCCGCCCCCCTTAAGTCAATACTTTGTAGAGCCACCTTTTGCGGCAATCACAGCTCCAAGTCGCTTTGGATAAGTATCTATTAGCTTGCCACATCTTACCACTGGGATTTTTGCCCATTCATCCTTGCAAAACTGCTCCAGCTCCTACAAGTTGGATGGTTTGCGCTTGTGAACAGCAATCTTTAAGATTTTCTATTGGATTGAGTTCTGGGCTTTGACTAGGCCATTCCAACACATTTGCATGTTTCCCCTTAAACCACTCAAGTGTTGCTTTAGCAGTGTGATTGGGGTGAACCTCCGCCCTAGCCTCAAATCATGCACAGAGTGGTACAAGTTTTGCTCAAGAATATCCCTGTATTTAGCACCCTCCATCTTTCCCTCAACTCTGACCAGTTTCCCAGTCTCGGCTGCAGAAAAACATCCACACAGCATGATGCTGCCACCACCATGTTTTACTGTGGGGATGGAGTTCTTTGGGTGATGTGATGTGTTGGGTTTGCGCCAGACATAGTGTTTTTTTTTTTGATGGCCGAAAAGTTAAATTTTAGTCTCATCAGACCAGAGCACCTTCATCCATACATTTTGGGAATCTCCCACATGCCTTTTCGCAAGGTTGGTCCTGGAGAAGTAATGGCTTTCTTCTGGCCGCTCTGCCATAAAGCCCATCTCATTGGAGCGTATGGCTTATTGTCGTCCTATGTACAGATACTCCAGTCTCTGCTGTGGAACTCTGCAGCTCATCCACGGTTACTTAGGTCTCTGTGCTGCCTCTCTGATTAATGCCCTCCTTGCCCGGTCCGTGAGTTTTGGTGAGCGGTTGTTTCTTGGCAGGTTTGCTGTTGTGTCATGTTCTTGCCATTTGGTTATTAACTTCATGGCAGTGTTTGGTTAGGGGTGCCTCTTGCTTAGGTGTTGCAGCCTCTAAAGGCCTTTCAAAAAAGGTGTGTATATGTAATGACAGATCATGTGACACTTATAGTGCGCACAGGTGGACATCATTTCACTAATTATGTTACTTCTGAAGGTAATTGGTTGCACCAGAGCTTTTTCACATGCCAATTTTCTGTTTTCTATTTCTAAAAAATAGTTTTATGTATATATTTTTCTCATTTCACTTCACCAACTTAGACTATTGTGTTCTGATCCATCACATGAAATTCAGATTAACAAAACATTGAATTTAAGGCTGTAATGTAACAAAATAGGTAAAAGGTCAAGGGGGGGGGGGGGTGAATACTTTTTCAAGGCACTGTATATGCAGAATACATCATGCGTAAGGCTGGACTTGATGAATCCAAAGCCAGAATCCATATCGCTGGAAGGAATATCAACAACCTCAGATACGCAGATGATACTACTCTGCTGGCCGAAAGTGAGGAGGAACTAAAGGACTTATTGATGAGGGTAAAAGAAGAGTGCAAAAGTTGGCCTGCTGATCAACGTTAAAAAGACAAAGACCATGGCAAACGGCAATCTCACTTCCTGGCAAATATACAGGGAAGAAGTGGAGGTTGTGACCGATTTTTATTTTCCTTGGATCCAAAATCTTCAGATGGTGACTTTAGTCGTGAAATTAAAAGACGTTTGCTTCTGGGGAAGAAAGCTATGGCAAGCTTGAACAAGCTAGTAAAAAGTAAAGATATTAAACTATCAACAAAAGTCTGCATAGTTAGAACTACGTTATTCCCAGTAGTAACATACGGATGTGCGAGATGGACCATAAAGAAGTCTGAGCGCCGTAGAATTGACACCTTTGAGTTGTGGTGTTGGAGAAGACTGCTTAGAGTCCCTTGGACTGCAAGAAGATCCAATAAATCAATACTTCAGGTGATCAAGACAAACTGTTCACTCAAAGGTATGATCATGAAGCTGAAGCGCAAATATTTTGGACATATTATGAGACAGCATTATTAACTAGAAAAGACTCTGATGCTGGGAAAGATTGAAGGCACAAGAAGGGGACAACAGATTCGGAGATGGATAGATGAAGTCACTGAAGCAATGAACATGAACTTGATGGATCTCAGAGGGGCAGTGACTGAGAGATGCACCTGGCGTGCTGTGGTCCATAGAGTCACGGAGAGTCGAACGCGACTGAATGACTAAACAAATGTACAGTGGGTCAATTCATTTGACACACGTGTAAGCCAAGTTAAACGGCTTAGATTTACATACAATAGACTCTCAGTTAACCGGAACTCAAGCAACCAGAAAAATTGGACCAATGTCTGTCAGGCACTTTCTAAGTATGTATGTATCCTGGTGTTGTGAATATACACTATATACTCTGTATACTGTTGTATTATATTGCTTAAATTCAGTTATTTGAATTTAGCAATATTTACTTATATTTAGGTGCTAACTTTTCTCACTGTTGGTAAAGTGATCTTTTTTAATACACCCTTAAAAACATGGATACTATTTTTTTCTCTCTGTTTTTCAACAATGCCATTTTATTCTGTATCCACAATGGTTGCACTGATTTCCTAATTTTATATATATATATATATATATATATATATATATATATATATATATATATATATATATATATATACAGTTGCAAGCAAAAGTATGTGAACCCTTTGGAATGATATGGATTTCTGCACAAACTGGTCATAAAATGTGATCTGATCTTCATCTAAGTCACAACAATGTGGTTATTGAACACACCATGTAAACATTCACAGTGCGGGTGGAAAAAGTATGTGAACCCTTGGATTTAATAACTGGTTGAACCTCCTTTGGCAGCAATAACTTCAACCAAACGTTTCCTGTAGTTGCAGATCAGACGTGCACAACGGTCAGGAGTTAATCTTGACCATTCCTCTTTACAGAACTGTTTCGCTTTCTTGAGGTCATGCCACAGCATCTCAATCGGGTTGAGGTCAGGACTCTGACTGGGCAACTTCAGAAGGCATATTTTCTTCTGTTTAACCCATTCTGTTGTTGATTTACTTCTATGCTTGGGGTCGTTGTCCTGTTGTAACACCCATCTTCTGTTGAGCTTCAGCTGGTGGACAGATGGCCTTAAGTTCTCCTGCAAAATGTCTTCATGAACTTGGGAATTCATTTTTCCTTCGATGATAGCAATCCGTCCAGGCCCTGACGCAGCAAAGTAGCCCCAAACCATGATGCCCCCACCACCGTACTTCACAGTTGGGATGAGGTTTTGATGTTGGTGTGCTGTGCCTCTTTTTCTCCACACATAGTGTTGTGTGTTTCTTCCAAACAACTCAACTTTAGTTTCATCTGTCCACAGAATATTTTGCCAGTACTGCTGTGGAACATCCAGGTGCTCTTGTGCAAACTGTAAACGTGCAGCAATGTTTTGCTTGGATAGCAGTGGCTTCCTCTGTGGTATCCTCCCATGAAATCCATTCTTGTTTAGTGTTTTTATGTATCGTAGATTCGCTAACAGGGATGTTAGCATATGCCAGAGACTTTTGTAAGTCTTTAGCTGACACTCTAGGATTCTTCTTCACCTCATTGAGCAGTCTGCGCTGTGCTCTTGCAGTCATCTTTACATGACGACCACTCCTAGGGAGAGTAGCAGCAGTGCTGAACTTTCTCCATTTATAGACAATTTGTCTTACCGTGGACTGATGAACAGCAAGGCTTTTGGAGATACTTTTATCACCCTTTCCAGCTTTATGCAAGTCAACAATTCTTAATCGTAGGTCTTCTGAGAGCTCTTTTGTGTGAGGCATCATTCACATCAGGCAATGCTTCTTGTGAAAAGCAAACCCAGAGCTGGTGTGTGTTTTTTATAGGACAGGGCAGCTGTAACCAACACCTCCAATCTCATCTCATTGATTGGACTCCAGTTGGCTGACACCTCACTCCAATAAGCTTTTGGAGATGTCATTAGTCTAGGGGTTCACATACTTTTTCCACCTGCACTGTGAATGTTTACATGGCGTGTTCAATAACAACATGGTAACATTTAATTCTTTGTGTGTTATTAGTTTAAGCAGAGTGTGATTGTCTATTGTTGTGACTTAGATGAAGATCAGATCACATTTTATGACCAATTTGTGCAGAAATCCATATCATTCCAAAGGGTTCACATACTTACAGTTTATATAATATATGTTAAATTCCAGTATACATGGACATAATTACTTAAGCTTCCCCAATTGTCACTGCACGTTACTGCTTATATTGTTTATAAGTCTTTTTGCCTTCAAATTATTTGGCACCATTTTTTTTATTATGGCTTCTCAATCATGTTGGTTATTTAGATGGTACACATACATCCAGTTTGGAGCCATTAGTGTGCCTCTCTTAGTTTTGTTGTGTCCCGTTAAGTTTAGGGGCTCCCTTCCTCATTTAATAGTCTGCAGTTTGCTGTGTTGTATCTTGTTTTGATAATCTATAGTGCTGCTATGTGCAGTAACTTCTCATTAGTTCCTGTATGTCTCTTGGTAATTTATTCCATCTACTGTATCTCATCTATCTTAGTCAGCTGTCTATGTCAGGAACCCACACATGCACAATAATATTTCGTTTTACGCTCTGGAATCCTTTGCCTTACTCATTAAGATGCAGTAAGTCACATTCATTGAAACGAAACGCGTGTCGGGCAGTAATGATGTCATTGAAATGCGCCTACTGTGTGTATGAAGTTCCTGAACTTGATAGTACTGCAAGAGCCGATAGATGGCTTTATATTTAAAATAGATGAATAAAATGAGCTATTGCAATCGGTAGTCTGATAAAGGATTTAGTTTAGACACAAAACGCTTACTGCAAAAGGGATTTCCTTCTAATACGTCATGTGGCCTTCTAATAAGAAAATCATGTGCATTTGTATATGACAGATTTTAAGTACAACGTTTTAAGGACATATAATAAAGGTTATGCTTTATAATTAAGGGTGAACCAAAAAATAAGTTTCTTTGGTCTCCTAGGTTTTTTGAGAATCTTGCTCTAGTAACCAGGCGAATTGTATTGCATGTTCAATATTACAAGTAGAAACAAGTATACTTACAGTATATATTAGCTTTTGTAGTAATAAAGAAGAGATCAGAAAGACATTGTTGTGGTCTTTCACTCTGGGATCATAATCTCCAAACTTTTAAGGCGTTATTACAGCAGTGGTTCCCTGGTTGTCCAGTGGTTAGGATTCAGTGCTTTCACCCCTTTTACCTGGATTCTGTTCCAGTCAAGGAACCAAGCAAAAGTTGTGCAGTGGAGATAACGTCATCTTGAATCTGAAAATAAATATATAGGGAGGGTGGAGAGAAGCGCACGCCAGCCAATAGTGCAATAAAAGCAGTTTAATAAGCAAAATACAGATAAATAAAGAAATTCACTCACATGTTTTAACCTCAGACATTGAGGTATATGAAGCACATGTAAGATGTTGAGTCCAACATTCAGGGATCCCAAATCTTTTAGAAGTGTCAACAATATGGAGTTCTTCTTTTTTACCATTGAGAAAATTCCAAAATAGGAACAAAACACATCTGGTTTCTTTTTTCTTTTTTGGGGACCATCATAGGCTTCATATTGCTAATTATCGTGGTTGGGCCTAGTATCATCCACACCAGTGATAATATATCACTTGCGTTGGCATATGATATTCTTTGCATCCCTCTGAAGTCATTTTGGGATACAAATCTTATTTACCTCCAGGAACTTTAAGAACTCCATATTGTGGACACTTTGGAAACATTTCAGAACCCCCAAATTTTGCTTCATATACCTCATAATGTCTGAGGTTAAAAAATGTGAGTGAATTTCTTTATTTATCTGTGTTTTGCTTATTAAACCTCTTTTATTGTACTGTTGGCTTGTGTGTACTTCTCTCCACCCTCCCTCTATATTATTTATCTTTACATATTGTCGGTACAACAGTGGACTGTGCCGTGTTTCCCGAGAGGCTTCACACTAGGGCCAAGTGAACTATAACCGACTGTATGAGAGACTGTACTATTTTTGATTTCACTGTGAGGCTATTCATTTATCCATTTGACATTATACTCACCATTATACTTTGTTGATTATATTGTTGTTAATTCATTGTATTCATTGGTCTGCGCATATGACTGATTATGTGGACACTCCACCCATTTATATGGGATCAGCCAGTTATATATTGCGCTACTAGTCAATACACCTGTAGCCCTGAGCACATTCTACTGGTGTCACTCTGTTGTTGAATCTGGAAAAGTATTGACAATAGATTACTTACTGTTTTGTAATGTGATGCATAGGTGAATCCATCAATTAGGGAATTCTGTTTATTTTAGTTTAAATATTCATTTCGTTTGTTGAGGGAAACAGAAATCACAGCCATGAATAAAAAAAAAAAGGAAAAATGGAAAATACCCCAAATTATGATTGCCATTCATTAAAATTAATTTAAGGTGTCTTGCCCTTAACTTAAGACTGTATAGTTGTTCATAAATGCCACTGATTTCTGTGTACCTCTTTATTGGCAATCCAGTATCCATCTCATGCAAGTAGATAATGTATTCTTTTTTTGTGGAGCAATGTCACACTCCAGGTTTTGTTTCTATAAAATACACTCTAATACCTCTGTATAATTTAGGAATGGAATAGGACAAAATTGCAAGCTAATTCGAAATGTTTGGGGCATGTTAGTGTGGGCTTCCAATTAGTACACCATGTGAATATTCGTATTGGAGGCCATTTGGTACACTTAATGAGTATTCGTGTGGGTAACAAATTTGTACTGCTTCTGGATATTAGCGTGGGTGTGCAGTAGGTACACCTTGTTGTTGTTGTTGTGATCAATATTGTGTTTTATGGGTATTTATTTCACAATCTAAGAGTATTGAATAGTTGTCACCACAGTTCCATGCTCTATAACTACAAAGATGTGTTATTAGTACCAGTGTTATTTCCAATGAGTTCCTGCTGTTATCTTTGTGTGTGTCATGGTGTTTTAGTTGTCCGTTTCAAGCAATTTGGATCTCTATGCTGTGAGAATCATGCTTGCTAAGTTGTCCATGCAGTGCCATATGTGTACCAGTGTCACCCACATGGTGTGTCCTTGTCACACCCTGTAGGTTGGTAATTGAAATATATATACTACAGCACTAGATATAATATTTAATTAAAATATCTTATTACAGATATAAGCTAAGGAATATTTGGCAGTCAGAAGAAGTTTCCTCCGCTGATATCTGTGGTACCACAAGAAACCAATTATTTATAATGCCATTTATTGCTAACTAGAAGGAATTGCTGCTTGTACCTTATTGGAAACAACACAATAATAAGTGCTCATTCTAACCTTCTCGTTATGTATTCCATTGCATTCAGTAATGTTGGTGCCTATCTCTTTAGCTCATTAATGTGGATGTCCATGTTGACATCCTTAGCTTTAAATGAGAGATTGTGTGTTAACACTGTAGATATCTGTGTATAGTAGGCCTTGTAGTATTCACGTAAAGCACAAGGTGGCACTGTTGTAATATCTGTATATTTATTTTGTATTACAGATCTGTTTATTTCTGGCCCGTTTAAAATCTTAGTAGTAGAACATCAAGACTTATCAAATTTCACCAAAATATCTGCACACTGTTGTAGAGAGATTCAGTTTGTGCTGCAAGTTTGATAAAACAGTGATCTAAATGCTATGCGCTACTCTGGGATCTACATATTTGTTTTGAAGAACTGTAATTGATAATGGCTGGATTGTTTTAGAAAGTAAAAATAGGATCAAATGAAAATGTAGTCTTTACTTACAAATATTTTGTAGAGGAACCACAATTGTTATTTTTGTTTATTAGTTTCTATAAGTTTAAAGGGACCTTGAATACTTGAAGGATTCAGATTCTTCTATTGATATGTAAAATCCCAGTGCTTTCTATAGGGCTAATGAAAATCTCATGCGCTTATCTTCGATTCTTACTTAACAAAGGAGGGTGTTGTAAACCACCAAAGTGATGGTGCTGTGCTTATAATTTTTGCCCATTGCTCAGTATAGTTCTACAAAGATCATACTATAAATATAAGCCTACCTCTGTACCTTTAAAGGGACTCTGTCACCCCAAAATCAAGTAGTTTTTTTTTAAAGATATTCTTAAAGAGCGTGTAAAACTGGCCATATATTGTGTTATCCATTTTTTTTCTACAGCGGATCACACCTGTTAATTAGATGCTTTGATGTGCTAATAAGGATTACAGTAGTGGCTAGAATAAAGACTACCAATATTATCTGGCAGTCAGACCCCTCTCCCACCCTTATCAAGTAATATGAGCCACACATTAGCATACAGAAACAGTAAAATCTGTATTAAATGTTTCATGAATGATTTACTGTAGAGAAAAATGGCTAGTACAGTATAAAGCCAGGGTTAAAGGCTGATTAAAATGAAATCCGCTTCCTGTTGGGGTGACAGAGTCCCTTTAAGCCAGGGATTAAAAAGCAGACTTTGTGGACTACTTAATTCTTCTGCTCTTTTAACTTCTATGATCTTCCTGCAATGACTCCTATTACTTTTATTATTAATTTTGATGTAATATTATTGAAGTATCAACTTATTTCACAGTGCTATATGATTAGGGACCAGAATCACAAGCACAATCACAAGGAAGATTATAAAGTGAGAGAATCTGCTTAAAATGACTATGTATAGGTGGTCCCCGGCTTACAGACGACCTGTACTTAAGGTCCCCAAGGGTTTTTGTATGAGTTTGTTTTTATGTTCTGTTTGTTTAACTTAAAGGAAAGAGAACAATTGTTTATGTAAATTATTACAGTACAGGGGTATTTTTAATATTATTATTATTACAGTATTACACTGTATTATTATTACCACATATTAGCCATTATAATATTATTGTTGTTGTTATTTTTATTCATCAGGAATCCGAGTTACATACAAAATCCAATTTAAAGACGTTCTCTGGAACGTATCTCGTCTGTAACCTGGGGATCACCTGCACCTAGAAATATATATGAAAAATGTTGCCTCTAAGTGACCTAATAACTTTGTACATTGATACAAGAGCTGCATCATGTGTTTAGTGCTGTACAGATAAAATATAATCATTGTATACACTATTGTTACTCTGTCTCAAACACATTGCTAGACTTTTTTGTTTAAAAATGTGTGGACGTTTCATTTTTTATGAATGTATCTGATGGATTTGTTGTGGCCAATCAGAGGCAGGTCCAACAATGTATGTGTTTTTCCCTCATTGGCTGAGACAAAGCTGCTCTGGATGCAGCCGTGATACTGATGGCTGGTTCGCTAGGACACAACTATGCATATTTTGAGATTTCAAATGTACTTTTGAATTACAAATTTACAGAATTGCAAATTAAAAAAATATTTGATATGAGATATGCCCAATCAGACAAATGTAAAACTCGTGATATAACACAAAGGCTGACCTGCCATGTTTGAGATTATTTGTGCTTTACAAAGAATAGTAAAAATACAGTAAACTCTGTTATCCGGCACCCACAGGGATTGCCATATGCCGGATAACTGTAGTTTCCGGTTGCTTGAGAGTCACTAATAAAATAGGCCAAATTAAACCTATACCCCACACAAAACCACACACAATGTATTTAATTGCTACTGGTAATTAAATACATTAATTAAAAGCTAAAAAAATAAAAAAATATTAAACATTGCATACATTAGATTGGCACTTACAGATAGATGCTGCAGATCGACACTTCCAGGCAGAGGCTTCCGATGGGCTCCTACAGGATCAGCGTCCACTTTGGCATTGCTTGTACTTCCTGTGCTGCAGGGTCACTTCCTGTTGCTTCAAATGCCGGTTAGATGAGAGTTTCCTGGATAGCGGGAATGAAGGTAGTTTACTGTACATTATACTAACCATTTTTACACTGAATAATTTGTGAGATTTACAGCTTTTTTCCTTCAGTGTCATAATGTGATAGTGAATTGATCTTTTGTAGCTTAGTTTGCTAATTAGTTTATATGATCCCAAAAGTGATCCAACCCCATATTTCAGTTTATTCAAATCCAGCACAATTTGCCACTGATGAGCACTCTTTGTCGCTACACTGCACTGGGTGTGGCTACCAGTGGTGCAATGGACCAGGGCCCTCCTCCTTTTTTTTTTTCTCTGTAATGTAGGGGTCCTGTTTTTTATTTATAACTTTATTTTTAAATTGCCCCCTTCCTCCCATCCCTCATAGTGTGTCAATGTATGAGCTGGGCAGATGGCAAACTTTGTATTGCGTTTTCTAATGGGCATTGAACGGATGCCAGACTCCTACAGTCCACTCAGTCATCGAGGATACCTGAAACATTTTGCCTATAAGTGACCTAATAACTTTGTATATTGATACAAGTGCTGCATCGTTTCTAGCATGGGAGCCAAGACTACTTGATTGTGTGGAAGCTGCTAGCAGAATGGAATGAAGGATGGAGGTCAAAATGAGAACCCTATAGAGGTTTGTAGAGGGAAATTTAAAATTATAATTTTCATTTAGCATAATAAAAGCCTTGTCAACAAAATTATTTAAACTTATGAAGACTTGCTACTTTTTTTTGGGACCATTACTGTAAATCTCTTTAAAAATAACCATTAATCAGATTCATTTTAAAGTGCTGTGACGTGGAGAGGATTTTCACACCGTGCTCGGCTTCAGGTTAATATTGACTTTGATACCCCACACTTTCCTGTCCTATTATGAATATTCTCCATCGACATCCCATGTTAATTGTAATTAATGTGAGAGAACAATCATTTCTTTATAATTTTTTCTCCTTTGGAATACTATTTGTAGAATTTTACATAGATACAAATGCATTCGACCTTCACAAATGAGACGATTTAAAGCTTGTTCGGCTTCTTTCTTGAATGTTCCTATGCTTGTGTCTCCTATGGTGGAAGTTTCCACTGCTTCAGCACCATCAGTATATCTGCTGCTAGGAGCTTTACCGGTGAACAAGAGAGCTGTATTGATGTGCTGGGCCCAGGGGTCCTGGCGTCTTGGTATAGAGTGTCATCAGGACAAAGAGATGGCGCCAACAGTCCTGCCGTGCGCGCCAGTGACTAGAATTAATTACAAACCAATCGAATCCGTTGCAGCCAATTGGTAAACTAATTGGTAACTTTAGCCGGGTATCTAGCTGTGGTGATCTGGGATGGGGGAAGCTGTGCTCTGAGAGACACTTTTGTCCAGCAGCTGGTGAGATGTCCGGAGAGAGATGCGCATGAGTGGAGATGGAGCCCCCGCTGCTGCTTGTCCTGTTTGTATTCCCTTGTTCGGAAAACATGACTTGTGTTACAGCTCAGATGGCACACAGGCCGATCTGCCTGATAAGGTGAACTGAGCATTCCTTCAGACAGGTAGCTTTGGGGGCAGGGAGGGAAACTCCTTCACTGCTGGACAGATCCTGGAAGCAGCGTCATGAAGATCACTGAGCATTCCTTCAGACCGCTATCTAAGGGAGTGTGCTATGATATACTATAACAGCTTTAGTAGTAAAGAGTAGCGTAGAGGGTTTGTTTTAGTAGGATGATACGTCAATGGAGAGAACTATCTCTTCATTACTGATAACAGAATAAATCCTTCAAAGTTAGAGTTGTAATGTAATAAGGTAATATAGCATTCAGTACTGGATAGCGATTAGTCTGATAAAGATACACTAAGATTTATGCTTTTTGGTAGTGTAACCCCATGTGGCCTTTACTAATCATTTTAAAATAATAACTAAATGACAGGGTGTAGAATAATAGGTAAAAGAGACATTAGGTCGTGATTTTAGGTATCATAAGGGTGTAGTAAGCAAGTCTTAGGAGAACTTAGCAATAAACTATGTTGTATGTGTTAGCAGATGAAAAGGTGATATGGTGAGACCACTATATAAAGCTGTGATAGGAGCCCACTGTGGGGAGACTGAATGACAGAAAAGGTGATAACATTTCAAAACCGAATTGATGCAGTTATACATGCTCTATGTTGCAAATCAAATGTTGAAGGAGTAAAGGACATAAGGATATTACTTAGATGCTAATTCATGAGTAGAGACAGTTTCACAAGTTGATAGAGTGTGCCAAATTGAATTGAATTGTTCTCACAGTGTGGACAGCACACTTGGGTATTTTCATCTTTGGAGACCATCCATATCAGAAATCAGCTGCAAGATATCTGCTGTACAGTTGTACGTCAGTGCAGAGGAATATTGCATACCAGTTATCCCATTGACAAATGGGCTATCCGTCTGTGTGTATATTTCAAGTATTTTGTAATTGCCTCACTCAGCCCACACTAGTTTTATAGGAAGCAAAATTAAGCAAGGCACCAAAGTAAAATATATTTCAGAAAGCATAAAAATGTGTTGGCACAACATATTATACATCAATGGGTGTGGAGTCACTGTAAGCATCTTAGTGGATGTGGTACGAGCCAATACATAAGCAGCATGATATGTATTCTATAGGCAAGGAATAACTCGTTTACCCTTTTGCCTCTTTGAAAATGGCTTTAACATTACAAAACAATATATTTTTTATTGTAATATTTGTAAAGAATTCTACTGTTTCATGACAGTGTACTCTAGTATTTACGTTGTACATAAATAACATAGTTCTCTCGCGAATGCCTTTTATGTGCTGCCTCCTTAAGTGTCTTTTATGTGCATTATGGTCTTTTAAGTGTACAATGTGTGACATCAGAAGAGTAAATTTGAGTAATTGAAAAGTTACTATACCCTGTAAAGTAAGCCTTTAAGTATGTGGAGCAGAGTGATATGTTGCTAGATGCCTTGCAGTAGTGTATAGTTCAAAAACTTACTAAAAGTGTTCTTTATCCAGTAACTTGTAAATCCCTAAAATATTGTTTTTTCTAGGAAGTGCTTATGATGCTGGATAATTATGTGAGAGATTTCAAAGCTCTTATTGACTGGATTCAACTTCAGGAAAAGCTGGAGAAGACTGATGCCCAAAGCAGGTAAAAGAATCTCTGCCTACACCTGTCATGCATCGATTGGTAAGAGGATCTCCTGAACAGCACTAATGCTTTTATGTCACGTGCACATGGTGGGAGAGTGCATAAATTGTATGCCATATCTTGTATTTTCATGCCAAGATGATGTTTAGAAGAGTTGGGCAATAACCATGAATCTGAAACGTTTATGCTTACTGCTTTCCATACTCCGTGATATATACCCCATTTAAGTGCCTTATAGGGGTAGTTTAAGTACATTAATGAGGCTCTGTCATGCCATCAGGATTTTTGATATATTTAGAGTGCTGCTCCATATTCAAATGTATTGCTTTCTGTACTTAATTACTATGGGGAGGGGATCCAACTGCACATTAACAATTTGTTATATTGCTTTCTACCACAGAGGCAAATAAGCACATTATGTCACAAAGCAGCATATTAGTAGTTGGGAGCAGCTCATTAGCGTACTGATGCTGCACAGAAATTGGTGAATATCTCTGATATACATTCAAAGAACATGGGTACTGCTAAATATAATGGAACAAAGACAATGTTTTGGGGTGCCAGGGTCCAATTAGAGCAAAGGCATTGCATTAAATAGTTAAAAAAGGTAATTTAATAAAGTATAACATATTTAAATATGGTGTGAATTACATAAAGGGATAATGTCTCCCAACTAAAAATATGAAGATCCAGAAAAATTTGAAAAAATATATTTTTTCCATACCTTCAAACTTTCCTTGCTTTGCTCCAGCAGACTATCTCCTTGCCTCAAAACCTTAAAAACCTAAGAACTCATCTGTTTAAAGAAGCTCATAACCAAGATACATATCACTTCTCTCACCCTCTTGTACCACACCCAAAACCTTTAGATTGTAAGGTTGCGAGTTTTCAATCTTGCAATGTGCTAAGCTATTCTAAGGTGTTAATATTGCTATTGTCTTTTGCCTTTTAACTTAACCTATGTATAGCGCTACAGAATATGTTGGCACAATACAAATAAACAACAATAATAACGATAATAATCTCTACTCACACTTCCATAGAGAAGTTGAATATAAGCAATAGAACATCATCTAGCACTTAAATCTAGGCCATGCACTGGAGTTGCTGGAGTTTAGTACACCAAAACAAGAAGCTTTTGTTTTAAAGTTCTTATAGAACATGAAAAACTCTATGCATTGAGTGTCCCCAAAGTACATAATTGCCAAAATATTCATCATTATTTGTATTATGAAGGTGCATGGCTCATAAATAATAATGAGCTGCTTTTTAATTTGCAAATGCATAAACAAGAATAATCTACCCCAGTGGTATTATGCAGTTAGTTCCTGTTCCACACCTTATCAAGCACAAGATGTACAGTGGATATAAAAAGTCTACACTCCCCTGTTAAAATGTCAGGTTTCTGTGCTGTAAAAAAATGAGACCAAGATAAATAATTTCAGAACTTTTTCCACCTTTTAATGGGACCTATAAACTGTACAACTCAATTGAAAAACAAACTGAAATCTTTTAGGTGGAGGGAAGAAAAATACAAAAGAAGTCTGCACACCCTCTTATAACTGGGGATGTAGCTGTGTTCAGAATTAAGCAATCCTATTCCAAATCGTGTTAAATAGGAGTCAGCATACACCTGCCATCATTTAAAGTGCCTCTGATTAACCCCAAATAAAGTTCAGCTGCTCTAGTTGGTCTTTTCTGAAATTTTCTTAGTCGCATCCCACAGCAAAAGCCATGGTCCACAGAGAGCTTCCAAAGCATCAGAGGGATCTCATTGTTAAAAGGTATCAGTCAGGATAAGGGTACAAACGAATTTCCAAGGCATTAGATATACCATGGAACACAGTGAAGACATTCAAAGTCATCGTCAAGTGGAGAAAATATGGCACAACAGTGACATTACCAAGAACTGGAGCTCCCTCCAAAATTGATGAAAAGACGAGAAGAAAACTGGTCTGGGAGGCTACCAAGAGGCCTACAGCAACATTAAAGGAGCTGCAGGAATAGCTGGCAAGTACTGGCTGTGTGGTACAAGTGACAACAATCTCCCATATTCTTCCTATGTCTGGGCTATGGGGTAGTGGGGAGTGGCAAGACGAAAGCCTTTTCTTACGAAGTAAAACATCCAAGCCAGGCTACATTTTGCAAAAACACATCTGAAGTCTCCCAAAAGCATGTGGGAAAAGGTGTTATGGTCTGATGAAACCAAGGTTGAACTTTTTGGCCATAATTCCAAAAGATATGTTTGGCGCAAAAACAACACTGCACATCACCAAAAGAACACCATACCCACAGTGAAGCATGGTGGTGGCAGCATCATGCTTTGGGGCTGTTTTTCTTCAGCTGGAACTGGGGCCTTAGTTATGATAGAGGGAATTATGAACAGTTCCAAATACCAGTCAATATTGGCACAAAACCTTCAGGCTTCTGCTAGAAAGCTGAACATGAAGAGGAACTTCATCTTTCAGCATGACAACGACCCAAAGCATACATCCAAATCCACAAAGGAATGGCTTCACCAGATTAAAGTTTTGGAATGGCCCAGCCAGAGCCCAGACCTGAATCCGATTGAAAATCTGTGGGGAGATCTGAAGAGGGCTGTGCACAGGAGATGCCCTCACAATCTGACAGATTTGGAGTGTTTTTGCAAAGAAGAGTGGGCAAATCTTGCCAAGTCAAAATGTGCCATGCTGATAGACTCATACCCAAAAAGACTGAGTGCTGTAATAAAATCAAAAGGTGCTTCAACAAAGTATAAGTTTAAGGGTGTGCATACTTATGCAACCATATTATTTTGTTTTTATATCTTTTCTTCCCCCTACCTAAAAATTTCAGTTTGTTTTTCAATTGAGTTGTACAGTTTATAGGACACATTAAAGGTGGAAAAAAGTTCTGAAATGATTTATCTTTGTCTCATTTTTTTACAGCACAGAAACCTGACATTTTAACAGGGATATGTAGACTTTTTATATCCACTGTACAGTTGTGTTCAAAAGTTTTCATACCCTGTCAGAAATTGTGAATGTTTTGCACTTATTTTGAAAATATGACTGATCATGCAAAAACAATTTTATTGAAGGATAGTGATCATATGAGGCCATTTATTATCACATAGTTGTTTAGCTCCTTTTTAAATCATAATGATAACAGAAATCACCCAAATGGCCCTGATCAAAAGTTTACATACCCTTGAATGTTTTGTCTTGTTACAGACACACAAGGTGAAACACACAGGTTAAAATGGCAATTAAAGGTTAATTTCCCACACCTGTGGCTTTTTAAATTGCAATTAGTGTCTGTGTATAAATAGTCAATGAGTTTGTAAGCTCTCACATGGATGCACTGAGCAGGCCACATACTGAGCCATGGGGAGCAGAAAAGAACTGTCAAACGACCTGCTTAACAAGGTAATGGAACTTCATAAAGATGGGAAAGGATATAAAAATATATCCAAAGCCTTGAAAATGCCCGCCAGTACTGTTTAATCACTTATTAAGAAGTGGGACATTTGGGGATCCTTTGATACCAAGCCAAGGTCATGTAGACCAAGACAGATTTCAGCCATAACTGCCAGAAGAATTGTTCGAAATACAAAGAAAACCCCACAGGTAACCTCAGGAGAAATACAGGCTGCTCTGGAAAAAGATGGTGTGGTTGTTTCAAGGAGCACAATATAATACTTGAACAAAAATGAACTGCATGTTCGAGATGCCAGAAAGAAGCCTCTATTGCGCCAATGTCACAAAAAAGCCCAGTTACATATGCCTGACAACCCCTTGACATGCCTTACAGCTTCTGGCACACTGTAATTTGGAGTGACAAGACCAAAATGGAGCTTTATGGTCACAACCATAAGCACTATGTTTGGAGAGGGGTCAACAAGGCCTATAGTGAGAATACCATCCCCACTGTGAATCATGGTGGTGGCTCACTGATGTTTTGGGGGTGAGTGAGCTCTAAAGGCACAGGGAATCTTGTGAAAATTGATGGCAAGATGAATGCAGCATGTTATCGGAAAATACTGGCAGACAATTTGCATTCTTCTGCACGAAGGCTGCACATGGGACACTCTTGAACTTTATAGCATGACAAAGACCCTAAGCACAAGGCCAAGTTGACCCTCCAGTGGCTACAGCAGAAAAAGGTAAAGGTTTTGGGGTGGCCATCACAGTCTCCTGACCTTAATATCATCGAGCCACCCTGTGGAGATCTCAAACGTGCGGTTCATGCAAGACGACAAAAGACTTTGCATGACCTGGAGGCATTTTGCCAAGACAAATGGGCAGCTATACCACCTGCAAGAGTTAGGGGCATCATAGACCACTATTACAAAAGACTGCATGCTGTCATTGATGCTAAAGGGGGCAATACACCGTATTGAGAACTAAGAAATTGCAAACTTTTGATGAGGGACATGTGGGTGATTTCATTATGATTTAAAAAATAGCCAAATTGTGTGATAATAAATGGCTTCATATGATAACTATGCTTCAATAAAATATTTTTTTTTCCATAATCAGTCATATTTTCAAAATAAATGCCAACATTTCACAATTTCTGCCAGGGTATGCAAACTTTTGAGCACAACTGTAAATTAGAATATTGATTTGCACATTAGTATAATAATGCTGCACAAACAATGCAGAATTATTAATTGTAGAGATAAATGGCTTGTACAATGTATAACCAGCTTATAAGGCTTATTTGGGTGATAGTGTTCCTTTAACTTAGCTTGGAGAACTGAAAACTGCATTCTATGTACATAGAGGTTAAGGAGTTTATTATTGCCATGCTTAGACTGTTTCTTTGCGTTAGCCACTGGACTCGCTGAGATACGTATACAACTACTTCCCCAAAGATCTTATTATTGGTTTCCATTGTGCACATATATTCCAGTAAGGTGCATTTTCCTTAAACATCCAATACTTTTTGTTCATTGGCAAATGCGTGATGAGAGAATTTGCATCTGATTTGTTCCTTTTAGTTACTTTCTACTGGCCACTGTGTGAGCTAAACACCAGATAACAACTTAATCAGTTTTTATTTGCTTTGGTTTTCATCTTTTGTCATCATAAGGTTCAGTCAAACGTGTATCAGATAAAAAAATTATACAGACGTTTTTGAGTACAGTTGAGACCGGTTATACAAAATGTAAATGCAAATTAGAAAGTATAATAATGTACTGTAATATGCAAGAAACATTGAGTTCACAACTTCATTTTAGTACAACTTACACTTTTAAAGGGACATGACTTGTTTGAGCCCAATAGTGTATCTGCCTCAATCATACCTGAACGCTGTTGCACCCATTTAAGCATATTTTATCATTTTATTGCTAAAATAATAATGTAATCAGTATTCATAAATACTAAAGAGTGCACAGCTGCAATAATCTTTTTAATAAACTTTATATTGGGTGCCAGCTTTCATTCACCCTTTAACTAGTTGCTAAGGTAGAGAGTACTGGGCAAGCCAGCTGAGCTCATCCTTGCCACAAAGGAGTGGCTTTTCTGAGGACAACCTCAGTTTATACTTGCTACAAAAGGAGTTAATTAGTCTTCTTCTGATCAATAAAAAATATTGTAAGCTACCAAAGCATGTAAACTTGAGTTTGCAGGGTCTTTTACCATAAAACAACTAGGAACATTGATTGAAAATCGAAAAAGTTTGGAACTTGTAAATAGTTTACATTACATAATGTAATTATTGACCACTACTTTAATAATTCTGGTATATCTAATTTGTCATAATGGAGGAAATAACATGTTGCAAGCTCCTTTAATTCATTGCCAGAAAAAAAAAACAGATTACAAGGTCGTTGGGTAAAATAAGATTAACAAGCAAAGCTTTTAAATCACACCTTGGAGGTTTCTGAAAGGCGGGTTTTGACATACCTCTCCATAATTTCCAGCTCTACCTGCTGAAGACCCCTGGACAAAGCGTCCTCTAATAACACAAATTAAAAGTGTACATTTTTGTATTGGTTGCTAAGTGTTAGTGAAGGAGTGTTGTTTTGATTATTATTCATATAATAATCCATTTGAATTTGCAGACCTACCTCTTTGGCATGGGAAGTGAAGAAGATGTCACCAGGACGCCATGTTCTTCCCAGCCCATCGTCTGATAGAGTCAGCTCCACATCCACTGCAAGGAGGGCCCTAAATTTTGGGTATGAAGATAACCATTATATATTGCTACCACAGTTTTTTAACACAATTAAGAAATTAACTCCTGACGTGTGTTCTATGATACAGCTATTGTGCACGGTGTGAATTTCAGCAGACTATGTTATCCCATGAGATAATTATCTAATTTGAGAAATAAAAAAATAGAATCAAACTTTCAGTGAAGTAGCAAATTTTGCCACTGGGATATTGATTTCCAGACATGTAACGCCTCATTTTGTAGCATAATAATTTTATTGTTAGGTGAGTGGAGTAATGGTAAGGCTCTGGTAACACAATATGTTTAGGGTACCTGGGTCATCAGAGGAGAGAACAACTTAGAAATAACAATCCTGCATGGTCAATTTTTGTTCTCAAATTTTTACCTTTTTAAAACGATTACCTGAGGATAGACTCACTTACCAGCACTACTTATTGTGTCAAAGCTCGTAAAGTTGGGGTGTTTATAGAAACAAATTACATAAAATTTCATAGAGTCAGTTCAAGAGCCAGTATTTAAGAGGGAAGGTTTGTGTAACGGAAATATAAAGCTTAACATTATTAATTGCAAATGTGTTTAATTAGATTTCTTCATTCTAGCTCCATTTGAGTATACCACATTACAACAGTGTGTACACATTACTCATATGGTAGTATACACGTTATATTCTGTCTGAACATTACAGGTTTATCAGAATTTGCATTATATACACATAATTATATACACAGCATTGTTATAATATGTTTGTGCTTTAAATGTAAATGTGCTTTAAATGTATACCTTGCCCTGTATGTCCTTACCAGTTACAGACACGTCAAGCTCTTCATTGCACTGCACATTATATGTGTACATTACTCTTGATTTACATACCCCACTGCTTTACAAATTTTATTTTATGCTTAATTACCCCTTTTTTACTTTATTTCATTCTCCTCCGTTTTAATCTTCTGTCCTTTCTTCTTCCATTTCATTCTATGTTTCTTTCATCCCCACCTCCATTGTCCCTGTTTTCTTTATTGCATTCTCACTATAGGGCTGTTCATCAAGCATAGTGGGTCTCTAGGGCACTTTGGCTGTATCAAGCCATGTGATACTCTGCCCACTGTTGATATGTAATCTAATGTCAAAATGAACTTGAGGGAGACATGTTTGGCTTGTGACCCATAGGTTTGCAAAGCATAAAGTATCTGATGTCTTCTAGGGTTTAGTACTTTGCAAATATTGTTTCCCTGCATTGCACTGTGTCTTAGTTAGTCTACTAAGTTGAATGCATTAAAATTCCTTTTGTTTTTTATACTGAGATTACAAACTGTCCGACAAAGAATATGGTGTACAAACTCCTCCAGTGTGTATTAAAGTCAAGGTATTACTCCGTGCCATTCACTGCACAAGTGCCCTAGATCCTGGTATATGTGATATTGTTGTATGTAATTGGCTCTTTGGACTGCTGTAGGGTATGCTTCTCTCAAGTGGTTACTTATTGTCCTTCACTGTATGTAGTAAGTGAGCTCCTCCAGTGTGTGTTGCTGTAAAGCAATTGTCCTTTATCCTTCAGTCCAGTCCATCTTTTAATGGGCATGTAAAGGGTAAATTATTTGTTTTATTTTTTCTGCATAAAGGTTATTCATATGTTATCAACTTTGCCTTCTAGTGGCAACTCTCTTACCATGGCTCCTGGTCGTCTGACTCCATCAGGTGTGAGCTGGGCTGATAAAGTGAAGGCAAATCACAACAGCGCCAGTGCTGGTCAGGACAAGGAAATTGTACACCCATGTGTGCCAATGCCAGCACAGAGAACGGCCTCAGAGAATGGTGAGAAGATATTATATGTTATATGGGGTAAAGTATTTGTTTAGAAACAATGTTCTGCAAAGCGCTTGATGGAGACCATTGATGGTGCTTTGTACCCTGGCTGATATAGAGCCACATTCAAATCGAAGCCCACAACTCAATCGCAGACGGCCGTATGTCTGAGGGTGTGTTGCGGGCTCCCGTTCGTCTCCAATTACGATGTTATTCAATTACTCAAGCCCGCAAGTTACTGTCTCAAGCCGAAACCGTAAACCATGCACTAGTTCGGAGCAGCTCAGGGCTGGAACATGATCAATTAAGCAAGCCCGTAACCTACCGTTTTGAATCGGCCAATAGAAAATGAGACTGTTATTATTACGGCAGTAAAACATGGAGGTTACATGTCAATCAAATAGGTTTGGGGGTCCAATATGCAATCAGGCTCGCAAAGCCGCAAAATAAAGAATTATGAAAATGAATGCCAATACTGTTCTAGCCCATGTGGATGATTTTTAGCTTCATGTATTATGTACTGGATTATCGCCCATATTGAAACAAAGTATAAAGTGACAAGTGTAAAAACAAGAAACAAGTTTAGTAGATATGATACTTCTTAATGACTGATCAGGAATGATTAGATTTCAAGCTTTCAGGACACTTTATCAGACAAAGATAATATAGTAAATAGGATGTGAAATCCTCCCTTTAGGTTATAACTACTGCAGAGTTGAGTGCAACCAGGACTTGAGCCTACTCAAATAAAGATGTTTAAAATTAAATGTTTCTAGAGTTATAACTCAGTAAGAAGTGTTATTTTTTTTCATTTTTATTAAGTAGTGTCTGAATATATGTAAATAGAGTTTTATGGGTCATTAAATGCACTATAACAGAGACCTAGAGGATAGCATATAAACAAATAGATGTGGGAAGTACAGACACACCTTTTTGCTTTTGGTAATTTAACAAAAATCATAGTGAAGTGACAAGAATATAAAAGGTAAAATATTTTTTTTTGAACAGAGAAAGACTGAGCTAGGTCAAAGTTGCTATCTGCCTTCTTAGCTGCACTAAGGCCAACAACAAAATAAGAGCCCAGTCATCATTAAATATGAAGCTGAGAAATCTTGTTTAGTGATATAATAAATAGGAACATATTAGGTGTTTTAAGGAGCCCTTGCGCAACATTTTAAACATATAACATGTTTATATATCACTTTGGTGATTATCCATTTAAAACGTTTTTCTGTGCTTAAAAAGTGATCTTAATTGTGTAATAGATCTTAGTCAGTGGCTGCCATATTCTCTGAGAATTCAGCACTTAAAAGGTGGGAGGAATTTAGGAATGGTTTTATTTGCTGTAAATAAATGCTAGCATCATTGACATTGGTAGAATATACATATTAGTCACAACTGAAAATACAGTTTATCAGTGGCCTAATAGCACAATGGTCAGTAATTTCTGCTATCTTATTTCAATAATTGTCAGATTGTTCTCCCACCCTTTTTCTCTTATGAACACCAGAAAAAAATGTAGTATATACCGGTGTCCTTGGGTTGATTCTGCTGACAGTCAGCTATCACTGGGTCGTTATTAACTCTGGATGCCTTATCAGTATTTCAGGTTGCTCTCAATGATACTTTACTAACAGGACAGACTGACAAAACTTTGTGTGCCAGTTTACACACTGTTTCTACTGGGCTATATGAATTTACTAATTAGTTTTTACTTTAGATCGTACAGATGCAGAAGGCTGGGAGACTGTTCAGCGAGGGAGGCCGGTTCGCTCCAGATCCACGCCAATGACACACAAACCTCCACCTCCTTCAGAAAACAGAGCGAAAGATGACAGCGATAAAGAAAACCTCTGTTCCAAATCACCGAAAGAGGATCTAACAGATGTCCAGAAACCTGAGCTACCTCCTGTGCTTGTGGAACCTCCTTCTAAAGAGCTACTATGTCCATGTGAACTTCCTCTAGCAGAAATAACTCAGGTATATTACTATCTGCTTGTTATTGTTTCTTATAGTCCAGTGTAGTATAAACTAGCTTTTCTGCTGGACGTGGCAAAATAATGGGAATCCTAATGACAGATTTAATACTGTCAACTGTGACAGTAAGTAAGACTGAAAAAAAATATGAAGCTGAAAGGTTTGAGTGAAAGGTGTGCAGAAATCCAACAGATTGGAGGACTAGAAGCAGGTTTTGTTGAGAAAATGGATAGGGCACCAGTGTTGTGTATTTGCTGTCAGACAGTAAGTGTGTCAGATTATCTCCATCTGAATTATGAGATGAAAAGGAAACACAATGATCAGTCCAAAGGTACTCCTAAATTGAGGCAGCTACTATGTCAGGATCAAGATTTTTGTTGGTTGGAAAGGCATGAACGCTTGCAATTTGTAATGCTTCAGCTGGCCAATGAATCACAGGTTGCCAATGCATTTTTCAAATCTATGCTTTATGGTGGGACCATGAATAGTTAGATAGATGAATATGAATTCTTCCCACATAACCAGCCCTCTTTGACCTCTAGGAGTCAAGCAGTGGATGTTGAGGAAGTTAGAGACCAAGGACATGTCATAAAGAATGATTTTCATGAGAAAGATGAAGCAAATATGAGTTTAGAGTTTGTGCTTACAGCAAGTGCATTGGTTGCTAAAGAATTCCTTAATATGTTGGATCCAGAGTAATTTATCTGTTTAGTATTATGGCTTAAAGGACCACAGCTCAATGAAAAACAAATATTTGTTTAAAAACTTTAAGTCTGACTTAAATAATTAAGTAGAAAAAAAGACATACATCTAGTTTTAATTTAAATTAAATTGGTGCCTTTGCAGAACCCTGGAGAGATCCATGATACATTGGTGGAATTTGTGTGTGTAAGAGTGTCATTACATTTATGGAGAACTATAGTTCAGCCCTTTGATTCAAGGTATCTGTTTCTAGGCCAGTGAGAGAAAATGGGTGTAGTGTCTATTTCAGGCTTATCCAACGATCATTTAATGGACCCCACCACCGCGACTAGCACTGGAAGTATAAGGTCCATATCAGGTGCAACTAAGTCATTCAAACGTAAATGATTTAAAAGTCTGCTATTTCTTTCAGACAGTGCATAACGGCTGGTCTGCTTTCCATATTGCTTTACTTACTCATCTAGTCTGGATCTTTATTCACTTTTTAGTCAACAATGTACAGGCTTTATTGTATTTATCATAATATAGTTGGATCAATGAAGGACCTATTCAACTTTCTAAATTTGTAAGACTTTGGTTTCATATGTGAGCATTGCAATTCGATGGAGACAGGTTTGTTTAAATTTGAGCCTATGTATTTTTCAGTTTGCTGTGGAGTTCCTCCTAGTGGGCAAACTCTTAATTTCTTATGGCAACTAGCCAAATAAAGATTGAGCCCCTTAGAACAGCCACATTTGTTTCTCACTCCATCAAAATACAGTAACCTGAACCAGATGTAGTGGTGAAATATTTAATCTCAGAGTTTATTGGTTCATCTGTTTGCTTTTTTGTTGTTGTTTTGTTCCATCATAATTATTGTATGTTTCTTGTCATGCTGTATTTCTGTATCGATTTGTTCACTATTTGTTTCAGTGGGAACTTGTAATGTCTAATCTATTCACAATATAACCATTATCTTTCTGTCACGTTGTAAAATGTTGGCACTGTTTACTGTTGCTTCCAAATGCATTTAGGAAAACAAATCTTACAGAGTACTTTTCAATGTCATCACTTTGATATATGAGTTTTAATTGGAAATTTACTGACAATAGATATTGCTTAGGTGTTTAGCTTGAAAACTCTGACTTAGAATGTCTACTCACAGAAGCATTAGAATTAGGAAGAAGTAAAATAAAATGTATGTCTACATGTACAGCCAATTCTTAGTATGCTGTGGAACTGCTTTTTGTGTTTCATTTTTCCTATGTCCCCATTGGCTTCTTCCAATATCCTATCTCACCACACACAGTATATATTTAATATTCACTTGAACAAAACAACACTCATAGAAATTGACAAATGTATCTGAAATGTAGGAGTCAGATTATTTAGGATCCAGGCAGATATTAAGCTGGCCTGCTGCACATTGTCAAAAAGACAAAGATCATGGCAAGCAGCAACCTGGCAAATAGATGGGGAAGAAGTGAATGCAGTGAGAGGTTTGATTTTCCGGGGCTCCAGGACCTCTGCCGATAGTGACTGTAGGCAGCCATGAAAATAAAAATGTTTTTGCTTCTGGGGAGGAAAGCTATGGCAAGTATGGACAAGCTATTAAAAAAGTAAAGCTATTACACTATTAACAGAGGTCAGCATAGTTAGAACCATGTTATTCCCAGTAGTGACATTCGCATGTGAGAGCTGAACCATTTAGTAAGCTGTGTGCCCCCAAATTGTGGTGCTGGAGAAAACTGCTTAGAGTTCATTGGACTGCAAGAAGATCCGATCTATACTACAGGAAATAAAGACAAACTGTTCACTGGAAGTTTTGATCATGAGGCTGAAGCTCAAATATTTTGGCCATATCATGAGAAGACAGGATTTCCTAGAGAAAACTCTGATGCTGGGACAGATGGAAGGCACAAGAAGAAGGGGACGACGGAGGCGGAGATGGATTGACAAGCTAATTGAAGCAATGAGCCTGAGCTTGAGGGAGCTCAGAGGGGCAGTTGTTGACACGTGCTGTAGTTTATAGGGTCACAGGGAGTCAGATATGTAGAACATAGCATATGTTCCTATTAATTATATGTGTGCAAATACATTATGTAAGTATAAATTGTTTTTATTAGTGGGAGAATTCCATGACAACAGAGCATCTCTAGACATTTCAGTATCCCTTTAATATTTTTGGTATTATTATTATTAATAATAATAATAATAATATTGTTTATTTGTAACGCGCCAACATATTCCATAGCGATATACATGCTTACGATCAAAGCAAAAACAATAGCAGTATTAACAGGTTGCAAAGGATGGAGGGCCCTGTCTTTGAGCTTAGAATCCATTGTCCATAGACCTTTCCCAAAGCACCTTGCAAGACTGAAAACTTGCAACCTTACAATATCCCTACATCATAATTTAATCAGTACCATTCATTTGAACTGCTTGGTAAGCAACTTTGGGTTTATAACCTCTCCTTCTCCAAAGCTTTTTATAATACCAAGAGAGAATTGAGAAAATTTGCCGGCACATACATATAAAAATGTAGTATAAGGAGTGTATATTTAATTTGCTAAATTGCTAGTGAAATGTTGTTACTCCAGAAATGAGAATGCTCGGATGTCAATATATTAATTTGAACCATGGCTGAGCAGCTCTTTGACTCCTCCTGCTATCTGACATTGACTGCCACCTTAGAGCCACATTAAATTGGAGCTACATTTTAAAGCATAGCCAGTAACTACAATTTGACATGTTACGGCTATAAAATTAGACCTATAACGCAGCCCACAGAGGCCTTGCCCGTTAAGACACAGGAGGGCCGAAAATAGCCTACGCTTTGAGCTACGTTGAACTTCGCGGCTGTAAATTATTTGATCTGTCAAGCCCGTAACCACTACGTTTCCAATCATGCTATTAAATTGCAACAAAGTCACTCGTGAGCAAGCCTGTAGCATGCAAATGGAGCCCACAGCCCAACGTGTGCTTGAGAGGACCCACAAGGGGGTAGATAAAAACACACTACTGTACATTTATTAAAAGTGAAAGTGATGTTAGGTCTTAGAATTAATAGCACAACATTCTCAAGCCCCCAAATCGGCCCCTGAAAAATACTTTATGTCATGTTTTATATTCCATTTTATATTGTTCCTGGCAATCAATGTGTTAAGACATATACTGTAACTCGCATGTAATAGAATATAATATTTACTGCTTTATTAATATTGCATTACATCTGGACTGTGGGTCCGATCACAAACTGTAATTGAAGCCTGTAGGACTTTGAAATCTACCCCTCCCCTTTTTCAGTGATGTAGCGCTAACAATCTCTTTTTCCATTGGCTGTGTCTAAACCCGTAACTATGGTCTACACTATTTGATCGTTCGCAAGGCCGCAAATTCAACGTTCTACAGACGAGCTATGATTTGCGTCTCAAACCCGTAGCTCACAGCCCCATCTAATTTAATAGCAACGTAACTAGGCCAAATTTCATGCCCGCAGCCGTTACGTGCTTTACATTTGAGTTACGGGGCTGAAATTTGATATGGCCCTTAGTATTTAGAAAGGATGAGTCTACATGCAATATCCAAAGTGCAGTCCCCAAAACAATGGTTATCTTTAAAGTGTAGATATGCCAATATTTTGCGATTTGTTATCTGCCACTACCCTAACCCTAAAACCTAGCCCCTATCTCTAATCTCTAAACCCTAAGAATAAATTGTATATAGTTTGTGGTGCCACTGGTGCTCCAACTGTTGGTCGCTGCACACCACAAGATAGGTCCTTTTTTTTTCTTCTTTAGTTTAACAAATATTTTTTACCATTAAGTGCTATATTGTGACACCTGGATACAAAGTGTTGCTGAAAAAAATGGAAAAACCTTTTTTTTTTTTTTAAGGTATAATTTATGACATTGTAAGACCATACAGTATTGTATAATCCCTATAGTAATTTGTTTTTGAAGCGGCAAAAGCTAAAAGTATTTAATTTATGGTCACTATATTTGTCTGAATAACATACCTACATCCCTACTAAATTCCCTCAACGTGTAAAACATATCTCACCATAATTACGGCTATTAAATTGGCCCCGTAAAGCAACCCGCTAACAATCTGCGGGTTACAGGAGGAAAAACCCTACAGGACGTCGTAATTTAAACTCTGCGGCTGCAAATCCTATGTCTGTCAAGCCTGTAAATGTTACTTTTCGAAAATCGCTATTAAAATGCTACGAATCCACTGGCGTTTAAACCTGTAATCTGCAAGTGGAAAAAAAAGCCAACGGGTACTAGAGAGGACTCGCAAGGGGGCGTAGCACCTTAAATGCAAATATATACACACTACTCTATGTTCAATTAAATTAAATAATGTATGTTCAATTAAAGGGAAAGTGATGTTCAGTATTAAAATTAATAGCACAACATTCTCAGGCTCGCATAATCTGCAATATAAAATACTTTTTTTATGTTTAAATTCCATGTTATATCGATCCCGGCAGTCAGTGTGTTAATACATATAATGGAACTCGCATGGACTGGAATATCATATTTACAGATTTATTAATATTGCATTATTTCTGGAATGCAGGTCCGATCGAAACTTGATATTGAAACCCGTAAGGCTTTGAAATCTAACCTCTATTTTTCAATGACGTAATGATGGCGATCTCTTTTGCCTTTGGCTCCGTCTAAATCGTAACTAGAGGTTTGACTAATTGATCATGTTCACAGCCGCACATGCAACGTGTGCAAGAATGGTTTACGGTCGTGTGTCTCTGGCCCGTAACTCACGGCATGGTTGAATTTAATAGCTGTGTAATGCAGCCGAATTTCAAGCCTGCAGCCTTTGCCTGCTTGCCGATGCCGGGCTTCAAATGTAATGGTATTGCATATGTTTTTATGTTAAGAGCATAACTGTCATTAAGTCACTCACCCTTTTAACCCATGTTCTTTCATGGGGCACTGGACCGTTAACGTGTCACTGTCATTAGGTCCCTTTGCTTAAAATAGGACTGACTGTTTCATTCTTAGTTACTGTTTGCTGAGGAAATAAGTACTTACTGGAATTGTTCAGGTTGACAGTGAAAAGATTTTTGCATAGAAGAACTACCAGCTGGACAACAGCAGCAGTGGAAACTTTTTGCATGAATGATGGACGCAGGATGCGCAGCCAAAAATATGTTAGATTTTAATTTGGCAGAAGACTGCAAAAGAATAAACTGATAGGAGACAAGTAATCAATTATGCTAGTGTTGGCTGGAAGAGGATTTCATCCATGCAGTAGGCAATATGGAAGAGGAAGACTACAGCTGTACAGTAGCTGGTGTGTAGTATTGTGTTGGAAGGATAATAATATTGATGCAGTAATAGCTGTGGTGGTATTTGGAGAGGAGTATTACAATTGTGTACGTGCAGGCACACTGTATTATGGATAATATGCACTGGAAAAGTTTTTTTCACAATAGGGTCTACTATATGTTTAGATGGAAGGTTTACACCTTTAGAACAGACAGTGTAACATGACCTGGGCAGGAGATTTCTAGGCATGTATTTGTTTTATACCTCAGAGGAGTAGTATATCCATGCAAGAACTGGTATGTGGAGCGATGTGAAACGGTACTGATTTGAGAGGGGATTAAGGATATACTGCAGATTGAGGATTATTATCCAAAAGTACAATAATAGATATTAAAAGTATAATAGATTATGGGCCATATTCTATTAGCTACTTGCAAATGGCTTGAACTTTTTTTATTTTTTTTATTTTTTGGAATTGTTTATATGCGTTCTATTGGTTTAAGAATTAATTAGTGCCAATAAGTAATATTTGACGAATATGTAGCAATATTAAGAGGGATTTTAAGTGTGTAAAAATGTATGTATTGGGCCACTGAATTGGGCCCAAAGTGTTTACTATGTGAAGAATTGTATTACATTTTATAGTAGATAGAGTGCAGAGTGGTTCCTCAATGCCATACAGTATTCAGTGGGCCAGATGCGCTAAGAGATGAGATGAATATTTGTACTAACTCTTGAAATCTCCAAGCCTTCTTGAACACATCATCCTTTAGCATATATGACAGTGTGAGGTACTGTCTGAAGAGCGAAGTAAAGACATTGAGAAGATCATGTCTGTGTCTTACTGATGCTGATTACACTGCTATATAACAGGTTGTCTGTGTGATACCCTCTGAACAAAAGCATTACAGCTAAGAAGCCTAGATAATCTAATTAACCATTTGAACTCCATGTGCATGCCCGTAACCAAAATTCTTTGTTGATGAAGGTTAGAGCCATAGAAAGATAATGTGGTGTACTTCCAGTTCATAATGCTGATAGCCAGGGGTGGAGATTTTCAAGGGAATCGGAAATGTGTATTCTGGCTCCTAAATATATTTAGGCCGTCTATTGTATCTTTAGAAGGGGCTTATTTCCAGGACCTAGAAACAGCCTGTCTGGTTCCTAAGTTTAAGATAGTTTTGCCCAACCCTGATTATAGCTATACTAAAGAACAGTAATTCACAACTCTCTCCCCAAGGACCCCCAGGCATGTTATGATTTAGGTTCAACACTGTGAGCACAGGGCAGGAAATTAGTATTCAACAAGTGGTGGAGCCCTGAATTGTCTCACCCTTGTTCAGACAGTGTTCAATGGACAAATAAGGTAACTATTATTAATATTTAAATAAACCTCCTAAGTGTTATTTGCATATTTTAACATCATGCTATTACAAAGTACCTAAAAACTCAGTTTTTACTCACTGAAACCGTCCAAACATTCCCTGCAATTGTCTGCCTCCTGTAGCCCATACATACAACTGTAAAAACAGAGTTAATAAACAATAATAAAATGTTTAAATACGCAAATAAACACAGTTTATTTTACATTTGAAAAGAGGAAACCTAACTTTAGGAATTAAATTTTTAAAATTGAGGCTTTTGGTTGTGCTCATGTGCATATTCTCAATGCCAAGTGCACTCATGAGAGTAGAACCCGTTTATGAGAATGTCCAACTACAACCAATCAGCAGGGCTTAGCACCAGCTTAATGCACGGTTCTGACGTAATGCAGCATTGGAATCACAAATGACAGAGAGCTGCACTGAATTATATTTCAGAATTGCTCTGGGTAGCTCTTCAGTCATAGCCTATGGTGAGTTTGATGCCTACTAAATCCAGGCATAAACTAATTCACTGTACTTTATATTATAACGAGATGCAAGAGGTATACAATAAAAAAAGAAGTACGTCCAGATTGCTTAAAAGAGCAAATGGAAACTAGCATAGCTTCCACTTCGTTAGCGCCTTCCCAAGAAATAAACATTTTTTGGGAGGGTTGCAAGAAACAGTGGTAAGACCTGATAAACAATCTGCTAATATTTTTCCACTGAAACAAGCCATCGTGCAAACTCACTGAAAGATTATTTTTATTAGAAGGCACTTCTTCTACATCGGAAATAAGAGTCAGACAATGAAGATTTTTTTTATTTGTATATACAAAATTATTACATATACAAGACATAAAAAAAAAGTAAAAAACATTCTAATATTTTCTTTAATGGCAAAAGATAAATCCATTAAGTTCATATAATGGATTCTTGAAACAATTCTTATATATATATATATATATATATATATATATATATATATATATATATATATATATATACATATATATATATATATATATATATATATATTTGATATGATTTCAATGTCGATTAACATACATGTAAACACGTTACACAAAAACAGACATAATGTAGCCTATGTTGTAGGAGTGGAGTAGATTGGAATTCTAATATATAATATGTTAGTGTTCTCCAGATGATACTTGGGATTTAATAAAGTCGTCCCAAATTGATATTATCTTTAATAATTAATCCTGCAGAATAAGTTTTCCTCCAGAGATTGGTTACGCTTTAATATAAAAATAATTTCACTCCACATAGGAATAATATATTTTTCCATCTGGAGACCACTAACCATTTAGCAATAAGACTGATCTGAATGATAAATGCCTTTGTTTCCAATTCAAATTCATCAGGTAATATATGTAAAATGCCTTTTTTAAGCAATGGGGTAATATTTTTATTGGTAATCATAGAGCTATTTCTAAATACTTTGTTCCAAAAAGGCTTTACATGTGGACAGTCCCGCCATATATGACTATATGAGCCTATCTGGCCACAGTTTCTCCAACAATTTCTCCACAGAAATGTGATATATGTTTTTTGGGACCATATACTACCTATTGGTTTTAAAGTTGAACTCTATAGGAGTCCCTTTTTAATAAACCTATTTGTCAACTTAAATGCTTTGTCCCATGTTGCGTTTGAGAATCCAAATGAAGATTTTTCATCTTCAAGTAATGAAAGTTCACCTAAAAAAGGGGCAATATATTTTTTCAAGAAGTGCATCTTGATAGGGTAATTTCTGAAGTTAGTCTAATATTGAAATTTGAAAGGAAGTTTTAAAGAAAGTGTTGAAAAAGAAAGTGTGACAGATGGAGCTTTTCTGGGTCATAGAAAATAACACATACAGTGCCTTGCAAAAGTGTTCACCCCCCTTGGCATTTTTTGTGTTTTTTTGCCTCACAACCTGGAATTAACATAGATTGTTTGAGAATTTGAATCATTTAATTTACAGAAAATGCCCACAACTTTGTAGATTTTTTTTTAAATGTTATTGTGAAACAAGCTACAAATAGGACAAAATAACAGAAGATGTTCATAACTATTCACCCCCTTACAGTCAATACTTTGTAGAGACACCTTTTGCGGCAATCACAGCTCCAAGTCGCTTTGGATAAGTCTCTATGAGCTTGCCACATCTTACCACTGGGATTTTTGCCCATTCCTCCTTGCAAAACTGCTCCAGCTCCTTCAAGTTGGATGGTTTGCGCTTGTGAACAGCAATCTTTAAGTCTGACTCCACAGATTTTCTATTGGATTGAGGTCTGGGGTTTGACTAGGCCATTCCAACACATTTACATGTTTCCCCTTAAACCCTTTAAGCCTCTGGGGCCTTTCAAAATAGGTGTGTATATGTAATGACAGATCATGTGACACTTAGATTGCACACAGGTAGACATCATTTCACTAATTATGTGACTTCTGAAGGTAATTGGTTGCACCAGAGCTTTTTATGGGCTTCATAACAAAGGGGGTGAATACATATGCACATGACAATTTTCCGTTTTCTATTTCTAAAAAATAGTTTTATGTATATATATTTTTCTCATTTCACTTCACCAACTTAGACTATTGTGTTCTGATCCATTGCATAAAATTCAGATTAACAAAACATTGAACTTAAGGCTGTAATGTAACAAAATAGGTAAAAAGTCAAGGGGGTGAACAGTTTTTGCAAGGCACTGTATGCTTAGCTTAGAGTGGAAATTTCCAGATAAGAAGACATCTCATCCTAGGTGCCTAAAATATATGTTGACCATTGAACAAACAGAATCCATCAAATGTGGCCATTCCGCCAAAGATCGATGTGCCAGTAGGCCATTTAGTGAAAATAATTGACCATTCAATAAGAAAATGGCTCAGCAATCAAAGAGCCCATGGAGAGAAGGGCAGAGTCCACTATGGGTCGTTTATTTCATTCTTCAGGCACAACGCAGAAAAAGCAATCATTTAAAAAATTTCCACAGGAAAATATTTTATCCGTGTTTCCAGTTTTAAAAAGTTCAATGCCTGTTCTAGGAGATATAGCTTGGGAGATGTTGAGAACATCTTCTAGAGGAACACCATAGGTCACATCAGCAAGACAAGCTATTTGGCTCAAATCCTGGAGAGCTGAAAGCGCCAGTGCAAGCAGTTTATCAGTAATACCCTTCCTAGACCATCTTCGGCTCAGTTATATCTCACGTGTGTTGCCTTAAACGAAATACAGAATTTTGTTTTAGCTACCTGTAAATTCTGTTTCCTTGTAGACCTTAATGGCAGCGCACAGACTTTCATCCCCATAAAGGTATATGCAAATTATTTTGTCTTCATAATTTCAATTCTGTATTTCTTTAATATCTATAATTTATACCACATGTATTGATGGAATAGTTTGGAGTACAGTACAATGTATTGCACATTATTTGTTTAATAGTGCTCCTTTCCTTATATGGCAATTAGTCGGTAGTTATAGTGGCTCCTCCTCTCATGTTGTAAGTGGACCCTACCCAGTTTTACGGTGCTCCATCCCCAACAGTGACATCATCTTTGCATATTCTTTTGCAAGGACCAGCTAAAAAAATATGCATAATCATTTTAGAGAGAGCGAATATGAGGTGCCAAATGCCTGCTCCTATATTGGGCAATATGAGTGGCAAAATAAAGCAATTAAATTAAACATATGTTATAAGTTTATAAGAGTTTAATGGTCCTGTAAGGTTCAGTGACTATAAAACCAGTGCCTCAACTAAGATACACATTCAGTAATTCCTAAACATGGTCATTTTCTTATTTTTCATTATATCTTAAAAATAACCAATATTATTATAAGTAACTATTAATAATCATTGATAACTACAGTTGAACAATAGGAAAAGATTTTCACACAACACAGTTGGGAACCGCTACTATAGAGGATAATTATCAACATACAATAGACAATGCTTATAATAGAAACACTGGGAACACTAGCAAGTTGTAGGGTTGTTATTAAAGGTATATGGATGTTTCATGGATTCTGAATAAATCTGTTAGGAATCAGTAGTGTATGCAAACATTTTTTATATGAAAAAAATCCAAAATACACATTAATAAACTTACCTTAAAGTTTGCAAAATGTATTCAGTTTTCTGTCAGTTGATTTTGAGAAGGAACTGACAATATAAGCTAAATTAGCATGAAATTCAGAATTTGTTGTGGCCAGTCAGTGGCAGGTAAGCAATGTATGGGGGGCCACTATGGGGATTCAGACTTTGCAGCAAAGCATTTTGGTATTTGTAGTCTTTATGTTCCAACCACACACCTCTCTCCTTCTGAAATGCAGCAGCTTCTCTGGTCTGTACTGTTTTTGTCTGGAAGGTCAGTATAGGGTTACTTGAATGCAGTGTTTCTATTGGTTAGTACCTGGTACCTATGTAAGCACCTCTGTATGTGTATATAATGAGTCAATATAATGTGTATTTCTGAGATGAGCAGTATGTGTTCAATTATAAAAACGTAAAGACAGGGAAATTTCCATATACCTTTAAACCAATATATTAAGAGATGGCTGCAGCATTTTTTAAATATGTATGTATTAAATCTACATTTACACTGAGAGGAAAGAAACATGTCACAACCACATGTAGGCTTCTTTTTGGAGTGGCCACACAATAGTTTGAAATAGATGAGTTATACATGATGCATTTCATTATATTCCAACAAGAAGATGATTTATATTATTGGAGAATAAACAGATCTAATACACAGATGTCTGGTTTCCATCACAATGTGTAAAAAAAAACTGTCTTATCTATGTTTTCTGTTTGCATATTTTTATTTCTAATATTCCTTTTCAGACTACTTGCCAAACAGTGGAAAATTGACCATAATGGGATTAATCCTAATCACAATTTTTGAAAGACGTAATCCTGTTAGACAAGCACTGTATTCTAATGCTTGTACGTTTTATTTCACGATTTCTCAAAGCTTTGATTAGGATCAAGTTTCTGTGCAGCTCCAACTGAGTTATGATGTTTTAAAGGGAGGTGCTGAATAGCATGTGAAAGGCAAATTCTGCCAAAGAATGTCCTGATCAGTTGGTAAATGCTGAATGTAAGGCATCATTTGTTGTGTACTTGTGGCAAGCTGCCAGCCTGAGGCCAACACTAATAGAAGGCTCTCATTATTCAGCAGTAAAGGATGTTGATTTGTTTGTATAAACATCTAAATAGCATTATACAATACATAACAGTTATTGATTTGTCAGCAAAACTGCAAACAATGTTATTTGTTCCGATGATGCAGTTTCGTCTGTGCTTGATTATGGGGATTACTGTGGTCCAAGAGGGAACGGGGGACCAATGATATCAGGCAGCCTTCTTATAATTTTTTTGATTTGTCTTTTAAATAGAAGGAAGCCTGTGAGTTACTTTCTACAATACTCTGCACCTTGTGATTAGGTTCTAGGCACAGAAGCAAGTAAATCCGTGTTAAATTACTGCTTTTTAGGTTGTGTTTTAGGAGTAAACTCACATGTTTGTTATATATGTAACAAAATGTGGATGTAAATGAATGTAAAACCATTTTTATAATTGCGAATACTATGGGCCTCATTCAATCTCCTATTTCATAAAGCTACATGGGCACAAACTGCCTAGTAACTTTCCCTAGCTATTCTATTCACCCCTCGCAGCATGATTGCGACTGAGCTACTTGTAATCAACCTGCAAATTACGTCAAGCTTTTCCATTGTGTTTTTTGCCATCCGTAATAGTGACTCGTTCTTAGTTTTCCCCTCGCTATTTTGTTAGACTTTATTGGATCACTCGCATATTGCTTATGACTCAAATATCTAAAGGAAAATTTCCGGATACTAAGCAGCACCCGCAAATGGCTTGGAAACCATTTCTGAGAGCTGGGGCAGCAGTTAAAGACTCAGTAAACCACTAAAAAACAATAAAACCAATCAACATGAAAATTCATCAGAATATGATGCTTAACATTCCAAAAGGAACATATGTGGAATTTAAAAATGGCTGTTGTCTCTGGTTGTGCTTATCCATAAGGTTACCAGTTATTTCTCCAGTGGACAGCGATATGTGTGGCCTCTCTGCTATGACCTGTGCATCTTGGGTGACCCTACATGGTTTAGCTCACTGCTTCATTGAAGTCACTTCATCACAACAAGGTAGTGATCCAGAAGGGGATTTAACCCTATGATATTGTTATTATTATGTTCTTCTTGTCATTATACAACATCGACAGTAACCCAGAACACAGCACTCGAGGCTAATAGATATCATGGATCCCACATGGTCTAGAAACAAATGCTCTAATGTGTAGTCTTTTGAAGGGCTAGACCTATCGGTAAATTTACTTACCTACTCTCATTTATAGGTGCTTCTTCTTACTAGAATATCATAACATTCTCATTTACTATTGGTTCCTAGAGCTATGTCTCATCAGTAATTTAAATAAAATGCCTGGTTGTAAAATGCCTGGTTTGTATTATTTTGTAATATTACAAGTAAACATATAATTCTATACCTAGTATATTACTGACAAGACAGGATTTACGAATGTTGGGTGAGATAAATAATATTACGAGTAAACTGCATTGAATACAGTTATGACATTAATGAAAAAAACTCCCACAGCCCAAATTACGTTTGTAAGTACGCTTACTTGTCTTGAACTGAATAATGCCGATGTTTGCATATAGAAAGTCTTGATATTGTTTAATTTGAGTACTTCTGTTAATTTGTAGCCTGGGAGCATGTACTAATCTTCTGATCACGGACATGTGATGGATTTGTTGATTTGATTATAGATTTTTTTCATTTGATGCCTACCTGCTTTCCCCACACATGCCCAGAAGGAGGCAGCTCATAACAGTTATTGAAAGACCCAAACTACTGAAATATAAATTTGTACATAGAAATGGAAGAAAAAAAGTAATTCCTATGATGCACATACTATCTATTAGACAATTTCCTTGAATGGAGACATTTCTGTAGGAGCTCAGCAGTTATATATGGCCATTGGCATCCAGCTGTTCATTGAGTAAGACTCTGTGCCGACACAAGTCCCTCACCCTGCTGTGATTGTAAATCAAAGATTTCTGCTCAATTGTATCGTTGTATGGAACATGTTTTCTAAGGGAATCGTCACCAACTCACAGAAGAAAAGAACATCCCAGGGATTACATGGCACACATTTTGGCAGCATCTCAATGGGTAATAGGATTGTGAAGCCTTTATGTCATTCCAAGGTTTACTCCAGAAAACTCCTCAAACCACTGAAGATATTTGCTGCAAGCAGGTTAAACCTTCAGTGCAGAAATATATTTTGGCACCAGGACAGTGTGCTAAGTGAGTTCTCTGCACTGTTCATTGTTTGTAGAATGAAAAAGGAAATCCAAAATCTTTGTGGTTTTCTTATTTCATACTACACATATAAAACTGGCCTGGGAGAAGCAAAAGAGGGAGAAAAGATAAATTAGATTTAACTTTAAGTGAAACTGGCTGGTTTCAGAGGATTGATAACATGTATATGAATCTGCCAAAAACCCTAATCTACCTGAAACATTCAAATTATATATAGTTTAAAAAACTATTTGCCTTAACCTTTCATACAATGTGTTTTATTTTTTAGTTTTTTTTACGGATTCTATTTAAACGTATGATTTTTTTTTTACATTTTTGAATGTGTGATAACGAACTTCTTGTTTTTGTCCAAATATTAACTATTGTATTTCTATTGGCTGTTTGCCACTCCTCTTTGGTTTTGCTGCTTCTGGTAATTTTCATACTTGAAACTGTATAAACTTTTATATAAAAGTATTAAGTAGTCTGTGAGGAAGATAATGAGTCTATTACTGTGGGGCAAAATATGTTGGAGGTGGGGGTAATAAATGAAGGTTTGAAGCGAGTTAATATTGCTATGCATTTAAATTCTGCTTGTTTTTAGTTTTCATTACAATTAATAGAGACACAATTTAATTCAATAATACGGGATTTTAGATTCATGTCCAGTGGAAATCTCCATCTATATACCACTCAAATATGCATTTCCATATTAAGACTTTCTTGTAATATTTCCTGGTGTATCTGCTTTTTCAATTTAGCCCATGCTGTAGCTTTTTTTTTCAGTTGCTACTATATGGCAATTTATAACTTAGTGCTTGAATATTTTTCTTTAGGGCAAAGATTGTTTTTCACAATTAAAATAACAAGTTTTGCCTTCTGGAACTTATCCTCTGCTCAGTGCTCAAATTAAAGATGAAAATGTATATTAACTCGTTATCACAACACAATTGTAATAAAAGGCAGTGATTTGACAAACCTGGCTGTCCTCTTTCAAACAATGTCACCACAAGTCTCAGACTTCTGCAGAATAATGTGAACTAAAGTTCCACTGCAAAATGGAATATATATATGTATATATAATTTCAAAATGTCAGTCAGACAGGAAATGTATCATAACAACAGTGCTTAGTTATGCAAATTATCATTTTGATGCTATTCTGGTCCTTGGAGACATCGATGATTCGATTTGGTGAAAGTTGCATGTGTGTGCAGTATTTTACATAGGGGCTTGCAGTTATTTTCGTGACTGCCTTTTTCTGAGCATGTGCAGGGATAATCTCAAATTCTAACAATGTGTCCTATTCTGGTGCCCCATTTGTAAATTTATACACACTTTAAACGGCTCTTAAAATTGCCACATTCTATTAACTACAAGTTCCCCGCCCACAATCACAATAGGCCAACCAAAGACGCAAAATCGGCCTTAGAACTCCATTGGTTTTAGCACAGCTCAAATAAAATAAGTGCTAACTAATTAAAGTTACACAAAATTGATATTTGATTAGAACTGTATAGCTAGCTTGCAAATAAAGTCTAACCTGCAATTGAAATAAGTATCACATTTCAGTCAAAAATATTTCTAAGTAATATCAAGGGGTTAATACAGATCATAAAACCCACATGGATTAAAACAGATGCTCTAATTTTATAGATTGCTAAAGTGCTTGATTACGAGCCAGATCAGCAAATATTACTCATTTACCGACCTCATGATGGTTGTCTTATTTACTATTGGCTGTGTCTAAGAAGTAAATTATGGGCTTGCTTAAATATTGTCAGATCATATGATCACACACCCTGAAATCCTACTTAAAAAAGGAATGATTACGAGTTTAGACTTAAGGAGGTAAATTGTGGTCTGGAGTCAATAGAATACATCTAAACATTTAGAAAAAACACTCCCAGCCAAAATCACATGTTAGAGGCATTTGCAAGCTTCAAATAGATTAGGGTCCAATGTAGGTAGTTTACTTTTTTCCACTGTGCCACCTTTGATTGATGGGAAATTATTTTATTCTTGCAAGGTTTTGTAAAAAGTAAAGTTATTTACTAATTATTGCATGCATAAATATAATTCAACCTATCCAACACAGTAAAATAGGTTATGTAGAACAGTATCAACTACTTTATCACTTTAGCAACACAGTAATAGACTCCGCTCCATTATCCACTGGCGTGCTATCTGATGATATGAATTGGTGTGGTACAGGCTACAGATAAACAATCAACTCCAGCATTATAATATTTTGCATTGCTTCTTATGACTTGTCACTAAAACCTATTCTATTGCTCTTTCTAAATACGCCCTATAACTCTTCATGTTGTGCCATATAACCATAAGTACATCTCCTCATATTGCTCACTATCCCCTATCTGTAAAACTCCTCTTATTGCTCCATACTACCGCCCCTGATGTTCATTTGAGTGACCTCCTCTGTAACTCCTGTATGTTGCTTCATATACCTCACCGGAGAATGTCTTTTCTATTTCTCTTTTTCTCTTTTTATAAAATCTTCCAAATGTCTACTGCTTTTCCATATAGTCTCTGTATGAAACCTACTATATTTTTCCATATAGATTTTCTATATCATATAAATTATAACTTCTATTTTTCCACAGTATTACTCATTATATTCTACCTCATCCATATAACTGTTCCCATTGAACTTGGTAACTTCTCATGAGAGCTCCTATTGCTCAATATAACAATTACTTCAACAGAACCTTAATTGAGTATTTATACATTTAGGGGTTATGTATAATGTACATATTAGTTATTTCCTGCATTTAATACCCTATTTGTAGAGTTGTCTGCCTAACAAAACCTGGGTTATGTAGAATAGGTGGGTCCAGCTGAAACAGTACAATCAAACTCTAGCTCTGGAAGCACACTGGTGTCAGTTTGCTTCATGTCTTCTGTTTAAAAAAGCATGAATGTCCAAAGAGATCCTGTTCACCCTTGGGTCGTATTCTCTGTAACCCTGTGGACTGCAGCACGCCAAGCACATCTGTCAGCCACTGCCCCTCTTAGCTCCCTCAAGCTCATGTTCATTGCTTCAATGACCCCATCTATCCATCTCTGCCTCTTCCATCCCAAGCTTTATCTTCCTTCAGTCTTTCTCAGCATCAGAGTCTTTGCTAGGTTATCCTGTGTTCTCATAACATAAACAAAATATTTGAGCTTTAGTCTCATGATTAAACCTTCCAGTGAACAGTTTGGCTTGGTTTCCTGCTTTATTTATTGATTGGATCTTGCAGTCTAAGGGACTCCAAGTTGTTTTCTGCAGCATCAAAATCCAAAGGCAATGCTTCTTTATGGTCCATCTCTCACATCCGTATACAAATCCTGAGCATTGCATAGTTTTAACTATGTAGATCTTTGTTGATAATGTAATATCTTTACTTTTTAATAGCTTGTCCAGACTTGCCATAGCTTTCTCCCTTACAAACAAACGTCTTTTAATTTCATAGTTACATAGTATTTGAGTTTGAATAAAGACTGTTAGTCCATCAAGTTCAACCTTTTCAGATCTCTTCTGATTCTTTTAATTTGTTGATTATTTGTTTAATAATTGTTAATTGATCCAGAGGAAGGCAAAAAGAAAAAAAAACATTGAAACTTTGCCAATTGTCTCATAAGGGGGGGGGGGGGAAGCAAAATTAATTCCTGACCCCAGATACTGGCGATCAAATTTCTCCCTGTATTAATATCCCTTCTCTAGTTTTCTAGGATAACCTCGAATGCCCTCTTTATTCAAACATATATCTAACCCTTTTTTAAATTTATCTATCGAATTCTCTGTCACCACCTCCTTTGGTTAGGCAAACAGAAAAAAAAAACACATTGAAACATTGCCAAAAGGAGAAAAAAAATAACCTTCCTCCCTGATCCCAGATACTGGCAATCAGACTTCTCCCTGGATCACTCTAATTATCCAGTATAACAATGAATACCCTTTCTACTCAAAAATATATCCAACCCCTTTTTTAAATTATCTCTCAAATCTGCTGTCACCACCTCCTTGGGTAGAGAATTCCACAGATTAACCACAGATTATTACTGTGTGAAACCGGAAAAATGCAATGCACAGCGCAACTGAGTAACAAGTGATGTGGTCACAGGGATATTGAGCTGGAATGGAAATCAGTGAAAATCTTGACAGAAAGTGCACTTAAATATATGTGTAGCACAATAAGAAGTTATAAAATACACATTTCTATGGACACAAGCCCTCTTAAAATAACCATTGCATTTCAAATACGTGTGATCTTTTCTCCTGCCTTAAAACTTCTCCACAGCGCCATCTAGTTTCCAGATGCGATATAACAGTACCAGACCAGGGTATGTAATTGCAACATTCCATGTATAAAATGATCCCCTATTTTAAACTTAAAAAAAATGGTAAAAAATATTGTCTTATACACTGAAAAATACGGTAGATATAATGGTTTGGCTATTACAGAACCCAGTTCCCTCAGTACCCTTGGATGTATTCCATCAGGACCTGGTGCTGTATTAACCTTTTGTTTTCCAACCTCTTTTGGATTTCTTCCTGCATTAACCAATTATTTGGTGAAGGTAGTGTAGCCCTATTATGTTGCAGTGTCCTAACCCCTGGTACCTCTCTTGTGTATACAGAAGAAAATAACCTATTTAGCTCATCTGCCTTTTCCTGATCATTAATTATCAGATGACCTGTGTCACATTGTAATGCTCATATAGCTTCCTTACTGGCCTTCTTCTCATTAATTTATTTAAACAATATTTTAGGGTTAGTTTTACTATCCTTTGCAACTGACTTCTCATTTTCTATTTAACTAGTCTAATAGCCTTTTTGCAGACCATGTTGGTTTCCTTATAGTCACATAAAGCTGCCTCTGTTCCCTCCTCCTTGTATAATTTAAATGCAGGTTTTTTTACTTATCGTGATCTTTAAGTCATTGTTAATCCACATGGGATGTGATTTACTCCTATTCATTTTATTTTCACATTGTACATGCTGATGTGTATGTATATTTAGCAAGGATTTGAATGTTGTACATTTATTTTCAGTATTTTTCCCTCAATCACAATATTGTAAGGAATGCTCAATTTCCTGTGAGTGTTTGCCCCCCAAAATAATACACTTTTTGAACAGAACAGTTCTTTAAATGAAGTTACCACTCATAGACCAAGGGTAGGAAGTCTAGTATCCCTCCACTGTGGAATTTAAAGCACAAAAGAGAGGAGCTAATAGTATTGCTATTCTTCATGCATCTGCCTTATTTTTAAATAAATCCCTTCCCTTTCCATGTTTTTAAAGTTTAAATTGCTGTTGTTAGCTTAAAAAATAAAGTTGTAGTTATTTTTTCCACATTATTCCATTTTGTTCCTTAACAGTATTTTTCCCTGTAAGTTCTTTATCCCAGTCTATATGTTGTATTGCTGCCCTTTCCCCAAAGTTAGTCCTTTTAAAATTTAGAGTTTTTTTTTTTGTTGGCCCCTTACAACTCTGTTTTTTTGTATTCAATCTCAAATGAAACTGTGTTATGATCACTATTACCTATTGGTTCCCCTATTTTAACATTTGATACTATATCAATATTACTAGTGATGACTAAATCCAAGTTCTTGTATAACCTGGGTCAAATAATTATCCCTGAGTGCATTTAAGAACCTGCTCCCTTTAGCTGAACTTCTCGTCTTTTTTTTTCCAGTTTATTTCAGGGTAGTTAAAATCTCCCATTATTAGAACTTGCCCATGCTTAGCTGCATTATATATCTGCAACAATAAATGCAATTCATCACCCTCAATTATATTTGGGGGTTTATAGCATATTCCTACTAATATTTGTTTAGAATTAGCTCCTCCACTATTTAACTCAACCCACAAAGATTCATTGTTGTCGCTAGTTCCACTATAAATATCTTCTCTGACTACAGGTTTAAAACCAGGCTTAACATACAGACAAATCCCTCCTCATCTTCTACCATTACCCCTATCTTTCCTAAATAAGTGGTAACCATCCAAATTAACAGTCTAGTCATGAAATTCGTCCCACCATGTTTCAGTAATTGCTGCAATTTTCTTGTACCACTAATAATTCTAGCTCGCCCATTTACCCAGGCAAACTTCTTGCATTAGCAAGCATACACTTTATGTTGCTATGGCTCTGCCGTTGTGAAGTGCCTGCCACTGTATTTGAGTCACCTAGTAATACGTTCCTACTGTCTATTGTAACCCCCTCCCCCCCTTCTCCTCTCCCATCTGTAGATAATTCAAGCTCCCAAGTTCAATCCATCCCCTGTTAATATAGAATGATTACAGCCCACAGGACACAAAACACCCTTTAGCTTCCTGCACTTATTCACAGAGCAGATTCTTGGCTGCAATCACCACCTGCTGAGATCTTGGTTCCCAGGAAAATAAAATCTGTCACTGCCTCCACTGCCTTCTTCCCCAAATATATTTGCCAGGAACTGAGATTGCCGTTTGCCGTGATCTTCGTCTTTTTAACGTTGAGCAGCAGGCCAGCATTTGCACTCTTCTTTCACCCTCATCAATTGGCTCTTTAGTTCCTCCTCACTTTAAGCCATCAGAGTAGTATCATCTGCATATCTGAGGTTGTTGATATTTATTCCAGCAATATTAATTCCGGCTTTGGATTAGTCCAGTATGGCCTGCTGCATGATATATTTATATATTATTAATTGTATTGCTTATAAATTAAATAAATAAGGTGACAATATACAACTTTGTCGCACACCTTTCCTGATCTTGAACCATTTAGGTGTTCCATGTTTAGTTCTGACCGTGGCTTCTTGGTCCACATACAAATTCCTCAGGAGGCAGATGAGATTATCTGGTACTCCCATCTCTTTAGGAACTTGACACATTTTGTTGTGATCCACTTTAGAATAGTCTATGAAGCAGAAGTATATGCTTTTCTGGAACACTCTTGCTTTCTCTATTATCCATCAGACATTGGCAATTTGATCCCTTGTGCCTCTTCCTCTGTGGAACCCGGCTTGCACATCTGGTAGTTCCCAGTCCATATATTGTTGGAGTCGAGTTTGCAGAATCTTTGTCATTACCATGCTGGAATGTGAAAGGAGTGCAATTGTTTGATAATTTTTGGCACTGCCTTTTTAGGGGTTTTGGATGTAGATTAACCTTTTCCAAATGTGTTGGCATAAGGCAAGCAGCACTTTCACACCATCATCTTGTAGCACTACCATCTCCACTACCTTTGCTTCTTTACTGGGCTCTTTTCAAAGCCTCATCAGACTTTTTGCTTACTTAGTTTTCTTTCTTCTGTGCATATTATTTGCTGCTGTATTCTGGATAATGTCACAAGCTTCTGTCCAAAGTATTTTAGGCATTCTATCTACCATGTCTAGCCCTTTAAATCTGTTAACTTCACTGCATATTCACTGGGGATATTACTAATTTCGTATCTGCTTTTCCCTTTTTTCTTCAATTTAGTTCTGAGCTTTGCAACAAGAAACTCATGGTTTGAGATGCAGTGAGCTCCAGATCTTGATTTTTCTGATTGTATAGAGCCCCTCCATCTTCGGCTTCAAAGATTATAGTCAATCTGATTTCTATATATTCCATTTAGTTATGTCCATGTGTATATTAGTCTCTGAGGTTTTTGGAAGAGGGTGTTTTTTATGACCAGAGAATGATTCAAATTCTACTAATCTCTGACCTGCTTCATTCTGTACTCCAAGGACAAACTTGACTATTAGATTTAGTTACTGATTGTATGTGAGGGATGAAAGACAGAGCGGGGTCCAGTAGAACTCAAAGACAAAGGGCTTGGGAGGAGGGGGTGATGATGTTGTTGACAGGGAGAGAGATGTGAGGAATTGACACAGTGGGAGAGGGAGGGAAGATTAGGAGTTCAGTTTTAGACATGTTGAGTTTGAGATGGTGGGTGGACATCCAATAGGATATACTAGAGAGGCAGTTGGAGACATGAGTTAGAAGAGAGGGTATAGATCTGGTGCTGAGAGGTAGATTTGGGTGTCATCTGCATAAAGATTATAATGAAACCCAAAAGAGTTTATGAGGGTTCCAAGTGAGGAAGTGTAGATGGAGAAGAGGAGGGAGACATTCATCAATAATATGCAGTGGATATCTCCTAGTAGAAACACATCAATAATATGCAGTGGATATCTCCTTGTAGAAACACATCAATAATATGCAGTGGATATCTCCCTTTAGAAACACATCAATAATATGCAGTGGATATCGCCTATTAGAAACACATCAATATTGGTAGAAACACATCAATAATATGCAGTGGATATCTCCTAGTAGAAACACATCAATAATATGCAGTGGATGTCCCCTAGTAGAAACACATCAATAATATGCAGTGGATATCTCCTAGTAGAAACACATCATTAATAGTAGAAACACATCAATAATATGCAGTGGATGTCCCCTAGTAGAAACACATCAATAATATGCAGTGCATATCTCCTAGTAAAAACACATCAATAATAGTAGAAACACATCAATAATATGCAGTGGATATCTCCTAGTAGAAACACATCAATAATATGCAGTGGATATCTCCTAGTAGAAACACATCAATAATATTAGAAACACATCAATAATATGCAGTGGATATCTCCTAGTAGAAACACATCAATAATATGCAGTGGATATCTCCTAGTAGAAACACATCAATAATAGTAGAAACTCATCAATAATAGTAGAAACACATCAATAATATGCAGTGCATATCTCCTAGTAGAAACACATCAATAATATTAGAAACACATCAATAATATGCAGTGGATATCTCCTAGTAGAAACACATCACTAATATGCAGTGGATATCTCCTAGTAGAAACACATCAATAATAGTAGAAACACATCAATAATATGCAGTGGATATCTCCTAGTAGAAACACATCAATAATATGCAGTGGATATCTCCTAGTAGAAACACATCAGTAATATGCAGTGGATATCTCCTAGTAGAAACACATCAATAATATGCAGTGGATATCTCCTAGTAGAAACACATCAATAATATGCAGTGGATATCTCCTAGTAGAAACACATCAGTAATATGCAGTGGATATCTCCTAGTAGAAACACATCAGTAATATGCAGTGGATATCTCCTAGTAGAAACACATCAGTAATATGCAGTGGATATCTCCTAGTAGAAACACATCAATAATATGCAGTGGATATCTCCTAGTAGAAACACATCAGTAATATTAGAAACACATCAATAATATGCAGTGGATATCTCCTAGTAGAAACACATCAGTAATATGCAGTGGATATCTCCTAGTAGAAACACATCAGTAATATGCAGTGGATATCTCCTAGTAGAAACACATCAGTAATATGCAGTGGATATCTCCTAGTAGAAACACATCAGTAATATGCAGTGGATATCTCCTAGTAGAAACACATCACTAATATGCAGTGGATATCTCCTAGTAGAAACACATCACTAATATGCAGTGGATATCTCCTAGTAGAAACACATCACTAATATGCAGTGGATATCTCCTAGTAGAAACACATCACTAATATGCAGTGGATATCTCCTAGTAGAAACACATCAGTAATATGCAGTGGATATCTCCTAGTAGAAACACATCAGTAATATGCAGTGGATATCTCCTAGTAGAAACACATCAGTAATATGCAGTGGATATCTCCTAGTAGAAACACATCAGTAATATGCAGTGGATATCTCCTAGTAGAAACACATCAGTAATATGCAGTGGATATCTCCTAGTAGAAACACATCAGTAATATGCAGTGGATATCTCCTAGTAGAAACACATCAGTAATATGCAGTGGATATCTCCTAGTAGAAACACATCAATAATATGCAGTGGATATCTCCTAGTAGAAACACATCACTAATATGCAGTGGATATCTCCTAGTAGAAACACATCACTAATATGCAGTGGATATCTCCTAGTAGAAACACATCACTAATATGTAGTGGATATCTCCTAGTAGAAACACATCAATAATATGCAGTGGATATCTCCTAGTAGAAACACATCACTAATATGCAGTGGATATCTCCTAGTAGAAACACATCACTAATATGCAGTGGATATCTCCTAGTAGAAACACATCAATAATATGCAGTGGATATCTCCTAGTAGAAACACATCAGTAATATGCAGTGGATATCTCCTAGTAGAAACACATCAATAATATGCAGTGGATGTCCCCTAGTAGAAACACAAACTGCTTATCACTGTGTCCTTACAAAGATTCAATCATCCCTGTTTTTGTCTAATGAAAATGTGAATTACTTTTGTTTATAAGCTTGTCTGATAATATACCTTACCTCTGCACAATGACCGTGTAATGCGTTAACTTAGGATGGCAAAAAAGCAGGGTTTATATAACTACTAGATACATGTGATAAAGGTGGTTTTAAGATTGAGGTTATCGTTTTGTTATCTATTACAGAATGCAGGAAATGTCTTTTAGCTTTGTCTGATTTATTTCATGTCAATTAATTTTGCTGATTTATGGTTTTTATTCAGTTGACAGTGGCAGCCATCTGATAAAGGAGATCTTGCAGGGAGACGCTAGTTTTGTGTAAGGAGAGCTGTAAAATGAGAGTAAAATGATGGGGTTCAGTTGATAAAATGTAAATGTAATGTAATTTAGTTACTTGGAGATGAGTGGGAATGCGATGGTGGTAACTTGTTTCAAGGATGGGAGGTGCTGGGGTACATATGATTTGATTGGGAAGGAAGAAAAGTGCACATGTGATTGCTCTAATAGGGGTTAGATAAGTGGTAATAGGGGTAATTATAGGACCTGGGGTGAAGATTACAGTTTACTGTATTTGCAAATCTGTGCTGTATATTGGAATCATTGGTAGCGAATGTAAGGACACAACTACATATAAGATGTGCATTTGAAGAACTTTTTGTTTAAGTTTATTAAACGCTTTAAAAAACATGATTTAATTATATATTTTGGAATATCTACTAAGCTGTAAACATGATACTGGCATTGAATATCTGAAAGGACACTTTAATGGCACAGCTTTCTTGAGTTTTAAGTTGTAAACATCAATCAAAACTACAACTTTTCAATAGTTTAACTTTTCAAAGTATCGCCATACATTACCAGTATACAGTACCTTGCAAAAGTATTCACCCCCCTTGGCATTTTTCGTGTTTTGTTGCCTCACAACATGGAATTAACATGGTTTGTTTGAGGATTTGCATCATTTAATTTACAGAACATGCCCACCACTTTGAAGATGTTTTTTTTTTTTTATTATTGTGAAGCAAACAACAAATAGGACAAAATAACAGAAAAAGTCAATGTGCATAACTATTCACCCCCTAAAGTCAATACTTTGTAGAGCCACCTTTTGTGGCAATCACAGCTCCAAGTCACTTTGGATAAGTCTCTATGAGCTTGCCACATCTTACAAATGGGATTTTTGCCCATTCCTCCTTGCAAAACTGCTCCAGCTCCTTCAAGTTGGATGGTTTGCGCTTGTGAACAGCAATATTTAAGTCTTACCACAGATTTTCTATTGGATTGAGGTCTGGGCTTTGTTTAGGCCATTCCAACACATTTACATGTTTTATCTTAAACCACTCAAGTGTTGCTTTAGCAGTGTGTTTGGGGTCATTGTCCTGCTGGAAGGTGAACCTCCGTCCTAGCCTCAAATCACGCTCAGAGTGGTACAGGTTTTGCTCAAGAATATCCCTGTATTTAGCACCATCCATCTTTCCCTCAACTCTGACCAGTTTCCCTGTCCCCGCTTCTGAAAATCATCCCCACAGCATGATGCTGCCACCACCATGTTTCACTGTGGGGATGGTGTTCTTTGGGTGATGTGTTGGGTTTGCGCGAGACATAGCTTTTTCTTTGATGGCCGAAAAGTAAAATTTTAGTCTCATCAGACCTTCATCCATACATTTTAGGAGTCTCCCACATGCCTTTTCGCAAACGCAAAACGTGCCATTTTGTTTTTTGCTGAAAGTAATGGCTTTCTTCTGGCCCCTCTGCCATAAAGCCAACTCTACGGAGCGTACAGCTTATTGTCGTCCTATGTACAGATACTCCAGTCTGGAACTCTGCAGCTCCTCCAGGGTTACCTTAGGTCTCTGTGCTGCCTCTCTGATTAATGCCCTCCTTGCCCGGCCCGTGAGTTTTGGTGGGCGGACGTCTCTTGGCAGGTTTGCTGTTGTGCCACGTTCATTTGGTTACGATAGATTTGATGGTGCTCCTGGGGATCATCAAAGATTTGGATATTTTTTTATAACCTATCCCTGACTCAACAACATTGTCCCTTACTTGTTTGTATAGTTCCTTGGTCTTCATGGGGCCTTTCGAAAAAGGTGTGTATATGTAATGACAGATCATGTGACACTGAGATTGCACACAGGTGGACATCATTTCACTAATTATGTGTCTTCTGAAGGTAATTGGTTGCACCAGAGCTTTTTATGGGCTTCATAACAAAAGGGGTGAATACATACACACATGCCAATTTACTGTTTTCTATTTTGAAAAAATAGTTTTATGTATATATTTTTCTCATTTCACTTAACCAAATCAGACTATTGTGTTCTGATCCATCACATACAATTCAGATTAACAAAACATTGAACTTAATGCTGTAATGTAACAAAATCGGGGGGGGGATACTTTTGCAAGGCACTGTAGTTGTGCAATGATGAGACCACTCAGTTTTTTTTTATTTTTTGTGTAAATTGCCTTTAACCTCTTGCTATATACACTGTTGCATCTTCAAAGTTCTGTGTACGTGAACTGCACTATAGAAATAAAAATGCAAATGTGTACAATGAAGAACAGTATCATACTTTTCTGGCAGGTAAAGGGACACATGTCAATTCATCTGTAGAATTATTCCTCTAAATTGGATTTTTAGCAATAAAGCCAATGTTTCAGTGTGAATATTACTAAAGTATTTGTATTCTTTTTTCAGTTCACAGTCCAGAAGGCTTTGGAAGAAATAAAGACCACAGGAACTTTCTCCCATCAAGATGCCCCTTCCCTTCCAATATTGGACATCCCTGTCGTATTCCTTGATCCCCTGACTAAAATGCGGAAAGCAGAGTTGGCGAGTAGCCGCGCAAATAATATCCCACAAGGGGGAGGGAGGCCGGGCTGTGAACTTGATCTTTCAAACGTGAGTGCTGGAAAATTGGTAAGGACTTTTTACCTGATTTTCTCTTTTGACTTTAGAGACACATTTTGAAAAATGTCTTCTCCGTTATGAACAGTGGTTGGCATATGGAATACAAAGTGGCTGGTAGTTAGAATGATGATAATGGATTTTCATATGATTATTGCTTATTAACTTATGAGGTTGTCCTTAATTAATTAGGTTAAGAGACACAGGGGAGGGAGGGGGGAAAGAGACACAGGGGAGGGAGAGAGGAGGGGAAAGAGAAACAGGGGAGGGAGGGGGAGACACAGACACAGGGGAGGGAGGAGGAGACTTTACTGCTTTAATGACTTTTGACCATGTGGTTATGACCATAAACTCTTAATTAATTTGAAAATAAATATGAATTCCAGTTGAGCATCCAATTACACACCCAAATTATACTACTTATTATTTTATCAAATTATAAATAAAAAGAAAGTTTCATTCATTTTTTAATCGTGGGTTTTTCAAATACATTTCATAGATGTTTCCAGTAGTATTTGGCTGTCTGGTTTCCAGCCAACTTAACTGTGGACCCATCTAACCATTTTGCATGAAAATATAGGTAAAATATAGGTAAAGTTGAACACAATGTTTGGCTTATTAATTATAATAAAAAAATGTCATTAACCTTTTTAGTTAGAACCTCTTGAATGAAAAACAGCCAATTAATGATGCACTAATTTTTCACCCATATGATGTTCTAGGATTTCATTTTAAGACTTTTCTGTTCAGTGCTTAAAGGAAAGGACCAGTGTGGAAGTGGGGGGGGGGGGGGTGGAGGAGACACAGGGCATGGAGGGAGGAGGGGAATGAGACACAGTGGAGGGCGGGAGGAGGAGGGGAGAGAGACACAGTGGAGGGAGGAGGAGGGGAAAGAGACACAGTGGAGGGAGGAGGAGGAGGGGAAAGAGACACAGTGGAGGAAGGGAGGACAGGGGAAAGAGACACAGTGGAGGAAGGGAGGACAGGGGAAAGAGACACAGGGGAGGGAGAAGGGGAAAGAGACACTGGGGAGAGGGGGAAAGACACAGGGGATTGAGGGAGGAAGGGGGAAAGAGACACGGGAGGGAGGATGGGGTAAGACACAGGGGAGGGAGGGAAAGAGACACAGGGGAGGGAGAAGGGGAAAGAGACATAGAGGAGAGGGGGAAAGAGACACAGGAGGGATGATGGGGTAAGACACAGGGGAGGGAGGAGGGAGGGAAAGAGGCACAGGGGAGGGAGGGGGGGAAGTAGATACAGTGGAGGGAGGGGAAGAGAAAGTGGAGGGATGGGGGAAGAGACACAGTGGAAGGCGGGGGGAAGAGACTAGGTGGAGGAAGGGGGAGAGAGGGAGGGAGTAGGGGAAAGAGAAACAGGGGAGGGAGGAGGGGAAAGAGACACAGGGGAGGGAGGAGGGGAAAGAGACACGGGGGAGGGAGGAGGGGAAAGAGATACGGGGGAGGGAGGAGGGGAAAGAGATACGGAGGAGGGGAAAGAGGCACGGGGGAGGGAGGAGGTGAAAGAGGCACGGGGGAGGGAGGAGGGGAAAGAGGCACAGGGGAGGGAGGAGGGGAAAGAGGCACAGGGGAGGGAGGGAAAGAGACACGGGGAGGCAGGAGGGGAAAGTGACACAGGGGAGGGAGGAGGGGAAAGAGAAACATTGGAGGGAGGAGGGGAAAGAGACACATTGGAGGGAGGAGGGGAAAGAGACACATTGGAGGGAGGAGGGGAAAAAGACACAGGGGAGGGAAGAGGGGAAAAAGACACAGAGGAGGGAAAAGGGGAAAGAGACACTGGAGGGAGATGGGGAAAGAGAAACATTGGAGGGAGGAGGGGAAAGAGACACATTGGAGGGAGGAGGGGAAAGAGACACATTGGAGGGAGGAGGGGAAAAAGACACAGGGGAGGGAAGAGGGGAAAAAGACACAGAGGAGGGAAGAGGGGAAAGAGACACTGGAGGGGAAAGGGACACAGGAGGGAGGAGGGGAAAGAGACACGGGAGGGAGGAGGGGAAAGAGACACGGGAGGGAGGAGGGGAAAGAGACACGGGAGGGAGGAGGGGAAAGAGACACGGGAGGGAGGAGGGGAAGGAGACACGGGAGGGAGGAGGGGAAAGAGACACGGGAGGGAGGAGGGGAAAGAGACACGGGAGGGAGGAGGGGAAAGTGACACAGGGGAGGGAGGAGGGGAAAGAGAAACATTGGAGGGAGGAGGGGAAAGAGACACAATGGAGGGAGGAGGGGAAAGAGACACATTGGAGGGAGGAGGGGAAAGAGACACATTGGAGGGAGGAGGGGAAAAAGACACAGGGGAGGGAAGAGGGGAAAAAGACACAGAGGAGGGAAAAGGGGAAAGAGACACTGGAGGGAGGAGGGGAAAGAGAAACATTGGAGGGAGGAGGGGAAAGAGACACATTGGAGGGAGGAGGGGAAAGAGACACATTGGAGGGAGGAGGGGAAAAAGACACAGGGGAGGGAAGAGGGGAAAAAGACACAGAGGAGGGAAGAGGGGAAAGAGACACTGGAGGGGAAAGGGACACAGGAGGGAGGAGGGGAAAGAGACACGGGAGGGAGGAGGGGAAAGAGACACGGGAGGGAGGAGGGGAAAGAGACACGGGAGGGAGGAGGGGAAAGAGACACGGGAGGGAGGAGGGGAAAGAGACACGGGAGGGAGGAGGGGAAGGAGACACGGGAGGGAGGAGGGGAAAGAGACACGTGAGGGAAGAGGGGAAAGAGACACAGGGGAGGGATGGAAAGAAACACAGGGGAGGGACGGAGGGAAATAGACACAGGGGGAAGGAGGGAAAGCGACACAAGGGGAAGGAGGGAAAGCAACACGGGAGGGAGGAGGGGAAAGATGCAGTGGATGGAGGCGGGGGGAAGAGACAAGGTGGAGGAAGGGGGAGAGAGGGAGGGAGGAGGGGAAAGAGACACAGGGGAGGGAGGAGGGGAAAGAGACACAGGGGAGGGAGGAGGGGAAAGAGACACAGGGGAGGGAGGAGGGGAAAGAGACACGGGGAGGGAGGAGGGGAAAGAGGCACGGGGGAGGGAGGAGGGGAAAGAGGCACGGGGGAGGGAGGAGGTGAAAGAGGCACAGGGGAGGGAGGAGGGGAAAGAGGCACAGGGGAGGGAGGAGGGGAAAGAGGCACAGGGGAGGGAGGAGGGGAAAGAGGCACAGGGGAGGGAGGAAGGGAAAGAGACACAGGGGAGGCAGGAGGGGAAAGTGACACAGGGGAGGCAGGAGGGGAAAGTGACACAGGGGAGGGAGGAGGGGAAAGAGACACATTGGAGGGAGGAGGGGAAAGAGACACATTGGAGGGAGGAGGGGAAAGAGACACATTGGAGGGAGGAGGGGGAAAAGACACAGGGGAGGGAAGAGGGGAAAAAGACACAGGGGAGGGAAGAGGGGAAAGAGACACTGGGGAGGGAAGAGGGGAAAGAGACACAGGGGAGGGAAGAGGGGAAAGAGACACGGGAGGGAGGAGGGGAAAGAGACACGGGAGGGAGGAGGGGAAAGAGACACGGGAGGGAGGAGGGGAAGGAGACACGGGAGGGAGGAGGGGAAATTGACACGGGAGAGAAGAGGGGAGAAAGAGAGGGAAAAGAGACAACGGATGGAGGAGGGGAAAGAGACACGGAAGGGATAGGGGGTGTGGGAAGAGACTAGAATATTATACCGGCCAAACAACTAGTGTGTATATGTATGCGCACTATTCCCATTACTCCCAGATTTGTCTGATCTGATATACAATATATTGTATTTTGAATAGCTTAACTTGAAAATGAGAAAGAAAATTCAGAATGTAAAAAATAAATACATTTTTTTTTGTTTCACTTTTATATGACATTTTCTTTACTGTAGGCTTTTGTTTTCTTTACTAGCCTGCTCCTTGAAACTTCTAACTCAGTGGGGTGTGTCCTTGAGCATTCTGTAAACCTAACGAATGCATTAACAGTCGTACCTACAAAATGCCCATTGCGCAATACAAACTTACAGCCCTATTAAATTCCCCCAACGTGAAAACCCGTAGCCCATAACGGAGCACGCTAGACTTACAGCTTTTAAATTGGCCTCGTACAGCTATCTGCAAATGATCTGTGGGTTACAGGTGGAAAAACCCTACGGGCTGTCGAAAGCCTTTGATCTGTCAAGCCTGTAAATGTTACGTTTTCAAATCACTGTTAAATTGCTATGAATCCACTGCCGTTCAAACCCATAACCCGCAAATGGATCCAAAAAGCCTATGGGCACTAGAGAGGAAGCGCAAGGGGGTTAAAGTCCTATCCGTTGCACTATAAATGCAAATATCAACACACTACTGTACTTAATATTACAGGTATAATATTACATTTACTGATTTATTAATAATGCATTATTTCTGGAATGCGGGTCCGATCATAACTTGTAATTTAAACCTGTAAGGCATTGAAATCAAACCTCCATTTTCAGTGACGTAATGATGACCATCTTTTTTCGTATTGGCCCCGTCTAAACCTGTAACTACGTGTTTGACTAATTGATCATGTTCATGGCCACACATGCAACGTGCGCAAAAACGGTTTACAGATTTCAATGACGGCCACGCCTGTTTAATAGCTCTGTAACTCTGCGGAATTTCAAGCCCGCAGGCTTTGCGGGTGTACCAGTACCGCTATTAAAAGTCTCCTCCCACCCCACAAAGTCGATCCCTAAAAACTAAAATGGTAGATTCCACATCAATATAAACTGCATATAAAAACTATTTGAAGCTCTAATATTATTATTATTATTTTTGTCCTTAAAATGCTTCCCAGTGTCAAGTGTAATACGTCAAAAGATGCTATTTTAAATGTTGAACACAGAGTTCCTTTAATTGGAATTTTGATAACGCTCTTAGAGCCGGACAACCTACACATGGCTGTTGCATATATTGCTGTGTAGACCACTAACAATCTCTTTCTTATCTGTTAAAATGTTTCTTCTCATGGTGTTAAAACAGGTAATCAGGTAAAATCGTTCTTGTTGCAGCCGTTTAGGGAGGAACCTACAAATCATATTACAGTTTAAGTAACAGTAGACATTTGTCATGCATTTGCTAATTTGAACATTGTACACGGTTTTCTAGAACATCTGTGAACTTTTTTTTCTGCACAGTATCAGCCTTCCATTACTTTGTATTACTTATGTGTGATATCTGTGCATCAGTGCCCAATTCACATAGTCGGGAACTATACCTTTTTAGACTTTAAGCATTGCCACATTAGACTCTTAATGTCTGCTACAATTTGGTAATGGCACTTTATATGTGGATTGTGAGTGTTGATGATGATATTAGCTTTAACCATTTTATTTCACTAGAAATCTTTGATTAGAAGCTTTAGCAAACTAGATCTTGCTGTAATTGTTTCTTGTAGCTGTATGCTGTGCTGTTAGTGCTACTTTTTGCTGTATACCAACAATGCATGGCTTATATGTAGCATGTTTTACTGCTATGCCATCCATTCCTTTTGTATGTGTTATTTGATTCTTGCATGTAAACTTTATTATTTTGAATGGGGCATTTTGTAATACTTTCATATTATTTTATTCTTCTGTATAAGTGTAAGGCTTTTTCTGTGGACTACAAAGTCTCTAACATTAGAAGACTGTGTCAAGCAGAGTAACACACTTTGAAGAGAAGCTGCATTGAAATATGCGAAACAATCTTGCAAAACAAAAACAGAAAAAAAATGATTGTCTCTAAGACCCATTTTCCTACTTTTTATTAATCACAACAGAATTGGAGTCCATGCTGAATTAAAAGAAACTTATCAGTAACACAAATTTATACTGAGCTTTTCTAATGAGGATTTTTGCCCTAGTGGAAAATGGGTTTGAGCTCACCTGACTATAAAATAGTAGCAGGCATGTGTTTCTGATATATTGTTACTGTTTCAGGAGTTACAGGATACAGAGAAATTATGTTTCTTGACAGCTTTTCGTTTTTTTATTTATGTTGAAATATATTCTGATGCATCAGAAATGTTGTTATAATGTATTCAATGTGTTATTTCCCTGATTTGTGGCACTTCTATATGTCCTTTGTTTTCCTTACAGTCTATGGCAGAGGTTCTTGCTAAAAAGGAAGAGCTGGCAGATCGACTGGAGAAGGCCAATGAAGAGGCCATAGCGAGTGCCATTGCAGAAGAAGAACAGCTAACCAGAGAGATTGAAGCTGAGAACAATGACATTGAGATTGACAATGAGAGTGAATTCTCTGTAAGGCTGATTAGTCTGTATTTTAATTCTGGTCACTTTTAAGCTAGAAATAATCGGCTAGTTTATTTTATTTAAGGTGTTCAAAATAGACTTGTGCTTATCATTGCAGGCAAGCCTTGGCAGTGGAAGTATGTCATTCAGTGGAATGTCAATGGACTGGAATGAGGTTCTAGCAGATTATGAAGGTACAATGTGCATTTGTCAGCATGTTTAAACCGTTGTTTAGTAGCATTTTAGTAGCTATTTCACTGAGGAGTCAAAGGGTCAAAACATGTTCTATACAACCAATTTCCAATTTAATTTGAGCATATTTAGGCTCAGAAAGAACCTTTCAAATTTATTCCTAAAACATTACATCTGTAAATCCAGATCATGAGCGTATATGTAGGTTGCTTTTTTGCAAACACAGTGTTATGGAAAATAGTCTTTGTTTCTTTTATATGGCTTAACATTAATATTTCCTTATCACATCATCTACATCAGAGCTTCAAAGAATATTGTTTTTTTCTTAATTTTTCTTCCTAATGTATTCTTCCTTCCTTAGCTCGTGAGTCATGGAGACAGAACACATCGTGGGGAGATATAGTTGAGGAGGAGCCCTCCAGACCCCCAGGTCATGGAATCCACATGCATGAAAAGCTTTCTTCACCGTCCAGAAAAAGGTCTGCTTCATATTTAACACCCGGTGTCTGCACTGGAGTAGAACAGTTATTAATGTAATGTCATTAATGTGAGTGCTCTATCTATCATGAGCATTTACTGCAAGGTCCTTATGGATGAGTGCACAATCTAGAGACTATAGAGAGCTAGGTGTGTAAGAAACTGTTATAGCTCAGAGGAACATTGCCAAGTATTATATGCCTCCAAATGCAAAGCCATGAATCCCAGGATAAAGGGAAATCTAGTTGTTGACATATTATTCATGTACAAGTACAAATGTAGTATATATTCTTGCAGCCAAAACCAGGGAGTGAGACCAGAGGTCTGTAGCACTATTTATTGCACTATAATACAAAGAAATGTGGAATAAAAGTTCATGTTGGAGGGAAAAACTGAGATATGTAGAAATGCAGAACACACCCTGCAGACGTGATTGTTTTTCTAATGCTGCTATTAACATGTGTTTCTCAGAGGTTTGTGTGCAAAACAACTCTTAATCACTCTAAAGTATATTTTCATTAATTTATTAATCACAGAACGATTGCAGAGTCCAAAAAGAAACATGAAGAAAAGCAACTGAAAGCTCAGCAGTTAAGAGAGAAACTGCGAGAAGAGAAAGCTCTCAAACTGCAAAAGTTGCTTGAAAGGGTGAGTGATATAGGGTTTGTTTACCAACTCTGTGCAGGATACTTTTTTGCTTAGTGTCCATAAGTCACTGGGTATTTCTAGATTTACTCCAGACTTTTCAGTTGAACTTTATTTCCATTTTATTTTTTACTACAGGAGAAGGACGTCCGAAAATGGAAGGAACAATTGTTAGAGCAGAGAAGAAAAATGATGGATGAGAAGTTGCTACATGCAGAATTTAAGCGGGATGTACAATTACAGGCAATAGTGAAAAAGGCTCAAGAAGAGGAAGCAAAGGTGAGGTGATAAGCACATAAAGAGTGTGACCGACATAGTTCTACTTATTGCGAGACCTGTGAGGTTTTGAAAGTTTTATACCTGTGAGGTTTTAAAACTATATATATTTATTATTAAAATATGCTCTTTTGAAAAACTACATTTAGATTGTAAGTTTGCAAGTTTTTTATCTTGTAGGGTGCTTTGGTAAAAAAAACTTTCTACATAAGATCATAAACTCAAAGACCGGGTTCTCTGCTCTTTTTCAGTGTGTTCATTTTGTATTTTACTATAAAGTAATGCAGCATTTAATTTAATAATTTTTATATGCTACTTTGCTATAGCGAAACCTACTATTTTAGTTATTGCTGGACTACTTCCCCAGGTAGGAGGTGGCTTTGAATAAAGAAGAAGCTTCTATCTGGACAGTGAATTGGTGGCAGATCAAACTGCCAGCCAGTGCTTTCTAAAGCATTACCTGAAAGATTATTAGTTTTCAACCATACACTACCTTGAGACAGCAGCCCTAGGAAACGGCTTGCTGAAGGAAAAGGGACCTCCAACTAAAGAGTAAATGCATGTAAAGGGGAAATTTTTAAAGGCTTTGGATTGTTTTGCCTTTTAAAAACATAATGCCGATTTATCAAGTTTAGTTATTTATAATACCATATAGAACATAGTGGTAATTTTAGCAGTAAAGTATGTACGAAAGGAACCAAGTGCTGTGTAAGAGGGGTATAATACGTCACTTGAGAAAAAAGGGTGGGGGCAGCATGAGAAATCTCTCTAGTCCACATGTTACCTATCACTGCTGTAGTTAGGTAACGTAAAATACAAGCATTTATTCTGATAGATGAAATGTCCAGCTTTTGAAACACTTTTTTTCTTTATATCTCAGGTGAATGAAATTGCTTTCATCAATACTTTAGAAGCTCAGAATAAACGACACGATGTACTGGCCAAACTGAAGGAATATGAACAAAGACTGAATGAGCTGCAAGATGAGCGGCAGCGGCGGCAAGAAGAAAAACAAGCTCGTGATGAGGCTGTACAGGTACCCATTTTCTTATATTCCCTTAGACATTGTCCAAATGGCACCCAAAATTCAGCTCTCCTATTGGCTCTTTTTTTTAAGGTATTCTTCATACCTTTCTGCAAAGTCTGAATACTTTTACACTGATGATTCCGTCATTTTTCAGTTATTCTTTTATTCTGAGAATTAATATAGTATTAGTCTTTAAATTGTATATTAAATTCTCAGTTGCTGACAATTTAATGGATGTGGCTTTTTCTGGTTTCTGTCTATACGTTTCCAAACATATGTAACATGTGAGAATATGTTCCCAGCAACACAGCTTGGCTTTTTTATCCTTAGGAACGCAAGCGTGTCCTGGAAGCTGAGCGCCAGGCACGTGTTGAAGAGCTTCTGATGAAGAGGAAAGAACAAGAAGCTCGTATAGAGATGCAGCGCCAAGAGAAGGAAAAAGCACGAGAAGATGCCGCTAGAGAGAGAGCCAGGTATTGTTACAGAGAGTATTGGTTAGTCTTACTCAAGCTAAAATATACATTTTAACAGATAAGTAGAATGAACAATAGGGTTCATATGCAGAATTCTGTAGAGATACATTTTCAAATCCAATCTTTTTGAAATAAATATATAAGATCATATTATGATTCCTCTACTGTTAACTGCATAGACTTCTAATCATATCTAAGCAGAAGTTAACAAATATATGGGAAGACAAGTCTAGAACATACAAGACCTATATCCCTATATATTAGTATACTTATGCACTGATTCTGCCTTCTGTGTAATAATAAATAAAACCATATACAAAACTTTTCAGTATAGATTAAATTTATTGCAAATGAACAGTGGGAAATCTCTGTGTATGTCTGATTACTCAATAACAGGGCCCTCCATCCTTTGCAGTTTGAAATTATTCTTGACTTGTACTTAACTCACGTATAGAGCTACAGAATATGTTGGCGCATTATAAATAAAGGATAATAAATAAAGGATAATAAATAAATAATAATAGGTTTATCCATGAACTGTAAAATGGTTCCTTCATATGCAATAGTGGCACAGTTCTTAAAGTCACCCCTAAAACAAGTTGCTTTTTAGGTTGTTTTTAAAGAGCATGACTACCAGCCCTATTAAATTCCCTGAACGTATAAAACCGTAGCCTGTAAGGCTATTAAATTGGCCCCATAAAGCAACCATCCAACAACTTGCGGGGTAAGGGCAAAAAAAAACCGATGGGATGTCGACAATTTAACTCCTTGGCTGCAAATCCTTTGTTCTGTCAAGCCTTTAAGGGTTACGTTCCAATCATGCTATTAAATTGCAACAAATTCGCTGGCATTCAAGCCTGTAACCTGCAAATGGAGCCAAAAAGCCACCGGGTACTAGAGAGGACCAGCTAGTGGGGTAAAGTCCAATCCGTAGCACTGTAAATGCAAATATCAACACACTACTGTACTTATAATTAAAGGGAAAGTGATGTTAGGTATTACACTTAATAGCACAACATTCCCAAGCTCGCAAATCTGCAATATTATTTTTTTTTATTTTTTTTTTATTTCCGTGTTATATTGATCCCGGCAATCAATGTGTTAATACATATAATGGAACTTGCATGGACTAGAATATAACATTTACGGATTTATTAATTTTGCAATATTTCTGGAATGTGGGTCCGATTGAAACTCATTATTTAAACTTGTAAGGCTTTGAAATCTAACCTCCGTTTTTCAGTGATGTAATAGTGACGATCTCTTTTGCCATTGGCTCCGTCTAAACCCGTAACTACAGGTTTGACTAATTGATCATGTTCACAGCCGCACATGCAACGCGCGCAAGAATGGTTTACGGCTTGCGTCTCCGGCCTGTAGCTCACGGCCTTGTTTAATTTAATAGCTCTGTAACGCAGCAGAATTTCAAGCCTGCAGGCTTTGTGGGTGTCCCATTGCCGCTACGGGCTTGGAATTTAATAGGGCTGTATATGTTGTATTATCCATTGTTTTCCAAAGTGAATGGGTCCTGCTAGAGTCCATGCTGTTGTTGTTGCTGCATTTATATGCAAATGAGTGTCTTACACACATTAATTTGTTGCATTGATGTGCTTATTAGGATTACACGCTGCTGGTCTGTCTCTATATGGGCCAAAATAAAGACCCTCTATGTTATCTGACAGTTAGACCTCTCTCCCACCCTTATCAAGTACTCAGGAGCACATTAGCAATCAATTACTGCAAAATCAATTCTAAATATTTCAGAAATGATTTACTGTGGAGGAAGACTGCTAGTATAGTGTATAGCCAGTTTTCAATTAAACCAGCTTCCTCTTGGAGTGTCAGAGTCCCTTTAATTACTGTGTCGAAACAAACAGAAAAACCCTGTACATAATTCAGCATGAAAGGATGATATAATTTGCATGATAAGTTTAATTTATGATAAGGTATTAATAACCTATACAAATTTGGAGACATGTCAGACTGGTCTTAATCAAGTCACAAAATCCAGAGAAATTCCATTTATATGAGGCTGCTGCTTACTCTTCAAAAATGTGATACCTTAGTGTATAGATTGATATCCCAATATCTTAGGAGATGAGTGTGCACTGATCTGTTGATTAATGTTTCCTTGTGATCACTTACCAAGAATGAGACAGAAGACATTGCATTGTCCTTACCTTATCAATGTTCATGCTAAAATGTAATCCGTATTGCTTCTGACTTTATAAGGAGAGGCGCAACTCTCGAAAGCTTGTCACTAACTAGAACGTATCACTATATACGGAAATACGCTGATTATACTTCCTTAATTCAGAAATATAAATTATTCAGTGCAATAATCTGCTGGATCGTATGTGAAGCTTCACTAGTATTTACTACATAAATCATTACAGTGGCCACTGGGCATCAAGAATTTCTATCACTTTTCCCCTTTTTATACTGTGAAACTGTATTCCTGTTATTTTTGGGTGACTTAATTCTGCTATTGAGGTTTCATGGTGCATTAAATAGTTTCTTGGCATGTTTGCCCTGTGCAGAAGTAAAAATCTAATTGACCATGCTTTATGAGAACACCTATCCCAGTGTTCCGCTAAATCAGTAGCTTCTTTAGTGTTTCTGCAAAAAAATTAAATCCACTTTATGATGAACCTCATTCTTTGTTGAGAATTAAGCAATATTTTATTATTATTATTGTTGTTGTTGTACTTTTGATTAAAGGGCAACTGAAAATATTATTTTGTTTTTTAAATGAATAGCAAATACTTATTAGTAGCGGCCAAAATATAGAAATATGTTAAAATACTAAAAACTGACTTTGGATTCCACCCATGATTTTATTTTTTTATTAGTTGAAAATATTAGGTGGGAGAGAAGGTCCTCCTCCCTTGACTGCTACATTTTTTTAAATGTAAGTTTACACTTTTGCCAAAAATAAGTATGTAGTATATCTGCTGAATGTAAGTATTTACTTTCAGCTGCCTGTAAAGGGGCATGGAAGGTTTCTAGATTTCACTAGGAATATTATATACCTGTATCTATTTACTTTTATCTACTTTATTTTATTAATAAGTGTTTTGGTCTGCCCTCTGTAGCTCATGCAGTTCATGAATATACAGACTGTGAAGTTCAGTGGTTCAAATGATCTAATTTAATGACCTCTCTCAAGCAGCATGATGCAGAAAGTTTCCACTGATAGTTACTGTAAGACACTGCACACTTTGTATTTACAGGTACATTTATCTTCATGAGCTGCAGGGAAGAGACTAGTTAGGAACGATTCGTAAGATGTTAGGCAGATCAAAAAACAAAGTACACAAAAGTAAAGAGATACAAAGGTATACTCCTAGGGAAGTCCAAAAACCTTCCATGTCCCTTTAAGTATCAGAGCTGTTGTATTGTTATTGCTGTGTACCAGTTACACCCATTGAACCATAAAACAAAATAAGTACAACTAGAAGTTGTTCGCCATTAGCACCTTCACACAAACCTTGAAATATAATTCTTACAAATGATGTATAGCATTGGGTATTATCCTTATTGAGTTTTTTTAAATGGCTTGTGGTAGCTGATTCCATCAAATAATAGTATCTTCTTTTATTTAGAGGGTGTATAATTGGTCCTATCTGAGATGAGCAGCTTCAGTTACATTTAAACCTACAGAAATTTCCAACACCCATTTGCACCCAGGAAAATCTGCTCCTGGTTTAACCTCTAAAGGAAACAAAGTTAATGCATATATTTAAAATTGTCTGTGTGCACTCAGCAACCCCACTCCAGCTATACATCTGGCGACAATTAAACCTTCATATGAAAGGGACTGTGTAGTGAAGCAGCCGGCTGAATGCGTGGGAATCCATACGCTACATTAACTGGATTTCTAATAGAGCTTAAGATGTCATTAAAGGAAGATTTAGACTGCATACACCTCAAACCTCCTTTATGGAAAACTGTCATATATGTAAAATTAGATCATTGATTTGCAAACTAATAAATCTTCTACAAGTGGTTTGTTATATTCTACATGAATTTACAGAATCATTTTTAAACATATTTATTTAAACTGGTTAGTAGTGATGTCCCGAACAGTTCGCCGGAGAACTATTCGCGGCGATTTTCGCATGTTCGCGTCCGCCACGAACAGCAAACACATGCGCTTTTCGGTTCGCCCCCTATACTTTATCATTGAGGAAACTTTGTACATCATTTATTTTATTTTATAATTCTTTTTGTGTAATCTATGCCTGCTTGCCAGCGTGTGTGTGTGACAGGCTAACACCTAATAGCTTATATTGTGCTTATTTTCACTACTCATACCTGGTGGTGTAACATACATTGAAAACAACCATTTTTTTCCTGTAATCTAATTTCAGTTGCCTGCCTGTGTCAGGCTCACAGCTTATATTATGCTCAGTGACATAAAACAACACTTTTTTGACTGTAATATATATTATGAATAGTAGTTGCCTGCCTACAGGCGTGTGTGTGAAGCCTATTGCATCTACTCTGCCAACTTTTGCCAGTGCACAGTGACACTCATATCTGGTGGCACCTTAGATTGCACGCGCAGTGCCCCAAATTTGAAGTGGGAGGACCGACCAAGCATCTTTTTCCATCTCCCTGTTCCAAAAATCCATGCCATATACACATCCCCTGATAGGTAACGTAACAGGTATTAAACTGATTGGAATGAGTAGTACAACTTAATACACCTCTCCTATCTGGTGGCACCTTAGATTGCATGTGCAGTGCCCCAAATTCGAAGTAGGAGGTCCGACCAAGCATCTTTTTCCATCACCCTGTTCCAAAAATCCATGCCATATACACGTCCCCTAATAGTGGACGTAACAGGGATTAAACCGATAGGAATAGTACTACTTAACAGTACACACCTTATAATAACGCAGACAGAGGCAACGCGTATAATCTTCCATGCTGTGCAGTGGAAGCCCCCAGACTCTGACCTGTGTATAATATTCCATGCTGGGCAGTGGAAGCCCCCAGACTCTGACCTGTGTATAATATTCCACGCTGTGCAGTGGAAGCCCCCAGACTCTGACCTGTGTATAATATTCCATGCTGGGCAGTGGAAGCCCCCAGACTCTGACCTGTGTATAATATTCCATGCTGGGCAGTGGAAGCCCCCAGACTCTGACCTGTGTATAATATTCCATGCTGGGCAGTGGAAGCCCCCAGACTCTGACCTGTGAATAATCTTCCATGCTGGGCAGTGGAAGCCCCCAGACTCTGACCTGTGTATAATCTTCCATGCTGGGCAGTGGAAGCCCCCAGACTCTGGGAGTCTGAAGAAGAGGAGTCAGAGGAGGAAGGTAGCTTTGAGGAGGTGGAAGACCAAACACAGCAGGCGTCCCATGGCGCTTGTTGTACCCTTTCGGGGATCCTTGGTGGCTGGGTGGAGGAAGAGACCTTCAATGACATCAGTGAGGACAAGGAACGGGACATGGCTAGCTTCGTATCCAACCTTGTGCAAATGGGGAGTTTGCGGTTGTGCAAAGGGACTGTTTGCGGTTGTTTGCGGTGCATTAAACGGGGAGATTGGTCTGTTACTGTGAAGCGGGTGTAACCCTTACACTACCTGATCAATACAACATCATACCTGATGTTTTAAAGCACGTTATTCCAAACAATTTAGGAATGTTAGGTGATTTATGCCCTTTACGGCTTAAAACCAGACTCTGCATCAACTATGTAATTTTCTGTGGGAGTTTTGCCATGGTTCCCCCTCCGGCATGCCACAGTCCAGGTGTTGGTCCCCTTGAAACAACTTTCCCATCACTATTGTGGCCAGAAAGAGTCCCTGTGGGTTTTTAAATTCGCCTGCCCATTGAAGTCTATGGCGGTTCGCCGGGTTCGCCCGTTCGCGAACATTTGATGGAAGTTTGGGTCCGCTGTTCGCGAACCGAAAATTTGACGTTCGCGACATCACTACTGGTTAGTTTCCAGGTGACCTTTGCCATTGTGTGAGAAAATATGTGTGTGTTTTGCTTGCTTTTAAGGAATAATGGACACCCAAACTATTTCTGTAAGGTTTTGGGGGCCTGATAGTGACGTCCACTGACTAGGACTGGGTGGGGCACTTGCTGTATGCCTATTGACAGTAGGTGAGTGCTGGAGATCCTATGTAATGTCATATTGTTATTAATGTAGTTGGTCTTTTCCTGAGGGGGCTTGTTAATTGGACCTTCCAAGCAGTAGGGGCTGCACAGCTTTAATAACAGAGTCTAGGAAAGTGTACTTCACAGTCAGCCACAGTTTTACGGCTAGCTCTGCTAATTGTGACTGTATGTAAATGCTATGATTTTGTTAATTTGCTATTTGAAGCTTTTCTCCATTAATTTTATTTATCTACAAATTATCTATGCACTATAGTCCGGCGCATATGAGCGAAGCTCCAGGCCATTAATTCATAATTTATACTATATCCTTGCAATGGAACGTGAACTGAGAGACGAACACATTGCTATTTTACTACTCTAATCTAAATATTTGCATATAATCGTATGCCCTCTCTTTATTATAATGCCCACAACATAGTTGCAAGCAAAAATTGCTTTTATTTCCATAACCATAGGACTTATCAAGATTCAACAAAGACTTTGCAAATCTCTATATAACTTGCTTCTTTACTGTTTACCTGTTCACAGCAGAAGATTGCACTAGAATACTGCACCTACTCCATCACAGATCCCCAGTTAAGCCCTATGTACACTCCAACCTTCAGCAAAATACTCCTTGCAGCACAAGACTTATATAGAACAACTTACTTATAGCAATTATGCCAATTAATCACATTGAGTAAAAATAACTGGTGCATTATAGCACGTCTACATGGGAACCAAAAATACATATTCAGACAGAGTTTCAATCTGTATCAATCATCTGTTCAAATTGTTGAGTAGTTATTCTGACTCAGAAGAAAACCACATTTGTGCATTTCCACTTGATGCCTATTGCATTTCCAACTTTTGCCACAGTTGGATGTAGGATGCATCTATGAACTGAACATCTTGGTCCCAGTGCTGCCTTCAAGATTGCTTGTGTGACTATTATATAGTCCTAACTGGTGCCGATGATACGATATTCATGTGGTGATTTCATCACTGCATTTGTGTATACCATACCTAGCTTTCAATAGATTTTTAAATATATTACATTTTGTTATCCAAGCCTGAACCGTTGGTGATTCTTAATGAAGCCTGTCACAAATCTTCTGGTCTGATATACAGTACTTCATCCCATGCAGTAATATGACAATCCAGGTAATTTTTCTGTTAAAAAGAAGATACAGTTTGTGATACAACAATCATTTTAGGTGGTAATTAGTGGTGATACATTCCATTTGAAATGCTAATTCACAGAAATAACTTTATAGCTTGAATTACTCATATTTGATAGACTGATCTGAACTATGTCCTTAAAATGTTACAGTGGATTATTCTATCATTTCACAAACTGAGTGTTGAAGTAGCTATTAATGTAATACAAATATAATACCAAAATCTGTCCTTTTTAACTGCCCAAAATCTTCCCACTTTATTTGAATGAGAAAATGTACTTATTTAGGCATTGGACTTTCCATGCATCCTCTCTTATCACATTGGTGCACGCTCACCACCGCACTCTATGCATTCTGTGTCCCACTTGAACTTGTCTTTTTATCTTTAGCATGTTTTCGTCTTTAACACTCTTTTGCAGTCTGCTGTTGTGCATTTTACTTTCAGAATTACATAGCAATTAATGTATTCTCTTCTTCAGCTGGAAGTTTGGAAGCAGACCGTGAACTCAACACTATTTAGTTTCTTCCCTCTACTTTCCAGTTAGACTAAGTTAATAGGAAGTGACTAATAAAATGATAAATTACTATCTAGGGTTTAATTTTTCCAAAACTTCAGCTGCCCTCTTACTGGTCTCTACATTACTAGCAACCCCTTTATAGTCTCATCACACAAAACAGCTTCATCTCTCTGAGGTCAGCATGGTTTTTTCATTAGACAGTATCTTTTCTATACATCTTTTTGTTCAGATAATATATTTGGTTTAAATGTGTTTATGCTACAGATTTATCCATCTGCTTAATGCTTACACAATCACCTAACTAAACCTAACAAAAATCTAATGACAACCGCTAGCTTGACTGTCTTTTCTTGATGTCCCATAATGATACTGAACACATCTAAAGCCAGACCTTTAATAATCCCTCTCTTCATAAACACACCAAAAAATATTATTTGCCTGCCATACCACTAATTAACTATAGAACCTTGTATATCTCTCTCTACACCAATCCATACTTAATTCTACAATACAACCTATTTTACACAGTCCTTGTTCTTAATTTTCTTTCACAATATTCCAGAGTCCTATTTCAATTGTTTCCTTACCAGTTTTACTGCAACTCCCTCACAGCCTTCATCTCCACATATATGTTAATACTACAGCTTTATTATTTCTCTGTCCTGCATCTTGTTTTCCTCTCATAATCTACCTTGACTTCCATGTAAAATACACCTTTACTGAGCCAGCAGTTTGTCCTCATGGTCCATATGATCCATGGGAACTTCCCCTGCAGTCCACTTCTTGCACTTTTGGGTGTGAAATATTTGTTTTCTTCCACAGTACAGTCTGTGGTCTTCATTTTCAGCCATGATAGCTCTCTGTTTTTGGGCATGTATACACATATTGATATTTGTGTGTATCTCTATCTCCTTCTAGATACGTCCTTGTGAATATTTGTGTATTCACAATGTGTTTCTATATAATGGGTTCATATATCCTCTCACTGACAGCAAATTAAAACACTTTGCGTACTGGCTCAGAGGCCTGCTTATCACTCATATCCATCCATAAAATATGCTCATTTGAAGAACTGCACTTGAAAATATACAAAATGTTTTAAAATAGAAAATACTAATAGTGCCTCTAATTTATTATATTTTACTAGCGACTTCCTTCCGCGCTCATTGCGAGCCTCGCGCTGAGCGCCTTTGGCGATTACCGCGTGGCTTGCAGAGAGCGCCTTTGGCGCTCATTGCGAGGCTCTTGGTTGTTTGTGTGCTATGAGCAGCGTTGGTCTTTTTTTTTGGTATGGCAATGAATAATTAATCAAATAAGAAATGAATATACTTAACCTATTGTGAAGTAATACCGTATTGGTCCGAATATAAGCCGCACCCGCATATAAGCCGCACCCGTAAAGTTCAAGGGGAAAAAATTTAAAAAAGATAGTACTCAAATATAAGCCGCACCCGTAAAATTGGAGAGAAAAAGACTCTCAAAGTGATCAGCCATTGCAAGAAATAGGCTTCCTAATTAGTACTGTAGCTTTTTTTGCAGGTTACAGGCTTTACAGGATGTTAGAATCACTAAAACCTTAAATCGCTGTTCAATACCGCAGTCTAAAGCACAAAAATCGGCACCCTTAACTCGCAATCGTGCAAATCGGCAGTAATTTTGCATCCGCGAAGAGAAGTCGCACGCGTTACAAGCAAAGATTGCAAATCGGCAATGATTTTTTGACGGTCGCGAATATAAGCCGCACCCGTAACTCGCAAGCCCAAAAATCGGAAAAAAGGTGCGGCTTATATTCGGACCAATACGGTATATGCAGGAAGCATTGTGTTGAAGAGCTGGCAATCTGTTTTCATGTTGCTGCAGCATCAGTGCTGTGGAGCTGCTGTGTAAGCGTCATGAATGTGTGCGTGTGCAGTGTGTAGTGTAATAGTGTGCGTGCGCAAGGCAAATCCGTTAGGGTAGCTGTGTAGTTCCGGATTGTATAAGTTAGTGTTCTAAAATGGCGCCTAATGTGTGGTATGCGGCTGTGGCTGATTTATCGTCCTTAGTTTCGGATGTCGTCCGACTTTTTCGGAAAACCCGTAGGTGTTTGGTGGTATTTTGCGTGTTTAGGGTCCTTTAGCCTCGTTTTCATTTTGTTTGGTGGCCATTTTTTCTCTTGCTTAGGTGATTTTCGGGTGTCTAAACTCCGAAATTTGGACTTAAATCGAGATGTAAGTTCACTTGCAGAGGTTCTGGGTGCCCCTCCTTGCTGTGGGTAAGATTTTTATCTGTTGGTTGTGTGTATTTAATGGGTTTCTAATGTTTTTGCGGTTGCGTGGGTTGCGTCCTTGTTTTCGGATCTCGTACGTCTTTTTCAGAAAAAACGTAGGTGTTTGGTGGTGTTTTGCGTCTTTAGAGTGCTGTAGCCTTGTTTTAGTTTTGTTTGGTGGCCATTTTTTCTCTTGCTTAGGGGATTTTCGGGTGTCTAAACCTTTTTATTTGGAGTTAAATTGAGGTGTAACTTCAGTTTTCGAGGTCCTGAGTGCCCCCCCTTGCTGTAGGTAAGCTTTTTATGTATTTGTTGTGTTTATTTATTGTGTTTTGCATGTTTTCATGTGCGCAGGTTTTTTTTTGTTTTTTTTTTTGCAAGGTCGTAACCCGTCTCGTATTTTTGTTTCGTAACTCCGTAAATTGTGCGAGGTCCGCAGTTGCTGGCAGGGAGCGCCTTTGGCACTCCTTGCCAGCAACTGCGGCCCTCGCTTTGCGAGCCCTCAGCGTTAGCAACAACCCGCACTTATGAATACTATATATGTGATAGGCAATTAGATTTCAGTGGAATCGAACATGTTGGGTTCTACTGATGTGGGAATAAACTTTGAATGCATTGAAAGCTTCTGCCTGCACAGTTGTAGCAGCTACAACTTTCAGTGATTATATTAGGAGCAATGGAAAGCTTGGTCTACAAGAACACGCCTTCATGAGTGTGCCTCAAGTTTTATATATTATAAGGTTTATGTATTACAAATTGGGTATTGTGGTATGAGATTACATGTGTTACTTGTCATACATCTATATCATTCATATCTTACACATGTATTGCAATATTTTTTTCTACTTTTTATTTTTTCATTAAAGGGACAGAGAAGAGAGACTGGCAGCATTGACAGCAGCTCAGCAAGAAGCTATGGAGGAACTTCAGAAGAAGATCCAGCTGAAGGTGTGTATTGGAGCAGTCAACCACTTGCTGCTCCCCAGGCTTCACTTTGAGTGCATAAAATAGCCAAATAAAAATATTATAAATTTCCATGCCATAACTACCCATAGCTCTTTCTGGCTATGAGGGAGTTAAGCTCCACTATGTTTTCTATTAAATCACAAATTAATGCCTGGGGTATTTTATGTGTATATTCTGTGGGGAGAAGGATAGATTCAAAGCATTCCCTCTACTAATTTCATAGCCTAGAAAGCTAGATATTGGGAACAGATAAGCAGCATCTAGCCCACCTAGTCTGCTAGTGAAGGACAGGACATGTCATTTACTACACTGAAGGAACCCGCCTATGAGCCTGGAAGAGCCCAGCCACTAATGATCCCTATGCCTCAGGCCAGTTTCCCGCTCTCTAGATGTTATCAGTGTGTGTCTGTGAGGGGAGCTCTCTCCAGCAGACTCCTATGTTACTGCTTCACCGCATCCTGAGTTTAGAGTCAATTAGCAATGTTAGGCTGCCTCTCAAATATTGCTCACTGTTCAGAGCCACAATCCTCCTTTATAACTTTAGAAGAAGGTTCTGGTTGTGATTAGAAAGAAGGGGCTACCATGCAGATCTGGGTAGGCAGACTTTTTGCAGTATTAAAGGGGCATGTCCAGCTTTACACAGACAAAAATAGTGAGGCCACAACAAGCATGACGGGACATCAAACAGCAATTTCAGCTATTGTCTGGTTACACTAAATTTTATTTAACACCCTACTTGACAGAATAGACAGAATTTCTTGTTATCCCTAGCCGAACACAAATATTTCCATTGTTCTCAATGGCAGAGTTTTACCTTATTAGTTAGTGTCTAATATACCTACTATATTTCTGGTACAATTACTGCTGCTTAATTTATGGTGTGCATATATATATATATATATATATATATATATACACATTTAAATGTATTTATATATATGCACACACGTAGTAAGTATAATAGTCAGTGAGGGCTGTTCTGGCAGCAGCAGCAGCTTTCACTCCTCACACACAGGTACATTCGGCTGTAGAGTGCGGTGCTGAACCCGGGGAATGTAACTCCAACACTGCACTGGCTCAGTCACTCATGCCTGTCTGCTTCCAGGTAAAACTGAATTACAGAGATGTACAGTGAATGAAATCTAGGTGCCTATAAGCACTTTGTGGCATTGCAACCTGGCTCCTGGCATTTGAGCAATTTATATATATATATATATATATATATATATATATATACATACATACATACATATATATATATATATATATATATATATATATATATATATATATATATATATATATATATATATATATATATATATATATATGTGTGTGGGGGGGGGGGGAATAACCGAGGTGCAAACAACTCAAGTGAGAGATCTGAAAAGGCCAAAAAACAAACGGAGCAGCAGACAGCTCGTTTGGCCCTGTGTCATGCAGGGTACAGCTGCTCCTGAGGTGCAGGCATATACAAAGAAATGATCAGTCTATAATTTTTATGGTAGGTGTATTTTAACAGTTAGAGACAGAATAACAAAGAACAAGAAAAACGCATGTCAAAAAAGGTATAAATTGATTTGCAGGTCAGTGAGGGAAATAAGTATTTGATCAGTCAGCAAGATTTCTGGCTCTCTTGTGGTCTTCTATACAGGTAATGAGCTGAGATTAGGAGCACTCTCTTAAAGGGATTGCTCCTAATCTCAGCTCGTTACCTGTATAAAAGACACCTGTCCACAAAAGCAATCAATCAGATTCCAAACTCTCCACCATGGCCAAGACCAAAGAGCTGTCCAAGGATGTCAGGGACAGGATTGTAAACCTACACAAGGCTGGAATGGGCTACAAGACTTGGGGAGAAGGTGACAACAGTTGGTGCGATTATTCGCAAATGGAAGAAACACAAAATAACTGTCAGTCTCCCTCGGCCTGGTGCTCCATGCAAGTTCTCACCTTGTGGAGTTTCAATGATCATGAGAACGGTGAGGAATCAGGCTAGAACTACATGGGAGGATCTTGTTAAAGATGTCAAGGGAGCTGGGACCGTAGTCACCAAGAAAACATTTGGTAACACACTACGCCGTGAAGGACTGAAATCCTGCAGTGCCCGCAAGTTCCCCCTGCTCAAGAAAGCACATGTACAGGCGCGTCTGAAGTTTGCCAATCAACATTCTGAATGATTCAGAGGAGAACTGGGTGAAAGTGTTGTGGTCACATGAAACCAAAATGAAGCTCTTTGGCATCAACTCAACTCGCCGTGTTTGGAGGAGGAGGAATGCCGCCTATAATCCCCACTGTCAAACATGGAGGTGGAAACATTATGCTTTGGGGCTGTTTTTCTGCTAAGAGGACAGGACAACTGCACCGCATCAAAGGGACGATGGACAGGGCCATGTACCGTCAAATCTTGGGTGAGAACCTCCTTCCCTCAGCCAGGGCATTGAAAATGGGTCGTGGATGGGTATCCCAGCATGACAATAACCCAAAACACATAGCCAAGGCAGCAAAGAAGTGGCTCAAGAAGAAGCACATTAAGGTCCTGTAGTGAGTGGCCTAGCCAGTCTCCAGACCTTAATCCCATAGAAAATCGGTGGAGGGAGGTACGAGTTGCCAAACATCAGTCTCAAAAACTTAATGCCCTGGAGAGGATCTACAAAGAGGAGTGGGACAAAATCTCTCCTGAGACATGTGCAAACCTGGTGGCCGACTACAAGAAACGACTGACCTCAGTACTTGGTGGCAAAACCCTTGTTGGCAATCACAAAGTTGAAGGGGTCAAATACTTATTTCCCTCATTGACCTCAAATCAATTTATAGCTTTTTTGACATGCGTTTTTCTTGTTTTTTTTTTTGTTTTTTTTTTGTTATTCTGTCTCTCACTGTTAAAATACACCTACCATTAATATATATATATATATATATATATATATATATATATATATATAAATAAATACAGATAGATAGATATACACACTCAATTTGTTCCTGTGGTAAGTTTATTATGTCTCAAATAAGAAATATAAAATTAAAGGTGAGGCATTCTTCAAGTTTTTATACTTAACACAGTATAATATGCAATACAAGACAACACTATGTGTATGTATATATTAAAATGTACTTGTTTCCAACAAGATTTTTTCTTTCCTGTAAGAAGTTTTATTGTGGACAGCTCAACATTCATTCACTTGTGGGTTATTTCTGTGATCTCTCATTTCAGCACGATGAGAGTATTCGGAGGCACCTAGAACAAATTGAGCAAAGGAAGGAGAAGGCAGCTGAGTTAAGCAGTGGAAGACACGCAAACACAGACTATGCTCCTAAACTCACCCCATATGAGCGGAAGAAGCAGTGTACTCTGTGTAATGTGATGGTGAGTGATAAAGATCCATGCCCCATGACTGTGTAGCTTAGATCACGTCATATGGTACTCTGTTCTTTTAGTTAGTGGATGTATTTTGTGCTTATAACCACCACTCCCTATAACCACCACTCCCTATGGAATCAAGGTTATTTCCTTGCAGAAAACTTCACTAGCCGTTGAACATGAGGTACTTCATTAGGTACTTTTCCCCAAAACATTGTTTTAAATGCACTAAAATAAAATCGAACCTTTCCCCTGATACTAGAATTGCATCTGACTCAGGGTTTTCAGTTTTTCTTTTATAAATATATATATATATATATATATATATATCTTTTCATTGAAGGTTCACATAGGTTTAGGTTTCAACAATATAGGTAGTTGTAGAGTAGAGTAGGTAGAGTCCTGTAAAAAATGCAGTTTTTGTTTTGGCTGACACTTTGGATGCGCAGAATTTTTGCACTGATGTAGTAAAAATGTGTCCATGTTTTCAATATGACTAATTAATACAAATCTCCCATGCACTAATAAAGTACACCATGACATTGTTTTGCTTACTGATCCACACATTAGTGTACAGAGCTACAGAGACAATTATGTATATTCAAAAAAATATTTTGTTTTTAAAATGGCAGATACAAAGTATGATCAATATTTATGTTTTTTTATAAGATGATATACAACACAAATTGTGTCCATCTTAACCCTTATTGCTCAGAAATTCAGACCTTATGATATGGACATTCACTCTCTTTGTAATATTATATTTTTTATTTTCTTCTGAGAGCCTTCTCTAAGTCTATTTAATTCAATCTTTTATTATTGTACCACATAAATCTAAATCTTTTATTATTGTGCCACATGCTAACTAATACTAACAATCGTTTGTTATGCTCATAATGGGATACTTCATGGTCTAGTCTTTACTGTTAATATTTTCAACTTTATATAATGTTTTCCATAATATTAGAATTAGAAGTTTTAGGTTAGATAAGTTATCATACTACATAGAAGGTAATGAAACTGTCATAGTATAAGCAAAGGTTTACAGTGGGTTAGAAAGCTATGGGTAGACGTTAATCTACATTTCACACAGAGTGAAGATTCTTTTAAGAAAATAACCTTTATTTCACTAGTTGGAGGATAACCTCCTACCTGGACTTGATGTTACATGTGTTATTGGGATACTAGGAAAATGCCCGTCAAAAATAACGGCAATAAAATTGTAAGGCTAACAATGCTGTTTGCCACAATGTGAGGCTTTTTCTCCTCTGAGCACCTTCGGCGCTCATCACAAACCTCTCCCCCGGTGTACTTCAACTTTCCTACTTTGTAATGATCACCTTCGACGTGCATCGCGAGCCCCACGATGAGCGCCTTTGGCGTTTATCGTGTGGCTCGCAATGAGCACCTTCGGCTATCATTGCAACCCTCTCCTGCTCACGGTGCTCCTCTCAGTGGCTACTGTATGGCCTGCTTGTTCATGTAAGTGTTAATGTCTTTGTCGTGGGGTATTTTCTAAGTCCTGCGTGCCTGGTGTTGCTTAGCCTTGTTTTCATCCTGTTTCAGAATTTTTACGTTTTTCGGCCGCCATTTTTTTCCTCGCTTAACCGATTTTCGATTGCCGAAAAACGCCAAATATGGCTCAAATTTGCTTGCAACCTCACTCCCTGGCTTCCTTCCTCTGCGACGCTGGCGATGAGGGACTGCAGGGCCTGCAATGAGCGCCTTTGGCCTTCATTGCAGCTTAAATCCCGCGTGCCTCAACTGCTTGCCTCGCAAGTGCATTACCAACATCCAACTCGCATGTGTGACGCTTTGCAAGGTCGCAACTGCGTTACCAACATCGCAAACGTTTCGGACAGTCGCAAGATCCACAACTATATATGTGATTCCCCTAGCTCCTGTATTGTATTGTAATGACCAACATTGATTAACTTGTATTAATAATATTTAGTATCTGTGTAGCAGTAAACAGTTGAGTAGAATTACCTTTTATCAGAAACATTACACATTGTATATCATGAGATATATAATTTATTTGCGCTTACATATTGTGTCGTTTAAGTTACTTCCAACACAAAACTTGTACTGCATGTCTAGCCTTGTTTACCTCATTCTCAGAACCTGCACACCTTGGGCAGCAGGGGTTACCTCGTAGCTTGAATACTCTCTCTCTTTCTCTCTCTCTATCTATCTCTATCTCTATCTCACCAAGCAAGACTGCTGTTGTATATACATTAAATGTTATAATACATCCAAATTCCAGTAAAAGAAGCAAGAGTTCTGAGTGAGAATAGCAGGATTCACATTGTGTTTGGATGTGAGAGTGCTCGGGCTATGCGCTCACACAATAAAGAATGGTTTGAGGAGAGGGTTGGGGGACTTTAGATAAGGGAAACTGGAGTGTATTATGACTTTGTGGGGCATGAAATGATCAAGGGGAAGGTACTATTGTAAGGCTGGCAATGCTGTTTGCCACAATATAATTTGAGATGACCAGATCCACTGCATTATACAATGCCTGGGGGTCAGATTACATATTATGGAATTATCTACAAGCAGTATTAGCATAGTAAAATAATATATAAATTCTTCCCACCAGATTTCTTCTGAAGTTTACCTCTTCAGCCATATTAAAGGGAAGAAACACCAAATGGCTGTGAGAGAGAACAGCAGCATCCAAGGCAGGGAACTATCTGATGAAGAAGTGGTGAGTAATTAAATATAATAATTGTTTCTGGACAGCATTATATGTCTTGTTAAAATAACACCAAGTCAAACGTTTGTTTTGTCTGTTTAATAGAGCAGGCTTCACATTTTTGCCTTTTTTTTTTTTTTTTGTACCGGCTGGATTTTAAACTCCTCAAGATCCAACAGACAAGACAGTCCATGATTTAGGTCAAACACTGAACAAACACGAGGTAACAAACTAGTATTCAACAGGCAGTGGAGTCTCAAATTGCTTCACCTGTGTTTTCACAAAGGGTTTTACCAAAAACATGCCCTTTGGTGGGTCTTGAGGAGAGGTTTGGGAACTGCGGTTTTAAATTATACAAAGTGGTAGGATGATTTCGGAGGGCTTGTGCATTCAAATTGTTTTGAATTAGTACATTTCTTTTGTTTCCAACACAACTGGCTAATCTAAGTTGATTAAGAGAAGAAAAAAAACAATGTTTCAGAGTTTAATCGCTTTCCTTAAAGTTCACTGGTTGGTTCTGTGTCCATTTTAAAGAACCGCTGTAGGGTTCCTGTGCCATGTAATAACAGCTTCACAATAAAATCTGTATTTGAAGAAAAAATAATCAAAGTTCAATAAAAAAAATATCTAAGTTTGCTGGATTAATACATTTCTGCACTCTATAGGCCAGGGGTCACCAAACTTGGTCCTGGAGGGCCGACCCAGGCCTGGATTTGTGGATATCCTTGCTGCAAACAGGTGAGTCAATCAGGATGGCTGAAGAAACAAGATTCTTACCTGTTTGCAGCAAGGATATCCACAAATCCGGGCCTGGGTCGGCCCTCCAGGACCGAGTTTGGTGACCCCTGCTATAGGCAACAAGGAGCCTATATGTGTACAGCACATCTTATAAAAAAATTTTTTTATTGATATCTAAAAATCCCTCTAATGATTGTGTTAACACCCCTAGGGATTCTATAAAATGTGAATGTAGTTGTCCTTGGAACAAGCTGAACTCTCAATGGGATAAATCTCTTTAGTTTTTCTTTCATAAAATGGTTTGATCCAGAGAAAATATGCGTTTTGTCAGATGGAGTCAACTGTTCCTGGAAAGAGATTTCATGGTTAATCAGATCTATAAAGTGGGTTATCATGGTTTCCATTGCAGTGTGTCTCTATATTGTGTCCCTAGGCTCTATCCCTCTGTAGCACTACAATTAATTTATGTGCTTAGCAGTAGAGAACCAGGCATTAAAATCCCTGAAAAATTCCATGTCACTAATATGTAATTAAAGATTATTCTCTTTTCAAAGTGAAAGTTAGTTTTGTGCCAGCTAATGAGAAGTGGCAGGAGTTTTAGTGAGATGAGATTGGGTGACCCACGTCTGACCTGCTCGTAGCATTTGGTTTCCCAATTCATTCTGACAGCCACGCCTTTCTTCTCGTGCCAACTTCTCAAGTCAGTAGTGTTAATGTGATATTATACCGCCTATATGAACACCAGAAACCCCCTATTAACATAGGCAATGTGCCTACAAGCTTTACCAAAGCAAATATAATTTACTGTATGGTACATGCACAAAACAAAGCATTCTATGGTCTAGAAAAAATTTGATTATTGTGCCAGATTATAAATCCTTAATCTGTTAACTTTTTCAAGAACGGTTGATATAATAAATTATCCTTGCTGTTATTCACAATCAAAACCTGTGATCACCATATTTCCTAGTATTGTCTGGATGCTTCCAATGTGTACAGACCCCATATACAAATAATATCACTTCTAATATTTGATCTGATTTTCAGCTATGTCATAATATTAGACTATTACAGTCTGATTAAACAATACACAAACAGTAGTACATTTCATGTCTGTATTGAACATATTGTTTAAATATTTACTTTCTATGCTGGAGAAATGAATTGGTGGAATCTAATTGAGCAACAATGCTATCCCAAATGTTTCCTTTCATTCACTGTTATTTTTGGCACTTTTCTTCAATTCTTGTCACAGCATATGAATTTGGTTAAGGCTGGGTGCTGTCATCCCAGAATGCAAGTTTTCCTTTCTTTATGCCATTCTGTTGCAGATTTACTTTCAGTATTTATAATAATTGCCATGCTGCATGACCCAACTTCTATTTAGCTCTATACAATTGGCACATACCTTATAATTATCTTGCAGAAATATTTGTGATTAGTCTTGTTTTTTATTTTTATGGACTTAAGAATATGAACAATATAAGAGATGCCTGTTCTGTTCTGTCCTGTTCGGATTCTTATGTAACTCATCCATAGTATAGACCAGTTTTGGGCAACAGATGGTCAGGGGCCATGGTGACCTTTGGTACTTCCCATGCAGCCTATTCTCTGTATTCTCTGTTGTAAAAGAGCATTTCCTTATTTAATCATGTTTAGAATTGTTGTCCATTATATCTTTTAAAAACTTTCAATACTACTTAATTGTACTTCTGCTCATTATGTATTGCCAACTAAGGGTCCTAGGCTAATCCCATATTACCGCTGGATTAGTAATAAAGTAAATCCTACCTACCTATTCTATTCCCCCATCCTGTAAACATTGCAAGAGAACTACTGCACGACAAAGCTGAAAAACATGGAAAAAATCTCAATTGATTTTTTGCACTGCTCAAAGAATACAAGTTACTTTTACACCAAAAGCCTCACAAATCAGGGCACTGCTGTAGCTGCAAAAAGATAAAGAAAATATTACGGGTACCAGGGACCACTTGCAAATGGTTTTAAAACCATTGCTGAGTGCCGGAGCAGCAGTTAAAGTGACAGTATAGCACCAAAAAAAAGAAAATTACATTTTAAAATGATTTGCAACTTAACAGTCCAATATCAATATATGTGTGAGAAACATGCAACCCAACACTCAAGGGGTTAATGCACGTCAAGAAACCACTTTGCCTAGGAACAAATGATCTAATGCAATCTCTATCTGTGGGTGTATATATATATATATATATATATATATATATATATATATATATATATACACACACACACGCAAAATAAATCCATTTATACAGTATCTCACAAAAGTGAGTACACCCCTCACATTTTTGTATTTTATTATATCTTTGAAGAAATGACACTCTGCTACAATGTAAAGTAGTAAGTGAACAGCCTGCATAAATTTGCTGTCTCCTCAAGTAACTCAACACACAGCCGTTAATGTCTAAACCGTTGGCAACAAAAGTGCGTACACCCCCTAAGTGGAAATGTCCAAATTGGGCCCAATTAGCCATTTCCCCTCCCCGGTGTCATGTGACTCATTAGTGTTACAAGGTCTCAGGTGTGAATGGGGAGCAGGTGTGTTAAATTTGGTATTATTGCTCTCACACTCTCTCATACTGGTCACTGGACGTTCAACATGGCACCTCATGGCAAAGAACTCTCTGAGGATCTGAAAAAAAGAATTGTTGCTCTACATAAAAATGGCCTAGGGTATAAGAAGATTGCCAAGACCCTGAAACTGAGCTGCAGCATGGTGAGCAAGACCATACAGCGGTTTCACAGGACAGGTTCCACTCAAAGCAGGCCTCGCCATGGTCGACCAAAGAAGTTGAGTGCACGTGCTCAGCGTCATATCCAGAGGTTGTCTTTGGGAAATAAAAGTATGAGTGCTGCCAGCATTGCTGCAGAGGTTGAAGGGGTGGGGGGTCAACCCATCAGTGCTCAGACCATACGCCGCACACTGCATCAAATTGGTCATCCCAGAAGGAAGCCTCTTCTAAAGATGATGCACAAGGAAGGCTATAAACAGTTTGCTGAAGACAAGCAGACTAAGGACATGGATTACTGGAACCATGTCATGTGGTCCGATGAGACCAAGATAAACTTATTTGGTTTAGATGGTATCAAGCATGTTGCGGCAACCAGGTGAGGAGTACTAAGACAAGTGTCTCTTGCCTACAGTCAAGCATGGTGGTGGGAGTAGCATGGTCTGGGCCTACATGAGTGCTGAAGGCACTGGGGAGCTACAGTTCATTGAGGGAATCATGAATACCAACATGTACTGTGACATACTGAAGCAGAGCATGATCCCCTCCCTTCATAGACTGGTCTGCAGGGCAGTATTCCAACATGATTACGACCCCAAACACACCTCCAAGACGACCACTGCCTTGCTAAAGAAGCTGAAGGTAAAGGTGATGGATTGGCCAAGCATGTCACCAGACCTAAACCCTATTTAGCATCTGTGGGGCATCCTCAAACAGAAGGTGGGGGAGCGCAAGGTCTCTAACATCCACCAGCTCTGTGATGGCATCATGGAGGAGTGGAAGAGGACTCTAGCGGCAACCTATATAGCTCTGGCGAACTCCATGCCTATGGGGGTTAAGGCAGTGCTGGAAAATAATGGTGACCACACAAAATAATGACACTTTGGGCTCAATTTGTACATTTCCACTTAGGGGTGTACTCACTTTTGTTGCAAATGGTTTAGACATTAATGGCTGTGTGTTGAGTTATTCTGAGGGGACTTTACATTGTAGCAGAGTGTAATTTCTTCAGTGTTGTCACATGAAAAGATATAATAAAATATGTACAAAAATGTGAGGGGTGTACTCTCTTCTGCGAGATACTGTATATATATTTATTTTCACAAAACATAAATAATTAAAAAAATAATATTATATATTTTATATACCATATATACTTGAGTATAGGCTGAATATAAGCCGAGGCACCTAATTTTACCACAAAAAACTGGGAAAACGTATTGACTCGAGTATAAGCCTAGGATGGGAAATGCAGCAGCTACTGATAAATTTCAAAAATAAAAATAGATACCAATAAAATTACATTAATTGAGGCATCAGTAGCTTAAATGTTTTTGAATATTTATTTCAAAGAAACACAGTAAACTAAGTGGAAAATAGGGTCAACAAAAACATATATTATGAGCCCTAAGCCCTCCTCATCCTCCTCCTTTCCCCCTCTTCCTCCTCCTCTCCCCCTCATCCTCCTCCTTTCCCCCCTCATCCTCCTCCTTTCCCCCCTCATCCTCCTCTTTTCCCCCCTCTTCCTCCTCCTTTCCCCCCTCATCCTCCTCCTTTCCCCCCTCATCCTCCTCTTTCCCATCCTCCTCTTTCACCCCTTCCCCCATCCTCCTCCTCTTCCCCCCCCTTCCCCCATCATCACCCTCCTCTTCCCCCCTTCCCCCATCATCATCCTCCTCTTCCCCCCCTTCCCACATCATCCTTCTCTTCCCCCCCTTCCCCTCTCATCCTCCTCTCCCCCCTTCCCCTCTCACCCTCCTCTTCCCCCCTTCCCCCATCATCCTCCTCCCCCCCCTTCCCCTCTCATCCTCCTCTTCCCCCCCTTCCCCTCTCATCCTCCTCTTCCCCCCTTCCCCTCTCATCCTCCTCTCCCCCCCTTCCCCTCTCATCCTCCTCTCCCCCCCTTCCCCTCTCATCCTCCTCTCCCCCCCTTCCCCTCTCATCCTCCTCTCCCCCACTTACCATCTCACCCTCCTCTCCCCCCTTCCCCTCTCACCCTCCTCTTCCCCCCTTCCCCTCTTCCCCCCTTCCCCTCTTCCCCCCTTCCCCTCTTCCCCCCCTTCCCCTCTTCCCCCCTTCCCCTCTTCCCCCCTTCCCCTCTTCCCCCCCTTCCCCTCTCACCCTCCTCTTCCCCTCACCCTCCTCTTCCGCCCTCATCCTCCTCTTCCGCCCTCATCCTCCTCTTCCGCCCTCATCCTCCTTTTCCGCCCTCATCCTCCTCTTCCCCCTTCATCCTCCTCTTCCCCCTTCATCCTCCTCTTCCCCCCCTCATCCTCCTCTTCCCCCCCCTCATCCTCCTCTTCCCCCCCCTCATCCTCCTCTTTGCCCCCTCATCCTTCTCTTCCCCCCCATCCTCCTCTTCCTCCCTCCTTATCCTCCTTCCTTACCCCCTTATCCTTCTTCCTTCCCCCCTCTCACCTCTTCTCTGTAGCCTCCGAGCCCCGCAGCGTGTCTTATGCCTTTCTCTGGAACCGGCATATGCTAATGATGTGATTCGCTTGTGGCAGTTGCAGAGATAGGCATAAGAGACGCTGCGTGGCTCCGATCAGCAGCAGGAGCTGATCGGAGGCTACAGAGAAGAGGTGGGAAGGAGGAAGGGAGAAGGAGGGAGGAGGAGGATGGGGAAGAGAAGGGAGGAGGAGGATGGGGAAGAGGACCATGGGGAGGAGGAAGGAGAAGGAATGGTGTGCTGAGGGGACCCTCAATCGAGTATAAGCCGAGTGTTTTTTTTTTCAGCATTAAAAAATGTGCTTTAAAAGTCGGCTTATATTTGAGTATATACAGTGTGTGTGTGTGTGTGTAATATATATATATATATATATATATATATATATATATATATATATATATATATATATATATTAATTATATAATGGTTCATTTCTGCAGTTATAGTGCTTGTTCTCATTCATTATAATAAATCATGACATTCTCATTTCTATTGGTTGCTGAGCCGTTTCTCATCCGTACTTGGTTTGGTGTAATATACGGAACACACTGAAATCTCTTGCGGACAAGTCAGGATTTACAGATGTAAGTTGCTGAGTGCCATAATATTGCGAGTGAAAAGATTAACATAAACGTGTAATGTAAGAAAAACAGCTCCTGCAGCCAATTTATGGGTATACTGCAAATTACACCGCTCAATTAGCATGGACCTAATTCTTTTACTGCAATGATTTTGATTTTGAAAATTAAAAAGTTTTAAAGCACTGTGAGGCTCTTTATAGGACTCATGGGCCGCATCTGAGACCCTTCAAGTGAAATAAGGTGATTGATATAGACTTTATTTAGCTGTTCAGGGCAGTACATTTAGAAGCACTTTTTATACAAATTGTAATGCCTTTCAAAGTGAGCTCAGGCTGCGTAATGTTCATGTAATGTAATGTGCATTCAGATAAACGCTGTGATTTTAGGAGCATGCATTTTCAGACATGTGCTTGGTACTGTACTGTTAACTCTTAAAGTACCAAAGGGGCATTGTTCAAGATCCACATGGTGACGTCAGGCAATTCAAGGCAGGGTTGATCAAAACTTAATCAGTGAATGTATGTACTCATGGTTATTAGCTGCCATACAGGATTTCTTCTGTATAATATACAGCTCACCTGTGACCTCATACAATGTAGTATTCACCTCTCATTTGACCACACAGCTGCAGCTCTGACCTCACACATTTGACTTGTTAACAGTTCAGTCTCCCTGACATGCTTTGTATTGATGTCTGAAGAGATAATGGATTATTACACGTGTGACCAGGCAAGCTTTTCTAGCTCATCTTCCTTCTGCTGTCACAACATTTGTGAAGGAAATAAATTAATATCGCTTCTAAATATGTTTTAAACAATTGTGTTTTTACGTGATTTCGTAAGAAATTGTATTGTTTTCCTGACTTTTCTTTATTTCTCAATCACAAAAGGGTGTGTATTCTAACAAAAGGATTAAAGACCGCTGACGTGTCATATTTTTAGTATGAACTTTTAAAGAACTGGACTTGAACTGCCAAAATATTTAAATAATTAGAAAAATAACTAGATCCTTCAATTTATATCGGTTACATTCAGTTTTGCTTTGACAGGGAAGTCATTTGGATGCAGATAAGATCTTTAGTCAGATTTATTAAAGATATTTCACAACTTCACAACAGAAATACATGGAGACTCCTCTTTCTAACCAGGCTCCTGGCCAACAAGTAGTGCCATAGAAATACAATATAGAAGCCCCATGCAGAAGTAAAGTCTGCTGTAATATCTCTCAAAAAGTGCATATGCTATTGGATTACACGACTGCTAATGACACTAGATTATTTCATACTGTAGCGGAGATGCAATATTACACTCAATATCTCCGATTGTAGACTGTAAAATATCCAAGAAAAGCACTGTACAGTCTCACAATCCCAATCTCCCCATACTAGACAATACACAATTGGGAGTAAAAAAAACTCATAATTTTTTTCTCACACACAGATATATACATATATATATATATATATATATATATATATATATATATATATATATATATATATATATATATATATATATATATATGTATCCTGGGAAAACAGGAAATCAACACAGGTAAATAAACACATGCCTATATTTGGCCACACAGTACAGAGAGAAATAACAATAGTTGTGGTCACATCACACAACTCCCAGTGCTACTCTTACACAATAACCGGCATTACCATATAGTACAGATATTGATAGGGTCACCCCTCTCTTTGCCCTATCTGTCTCCACGAGGTCTACCAGATAGCTACCAAGTAATCCCCTATGACGCTGGCAGAGAGACACAGGGGTGGGGGGAAGAGACACAGGGGTAAGGGGGGGAGACACAGGGGATGATGAAAGAGACACGGGAGGGGGGAGAGACATGGGGAAAGAGACACAGTGGAGGGGGGAATGAGATACAGGGGAGGTAGTGGGGGGAGAGACACAGTGGAGGGGGAGGGAAGAGACACAGGGAAAGGAGAGGGGGGAAGAGACGGGGGGTGAACATCAAATATTATCCTGTCAATATATGACGGGCAAATTACATATATAAATACACACACACATATATATATATATATATATATATATATATATATATATATATATATATATATATATATAATTAAGTACATATGGATTAAATATACGGTAAATTGTGTTACCTTTAATTGCTAATAGGCAAATCTATATATTTATTCATCCATCCATCCATCTATATATCTATATACAAATCATTTAGATATGACTATATCCATCCATCCATATATCTATATAAATATATACATATTCGGAGAGCGCTGAGCGGGAATTCAAAGGGCTACACATTGATCGATGGTCAAAAACAGCGTTATCACGAGGTTTTAGCTTTAAGCAACGAATTGCAGGAGAATGATCGCCATAGCAATTTAGCGCTCCAAGAGGTAGCATTAAGTGGGGTATACCTGTATATGTATATATATATATATATATATATATATATATATATATATATATATATATATATATGTGTATTCACATCTATATTTATTTATTTATTTACTAGCAACTTGCCCGTCAAAAATGACGGGGCAATACAATTTTAAGCCATGGCAATGCTTTTTGCCACACAATGTAAAGCTTTTGCTAGTTTGAGGACCTTCGCCGCTCATTGCGAGCCTCTCCTCTTGTGCTCCTCTGAGCACATTCAGCGCTGATTGCAAGCGTCTCTCCTGGTGTACTTTTGCTCCTCTGAGCACCTTTGGCTCTCATTGCGAGCCTCTCCCCTCGTGTCCTTCAAGTTTTGTGCTTTGAAACGATCATGTTCGGCGCTCATGACAAAAACAGATATATAAGTACAGTGTTAAATTTACAATTTGTTTAGTGCTGTGTGACTTAGAAAATGTTTTCAGGTCTCCGAGCATAATAAAGTGATTTAAATATTTAACTGCTTTGAGAGTGCTATCGCTGGCAGCCAATGAGCAGTAATCCAGATATATATTGCAGTGTAAAAAGTAAAAAAAGTTTTAGTGCAGTGCAAAGTATACATTTTATATTTTCCATTACTAATTAATACTTATTAAATTAATGTGCGTTAATAATTAATTCTGATTGAACAAATGTATTAGGAAGTGCGAAGCATTAATGTATTAATAAAGTAACACCAGTGTAAAATATGCTATTTAGCATTTTTTTTTTAAATAATAATTATTTAATAAATTACTTAATAAATTAATATACTTTACCTATTTGTAATTAATATATCCAGCTATCAATATCCTGAAGAGCTAACAATCTCTTTTGATTTTCCTGCAGCATACAATGTACAGTTGGACTGTTGCTGCCCTGATGAGAAAGTGTCAGTAATGTGGCAATTGTGCAGTATAAATAGGCTATAAATAGGCTGCATTAGTCGGGTAAAGCACCATTATAGATTCGTAATGTTATTAGTTGCAAGTTAGTGTTGTAAAATGGTGGCGATTGCTCGCTAGTATTTTCCGTCCTTTCTAATAGTGTATTTTGTACCTCGTACGTTCCTGGGTAAAAGTGGTATGCGTCTGGCGGTGTTTTGCGCTGTTCGGGGTTGTTTTAATTTTTTGCGTCCGACATTTTTTTTCTCGCTTAGCTGAATTTGGAATGCCAAAATTCGGTAAGTTCGGCTTTAATTTGCTTTCAACCTCACTCCCAGACGTCCTGGCTGTCCCCCTGTGCTGTGTGTGTTGTTTTTTTTGTTTTTTTTTGGCTACAAGCATTTGAGGAACTCGGGATAAAGGTACCTTGTTTTATTTATTTGTGTTTTTCGATTTGCGCGGTTCGGCCATTAACTTCGTATTTTTCCAACCTCTCTTTATTTTTTCTTCTAAGTTCCGCGCCTCACAATTTTTTTTCTAAGTCCCGCGTTCTTCATCTGCTTGCAGCCTAAGGCAATACCGCATTTCCTAACTTCTTTGAGGCTAAGTCCCGCATTTTTCAATGTCGCAACAGCTCGTCTCGTCTCGCCTCGCGAGGCTCACAGGCAATGATCGCCTTTGGCGCTCATTGCCTAAGTGCTCCGAGTTTCAATGCCTCAACTGCTCGCCTCGGTGTGCGACGCTTGCAGCCGATGAGCGCCTTTGGCGCTCACCATCTAACTGATTCGAGCAGGGAAGACGTGTGTGGTTCAAAGGCTCGCCTCGCTATGCGAGACCCAGCAATTTTGCGTGGTCTTGTGAGACCCGACATTTAGATAACTACACAGGAGGTGAGGTGGCTCTGCAGGGGTGGGAGAGATGAAAGCGTGCTGATGCGCATTGTGGTCTCTCTACTACCACTATAAACTAGGGATAAGGTACCTACCACTCCTAGAATGTAGGAGAGGTAGAATCTATTGTAAATATGTCAATATAAAGACTTCTAATCATATAATTTTGGGGGGATTTGCCCCCCTATCCCCCCCAGTTCTTACGAAGGGAGTTATACTAATGCAACAAAACAAAATGTCCAGGAAAATATATTTTAATGTAGTAACTCATGTTCAATGTAAAGTGGAAAATTCACAGTAATTTGTAAAAGTTCTGCTACACAGTAAAGATGATGAGATAATCTTCCAGTTGAAGAGGTAGATACAAATACAATAAAGACATTAAATAAGTATTGTTGTTCAGTCATTCCGTCATGTCCGACTCTCTGTGACCCTAGGGATCACAGCATGCCAGGCGCATCTTGTTTCTGGGTGTGCTAATCCATAAGGTTTTCATGGAAAAGATACTGCCATGGGTTGCCAGTTCCTTCTCCAGTGGATCAATTTTATTGTCTGACTGCTCTGCCATGGCATGCACATCTTGGGTGACCCTACACGGTATAGCTCACAGCTTCATTGAAGTACACAAACCCCTTCACCACGACAAGGTAGCAATCCATAAGGGGTAGGTAGGTATTAGATAGACACCATAGGCGGACTAGATGGGCAGTGATTACCATCCTGTTTTGATTTGTCTCCTGACTTATTTTTGGAATTAATGTGCCATTAGAGATTAAAGTTTGTATATACCTTCTAACAAATTTTCTTTCATAAATAAACGGGGGAAATGTCTTTATGGACATTTTAGGGAGCCTCTTCAATCAAGCCAATTTACTGGTTTGTCTATCATGAAAACTGTTTCTTTGTTTCCTTCCTTCGGTAGTGGAGCAGTCTTGTTGCTTGATACAGTGTAAGATTCATGTTGCGCACAATCTGCACCATGCAGCTCAGATGATATATGATAAGCCACAAGATGTTTGTCACAATACAGCATTACAACGTTATGTCTGTCCCACAAATAAGCTTTGCATCTCTGATATGGCCCACACTAAATAGAAAAGAAAATATAGAACACAACAACTTAGCTAATAATAATGATATAGGTGGGTAAAAAGGAAAGAGTTTTCTAATGCATGTGAATATACTACTTCATTATTTATTCTAATCAGGAAAGCATAATCTAGGATCTCTTGCTATTTAGAGCACTAAATGTAGCTAATTTATGACTCCCAGGGAAGATATTTTGATTTCCATTAACCTAGAAATAAAATGTTGATGTTGTTACAAAAGGTCAGGTTTTATCGTTGAAAGACCAACTCAAATATGTTTACATAAGCTGTTTACAATAACACTTTCAGCATTATAAAGCTGCCCACAAATTAATCCTGCTGTACCCACTGGCTCAGAGCCTACTGATTTTACAGTAATGAAATGCTGGTTTTGTTTTATTGATATTTATACTAAAACAGAGATAAGTGGCTGCAAACTTTTATAACATACCAACAGTGACATGATGGAAGATCATTTGGAACAGTATTGTGGCGCATAACACAAATTATCTTATGTTAAAAATAATAGGAGGAATACTTTATTGAATAACAAAAATCATAGCGCCGCAAGTTGAAAACAATGCTAAATCCAGATAAATGTTGGGGTGGTTGTTGCACAATTGTGAAAAAGGGGGTATCAAGAGTAGTTGTCTACAAGGGGCATTGGTATATAACTGGCTCTAATGTATGTACAACCATCTGTCTAGGCTCATAAAGGATATTTAATAAACAGTAATCACGTCACAACACTGATAGAAGTGAAGAAGAAATCCTAACATCCTCATGGCATCCTCCTGACTGGAAGGCACAACTAGATTGATGTCACAAATCTTACTAGTGACCCTGTATGTAACACTAAAAGGCCTGTTCTATGGCTGAATACTCCAAAACCCTTTGACTTACTCAAAACAGACTAGTGTGCTCTGTGCACTATTCCCATTACTCCCAGATTTGTCTGATCTGACATTTAGTTATATATATATATATATATATATATATATATATATATATATATGTGTGTGTGTATGAAGCAAATTCATCAAAACAAAAAGACTAGTGTCAATGGGACTGAACTTTGCAAAAGGGACAGAAAAAAATATTAAAGAGACTGTAGGCCATAACTTTCTACATTCAACTAGAGTCTGAATGAATGGGACCGCCCTAAGGGAGCCTCACAGTCCTCCATATTTGCTAACTGTGAAACCGCAACAAAATAGTCCCTAATTTAAAGTCTGACTGACAGTTTCTTCACTAAGATGTGGCTATGTCAAAGTCAAAAAGTCTTCCCCCTATTATTTTTAACATATGATGGAAGACAGGAGGCAATGCAGTGTCACATACACTTCCAGCTTAGTATTATTATACTATCACATATATAGTCAGTTCAAGAATGTTGGTCACGTTTGCAGGTTTTGTCACTCTTTGCGAGCCCAGTTGCGGCCCATGCGGGTCTTAGGCTGCAATAAGCCCAAATAGGCACTCATTGCACTTCGAGGCAAGCAGTTGAGGCATTCGGGACTTAGGCGCAAACTCTATTGGTCCTGCCCCATGCTCATCCCACTCCTAGTATTTAAACCTTGGGTGACCATTTCACCGCGTTGGCTTCTTGCCCTCAGAACAACAACACTTCAGAATACTCTAAATGTTGAGGCTTTTGAGTTTCTATTTACAAATTAGATGTTGTGGTGTACATAAAAAAGAATGTTAACTAAATAGAAATACTGAAATAATGTGTGCAGTGCTTTTATTGACACGCAGTGATTGTTATGTGACAGGAAGGTCTGTGGACAGTTCACAGCCTATACTCATATCTCAATGTCAAGTCATTCTGGTGTTATCAGTTGCAAGATGCTCATAACAAATAACAATGTTAATAAGTGTTGGTACTCTTTAAAGTTGATCAATCACTTAAAAACAAGCTGGGCTCTTTATAACATGCATTGTAAATCAATATACATTGATCTAGCCATTATTACTAAACTGAGTGATTATTGAACTGTATACCTTGATTCTTTGTAAGATGCAAAACTGTGGCACATAGTTTGTGAAGACCTTGCTTTTGGATAGAAGTTCACTGACTAAAAACGTCTGTAAAAAAAAAAAAGGCTCTGTACTTATATAGAGCCCTTTAGAATTTGCTGAATCACAATTTAATAAGGCTGTAATTGTCACATTGTGCCACATTGGCATAAAATATACAAAACAAACACTAAAAATGTAATAAAGTTCAACAAGGAAGATTCTCCTAGAATAAATGGAATGCAAGATTTAGGGGTAAGATGAGATAGTACTACTTTACAGAAAGAATAGTAGATAACTGTGTCAAAAAACAGTTAAAAAAAAAATGCATGCCTGGGATAAGTATAAGGCTAGTCCAAAGCTTAATTAGTCCATCATTTTAGGTAAATAGACCAGGCAGACAAGAAAGGCCTTTTGTTTCTTTTCTGCTATCAAATCTGTTTCTATATGTCTCAATACTAGCATACAAAAATGCTAAGGCATTATATGGCTCATTTTGGTGTTGTCTGTAGTGGTCTTAACATGGTGATAAGTTTACTGTTGCAATGTCTGATTGCTGTTAAAAATTTGTGGAAATGGGACACCTTTATGTAAGATACGGAGTAATATTAATATCACAGATTATCAGGATGTTCCTGATATTTAAAGATTCCAAGCAACGAAACTGAGACTGCAAACAAACCAAGGCACACAAAAAAAAATATAAAGAATTAAATAAGCATCCCAGAAGAAGTGGATTTTAAATGTAAACTAAGATATTTGCTAACTTACAAGTTGTGTGTTGTATGACCTCTAATTAATAGAGATATGATAATGTGCAGAGTTTATACTAGAATAACTGATTCACACGGGCTTAGTTCTCCGTTCTTTATATGTTTGAAAGATTATAAACTCAAAATTCTTTATTTCTTTATTTCAACATCAAGTCCCTACTCTTGGAATTATATGGGCTGCTTTTAATGTGAATATTTTATATAGTTAATTATATGGTCCTACAAAACAATAAAATTGTGATATGTTCACTGCATTGAATTCGGACTTCACACTAATCCCTCTCTTTGATCGCCGCCTTCAATAGTTGACACTTCCATCTGAACATAACTGATATTTGCTTTGTCTTTTAATGAGTTTTGAATCAGAATTTTGAGATTAATCCAGCTGTACCTCCTCTGAAAGTTGAGAAGTCTGAGAAAGAGAAGGAGATACGCCCCTATCGGAGGTCAGAGTGGGATAACTTAAAGGCTCAACCCTCTAAATTTGGAATACTTTCATACTGACATCTTCATAGGCTATTGTATGTAGCCTGTTTAATAAGCTAAATGAAGTTAACGGAGAGTGACAGAAATATACTATATGTTGTTGGTTGAATCTAGTGTAAGTCTTGAATATGTTTTGGTTGCATCTGGATCCATAGCTATTTTACAAGCTAATCCTATAATTCCTTCTATCTTCTCCTTTAACTTGTCCAAAGGTCCTCTCCTTTTTAACATATTTAATATATTTATTAATGACTTAGAGGTAGGATTGGAGTGTTGTGTGTCTCCATTTTCGCTAATGAAACAAGAAGTTGTGCAAGGTAATTAAATCAGCTAGTGATGTGCTTTCCCTCCAAAGGGATTTACATAAAATTGAGGAATGGGCATCTAAATGGCAGATGAGATTTAATACGAATAAATGTAAAGTTATGCATCTGGGAAGGAAAAATAGCCATGCAATTTATAATTATAATGGAGCAAATCTAGGTGTATCAGATATTGAAAGGGATTTGGGAGTGTTTGTGGACAACCACCTAGGTAACAGTGCTCAAAGCCAAGCAGCAGCTGCAAAGGCAAATAAAATATTAGCATGTATTAAGAAGGGTATAAGAAGCCAGGGAAGCAAATATAATTCTGCCACTATACAAATCTCTAGTACGCCCTCATTTGGAATATGGAGTACAAATTTGGGCACCACTTCGTAAAAAGGAAATTTTAGAGCTGGAAAAGGTACAGAGAAGGGCAACAAAACTAATAAGGGGAATGGAGGGGCTAAGTTATGAAGAAAGACTAACCAAATTAAACGTATTTTCTCTAGAAAAAAGGTGTCTAAGAGGAGATATGATTACCTTATATAAATACATCCAGGGTCAATATAAAGATTTGTCAAGGGAGCTTTTTGTGCCAAGAGGTTTTCAACTGACAAGAGGACATCCCTTGAGGTTAGAAGTAAAAAGATTCCACCTTAAAGAAAGAAAAGGGTTCCTCACCGTAAGGGTGGTTAATCTGTGGAATTCTCTACCAGAGGAGGTGGTGCCAGCGGATTCGATAGATAACTTTAAAAGGGGACTGGATTTATTTCTAATTAAAAAGGGAATTCAGGGTTATCATGGATAATTAGAGAGGCAGTATTGATCCAGGGAGAAGTCCAGTCGCCGTTGTCTGGGATCAGGAGGATTTTTTTTTCTTTCTATACAACAAATTAATTAATAGTTAATCCGCATATTGCAGATCAGAGGAGATCTTAAAAGGTTGAACTTGATGGACTGAAAGTCTTTTTTAACCCTAAATACTATGTAACTATGTAATAACATCTCACATTCTCATTCCCTTTATGTGATCCTTACAGCTTCTCCCTTGATTTTTGTCTCACATAATATTGCCTTGTAGTTTGATCCATATATATTCCTGTTGATACTCCATATAACTGTTCTCTTATTTGGTGTTATAACCTCTCAATATAAATTGGGGCAGGTGCAATTCTGTATGAATTAATTGGGTTTCCTAGGTTGCCAGGTTTTTAGGGGTGCCAAATTAAAGTAATGTTTTTGTCTACATTACAAAATATATACTAATATACAGTATGTCAACTATGTGTGTAATGGTAAAACAGTTCACTGTTGTGACCTCAGATGACGAGTAATATTAATCTCTCTTTGGAAAACTGCAGCTGCATCACAGCATAGATTCAAAAGACACTTTATGGGTTCACTTCCTAAGGGCAATGCGGACAATCCATTTAATCACTTTAGCATGGTGTTGACCAGTCAAAGTTGCAAAAAGGTGTTGTATACCATAAGGTACTACTTTACTTTTAGACCTTTCATTGTCTCAACATTCTCTATATAGATAGTTATTTTGCACCTGGTTTCAGGAATCCTTGGCTTGCCCTTCCCCTGACTAAACCTATAATTTAATGTAAGATTACTGTAAGAGAATGCAATTTCATTAACATTCAATGAACTTTGCATTTGTTATCACAGATTAAATTGAACCATATATGGAACTTCCACTGGACCTTTCATATACCTTTTGATGGCTCAAATTACGAGTCTTCCAATTCCCCTCCAAACTTAGCATTCACAAACTAACTGGACTGCAACATCCAATCTCATAACTGAGCAGTGAGATGTGGCATTGCTATAGGATAAACTTTATCATGGCCATGAATTTTCTTGTCCCCTTTACGAATTATGATTTTATAGTTGGAATACAAGAAGAATGTTCACCCACTTGCTTGAGGGTTATGAAGCTGCTAAAAGAGATCAGTTGAAAGTGTTTAGCGCATTAAAGTGGCATAAATTTAAAATTGCTTTATGTGCAGATAACATTTTAATGATATTAATGACTGGTTAACTTCCCCTTTTCTCCTTGGTGGACCAGAAAAATAGCTTCTTTACCTGTGGCAACATCAGCTGCATTAAGAGAACCAACCTATACAATTTTAAATGAATCCCATTTCCTTGGACAGCAGAGACTACCGGTAGTTATTTGTTTCTAATGCAAACTTTGCTCAGTATTGTAGCTGTTCTTCACAAAAAGACATTTAGGTAAAATGTAAGAACTAAAGAGCATTCAGAACATATTCAACCTTAGGTACTTCTAAGAATTTTCAGTATAGAGGGGACACAATAAAGTGGCAGTATAGAGGGGACACAATAAGTGCAGTTCCACCAGAAAAAGTAAAACAATTAAAATAAACATAGGTAGAGACTTTTCTAGCATAGGAAAAAAGACTGTTGTTGTTTACAGTGGTCTTAACATGGTGATAAGTTAATTTCAATCACTATTGCAATGTCTGAGTTGTTAAAAAAAAATGTGGAAATGGGGCACCTATAAATCAAATGCGGAGTAATATTAATCTCCTAAATGATCAGGGTTTTCCTGGTATTTAAAGATTTCAAGCAACAAAACTAAAACTGCAAACAAAAGGCACACTAAAAAAATATAAGAAAATGAAATAATAATCATCCTTGAAAATGTGGATTTTATTATTTTATTTTCTATACATTATGATGTGTCATACTTACTGTCATAATTGTTTTTAACTTTACATTTCTATTTATGTTCCTTATTCGGTTCAAGCTTTATTGTATAGCCTCATTTAATCCTTGGTAGGTTTTGGGCAAATAAATGGAATATGATGCATAAACTGGTTATACTTTGTGTAACTGCTGATGTTGTCAAAGCATACATTGTTTTATTTTCCTCTGTGTTTCGCAGGAACATCTTTCTTTAAAGAAATACATAGTAGATATTCTGGTTGAAACATCAGCTCCTCCAGAACCAGTGAAAGATGGAGAAGAGAAGCAAAAAAACAAGAAAAAAGCTAAAAAATTGAAGACTCGAATGAACTCCAGGTAACATTTGTCTTTTTTCCCATGCTATGAATCTGCTCCTGAGATTAAATTACTGCAACATAGGCAGTCATATCTCCTTCAAAAGAAGACCAGTTATGTCAATTTCTTGACATTGTAGGTACTTTGCTCCTGATATCTGCATGGCATGATCCCAGCACTTTGTTGGGACATAAAAAGATGTGAATTTTGTTAGTTAAGTTCATTTAGAGAAGTACGTGTATATGTGGTACAATTGTCTTGCTCAACATTTCCTAAAAAATCCAATGTATGTTACCTGCAGCAGTTTTCATTTCCTGGTTCAAAAGACGTGCGTTCTCCAGCTTTCTGTGGATAGACAGAAAAATACACCATCACACTTTAAAAGCTCTTCCTCACCTTACATCATGATATTTCCAATCCAACATAAACATTTCCACAGGCAAGGAATAATTTTATACATTTGTAGATCATAAAATAAATTGGGGTAGGAAATTAAATATTACATTATGCTACAACAATAGACACTTTATTAAAGAGCCCCTGTAATGGACCACCTGGTAACTTTTCAGTAAAGGTCGATATATACAATATTTCAGTACATTGTGATTTTTGAGAAGTTGAACCTTTGAGAAAACTATTACACTGAAAAGTTCCTTTTTTCTAAACTATGGCAATGAAATGTCTTCGACTGGCTGAAGTAAGAACTTTTATAACTAATGGAAGACCTCATGGAGGAAGCCATGGTCTCCTTGGCCAACATGGTAGTTATTCTATTATTTCTTTCTTTTTTTTTTCTTGAAAATATTCACATATAACAACTCATTGTAAAAATACACACAAACAATTATATAATAAAAAAACATTTTTGATAACATTTTTAATCAACTTTGTTTTTGCATGTGCAAATGACCCTTAGGGGGTTTGTTACCCTAAGGCGAAAGGGGGCTCAAGTAGTGGACTCCTGTGCCTTAGGGAGTGCAGCTACAACTCACTTATGATGCCCAAGACAGGCCGAAATGTATGTCTGGGGTTTGCTGTTTCTCCTGTTTAGGGTAGACCAGACTGATATACTACAGGATATTACCGTTGTAATTGGCACAAGTGAGCTGCTCTCTGGGTAGGTTACCAGGCCTATAGAACAAACCTACTTAAGTGTTGTTCGTTCTAAGATTGAGCACCTCTGATTTTGTTTTACCATTCAAACTCAATCAATCTGAAAGTACAATGCAAATTAACAATCACATTGAGACATTAAATTTGAGATTTTAAGGTTGCTTTATGTAAATAAAGGGCCATTGACCTCACACCTCATCTTGTGAAAGAGCACACAATTCTATGTTAAAATTATCTATTGTTTTTTTTTTTTATTACACTAATCACAGCTAAATATCAAAGGTCTGTTTACAAACACACTCCTGGATGTTCCATGATTAACAACATCTGCAGACACCCGAGTGGTGAAGGATCCGATAGCACAAAGATTTATAGTTTTTCACTAAACTTCAGGAATGCAGCAGGACATGTTAACTCACAACGGTCATACTTAGTTGATTCCTGCAGTTATTTTTCTGCATATATGAATTTGGGAAGGCTTAACTTTGTTTCTGCTTATGTTCTATGCACAGAGCTGTTGCTGTGAGTCTATCTGGTGGCACTGTCAATGACTCATGTAAACAGAGATTTAAATTATGTTTTTTTCTGTGAAAAGGCACATATTTCAAAAATTCTAAAAATGTCAACATTTATTTAGGTGAACTTTACTGTGGTGTGCTGAATTAGCTGGCCCTTTAACCCATGGAGCCCATTTCAATAGTTTTAGGGAGTTTTTACTGCCCAGATCTTGAAAATAGTTTTCGGTTATCCATTTCTGTTTACTAATACTATGTAAGATGCTCATTTTCTTGTTGGTTTACCTGGGTGGGAAGTCTGAAAGATATAACCACATTTTGATTTAGAGTAGGGGAGATTTCCGATGCAGTTGCATCCATTTGGGAATTATTAGACAAACTTTCTTTTTCTCTAGGAGAAAAACAATTGACAGAAGGTTTTTTTGTTTTTGTTCTTCATTTTGAAGTTGCTATCTTTATTTTGTTTTTATACTTATTCCACTTCTCTCTAGTTCCTCTCATTCTCTTTTTCCCTTTTCTCCCTCCCTTCACCTGTTTGTTCTTGTCATCTGTCCCCCTTATTGCTGTAGGAGAGGTATAAGGGCAAAAAAGCTGCAGAGTATATCCTTACACCAAATGGAAAAAAATTACAACAGGAAGGTGGGACATTGTTGAAGATTCTGAAAGTTGGCCAAAAAACTCACAAGTTATACGCCTTTGCCTATTTCACAAGAGTGATACTATGCCTCTGGATGACTCCAATAATTTAGGCTTTAGTAAATATAGTTGTTTAAATCTTTGAGACTTTGAATTTTCTATTGATGCCTTTGGGCTGTCAAATATAGCTTAATTCTACTGACTTTTTCTTTATCTCACTGTAGAGTTGTTTTCCTTCATCCTTCACAAAGTCCATTATGTCCCTTCCTTAAGAGGAGTTAATAAAATATCTAGCCTTGCTGGGAAACCATTATAGCCCCCAATAGCTTAAAAAGAGATGCTTTCTTCATCGCTTCTCATTCTTATATCTCTAGAGAACGTTTCACCTCCGGATCCCTAGCTCGCCCTCACTGATCTGCGGCCACTATCAGTCTCACTCCATGTCTGAACTGGGATTTTGCACCATTATAAATGGTATCTTCTAGTGCAGCCAGTGTTCCCCCATAGGCAGTGACTTTCGCTTCCAACCTCATCTCTCGGCGCGGCAAAGATGCACAATGGAACCGACAGGGGAACCACCCGCCAACAGCTCCTCCAGGGAATCAAATGCACAGCAAAGATACAGCAGGAATCCAACAGGGGAGCTATCCGACATCTGCCCTTCAAGGTGGTCAAATGCAGATGGAGCTCCATTTCCAGACCCTCCCTTTCCAGATGCTCGGAGCAGGTGATAATGAGCTTCTGACTAGCCCCATTTTAGCCTGCAGCTGAAGTAGTCAGCTGATGTAATCATTTTCGGTCTACGTTTTTCTATTGCGTCTTGATATTCCTATATCTTCTCTAGTATTTGGGATCATTAGAATTGGAGGGAAAAATGTAGCAGAGGGCAGTTACATTTCTGAGAGAATATCTGAATTCTGTGTTTCTTGTTCACAAAAGTACAGACGGAAGAAGACTTTAATATTCTTATTTTGATTTAATGTCATTAGGTATTGAACCGGACTAAAACACATTATCCTGATTGTTTGAAGTATTTCCTTGTTGAGACTCCAATCTCAAGGAAATCTTGTGTTTGCTCATGTAGTCTGTCTTCCATGCACCTGGAAAGTGAGAAATGCGATTTATTTGCTTTATGAAATAAATGAACACTTCTTATGCCACCTTGCAATTTCAGGTGAGCCACTTTCAAATACTTATTGATTACATGATGATGTTGCCTGTGATGAACCAGACCAACTGTATTCCAGAATACTTGTTGCAATTTTTTAGTTACATAGTTATATAGTAATTGAGGTTGAAAAAATACTTTAGCCCATCAAGTTCAACCATTTTAGATCTCGAAAGGAAGGCAAACAGAAAAAAAAAATCCTTCCTGACCCCAGATACCTGGCAATCTGACTCCTCCCTGGATCAATACTTCCTCTAGTTATCCAGGATAACCCTGAATGCCCTTTCTTCTCAAAAATAATATATAACCTCTTTTTAAAGTTATCTATCGAATCCGCTGTCACCACCTCCTTTGGTAGAGAATTCCACAGATTAAACATCCTTACTGTGAAGAACTCTTTTCTTTCTTTAAGGTGGAATCTTTTTACTTCTAACCTCAAAGATGCTGTCTTGTCATTTGAAAACCCCTTGGCACAAAAAGTTTACTTATATAAATATATCCAGGGTAAATACAAGGCTTTGGTCTTGTATTTAACCTCAATATATTTATAATAGGTAATCCTATCCCCTCTTACATGTCTTACTGGAGTTTTTTTATTTTCATTGGACATTGCATTGAAAGGTTATGCCCCATCATAACTGTCTGGAATCCGTCAAAGTTCAAGGTTCTACTGGAATAGTTATAACCTGTTTAAGATTGTTTTCCTTCCTGTTCCTTTGATGTAAAAACTATAGTTTTGCTTTTCCCATGTGCCCATTGCCCACCTGACCATATGTATCAATGAGTAAACAAGATCTGTCACTTTCATCCATTCTCTGACTTTTAGCCAGTGTTTCTTTAGCAGAAGTATGTGGCTCTATTTATTTTTGGAAGTGCTACTGCACATTGCTATCTTCTTCTACTCTTAAACAGTCTGCTCCTAAACAACTTGCTGTATTCTAAATTCAGTATCCAATCTTAATGTATAAGGAAATTCATGACCATATCCCTGTCTTGTCAAGTGGTTTGTAGTGAATCTACAGCTAGGAAATCACTAAATATTTATATTTGTATAAAACCACTGGTATATGGAAGCAGGGATAGTCAACCTTTTAATACCTACCACCCACTTTTTATGATAACATTTCCTAATTGCCCACCATTGCCGGTTACTCAATTTCCCTATCTCATTTCTAGTTACATAAATCATGTGACCCTAGCAAATTTATCGTTCTGTACTTACTAGATAGTGATTCAAACCTGACTGCTGTTACAAGGCTCTCTTGCCAGCTCTCCATCCAACCAAGTGTGGTGCCACTTAGTGATTACCCCGCCGCCCACCAAGAAAGCTTGAATCCTAACTTCTTTAATCTCTTTACATTGCTTATTGTAGAAAGTCTCCTTGTCTCTTCTTTCTATCTTCTGGAATTCTGCATTTAGTTGGAAAAAAACTTTTCATATCTCCACTACCTTTTGCTTTCATTCTTTCCTTGGCTACTTTCAAAGGCTTGTCAGATAGACAGTTTGCCTTCTTAGTTTTCTTTCTTTTCGGGATATTGTTTGTTGCTGATTCCTGGATAATGTTGCAAACGTTGGTCCAAAGATCTTCAGGCATTCTATCTTCATTGTCTAGTCCTTTAAATCAATTCTTTACTTCCACTGCATTTTCACAAGGGATTTATTTATTTTGTATCTACTTGGTCTGATGGTTTTCCATCTTTTCTTCAGTTTAACTCTGAACTTTGCAATAAGAAGCTCATGGTCTGAGCCGCAGTCAGCTCCAGGTCTTGATTTTGCTGACTGTATAGAGCTCCTCCATCTTTGGCTGCAAAGTATATAGTCAATCTGATTTCTGGTGATGTCCATGTGTAGAGTAGTCTCTGAGGCTGTTGGAAGAGGGTGTTTGCTACGACCAGAGAATTATCTTGACAAAATTCTACTAATCTCTGACCTGCTTCATTTCGAACTCTAAGGCCAAATTTGCCAGTTATTCCAGGTGTCTTTTGGTTCCCTACTTTAGCATCCCAATCTATTATGATGAAAGTAACATATTTTCTTGGTGTTATATCTATGATGTGTTGAATATCTTGAAAGAAGTGGACAATTTCAGCCTCTTCAGCATCCATGCTTGGATCATTGTGATGTTAGATGGCTTGAATAACATGACCTATAGTTCCCTTAGTGGTTCACACTAAACTTAATAATAAAGGGTTACATTTTAATTAGGGAGGTAGGAATGAATAAAATAATGAAAAAACGCTGTAGTGTTGAAGTTAAAAAATAAGTACCATACTGTCAAAATTCAATATAGGTATTAACTGAAGGATTAATAGAGTAGTTTATGATATGATACAGAATGTCCCAGGACATACTGGGATAAGATAAATAACATATTGTTATTGAATTGTTCTTTGCAGCAGTGGACTTTCCTTTCCCCTCCATTGTCCTACCTCTCTGCCATGACCTGCCCATCTTGGGTGACCCTACATGGTATAGCTCACAGCTTCATTGAAGCACACAAGCCCCTTTACCACGACAAGGTAGCGATCCAGAAAGGAATATAATTATATACAAGACAATTTAAAAAAAATCAGAGCAATACCAAGATTTCATTATTGCATATACAATTACCCTTAACACATAATATAAACTGTCTTTGTACTTGTGTCCTTGTAAAAAAAATGTTTTATTATATATATATATATATATATATATATATATATATATATATATGCATGCAATATTGAAATCTTGGTATTGTACTGAAATGTTTTAATTGTCTTGTATATTATTATTTATGTTCTGAGAGGTAGTTTCTGTTTTGGGAATATGCATTCCTCTCTATTTTTACACTTCCTAGTTATTCTCCACGTGCCTGGCATATCATTCAGCAGTGCTGGCAGAATTAGTCCATTCCATGTGTTCGTTTAGATTGAAATGTTTCTAAGGGTGTAGCCTATAGCACTGTAAAGAGAGGAAAATAATGTAAAAATTATTTGTGACACATTTGCTTGTTAAATCCTAGAGATGAGCCTAATTTATGGCCACTTTCTCTGATTGAGCAAGTGAACGTAGTATCGATTTTCAAGCTGAAGTGTTCACCTGTTAAGAGCTTTTCCATAATTGAAAGCCGCTGCCGTGTGAATCCATGGCTCACTTCCAGCTCACAATAGCCGGTCTCAGACTGTGTAAACCAGGCTGATTCTTCTTCACAGCTATTGATTTTTAAGTGAAGTTTTAAAGAAAATCAATAGCAATCAACAAATAGAAGGCGTCCGCCACTAGTGTCAGGTCTTGAGGCTTGGTTTAATCAATTTAGTGTCCTGTCACAATAAGGGACAAGCTAGAAATATCTTCCCGAGGAAGGAGAGTGGTCAGGCCGGCAGTTTGTCACTGCCGTGAAGAGACACAAGATCAGAAGGGACAAGCATGGCATCATTATATCAAGGACTCGAGTGCCCCCCAGCTGAGCTTATCTTAACCCCTGATTGGTGGATCCTCTTGCAGTGAAAATTCTTAAACATTAGTAGCAATGTGGCTAATTAATAAAAAATAATAATTTACATAGTGAGCGATAACTCATTTTTGGTCATTTTTATATATGATGTATAAAATCCTAATATGATAGAGCCTATCCAAATCATTAAACTAGACATTTATTTATGTAAATAAGAATTATGTTTTTATAACTGAAGTTCATGGTTTACTTTTTGTAAGACAAAATTGATCTTTGCCAGATACCACAAACATTTTTATGGCAAAATATATTAGCTAAATTAAACAATCTGTTATGTTAATTAATTAAAGTGACATTGAAGTTACAAATTTGCTATTAAGCCATTGAGTAGTGGAGCTACTTTTTACTTTGGTCTTATCTGCTTGCTGTCTGGACTGTTCAGACTTTATATCACCCTATCTTCGTTCTCTTTGGAAGGCCTCACCCTATGGATAGAATTGGTGTATAAAACCTGTATATTCAGCTTTCATACATTGTTCATAATTCAAACCCTTGCTTTGCTGAGTGGAGGAAAAGGACAAATGTTGATCAATGACTTATTATTTCTCTGTGGAAGTTTTTTTGGGTCTTATTAATATTATTTATACCTCAAAGCCATAAAAGCTATTTGATTAGATGATGATTTATAAGCAGGCAGATGACCTGTGTCACAGAAACACTTCAATCTGTTGGCAGGAGATTTGTGTGCAAGACTGTGGTTCTGGTATGAGACAGAAAGTTTGGAATTTGCTAATAAATAGAGCTATGCTTGGTTGTGTAGTGCTCCATGTGGTCATGTAAGGTACAGCGTTCAGTGGCAAAAACTGGCAAGCCATGTCAAATATGGTCACCTGATTCAGTATTTCAGTTTTTAAACCTTCCTGAAGTACTAACATACAGCCTCATTAAATTCGGGCTACGTGTTAGAACATAGCCCATAACGTAGAAAGTAGGACTTAGGGCTATTAAATTAGCCCAGTAAACGTCCGCGTAGAGGACTTGCGCGGTAAGCCGCAGGGCGGCCAAAAAATGCCTATGGGACGTGAACGTGGAACTTCGCAGCACGCAAATCCTTTGATCTGTCAAGCCTGTAACCGCTAAAATTCCAATTATGCTATTAAATTGCAACAAAGTCACCCGCAAGCTAGCTTGTGACACGCAAATGGAGCCCAAAGCCCTGCGAGTGCTGGAGAGGACTCACAAGGGGATTAAAGACCAATACGTAGCTCTGTAAAAGCAAATAAAAATGGACTACTCTACATTTATTAAAAGGGAAAGTGATGTTAGGTCTCAGAATTAATAGAACAACATTCTCAAGCTCGCAAATCGGCCCCAAAAATACTTGATCTCATGTTTAATTTCTTTGTTATATCGATCCCAGCAATCAATGTGTTAATACATCTACTGTAACTCGCATGTGATAGAAAATCATATTTATGGCTTTATTAATATTGCATTATTGTGGAATGTGGGTCCGATCGCAGCTTGTAATTGAAGCCCGTAGGACTTTGAAATCTACCCTCCCCTTTTTCAGTGACGTAATACTGACGATCTCTTTTTCCATTGGCTCCGTCTAAACCCATAACTACGGTCTACACTAATTGATCGTCTGCAAAGCGGCAAATCCAACGTTCTATGAACAGGCTACTATTTGCGTCTCAAGCCCGTAGCTTGCAGCCCATTCTAATTTAATAGCAACATAACTCAGCCAAATTTCAAGCCCGCAGCCATTTCGAGCTTCAAGTTGGTCATACGGTCCCCGAATTTAATGAGGCCGATAATACCTAGAATTGAGATTTATGTATGGTAAATGCAACACAAAGGTAAAAAATAGGAAAGTGAAAAACTCCATCTCATCTGACTTTCTCATCTCCAACTTTCTTGCACAAACAGACAATATTTTGACATCTCTCCTACCAGCATCTAAAATGTAATTGTAATTCCCATGCAAATGGTTTTGGTCTGCAGTGCTACAAAAATGCAATAGATATCTACTGCATTAATAAGAGCAGCTGTGTTTTCCCTATATTGCTTCCTCTTGTATGATCATCTGCCTCTGAAAAGTTTGCTGTTACCCTAGCCTAAAATTAAGGGTAACACATCTATCTTCAGTGTAATTTCACCAAAAACAGCTTTTGTGACTGCAATAAATTGAAATGTTGTTTATGTTGATCTTTACTACTTAAACGTTACAAAAGCTGGACCACTGCAGTATCCCTATAACTTTGTGTCTCAGCTGTGCCCATATATACCCTAAAACCTGTCTTTAGAAACCACAATTAGGCCAGGGTTTGTTTCCTGTAATTGAGTGCAAGTGTGCCAACTAATTCCTTAGTCATACTGATGGAGACCACTGGGTTAAATGAGGATATCCTCAAAACCAGTCTTTTTGGTGATCCCTTAAGACAGGTCTCAAAACCACCTTCCTAAACTGTAAGCTCCCAAAGCTAGAGTTTTCTCAACTTTTATAGAACCAGGAATGCAAAGCCAAGTAAATCTCAGTGTTATATGGAACAGCTTGAAAGCTTGTTGTCACTACATTCAGTCCTATAATATAAAGTTGCATGCTTTTCTTAAAGGAAGGACAACTGCTTTTTCAGAAACAAGACACACATTTGTGAACTATGTCATGTACTAAAATTATTAGCAGGGATTTAATCTATGACCCATATAAGCCTCCTTCTCTTATTGAGTATTTCTTGATAGCTTGTAGCCTGAGGGCAAACGCTTACCTTCTCAAGAGTGGAAGGAGGGGAAGCGTGGGGTATCTGTTAAGCCATTTTAGTTGTTGGTATTTGACACTGACCCACTTCACCTGAACATGCTCAGGAACTGGCAGCTTGCACGATAACTCAACCCCCTGCTCCCGAAGCCATCTAATCAGCCATATCAAACAGGCAAGCTTCACCAATGTATCATGGCTGCCTCCAGGAACCAACAGAGGCATCAACATTTCTTTTTAGAATTGAAAACTAGCTTTATGATATTTTTGTTTCTAGTTATGCACCTAATCAGACTTATAATAAAAGGAAATATGTATTTTATGTATTTTATCATGCAATGGTCCTTTAAAGGAAAAGCACTGTAACTAGATTTTCTGCAAGCAACCCGGTATGTAATTAAATCCGTTTGCTCCATGTTCAGAATTCTTTTTTAAAATGCATTGTCCCACCTTCAAATGGTTTTGGCAGCCATGTGCTAAGTTAACTCCCAGTGTATGGGGCCATGAACTGTCTTTTATTGGTAATATTGCAGTGCTGTGGAGGAGCATGTTATCACTTCTCAGCAGCCAAAAAAGTGTCAGCACCTGAAAGAGTAGCTGGGGGTATGCTCTTTCTCTTGCTTTCTTTCTTTATTTCGTGAGATTTCGGTAACAGCTAAAGACAGATGATAGATCAGAAGAGGATGGGGCAATTTATTGTGAGCACGTAGAAATACACACTGAGAATTACATCACCTTAACATTCCCCAATGTGGTTACATTTTCTCCTTTATACCTCCTATTTTGGATGTTGATGGGACATTTATTGGTTTTCAATAACTAAGAGACTCTTACAAAAGTGGAGTCATATGATATTACATTATACTATTTGTCTTTGTGCTGGAGGTCTATAAATTTAGGGTTACCTAAATCTGAAAGGACACTAGCCATGCATGTTGGACTAGAGAACAAGTATATCCGTTTTTTATGTCCATAAAGTATTCAACAGTATTTAAAGTCAGTATCACAAAACTAAAACTCTGATCTACTTTGTGACTATAATAAACAAATAATACATAGTAATATTATATTTTTAGTTTCCTTTCTAATGTGCAAAACCATGGACATAATTCTCACTCATGCAGCCTTAAGATATATGGCAGCAATGTCAGTATATTTAATTTAAAGGCATTGAAATGGCTACAATATAGCTTATCCACTTTTAAATAGAACTTGTAAAGGAAGAAAGAGATGGGAGTTAGTGGGCGAAAGAAAGATAGACACTTATCGGAAGTGTTTTATGGTGCTTAAAAGCCCTACTAGCTTGAATCAAACTGTGATGATACAATGTTCTCACCTAGAATTTATATAGATTTATATGTAAGATGTACAAGGCTGCAGAGTTATTCATGTGGGCTCCTATTTTTTAATGATCAAATATATGGATCCTTCAAAAGTTGGTATATACTTGATCAGCCCAGTAAATAAATGATGTAATGCTAAAACAAAAAGTTTCTATATTGTTCCCTTAACCATTCCACTTAAGGAACAAGAAGGTCCAGGTGTTACATACTTCAGTGTGGTGATGTCACAGAACATTTAGCTGCCCTCAGATGACAGGAAGATCCAATGTCACTAAATGATTCAGCAGGAGATATCATTCTAGCACTGGGGATATATTCTACTTGAAATGAGAGTTCACATTAAAAGCCCACTCTTTCTGGCACCTTATAGTGCTTGTCCATATGGTGATAGGACCATAAATCACAAATAAAGGAGGTGATATTTGAAGAACTGCCAGAAAATGGCCTTGCTGCCTTCTAGAGTAAATGAGGTTAAATGTATCCTATAACAATAAGCGTATATAGAAAAACTTTATATTCTGGACTAATAAAATGTCAGCTCCACTTATGATCTCTCTTACACATAGCTTTGTTCCTGTAGCCTGGTTTTTGGAGTAGGTATAAAAAGCCTTGTCTGACTTCTATGTAACAATTTTACTACAGGGTAGCATTGATTGAATTGGTACTCTTTACTTTTACAGTGGATATCAAAAGTGTACACACCCTTATTGTGATGTAAAGCCAAAAATCCAGATAATTTATGTCAAACATGTTTCCATTTAAAGTGACATTGTAACCAACATAATTCGAGAGAAAAAAATGATAGGTACGGTAATTATGAGAAAAAATAAGCAGTCTTCTCCAACACCACAATTCAAAAACGTCAATTCTACAGCGCTCAGACTTCTTTATGGTCCAGCTCTCACATCCGTATGTTACTATTGAGAATACCATAGTTCGAACTATGCAGAACTTTGTTGATAGTTTAATGCCTTTACTTTTTACTAGCTTGTCCAAGCTTGCCATAGTTTTCCTCCCCAGAAGCAAACGTCTATTAATTTCATGACTACAGTCAGCATCTGCAAAGATCTTGGATCCCAGAAAAATAAATTCTGTCACTGCCTCCACTTTTTCCCCGTCTATTTGCCAGGAAGTGAGATTGCCATTTGCCATGATCTTCGTCTTTTTAACGTTGAGCAACAGGCCAACTTTTGCACTCTCTTCTTTTACTCTTTATCAATAAGTCCTTTAGTTCCTCTTCCTGTCTGGATTAGGCATGATGTACCCTGCATATAAGTTGAATAAATAAGGTGACATATACAACCTTGTCGCACTCCTTTTCCGATCTTAACCCATTTTTTTTCCCATGTCCGGTCCTGACCGTGGCTTCTTGGTAGACATACAGATTGTTTAGGAGGAGGATGAGATGATCTGGTACTCCTATCTCTTTAAGGACATGCCACATATTGTGGTGATCCACACAGTCAAAGGCTTTAGAATAAGTCTATGAACAGAAGTATATGCTTTTCTGGAACTCTCTTGCTTTCTCTATTATCAATCGGACATTGGCAACTTGATCTCTTGTGCCTCTTCCTCTGCAGAACCCGGCTTGCACATCTGGTAGTTCCTGGTCCATATATTATTGGAGTTGAGTTTGTAGAATCTTAAACATTACCTTGCTGGCATGTGAAATGAGTGCAATTGGTCGATAATCGGAGCATGCTCTTTCACTGCCTTTTTGGGGATTGGGATGTAGACTGACCTTTTCCAGTCTATTGGCCATTGTTGAGTTTTCCAAATGTGTTGGCATAAGGCAAGCAACACTTTCACAGCATCATCCTGCAGAATTTGGAATAGTTCAATTGGGATTCAATCACAATCGGCGGCCTTATTATTAGCAAGACATCCTAGGGCCCATCTCACTTCACTCTCCAAGATGTCTGGCTCAAGCTCATTGGAGAAACTATTGAGGTCATCATTGTTGTCCTTCCTGTATAGATCTTCGCTGTATTCCTGCCACCTCTTATTTGTCTGATCTTCTTCTGTTAAGTCTCTACCATTTTTGTCTTTTATCACGCCCACTTTGGCATGAAAGGTGCCTTTTAAGTTCCTAATTTTCTTGAAGAGATCTCTTGATTTTCCTATCTCCACTACCTTTCGCTTTCCCTATTCCTGAGCTACTTTCAAAGCCTCATCAGATAGCCAGTTTACTTCTTACTTTTATTTCTTTTAGGGATATTCTTTGTTGCTGTTACATGGATAATATTGCAAACTTCGGTCCAAAAATCTTCAGGTACCCTATCTTCCATGTCTAGTCCCTTAAATCTATTATTTACTTCCACTGCATATTCACAAGGGATATTATTTATTTTGTATCCACTCAGTCTGATGATTTTCCCTCTTTTCTTCAGTTTAATTTTGAACTTTGCAATAAGAAGCTCATGGTCTAAGCCGCAGTCAGCTCCAGGTCTTGTTTTTGCTGATTGTAAATAGCTCCTCCATCTTTGGCTGCAATGTATGTAGGCAATTTATATAGTCAATCTGATTTCTATGTTGTCCACCTGGTGATGTCCAGGGGTAGAGTCATCTTGGAGGCTGTTGGAAGAGGGTGTTTGCTACCACCAGAGAATTATCCTGACAAAATTGTACTGATTATAATATAATATAAAAGACAACATAACCCATCATCCAAAGAACACTATACCTTCATTCTTTGGATATGCTTCTCTTCAGCTGGATCAAGAAGATGAAGAGGAAGTTCACCTACCAACATGATAATGATCAAAGCACACATCAAAATCAATCTAGGAGTTTCTTCAGAAATGGAAGATCAAAGTCTTGTGATGGCCTAGTCAGAATCCAGACCTCAGTCCCATAGAAAACTTGTGTAATTGCCTAAATAGGGTGCTATGCTCAGGGGATCTCCTAGCAATTTGGGGGAGTTTCAACTTTTTTGAAAGGAGGAGTGAGATATAAAATTTCAAAGTTGATAGAGATTTATTCACTTATTCAAGGATTTCTACTGTAATAAATGCTAAAGGTACTTCCACAAAGTTGGGGGTGCACACTCATGCAATCAGGAAGTTGGAGATTTCAATTTTTTTCCTAATTATCATGTATTTGTTTTTCTCTTACATTTTGTTGTTTGTAAGGTTACATTAAAAATGAAAATATGTCTTTATCTTGATTTATTGTTTTTCATCACAAAAACTTGCATTTTCAATAAGAGTGTGTAGACTTTTTATATCCACTTTATTTTTTATCCTAAAAAAACACTTAATCCTTTGAAACATACATTAACAAGACAATGATTGAGAGATACATCTCAACCCTGTACCTTTTACTATCCTTTTATTATAAATGTACAAGACATTAGTGTTCAAATTTTACTATTGTTCTCCCTTTCCTTAAAGGGAAACACACTCCTACATAAAACAAGTCATTTCTATAATATCATACAGTAAGTAAAAAATGTGTAAAAATAATGTGATGAAGATATAACATTTTTTAAATTATTTATTTATTTTTTACTACTACTCTTTTTTTTCAATCAAACTCTGATATTACAGAAGATTGTTTTTATACTTAAAAACAATGACTTAGGGGTCTTAGGGTAAGAGGGAATCAGGGCATTAGGGTGTACACATATTCACACCTTGCGCTTTAATGGCGCGCATTTGTCACTGATTTTTTTAACAGCGCGCTGTTGTTAGCGTGCAGTTCTCCTGCGTGCAAAGGTTGGGGTGACGTTCTTTGTAAGATATACATATAGCTCTTAAGTAAGTAATTCTTGAAAATGAGCATATCTTGTGCTTGTTTCAGTTTCATTGAAAAAAAAAGATGAACTCTAAATGTGTTTTTTTTTTTTTTTCTCTTTCAGAGCAAAAGAATATGAGAATGCGCTAGAATCCAAAAACCCTGTGTCTGACTCCCCATACAAAGCTAAGTGAGTACATGTTCCTTCCTGAGTTTTAAGTGACAAGATAATTCAAACCGTTCACTGTTTCAATGTGAGCAGACCATTTTAGCTTTAATTTGACATAGAGTGCAATTTTCACCTGTATGTCTTCTCAGCAAGGTATCAGGAATAGTTTGTATGATATCTGGATCGAAGCAACAACTACAAAATGTAATAATGCTGAGCATGAAGTGGATTTGGGACATTTAGTGGATAATCACCCAGTGTATGGGTAAATATGCAAAGCTAGATAAAGTCAAACCTTCCCCAGCTATGCAATCTACAGGAAGTTTGATCCAGCAAATACCTGCACACTGTACTTGGCAACAATAGTGAAACTGAAGTTGGTGTCTTCTCATTTCTGGTTGCCTGGAGATTACTTTATTTTACTCTTGGAGACCTCTACATGAACACTGTGTGTGACAATTACATATGATTATGGTCATTTTCTTTTTCACTTGTTACAAAACACAGTTCAGCCAGTCATCAAAACCTTTACACTCTATCTTTCCATAGGAAACATCAAAATATATGGTGGACCTTTTTTTCCCAAGCCTCAACCCATTTTTATATTTGGCACTACCAAATTTTAAGGCCTTTGGCGCTCATTGCGAGCCTCTCCCTCCGTCTACTGTGGCAACCCACAACTTTTGTGGTTCTCAATGTTCACCCCCCCGTGTCTCTTTTCATCTTTTCCCCCCTTCGCCTCCCCTGTGTCTTTCCCTTAAGTGTCTGTGCTGCAGTTTTGCATGTCTCGCGTTGTTTGGTGTTACAGGCTTCGGTGTCATTTCTACTGCCTTGTTTTCATTGTCTTATGTTTTTTCTTCCACCATTTTTTTTTTCAAACTGCTACACACAGAGTCTCGCTGACTCTCGCAGAGTCCCGCTGACTTGTTGCTAAGTCCTGCGTGCCTTGCGATCAGCCCTGCAATGAGCACCTTCGGCGCTCATTGCAGCCAAGTCCTGCGGGCCTCGCGATGAGCGCCTGCGGTGCTCATCTCCACCCCCACAACTGCGTTCCTCATACTTTACCTATTTGTCTGTTATATTCAGCAATCAATATTCTGACAGCTACAAATCTTTTTTGATTTTCCAGCAGCAGAAAATGAACAGTGAGACTATTCATCACCTCAGGGGAAAGTGTGATAAATGTACAAACTTTGCAGTATATATAAACTGCGTGCGCGAGCCCAAGACGTTATTTTTGGCGAGAAAACCCTAATTTTAGAGTCGTAATCTTGTTATTGGCAAGTTACTTTGTTGTTCACGATTAAAATGGCAGCAATTGTCTATTTCTTACGTGCCGCGCAAGCAATTTACTGCCTTCGTATATTTTGTAAGTCGGATGTGACTGGCGTTGTTCGAGTAAGTGTTACGTGTTTCGGCCTCGTTTTCATCCAACTTCTTACGTCTTTTCGGCCGACATTTTTTTCTCGCTTAGCCAATCTTACAGTCTCAAAATATGGTTCAAATAATCTTGCTAGCTCACTCACAGGATCCCTGGCTCTCAACCTGAGTTGTCTGTGAGTGAATAATTTTTTTTTATAGGATTTGTGTTTTTTTGTGGGTTTTTGGAGTTATGCGCTCGGCCGATAAATTATTGCGGGCCGTTCACTTGACTGATAAAGTATTGCGTGCCTCGTAAATCCCGCAGGACTCGCGATGAGCGCTTTCTGCGCTCATTGCAGCTAAGTCCCATGGGCCTTGCGCTCATTGGTTTCAATTTAATGTATTTCTTACAAATATGTGTGCAGTAAATGATATTCCAATCCATAAGTAGGACTGTAACTACAGTATAGTGCCCAGTTGACAATGGCCGTTTATTTTTATTAGCTCTACCTTACTAAGATAAAATGTTATTTGAACTAAGTTACAATATTATAACCTACCTCTGTTATTATTATTATTACTAGTTACTTACCTGTCAAAAATGATGTTAAAATGTTAAAGATGGGAATGCTGTACCTTTGGTGCTTATCGCCTTTGGCGCTCATTGCAAGCCTCTCCCTTTGTGTAGTTTATAGGCCTGGTACTTGAGTGTTACTGTCTTGGGTTGTGTTACTGTCTTGGGTTGTGTTACTGTCTTGGGTTGTGTTACTGTCTTGGGTTGTGTTACTGTCTTGGGTTGTGTTACTGTCTTGGGTTGTGTTACTGTCTTGGGTTGTGTTACAGTCTTGGGTTGTGTTACAGTCTTGGGTTGTGTTACAGTCTTGGGTTGTGTTACAGTCTTGGGTTGTGTTACAGTCTTGGGTTGTGTTACAGTCTTGGGTTGTGTTACAGTCTTGGGTTGTGTTACAGTCTTGGGTTGTGTTACAGTCTTGGGTTGTGTTACAGTCTTGGGTTGTGTTACAGTCTTGGGTTGTGTTACAGTCTTGGGTTGTGTTACAGTCTTGGGTTGTGTTAGTGGCTCGGGTTAAGTGTTACTGTCTTGTGTTAAATGTTAGTGGCTTGGATTAAGTGTTACAGGCTTTCATTAAGTGTTTCTGCTTAGGGCTGTTTTTTACGTCCTTGGGCCTCGTTTTCGTTGTTTTGCGTTTTTTTCGCCAGCCATTTTTTTTCTTGTTTACGCGATCATGAAAAAATGGCAAATAGGCATCAAATTAACTTGCAACCTGACTCGCAGGCCCCCTGCCTCTCCCACTGTGGTGTGTGTGCAAGTCAATTTGATGTATATTTGTTTTTTTGTTTTTTTCATGTCTTTTCAGTTTTGTGGTTCGGCCGTTAAAGTCGTAATTTTGCGAGACGCACAGTGCATGTACGGGTTTTGGTCCTAAGTCGTGTGGGTGGTAAGTCCCTCGTGCCTCACCTGCTCGCCTTGCTAAGTCCCGCGTTCCTCAACTGCTCGCCTCGCTTCACGAGGATCGCAGTACAATGAACGACTTTGCGAGGCTCGCAGTTGCAAAGCATGACCAACATCGCAAACGTTACCCACACTGACAACTATATATGTGATTATTATTATTATCCTTTCATATTCAGTAGTGCTATACAGTGGTTAAGAACAAGGCAAAACGCATTGTAAAAGAATGGAGGGCCCTGTCACTGAGCTTAAAATAAAACATGCTATGTGTCTTATCGTGTAAAACCCATATCTGTGAATGGGGCCTTGGTCATAGCCGTTAAAAATGGCACACTACTTGAGAGAGAAAAGGAAGACAGGTTCCAAAAGGTGAAAAAGTCTTTGAAGTAAGTGAAGTGTAAAATTTGGACGACAATTGATTTGAGGAGGATAAAATGAATTGTCACCTATTCAAATCATTTTTAGAAAACAAACAAATCCTAAACAAGTCTCTTTAAGTAGACCTTTTCGTACTTACACTACCTTGATGTTTTGCATATCTACCCACCAAGCAGCAACTTTGTTTTAAATACTTCTATTTCAGTACCTATTTTACAAATAAAGAAACTGTGCAGAGCAGTCCAATGGAACTAAGCAAACGTTACATTTATTGGCTTTTTTGTGTTTTCAGGCTACAGAGAATTACCAAAGATCTTCAGAAGCAACTTCAGACTCAGGAAAGTGGAATGTGGGCCACCCACAATAAAGTATCTGCTTTGGACAGAGCCCTGGGGGAGGTCTCCCGTATCCTGGAAAAGCAGGTTTGTCAAATGTCTGCCTGTTATCTTTAAGATTTGTTGAGTGACTTAAACGACCACTGTAGTTCAGAAAATCTGTATGTAACAAACTAACAATATTGAGGGATAGGTCATGTCAAACAAATCTAATTCATTTCTATGAGGAGGTTAGTAGGAACTTGGATCAAGGCAACTCAGTTGATGTAGTCTTTTTAGATTTTGCAAAAGCTTTTGATACAGTGCCACATGGGAGACTATTGTGCAAACTAAGGGATGCAGAAATTGCAGTAAATATATGCACATGGATTGAGAGCTGGCTAAAAAACAGTAAGCAAAGGGTTGTTGTAAATGGAACATACTCAGATTGGACTAATGTGGTAATTGGGGTGCCTCAGGGCTCTGTATTAGGTCCTCTCCTTTTTATCATATTTATTAACAAGTAGGACTGAAAAGTATTGTCTCCATTTTTGCTGGTGACATGAAGTTGTGCAAGGTAATTAAATCAGAAAATTATGTACTTTCCCTCCAAAGGGATTTGCATAAATTAGAGAAATGGCAATTAAATGGCAAATGAGATTTAGTATAAATAAATGTAAGGTTATGTATCTGGGAAGTAAAAATAACCATGCAATTTATAAACGTAATGAAACAAATCTAGGGGTATCAGATATTGAAAGGGATTTGGGAGCGCTTGTGGACAACCACCTACGTAACAGACCTCAATGCCAAGCAGCAGCTGCAAAGGCAAGTAAACTATTAGCATGTATTAAGAAGGGTAGGGAAGCAAATATACTTCTGCCACTATACAAATCCCTAGTACGCCCTCATTTGGAATATGGAGTGCAGTTTTGGGCACCACTTTATAAAAAGGGCATTTTAGAACTGGAAAAAGTACATAGGACAACAAAACTAATAAGGATAATGGAGGGGCTAAGTAATGAAGAAAGACTAATCAAATTAACATATTTTCTCTAGAAAAAAGTTGTCTAAGAGGGGATATGATTACCCTATATATACATCCAGGGTCAGTATAAATATTTGTCAAGGAAGCTTTTTGTGCCTAGAGGATTTCAACTGACAATAGGACATCCCTTGAGGTTAGAAGTTAAAAGATTCCACCCTAAAGAAAGAAAAGGGTTCTTCACAGTAAGGGTGGTTAATCTGTGGAATTCTCTACCAAAGGAGGTGCTGACAGCGGATTCAATAGATAACTTTAAAAAGGGATTGGGTATATCACATATATAGTTGTGGACCAAGACTGCTGTTCGGAAAATTTGCGATGTTGGTCGCGAAGTTGCAACCATGAGCCTTGCGTAGCGAGGCGAGTCAGCGGCGCCATCACACATGCGAGCCTCACGAAGCAGCCGTGCAGCACTTAGGCTGCAAGGAGCTCCAAAGGCTCTCATTGCAGCCAGCGGCACCGTCACACATGCGAGGTGAAGCAGCCGCGCAGCACTAAGGCTGCAATGAGCACCAAAGGTGCTCATTGCAGCCAACGACACCTTCACACATGTGAGCCTTGCAAAGCGAGGTGAACCACCCTTGCAGTACTTAGGATGCATTGTGAGTGTCGCAACTGTGAACCAAGTGCTAACTATATAAACCCCAAAAAGAAAAATTTTACAAATATAATAACACACTCACAGACAGGACAGGGGGATAGCCAGGAAACCTGTGAGTGAGGTTACAAGCGATTTTGAGCCATATTTGGGGGTTTTTGTCAATCCAAAATCAGCTAAGCGAGGAAAAAAATGATGGACGAAAAACGTAAAGAAAATCTAAAACTGCATGAAAATAAGGCTGAGCAAAGCCAGGCACGCAGGACTTATAAAATACTCGACGGCAAAGACAGTAACACTTTAACCAACAACTCAAGGCATGCAGGACTTTGAAAATAATACAAACGGCCTTCAGCGTGTAACACGCAAACATTCAGCAGACACACAGAGGGGAAACACACAGGGAAGGGACAAGGGGAGATGGTGGAAAGAGACACATGGCATTTCCAAGCACAAAACTTGCAGGTTAACGAACACTGCAATGAGCGGCCCGTACAGTAGGCGGGAGAAAAGGCTCGTAATGAGCACCAGAGGTGCTCATTGTGAGCCATGATAATCACCGCGAACGGGAGAGGCTTGCAATGAGAGCCAAAGGTGTTCAATGCAAAGCAGGAAAGTATAAGTACATGGGGGAGAGGTTTGCAATGAGCGCTAAAGGCGCTCCGCGCGCGGCTCACAATGAGCGCCGGAGGTGCTCAGAGGAGCAAAAGCCTCACATTGTGTGGCAAACAGCATTGCCAGCCTTTCAATCTTAATCCCGTCATTTTTTACAGGCAAGTTCCTAGTTTTTAAATAAAAAGGGCATTCAGGGTCATCCTGGTTAATTAGAGATGGAGTATTGATCCAGGGAGGAATCTGATCGCCAGTATCTGGGGTCAGGAAGGAATTCGTTTTTTTTCCCTTTTTGAGATGATTGGCAAAGTTTCACTTGGGATTTTTTTGTTTGCCTTCCTCTGGATCAATGAACAACGAATCTGCATATTGCAGATCAGAGGAGATCTTAAAAGGCTGAACTTGATGGGCTCAAAGTCTTTTTTTAACCTCATTTACTGTGTAACTATGTAATTAGTAGTTGTATTAAGCATAAAAATCCATATTGTCTTTGTTTCATCACTTCCTGAGTGATGGGGTGAGAGATGAAAGGTGAGAGATGGGGTGAGAATTTAGGTGACAAGGATTTAAGTTATTGGATCTCAATAAATTGGACACCAACACTTTACCGACAGAGGATCAGAAGCATATCAAGTTTGCACAATGTTTTTCTTCTAATTGAGATACAGCTTTATGACTTTTTCCTATTCTAATTACGTTCTTAGTAAGATTCAATGCTTTCAAACTTTTTTTTCATTGTACAGTGGTCCTTTAATCCAAAGAAGTGTGTTGTTTTAGTGGCTAAGTATTCGAAAAGATATCACACACAATCAGTTTTACCTTAAAGTACCATGGAAAGCATCTTTCTATTTGTTGAATCTTGTAGAATTTATTTAATAATGTCTCACTGTGTTTCTTATTTTCAATTAAATTGTTAGTGGACTTAATTGTTTTTATAGTATAATTATGCTTGCTTGTTCTTGGTTTTCAGTGTACATGAATATATTAATATGAGTCATACTTGTCTGCTAATTATTTCTACATGCTACACTAAACATATAACTTAACAAAATATATTTAGATTATAAACCAGTTTATCTTAATCATTTTTCATGACTTTTTGTAATGTATAAAACATGCTATGTGCATGATAGGAAAATTGTGCTTTCGTTTTTTAATGGTTCTAATTCTTATGAAAATCACACTGAAGCAGAGAAACCTTTCCACCTTAAAAGGAAGAGGATATTATTTTTAACGTCACAATGAAATTTGCATGTCTATGAGCATAAACCTTCAATCTTAAGGGCAGATGTTGTATTCTCACCAACAAGATACACCAGACAAACTATATAGTTATATCAGCACTGCTATCTCTTTTTTTTGGAATGAGACAATCTTTGGTTCTTTACACAAAACTGACTTGCATTGTTGCACCTGACTTTTGACCACATAGGTGGTATGTGTTCAAAACATCATATCATCATTGCAATGAACTGCAAAGGAGATATTGTTATATGGCTAATAAGGAGTTTCTGGTATTGTGATTAACTTGAAAATCAATCAAAAATCTGTACATCTCTTTACCAAGACTAAGTTGAAATGGTAATGATTTTCTAGGTATCATTCCTGCCATTTTTAGAGGTTTTACTTCTAGGGCTTAAGGGACTTTCTTTGTCTGCAGACGTGTATGATAAATTTCCAGAGGGGGCTGTATTTTAAAGCATTTACCAATCAGTTTCTGCCCGTAGCTACTTTTTATCAGATATACCAGTGCAGCCATGGAGAGTGATTCCCACAATTGAGGAATTACTTGGATGAGAGTTCTTGCTTTTCCCCACATCGAAAGTGCTGCCAATCAGATAGGAAAATAGGTTTCAATCCTGCAGAGTTCTCCATTAACTTTAAATCGTCTCTGCAGAATTGAGGCCATTAGTAGAGCCCTGGTGGAGTAATATCACTTCCTGCATTAATATATTATCAGGTTAGCCCCATACTCATTGCGGTTACATAATTACAGGCAAACATGGCTGGATTTCATATGCCTCTAAAAAAAATATTATGTTATTCTATATGTACTTAACAACATTTTGGGGATCTTGGGTGTCCTGAAGAAATGGTTTGTGTACTCTTTAAAGGTGCTAAATTGAACTATTTTTCCATTTAAACAAGGACATTTATATTTATGTTATGCCTGTTGTGGTATGGTCACTTTCATATTAATAACTCCGGCCAATTTCCTTGTGTTTATTTTGGCTCATGATAATAGAATGCATAGTTTGCAGAGATGCGAGGAAAACAAAAAATATTAAATAGTAATAAATCAAAATGGTCATACTTGCCTGAGTGTGTTATTGTGTGAGTCATTTACACAGTGATTTCCATTTGTGGGAGTTTCACTAGACAAGGCTGTGCCTTTAACACTCAAGGCTGTGCAAGTCTGTGAATCACAGACATTAATTATTGTGACTTTGCCTCTAAACAATTCTGTAGCACAGAGAAGTAAGAATAACAGATTGAGTTCAAGAAACTCTATCTTCCCCTCTATCCCCATGGGGTTAAATGGTGCTTCAGGATCTGACAGCTGAATAACAGCAAGCTCATGTTCCTTGTACTTTTTGGCAGGAACCCTACTGGGTCAGATTTGTATTTTATCAGAGTAAGAAAAGAGAGAGGCTCCTCTGCCCCATACTCCTGTGTTACTGATCCTGATCTCCATGATTGAACACAATCCTCTGAGCTTAAATGGCTATCTTGAGCCCCAGGTAAAGGACTGCAAGTATATATTTCACCTCTTATTAATTCAAGAGATTTGTATTTTATAAATTCCTCAATAAAGCCAAAAGCAAAAAGAAAGGGTATAAAATTAATATACCTGCATGGTGTGCTGGGTGTATCCTGTCACATGACTCACATTTTTGCCAGGAAGCCACTGAAGTGACCTGTTAGCAGTTTAATTACTTAGACATTGGTTAGTAACCCTGCCTTTTTGTTTTGTTTGTTAACATACATAACTGTGCATTTTTAGGTACTTGATGTTGCTCTGTGTTGCAAATATTAAATCTTCACACTTCATTCATAATCTAATTCAACTGTCTGGAAGTCCTCAGAAAGAAACATGTATGTATAAGTTTACCTGTCAAACAGTTGACAAGTGCTAAACAATTTTTGCACAAATATGTTTTGTAATATCCAGTGGGTGCATAATAGAATACATATACACTGGAACATTTAACTAAAGGTAACAAGTATTACTGTACACATTTCCCACTTGGAAATATCAAGGTGGCTTTGATGAGACCTAGAACTCACCATTTGGGATCTACACCATCAGATAGAGAGGCCTGATAGCTGTCTGAAACTGTCTGACAGGCATATGGGAGAACATTGATTACAGAGTGGATGAGTATCTCCACAAACATACTAGGTACATTGCATTTTACTCTCACTCTCTTATGTCTAGAGATAACTCAGCGGTAGAACATATGACTAAAGTGCAAATTTAATTTCTCCTTTCTGTTTTTTTATTTTATTTTTTGTAGGTAGTACAGGATAAAATAAATACCGAATCGCTGCAATCTGTAAGCTTCGCATTGGCAGAGCTCATCTAGAATAAATCATGCCAGTTGTTCTGCTGTTATCAGATTGCCAATCCTTACATACAATAAAACTCTGGTACCTTGGCCATGCAGCTGTTTGTCTCTCCTAAGGGCTTTACTCCATTCACTCAATTGACCGGTTTCATGGGGGGGGACAGGCACAACCAGAGACATAACGATATGGCACCGGAAGATGAGCCCCTCAGGTCAGAAGGTGCCTACCACATTACTGAGGAAGAGCAGAGGGCAAGTACAAGTAACACCAGATCTAATGAAGTAGTTGGGCCAAAGCCGAAAGGGAACCCAGCTGCGAATGTGTCTGAAGGGGAAAGGAAAGTCTGCTGCTGCAAAGACCAATTAAGAATAGGAACCTGGAATGTTAGAACTATGAACCAAGGCAAACTAGATGTGGTCAAGAATGAAATGACAATGTTAAACATTGATATCCTGGGAATTGGTGAACTTAAATGGACTGGAATGGGATAACTCACATCAGACAACAACCAGATCTTCTACTGTGGTCAAGAATCCCACAGAAGAAATGGAGTAGCCATCCTAGTCAATCAAAGAGTGGCCAAAGCAGTGCTCAGTTACAACCCAATAAATGACAGAATTTGAATTCAAGGCAAGCCATTTAATATCACAGTGATCCAAGTCCATGCTCCAACCATGGATGCTGAAGAGGCTGAAGTTGTCCAGTTCTATGAAGACATTCAACACGTCAAAGATATAACACTAAGAAAAGATGTTACTATCATCATAGCAGATTGGAATGCTAAAGTAGGGAGCCAAAAGTTACCTGGAATAACTGGCAAATTTGGCCTTGGAGTACAAAATGAAGCAGGTCAGAGATTAGTAGAATTTTGTCAAGATAATTCTCTGGTCGTAGCAAACACCCTCTTCCAACAGCCTCTGAGACGGCTCTATACATGGACATCACCAGAAGGACAACATAGAAATCAGATTGACTATATACTTTGCAGCCAAATATGGAGGAGCTCTATACAGTTAGCAAAAACAAGACATGGAGCTTACTGCAGCTCAGACCATCAGCTTCTTATTGCAAAGTTGAAAATTAAACTGAAGAAAAGAGGGAAAACCACCAGACCAAGTAGATACAAAATAAATAATATCCCTTGTGAATATGCAGTGGAAGTAAAGAATAGATTTAAGGGACTAGACATGGAAGATGCCTGAAGAACTTTGGACCAAAGTTTGCAACATTATCCAGGAAACCGCAACAAAGAATATCCCTAAAAGAAAGAAAAGTAAGAAGTCAAACTGGCTATCTGATGAGGCTTTAAAAGTAGCTCAGGAAAGGGAAAGGTAGTGAAGATAAGAAAAGATTAGTCCAACTGAATGCAGAATTCCAAAGGATAGCAAGAAGAGATAAGGAGATATTCTACCGTGAGCGATGTAAAGAGATTGAGGAAGATAACCAAATGGGTAAATCAAGAGATTAAGAAAATTGGTAACCTAAAAGGCACCTTTCATGCCAAAGTGGGCGTGATAAAAAACAAAAATGGTAGAGACTTGACAGAAGAAGATCAGATAAAGAAGAGGTGGCAGCAATACACTGAGGATCTATACAGGAAGGATCTTAACAGCAGTTATGACCTCAATAATTTATCCAATGACTTGGAGCCAGACATCTTGGAGAGCGAAGTGAGATGGGCCCTAGGATGTCTTGCTGATAATAGGGCTGCAGGAGGTGAAAAACTTCTGGAAAACTTAGCAATGGCCAATAGAAAGGTCAGTCTACATCCCAATCCCAAAAAAGGCAGTGCCAAAGAGTGCTCCAATTATCAAACAATTGCACTCATTTCAAATGCCAGCAAGTTAATGCTTAAGATTCTACGAGCTCGACTCCAACAATATATGGACTAGGAACTACCACATGTGCAAGCCGGGTTCCGCAGAGGAAGAGGCAGCGATCAAATTGCCAATGTCTGCTGGATAATAGAGAAAGCAAGAGAGTTCCAGAAAAGCATTTACTTCTGCTTGATAGACTATTCTAAAGCCTTTGACTGTGTGGATCACAACAATATGTGGCATGTCCTTAAAGAGATGGGAGTACCAGATCATCTCATCCTCCTCCTAAAGAATCTGTATGTCGACCAAGAAGCCACTGTCAGAACCGAACATGGGACAACAGAATGGTTCAAGATCGGAAAAAGAGTGCAACAAGGTTATATATTGTCACCTTATTTATTTAACTTATATGCAGAGTACATCATGCGTACGGCTGGACTGGATGAATCCAAAGCCGGAATCAATATTGCTGGAAGGAATATCAACAACCTCATATACGCTGTGAAACTACTCTAATGGTTGAAAGTGAGGAGGAACTAAAGGACCTATTGGTGAGGGTAAAAGTTGGCCTGTTGCTCAACGTTAAAAAGACGAAGATCATGGCAAACGACAATCTCACTTCCTACCAAATAGACGGGGAAGAAGTGGAGGCAGTGACACATTTTATTTTCCTTGGATCCAAGATTTCTTTAGATGTGAATGTAGTCATGAAATTAAAAGACATTTGCTTCTGGGGAGGAAAGCTATGGCAAGCTTGGACAAGCTAGTAAAAAGTTAAGATATTAAACTATCAACAAAGGTCTGCATAGTTCGAACTATGGTATTCCCAAAAGTAACATACGGATGTGAGAGCAGGACCATAAAAAAGTCTGAGCAATAAATCAATACTTCAGGAAATCAAGACAAACTGTTCTCTAGAAGGTCTGATCATGATACTGAAGCTCAAATATTTTGGCCATATCATGAGACGGCAGGATTCCCTAGAAAAGACTCTGATGCTGGTAAAGATTGAAGGCACAAGAAGAAGGGGACAACAGAGGCGGAGATGGATAGATGAGGTCACTGAAGCAATGAACATGAACTTGATGGAGCTCAGAGGGGCAGTGATTGAGAGATGCACCTGGCGTGCTGTGGTCCATAGAATCATGGAGAGTCGAACGCGACTAAACAACAACAATGCTTTTACATTTCATTAAGATTATCTTGTTTATGTGGGTATATGCCTAGGCAAATGTTGTAATCATGATTCTGTATACTTTCTTACATTATCTTCATTGTATTATTCAAAAACAAAAATACTAATGCTGTAAAAGTCTTGTTAAGTATTCTCTCAGGCTCCCCAGGGACACATCCATTCCAGAAGTTACTAATCAATATGGTTCCATCAGGGAGATTTATATGTTTATTGGTAGGCCTGTATAGCATCATTCCTATAAGTAGGCATTCATTTTCTTGTTATGGGACAGGAGGAAGAGCTCTTCTGGTGTGAGCCATTGACTGGAGGGAGGATACTTGACACTCTTAATTGAATTTCCCATGGGAGTTGTTGAGTTGGAGAAGACTGTAGGTGTATAGTATATGGGTGTGATGCATTTAATATGTCTGTTAATTGTGGAGATTGAATAGCGAATGTCCCTGTGGGAGGAACGAATGAAGGACTATAGTTTTCCACTTACTAAATGGACTCCTTTTACAAGCTACACTATAACTGAGTACACAGGAGCCTCCTTCCCACCACTTTCCAATCAGTGCATATCCACTTGTTTAAACTGATTTTCTTGGACAAAGGTTATTACACCAGAGGGAGCTATATGGATGAGGGGGGTATTTTTCCAAGTAACCATTTATGTAATCTAAGTCCATTCTGTCTATGATGGCAGAGAGCAGTTTTTTTTAAGATACATATTATGTACATTCAGCATGTTCATGTAAAGGATGTCCTATAGCTGTAGTTCATGTATACATATTCATACATTTCTGTGTAAAAAATGAATCGCAGAAATGTCTGAAGTGGTGACATATGCAGACTTTCATGGATTTGAATAAAATAACTAGTCACATATTATGGTGCCACTCATAGGACTCCAGCAGGTGAGGCATGCTTTCCACCCATGGTATTTGTGTCTCTCATCACTTTATCATTTAGTTGTTCTTCACAATTTCATTGCATTGAATTAATGTTACAAATACATTTTCTTAGGAATCAATCAAGTTAGGGTGAAATGATTATGATATAGTATTAAGACCTAGTTCCTCTGACTTCAGATGCATACTAATATTGTGCATTCAGATGTTGGAGCACCTCAACTTGTCACAATATAAGATTGCAGGATCTATAACCAAGTAGATTACCTTGTATGAGTCACGCCGAGATGTTCCCTGACATGGTATATAAGTGGATTGAATGTAGTACTGGCAGTTTAGCCTGGCTGGGCACAGAACAGAGATTAGCACAGATTGGATAACACAGATTAGGATGTGAAAGAAGATTATAAAAGTTTTTTAATCGGATCTGGTCTGACATGTTGATGTCAGGTTGAAGTCAGCTGTGCTTTGTGTGACTCAAGGGAAGAGAAGTAGAATTAAGCAAAAAGAGTAAGAGATATACAGAAATATAGTGGATCCTTTACATTTCAGCTAATGTAACATCTTTCAGTTATATATATACTTTGTGATTTCAATATGGTTTTTTTATACTTTTTATTTATCACATATAATAGTTGTCAAACTGCGAATCGTCGTCACGCTTTGTGAGCTCGCAAAGCTAGCTGGCAGAACTGCGTCCCTCTCAAAGCATTTGCGGAGGTGGAGGCTCCAACGTAGGCTGACTTCGGCTCATTGCAGGCCGCAAATGCGGAACCTCTTGAAGCGCGGGGCCGCATTTGCGGAGGTGGAGGTTCTACGCCGCCTCACTCCCGGGACAAAACCTCCCCAGAAAAGCGCAACTTTGCAAAAAAAAAAACACCCCGCGGGACATAGAAAAACCCCCACTATTGCGTAAAGCGGAAATACGGACTTACACTAAAGAAAATATGACCGGCGGGACTTAGAAAAAAAAAAAAAGTACGAAGTCACAAAAATACGAACTTAACGGCCAAAACGCATACATGAAAAAACACACAAAAACAATGAAAAATCTAGATTTCAAAAACATCACACACAACATGGGGGGATGGCCAGGACATCTGGGGGTGAGGATGCACGCGAATTAAAGTCGATTTTACGCAGTTTCGCCACTTGAAAATCGGCAAAGCGAGAGAAAAAATGGTGGCCGAATTTTTTTTAAATGAGGCTCAAAGACCCAGAAGCGCAGACAACACTGAGAAGGACGTACGACTTTTAATTACGACCCGTGGAACCCAGAAAAATAAATACGAGGTTGCAAAAATACGAAGTTAATGGCCGAAATGCGTACATTCGAAAACAAAAAAAAAAGTACAAAAAAGAAAAACACACGGGGGGACAGCCATGACATCTGCCAGTAAGGTTGCAAGCTAATTAAAGTTGAATTTAACGACTTTAGAAAATTGCAAAACGGCTAAGTGAGGAAAAAAATTTAAACAAGGCTACACGACCCCAAAATGCGCAAAACACCGACAGGCACGTACAACTATTGCCAGGGACGTACGAGGTACAAAAATACACACTTAGGAAGCACGGAAAATGCTCGTGACCCGCGTAGCACATAGACAAACAACGCTATTTTACAACACTAACACATTACAAATCTAAAATGGCGCTTTACACAACTAAACCAACGGTTTGCGCACGCAGCATATTTGTAATGGACAGTTGGAACATTGATGACACTTTCTCCTCAGAGCAGCAACAGGCCAAATGTACATTGTATGCTGCAGGGAAATAAAAATACATACTTAGCTCTTCAGCCTATTCATTGCTGCATATATCAATTACAAATAGGTAAAGTGTATTAATTTATTAAGTAAATAATTAATAATTATAGAAAAAATAGACATATATATCTGTCTTTGTAATGAGAGCCGAAGGCTCTCATAGGACCAAAAGTAAACAGGAGGACGGCTCGCTATGAGCGCCGAAGGCTCGCAATGAACGACGAAGGTCCTCACACTAGAAAAAGCTTTACATTGTGTGTCAAACAGCATTGGCACGGCTTACAATCTTATTGCCCCGTCATTTTTGACGGGCAAGTCGCTAGTAATAAAATAAATGAAAAGGTGGTTAACTGTATTAAGCTTAGAAAAAAAATCACAGTTTATGATGCTTTTACCAGATTGACATATTAACTTTACAATATATTTCTGTTGTGCAAATCTGTAACTACTTTAAATATATTGTTCTCCTCTAACCTTAGGAGGACATTTACAATGTGTTAATTTGATTCCCACTAGGTATGATTGAAGCTTTCATGTGTTGGTATATCAATGCACGTTACATACTAGTAATGAGCTAGTAGAGCTCTCCTTCTGCTCACTCACAGTTGGGTGGACAAGACTCCCTGTTTCAGTGATTGTAGATAATCTCCTCCCTCTTTTCCAGATCTATTTACATCTCAGGGAAAGTGTTTGTGGTGAAGAAGAGGTTGAGCACGACCTGCAGTCAGACATATGTATTCCTCCTCTCTGCTCCTCCTGTTCTATAGCCATGATTTACATTTGGAGCTCCCAGCACTTACACTAAAAGACAAGCAGGAAGACATTTGCATGCTCAATTTTACTTTGGTTGACTGAGGATATATATTAATTGTAGTTTTAACCCATTGTGGTTAGGTAGTGCTGTAGACAAGGACGAAAAACTATTAATGTAAAACGGATACTGATGTTTCTGTAAAGGATGCAGAGCCAGGACTAGAAAGAAAAGGAACTTTATCTAAAATGCTGTAAATAATATTTCAATAGTCAAATGCTTTATGGGCATCATTATCCCTAGTCAGTAGCAGTCTGTCCCATCATTACAGAATAATGAAAGCAATACAGTTCTCCCAATATCCTATTACACTCTACAGTCCATTATAGCTCCTAAAGGGATATGAAAGGTATCTGGATTTCACTAGGAATATAATTTACCTATTTATATATTTTCCTTCATTTATTTTATTTTAATAAGAATTGTGTAAAAGTTTTGTTTGTTTGTTTTTTCCTAAAATCAAGTAAATAGTATCTGCTTGGGTCTGCCTTCCGTAGATCATAAAGACACAGAACTGTACTTGCTGTGCAGCGTCTCATACTAACCAATCCGTGACTGTCTCTCAGCAATATTCTGTAACATGCTGCTGAAAGATAACCACAATTGGCTAATTTGAAACACTTCAGAGTCTGAGTCTTCATGAGCTGCAGAGGGAAGACCCAAGCAGGTACGCTTTGAATGGTTTTAGACAGAAGAAAACAGAGCTTTAAGAATTGATGCCTTTGAATTGTGGTGTTGGAAAAAACTGCTTAGAGTCCCTTGGACTGCAGGAAGAGCCAATAAATCAGTACCTTAGGAAATCAGGACAAACTGTTCACTGGAAGGTATGATCATGAGGCTGAAGCTCAAATATTTTGGCCATATCATGAGACAGCAGGATTCCCTAGAGAAGACTCTGATGCTGGAAAAGATAGAAAACACAGGAAAAAAAGGGGACGACAGAGGCGGAGATGGATAGATGAGGTCACCGAAGTAATGAACATGACGGGGCTCAGAGGGGCAGTGATTGACAGATGTACCTGTCATGCTGCTGTCCATAGGGTCCCGTAGAGTCGGACACAAATGAACTACTAAACAACAACAAATAACATATATATATATATATATTTATATATATTACTGCATTGCAACCCATATTTTATAATTTTCTATAACAAATAAAGTAGGCAGCACAAGATGAAGATCTGGTTTAAAAAAAAGTGAATTGACTGTCAGTGGGAAAGGGATGAACACGAGAAAGATGCAGTTTATTTGGGTCATTGTGTTATGAATACAGGCAGGAGAGGCAACATTTATAAAATATAAAGTTATAATTAACAACCTTATTAAATTGCAATTTGGCCAATTTTAAAGGGCTCTATATAAGCACAGAGCATATTTTTTTAACATACATTTTTAGTTAGTGAACTTCTATCCAATAGCAAGTTCTTCATGAACTAAAAACTTCTGTAAAAAATATGCTCTGTGCTTATCCCTATTCAATTGGCCAAATCAGAATTTAATAAGTAGGTAAGGCCTTAAGGTCAGTGTGTAGGTGCATTTATGATTGTAATGTTTGTATTGCAGGTCATTTATGAGCATCATTGAGCCTCTGATTAGCTATGTGCCCAAGCAGGGATATGCCGCAAATGTGACCTATTGTTTGTCCCTGAGAACTAGAGATAAGAAACACATATGTAGTCCCTTTTGTTTTAATTAGGCTTCTGTGTTTTTTGTTGTTTTTTTGCTCTGAAATAGAACATTATAGTGCTGTTGATCTCAAAGCAGTGGTAGCTGATATTGTAAGTGAACAATGTACTGTGCCAACCAAGAACATACATGTACAGTGCCTTGCAAAAGTATTCACCCCCCTTGGCATTTTTCGTGTTTTGTTGCCTCACAAACTGGAATTAACATTGATTGTTTGAGGATTTGCATAATTTCATTTACAGAACATGCCCACAACTTGGAAGATGTTTTTGTTTTTTTTTCTTGTGAAGCAAACAACAAGTAGGACAAAATAACAGAAAAAGTCAATACTTTGTAGAGCCACCTTTTGCGGCAATCACAGCTCCAAGTTGCTTTGGCTAAGTCTCTATGAGCTTGCCACATCTTACCACTGGGATTTTTTGCCCATTCCTCCTTGCAAAACTGCTCTAGCTCCTTCAAGTTGGATGGTTTGCACCTGTGAAGAAGTCTGACCACAGATTTTCTATTGGATTGAGGTCTGGGCTTTGACTAGGCCATTCCAACACATTTACATGTTTCCCCTTAAACCACTCAAGTGTTGCTTTAGCAGTGTGTTTGGGGTCATTGTCCTGCTGGAAGGTGAACCTCCGTCCTAGCCTAAAATCATGCTTATAGTTGTACAGATTTTTCTCAAGAATATCCCTGTATTAAGCACCATCCATCTTTCCCTCAACTCTGACCAGTTTTCCAGTCCCGGCTGCTGAAAAACATCCCCACAGCATGATGCTGCCACCACCATGTTTCACTGTAGGGATGGTGTTCTTTGGGTGATGTGATGTGTTGCGTTTGCGTCAGACATTGCGTTTTCTTTGATGGCCGAAAAGTTCAATTTTAGTCTCATCAGACCAGATCACCTTCCTCCATACATTTTGGGAGTCTCCCGCATGCCTTTTTGCAAACTCAAAACATGCCATTTTGTTTTTTGATGAAAGTAATGGCTTTCTTCTGGCCACTCTGCCATAAAGCCCAACTCTATGGAGGGTACGGCTTATTGTCGTCCTATATACAGATACTCCAGTCTCTGCTGTGGAAGTCTGCAGCTCCTCCAGGGTTCCCTTAGGTCTCTGTGCTGCCTCTCTGATTAATGCCCTCCTTGCCCGGTCTGTGAGTTTTGGTGGGCGGCCGTCTCTTGGCAGGTTTTCTTTTGTGCCATGTTCTTTCTATTTGGTTATGATAGATTTGATATTTTTTTATAACCTAACCCTTACTTGTACTTCTCAACAACATTACTTGTTTGGAGAGTGCCTTGGTCTTCGTGGCAGTGTTTGGTTAGTGGTGCTTCTTGCTTAGGTGTTGCAGCCTTTGAGGCCTTTCAAAAAGGTGTGTAAACGTAATGACAGATCATGTGACACTTATATTGCACACAGGTGGACATCATTTCACTAATTATGTGACTTCTGAAGGTAATTGGTTGCACCAGAGTTTTTTATGGGCTTCATAACAAAGGGGGTGAATACATACGCACATGCCAATTTTCTGTTTTCTATTTCTAAAAAATAGCTTTATGTATATATTTTTCTCATTTCACTTCACCAACTTAGACTATTGTGTTCTGATCCATCACATAAAATATAGAGTAAAAAGTCAAGGGGGGTGAATACTTTTGCAAGGCACTGTACATAAACACTCCCACACAGCACAGGGGGAGAGCCAGGAAGCCTGAGTTGCAAACAAATTTGAGCCATATTTTCAGCTTTTCGACAGTCGAAAATGGGCTAAGCAAGGGAAAAAATGTCGGCCGAAAAAACATAAAAATTCTGAAACAGGATGAAACGAGGCTCTGCAATGCCAGGCACACAGAACTAAGTAAATACACGACACCAAAGACAGTAACACTTACGCGAACAAGCCAGGCACGTGGGAATTTGTAGCACAATTTCCTAGTGCTACATATAATCCACTATATTTTACCATATAACATTCTTTGTTTATTCTCTTCTAATGTTGTTTTCCTTCTATGCTAAGGTGATCTCTTATTTAGCATCCTTACATTTTCTTTTTGGATATCTGTAAACATTTCAGGTATATTTAAAGTCTTTCATTCCAAGCCCTATCCTCTTGTGCTACCTGTGTAATTGCAATATTTATAAATACTTTTAAGAACTTCAGTGTGTTGAGATGGTAATGTATATCCACGCTAATACAGGAATTTTATAGGCATAGATACCTAAAATTGGGGAATTGTCGCATTCTCAGATTGGGGAGCCAGTCTTCAGGCTTCTAGTAAAATTCATGGATTTAATTGGCCTGGTATAAACAAAAACTGTACAGGGCTCTATGCAGACAGGGACCTTTTTCAAATTAACTAAAGGAGGCATTATTCAGACCATGCCTATAAAGAGCTTTCTCTGGACCCAGACTGCATTGTTGCCTACAGGTCTATGTGAAACTTTCCATTTCTATACAAAGCCATTTAGAAAGTTGTTTCAACCCAACTGGAGACCTGACTATCATCCAGCAACTTATATGACTTATTCCAGCCAGGATTCAGAAACAGATTTAGTATGTGTCCTAAATAGTTTGCAGTTGGCAAGAGACAAAGGTGATTGTTGTATACTAATCCACCACTACCACTCTGCTGCATTTGATACTGTTGACCATGATATTTTAATTGATTGTTTCAAGGATTACTGTGGACTGAGCTAGTTCAAATCCTTCCTATTGAACAGATCTCCGACAGTGTCCTTGGGTAATTCCTCTGCACATGCCACTGACATGTTGAGTTCCTCAGGGATCCATTTTTATGTCCTGTGTTGTCCACCTGAAGATGGTTAGAAAAAAACTAGACACAATCCTGTTACATATCACCAATTTTTCATTCTCTGCCTTGATTACCTCTCAGATGACAAATTTATGTCAAGGTTGGCTTGACTCAGCTACCTGAACCTTACACCTCTACCTATGTTCTTTGATCAGCAAGTGTATAAGCACGCCAAGAGCTCACTTGGCATGATTTGGTGCTGGAGATTTTAGTCCTACAGCTCCAGTTCTGTGGAACGTCTTTTCCCATGACATTTCGAGAGTCTCCAGAATTTGACATTTGACATCTTTGGGTAACACAGTATCTGGGGAAGAATTGTAAAAAACAACAACAATCCCCTTAATGTGGCTTTAGTTTATCCGGTTTGGTCTCATACTTTTTGGGATCATTCATTCTGATTTGTGGCCATGCTGTGTGTAGTTGGACCAATCCCTGATTTGAGAAACCTGTGTTTGAAATGTGTTGGCCATTCTCTTTTATTGGGTTGGTACTTGTTTTATGGATGAGTCCTGTTTATGTTTCTCTGATTTGAGATGTAGGGGATGATTTGGAGATAGGTTTGTTGATATAAGAACAGTGTCATTTAAATCCGAGATCTGTCTTAGAAACGTGAGACATTCTCTCCAAACAGGTCAGGTGTGGAAATATGAATTAAATGTACATGCATTATTTACATCATGTAATCTTGAATCCGGTAAATAAAGCTTATCTTTTATAATTAAAAAAGAATGATTGCATTTCTGGCCACTTAATAGTTAATGTACTCCAAGAAGCCCAGCCCAATCCCAGCATTGCCAGCTGTCTGTGTCCAGGGTCTAATTAAATCTCTGCAGCCACTTGACTATAATGAAGTAGAGTTCCCTTGCCGCTTTATTGCGGAGCTGTGAAGTGACCGCCACGTTACTTCGACATGATCCTATTAATGAGAAATGAGACAGTTTGATTTAAATCTTTACACAGAGCTGATAAAACATATTGGGGTGAAATATCCTATAATCAAAATGACCTCTCCGAGCAATATCACTGGAGCAAACACAGAGTGTGAATAACTAGTTACGAATAGTGTCACAGATGTATATGTCAGAAACATTATCTTATGCTTCACACAAATGACAGGTTGATGTCACTATCTGTGGTGCGTGGGAGGAAGGGAAGAGTTATAGGCAGAAGAAAACTGTTCTGTGGACAGGTTATCACATTATATGGACTAATATGATAAATTATAGGAGGGATAATCTGGAGCAACAGTAGGAATTACTGGGATTATAAAAAGCAACAGGTAGGTTTTAGGGAGGGGTTTTATGAAGCAGTAGGAGCAGTTATAAAGAAGGTTGTATGAAGCAGCAGGTAATGTTATATGATGGAGTTAAATGAGCATTTGCGTGAATTATGTGTAGGGGTTATATGAAGTGGGGATCTATCCTGTTATGGGTCGGGACAGGACCACCGCTGGAGTGCGACCTCCAACCGTTAGATGGCGCTGCCCATATTTTGCAGCGCTGCTGATATGTGAGAGAAGTTCTAAGCTAATAATAATAGCCTAACCCTTGAACTAACCCTAACTAAACCTAACCCTTTACCTAAGCCTTGGCACCGGAATATCGGCAATGCAATCTAGCGGAATCTCACCACCACTGCTGCTGCCTTGGGCTGCGCTACCATAAGGATAGGTCCTGAAGTGGCCTAGGATGATAGTGAAAAGTTTTAATGATAAGGATATTAAACAATAAATTACATAATATGAATTAAATGGAGCATTGCTGAGGCTTTAGGGGGATTTAAATTAAGCGTTTTGAGGAGTTATAGGGGGTCAAATGAACCCAAGGGTTGTGTAATATGGAGTTATTATTGGCTTTTTTTTTTTTTACATTTTTCTTTTACATTTATTTTTTATTTTTTTATTTAGATTGACAAACTTTCACACTATCTTTCTTAGGTCAAGAGCAAAACGTATTAGGTGCCGCAAATGATTTCTATTCAAAAGTGAAGGAGGTTAAAAGACCAGTGTGCACAATGAGAAAAATATATTTGAAAAATACGAGTCTAAAAACATAATTAAGCAGGAAAAAGACATACAGCTAGTTTTTAATTAAAAAATAAATGTTGAATTCTATGCTGTGTCCTAGGACTATCCATGATACATAGTTGAAGGTTGTGTGTGGGAGGGCGTGTACATTTCTGGCGAGATATGGTTGCATTTCCTGAAGGAAGGCATGCGATTCTTGTCCATTGAAGGGGAATGGGCATGGTGTCAATTTCAATCTTATCACACCTCACTTCAAAATACACATCCTCATGATTTATTTATGATAGTGGTGTCACAATCATAAACGGAGTCTTCAAAAATTCAAATTGTTCCAAAAATGTTTTATGTCCATGGTTTACACAGCTGCTATTATTTGTGGTTTGGTAATGGTAACAATTATCGGCTACTCCAATCTTCAGAAAAACATTTTCCTGCAACCATGAATATGGACAATCCGTTATTACAATGTGAATAGAGCCCCTTTTTAATTGAGCAATTGTTAGTTACTGGAGCCCATAATGTAGCCCGTAAACTAATTTGCTATTCAATTGGCGTCTTTTAGCTACCTGCAAACTATCTGCGGGTTACAGGCTGAAAATCCCTGTGGTTGTCAAAATCGTAACTCCAACCCATATGAGTCTAACATTTATGGGCTTGAAAGATCAAAATCGCAAATCGATATTCAATCACTACAATTCCTCAAGCCCGCAATTTTTTTCATACCCGTATATGGCAAATGTAGAAGAAAATCCTATGGGTACCAGATAGGACTTGCAAGGGGGTTAAACACCTGTTTGTAGCATTGTAAATGCAAATAAAAAATCAATACTTCACTTTAAAGGATGGGGAAAGTGATGAAAGACATTAGAATGAATTGCACAACCGTCTCAAGCTCGTAAATTGGCAATCATTTCTTTTTTTTTATATATATCAATCTTGGGAATCAGGGAGTTAATACATATCAGGCCACCCCATGGTCTATAACATTTCCTTGATTCAATTTTATTTTTTTGTACATTGCCGGATTGCGAGTCTGATTGCATATCTAAGCGCTAATTGATTGACGTTTAACCTCCTTGTTTTACTGACGTCATGATGATGGTCTCATTTACTACTGGATGTTTGTAAATCGGCAGTTACGGCTTGCTTAATTGATCACGCTCTGAAATGCTACTTACGGGTGCATAGTTGATGGTTTAGGCTTTCGGCCGGTATGGATGCAACTGCGGGCTTGCAGTAGAATGGAGGCCTAGGTCTCATTAGTTGATTATTACTGGTTGGTAAAACTGTTCCTAACAGTCACTGAACACAGAGCGTTCTGTTTGTCTATGGCAAACAAACCATGCAGCAATCATGTATCCATACTTCTCTCCTGTGGACAAGTTATCACTTTATGTGGAGAATATAAATGTGTCTTCTATTCTCCATGAGGGTGGGTTTTTACAATACATTGACAATGAGAGGGTTAAGTACTGCCACTCCCCAGGCTCAAGTGCAGCATTGTTTGCTGAATGAGTCAAGTACAAAGCCGCCCTGACCCCTCTCACCTCGGCACCTCCACATAACCAGCTGCTGCTCCTTTCATTAGCCAGGGTAATAACAATAACTTGTACATATAATTGGAAAGATCTGTCTGCTGTGTAATTCAGGTCTTTTTTCTTCTATCACCCTCTGGCCGTGTTACTTGTAGAGCGCCGCTAATCCCATTAGTCAGCTGTCAGTCACACTGCAAGCCAGTGAGATGAGGAGCCATTTAGCTGTTGGGACAGGTCTTCAAAAATGCCACACACGTGGGAGGCTCCAGGTCATTCTCATGTACAATACTGACTATGAAATGCCATTCTACGGATCAGGGAGCTTTTGACCCAAATCTGTATTGTTATTGTTTTTAATTCCATTTCCAGACATATGTGTAGGCAAGTGTATCATTATTAAATTTCATCTATTTTTTTTCAGCTGCAGTTAGCCATTGCTTTTCCTAACTTTCCTCCATTGTATGTAATTCAAGTTACCTTTTGGTCATGTCGCTTTAAACATCTTGTGCCTAAAGTTCTTCAGGTCAGACTGGCTCTGTCTGCAAAATTCTGATAGAAGTATTACTTGACAAACTTCTTAGATCAATGAGTTATTTACATGGGTAGACCCATGCGGATTATGACATAGGACATCCATCCCATATTTTCTCAAACAGCTGGGTAACAAAATAACCAACTTATGCGAGCACTCACTACGACCAAAAAGATAACATTAGCATTATGAAACACCCACCAATGCCTGAAAAGCCTTAGTGAGAATACATAAAAGGCCTCACTATTACTGTATGTGTACCCTTTCTGACTTGAGTTGTTGCAGGAAAGGGTTTAATAGTAATTAAACTGAATAACTCCCTCTGCCTATGCCCTTCTTCTCTTAATATATAGAATCAATTATGGGGTCCTCTAGGGCAAGGTGAAAGCAGCCTAGCAGGAGTTTTTATGGGAGCAATGTAATTGATACCTTGGTCTTTTAATCTGTGAGAATTAAACAAATATGTTATATAGTATATTTAAGCATTGTAACCAGATAAGCACAAAATAGTATTGTACAATGTGTAATTACTTTTATGTCATTATTTTTGCTGTCATAAGTGTATCTCTCTCTAATTTTTAATAGAACTAGCGACTTGCCCGTCAAAAAATGACGGCAATAGAATTGTAAGTCAGGGAATGCTGTATGGAACACAAAGTAAGTGTTTTGGTTGTGTGAGTACCTTTGGCGCTCATTGAAAGCCTCGGGGTTGTTGTAATTTTGGTTGTCAGAGCCCCTTTGGCGCTGATTGCAAGGTCCATTCTTAGCGCCTTTGGCGCTCATTGCGAGGCTCTCCCCTGGTGTAGTTTTGCTCCTCTGAGCACCCTTGGCGCTCCTTGTAAGGCGTGCAGTGAACGGCTTTGGCGTTTTATTGCGATACTGTTGTGTGGTGTTTTGTAATTTTTTCTGTGTATGTATTTTTGTAATTATAATTTTTAATTAATTACTGAACTGATAAAATAATATACTTCACCTATTTGTAATGAACATGCAGCAACCAATATGGTGATCTAAGAATCTGTTTTGATGTCTCTGCAGCATACAAAGTAGATTTTCAGTGTTGGTGATCTGAGGTGTGTCAGCAATGTGTGCAGTGTGTAGTGTAAATAGGCTGCGTGCGCGTGGCGAAACTGTTTGTGTAGCTGTGTAGTTCCGCATTTTGTAAGTTAGTGTTGTAAAATGGCGGCGATAGTGTATGATAATATTAAGCAGAACCAATGTGTTCTGAACGTTGAATGGTGTTTGCTTCGTTGGACAGAATCCTTTATGCATACTCAATCTTTTATTCCAAGAATTGTAGCACTTACCCTTTAATAAAGCGAAACGGGTCCTCTGTAAAATACAGATTTCCCTTGATTTAAGTTGTCATTATTTTCCTGATGTCCTTTATCTAACTTGGCAGGTTAAAAACTAAAGCACTTTAAAGAAAAAAAGCGTTTTTAAAAAATAAGATACAAATGTTTTTATGCTTGTGGGTTTAGTAGATGCTACGTTTCTACTTAATTACAATTATGTGGAACTTTGTCCTGTAATGTGGTCTTGTAACCACATTAGTTTAATACATTAACAGCATAAATCCCCTCACATAACACAGGGGTAACAGTGATTGTCAGGCACTGTCCTCTCTCTAGACCCTACAAAATATCCTGAAATGCCTTTATTGTAATATATATTGTAAATATTGTTGGATATCATGTCCTTAGATTGTCAGCTGATCACGGAAATGAAGGAGAGTTGGCCAAACATTTATTCCAGTGCTATAAAAATCCATATAAAGGTAGAATTGTATTTCTTTTTGAAGTGTAAATAATAAAAAAGCTTTGCTCCTGATAGGAAAACACTTTATCTGCTATGGAGAGCAATGTTGGAAATTCAGGGCATAACATAAAATGAAACAACATCGGGTGTAATTGGGTACCCCACGGAAAAACTGATATATAAAAAGCAAAACATATTTAAACATAATTTCATCAGATTGGTTAGAAAAGACTCTAATTTAATGCAAACAAATAAATTACCACAATATCTATACACTAAAATGCTGTAAATCATAAAGATATAATATTCATTGTATAGTAAGATCCATGTATAATGCCATCCCAACACTGGTTAGATAATGTGTACACTGTACTTTAGCTTGCATGATTTATGTTTGTTAGCATATTCACAATGGAAAAAAAAACACTGTATTCCTTTAGCACTTGCTTTTAAACATGCTTCTGGATAGTTGCTGAACTAACTTCTTCTGTTCTTCTCTTCCAGAACATTTCGGATCAGATATCATTTCGCATATCAGGAGGTCTGGCTGTTGTAGAACAGATCCTCCAAACAGCAACATCCACATCCAACCCCAGCACGGCCTCCCGAATCCCCCTTAAGTAAGCTTCCAGTTTGCCAATTCCAACAGAATATACTGATATCTTGCATATGGCAGTCTATTGGCTAGAGGAGTTACCTTCATTTAGATCCAAATTTTATAAATACCTACATTTGTGTATATCTAAAAATCTTGGTTAATGGTGAATTAAAGGGTGACAGCAGATGTTCCCATTATAAAAGTAAAGTACAGATACAAATATGAATATTTTGAAGATATTTAAAAAAAATATTTAGTAATTAAAAACAGCTTACAGTGTACTATATATTGACTGTCACTCAGCTCAAGAGATCCTCCCACTGGATTTGTCTAATTAGTTTATTGAGTAATTATTGTTCTTTTCATATGGCTTCTGTGATATTTATAATCTGGCTGTTCACAGATTGATGCATCAGAAGCCATTAAAAGGAGTCCAATAATCTAAGTAGCCATACATCAATTAACCAGCCTTGTGGGAGGAGCTGAATGATAACCAAAATGTAGGGAATTTAGAGACTTTTTTTCCTGTAACTAAGTTACATTTGTAATAATTCCAATTACATGTGAAACTTCTGTTTTTTCTCTTAATAATGCCATCATGGTTTTCTGGTATTCAGTAACCAAGTGTTAGTAATTTTATATTGCATCCATTGTTGCTATAATTAATTGTTTGTTTACATTCAACATGATTTTAACAGAACACAGAAACATTTACTGCATTCACTTAAAACAAGCTATTCTATTCTTAAAACATGTAACATATTGTTAATTACTTAGATAGTTCAACCATGTGTATGTTTGCCTTCTTATTTGCTGTATCTTTGACTGGCTTAGAGCTGCAGAGTGGTAAGTTGCAGACCGTGGTAGTTCACTGTAATAACATTATGTTGATTATGGATTGCATTAATTGGCAGTATACTACTCTTTAGTAAATTGCAGGATTATAAAATATTGCTATTTCTGATGTAAAAATACATAACCATGGTTGTGTACACTACTACACACATACATAATCATAAATAAAACACATGGAACATAAACACATAATGAATTTCAGTTGTGCCCCAAGGTCTGTTATTCTGTATGAGTTGTTACTATAATGTACACATATGATTAGTATGATGCAGAGGTGAATCTGTTTACCCTATGTCCATAGCTAACTGGTGACAGTTGGTGGCTGCTGGCATTTCTAATAGGATTAAGAAATTAGTGTACTCATTCTAATCTGCCCTCTAACAACCCCCAGGCTTTTGTTTGAGCTGTATTTTCGACATACTCGTTGCACTAATGTCGGGCAGCCAGGTGGCAAAGTAGTTACAGGAGTTTGTAGATTTTATATACTAAAGTAGGGTACATGAGGCACACTGGTTTAGGATTTTAGTAACTGTTGCCCGGTCCGCGATAAAGAGGGAGCTAAGGGTATAGAAAAAGTTTAAAGATGCAAATTTTAAGAGGTTTAGACGGGTCAGTGCTATAGAAACGGACACAAAGTTTAGTTTAGAAGTACAGTCACAGTGGTATTGATTGAGAGAATGTTGAAGGTATTGAGTAGGTGTCAAATGGGTTTTGAGTGTCTGCGGTATCAGTAGCAGGGTTTTAGATATAGTCCAGATAGAAGAGACCGAATAATTGAATGGCTAGGTTGGTCTGAGATATAAAATGAGTAGCAAGGTCTAAGGTATAAAACTGGTAGGATGATCTGAGGTATATAATGAGTAGGAGGATCGCCAATCTAGAATGAGCAGGATTCTCTGAGGTATAGAATGGGTTGGAGGGTCATAGGTATCGAATGAGTACAGATATCTAAGTTATACAATGAGAGTCTAAGGTATCAAATGAGTAGGAGGGTCTGAGGTATCAAATATATAGTCTGGTCTGAGATATCAAATGGGTAGATGTGCTGAGGTCTTAAATGGGGTAAAGGGTATGAGATAAGAAATATGCACATGGGTCTGAGGTATCAAATCAGTAGGAGGGTCTGTGATAGTGAATGGGTGGGAGGGTCTGGCATATTGAGGTCTGTGACATTGCATGGGTGGAAGGGAGGGTCTGGCAAATTCAATGGGTAGGAGGGTCTGACATATTTAATGGTTAGGAGGGTCTGACATCAAATGTATAGGAGAGTCTGGCATATCGAATAGGTAGGAACAAAATGGGTAGGTAGGTCTGATGTAAAGAACTGGTAGGAAGTTCTAAGGTATAGAATGGGTAAGTCTGAGGTATAAAATGAGTAGGTGGGTCTAAGTTATCCCATGGGGAAGTATTGAATGAGTAGGAGAGGTGTAGAGAGGAATGGATGAAAGCCAGTGATAAATGCAGGTGAATGGCTTACTAGGGTTATATCGTAATATATGAGATGATTTGGAGAAGTGTTAATATATAGCGTTAGGGTGGATATTTAGATACGTACATGGCAAAGTAGTTGTGTAGCAGGTCAGATATATACCTGAGTTTAAAGAACATTACATAGACAGGAATAGAAAAGGGAAGAGAAACAGTGAGAATATAGTGGTACTTGGTGATATAATAGGGACATTGTGATCAGGGAGTCAGTTTATATTGAGAGATAATATTGTCTGTCTTCTAGAGGCGAAAAGATGTCCAATAATCGGTTATAGAAATTGGAATGGGCATCTAAACGGCAGATGAGATTTTATACAAATAAATGTAAAGTTATGCATTTGGGAAGGAAAAATAGCCATGCAATTTATAATCATAATGGAGCAAATCTAGGGGTATCAGATATTGAGAGGGATTTGGGAGTACTAGTGGACAACCACCTAGATCAGTGCTCTTCAACTCAGGGCCCACCAACAGTTCACATTTTAGGTATATCCCTGCTTGAGCACAGGTGAGCTAATCGGAGGCTCAGTACTTCTGTTTAACCACATGCAGAGCCTCTGATTAGCTCACCTGTATGACTATTGGCTCCCTTTTAAGACTATTGGCAATGTTTCAGTTGTTTTTTTTCTGTCTGCCTTTCTCTTGATCAATTAACAACTAATTTGCATATTGCAGATCAGAGGAGATCTTAAAAGTTTGACCTTGATGGACTCAAAGTATTGTTTCAACCTCAAATACTATGTAACTATGTGATTATAGCAAAACATTTTGGAGTGTTTATTACTGGACGTTACAAGTTCCCACTCTATTTATGTAAATATAATTTAATAGGCATGACACTAACAGTTACTTTTTGTAATACTAACAACTAGATAGATAAGGCCCCGATTCAGCCTTTTAACAAACATAGAAATGGGGCAGAGGAAAGTCCAATGAAGAGGGTAGCACAGACTACATAATATAAGAAAGCACCTTATTTTTTTGTATTTAGTTAACACAGACATGTATTCTGTTTCTATATTAGCACTTCATTCTAGCTATATTATAGATATTGTTATTAGTTTTTTATGTCTTTATTTATTTTGCCTCTTTCAGTATTTTTCTGGAAAAAATGCCTGACTTTACATTTTTGTTAAAGAAATAATTTTCACTTGCATACAGAACTACCTAGTAAATATACTTAGAGATGAAATGATTTACTGGTCACACCTTTATTACTTTGGTATTCACCAACTTCAGAGACATATAGTTGCATTCTCCTCAATCCCACTTGCTAATCGTTGGCATTGGTTTCTCGAGGACAAACTAATTCTCTAATAGGAGATCTGAGTGATATTGCACTACAGGGACAGATGGAGAGGAGGAGTCCGGTTCTGATATCAGACACCTGGGTACAGGAGAGGATGGAACAAAACTGTTACATGAATTATGCTGTAAAATAATTCAATTATTAATCTTGCTAGGTAGAATTTTTAGGGCCAGAGTTCAGATGAGAATTTCCTTTTTCTGAAAAATAAGATTGACTGTTAAAGCAATACAGATTGTGCTGCTGGGTTTAAGTACCTTCCTTATAACTCAAGGTATTTTCACAACTATCTGATTGAGATGCTAAGACAGACTCACAGACACCAATAGTAAGTGTATAAATACATACCAAATATATACATGTAATAATAAATGTAATCCTTATCCAATCCTAAAGTTATGAAATTATCTTTATACCAATAAACCACCATGCTACTTCAATGTGGTAACAAGAGTTCAATTTACCTCTGGATAGATTAAACTCTTTTCTCCTTTTCCTCTGCCAAATGGATATATTTAACCCATTCTTCACAATCTACAACCAGCTAGAGAGTATTTGGTTTCCTTTAACTCTTTATTTCCAGATAAATTAAGTTTCTGTACAGATATTTTTAATGTTTTCAGATGATAAACATGCATGTTTTTTTCATAAAATGTTCCTGAATTCATGGAGATATCTCAATTTACATTAATAATTTCCTTTCCTGTATTAGATAGCAGGAACATATCTTTCCACATAATCTGAAGTATATCATTACTAAGGTTTAACGAATAAAAGCAAAGCCTTCTCTGAATAGATTTTAACTCTTTGTAATGTGCCTCCAGATAACATCACAACATATCTGGATAGGTTGTTTCCTGCCTCTATTAACACAAGCATATCTCTATATGTTTAACTATTTCCTTCTTGCATTCCAATAACTGGTTCATATCTGGATACCCCTAATTAGTTTCTTCCTGTGTATAAAATATGAGTTGTATCTGCAAAAGAATGTCATTTAAAAAAAACAGTATATCTCAATACATGTATCTGTATCGTTATGTTTTAAAACACAAACAGCCTCATTTAATCCAGGGCCGTAACTCCATTGCCGATTTTCTGAGATTGAGTTGCGGGCTCCAGTAGGTCTACTTTTACTCAATTGGCCGGCTCATTCAATTAGCCAGGCCCGAAAGTTAGGCGGCAGTCGCGGGAATCGGAAACCATTCTCTCTGCAGTAGCATTTGTGGGCTTGAACATGATCGCGGACGCAAGCATGTAACTAGTGGTTCAAGACCGTAATATTGGAGCCATTTAAATGCAAATATAAATGCAATCCAGCACTGTAAAGCACTGTAAATGATGTGGAACACAATGGTTGACATTAGAATTAAAAGCACAAAATTCTCAAGCTCGCACATCGCCAAATTATAATACTTTATTTCATGTTTAATTCCAGTCCAGAGTTTTATGGCTTGAATGACCTCCAAGCCTGTAACTTGTTATTCAAGCCCGTAGTACTTTGGAATCTAACCGCCGTTTTTTTTTTTTTTTTTTTAAGTCCTACGGGCTTGGAGGTTGATGTCCGTAGGACTTTGGACGGAAATTAAACATGAAATAAAGTATTTTATTTTGACAATGTAAGAGCTTGAAAATGTTGTGCTTTTAATTCTAATGTGACCCATTGTGTTCCCCATCATTTACAGTGCTGTATTGAATTTATATTTGCATTTAAAGTCCAACGATTTATCAGTAAGCCCTTTGCGAGACCTCCTTGGTCCCAGTAACCTGTGGTTCGATTTTTGCTATTTGTGGGCTTGACGGAGTGATTAGCGCGGGAAAATCGGAGAAATTGAATAGCGATTTGTGATTTTAGCGGCCGTGAAAGATCAAAGGCTTGGAGGGAAGTAACTTGCGATTTTACAAATCGCAATGGATCGCACCTCGCAGCAAGTAACCCGATCGGAGCTCGCAAACGGAAGGCATTTGAATAGCAAAGTAACCTGCGACCTCCACTTGCGAGCCCAAAATCGCAGCAATAGAATGAGGCTGAAGTATATTTCAGGGTAGATGTGATTCTTTTCCCCTCATTTCCTAGTACCCAGGCTTCATCTCTGTGCATACATGTAACTCTTCTTGGTTTTCTCCTGCAGGTCTCTTTGCAGCGCTGTGAACATTTACAACTTAACGTGTAGTAACTGTATAGAGAACTGTATCTACATCCTCTTCAGCAGCAAAATCACATTCCTGCTGGACTTCTTGATGCATCAACTATCGGTATGTCAACAAGCAATCAAATCATAACTTACATTATATTTTGGTTTTAGGCCTAAATTTATTGTGTATAAAGAGACATTGAACTGGAATATTTGTCTAGCATGCATTTGAATTAACTGGCCTAAAACTTTAATAGTCTTTTCTTCGTGTAAAAACTTTGCTCCAAAGATTAAAAATGCATTAAAATATACTTTCATCTCACGCCTGGACGAATTCTGATTTGGCAAAGTTACCTACAGCCAATCAGAATGCAGATAACCATTTCATCATACAGCTCCATAACTAGACTGGTCCTTATGGCCCTAGGGACGAGCCTCTCTTCAAATATACACAGTCTGTTTTATTTCTCAATAAGTAGCAAATCAATTGTTTGCACCCCAAAAGATTTCCCTTCATTACCTATACCTTTATTAACAGTTACTCCCTCTCTACCTAAACTTTAAAGGTAAAAAAGTGCTTTAAAGGTTAAAAGTACTGTGTGATGCTTTTAAGTATTTAGGGACTCAAGAGAAATAGATTGCCTGTCATTGAATTAGCCTATGCAGTTGGAGTTTGCAGAGAGATTAAAGGGCTATTTACCTCTCTATAAGTGAGAGCACAAGATTGTACTTTAAAATGTTCTATTTAAAAAAAAAATATTTAAAATGATCTAATTACACTAATAGCATCTACAAAATTGAAAGTCTTAGGTCTGTTTAGAAACACACTCCTGACTGTTCCATGATTAATAACATATTAACACCGAGAGGTGAAGGCATCGCTGACCACAAAGATTTATAGTTTTTCTCTGAACCTCAGGAATGCAGCATGACATCTTAATCCACAACAGTCGTATTTAGGTGATTCCAGCACTCTTTTTCTGATTATGCTGTTGCTATAGGTCTGTCTGAGGACACTGCCAGTGATTCATGTAAAGAGATATTTCATTTATTATTCACGTATTTCAAAAATTCAAAAAGCATTTCAACATGCTTTAAGGAGAACTTTACTGTGATGTGGTCCAAATTGTACTGTATTGAGCGGACCTTTAAATTGAGCTGATTTTTTTTTTAAAGCAAAACAAAGCTGTAAGTAATGTTTAAAGGTTATTCTTTTAATTGCATGGTAGACATATATACACATCCTATTTTCCTTCAATCAAAATTATTAAACAAATACAACTACATAATATTAGTATTGTATATGTTTGTCTGTACCAAATTGTGGGATTAAAGGTTAAAACATACCCTTACTCACATACCAATACATTTATAAATACATTTCTCATGGAGCAGCCTAAAACAAGTGTACAAATTGAATCTAAAATAAATGTGCAACTCATATGACAAATCTGCGTGCCTAAAAAAGATCCCTCAAACATTACATCTCATTAAGGGGCTTCAAGTATTTTCTTTCACACTTGCTTGAAGAAAATACTTAGCACAAAAGAAATTCAGCAAACTTTCCTTAGCCTACATTATTTTCAAGCCTCTTTGCATATTTAATTTCAGATTTCATTCCTAATTTATCAGGACCTCATGATCATAAGAAATTCAGACACTGCATTCGTCCTAAAACCTGGTGTGCAAATCTGTCCCCAAGCCAAGCAGTTTGTTAATTGAAAAGTTATGTATGTGCTTTGAATAATTTACATAATGCTGTTTGAATAAGATCAAAATTGGCCTGTTTAGGGACATTTAATGGCTGTGCTTGTAGGAGGGGGTCTGTAAAACATTCAGTGAACTCACAATTCTTATTCCAACATTACATTGTTACATTAATATCCCACAATATATTTACTGTGTGTTCAGGCATGTGTGCAAATATTTATTCAAGCTTGCATGACTATGACATTTTAGATAAACTTTCAAACCTTGTAAGGAAAAAGTAGCAAGGAATCAAACAAAAATAAATAAATAAATACATTAAGTACATTTTGAATTACTTTTTAATTCTGTTCTAACCGTTTAGATATACATTATACTTTGGAAAAATATTTATAGATATAACACATTTAGATATAACAAATGTTTTTTATAATGATAATACTGATCTTTGAATCTACATTCTTCAATAAATTGTAACTGGTAGCATTTTTAATAAAGTATTTTTGTTTTTTGATGTTGTATTGTATTTAGACATTTTACCTCTATGGGTCACTTTGTTGACAGACAGATAAAAGAATAGGACGAGATAATGATGCATCTCTCTCTCTATGACCAGAGGCTTATAAAATACATTTTCATTAAAAATATGTGAAAAAGAGTACCGATGTGCAGCACATTCCATAGTGATATTTACTAGATGATTCAAGTATATATAAATGATTTCTAAAAGTGGGTTATATTCATGAAATGGTATGGCACTTTGCCATATATAAAACATGTTTGTGTTAGACCTACTTTTATGCAATAAATAGAATGTTTACTAGTGAAGCCATTTTTGTATCAATATATTTAAACACGTTAGGGTGGGAGAATGTTGGCATATGTGGAATCAAGACAAGAGCAGATAACATCCTCACTTCCTGTGTTTTTGGAATGTATTTATCAAAAGTAGTAACCGTTCAACCATGTTTGATAAATAGCTTAGAGAGAAAATATATAATTTTTTTAACCTTACCTATCCCACCTTTTACACCATCATGAAAGTGTTTTTTTCTTGTGCCCACTTATCCATTGCTGAAGTTTGAGGACAAGCGCATGGCGGATCATCACTGGAAATCACTGGAGCGTCATCCAAGAAGGGTGATGTTTGAATTACATAATGTTTATTTTTTTTAAATTGTGATAGAGGGATTAGGGTCCATATTGACTCATGTAGTGTTAGCTTAGAGTGCCACTGGGGTATATAGATTTTTTTTTAGGGTGGTAGGGTAGGTAAAATGATATTAGGGGTTAATAGGAAAGGAGGGAGCTCTATGGCCCACCAGATGTAGAGGGGGTCCTAAGGGAGTTTCAAACCCATAAGTCTTATTGGAGGGTAAAGGAGCATGGACCCTTCCCTGACATGAGACCAGGTGGATGGATGGATAGGTAGACATGTGTGGGAGGATGTTAGGGCTAGTGTAGCTTGTTGTAGTTTGTGGGATGCTTTGCTATTGAGACGGAGACTACAGGTCTGAAACTCACACAGGTATATAGGTTAGGCATGTTAGTTGTGTACAATATCTCCAGAGTGCAAACCCGTACATTTTATACACATGTTTAATAGCTCCACAAACTTGTTTCTGAAAACGCTAGCACGGCGAGGCAGCCTTGCAGGTGTATCTTTGGGAGCCATGTAATTGAGGCCTGTCAGCAAAGTAGCCATTATTTGCTTTCAAATCTAGTTTCTATTTATTAGCTTATCTGTCTCTCAGATAGGAAGACATTTATTGTCAGATCATGAAGCTATTGCTGAAGTTTTTTTTTCATTATCTCTGATCCTCAAGTTAGGTTGTAGATGGTTGTCATGTTGCAATCATTACACAGCTTCTTCTCCAGTCCAACTCTCCCTTGGATAGAAAAGAAATGTCTCACATGAGTGGCACATGATATCTTGCCAACACTGTGTTGATCACATACTACATCTGATAGAAAATCATTGGGTCAGATTTATCAAGTCCTCATATACTATGTGACAATATTTTGCCTGTGTAGTTTTGACCTGTACATCACCTGTATACATATTTTGAAATGTAACTTTATTAAATAACACTCTGTAAGTTTTGATACTGGGAGCTTACTCTTTAGCAAAGGATTTTTTGACGAGCTGAAGAAAGATTTCTTCCTGCTCTCCGGATGTCTTAAAGCTCTTGTTTATATATAAACTCTCCCCCAGGCTACGTCCTCAGACAGTCTTGTACTAGAAATACATATTCTGGTTCAGGGGAGGGGTTAAGATGCCTCAGTTGCTTAGTAGTTTTTCATCCATCCACATATAACCCCTTTGCTGCCAAATTTAAAGAGCACCTTTATCTCTGAAGCTCCTTCTTGTGTTGCTGATTCTTAAGTTAGCCATAATGCCAGAGACGATTAACCACAGAATCTATGTTGTACTAAGGCTCTGGTCAAATGACATGAAAGTGTTTTTGTTAGGACTAAAACATGAAGTAAGATGCTGTTAAACTTCTTAGCACGTGTATCCACTAAATATTGACTAGTCTACCCAACACCACCAACACAGCAAAATGACAACATGATCCTCTATTTATATAGTACTAGAATATTGCCCGTCAAAAAATGACGGCAATGAAATTGTAAGGTAGCTAATGCTGTTTGGTGTATAATATTGAAATGTATAATACATTAATAAATGAATATACTTTACCTATTTTGAAGCATTGTGTTGAAGAGCTGGCAATCTGTTTTGAGGTTGCTGCAGCATTAGTGGTGTGGAGCTGCTGTGTAAGCGTGATGAATGTGTGCAGTGTAATAGTGTGCGTGCGCGAGACGAAACCGTTAGCGTAGTGTTGTACTTCCGCATTGTCGTAAAATGGCGGGTAATGTGTGGTATGCGTCTTAGCGGAATATCCGTAGGTCGTTTGTGGTGTACTGCGAGTTTCTTGTGGTGTTTTGCGTGTTTAGAGTGCTGTAGCCTCATTTTCTTTTGTTCGGCGGCCATTTTTTCTCTCGCTTAGAGAATTTTTTAGTGTCTAAACTCTTTTATTTTGAGTGAAATGAAGGTGTAAGATGCTTTTTTGAGGTCCGGGATGCTTCCTCTTGCTGTAGGTAAGCTTTTTATGTATGTGCTGTGTGTATTTATTGTGTTTTCAATTTTTTCATGTTCGCCAGTTGCGGCCGATTTTTGCGAGGTTGTAATGAGTGGTAACGTGTCTCGTATGTTGTTTGCGTTGCAATGTTATTTTGGCGAGGGTCGCGGTTGCTGTGTCGTGTTGTTTGCGTTTTAACGTAAATTTTGTGAGGGTCGCAGTTGCTGGCAAGGAGCGACTTCGGCGCTCCATGCCAGCAACTGAGGCCCTCGCCCGCGGCCCTCGCTTTGCGAGCCTGCAAGCGTTAGCAACAACTCATTTGCTCACAACTATATATGTGATTTGCTGTATGAATATTGCTATATTTATGCTTTTTGCAGGACTGGTTTAATGGTGACACTGTAACATACAGGTTGAGAAACTCATCTGAAACTTAGGAGCCAACCAGGACAGTTAGAAGCCATACAAACTTTTTTGAAGCCAGATTATGGAAAATACATAAAAACTAGCGACTTGCCCGTAAAAAATTACGGGGCAATAACATTTGAAGCCATGGGAATGCTGCTTGAGACATAATTGAAACCGTTTTGTACTGTAAATTTAATTTGAAATAAATTCGGTGCTCATTTCGAGCCTCCTGTCGTGTACTTTTGGTCCTCTGCGAGAGATATATATTTCTATGTATATGTAGATAATGAATAATTAATGATTTATTCAATTATTTAATTAAGAATTAATTATTTATGCAATAATTTAATATAGTTTAATTATTTGTAATTGATATATGCAGCGAACAATAGGCAGAAGAGCTAACAATCTGTTTGTATTTTGCGTCTGCATAGAATATACATTGTGAGTGTTAGTGCCCTGCTTATAAAGTGTAATGAATGTTTGAAGTGTGCATTCTAAATTGGCTGCGTGCGCAAGGTAAAGCCGTGGTTTATTGTGTAAAGCGGCATTGTATAGTTGTAATGTTATTAATGTGTTACGCGTCTCGTGAGCATTTTCCGGCTTTTGTAATAGGGTATTTTGTAGGTCGTAGTGTGATGTGTAAAGTTATAAGCGATTTGCAGTGTTTTACGCGGTCTGGGGTCGTGTATCCTCGTTTTCATTTTTTTCGGTGGTTATTTTTTTCCTCGCTTAGGCTATTTTCGTGTGGCTCGCAAGCGATGAGCACATGTGGCGCTCATCGCCTAAGCCATACGCACCTCGCAAAGCGTGACGACGTCTCGCAGTTTGACAACTATTATATGTGATATATGTATAATAACTAAAAATATAAGAGCCAACATTAAAGATTTTTAGGAGCTGTGGATTCTGTGATATTTCAGGTTTTGCTATAACATATGTTGGTCTTTAAAGACTATCTTTATATTTATGTAATTTGTGTTAATAAAGTGCAGATAAAGTAACATTTTTATTAGAAGAGAATGTTTTAGATTTCTTTTTTTACAGCCCGATAGAAAATATCCAAATAACACATTTTGATCTTTCACAAATAGTTTAATTAATATATTGTTCAGCCTGTTGCTGAGAGTAATAACAATTTTGGGAATACCGTATATTTAAAGGAAATGGAGCTAACAATACATTTTCTGTGGTCCTGTAGAGGACCTTTTTGAGAGCATCAATTCTCATTATTTAAAGAAGTACTTTTGAGATAAAAAAAGAACTTTAGAAGTTACAGTATAAAGCCTAAATTGTCTGTTTGATTGGCAGCAAAGGTGTTAAATAATGAGCCTGTTTCCCCATCTGACACCCCTCATAGCTTGAGGACACTGATAATGCCACAAACATTACGGACCCCCCTGCCAAACCGTGACATCAGCAGCACAGAGCATGACGTCTATGACTGGCAGGAAAAGTGTTACATGGCTTTGCAGTTACTCCTTCTTGACATTGCATCTTTATGTTTTACCAGCAATAATGCTTCCAGCCATGGAAAAGCATCAAAGAAATTTGAAAGGCCAAGGTGTGCCTATGTGTATTTTGTGTTCCTTGTTGTAACGTGTTAGCTCGTGCAAACACGTGTTCCCAGAACAGTAGGTAATACAGACAATAGATTAATTGTACAAGTCCCTGCCTTGCTGGGCTAACCTTTTAATCACATTATGGAAAATTCTGCTTCATTCTTAAGTCTCCTTTCCTACACGGCATCACACAAAATGTGTCACAGGGGATCTTAATCCCGAAAGAGAATTGTATGCAATCCAATCTGCCATTATAAAGTTCCTTACAATAAAATGCTAGTTCAAGAAATAATGTATTATGTCATGTTAAACCTTTTAACTATTAATTTTGTGTATGAGCATCAAATCACAGTCTCCACAAGACATTGTTTCCTCTTTTTGATGGTTTGTGACGCCCTGTTCATAAAATTGCCAGTTAGAATACAATTCTTTAATTTGTACGGATAGGAATGAGAAGTGGGATGATACGTAGAAAAAACACTCCCAAACGGAGGAATATGAGTTTCATGTAAAGTTTACTTGCTACAACAAATTATCAGTGGATTGAATGTTTTACTGTCAGGCTGAATCTCTGGAGTTGGAAACTCATATAAAGAGTTCTTAGTTTTAAACTAGTAGACAGAGCTTTTATAAATATATTGAAATCATACCAGTGTCCTACAGTAATCTCTTTATAACATGATGTTAAAATGTAACTGTTGAGGGATGAAACCTCAGTGTATACATAGCACAAGTCTAGCCAGTTTAGCCAGCAAGGAGACATGCAGCTGGTGTGTAGCAACTAACTTGTACATTGCTACCCCTAAATACCCACTAGAGACATACACACTCACCCAAGACACAGATTGAACACCCATCAAATAAATAGGCAAACAGTACAAAAACACTCTCAAAAGCCACAAGCAAAAATAACTAATGAAAGGTACAGGCCTGAAATCTCACAAAACAAATAAGCATGACTGTTCACTACAGACCCAGTAGCATGAGAATATACCCAAACACAGACACAGCTTAATCTAACACGTGTATCATATATAATACAAATGTATATTTTTAGAATGATTGTTTGCATGTTGTATTTATCTGTTGTTGTCTATATTGTCCACTAAATGCAAATTAGTGTAACTGCTATTTGTCAAGTAATATATATTTTATTGCCGGAGTGTATAAAAATATATATAAAACTGAAGAGGTGTCTTCTACTCTTTCTGGGAGCCAAGCTCACCTTTGTAGGAGCCAGGGAGGGTATGAGCTCATAGGTGTACAATTTACTTTCTCTTGTAGAACCAAGTGTGAAGATATGCTTTCTTCAGTCAGGCTTGATAAGGCTGTTGTGATCAAACCTACCCAGCGGACCTTTCAAGTTCTTTTGATCCCTTCACCAAGACAGCTGATGTCTCTAAAATGCCCTTACTCAGATGCAGTATTTAGTAATATGAACGCAGGCTCAGCATTTTAAAAAAAATCAGCAACTGCTTTTATTGTTGTGGAAACTTCATAACAGATTCAGTGTTTAAACTTGAACTGATAACATTCTGTAACAGTTTGTCTTCTGGGTTTTGTATAAATTGCTAATACAGTCATTTACAATGTTTCAAATGCAAGCTATCATAATATCCAATTCAGTCAGACAGTAATAGCTCTTATCTTCTTTAAGGATCTTAATACATATATTATAGATATATTGTTCCATATCCATATTCAGCAGAGACTGTGATATCTGCTCCCCTCACTTTATGAAATCTGAAGCATAACTTCTTAACATCCACTCCAGCAGTATCTTCTCTAGGAATGCTGACATACATATATCTTCAAGATATGTTACCTCCCTTTTTTTTAGGAGCATACACATACTTCATATGTCTTCAAGATATGTTACCTCCCTTTTCCTTAGGAGCATACACATACTTCATATGTCTTCAAGATATGTTACCTCTCTTTTCCTTAGGAGCATACACATACTTCATATGTCTTCAAGATATGTTACCTCCCTTTTCTTTAGGAGCATACACATACTTTATATATCTTCATTCAGAGCAGATACTTCCACACAGCAGGATACCAACTGGCTGATTACATAACTGAATCTATCTGGCAGTTACTGACTGACATCACAACATTCTAAATTATGTAACTGTTCATGAACCAAACATACGACATAAAATACGTTAATTAATATACATAGGGTAATCAAAATAACATAACATATTGCATACCCATAAAATGACTGAGTCCAAAGGATGGTCAGGGGGATCTTGACACCAAGTATGGACTCTAGCATGCCTGTATGTTGCAAAGTGCTTTGGGTACTCCTAGTCGTCATATCCTGTGCCATCTCTACTTAGTCATATGATTCCTTAGGTATTCTGCATTGGATGGTAGCATTTCTGTCCTGTGCATGAATAGGACTTTATTGTCCATTTATGTTTTTGCTCTTCCCAGCTACAGTGCCTTGCAAAAGTATTCACCCCCTTGACTTTTTGCCCATTTTGTAACATTACAGCCTTAAGTTCAATGTTTTGTTAATCTGAATTTTATATGATGGATCAGAACACAATCGTCTAAGTTGGTGAAGTGAAATAAGAAAAATATATACATAAAACTATTTTTTAGAAATAGAAAACAGAAAATTGGCATGTGCGTATGTATTCATCCCCTTTGTTATGAAGCCCATAAAAAGCTCTGGTGCCACCAATTACCTTCAGAAGTCACATAATTAGTGAAATGATGTCCACTTGTGTGCAATCTCAGTGCCGCATGATCTGTCATTACATATACACAACTTTTTTGAAAGGTGACAGAGGCTGCAACACCTAAGCAAGAGGCACCACTAAGCAAACACTGCCATGAAGACCAAGGAACTCTCCAAACAAATAAGGGACAATGTTGTTGAGAAGTACAAGTCAGGGTTAGGTTATACAAAAATATCACAATCTTTGATGATCCCCAGGAGCACCATCAAATCTATCATAACCAAATGGAAAGAACATGGTACAACAGCAAACCTGCCAAGAGACGGCCGCCCACCAAAACTCACGGACCTGGCAAGGAGGGCATTAATCAGAGAGGCAGCACAGAGACCTAAGGTAACCCTGGAGGAGCTGCAGAGTTCCACAGCAGATACTGGAGTATCTTTACATAGGATGACAATAAGCCGTACGGTCCATAGAGTTGGGCTTTATGGTAGAGTGGCCAGAAGAAAGCCATTACTTTCAGCAAAAAACAAAATGGCATGTTTTGAGTTTGCGAAAAGGCATGGGGGAGACTCCCAAAATGTATGGAGGAAGGTGCTCTGGTCTGATGAGACTAAAATTAATCTTTTCGGCCATAAAAGAAAACGCTATGTCTGGGGCAAGCCCAACACATCACATCACCCAAAGAACACCATCCCCACAGTGAAACATGGTGGTAGCAGCATCATGCTGTGGGGATGTTTTTCAGCAGCCGGGACTGGGAAACTGGTCAGAGTTGAGGGAAAGATGGATGGTGCTAAATACAGGAATATTCTTGAGAAAAACCTGTACCACTCTGTGCGTGATTTGAGGGTAGGACAGAGGTTCACCTTCCAGCAGGACAATGACCCCAAACACACTGCTAAAAGCAACACTTGAGTGGTTTAAGGGGAAACATGTAAATGTGTTGGAATGGCCTAGTCAAAGCCAATAGAAAATCTGCGGTCTGACTTAAAGATTGCTGTTCACAAGTGCAAACCATCCAACTTGAATGAGCTAAACCAGTTTTGCAAGGAGGAATGGGCAAAAATCCCAGTGGTAAGATGTGGCAAGCTCATAGAGACTCATCCAAAGTGATTTGGAGCTGTGATTGCCGCAAAAGGTGGCTCTACAAAGTATTGACTTTAGGGGGGTGAATAGTTATGCATATTGACTTTCACTGTTATTTTGTCCTATTTGTTGTTTGCTTCACAATAAAAAAAATAACATCTTCAAAGTTGTGGGCATGTTCTGTAGATTTAAATGAGGTTAATTCCAGGTTGTGAGACAACCATACACGAAAAATGCCAAGGGGGTTAAATACTTTCGCAAGACACTGTATATACTGTTTATCTTCATTCTGCAACATTGTTGCATTATGTGGTACTGAGAATATGTGTCCTGAGAACATTATGAAACTAATTGTAGCAGTGTTATTTAAAAGAATGGAAGTTAAGGTATAGTGTATTACTGTGTTAGAAAATGAGATTATGAGTTTACTTTATTACTTCAAATACATCATGGGCAGATTCATATAGTTGGCACATTATATTCACAGTAATTAATGTTTGAAATCTCCTGTTAAAGTTATCAGTACCAACAACTTTTCAACTTATTATGATTAAACAATACTGATCTTTCATGAGTAAATTTAAACTGAACACTACTGTGTTTCCATGATCTTTAGGATGGAAGTACTCCTAAAGATCAGGTTATAGGAAGGAATGAAGCTGTTACTTGTGCCATAGTCTAAAAAAGATGGATGGAGCTCCTGCATAAATAAGGATGGTGGGAATAGTGTTTTTTATTACCATAAATTGAAAAAAAAATGTAGTTGATCAATACTACTTAAAATGTAAGAGATCTGGACAATTTCAATGGCCCTTTAGTAACTATTTAACAATGGGATTTTTCTCTTCAATAGTTGTTTGTCCCAGATGAAGACAAGACTATCCTAGGAAGAAATGTTAACAAACAGGTCTTTGATGGTTTGACAACTGGAATCCTCCAGCTCTGCGCTAAAATTTTCAAATGCCTCAACTCCAACTCCCCAGCTGGAAACAGCCAAACAGATACCCTCAAAATAAAGCCTGAGACGAAAACCAAAACGTCCCCAGCAGAGGCCTTCAATGGACGGGTTCAAGATGTCATAAGGTGATACATATGTGAGAATGTAATGCAATGCTTAGCTGCATGCAGTCATAATCTCTCAGTGAGAGGTGTTGTCACTTCACTTGGGGTCAATCTAATTCACGTTCATTTTAGTATTCATTTAAGTATTCCCACAATATGTTTTGGTTTTTAAGGCATATGGATTTCACTAAGAATACAATATACCTATGTATCTATTTACCTTTGTGTACTCTGTTTTATTAAGAAGTGCTTAAAAGATGTTTTTTTTTCTGCCTAACATTTTTCAAAGAGTTATTAATTTGTTTCACCTTGAGAGAGGTCAGTGACATGCTAAAACACTGCACTTCAAAGTCTGTGTGTTCATGAGGTACTGACGGCAGACCCAAACAGGTACAAATTGTATGAATTTAGGCAGACAAAATGGAGCTTATAAGCACTTTTTTATAAAATAAAGTACATATAAGTAAATAGATGCATTTGTATTCTATATTCCTAGTGAAATCCAAAAACCTACCTTGTCCCTTTAATTATTTAAATGTATGCATGTTTTTTGTTTTATGTTTATTCCTCTTGAAGGCTGCAGTTTGTAAATTGTACTTATAAATACTGGCGGAGCTACTGCTGGTGCCCGCATCAGGTTAGGGGCCCTTTGCTACTGGCAGTAAATGTGGAATCTTATCAGATCAGGATGGTGGACATTTCTTTATAGAAAGAGGACCTGGTCACCATAGGGATAATCTGATCATCTGCATATTTTTTTGCCATTTTTATTGAGCCAAAAGGGGTGTATCGGGATAATAAATTTGCACCGAGGCCCTCATTTCACTAGCCTTGTCACTGCTGTTAAATTCACATACTTAATAACCATTTATGCAACCATTTTTGAGAGTGTTAAATGAAAATGTTCCCCATGTTGTGTGGTGGTGCCTTTAATGGATTTAAGAAGAGCTTGAGATTACTTTGCCCTTTCCAGCACACCGAAAATTGCTTGTTTTCATATTTGGCCTTGAGCTCCGCCTGTCTGTTTTCAGACTTTGGTAGTAAACCTGTGCAGTTAATGGGCAGCTGCAGGAAAGTCCTTTACTCCAGCCAACAAATGGTGGGAAAACATGCCATTTTTAGTGTATCGCAAAAGATAAATTTTAATCACATTAAACTGAAAAGCTGTATATGGTGCTCCTTACTCATAGGCGGAGCTACAGCCAGTACAAGGCACGAGGCCCTGGCCTCTAAGGGTCCTTGGTGCCCTGCAGACCTCCAAACAAACCTCCTGTGGATCTCCAGTGGCCCCCGTGGGTCCTTAGTGAGCCCCAGCTGGTCCTTAGTGGCCCACGCGGATCCTTTGTGGCCCACATGAGTCCCTTGTGGCCCCACAAGTACACTGTGGTCCCTGCATCCCTCCTGTGGCCCCCACAGGTCTCCTGCAGATCCCCTTTGGCCCTCATGGCCCCCGCAACCCCTTATATCCCACTGTGTGTCCCTCGCAGGCCCCTGTGTCCCCCCGTGGACATCTGTGGCCTCCCTTAACACCCTGTTGCCCCCCACCACCTCCTGTGGCCTCCCTAGGCCCCTTGTGGCCCCCCTCAGTACTTGCAGGCACCTGTGGCCCTTCACAGTCCTCCATGGCCTCCCTCAACCTCCTGTGGCCCCTCACTGACCTCTGTGACCACCTCGGACCTCTGTGACCACCTCGGACCTCATGTGGCCCCCATGGACCTCTGCGGCCTCCCTCAACCTCCTTTGGCCCCTTGCTGACCTCTGCAGCCCCCTCTGATCTATGTGGCCCCCCTCGGCCCTCTGGTCTGAGCCGTGGAAGTGGAGTGCAGCATCGGGCAGGTAAGGAAGTATTTCTTTAGGTGAATATATAGGTGTATATGTAAATGTATATGGTATATGTAATGCAGCGGGCATAAACTTAAAGGAAGCCATTTTTTAAATGGTTTATGGATTGAAGAGCAAGGCATTTGTCGGCACATTCGCATGACCATGGTCAGCTTCCAGAATGCAGTGTAATGATTGTTTTTCTGGGAATTCTGAGCTGGACGCAAGATTTTTTTTAACTTGTTTTAGACATTCAAATGTGAACACAGATGTACTTTTTATTTACTATATATATATATATATATATATATATATATATATATATATATATATGTGTGTGTGTGTGTGTAGATGTATATGTAAGTTATACGTGTGTATGTGTATACATATATATTATTTTATATATATATATATATATATATGTATACATATCAACAAACATAATTTGGGTTGCTTTTCTTACTATGTCAATCTTTATTTCTCTTAAGACGAAATCTAAAAACAATATACAATGATTCCTTTGAACTTTATATATAGTGACCCATAATTCCACTGTAAATAGGATGATATCTCAGAGTGGATCCCTATCTACAACTACTGGTATTTTGATTATCCACGCTGTTCTGTCAGTATTAAAGTGTCTACGAGACTATTTTATGCATGAAGCTTGATGCTTATTCTTACAGGAGACACAGCTAAAATTCTAATACACTCTCTCATCACATCTTGACTCGACTACTGCAATTCACTCCTTGCTGGCCTACCCATCTCTCGTCTGTCTCCCCTGCAAGCCATAATGAACGCCTCCACTAGACTCATCTTCCATACCAAACGATCAGTGTCTGCAGCTCCTCTCTGTCAATCACTCCACTGGCTTCCCATAGCTTCCAGAATCAAATTTAAAATAATGACCCTAACACATAAAGCCCTCAACAACAGTGCACCCCTTTATATCTCTGCTCTTGTTTCAAAATACTCTCCCAACCGCCCCCTTCGTTCTGCTAATGACCTTCTTCTTTCCTCCTCTCTTATTACCTCCTCTCACTCCCGTCTTCATGACTTTTCTTGTGCTTCCCCTACTATTTGGAACTCCTTGCCTCGCTCCATTAGACTATCTTCCTGCCTCAAAACCTTTAAAAAATTACTAAAAACACACCTGTTTAAAAAATCTTATCACCTTTAGCCTTAACATGTACAACTTCACACTCCACAGCTTAATAACACTCACACCCACAATCTACAGTACAACACACAGATACCTCCACTTGACTAAACAAATTGCTTTCACACTGCCATCTTGCATTTGTCACCCTCTTGTATCACACCTAAACCCTTAGATTGTAAGTTTGTGAGTTTTCAATCTTGTGTCTGCCTTGGAAACAAGCTCTATGTACATTTGATTCTAAGCACAAAACAGGGCCCTCCATTCTTTATAAGGTGTTAATTCTGTTTTTGCCATGTACTTAACCCCTGTACAGCACTACGGAATATATTGGCTCGTTATAAATAAAGATAATAATAATAATATTCAGGTGCCCTTTCATTCCTACTCTCATGTAGCCAATTAGTAAGCTTTTAGCAGAGTAATGGCATAGAGATATGCCTTATCCTTCCGAAAGCATTTGCAGCATCAGACTTTCTAATTATATGGTCCACAATTATTAATAACTACTAAATTACTCGTAAAAAATGACAGGAGTAAAATAGTAAGCCTGGCATTGGTGTCTGCCACACAATGCGAGGCTATGGGCCCTCTGAGCACTTTTTACGTCATTGTGGCTAGTTTTGCGCCCTTTGGGCTAGTTTTGCATCCTTCTGCCTTGTTTTTGTTGTGTTTGCTGTTTTTCGGCAACCATTTTTGTTCTCGTTTGTGCTTCAAATTAACTTGCAACCACACTCACAGGCGCTCTGGCTCTCCCACTATGCTGTGTGTGATAAAGTTAATTTGAGGCATATTTGTTGTGTTTTTCCGGCAGTTCCGTGGTTCGGCCGTTAAATTTGGATTTTTGCGAGCCATACAGTGCATGTACGGGTTTGCACGTACCGCTTGTAGGGCCTGTGTGCCTCAACTGCTCACCTCGCTTTGCGAGGGTCGTAGTTCTGGCAAAGTCTCACGGGCCCTGGAATGAGCGCCTTTGGCGCTCATTGCAGCCTAAGTCCCGCGCGACGGCCTATGGGCCGCAAACGGCAAAGTCCTGTGTGCTTTGTGAGGCTTGCAGTGCAATGAGCGCCTTTGGCAATCATTTCAGCTAAGTAAACCCCTGCAATGACCCCTGCAAAGTCCCGCGTCCCTCAACTGCTCGCCTCGCTTTGCAATGAGCGGCTCACCTCACTTAGCGAGGCTCGCAGAACGTGACAAAGCCGCAAACATGACCATGATTATTTCACTATTCCCAAAGGACATAAATTCATTGATCACCCATAATATTAATTTCCCATTGAAAATTTCCAATTTTCGAATTGCTAAAGCTGAACACACTCCTATGGATTCAGATTTGCTAATATGTGCAAAATGTTGGGGGTTAACATATATATAGGACTCTAGTATAATTGCCTGCATCTAATTACAAACACATTCTATTAAATTGGGAAATATCTCTCATGTCCACCTTGCTATTGCATTGGGTTATCCCTATATCATTCTTTTCCCAGTACATCCTAGACCAATAGTAGGTTCTATTTCAATCAATTTGAGGAATACTAGTATGGGGATAATATTTAAAGTTCCTCTCTTACATTTACAAACTCCACACTGCCTGCTGTACAATGACTATGTCCCTAACCGGAGCACAAACACTTTCTCTGCAGGTTCTCTGAAGGTCATTAGCAGAACGAAGGGGGTGGTTGGGAGAGTATTTTGAAACAAGAGCAGAGATGATGAGGGCTTTAAATGTTAGGGTCATTATTTTAAATTTAATTCTGGAGCTGCAGACACTGAGCGTTTGATATGGAAGATGAGTCTAGTGGAGGCGTTCATTATGGATTGGAGGGGAGACAGAAGAGAGATGGGTAGGCCAGCAAGGAGTGAATTGCAGTAGTCGAGTCGAGATGGGATGAGAGAGTGTATTAGAATTTTAGATATGTCTCCTGTAAGAATAAGCATCAAGCTTCATGCGTAAAATAGCCTCGTAGACACTTTACAACTACTGGTATTTTGATTATCACGCTGTTCTGTCAGTATTAGATATGGATCCACTCTGAGATATAATCATATTTATAGTGGTCTAATGGATCACTATATATAAAGTTTAAAAGAATCATTGTATATTGTTTTTAGTATAAGTATTTTTAATATTTTTTTAGATTTCGTCACGGTCTTAAGAGAAATAAAGATTGACATAGTAAAAAAAGAAATCCAATTTATTTTTGTTGATACAATTAGAGTGAAGCACTAATGAGATTAAGATTCCCAGGAATATAGTATATGTACACTTATGTATGTGTATATATATATATATATGTATGTGTATATATATACTTATTTTGTATATTTTTTATATATTTACACATTTACTGTGTGAGTTGATGTTGGAGGGGGTACTGGATGCGCACTAGCTCCTCCACTGTTCTTACTGGTTTTCTATCTTGAAGTTAGACCATTACAGTGGCCCTATAAGTGCAAATCTTAATAATATACACCCACATATGTTATTTATTGCATTATTAAATTGCTAAAGAGGTGCATATTCATATTTATCGTGGACAATAAAGCATTTCTGTTTTTGACACTCTTTTCTCCTCAGTTACACAGTGAATATGGGGCTTATTGACAAGCTATGCAGCTGTTTTCTTTCCATCCAAGATCCTCTCGATGAAAACCCAAAAATGTCAGCATTCCTGCAGGGAGCAACAACCCTTTTACAGGAACTGTGCAGACTTTGTATGTCTGTGACTGGAAGGTACAGCCACTGTGACTCGTGATGATGAGTTGGAACCTCACTGACGCATACTATCTGTCCCCTCTCATTCCAGTCTTTATCTTCCTATACAAAATGTGTTTGTCCGTCTCTGTCATTCACTCTCTTTCCTCTGACTCTCTCTTTTCATGTTTGTTTCATGTTGCTTCATGTGATGTATGTCACCATATAGTTTGCTCTTATACTATATTTGATTTTGTGAAGAAAACACTCAGATTTGGTTTCTCATAGAAACTAAAAGAACAATCATTGGCCCAAGCACCCTCCTTCTCTCGCTGATGCCTAAATAGGGCCTTTCAATTTCCAATCCAAGATTAACATGATTAAAACAGACATCTCAAACCAACAGGAGTCATTGGGCGCCTCCCAAACATACTATCAGTGCTGAAATGTAAACATGTCTGCAGGAACCCACCTTGAAGAAAGGAGGAATGTCCAAGTAATTTTAGCTCTGTGGTTACAGTAGCCCCATGTGGCCTTAGCTTATTAGGCAATGCTGCCTAAACATTTAAATAATTATTTAAAATACTATATAGAGAAACAAAAATAAACAATCTTGATCAAAACTAAAACATCTGATATTATATATATACATATACACACACACTCTTTTAGATTTCATTTTTCTCTTTTCAGTTTTGAATTCTGCAACAACCCTGATTACGGAGGGTTACATGCCAATAGGATGAGTTCTAGTCAACGACTATATGGAGTATATTTATGAGTCTCTATATCTATGTAAAGAGTGTTTGATGGCCTATAGGAAGCAAATGTAGCTATGATTACCTCTAATATCAAATTATAGTGGAAAACATGAAGTGTTATGGAGAAATACAATAAATGATGTGGTACATGATATGGTGAATTTAGTGATATACGTTTTTATAGGATGTTATTTCTAACACTACCCTTAATCCTCCTCTTTGCTTTTGGGCACAGGTCTTTGGATATATTTGAAGGATTCCAGGATCCCACTGGGCTTTCAGCCGCTCTGCAGAGTTCAGATCTTGTGGGTGTCCTTCACATGTTGTACTGTGTACTTTTCCACAGCTCAGCTACTGACCCCACCATTTCCAGCCCCAAAGAAACCTACGAACAAAACACTATCAAAGTGGCAGCTCATTGTCTACGGTTTCTTAATAGCTTTGCTACACTACATCTCCAGGCCTTCCAGGTAAACGTGTGATTACGAATACACTGCAGAAAAGCATCTTACATTGGTATCTTAGAATATATAGGAGAGAGGCCTGCTGCAACCAATATCGAATTGCATCATACAGCTCTAGTGTAATGCAGAATAGTTACAGTTTGATTGTCCTAACTCTGTATGTTTAGTGTCTATCAAAAATATGCCTAAACCCGTTTACACCTCACATTGTTAAATTATACAAGTCATTAAAGAGCAAATGCAGTCCTATACTTAGATACACATTGTTTTATAACTATATTTAGAAATAGGCTAAATGTTTTTGGAATGTATCTGATATAGCCTTTATTATGCTGCATTGTTTGTGTAGTGTTGAAAAATATATAATTATTAAATGATATATATATATATATATATATATATATAGATACATAGATATAGATATACACATGCATATTATAAAATTCTGTACTGATAATTACTGACAATTAGTGGAGTGACAATACAATATGTATTATTACACTAAACATAATTAACAAATGGTTATATTACTTTGTATATATTCATTTTGACATCTTGGAATATTGAAATGTACACTGTGTATGTATATCTATACAATATGTCTGTCTCTGCTTCTCTATTGATTAAAAAACATGTCATATGTAGGTTTAATGTAATAATATACATTATATTGTCACTCCACGAATTGTAAGTCATTATCAGTACAGCATTCTATAAATATTAAATGTTCAATAAATCTGTCTGTCTATAGATATTTTTTAATTTTGTTTAATGATTTTGTACTCTATTGTGATTTTGAGCAACTACAAATTCTTAATTGTTTACTAGACAAAGTACTCTGTTTTAGGTAGACCTCAGGCAAGCCAGAGTATGAAAATGGAAGTCATTGAAAATATAATTTGCATGCTATTGAGATGCAAAATATGTGAATGTCACCATTCAAAACAATTGAAATATCGACTTAAATGTTAAGTCCTGTTTCATTTGTATACATTCTAATACTGTATATGGTTCCAGCATCTGTAAATAATATACTTGAATGCTTACAAATCTAATTCAGTTAGTGAATCTGTTTTAGGCTTCAAGACTGTAGATAGAATTCTAAATCTAAAAAATACTCCCATTTAACCTATCCATGATCCAAAACTTCAAAATTCTTCCCCATGATCCTATAACCACTATCCAGGACCATGCAATTCCTCTCGACTTCTCTGGTCACACAACTCTAGTTGATATCTACCTGCAGCCGTGTACCACACTTTTTACAGAAATACATTTGTTGGAACAGTTTTATGATGGGACTCACCTAACTGAGCTGCTGTAGCATATTTAATCATCACTAATTGGTGCAACATCCACCATTATAAAGGGGTCCAGAATTCATCATTAATATATAAATACTACTTAAACGTAATTCTAACCTTCCTATACTTCATCAAGTGGTTCCAGAATCCATCATTAATAGAGTCTACTATTTTTATTTATACTGTAATATAGCCTAATTTTACTTCATACTAGATGTTCAGCATTCAGCTCTATTATTTTTATGACTCACCCAGGTAAGTTAGCAACCAGCCATATTTTTACAGTCACCACTTATTTATAAATTGAAATGTGTCTTATGACAAAGCATAACTGAGGAAATATCCATTTACTTCTGAAAGATATAGGCATCACATTTATCATATAATACCTACAGCAAAATGTGTCTCTAACATACTGTATTCTCAATGCATGGGCGCAATAGAGATCTTTCTTTAGTTTCAAACAAATTGTTTTCTCATTATTGGTCAGATGCAGGAGGTCTCTCTTACTCACATACTTCCTCTTCTCTCTCAGTCAGTTGTAGGTGCTGAAGGTCTCTCTCTTGCATTCCGGCATGTGATCAGTTCTCTACTTTGGTTTTGCTCACAATATACCTGTGATGATCTCCTTCATGAAATCATTGTATGTGTTGGATACTTCACAGTGAACCACTCCGACAATCAGGTGAGACCTATCATAAACCACTGCTAAAGTCATCTATTTGCATATCTACAACGTGTATCAGTGCAGTACCATACAAAATACACACTTGCCAATTTGGAGCTCTCTCCGTGCTTCCTTCACATTAGACCAACTTAACTCGATGTGCATAAAATGAATAGATTAATACATAAAAGTTATTCCTTCAGTGATGTAATCTTAATCTATTTGCAGATACAAATGCTGTTAATGTGTTAGTGGACCTGACACTTGCATTACATGTATAATCATATTTACTTTACATTTCCTCTATGTCTTGTGTCTGGGAAGTCACTTTTGAACATTACTATTTGGCTTGAATTTCATTATTAGCTCCATTTTAATATTCCCATTGGAATATTCATCCCTTTCCTATTGAATCCACATCCTGGTTAAAATGGTTATACTTGCCAATCTAAAGTTTGCTTTGTCTTTGGAGTATGTATTTTAAACTTCAAATGACAGTATGTTCTTTCTGTTGATTTGAAAAACAATACAGATTCATTAGGTGAAACTTTCATATATGACCTATGTTCTGCCTGCTATCTTCACCTGTGAGCAATAGTGCTTTTTTCTTGGTACTTTGGAGGAACACATTTAAATGGGCAAAACATATTAATGTATGAGTAACATTTATTCATAGGGTAAGAGCTTTATTGTAACAGTCTCATGGAATTAGCCAAGATGTTTGAAGATAATACATATTGCGATATAAGTAAATAAGTGAAGACATTGAAACGTTACTTTATACTCCTCTGAAGAATTAGACTTGATAAAAGCCAAAATATTTAAAGTGAAAAATACAACCTTTTAATTTATATTAACGATTACAGAATATGCAATCATGCTAGAGTGCAGTAAATGCTGTGTTTGTTATCTGTTTTCTGAATTGAGAGGGTCCTCAGAGGTTAAAAGGTCTCCATTAGTCATATTAAAAACACCTGCACCACGGAATGCCACCTTTCCATACAAGCAAACCAATTATTAAAGGCATATCTAAGGTTCCCTGTTCTTAACCTTATCTTATCTAACACCTGCTGCTTATATCAGACACAAACATTACATTGAGTTATTCTATACACATACTGATTTATTTTATCACATATAATAGTTGTCATAATTGCGAGTTGTCGTCACGCAATGTTAAAAAATACGGGCTACGGCACTCGTCGCAAGGCCCGCATTGACTTTAAAAAAGGCTGGCTATGATCGCTGAAGGTGCTCATTGCCAGGCCCAAGAAGGCTGTAGGCGATCATCACGAGGCCCCTAAAGTGGATGGTGAGAGAGGCTTGCAATATGCGCTGAAGGCGCTCATTGCGAGTCCCGCAAGTTAGAGGGCGGAGAGCCTCACATTCTGTGGCAAACAGCATTGCCAGCCTTCAAATGTTATTGCGTCATTTTTGATGGGCAAGTCGCTAGTTGAAAACTAAATCTTGTTTTGCACACCCTCAGAGCTGCTTACATAGGCACCTGGTACATACCAAACACTGCATTGGGTGCATATTTTAAGCCTGTACTAACCATCAAGCCAACAGCAGCACAATGAAGAAATCCACATAGCACTCTCTGAGTGCCTCCTTTCTTCATTGTGCAGTTGACTTCACATACCATGATGCCTTCCTGCACAGTGCCATCACAGATTGATACAATGTATTAGCTGCCGTTGATTGGCCAAAACGAATTATGTAATGCTAATTTTGGCAGGGATTTCTAGGGCTGATAACCCTGAAATCAACTGCTTGCAAACTCAAGAGATTTTTGACACCTTAGGGTAAGTTTAATAATGTATATTTTGGTATGTTTTATGCAAAAATGTTCTCATACACTACTGATTCTCCTCTATCAGATGCATTCATAATCTTAGAAACTTAGATATGCCTTTAACTCAAATTCCTCCTTCCCTCTTTTAGAAAACGATATATAAACAGCCATTGATGGTGCATAAGGTTAAAGACTTCACTTTTTTAAAATAAGTATTTTATAAAATGGGACAGTAGTGGTTATTTACAAGTAAGCAATATTAATTCTGAGCTAATATAATTAATTAATGTTGCTCCTAATTTTCCCATTTTTTGTTTCCAATTTTTACATCTCAGTGACTCTGGTTAAAATTTAGTTTATATAATGTGCAAGATTCTCCTATGATTGCAGATTTGTACAAGTGGCTTGCGGGACTTGAAATCTGATCCTAGTTTCAAATGATATATCTATAGGTTACGCCTACGGCAGCTACAGTTTTATTTTCTCCTACAAATGGGAAATGTGTCTACCTTCCACCTGGGGTAGCAGTGATTAATCAATATAGGTATACAGCCTTCCTCTCTTTACTTTAATCAGTTACTCTGGCCTTGTCACCTGGAGATAAAGGTTCCTATCTCACCTGCCTGCTTTTGTGGTTTATACTCTCCATCTGCCCTCTTATAGATGCTTGATTCAGGAGGGCCTAGAGTTCTCTCAGAAAGACTCTGAGGAGGAAGAGCCAACGAGGCATCTAGCCACCTCACTCCTTATATCTCAGGAGTCATCTTGTTCTGTCCACTGTTCATAGAGGTACTGAGGCTGCAGCTCTTGATTGCAAGCAATTACCAATCCTCTTCCAAATACCTCAATACACACAAGTTAGAAGTTGCTGATCAGGGGGCGGACTTTTCTTTCCCTCTCCTCCATAAGGACAGGGGCTGCATGTAGCTGTTAAAGGGCCATTAACCTCACTATAAGTGCTCTTATGGTTTGAAAGAGCACAATATTCTATGTTAAAATAATCTATTGCGAGCCTCTCCCATTGCGAGCCTTTCCCCACTCTCTGACCCCTGTGTCTGTTTCCCCCCTCTCCCTCCCCATGTTTCTCTCTTCCCCCTCTCTCACACCTGTGTCTCTGTATCTATCCTTTTTTAGTATTGCGTGCATCGCTCTGAGCGCCGTCGCTTTTATTTGCAAAGTATTGCGTTTCTAATGAGCGACGTTGTTTGTATTTTCCAAGCCTACGTGCCTGGCATTGTTTGGCTAACTGTTACAGGCTTTGGCCTTGTTTTGATCCCTTTTGAAAGCATTTATGTTTTTTCGGTGGCCATTTTTTTCCTCGCTTAGTCGATTTTCGATCTCCAATAAAACGGTAATTAAGCCTCAAATTAGCTTGCAACCTCCATTGCTCTCCCCCTGAGCTGTGTGTGAGGTTTATAACTTATTTTTAATTAATTTTTCTTTTTTTGGCGGTATCTCGAGTTACGCGCTTGAGAAAATATCGGCCGTTAAAACAGTCATTTTTTTCAGTCTTGCGTGCCTCACGGTCAGTGCCAAAGTCATACTGCCTTTGTAGCTAATGGCATCCATCGCCATGGGCGCCTTCAATCCCGTTCCATCCTCCATCTGTGGAGCGTCCTCGGGCAAATTACATCTTCGACGGGACAGAGGACCCTGAAAGGGCACTATTGCGAGGGCTGCCTTTTGCGCTCATTGGAGCAATGTTAAGCGAGCCTCCCAAAGTAATCTTAAGTTATTTCACTCCGTTTTTAATTACCTTACTATATTACTGTATGTCATTTCTACTGGGAAATATGCTCACATTCATAGCATAATGTTCTATAGATATACATTGTACATGAATATGAAAGGTACTTTGTTGTCCACTTGCTTATATCCTTAAAGCAGAAATTTTCAGAGACACAGCATTTCTCCTTTATATACATAGCCCTTTAACATTACTTGAAATAGTGTGGAGCATATCACTTTGGATGCATCTCACTGACACGAGAGTTATCTCCGACAAGGATCCAATATGTCTCAGTATCAGTTTTGTTCTTACATGACCACAAAGCACAGGGGAGTGGAATAATCAAATCATGTTTCCTTAACAGAAATCTTACTGAAGCCATTTTCTACACAGGCATAGCAAATATCTGCTGCTCCCTAAATCTCATATGGATCATAGGAATCTCTTTGATTCTTTACATTGTACTGGATCACAGAAATCTTCCCTTACACTGGGATCTCCAAAATGTTATATGGAGAAGAACACGCACAGGAACTAAAATCCAAATCGCTAAATAATCAACTTTTATATAAAAGAAATATAACCTCATGTCACACACTATACAAATGATTTTCATCAGCTTCTCCCTGTGACAAACAGATGTTGTAAAAGGAAAGCCTGTCACTTTAAAAATACCACTACTATTAGTCATAATTATTGATAGATGTACTATCAAGCTGATCAAAATGCTTTGGATCTCACAGCATATACTGTGTGGGAATAAAAGTAAAAGGAGTAAATCCCATCCAATGTGGCTTAACAATGATTTAAAGATCAAGATAAGGAGTAAAAAACAGGCATTTAAATTATACAAACAAGAGGGGACGGAGACTGCTTTACAGGAATACAAGGAAATCAACAAGGCTTGCAAAAGGGCGATTAGACTGGCTAAAATAGAAAATGAAAAATTAATTGCAAAAGAGAGTAAGACTAACCCTAAAATATTTTTTTAATATATTAATGGGAAGAAGGCGAGGAAGGAAGCTATAGGAACATTACAATGTGACACAGGCCATCTGATAATTAGTGACCAAGAAAAGGCAGATGAACTAAAGAGGTTCTTTTCTTCGGTATACACAAGGGAGGTACCAGTGGTTGGGACACGGCAACATAATGGGGCTACACTACCTTTGCCAAATAATTGATTAGCACAGGAAGTATTCCAAAAGAGGTTGGAAAAAATAAATGTTAATAAAGCCCCGGGTCCTGATGGAATACATCCAAGGGTACTAAGGGAACTGGGTTCTGTAATAGCCAAACCATTATATTTAATTTTTCAAGATTCACTCAACACAGGGTCTCTACCAGATGACTGGAGAAAAGCTGATGTGATACCTATATTTAAAAAGGGAGCAAGAGCAAATCCGGTGAGTTATAGACCAGTGAGCCTCACTTCTGTAGTGGGGAAGCTTTAAGAAGGGTTAATAAGGGATAATATACAAGAATATGTCTGTTTGAACAGGATTATAAGTAGGAGTCAACATGGATTTATGAGGGATAGGTCATGTCAAACAAATCTAATTAGTTTCTATGAGGAGGTTAGTAGGAACCTGGATCAATGCAACTAAGTGGATGTAGTCTTTTTGGATTTTGCAAAGGCTTTTGATACAGTGCCACATGGGAGACTATTGTGCAAACTAAGAGATACAGGAGTTGCAGTAAATATCTGCTCATGGATTGAGAGCTGGCTAAAAGACAGGAAGCAAAGGGTTGTTGTAAATAGAACATACTCTGATTGGACTAATGTGGTAAGTGGGGTTCCTCAGGGTTCAGTATTAGGTCCTCTCCTTTTTAACATATTTATTAATTACTTAGAGGTAGGATTGGAGTGTGGTGTCTCCATTTTCTCTGATGACACGAAGTTGTGCAAGGCAATTAAGTCAGATACTGATGTGCTTTCCCTCCAAAGGGATTTACATAAAATTGAGGAATGGGCATCTAAATGGCAGATGAGATTTAATACGAATAAATGTAAAATTATGCACCTGGGAAGGAAAAATAGCCATGCAATTTATAATCTCAATGGAGCAAATCTAGGTGTATCGGATATTGAAAGGGATTTGCAAGTGCTTGTGGACAACCACCTAGGTAACAGTGCTCAAAGCCAAGCAGCAGCTGCAAAGGCAAATAAAATATTAGCATGTATTTAGAAGGGTATAGAAGCCAGGGAAGCAAATATAGGACATTTTAGTGCTGGAAAAGGTACAGAGGAGGGCAACAAAACTAATAAGGTGAATGGAGGGGCTAAGTTATGAAGAAAGACTAACCAAATTAAACTTATTTTCTCTAGAAAAAAGGCATTGAAGAGGAGATATGATTACCTTATATAAATACATCCAGGGTCAGTATAAAGATTTGTCAAGGGAGCTTTTTGTGCCAAAAAGGTTTTCAACTGACAAGAGGACATCCCTTGAGGTTAAAAGTAAAAAGATTCCACCTTAAAGAAAGAAAAGGGTTCTTCACAGTAAGGGTGGTTAATCTGTGGAAATCTCTATCAGAGGAGGTGGTGACAGCGGATTCGATAGATAACTTTAAAAGGGGACTGGATTTATTTCTAATTAAAAAGGGAATTCAGGGTTATCATGGATAATTAGAGAGGCAGTATTGATCCAGGGAGAAGTCCGGTCGCCGGTGTCTGGGATCAGGAGGGAATTGATTATTTTTTTATATACAACTAATTAATTAATAGTTAATCCGCATATTGCAGATCAGAGGAGATCTTAAAAGGTTGATCTTGATGGACTGAAAGTCTTTTTTCAACCTTAAATACTATGTAACTATGTAGCAGTGGAAAGTAACCAACTGCTTCCAAGATCAAAACAATTGAAAGTCACTGCTCTAGTCAATATCAAAGGGGGTTCTTAAGGTCACAAAAATGCCTAGCTCTGTAGCTGCTACTATATAGAAATTGGTAACCACGTGTGTCATACTATATATAAATGTGTATAGTTGTTCAAATATTTTCAGGTATAAAGGACATATGAAAGAAATAGATACTAGCAAATATGAAGGTACACTATATAGTTAAACTATAATGATAATAATAACTTAAAATTATATAATCCACCCTCACAGTAGGAATTGAAAAAGTTAAAATATCTTAATAAAATTTGAGAACATATTGAAGCCTGCTGTGCAGTTGTGTTCCGCAATAAAAGTGTCAGAAACACGGCCACAAATATATATATATATATATATATATATATATATATATATATATATACATATACATATACATATACATATATATATATATATATATATATATATATATACATATATATATATATATATATATATTTCTATAGTGTAGGACCTCCACTCGGACGTACCAGCCTCTCCACCCAGTAGAGGAGAAAGTGAAGAGATGCGTCCTGGAGATGTGCTGCAGGCAGAGGAGCTTCGCACAGGGGAAGGGGAGCAAATATGGAAAGGTGTCTTGGGGGAGGGAGCAATAGGAAAGGGTCTTGGGGAAAATTGTGAGGTGACTTAGGCAAGGGGACTGCTATGGGAAGGAGTCTTGGGGAGGAGTACTGAGTGAACTGTATTGGGCCAAATACAAACAAAATTTTACAACCCCATCTGTAGGAACATTCTCTAGTTCCACCACTGGAGCCACTGTAGTTCAAGACAAAATGCACTTGATTGTGAACTATATAACAAACTAAAGTTAGTAGTTGTGTAAGCCATGAACATAAATACATTTTTAGAGATCATCAGCACTTTGTAGACTACTTATGAATAGATCATCCTATATCGGACCTGGACATTGTGCGGCCTGCGGGCCACATCCGGTCCTTTGGCTGTCACTGTGCAGCCCGCTATAGTGTCCTACAGTGGGATACAAATTTGTGTCCTGGACAAAAAAACACTGCCTATTGTAAAAGGGGGCAATTTGTGAGCAGCAGTGTTGTGACTAACTGGGATGGATAGTATTCTGGAGATACTGATCCTGGCACTGAGAAAATAAAATAAAGCTATAAAATGAATATTGAGCAGAATTAAGTTCAGCCTATGGCTCGGCTCTCCACAACATTCCGAGTTTCTCATGTGGCCCCTTTGGGACATTAATTGCTCACCCCTGTCCTATATTGTCTTTGGTGCACGTCTTCTTGAGTTTTATGTCAGAAGGAATGTCTGTTTTGTTTTTTTATTTATCTGTTGATGAAGGAGGAGGGAGAGATCCGAAATATTTGTTAGATAATTGGATCTGTTTGAAATTTATCTTATGCCTTTTCCCTCACAAACCCAGAAGCAAGCAGAAATGCAAACACATGAATCCAAGATCACATAAATCCAGCTTATCTCCTATATTACAAATTGATCATATACAATTATCTGAAATTGTCAAGTGAACAAAAACACAAATGCAACTTCTACCAAAACTGCTACAGTTTCGGCTGCTATCCAGCAACACACAAATTTAACTGGTACCCAACATTATTCAAATCTAGCTAGTACACAGAATCAACCCCAGCCAGTACTCACCATCACACAGGTGTCACCCAACTCCAGCTGGCACCCATCATCACACGGGTATCACCCAACTCCAGCTGTCACCCTTCATCACACGGGTATCACACAACTCCAGCTGGTACCCACCATATCATCACACAGATATTATTCAACTTTAGCTGGTACCCGCCATCACATGGGTATCACCCAACTCCAGGTAGTAGACACCCTCACAATGGTATCACCCAACGCACACCAGCTGGCACCTGCCATCACACAGGTTTTGCCCATCAGCTGCTGGTAACCACCGTCACACTAGTATTACACAGCTCCAACAAGTACCCAGGACTCCAATAACTAAAAGTGGTTTTATTATTCACAACTCCCATTTACATTTCTGTATTTGTGACTTGATGCTGAAACCTCACAGGAGCTCAGTAAGAGCTGTAGTGAGCAGCCTGTCTAAGACACTTTAATATGTAAAACACAGCCATGTCATTAGTCATAGCTAAACCCCCCCTTGTCACCTGCTTTGTATCTGCATGTGGATCTGTGTTTATTGTGTCTCTGACAAGCAATTTATTAGCAAGCCAGTTATTATAACTCACTCCGTGGGGAATCGTTCCCCACCCTCCCAACCTTAGGGGAATCAAAGTGAAAGGACTGCTTCACACACATCCCCTTTACTGCAATATTATAACGTCTATTTAACATGGTTTAGTTTTAATTAAAACATCTGCTTGTATTTATTTGTACAGTAACTCTGGAAAGCTTTAATTAGTATAATGAACTTAATAGGGCCATCCTTTAAAGAGACAATCTAATTTGCATTTTATAATGTTTAATTAAATAAAGCATTTAATTGAATGTTTTCACAGGCAGTGTAACCTGTTATGAATACTACAGTGGTAAAATATAAAGCTTGCTGTCATGGAAAGCTACCTGCTTCCATCTTTGGCAGATTATTTTCACTGATTATCACAGTAATTATATTTTATATACTATATAATTATATATATATATATTTATAAAATTAGTTATAAATAATTATTAGCAGTATCACTGACATAGTATTCAAAATATTGTGACTTGGAATAAGTTACTATACATAGTATCAACAAATAGTCACAATCTTCATACTTTTTAAGCACACCACATTCAAATCCCTGGCAAAGAACAAGTCGATTGTCTTAAATTTTTATATATTGTCTCATTTGTGTCAATCTCTTTATTTTCTACTTGTCACATAGGCTTTTCATATTGTATGTTCCTGTGGATAAATTATTTAACTTTATGTATAAGCAATGATAAAGGTCCGCATAGTTTGGACTATGGTATTCCCAGTAGTATCATATGGATGTGAGAGCTGGAACATAAAGAAGTCTGAGCGCCATAGAATTGACGCCTTTGAATTGTAGTGTTGGAGAAGACTGTTTAGAGTCCCTTGGACTGCAAGAAGGTCCAATAAATCAGTACTACAGGAAATCAAGACAAACTGTTCACTAGATGGTATGATCATGAAGCTGAAGCTCAAATATTTTGGCCATATTATGAGACGGCAGGACTCCCTAGAAAATACTCTGATGCTGGGAAAGATTGAAGGCAACAGAAAAAGGGGACGACAGAGGCGGGGATGGATAGATGAGGTCACTGAAGCAATTAACATGAACTTGATGGAGCTCTGGGGGCCAATGACTGAGAGATATACTTGGCATGCTGTGGTCCATAGAGTCACGGAGAGTCGGACGCGACTGAACGACTAAACAACAACAAAATAAGCAATGATAAATGGCATTAAAGATAAACATTGATTGTGTGTTATGCATCTAACTAACTTTTTTATACAGTATTTTAAATAATGAAGGACTTGATTACATGACTTGCGCTAATTTATTACGTGTAAAAAATAACATAGCTATCACATGTTACTCATAAAAAAGCCTAATGTGTACCCTTAACATTTATGTGCTGCTTATAGCTCTTTCCATTATGTACATGGGGTCTTCTGAAAATACGATTAAATTGCCCCACAAATAGGGTCTGCGAGTACTCTCTACAACCTAAGAAACTATGTGCAATGTGAAACACAAGCCATACCAGCCGCATGTAAACGGCCTCACTGTTGTACCCTCCCTTGCTGCAATCTTGGCAGGGAATGGGTTAAACATAGTTCAGATTGACTATTTTCCCTCATGTCCATTAATGTCTATCCACCATGAACCCTCATGAAGCCTCTACCTAACATTAAGCCCTTACCCAATGGCACCCTAACCGTCTACTATAGTCAAGAAAAGGCCTTTTCCAGGATGGCCCGAAGATAAGAATTCAGTGGCCTCAGTCAACATGGAGTGCCTGCTTATCCGGATCTGAAGAGTTAAGACAAGGGCGTCTTTGATCCAATGTTTAGAATGTCTTGGTAACTCAAAGGATTAAGCTGTTTTGGTTGCAGCAGAGTGCATTGCCATTTGACTGTGCTTGTGAATTTGGTCCATTCAAAACCTGCACAGTCTAGGAAGCTCCACATAACCATAAAGGACGACTGATTGAGGATTATTGGGTCATATGAAAACTCATATAACGTGAAATATGCATCAATTTTAGAAATTCAGAAAGCTTTTTCACTTGGTTTTCAGGACTTTGTTATATGATGTAGAGTAACATTGATCATTTCCATGTCCCTTTATAGGACCAATGTGTTCATATTTATAAAAAAATTACTATTTTGAAGATCTACACTTAAAATATGCAACATATTTTTAGAATGTAAAAAATAATACAGCCTCTAATTTATTATATTTTGTATGCAATTGGGCTTCAGTGGAACCTACCATTTTGGGTTCAGCAGATCAACTTTCTGAGGTGGGAGCTCACTTTGAATACACGGGAAGTGTCTACACATCTGCCAGTGCTCTCAGCAGAATTAAAATAAAGCTAATTAGTAGTAAATTTACAAGTTTACAAGGGCACACCTACCAAACAAGCAGTAGGAGGAAAGAAAGCAAAATAAAAATGTTGTGTTCATATTTTTTTTATTTTCTTTTGCTTTTTAAAAAACATTTTGCCCATTAGCAAGATTAGTTATAGAAAAAAAAAATCTAGGAAAAAAATGATCACAGTGTCGATTTAAAGGGATATAGAAGGTTTCTGGATTTTACTAGTTATGTAATATAACTGTCTACTTAATTTTATGTACTTTTTTTTATTAAGAAATGCTTAAAAGCTTTGTTTCCCCTGCCTAAAATCAAACAATAAAAACAAATCTTACCTGCTTGGGTCTGCCCTCACAAAGATACAGACTCTGTAGTACTGGGTGTGTAGTGTCTTGTACTAACCAATCAGTGACCATCTCTTAGGAACATTCTGCAATGTGCTGCTGAGACATGGGGACACTACACTGCAGATCCAGCCCTACAGAGTGTATGTCTACATACTCTGCAGTGAATAGACCCAAACAGGGACTATTTGTTTGATTTTAGGCAGTAAAAAAAGAGTTTATAGGTACTTCTAAATAAAATAAAGTGCATAAAAGTAAATAGATACAGTCAGGTCCATAAATATTGGGACATCGACATAATTCTAATCTTTTTGGCTCTATATACCACCACAATGGAATTGAAATGAAACAAACAACATGTGCTTTAACTGCAGACTTTCAGCTTTAATTTGAGGGTATTTACATCCAAATCAGGTGAACAGTGTAGGAATTACAACAGTTTGTATATGTGCCTCCCACTTTTTAAGGGACCAAAAGTAATGGGACAATTGGCTGCTCAGCTGTATATTTAATTGGTGTTTTTAGGAGATTGAAAATCGGCTAAGCGAGGAAAAAAATGGCGTTCGTAAACCCGTAATTGTTTTTCAAAAAGGCTCAAAACAAGGCCGAAGGCAGTAAAACTTATCCGCTCATCGTGTGCCCCGCAAGACTTTGAAATAAGCCCCAAGGCGCAAGGCACGCAAAACTTGAAAAAAGGATAGATAGGCGCTCAACGGGACAGAGAGAGAAGAAAGACAGAGGTGGGGGACAGGGTGGAAAGAGACACAGGGTTGAGAGAGGGGGGGGAAAGAGACACAGGGGAGGGAAATAAGGGGGGAAATAGACACCTGGAAGGGAGAGGAGGAAAACAGACACAGGGGTCAGAGAGTGGGGAAGAGTCTTGCAATGAGCGCCGATAGCCCATAAAGTAGACGGTGGGAGAGGCTTGCAATGAGCGCCAAAGGCGCTCATCATGAGGCCCGCAAGTTAGAGGGGGGAGAGCCTTATATTGTGTGGCAAACAGCATTGCCAGCCTTCAGATGTTATTGCCGTCATTTTTGATGGGCAAGTCGCTAGTATATATAATATTTGTTGCCTGTTATATGTATATGCATGCATTTATACATACACACTCAAGACACACTGAGGCATAGACTTTGAGAAGTATAGACCACTTAGATGCATGCATACTTTTAATCTGTCATGCAGTGTGCTGGCAGTCTTACTCGGCTATGCTCCAAAACCTTCCTTCCCATAAAGATGTTTTTAGAGAAATTTGGAACATTCTCTGCTGAAAAAGCAAAACAGTGTGACCTCTCTGCACAGAGTCCTAGCGGTGACACTGCACTGATTGAACACACCGGATTGTTTATACACAGGGAGAGAAATAGCAGACACAACTTTAAAGAGAGAGCAACAACGTCAATAGTCATTTTTTTTATCCCTTGTATAAATAACCTGTCACAAACGCAGCTGATAAACAGTTCTCAGGCTGCGTCACGGGGAGATTCAGCAGGAAATCTTTTTGCAACGTAGAGAGAGAATAATCAGGAATTATCAATATGTTCTAAAGGGAGAGTTAGCAGAAAACAATTTAGTTTCTGCATTATTATTATTATAGTTCATTTATAACGCGCCGACATATTCCGTAGCGCTGTACATAAGTTAAGTTCAGACAAAGATAAATATAAATTAACATATAGCAAAGCAAGGAGGGTGCTGTCTTTGAGAATCCTATGTCCATTGTGCATTCCCAAAGTGCTTAGGATAGAAACTTGCAGACTTACAATCTCCTAGGGATAATCAGTAGAAAAAGTCTAAATTATAAGGGAATTCGGTAGAAAAAGAAAGTCTGCATCATATTGAGAACCCACAGCAATTTTCATTCTGCATCATAGGAAGATGCAGCAGGAATTATGAGTCTGCATCATAGAAAGAGACATCATGGAGATGTGTTAATGTCTGGAGTATAGAATCCACAGCATGCACTTTCAGCAGGAACTATTAGTCTGCATCAGGCTTGTCCAGCCTTAGTCCTCTGGTCTGGACCCAAACCTCATTTGTGGGCTTTCCCTGCATCAGCACACATGAGTAAATCAAAATAATTGTGCCTGTGACTAGTCTACTGGTACTCTAACAAAATATGCTGAAAATGGACTAACGTTTAATTATCCTGGTGTGCATCACCAGAAATCCTTCTACATTATAGGAGAAGCAGTTTGAATTAAAGCACTGGATGGTTCAAGAAAAATAGCAAAAATATATATAACAAATAAACAGCTGGATACACCATGAACATAATTTTTTTTGAAAAGATCAGGATTTTCTGAAAATTCTATTTAACTTACACTATTCTGGGCATAAATATGCAATAAAAAAACATCTACTTATAAACCATATTGTTTTGTTAACCCTTTAAATCTCCCCCCAAAACTGAATATAATCCCTCTATTTAACGTGTTTTATTCATACATGTAACATCCCATGAATCCCAGTTTGTCTACTACTAATGTCTGCCATGGGGCAATGCTAAAGTTTTTTGGGATTAAAGTGTGAAACACATTGTGAGCCTGTTTGCATGTGCCCAATCAGATTCTTACATTGCTGGTTGTATTTCTTGAGATCTTGTGCTGGAAACAAGTTTTTTATCTAATTAAATAATGCATATGTACACACAAGTGTTCAATATTCAATTTGTCCAGTACAACTCTTCCTCAATCCATGTAATATCTCCCAAAATATAACTCCTCCTACTACTCCGTGTAACCACTCCAATAACTCTTCGTATTGCTCCATTATCATCTCCCTGTAGGTCCTATTACACCGTTTTTGCATCATTAGCTGTCAAAGGCTTTTCAGAAGGAGCTTTGTCTTAAGATTTAGGAGTGAAGAGGAGGATTTAATAAGGCCAGAGGCATATCAGGGAGGTTATTCTGAAAGCTGCACTTAACTAGGAATGTGCTACTGTGTACAGAATCTCCCATCTAAATCCTGCACATCTCAGAACAGCAACTAATGATGTGTCTAATCACAACAACATTAGCCCTAACCTGAAATCTGTCTCTTGTGGGATTTAGGGCAACTCTTCCTCTAAAAAAACACTTCTGCCCCAAACCCTCTTTGCTAGGAGCTTCTCTTAGATACAAAAACACAAACTGCTGTATCTCCTCCTTCACCTGTCACAGTGCTGGCAATCTTTTGCATAGCATGTAAAAAAACGTAAATAACTTAAAATAGTAATCTATTGAATCATTTGAACATCTGAATAAGTACAGAGAATAATGTGGGGTAGAGTTATGTAGACTTTAAGTCTGCAAGTTTTCAATCTTGCAAGGTGCTTTGGGGAAAGCACTTTCGACACTTAATTCTAAGCTCAAAGACAGGGCCCTCCATTTTCTACTATGTGTTAATATATATATAACATGGTATGCACTAATGTACAATGTGTACAGCTATTTATATAGTGGGGAATGTTTATTGACTGATTGTATATTATTTACATAAATACCACTATGTGAGGTAGGCATGGTCTCTTTCCTATGCATGGCGAGTGGTTTGGTTTTATACACTTGGATAGCGCTGTCATAGTTTCTCCATGTCGGTATGTAAATTAAAGCTTGTATAATATGTATAATTGCATGGGATGGACTGTAGGCAAACTAAAGAGCTGAGTATTGCAACCTCGCCATGAATACAGGATTCTTACAGCTCCATACAGGTATCACTTTCAAGCTGAGTCTTAATGTGTCTTTCAGAAGGGTTATAGGCAGTGATAAAGCATGCCTTAAATGTCACCAAATCCAAGCAGACTTTATTCGCTGTATTACCATACATATGTAGAAATATTTTTTTTTTAATTTTTTAGTACGGTAAAAAACTGGTTGCAAGAGATAACAAGAACGATACATTAGAAAAAATAATCAAAGCCTATCTCGTCAACATACTACAGAAATAAACTCTGTTTTATCACTTTAATGACAGCTAAATTATAGTATTTGAATGAACATGGGGTTGTCAAAAGCATCACATAACATAAAAGATGTAACTACAGACCTACTTGTCATAATTTACTGTGAAATAATATCTGTGTATATGATAACACCACTGACAAAAGGTATTGTTTCATTCTGAAATTATTGTTAGAGGAACAAAAAATCTAACTTATTTATTTATAAAGTTCCAACATATTCCATAGCATTAAGTACAGGAGATACCGTAGCTATATATGAATACATAAAACATACATGACAAAAGTATACATACTTGTACAGAAGATGCTGCAAGCCTACTCTCATAAGAGCTTGCAATCTAATCTTGTTAAGATTATTAGAGACGAAAAGGGGACGGGATTGCTTGTTGTCGATGCAGTGTGGCTGCAGGCTCCATGCACATGAAATGTCCACTTTCTTGCTTGAGTAGTGGATATTAGGGAACAAGTTGGTAGGCTTCTCAGATTAGATGGGTTTTCAGAGCATTTGAAACTATGAAAAGTAGGAAGAGTCCGACTTAGCAAGGACACCACGAGATTTTAAGGGAGTGATGACAGAAAGATTCATAGTTAACAGATCCAGAGCTATCCAGTGAAAAGATAGGTTTGGATAACTTAACTATGGGTCCACCAACCTGCACTATCTGACTCCAAACATACCTTTATACTAGAAGTCTTGCTTAGTGCAGGGGTACACATCATCCATACCTCCACATCATTATAACATGTTCTACATATCCCTCCTAAAGCTTCAATATCCTTAATTAGCATATTAGCTAAATAGCATTCTTTCATCTATGTATCACTCTCTATGTATTTATCATTCCTCTGCCTTTTCTAGTACCATTATATAAAAATATTTGTATCTCTATATGTAAAAAAAAAATGTGATCTGGACCTTGACTTCACTTTCACAAATACATTTGGATGGACCTCAGTAGATTTTATAAAATAATATTGACTACTTCTGCATTAAGATATATTAGACTCAAATAAAATTTTCTAGCATACTCTGTCTTGGAAATAAAGCATTTTTGGGTAAAATATGAATTTTTTAAGTTTGTAAGTACAGGAATCTATTTTGTGTTTGTTACGTCACTTCCTCAGACCTGAATCATGAGGGTGTGTGTTGTGGCTATCGGTGAAGAGAAAATTGCTGAAGGAGGGAACAGACATTATAAAGATAATTTTATAAGACTAAAATAGACGCAACGCCCATTGCCTGTCACTGGCCCAGAAGCAAAGCCCTTGCATCAATCACTGCAACAAAAGCTCCTCAGAAATGCAAACGCCCCACTCACAACTTCCATCAATGTAGAGGCATCAAAATATTATTTTTTTTCTGATTTAAGAACTAAATGTATGACTTTTTTCTTGCTTAATTATGCTCTGAGTCAGACTTAAAATGTATTTGTGCGGTAGTCCTCTAAGCCTGGTGTCAGTGATCAACAACTGCAGTAGTCTATGCTATGAGTAGATACTTTGAGATAATATGTTGATAGTACATGTACTTATGTATTCACTGAACTGTGTATTAATAAGATTTAGATTTGGAATAATTCTGTACCAGATGAAGTATTCTAATTCCTCAAGACCCACCACAAGGCCATTATTCAGTGTTATAATGGGACATAGGAAAACAACATATTTCCCATTCGTATTTCCATTGTTGTTGTCATGTGTAAACAAAATCATATCCCTGCTATGTTACTGATGTACACTTTGAATATAATTTTATAAGACTGAAATAGACACAACACCACAAAAATGTATGAACCTATGAATATACCTACTAATAAAGGGCAAAGTTCAGTACATATATAAACAACTTCTTAAGTCGTTGAAATAGACACAATGCCCATTCGTTTTCACTGGTTCAGAAGCAGACCCCTTGCATCATTCACTGCTCTTTATGTTTATCTGTAGTATTCAACAACTTATGTCCATTAAAATGTGTTTGAAAAACAAAAAGAAAAAAACTGTGGTAGTAAGAAACATTATTGGAAGTTTGTTTATGTGACATACATACATGTTATAATAGGCAACTTTAGAGGCATTTAGGGCTAAATTATTTGGAGAGGCTCTGTGGACCAATCAGGTGAATTATAATAAAGCTTATTGGTCAGTTTGAGTTTTTGTAGGAATATATAGGAAGATGTTATAGTAGCAACAGAGGAAGCTGTGGGAAGAAAGAGAATTAGTCATAGAGGGGGCTTATATTAAGCAATAACAGGCATTATATGGAGGACTTATCTGAACAGTTATTGAAGATAAAATAAGGAGTTTTTATGTGCAGTATACAGTTTAAGGAGTAGTAATAATTAATTACTGTATATACTTGAGTATAAGCCGAGTTTTTCAGCCCTTTTTTTAAGGCTAAATACTCGGCTTATACTCGAGTCACTCTCCCCCCATCCCCCCCCCCCCCCTTCGTGTCTCCCTACACCCCCGTGTCTCTTTCCCTCCCCCCCTTATTCTAACCCCCCCCCCTCATACTACCCCCTCCCCTCATTTACCTGCTCCGACCTCCGCTCCTTCCGCGCCACATCAAGACCCGGAAGGAGCGGAGGCCGGAGCAGGTAAGTGAGGGGAGAGTGGGGGGTTGAGGTTGAGGAGGGGGTGGAGGATGAGGAGGGGGTTGAGGAGGGAGGTTGAGGATGAGGAGGGGGGTTGAGGAGGGAGGATGAGGATGGGGGGTTGAGGAGGAGGGGGTTGAGGATGGGGGGTTGAGGAGGGAGGTTGAGGATGAGGAGGGAGGTTGAGGATGAGGAGTGGGGTTGAGAATGAGAAGGGAGGGGGAAAGACACAGGGAAAGGAGGGGGGGAGAGACACCGGGAAGGGAGAGAGGAGAAGAGACACGGGAGAGAGAGGAAGACACAGAAGGCACAAAAGGGACACAGGGGGCAGCACATTTCTCACCCTCGGCTTATACTCGAGTCACTCGTTTTACCCAGTATTTTGTGGTAAAATAGGTGCCTCGGCTTATACTCGGGTCGGCTTATACTCGAGTGTATACGGTATATCTATTTTTCTTTCATCTGAGAATGCTATGTGTAATCGGCACATCTACAATTTCTTATACCTTAAACTTTTTTACTATTAGTAATATGAAAGATGCAGGAAAACTTATTAGCGTGCATAGGGTTTATTAATGTCACATTGTGCTCTGTCCTTCCCAAAAGGGGTTAATTCCCGGTCTTACCTAAGATGTACTGGATCATGTCACAAACTCTTGTCTCCCTCAATTACCTGCTGCTATGACTGTGTATGGCGTGCAGAGTTACAGAGAGGTGTTAACAATTTAATCCTTATTACCTGGCCTTTGTTACATGCCAGAGGAAAGAAGTGATCTGTGACGGAGGATATCAAGTACCCAATATTATATTTCTAGCTCAGTTATATTCAATATGTTTTATTTATAATTATGGAGTGTTCAGATGTGTCCAGAAACAGAAGCCAACATCATTAGGAGAAACACAAAGGGCCTTCAGACTGCAGGAAAACTGTAATTGGAATGAAGTCTATACACCACTGATATTATCCTATGTATGAAGGGTCAACATTTTTGCAGCACTCTTCATAGTGAAGCTTTGTCAAGCAATTTTTAATTTACATTTTTTTGTGTTGGATGTAATAAAAGTGATTGTTTAATGTGTGTGTGTGTATATATATATATATATATATATATATATATGTGTGTGTGTGTGTGTGTATATAGATGAATAATCACAGTATTGCAGTATATAGTGATACCTTTTATTGGACAAACATATTCATAAATATTATGACTAGTTTTCGAGAGCTTTCTCAAGTCTGGCGCAATAAGCAATATTGATACAGTAGACTCTCAGTTATCCGGCACCCATGGGGATTGGTAGATGCCGGATAAATATAGTTTCTGTTTGCTTGAGAGTCACTATTAAAAGAGACCTAGATTAGCTGCACATAGGATGCCCTGCTAAGTATATTTGTCAGTGAGGGCTGTTTTAGCAGCAGCAGCTTTCACTCCTCACTTACACACAGGTGCATTCAGCTGGAGGGTGCGGTGCTGATCCCGGGAAATGTAACGCCAACACTGCCCTGGCTCAGTCACTCATGCCTGTCTGCTTCCAGGTAAAACTGAATTACAGAGACGTACAGAGGATGTAATCTAGGTGCATGTAAGCATTTTGTGGCATGACAACCTGGCTCCTGGTATTAGTTGCCCCGTGTAAATTGTAATTTGTATTAAGTACAGTATTCAATTTTTTTTTCTGGTTGCTTGAAAGTTCTGGTTAACTATGAAAAAATTTAAAAAATTCTGTTCAGTCAGCTGTGAGTGTAGGTCAGAGTAAATAAAAAGGGGTCATACATATTTGTGTGTGTATATGTGTGTGTGTTATATATATATATATATATATATATATATATATATATATATATAATGTGTGTGTGTGTGTGTTCTCATATCTGTCAGAGCTCTACTGTGTCTCCTTTTAGCAAATTCTGATCTGGCCTTACTGTTTTTGGTGCCGAGTGGATTTTCTCTTACAGTTTAGTATTTACTGTTATTCTGTCAAAGTCTTCTGAGAGAGATAGATTGTGATACATCTCAACCCCAGGTTGAAGGTTGCAGGAGATGGCAGAGTTTCCTCGGGGCTGCACGTCTTATGTAAATTGCTAGTTAGTTAATTCAGTGTTGTGAATGTGATTGACTTCTTTCTTTTCATTGCCAATTCTCTAGTCGTCATGTTGGTTTGTGCCTACTGACTCCAGAGCCTAAATCCACTACAAAACATTCATAGCATTTCTTGTGTGCCCATAATAGAGAACACATTTAGATTGTGAGTTTTGAAATCATCTGTCAGTCCTTTGGAAACAAGCACTATGTACTCCTGATTTTAAGCTCAAAAACAGAGTCCCCCATTGTTCGTAATGTGTTAATTTTTTAGTTTTTGCCATGTACTTGATCCCTGTATAGCACTACAGAATAAGTTGCAATAAAGATATTAATAACACCTGATCAAAAGAAACATTTGTCCCAATGTTCACATCCCCTACAAAAGCTTATATGAAAGTGTGCCATTATTCTGTTCATAGATTGCTTGTTTGGTTAGGGATGTGGGTTTTTGTTTTTCTACTCTGCCATGGTCACAATGGCAAATACATATACAATTATTCTCAGGCCTTGATGCAGAGCAAGAATATAACTATAAATAAAGACACCCGTCTTGCACTTTGATAGCGCAAATTAATGTTGTATACTTAGTAAATGCCAGCCAATCTTTCTTGCTTGCTCTGTCCTTTTTGCTCTTTCTAGAGATGTACATATTTCTATTAAATACTAGCGACTTGCCCGTCAAAAAATGACGGCAATAAGATTGTAAGGCAGGTAATGGTGTTTGGTTGAGACATACATTTTTTTGGTGTTCCGAGCTCCTTCGGCGCTCATTGCGAGACTAGCGCTAAGCACCTTTGGCGCTCATCGCATGTCTCGAAATGAGCGCCTTTGGCGCTCATTGCAAGGCTGTTGGTTGTTTGTGTACTATGAGCAGCGTTGGCGTCCGTTTTTTGTATGCTAATGAAATAATTAATAAATGAATATACTTTACCTATTTTGAAGTAATATATGCAGGAAGCATTGTGTAGAAGAGCTGACAATCTGTTTTGATGTTGCTGCAGCATACAATGTCGGTTTGCACTGTTGTGGAGCTGATGTGTAAGTGTCCAGTGTGTAGTGTAAATAGTGTGCCTGCGCGAGGGAAATCCGTTAGGGTAGCTGTGTACTTCTGCATTGTGTTGTAAAATGGCGGCTAATGTGTATGTGGCTCATTGCAGGCGACGTGGGAGCCTCCACCTCCACAAATGCGGTCCCTCACTTCGCGAGGGTCCGCTTTTGCGTGCCTAAAGTCGTAGGGGGTCGTAGGGATGAGCGCCTATGGCGTTCATCAGCAGCACAAGGAGCGCCTTTGGCGCTCCTTGCCATCAACTGCGGCCCTCGCTTCGCTATGCGAGCCCGCAGCGTTAGCAACAACTTTTGTCAACCCGCGCTGCTGACAACTATATATGTGATAACATTCTTATGTGTTTATTGTATATATTTAAGGTCAAGGCACTGTGGCTCTTGTATATTGCCTCTGAGCTTCATTCTGTCTTACCAGTGACAACCAGTAAATCAAGGGTACACATAGATGACTCAGACTGCTGCTTCCCCTGTAAAAATGCCAGTTATTTATTTGTCGATCTTGTATCTAACGCACATTATGGACTCTGAGAGGGTTCTTAGCGTATTGTTCAAAGCCTTTGAATTCTTGTAAATTCCTTCATATGATGTTGCTTTCTCCCCTTCTGCTTTTAATTTGAGGCTGCCTGCCTTGGGTGTGTACCTATGATATACTGCTTTCCAGTTTACAATATACAGTCTGACCTTCTGCTATATAAGGTGCCTAAACTTCCAGTCATCTCCCTTTAACCCCTTCTACTGCCAGTGGGTCAAGCAATGGAAAGAGAAATAAGACAGAAGCATAATGTGCTGGTACAAATAACATTAAATCTATAAGTAAATGAGAACCTAGACAAAAATATTAATGCTCAAAGCAATGTATTACCATTGATAATGCCACCAGAAATAATAACGTACAGAACACCAAATGTGCTATGTTTTATAATAATTATTTACAGGTAGGCTCAGCTAAATATAATATATTAGCAGACTAGTATTAGTGCATTATATTGACTTGCAGTAATAATAAATAAGCACCTAGTGTCCTGTTATATACTAAATACTATCGAAAAATGTTTGACCATATTGTAATTTAACATAAATCTGAGTTTTTCTAAATTGTGGTATTTTTTTTTGTTTGGTCAAATCTATGTATGAATCTCTGTTCTGCTGACATAAGACATTTTCTGAAGCTAGTAATATTTAAAAAGGACATTGTAAACCGCTTTTTCTTTGTTGCATCTGAGAGTGATTCATAAAACTGTGTATTTTAATTTTCCAAATGAAGCTCTCAAAGCAGAAAAAAACGGATTCAAATGTCTTAACTGGTCTGGGGGCTTGCCCCTGTTAACCAGTGAGCAGTAATATAGCCGTATAACTCATACTTGTCTGCCAATGAAATCTACAGACCCACGTATGCTCTTTGCATTTTCTGTTTGTTACAGGTTTTACTTAATGCAAAACAACTTTGGTAATGCTTCAAGGTATATGTAAGTGAGCTGGGTTATTAATGCATCTGATAGAGGAGAATTTATAGTGTCTTAAAAACATTGTTTGCATGAAAAAATTCCAAAGTAAACAGTTAAACCGTTAAAGCCTGAAGTTTGCTGAATTTCTTGCATTTGCAAATAGTTTTCTCTCAATGTTGGCACCCCCTGAAATTCCCAGGGATAATTAACATAACGTATACAATATTTCTTTTTGGCCTGGGGATTGTGTAAGCATGCTCAGTTAGCACCTGTAGTCTACCCTACTGTGGGAAGTCACATGATTTAAGAAACTTTCCTTTCCTTTAGCCAATCAGCATGCACATGTGCTGCATATTGGATATCTCATTAAAAATCTTTTTAATCTCATCTTTTCTGCAAATTTTTTTTTGCTAGGTGGGTTATGATGCATTCTATAGGATGCCTTCATAACCCACCTCACTTTCATATGCCTTTTAAAGGCTGCTCTTTTACATGCAAGAAAAAAAGAATTGTGTTCATGTCCCTTTAAGTTCTTCCTTTGCATTTTGGCAGCATTAGCTAGGATCTTTGATATCTATTCATGGCATTTCACATGTTTGCCAATCATTGGGACCCTACACTGGTAAAGCAGTAGTAGTCTTCAGTTGTCATCCCAAACCAGTTTCTCGCTCCCTATTGTACCATATGTAATGCGTTCAGCAAAATGCACACAAGAAGCTAAGAATAAAGATTATTCTAAATGGATAAATGATATTCTGTAAAGGAGTTTGAGGCTAGATAGTATTATTTCTCCTGCAATGTTAGCTCAGTGTGTAATAAGATAAATATTAATGTTAGCCACCATTAGAAAAGGTTTACTGATTCTGTTTTTTATAAATCCGAGGTAATAAAGGGGGCATTAATATCAGGCCAATTACATTTGCATTGAGATTGACAAGTTTTGGTCGGATACCCTACAGTACATTGCTAACTCACCTGGCAGAGTCAGAGTTAATAGTGTCCTCTGCTTGGAAGCTGCTCTGGCGCCAAGGATAGAACGTGGGTGTCCCATCTTACAGCCTCGGTGCCTACACCTAAAAGTCTGCCCCTCCCTATCTCCCTCCATCTGGGTTAATGGGAGATGTTTATCGTGGCCTGATGAAAAGGTTTTCCCAAAGCCTGACTAAGTGGCTATGAAATGTTAGGGCTTTTGGATGAACTGTTTCACTAATGCTGAGTATACAAAGACCCTGACATTTACTAGTTTAACCCCCTACACACCACGCAGTTTGAAAGGATCAAAACCTCTCTCACAAATCTACCACCAAACCAGTGCAGCTTTCCCACGTCATTCCTGGCTTGTTAAATCTGAAGTGACGAGTAAGGGGTCTTTGCTGGAAGAGAGCTGCAAAGTTTTAATATACAGTTCACATTTCTACTATTTTATTTATGTAAAACATAAGCCCTACATACAACGGAGTGTCAACACCCCAATTTAACTTTCTGCACGTTTTTAATTATCCCTGAGATACAGAACACAAGTAAAGAGGGTTCAGCAATCAAAAAAACTGAATTGCTGGGCAGAAATGGAAATGGAAACCCAGTCGTAGTTATAAGAAAAAACACAGATATGAAGGTACTGTTATTATTGGGACCCCCTGCTTTCAAGCTACATGTTACCTCATATAGATATCACCGTGTACCTGTGTGTACAGGCTACTACAATACCAAGGGTCTTTATAGTTCCAACGTTGACTAATTTATACCAGGACATAGTAAAAAAAAAAATCCATATGTCTTATTTTTATAGTGAGTTTCAATGTAGCAGTATGATAATTTAAAATTAAAATAGTTTCCAGCTTTCTTTAATATCTCATATTTCTATTAATAAGGCTTAGATTTCTGAATTATGTTTACATTAAACTCAAATTAAATAAAAAAAAATAACTAGAACAAGTTTTCAAAAATAATTGAATCTATACTGGTTTGCACTTTTCTAATTTTCTGCTTTTGGATAACTAAATACATACAATTGTATTACAGATTGTTAAATCAGAGAATCAAGTGCCGGTATTTTATTTTACCAGTTATTGATAAATTGAATTAATGTGTTGTGTACAGATGGGAAATGTTATTATCCAAAAATGTACTGGCCAGTGTTCAGAAAACATTCTACAACTTAGATGAATTATGTAGATAAATAGTTTTTTTCATTCTAGGATTTCTTTCATTTTTTTTGTGGAGAAAATAAGGGATACAGTATGTCTGCAGTGAGATTCTGACTTAAGAAGCAGCGGAGTACAATGTAATCACAATACACTAATATATACTAAACTAGTAACACCTAAATAGATGCTATTATTTGTCATAGTAGAGATAACTAAATGTATGCTCTCTGATAGCGTAGAAGCCGTGGACTTGTCACACTTAGACTTAGTACGAGTCAGGTAAATACGGTATGTATGTAAATAGACACTAGAGAAATAAAATAACCAAAATATATATGAACCAGTAGTAACATTTTTTTAAACTTTTAGCCTGTGGCTTCTGGGTTTATTAAGTCAGAATATATTTTTGGGGGAGAGTTCAGAGAAAAACCACTAGCACAAAATAGCATAACAATTTAAATGATTATCTTTTATTATTATGTTTTATTTGTATCGCGCCAACATATTCGGTAACGCTGTGCAGGGGAAAAGGACAAGGAAGAATACAATAATAACAAACTGCAGAAAATGGAGGGCCCTATTGCTCAGAAGAGTATATAACGTATTAATAACTTTATTGATAAATTATACTCTTCTGAGCAATGTCTTCTACTATTTCTGTATAAAAAATACCTTTTTAATGTATCATGTATTCACTTTCTCCATTTCAACTGTATTGTCAAAAATACTGTCTATTTATTAATAACTGAAATTAACACATATAAATATAAAGCCTGTAATAATGTATAATGTATAGAAAATCCCATAATAATAATAATAATAATAAAATCCCCTTGTATACTGAAGGACGTAGATTGAAAGACATCTGGAGCAGGATGATGAGAGAGAGGGTGGCAGAGAGAGTAAAGTGTTGGCCATTATAAAAAAATAGAAGAAAATTATGTTAATTATTAAATGAATAAATAACACGCAACATAGGAATTATTAAATGATATCTTGTCTCAGGGTGCTCTATGTTTAATATATTAGCGTGGAGCCGCTAAACCACTATCTGTATAATTTCTGGGAGGGGGTTAACTACAGTAACAGGTAGTTTTATAATTGTTCAGATGTGGTTGACCAGTCTGCAATGTATATTTGTTAATTTATTAAAGAATTATGTAGTGGGCTGGCAATGCAAATGGATTTATTTTGTTGCTGAAGAACAGTTTATATATTTATGTACATGCAACATGAATGGTCGGCTTAGTAAAGGCCTGAATTACAGCTCCTCCAGCTCAGTATTACATTGTGATAAAGCACTTGTATTACATGCTTGTAGGACTAGGAGGGAATTTACACTCTCCTGTCTGATATATTCCTGGCACTACAGTGTTCTGTAATATCCCCAGGTGAGATTTGGGTTACATCAACTGCTCTAAGGGACCAGCTTATAGTTTTTATATGATTATTGCTTACATTTTAGGAGTACAGCAAATATTGAGATCTTGCATTAACTTTGTTTACTATTTATATCAACTATATCAATTTATATTTACTATTTATATCAACTGTGTTATGTTGCATGGAGAATAATATGTTCCTGTGCAAATTGTATTTCAGACTAAAACTTGAGAAACACCAATAGGTACCAGATTTGTGCCTATATTACCAGTCTATTACATTATTATATTAGATGTTTTTCTCTATCCTGGGTGGATACTCATTACTGGGACCCCTCCAGTCTTTATACACAAGATGTATTTAGAGAACACAAGTGCCATGAAAACCTCCAGACTGTGGCTGAAAAGTGGATATTGTTAGACTTGGAGTAAACCCATTAATGTAGCACTGAATTTATACAAGGCTGTGACATCTGAATCAGCTCACTTCATGTAGTTTTGTATGAGTTATAGAGCAATAAGCCCTTTCAGTGTTCTGAACTGTGGGCAATGTTGTTTATTTAGATGCAAATGTGTATTCATGGTTTATGATTAAAGAAAATGCATAAAACAAGAGATTGTTGATTAGAAAAATGTGAATTTCAAGTCTTCCAAGTCTGGTCCCGCCCTAGCAGTGAATTACCGCAGTGTGGGGGACTTTCTGTTTAATCAGTAGTAGGTTATATTTTGCACATTTGTTATAAAGAAATCATTTACATCCTGGAGAGAACAGACTTCATATAACTTTTATTTAGATATTTATAATGCAGAGTGTGAGTGGCAGATCAGTTTTGGGTTGTTTTTTCACAGTGATATGATATTATTAGCTTCATTGCTGCTGAGATTTTATTTCCGCTTCTGAAATCTATATTCTAATTTTTGAATCTTTTTCTCGTGTTGCTCTGTAAGATGCTGAAGCCATTGAAATGTTATACTGAAGTGTACAGTGAGTTTATTCTGTAGCAGATAAGAGACTATTTTGCTGACTACTGCTGTTATTTGTTACAGGTCATTGTCCAGTCCGGTCGTCACCCCACAGTCCTGCAGAAGCTCTGCCAGCTGCCCTTCCAGTATTTCAGTGACTCCCAGCTAGTCCGGCTCCTGTTTCCCACGTTGATCTCCGCCTGTTACAACAACCCTCAGAACAGATTGATTTTGGAGCAGGAGCTAAGCTGTCAGCTCCTTGCCACTTTCATTCAGGTACAGTGCAAGGAGGAGCTGGGAGGTAGGGGGGACATGGGGCTGTGGAGAGCAGGGAAGCATAGAGAAACAGGGTGTGAGGGAAGTAGGTATCTGGAGAGGAGGTGGAGGACGAGAAAATGCTGAGGGAACAGATATATGGAGAGATGATTACAGTAAGAGGGCAAACTAGGGCCTGAGGTGGATTATTGGGACTTGGTTGGCAGTGTGGGCAAACACAGAGCTGAGGCTAGTAGGTATATGCATTAGAGTTTGCAGGGGATACAGGATTATAACAAGAGCAAATATGTGGAGAGCAGTTTGGAAAAGAAGAGCTGACATTGGAATAGCGTTTAATGGGGCAAGGCGGCAGAGAGTTGAAGGGGGAATGTAAACGGGGAAAACACGGGGTCTGAGGGCAATTGAGGGGTGCAGATATGTAGAGGGGAGGGGAGAGGCAGTAGGATGACAGGGAACTGACGGAAGTTTGGTGGCAGAGGGGACACGAAACTGAGGGAAACTGGGAAGCAGGTTGAACGGGACTGAAAGGGTGAAGATTTTAGGAGGAGATTTCCGATGTAGTGGGGACCACAGACTTATTGGAGAAGATATCTAGATGGGGTTGTGAGGCAGGGACACAACAAGTATGTGCAGAATTTGGAGCAAAGCTGTTCTTAAAATTGCCGTGAGTAAAACTTTCAATGTTGGATTGAGTAGCCAAACCACATTTTGGTATGTGACCGTACTAATTAGTGCATTAAAGAAATATTACAGACAGACATTTCAGTGCATATTCATGCTTTACCATTTTTTTCACAAATTGAGTTATAAAAAATAGTTTTGTACAAGAAGGCGTTTGTAAACGAAATACAGAATAGTAATACTTTTGTACAGTTCTAAATATTTCTAAAACATTATTAAATTGGGCACAATAAGCTAATCAACAATACAAATAGTCAAATGTAACATACATTTCTGCACAGTTACATGGGAGTATCATCCTTGTACACATTTTCACAGTGTAAGTTGGGTGAAATGTGCATTTGTTCTATCCTTGATTAAATGTAATTATTGTGTCTGTTTATACAAAGCTCCCAGCACAAATCTAATACTTCTAAATCTAATATATTTTTTAAAGAAGTTTTTACTTAGTGAAGACCTTGCTTTTGGATAGATGCTCACTAACTAAAAACTTCTTTAAAAAAAATATGTTATGTGCTTATTTAGAGCTCTATTCAATTGGCCAAATTGCAATTGAATGAGGGCCCAAGTGTATAAAAAAAAAGTATTAATTTATTTTCTAGATATTAAACAAATGCCTAAATTCAATAGGAAAATTATGAGAATATATTAAGGTTTTTTTAAATGTATGATTCTGAACATGTTGCCGATAAGTTAACATTTTATTGTTATTTCATATAATAAAAAACATTTATTCAATAATTCTTGAATAAACAGAAATATATAATATGTGAATACATAGTATGGTGCATCAGTAAAATAGATGAAGAACGTTAATTGAATAGCCCCAAGTTAAAACTAAATACACTGTAAATATACTGTTTTCTTATCTCTGTTAATCTACCTGCTTTATTTTTAATTAGCTATGTTTTCCATATATTATTATCGTTCATCTGTAACGCGCCAACATAATCCGTAGTGCTAATGTATGTTTATATGTTTGTGTGTATATATATATATATATATATATATATATATATATATATATGTGTGTGTGTGTGTTACCTTTAAAACATTCTAGTATAGTGTTTTACACAGTTAACTTTTTTATTACTGATGTATTCAGCTTCATTTAATTTAATATTGTTCTTTTTATCCTTATAATAAGTACTTTTTTGTTTTATCATTCTGTTGTTATATTACACTAAGTGGGTAGTGTATGAAATTTTAATTTTATACATATATATATATATATATATATATATATATATATATATAGATAGATAGATAGATAGATAGATATAGATATAACTTTTTTGCCTTGGCTGTGACGGAATTTCATTTTTAATTTGCATTTTTTTGGAACGTAGTATTGGATCTCTTACCCATATCTTGTTCTCACTCTTGACTTGTATTCAACATATGATTAACTTCCAGAACATGTTTTCTTTTTCATTGCTGTGATTTATAAGCTGCATCAGACAACCACAGAAGGTTACAAAAAGTCAAATATAATGGAAACCAAGAGAGAACATTGGGTCTATTAAACATGTGTTTTTCTCATCATTAAACTTGTGACATACAAACATTAAATCTGTGAATACTAGGAGTTATAGAAAGAGATGGATTTACTTGTTAGCAGTCCGTTTAGAATAATTAGTTGAATCGGGAATGATCGTATGTATAAAAGCGAAAGTCGAGCAATTTTTGTACAGATTTCTCTGGGTCAAAATTATCCAGTTTTGTGTTTATTCATATGTCTCATTGTTTTTTTTTACCAATATATAATTAATTCTTAGCAGTAGATTATTTTCGATTTGTTATATCTAATTTTTTATTTGTCTAACAAAATGTTTTCTCTCACTATGTCTCATTCTGCTGTTGTATGGAGCCAATGAGTCACCAACTGCAAACAGTTTGCCAGAAAAATTCACTATTTACTCAAAATCTTAGTTTTTTTCCAAAAAAATAAAAAAAACATAACAATATGTTTGTCAGTCAGATATAAGCCTAGTAAAAACTAAATTGTCCATTGGTCCAACCACTAACAAGCTAAGATTACAATGATAAGTGTGCTCTGATATTTGATAACATTTTTGACACTTCATTCTTAACTTGTTAATTCAAAATGTATTATTGTTATTAACTATATATATCATCTAATCGGTTACATTTAATGAACTTGCAGAATTTTTTTCCATTTCATGATTAGACGGAATTTCTCTGAATGTCTACGTTTAATGTTTTCTGTGTTCCTAGAAACTGTATTTTTTGGTATTTACATTCATAAATAATATACATTATTATACTATCATATAACTATAAAGGCTGACTTTCCATTTCAAATCTAAAACACTTTTTTTGTATATCACAGGCAACAGAAGAGTTAAGACCCAAAGTAGAGCGGAGACAGAAGCTCTGAGCTGTGTAATTCACTGCTCCTCAGAGTTACTTTCTGGCCTTTAATCTTATAACCTATAAACAGTGTGTCACATTTGCTTATTTTTCACTGTACTGAGGAAGCCGCAGCTCGGCATTAGCTGGCCCGTGTTCTCAAGTGGGGAATGCTCCATAGTCACAGTGGTGTGGGCTGTTAGTCATACTGCACCCTGGGAATAAAATACTATAACTACACTAGCCGTCATTTGGTATCAGTATTGGGTGATTTTGTCTTCTTTAAAAAAAACAGCTTATTTCAGGAAAATAAAAATGCTGCATAATATAAGAGAAATGTAAAAATAAAAATGAAAAATAAATGTCATATTTTTAATTGTCTCTCATCAAATAGTCATAAATGTACATTAATTAACATGTTGTGAATTCTAAACAATAGTTTTTTTTTAATATGATTTGTCAATATAATTTCATGAAATAACATTGAAAAGTAATGTGACAACAACATAATAAAATTGTATTAAACTTGAACCGTGAAACTCATGTTCATCACGCAATGGGTGTGGACTTTAGTTTGGTGAAGGGTTAATTAGAAAATTAAGTCATTCTGAATGACAATTCCTTGATACGCTTGGGTTCCCACAGTAGAATTAATTATGAGGCCATTTCAGTGTTTTTTGCTATGGAAAGTGGTAAACCACTGAAATGCATATTTATCTGAAATAATAATAGGGCCACTATGGATTGATAGTTAATTTTAGTTTTATGCAGTAGTTAATGATTGATAAGGTTAAATATAAAATTAAAAATACTGGAGATTCTGTTTAATATTATCTTGTGAAATTCAGTCAAAAAAATATGGTTTCTTTATTGAATTGTGCCAGTCTGTAAGGTTGCTTTGCACAGATCCTACTAACCAGTGTATTGTGTTTTGTCATAGGATTGTTTGGAAAAGTCAAGTAACTCTGACAGCAAGACGTCTCAGCACAAAGGTAATGTAGCCAGGGCTAGTAATCACAGGGCTCAGACATACTGTCCTCCTGACCTTCAGACCAAGGAAATGGCTTGTTTACAGAAGATGCCATTGGCAGGGCAAGAACAATATGTGGGCATAGTGCTAATTCATTGTGTGGAATAAACAAGCTCACAACAAAAGTCAATTGAGAGGCAGCTTGTTCTTTTTATTAGGAACAAAGACAAGTTTACTCAACGGCTCTGTCTTCTATTAGAAATAGTTACTTGCTAAACAAACCAGTGTCTCGGGAGCAGGTTAAATTACATTCCCATACTAACTCCCTGCAGGATTATAGGGGAGGCTGAACCTGCTGATTAGCCTGTTATAACCTCTGCAGGTGGTCTTTCAAAGATTCACTCCCACTAACAATACCTTTTGTTTCTTTAATCTGTTATCTTGATCATGCACTAAATTGTACAATTCTGTTAGGTTTCTTTTTGCGGGTAACATATTGTCCAATAAAAATATATTATTGGTGAGCGAATACATGTGTCCACTTTTACTAAACCAAATCATTTATTTTTTGGTAATCTAAAGAAGACTCTTATGTGTATAAATCAGGCACCACATTGTAATGTTTTTAAGAAGATTGTATACGCAACACTATTTTTGTTTAGAGAATAGCGGCCTTCACCATGAACTATAAGGTTCCTGATAAAAGCTTTGAATCCCATTACCTTTCTCTTCACAGTTGTACAAATAGATAAACAAGTACAATTGTTGATTGATTAAAAGTTATCCCAGTATAAATGGAAGTAACACATATAAATGATATATATATAGATATATATATATATATACACACACAAAATATATGTACCTGGTTCTGACTGCTTTTATGGCGCAGATTGTCTGTATAATCTGTACAGTGTACTATTGAGTATTATATCAATTGAATAAAGAACACAAATGTAATATGTGAGAGAGCGACTATGTGAATGTTTTTTTTTTAAAACATCAACTGCTTATATTGTTATGTTTTAAAGCTAAAACATTACTGGAGTGAGTAGCATTACATTGTTGATAAAACACACACACAAAATAATGTATTTAGAAATTAAATATAGCATATATAGAACAGGAGGGAACACACAGCTCTCCACATCAGGAATAAACTAATACCATGTATAAACCAACCAAACAGTCGTATAGATTACACAATCCATGCATTACTGCTTGCCCTGGTTCTCAGCTACAATTACTAACATATTTTAAAGGACCTCTGTATGGTGAAACAAATAATTGTTTGAAAAATGTGAGTCTGACAAAGAATATAATTAGGGAGACAATAGTCATAGCTAGCTTTTAGTTAGAGGAATCCATAATATTTTGGGGAAGATTGCATGTGTGAGGCGAGTCTATTATATTTCTGCATAAGCAGGCTTTGCCATTTACCTTAAGCCTGTTTGCTTCTGATCTTGTTCATCAAAAAGAGGTAGGTGTTATACTAAAAGCTGGTCTCATGGTCAAGTCAGATAACAAAGACCCCTCCCTCCATTTTTTCAGTAGAAAATCACACTCCTCAGGATCTAATGTATCAGCATGTGGGGTAGCATACAAAACGGAAGCTTCTATACACAACAGAGTCTGCTGATATTAATAATTTCCGAAAAAATGCTATTAGGCTCATACTCACTTAGCTACTAATATTATTATTTTTTATATCCTTCCTTTTGCTACACTATAGTAGTCTTTAAATCATATCTTCATTAGTGATTGAAGCAGGGACATAATTATTATTAACTTTTATTTGTAAAGCACCAACATATTCCATAGCACTGTACAGGTGACATTATTATTTAATCACCTGGTTTTGAACTGGGATATCCACAAACTCTTGCCTGTTAGTGTTCCCTGAGGACTGGAATTGGGGAATTCTAGTACTGAGAAAGCTGGGGCTGCGTTCATATATAGGAGCATATTCTATCTATTTATTGTGTTGTGTTTTAATCACTAAAGTAACCATTCACCCATTAACATTATTGCTTTTCAGTTCTATTCACAGACAATTCTCAACACCATCTTGAATTTAGCAACCGTTTCCCACGTCAATGCTGGGAGCATTCCTGTCAGTTTTTTCTGAAAAAAGAAGATTCCTAAGAAAGTACTCATATACATTTTTTTAATTAAAACTTTTAATGTGGGAAGTGCTGTTATGGACTTGATATTCTGTAAAGATGTACAGAATTGTGATACTTGTAATTACTCCTAATTCTCCTGTATAAATAATCTAATGTTTAATGTACACTATTTATAAATTTTGTGTGTAGAAACAGTGTGGTGTGTTATTTTGCCAGCATCCTTCTGACTGCTCACAAGCGAGTGCTCTTGGCCATTGTGTTACTTAAACTCTTCATTGCAAGAAGATCACAAAACAGACTTTTATGCAGTCATCAGAAGATTCTCCAACAGAGACTGGGTTAAAATCCCAACACTGCAAATATACAAACAGTGGAATTATACTAAATGAACATTTCTGTTTTATGTATCTTGAAATAAAATAACTTATTCTCTTCCATTGAGACTGGTTCATTTACAAGGACGATTTATCTACAAACCAGGGATGAGAGCATCATCTGAGAGAGAGCCTTGAAGCTCAAGTGCGAAAGCTGTTTAAAATTTTTGAAAATATTTTGAATTGACTTAGTTATTTGCATTTTTAATTTTTACTGCTATTAACCTTTAAGTCCTCCCACAAAAAGCTGCATAACTAATACAATGCCTAGTCTATCAAGTCAATGGAGTTGTGTTGAGTTAACCTCTACGAGAGACTAGCAGCTGCAGGGTCCAGCAATCAGAGCTTTCTGGTCTAATTGGGGTGGAGTAAATCTTGGAATAGTACCAGTATTGACCAGATATTACTTTGTTATATTAAATCAAAAATGAGTAATGTGCAGTGGGACCAGGTTCATTAAATATTTCATACAAATAAAGCAGGATCTTATTACTGAACTCCCCAATAATAAGTAACAAGATATCTTCCTGATAAAGTATATCCTTTTTTGTTGCAGTTAAAAGATGGTATCACTAGATTGCACTCAGTAACTTAATATAATTTGTTCATAGTCCCTGTTGCACTGACTAAGACCTTAAAGGGGCACTTGAAGTTATCATATGTGTTCTGCACCATTAGATAGAAAGTGGAAAAAACATTTTGAGAAGTTTTTTTACATGTTAAAGATTGATCAAGAATTGACTTAAATATTGTCATTTTTACTTACTGTTTGTGCAGCCCTTAAAGCCCCTCTACAAGTATGTGCATGAGTTAGGTTGGAGTCTCTAACTGTGAACATACTCTGTTTTAGATATATTAATATTTATAATATGTATAATTTGAATATGTAGCATGTTGATGTAGTGGTAAATGTGCACTGAATTTTTTCCATTGGCAAGTTATTGGTTTGAATCCCACACCTTGGGTTTGAATGCCACCATTTTTGATTAACTAATGTTTTTATTTATTTACACACATAAAAATATATATGTATGTACAGTGGATATAAAAAGTCTACACACCCCTGTTAAAATGTCAGGTTTCTGTGCTGTAAAAAAATGAGACAAAGATAAATCATTTCAGAACGTTTTCCACCTTTAATGTGACCTATAAACTGTACAACTCAATTGAAAAACAAACTGAAATCTTTTAGGTAGAGGGAAGAAAAAATATAAAAATAAAATAATATGGTTGCACACCCTTAAACTAATACTTTGTTGAAGCACCTTTTGATTTTATTACAGCACTCAGTCTTTTTGGGTATGAATCTATCAGCATGGGACATTTTGACTTGGCAAGATTTGCCCACTCTTCTTTGCAAAAACACTCCAAATCTGTCACATTGAAAGGGCATCTCCTGTGCACAGCCCTCTTCAGATCACACCACAGATTTTAAATCAGATTCAGGTCTGGGCTCTGGCTGGGCCATTCCAAAATGTTAATCTTCTTCTGGTGAAGCCATTCCTTTCTTGATTTGGATGTATGCTTTGGGTCGTTGTCATGCTGAAAGATGAAGTTCCTCTTCATGTTCAGCTTTCTAGCAGAAGCCTGAAGGTTTTGTGCCAATATTGACTGGTATTTGGAACTGTTCATAATTCCCTCTATCTTAACTAAGGCCCCAGTTCCAGCTGAAGAAAAACATCCCCAAAGCATGATGCTGCCACCACCATGCTTAACTGTGGGTATGGTGTTCTTTTGGTGATGTGCAGTGTTGTTTTTGCGCCAAACATATCTTTTGGAATTATGGCCAAAAAGTTCAACCTTGGTTTCATCAGACCATAACACCTTTTCCCACGTGCTTGTGGGAGACTTCAGATGTGTTTTTGCAAAATGAAGCCTGGCTTGGATGTTTTTCTTCGTAAGAAAAGGCTTTCGTCTTGCCACTCTACCCCATAGCCCAGACATATGAAGAATACGGGAGATTGTTGTCACATGTACCACACAGCCAGTACTTGCCAGATATTCTTGCAGCTCCTTTAATGTTGCTGAAGGCCTCTTGGTAGCCTCCCAGACCAGTTTTCTTTATCAATTTTGGAGGGAGCTCCAGTTCTTGGTAATGTCACTGTTGTGCCATATTTTCTCCACTTGATGATGACTGTGTTCCATGGTATATCTAATGCCTTGGAAATTCTTTTGTACCCTTCTCCTGACTGATACCTTTTAACAATGAGATCCCTCTGATGCTTTGGAAGCTCTCTGTGGACCATGGCTTTTGCTGTGGGATGCGACTAAGAAAATTTCAGGAAAGACCAACTAGAGCAGCTGAACTTTATTTGGGGTTAATCAGAGGCACTTTAAATGATGGCAGGTGTATGCTGACTCCTATTTAACACGATTTGGAATGTGATTGCTTAATTCTGAACACAGCTACATCCCCAGTTATACGAGGGTGTGCAGACTTCTGCAACCACATTATTTTTCTTTTTTTTTTTCTTCCCTCCACCTAAAAGATTTTAGTTTGTTTTTCAATTGAGTTGTACAGTTTATAGGTTACATTTAAAGGTGGAAAAAGTTCTGAAATGATTTATCTTTGTCTCATTTTTTTACAGCACAGAAACCTGACATTTTAACAGGGGTGTGCAGGCTTTTTATATCCACTGTATATATAATATTTATATTTATATCTGCCTCTACCAATTTATGTTTACATAAAAACGTAGAATATTTAATAACCAATGACTTTGCAATGGAAAACTCTTGCCCTAGCAAATTTACCAATATACTAACATACTACATATGAGAAAAGAGTCTAAAAAATATATCTAAAATACGAGGCACACTTACAGACGCTAAGCATTATTCGCCATATTCTTATCGTAGCTATATGTATGTGTTTCAGCATCGAGGGTATCAAGTATACAAATAACACAGTTAGGCTGCTACAATGGAGCTTTAGTTATTGGTTTAAGACCCCTTGTAGTCCATTTTTAGTTAAATAAGAAATATGTATGTATTAAAGCAAGGGTTAATATAAGGTTAATATGTTTGTTGTGCTTTTAAAATATTTTTTAACTAATTAAATGAATTATATGAAATATATTTATATATTTTTTTCTCAAATCATTACTTTAAAAGAACCACAAACACATAGTTACCTAATATTACCCCTTGCTTTGTTATTACTTATATAATATATAATTATTTTTAAACAACAACAAAACTGTGAGTTGACATGGACCAGTAAACCTTGCTCCATTGTCTACAGCTTAACTTACTGTGCTATTTGTATTCTTGATACTCTAGTAGCTAAACATGTACAGGTAGTTACTTATGACATAGCCACTGTATGAATCAAGCTTTGACACCTGGTTCTAATTAATATTCATTGGATATGTGTAATGCAAAGCTCATTACTCATTCAGGACAGGAGCAGCACACTTAAATCTCATGACATATTGATTATAACTCCATAATTCAGCATTACTTTTAAAAAGGAAAATACTTTTCTACATGCTTTTTCACCATATATCTAATGGCGCAGAGCACATATGATGACTTCAGTAGCCCTTCAATATATATAAATAGGTTGTCCAAAGACCATTGGATGCTGTAATTGTATAACTAAAGACTTGTATGGCAGTGGCATTAAAAAGTCGTCCCATAAAAAAACTCTGGTACAGTCAGTTTTTAAGCTGAATAAAAATGACCCAGTATCTAGAACTTTAAATGCATAGATCTCTATTCCGTTTCCTGTACCCCTAAGTGGTAAGAAATTTGACAGAAAAACAAATTCCAGTATATGCAGCCCCACACACAGGAGATGAACATCAGACATTGTGTGCAAGCTGTCTGTCCGACATTGGTATATATAAATATGGAGAGGAATTACATTTGTGATGTAAGCAAAGGCATAAATCTACCATCTGATATAATTTTACACCACAGCGTCAAAAGCACAGCATATGAGAGACTTGGAAGTGGATGGAGAGAAGCAGAACTGCCTGAATCTGTCTGCAGTGCTAACGTTCATATCTAAGACTGATTTAAAATTTAAAATTCAAATGTTGATGTTATTTAGCATTTAATAAACAAAAAAAAACACATTTTATGACAAGTAGAGTGATCCATTGAGAGCCCTGCAATCTGGCAATAGAACCTTATTCATATGAGTGGATTGTGCATTTGTATTGATAGGTATATGAAAAACTATGGGATGATTGTGTTAATCTTGGAGCTGCATGAATTATGAGAATGTAGCCTTTAGCTCTTGTTGCCTTATTCTTTGGGGCCTCAACTGGACAGTGCAGTCATATAGATGATATCTAGTAATACTGGACTGCTACTGTCTGTTGGTCGGTGTCCTAACTAATACAAATCCATGCTATGCATGATAGCTGTGTTATAATGGTAGATATATCTATTTGTGTGTGTTTGGAAACTGAGTTTTACTATGAGTTTAATGAAAATTCATTAAGCTTGTTTTTTTTTTAATTATAAATAGTTAAGGTGATGCCTCTGCTGGACCCAAGATACATCTATGATACTTTGATAGAAGGTGTGTTTGTGAAAAAGGCATTTACATTTCTGGGGAGCTAAGCTTAAATTCCTGATGCAAGCAGTTTCAGTCAAATCCAATTATTAAAGCCTTCTTACCTTTTCCTGATTTTTCCTCCCCACTCCTCCTTTTACTGATAAACAAAACCTCATTAACCAATTTGCCTGAATTACTGTAAAAGACATACAATTATTTCTTCTATTCATAAAAAATCAGATTTCCCCCCCCCAAAAAAAAAAATGTTTTATGGCCATAGATTGTATTTTACAACCTAGATCACTGTAAATATTAACCATTGCAAGCTTTCTATCACATGTCTTCTTACCCTAGATGTAATGACCATAAACCTGTTATTAGGGTAGCACTCTGTGCATATCTATCAATGGAACCATTTTGTATATGTAATAAGAGTTATTAGCGGTGTGGAGCTGTAACACCCCCACTTTGTGCTGTATCAGATTCTTATTAAGTGTTATCGCTTCTAAAGATAAAGCTAGCAAAATACTAAAATGGCTGGCATCAAAGTGATTGATTTTATTTTACAGAAAAGGTTATATTACTAAAAAAAAGCCTTACTTATCTTGTGTATATTAACATATGTCATCAGATCCAGCATGTTGTCACTGGATTTTTGTCTAGATCTAAAAAGTGAAAATATGTGACTATAGCAGAAGATTTTACATGTCTAGGTAGTTAATATGTCAGAACAGGGTGGGTAAAAAGCAAGATTATATTAGATGTATCAAAGGAAAACCAATGGCGCTAGCCCTTACATTGCATAGGTTGTGGAGGGCATGCCCTTATGTCATAAAGAATATTAAGGTACTCTGTCCTCACAAAGGGTAAATCGTGCCATCAGATTGTTTATATGGTAAAAAAAGGATGTAGATTGGACTGTTCTCTTCAATAAACTATTTATTTAAACCTGTGTGGTTTCAGGAAAATATTTTGAGGTTAGAGTTGACACACTAAGATAAATCATATATACTTCCCCCCTGCCATCAATCATGCCTTCCTCCTGGTATTGATCACATCACTTGGGCACAATTGAACAATTCATGGAAAAAGTAAGTATTTGCAAGAAAGGAGTAATTAAATTAGATTTAAGTTTCTGCACAAAAGTCCCAGAAGTAACATTTCAAAGCGTTGATCATTGAGGAGTTATTGAAACAGTTTCTTTGGCAGACAGGAAGAGTTGTAATATGTGCTGAAAAAAAGCTTGGTTCATTTTAAATCTGCTCACGTTGCTGAGAGACAGAGTGGTAAAAAATAGAGACTGAGCAGTAGAGAGAGAACGAGAATGCACATGCAACAGAGGAGAGATGTGAAGAAGAGAATAGAAAAATATAAAGTATCTCTTCTGACTAAACTAATGGGACAGGCATCATAAATATGATATACTTCAAAACTGTATGTGATAACGAGAACTTTATCAATTAAATGGCAATTAAAGGTAACTTACACTGTAGTTTTCACTTTTGCCACCCATTAAGTATAGAGTGAAATCTCTAATGATGCAATGTTTGACAATTATCACTTGTGGTTCTAAATGCATTGTCTTCAGACTAAAACCATAGGGAAGTGAAAAGACTGAGCATGCCCAGACTCAAAGAGGTATTTAACTTAATCAGCTTAGAAATGCAAATTTCAGTTTAAGTGTACAAAGTTTTCACCTAAAGATTTAAATTGTAGCATATTAGGAATGTTTGTTGTGCTCGTTTAAATAAATAAAACAGATATATAGGGATTCTGAGTATAGTAGCCGTATAATCCCAGGTAGTTTGCACCAAAAAGACTAAATAAGCGGGAGGTTGTTTTGGTTTATTAGAACAATAGTTCTGTCAATTCAGCTGTCTGAATGGGGGACAATGGCCATTGAGGTAAAATAAGGGTCTGGAGTAAACACATCCATTCAGCTTTCACAGTGTAAACTTTTGACTGAGGGGTGTGCAAATTGCTTCAAGTAGGTAAGAGACCAAGAAGGGTTTGTCACATGGTAGTCAGAATGGATTGCATGGGGATAGGACCTACAGAGCTATCTTGTCCATGTGTCTGATGAAACCATTACCATTTAACCAAAATGACTATAGCAATGATCTATATACCAAGACTGATGCTATTAGCTTATTACAAGTAGGGTGTGGAACTTAGCTCACCCATAGGTTAGTTACAATTGAATGTAACCAGATAACAAGAGGTACACCCGCTTTGTAGTTGAATGACCATTGACTGGTGATTTTGGAAAGCACAGTCTTCCCTTTGGAATAACTTTGCATGAATCGCTGAGAGGACATGGTGCTTACTATTAGTCTTGTCTGGATGGCATGTGTAGATAAGTTAATGTTAATGGAGCCAGGACCATCTGCTGGTTGATGTAAGAGAGTCTGAGGCTCACATTATATAATTCATCACTTGTCTTAACAGTTTACATTTGGTATCACTGCCATTCTGATAACCAGCTTTAAAGCACAATTATCACATGGAAACACGTGGGGAAGTAATACAGACACTACCAAAGCTGGGTTCAAGGGCTACTGTAATGCTCTAATACTCTACAGTAAGGCCAGTCAACAGTCTAATAGTTTGATGCCTTATATATTTTATGGGATATCGTCAAGATATGAGCCCTGAGGCAGCTAGCACTTTGGGGGATGGTTAATCATGTGAGTTAACTGCAAAAATGTTTATCTTACTTTAGAGTATATTATAGTTTAGGTTTAGGTACATAGTTCACATATAAGGACACAGATATCACTACAGTAAAACAAATGCAACATATAATAATTGCAATCACAGTCTTTATCATTCCTACCTTTTCCAGTTTTATCTGGAGTTTCTGTTCCTCTTCAAAGTTCAATGATTCTGGTAATTGTTTCATCTAGGAAATGCAGTTATTGGGTCTATATCAAGAATCTTGTTTACCTTCCTTATTCTTGGTAGCACTGCACAATGTAAGTTATTCTATGGCAGCAGAAAGGGTGTAACTGCAGTAAATGAGGGTGGGAGCATGTGATTAGAGAGAAAACAATTTATTTGTATGACATGGGCCAGTGAGTTTTAGTTTTGGTTGTAAAAAGGACAATATTGCAGCTGTTCATTAGATCAGAGACAAGGATTTATGGGGAATGATGGAGAGAATGGATGCTAGTATGATGTCCTGATGGGGCTGGGGAGTCACCATGATTACAGGGAAATTGTCAGAGAGGTTATTGGAGTCAGAATTGTGGTGGAAGGTGAGAACAGTAAGAAGAGAGTTTTTAAGATGTGGAGCATGGTATGAAATGTGATGGTATTCATAGACAATTGCTAATTAGACATATATTTTGTGAGCAGATATAGATTAAGGTAACCACACCGAGGTGGTACTGCTGCACAAATAAGTTGTTTCGTTTTCAAAGGTACATTTAAATGGAAACTGTCCTAAGTTTTCTATCAAATCTTAAAAGCACATTTCATACATTGCAAAAGTGTGTTTGTATGATAAATCAATGTAATGAAGAATACAAGGTACATATTACCATATTGGTTCTGAAGAAAAGCAAGTTTGTTGTAGTATGTGATATATTTTAGAGGAACAACTGTGAAAAATCTTCTTATATTGATTACAGAGCTCTTGAAACCGCACAGGTTCTTCTTCAAGTGTCTACCAGTTGCTTGGTAGTACACAGTATATATACAGTATATCACAGAAGAGAGTACACCCCTCACATTTTTGTAAATATTTTATTATATTTTTTCATGTAACAACACTGAAGAAATGACACTCTGCTACAATGTAAAGTAGTAAGTATACAGCCTGTATAACAGTGTAAATTTGCTGTCCCCTTAAAAATAACCGACAGCCATTAATGTCTAAACCGTTGTGTCTAAACCGTAAAGTGAGTACACCCCTAAGTGGAAATGTCCAAATTGGGCCCGAAGTGTCAATATTTTGTGTGGCCACCATTATTTTCCAGCACAGCCTTAACCCTCATGTGAATGGAGTTCACCAGAGCTTCACAAGTTACCACTGGAGTCCTCTTCCACTCCTCCATGATGCCATCACGGAGCTGGTGGATGTTAGAGACGTTGCACTCCCCCACCTTACGTTGAGGATGCCCCTCAGATGCTCAATAGGGTTTAGGTCTGGAGACATGCTTGGCCAGTCCATCATCTGTATCTTCAGCTTCTTTAGCAAGGCAGTGCTCGTCTTGGAGGTGTGTTTGGGGTCATTATCATATTGATATACTGCCCTGCGGCCCAGTCTCCGAAGGCAGGGGATCATGCTCTGCCTCAGTATGTCACAGTATATGTTGGCATTCATGGTTCCCTCAATGAACTGCAGCTCCCCAGTGCCGGCAAAATATTGACACTTTGGGCCCAATTTGGACATTTCCACTTAGGGGTGTACTCACTTTTGTTGCAAACGGTTTAGACATTAATGGCTGTGTGTTGAGTGATTTTGAGGGGACAGCAAACTTACACCGTTATGCAGACTTTACACTTACTACTTTACATTGGAGCAGAGTGTCATTTCCTCAGTGTTGTCACATGAAAAGATATAATAAAATATTTACAAAAATGTGAGGGATGTACCGTATTTATCGGCGTATAACACGCACTTTTTCTCCCTGAAAATAGGGGGCAAATGATAGGTGTGTGTTATACGCCGATATTCCCTCCCCCCTCCTCATCCTCAACCTCCCTCCTCACGCTAAACCCCCTCTGCATTCTAACCCCCCCTCCTCAAACTAAACCCCCCTAAATACCTCCCCCTCACTTACCTGCTTCAGCTCCGGCCTCCGGTCCGCTCCTTGACCCGGTGACGTCACATGTGCACCAGCGCGCCACGTCATTAGCATATACCGGGTGTATCATATATAAGGTCAGGCAGAGATGAGCCCAAAAATATTGTACCCTGTCTGTCTTTACTGTCATTTTCTACACAGTGTAGTCCATTTTCAAACAAAAACTTTGTATTATTTAACATAATCTTTTAAATATATGATAGAAAAAGTAGGACACCTAAATCCTGTAGAAAATGACATAAAATTGACCTAATAGAATAACCTAGAAAGTATTATTAGACTAAAAGCTCTTGGGTTATGTAACATTCATTTAATGTTACGAGGATGGTATCCAAACTCACAATTTCTTGTTTAAAATCTACGACAACCATTTCTGAAAAAAATCCTGGGATATATTTTTGCACCATTTCATAAAACTGATTTATAGCAAAATAACCCATAGAATAATATAAGGAATGCATTTTTTAACGAACAGCCCTTTTAATACATATCAGCTAGTTTCCTTTAGATTTGTGATTTCACAGACAAGGAAGGAGTGATTTTTCCACAGAGACTTGGCAGCAATGAGTGCAAGTGAGAAGATGCAGCAATGTCCCTGTGTCCCTTACCCGCCGCTCCATTCTCTGTGCATTGGCTATTTACGGCTTTGGGAAATCTGCCAATTTAGCCATAAATAATTAAGACAGCATGTCATTAACCCCAAATAGAAGCAGGCTTGTATTTCAATTAAACATCTAATTGAAAAATCCAAGTCACTGTTTCAAATCTTACCACGATTCTGCACTGTGACCATCATGTCATCAGAACAATTGTATTTTTAACCCTCTAGGAATGAAATATCTTTAGTAAAAATTGGCATTTGTATAAACTGCAACAGCACCATTCTTGGATTATAATTCTATTTTGTGAATACCTTTTTGCCTTCATAATAAGTTCAATGGCCGACCCCAATGATAGAGGTTCATACAAAAGTTTTTAAGAACTGATGACTGATATTTATTTATATTTATAAAATAATCTTCTGTATGGTAATTTACATTTCCAAAGCTCCTTTCCACTTGACAACAATATATTCCCTGTTGCAGTACAGGTAAAAGAGACTTCCTGCTTCTTGACAAAAAAGATAAACCTTTAGAGAAGGTCTTGTTTTGAAAAAAAAGTATACCAGGAGGTAAAATCATTTTAAGAAAAAGCAAATAATCCTTATTATTTAGAAGAGCGCTGTACTTCTATTTTTACAATATTCTCTTTTGAAGAACTATACTTGAAAGGAGTATATAGACGTGACCCTGTTTGTGTAATGCTTTATACTAATTTAAATGGACTGTTTTAATACATTACTATGATAATATTATAAAGTTTCTTTTTCTAAATAACTTCACTTTGTAAAAAAAAAAATCTTATAAAAGAAAAAAACTGGCAAGCTGTTGGCTTCAAGCTCTTAGCATTATTTCAGTGCATTTGTTTCTTTACTGTATGTGGCCTGGGCAATAGCAGAGCTCATACATACAAAAAGGAAGTTAGGGGGTGGTTCTTGAAGGTGGCAGTCTGCCAGTCTCTCAGCTACTTCAGATATCCCTGGTCTAGCGGGAAAAATGCATTTTATTACCAGTTGTTTAACTGCCCTGTCCCCATATACAATTTTATTTATAATGATTTTAGTGCCAAACATTGCTGCTGACATATAGTGGTGCTTTCTCTTTTTAAGTTAACTGATAAAAACATGCTTAAACTATTTCTATTTATCTGATAGGACGTGTCATGTACAGAGTTAATTGCTGTTTTGTCGTTCAGTCCTGTCCGACTCTCCATGACCTCATGGACTGTAACACACCACGCACATCTTCACATTCATGGTCATGCTTATCCACTTGGTTTTCATGGCAGAGATACTGGTTTACCAACAGAGTTAATATGTCTCCTAAATTAAAATGGTTTGATTGTGCTAACAAGTGTATTATCCTGCTTTTATTTCTCACAGTGAAACAGGGGAGGCCATCAATAACCGCAAAGATCTTGTACATTTGCACCATTGTATTTGTGGTCCTCGTTTGCACTGAAACTTTACATTTTCAGTGCAAATAAAACTAGAAATGTTCTTGTCTAATCTGATTTCTGACTGTAGAAAGAGAATGTGTCCCGGGTCCTTTCAGTTTCAAGTTGCTGTTTGATTTAAAGCTCCTAAACATGGCTTTTATAGCTTTTTAACATTCCTCAGGTCTCCTGACTCCAGGTAAGCATAAAAACGTCTAGGTTTCAGAAGGGCCCTGAAAGGCTTGTGTGGTTTCCGTTTGTTTGAATCGCTGGGCCGAGGACGCAGTATTATGGCTGGGTGGAAAATTACAGAGAAAACTCAAACTTATCTCCAGATCTACCAAGCATAGAAACTAATTCCTATTTACACAGATTCCTTTCAAGCACAAAGCAAGGGAATCCGCCACTCAGAGCTGGCAGACAGAGGGCAACCCTGGAGTAGACCTGTACACCCATATTCACTAACATTAAATCATAACTGGAATCACATGAATATATGGATCTAATGGGATCACCAACAACACCACCCTGTTCATTAGTGCTAAATATAAACTGAGATTACTGTAGGGGTATTGAGGATTGTTGCTAATCTCCTTGTTTTTTTGCTTTTACTAGGAATTTTCAAATGGAAGAAAAAGAAAAGCTGAGCTAGAAGTTTTATTGACTCTTTATGTACTACACCCTCCCAGAAAGTGTTTTATTTAGGCTTTATGTTGGCCTAAGCCATCTCAAGTGCATACTCCCTCAAGTACATTTTGTAGGGATTAAAGATATTGCATGTAATGTTCTATACTGAATGCATTTATAAATACAATGTCAAAGCCAAACAACTATATTTATTCCTGTAGAATATATATACCCATAACCTATTTAATGAGTGTCAAGGTCACCTCTCTATCTCATCCCAAACTTTTTTACACAGGGCCTTTATCAGTGGGTGGTCATATACATTAGTCATGTCAGTGGGTGGTCATATATATTAGTCCATTAGTGCATGTATGTATGCTTAGCCTGTTGCCCTTTACATTTTGCAGTCTTTCAAATAGGTCTGAGCATTGACAGAATAAGGGTAAAAGAACAAAGTAAAAGAGAAGTAAGAGAGGCCGAACAGAAAAAAAAAGATGGTAAAAATAAACGGAGAGAGAAGAAAATGTTCTGAAATAAATATAGGGTGATATAGATTGTAAGTCTGCAAGGTGCTATAGGGAAGCGCTATTGACAAGCTCAAAGACAGGGCTCTCCATTCATTGCAATGTGTGAATCTTGAACTTGTCATTGCCTGTAACTAAACTTATGTATAGCGCTATGGAATATGTTGGCGCGTTACAAATAAACGATAATAATAATTTATTTACTTTAAAGACAGGTTTATATTTTTTTGCCAGAACACTTAGACAATGTTTCATGTGTCTAGGCCTTATCCTTCTTTTACTTTTTATCAAGATGTCAACTTGTCATGTTTTGCTTCATCCCTGGGCACCCCATGCTGTGACATTGCATGTTCTGCATCTGCTCTGTACAACCAGTCACAATGTGGCTAAGAACATGTCTTCCCAGCTACACCACAGCTGAAGACTTGTGCTGCCTGAATAATATATCTTGAACCATCCTGACACTGGAGTGATGGCTTCACTTTTTTGTAAGTGACAACCTCATGCATGTGCCCTCCTCCTACTTGAACATGTCATTCCAGAGCACTGGCCACAATGCAAGGCTTTAGTCCTGGGTAATCTGTTTTCTTTATAAATTCGGTAGGATTTTATGTATTTGACCCATTTTCATGTCAACTGCCCAAGTCTTTTTTCAAACTATATGATGTCTTAATTAGACAATAAATGCGTAATTAAGAGTAATGTTATGTGCATGTAAAGTCTTTCCACCAGCTCAGGTCAGATGATAAATAGAATCTGGAGTTCAATTAAGTGGAAATAACATAAAACACAGTGTAGAAACATCATGCCACAAGTAAAATGAATCTGTGAGGGCGAAGGAGTCTCAAAACTGCTACAAAAGTATTCATAGGGAATGTAGACTACACTAAAGCCACTGTCTCAATGGGAGGCAAGTCACAAAAAACTCTCTCACCGGGTAAATGCCCAGTGTAAGCACAAGGTAAAAGGTTGTGAATGTGCAGTTTACCACTTGTTAGTTCAATAAATATTTGTTTATAAATTCAATGATACAGCCATCTGTAAATTAAATTGTTTTAAAAAAAATGTATGTTACCTGTCTGAGCTGGGTCTACCTCCACCCCCGTCCTGTCACATGAGTCACAATGTTTCTGTAGAAGACATTGGAGTTATCTGGTAGCTGGTTATTTAGGGGCTCTGATTAAGGCCTTCCATATATGATCTGACATTGTTCGAAAAAACATCACTAATGACATGAGGTGGTCACACATCCACAGAGCACAGTGATAGGGAACTACTAAATAATTAAACAGTTACCAGATGACTTCAGTGCCCCCCACACAACCAGTTTTGAGCCATGTCACAGGAGGTAGGTGTCAAATGATCCAGCATAAACGGGTAACATTCATTCTAAAACTATTTTATTTAAAGATGGCTTTATGGTTGACTTTATAAACGCACATTTCTTGAACTAACAAGTGTTGAACTACCTGTAAGTAGCCATGATTCAACTTTCATAACAACACTGTACAAAATAGTGTTCATATATAGATAGGTGAAAGCACTACTCTTTAAATATGAACATGGCTGCTCATTACTAATTCTCAAAAAGTACCATGAAAAAAATGTTTTGGGATATATGAGTTGCTGGTATACCTATACGGCCTTGATGAAAAATATTATATTTGGTGAAAGCAGACACTGGCATGGCCTGAAGACCCTCATCCCATCCTTCAAGAATGTTTGAGGTTTTTTTCGGTTTGGGCTGCTTTGCTTACTCAGGTCCTAGACATCGAAGAGGACAAAGTCATGCTCTCCTTCCATGAGATCAAGGTCAACAAAATGGGTCATGCAGCAAAACAATGATCATAAACATTCAAGGAGACCTATACAAACCTGTATGAGAAAGAGGGCATTATACGTGTTAGAATTGTTTGGCCATGGGCCAGACATAAACTCTACTGTCTTGGCAGGACCTGTGAGCTGACCTTCCAAGAAAACCCTAAAATGTCACTCGAAGCAAAATTCAGCACGAATGATGTTAGCAAAGCATAGTAAAATGCGGAGTCTTTCTGCAGTCACTTGACTGATTTTAATTGTTCACATACATTTTCAGCCATATTTTTGTGATTGCTAAATTATTTGTGGATAAACACATATTGAAAAGTATCATTTTCTGTATTGCCTTTATTGCGTTTATATTTATCTTTCATTAGGACAGAGTAATGTTTAAGGTTCGAAATCTGTGAAAAGGTATTAGGCAAAAATGGATAGATTGCACTTTTATACATCCTATTCTGTGACATCCTTATCCATATTCATAAACTGTTCTTGCCCACTGTACAACTCTTGACTATATTGTCTCTGATTGCTCTATATAATCTCACCATTTAACTATTTATATTGCTTAAATGACCATTGTAGTGTGGAAGTGTGATGAGGATCAGGAGAGAGATTTGTGTCCTCAGTGGTGAGTGAGTTCAACTTTAAGCACGTGAAGCCTCCCTGCTTACCTAGAGGTTGCTCAAGATTAAGGACAAAGGAAGAGAGGTCAAATCATTATTCTCACCAAGTTTGTGGTCCAGTTGGCAAAATAGTAGTTGACAACCAATCAGAGGTCAGGGACAGCCAGCAATCAGTAAAGTTAGGGTCACGGGACTAAGGTCATAATTGACAGGAAACAGGATTAATGGTAAAATAGACAAGTGGTGGATAACAGAATGGTCAGGATTGCAGGTAAAGGTCAAATCCACAAAGTGCAAATATAACAATGAGAATCACACCCTTGGTACATAGATCCTTGCTCAGGCAGGGATAGATCAGACTGATAGCTATGCAAGTTTTTTTTGCTTGTTTTGTGCTATTAGTATTTTATACTTTGAAATCATATAACATAGAGCTTATTGTGGGTAAAAGAGTGATAGAAGCCAGATTATGGTACTCAAATGTACTATTTTTTACAGTATATATATATATATATATATATATATATATATATACATACATATATACAAACTGGGGAGACTGGATATCTGCCCCTGTGAGTGAAGGAAGCACCCATAACCATTTTATTAAACTAAGTTCACTGGCAACACCCAATAAGTGTAAGGATGGAAATACTATCTTTAATAGTAATGTGCCAAAAACATTCGTAAGCGTTTTGTGTACTGTAAACAGTTTATGAAAGACTGGGTGCCCTAAGCAGCAGCCTAATTCACCCAATAAGGAGTGTAATCTGCATCTAGCTTTGCCATGGCTGATTGTAAGTAACTGTTCTTGCTGACGTTTCCTATTTTCTTTATGCAGCCCCTGTGTGAGTAAAGAATATACAGTTGTGCTCAAAAGTTTGCATACCCTAGCAGGAATTGTGAAATTTTTACATTTATTTTGAAAATATGACTGATCATGCAAAAAAAAAATTGTATTGAAGGATAGTGATCATATGAAGCTTTTTATTATCACATTGTTGTTTGGCTCCTTTTTTAATCATACTGATGACAGAAATCACCCAAATGGCCCTGATCAAAAGTTTACATACCCTTAAATTGCAATTAGTGTCCGTGTATAAATAGTCAATGAGTTTGTTAGCTCTCACATGGATGCACTGAGCAGGCTAGATACTGAGCAATGGGGAGCAGAAAAGAACTGTCAAAAGACCTGCGTAACGGGGTAATAAAACTGCATAAAGATGGGAAAGTATATAAAAAGATATCCAAAGTCTTGAAAATGCCAGTCAGTACTGTTCAATCACTTATTAAGAAGTGGAAAATTCGGGGATTCCTTGATACCAAGCCAAGGTCAGGTAGACCAAGAAAGATTTCAGCCACAACTGCCAGAAGAATTGTTCAGAATACAAAGAAAAACCCACAGGTAACCTCAGGAGAAATACAGGCTGCTCTGGAAAAAGATGGTGTGGTTGTTTCAAGGAGCACAATACGACGGTACTTGAACAAAAATGAGCTGGATGGTCGAGTTGCCAGAAAGAAGCCTTTAATGCATTAATGCCACAAAAAAAGTCCAGTAACAATATGCCCAACAACACCTTTGCACACCTCATAGCTTCCGGCACACTGTAATTTGGAATGATGAGACCAAAATAGAGCTTTATGGTCACAAGCATAAGCGCTATGTTTGGAGAGGGGTCAACAAGGCCTATAGTGAAAAGAATTTAATCCCCACTGTGAAGCATGGTGGTGGCTCACTGATGTTTTGGGTTGTGTGAGCTCTAAAGACACAGGGAATCTTGAGAGAATTGATGGCAAGATGAATGCAGCATATCAGAAAATATCGGCAGGCCATTTGCATTCTTCTGCACGAAGGCTGTGCATTGGACGCTCTTGGACTGTCCAGCATGACAATGACCCTAAGCACAAGGCCACATTGACCCTCCAGTGGTTACAGCAGAAAAAGATTAAGGTTATGGAGTGGTCATCACAGTCTCCTGACCTTAATATCATTGAGCCACTCAATGATATTGCAAGACGACCAAAGACTTTGCATGACCTGGAGGCATTTTGCCAAGACAAATGCGCAGCTATACCACCTGCAAGAATTAGGGGCCTCATAGACAACTATTACAAAAGACTGCACGCTGTCATTGATGCTAAAGGAGAGTATTAAAAACAAAGAGTATGCAAACTTTTGAACAGGGTAATTTAAATGTGTTGCCATGTTTTGTTTTAGGATTGTGCCATTCTGTTATAACCTACAGTTGAATATGAATCCCATAAGAAATAAAAGAAATGTGTTTTGCCTGCTCACTTATGTTTTCTTTAAAAATGGTACATATATTACCAATTAGCCAAGGGTATGCACATTTTGAGCACAACTGTATCTAAACATAATGTTTCTAGTTGGAGGCTCTGGAGAATGGACTCCCTCAACTCAACTTCTAGATGAAAATGGAGGCCTGTGGTCCCACCCCTGATAAAAGCCCCCAGAACATGGAGAGATGCAAACCATAAAGCTTTAAGACCAGGAAAATAAATGATAATGGAGAAGATTATTTCTTTATTTTTACGGTTATTAACTATGTTATTGTTTTTATATCTTTGTTGAATTTTTATTTTTTTGTCCCTTTTTCCATTTTTATATATTCTATATCTATAAGTGAATTTATACACTATTACTTGAAACAATTTAATAAGAAAAAAAAGAAATAGAAAAAAAAAAGAATAGTTGTTTTATACATCAATATAATAACAACACTTTGAGCTGAATAATTAATTAGCAAACATCACATTTACAAATACTTTTCAATTTTATATTTGATAATTGCAAATTTTGTTGTAATTCATATTTTTTTTTTTTTTATAAAACTTGAGTTTAAAAATAATGTTTCTGTGCTGCCATATCCTGTAGAAGTAAAGAGCAATACATTTATCAATGGCCATGCACTGTTTTGTCTTACCTTTTAGTGGGACTCGGTATGAGTATATATCTGCTAATACCTGGCCTAGAGAAACTACTTGCATACTGAGGAGCTCTGTATGTAGCACATTGTGTTGTATATGTGCCACCTGTGATACTGTGTTGTGTTGTCTAGCTATTATAACAGTCTTATTTCTGTATGAGCATAATGTGACGCTGTTCTTATCTCTTTAGCTTCATTTATGGTTCCTTTCACAGTTCAAGTTCCTAAGCCAGATTAAACTGTGACCAAGGCTCAGACAAGCAGCAGGCTATTAGCCAATCCACATAGACATTATGGGACCCACAGAAGAAAAATACCCCTTTAAGCAGTTGCATAAGAATTGGACAATCTAGGTGGATATTAAACAGGAACAGATCAATCTGGCTGGGATTATTTATCCAGAAAAAAGTGAAAGTCGTTTTTTTTTTTAGATTTTAAACATGGCCAACTTCAACATATTTCCTGGAAATGACTAATTGGAAATCACACAACATTCCTTTTATATTAGACAAGCGCCCATTAATAATAAGCCTGTAATGAGTGTCACAGATATTAATCACCAGACATTCATGCAGTGAGTTCCATGCAGAAACTGGATGGGGTTTCCTCTATTATAGATTCTATAGGTTCCCCGGGGCATGGGCAATTGTATCTTCATGCATACAGTATATTGTGTGGACTTGTCTCTTTTTGTGTAGTATCAGAGTCATGCTACCTTTACAAACAAAGCAAACTTCTAATTCAAAGTGTGCTTCAAAAGCTAAATTGTACAATACATCTGCCACACAAAATATACTCTTCTTCATATTAAAATGGTCACTAGATATGATTATTATCATATAATTCTGCTTTCATGTTTATGCAATAAATTCATCAGAAAGTTTAGAAAAATAGCATTTTTAAACATTAAGCCAATTTTGGACAACAAGGTCCTATGAAGGCAGTCAACAGTCCAGGATGGTTGGATCTCTCCGTTTGTGTATTCAGGTTCTCTCTGCTTTAGTACACCTGGGTTATACTCCTTTGCATTCATTTTGACTCTTCTTTTAAAGGAGTGTCCTATATTTTACAATTTTATATTTTAATATTCTGGCAATCAATAGGGCCCTCACAGACATTAGGATAATATGTGTGAATGTAGACTGTAAGAGAGTCCTTCTATCCTTCCCTAACTAAGCAGCAGTCATGAAAGCGGGAGACCCCACAGAACAGATTATCATTGAAACATAGTCAAAAATGTTAGTGGTTTGGAACTATAAATGATTTCTAAATAAAGCTTTAGTGGTGGATTTTAGCAAAAAACACAATATACTGTTGTTTACAGAGTTCTTCATTATAAGAGAATATACTTCTGTCATAATGTTAGGGGATATGATCTGCTCTGACAAATAATAATTACTCACAGGAAAATCACTGGTTGTTGTTTATTCGTTCAGTCGTGTCTGACTCTCCGTGACCCTATGGACTTCAGCACGTCAGGCACCTCTATGGTTATGTCTCTGGCTGTGCTTATCCATATGGTAATTTTGGCAAAGATACTGTAGTGGGTTGCCATTTCCTTCTCCAATGGACGGCAAATTGTCTGACCTCTCTGCTATGACCTGCTCATCTTGGGTGACCCTACATGGTATATCTCACAGCTTCATTGAAGTACACAAGCCCCTTCACCAATACAAAGTAACAGTCCAGAAGGGGAAATCACTGGTATTAAAAAAGAAATAGTGCACAGTTGCCCAAACTGGTTAACACCGGGTATAGAATGCTCTACTCCAATGTTTTCCCCCAAAATGCTCACTCTAGACCAAAGAATAAAAGACATTACCATCTTACCATTACCATCACCAACTTACATAAAAGACAGTGGGGGTACAGAGATAATCAGAGATAGAGGTCTGCAAAATTAAAAGGAACATAAGTAATTCAGGAAGTGAACAAAGTACCTACAAGGCTGAAAAATGCATATTCCATGATCACCGAAGATGCTTCTTGTGTGTGTTGGGAGGGTGATAAATACTGGGCCTAGTACTTCCATTTTACCCAATTGCACTTGTCAAGTATGGCACCTGCATCCTTATTTCTTTCTCTTTCCAGTCTATATGTGATTTACAGAAAAGTGAAGGTGGAGGCTATTATTGAACAATATCCATGGCTAATTTCCAATGAAAGTATAGTAAGGGGGTGGGGGGCTCTGCCTATAACCCCAACACAAGAGTAGTGGGTATGTGGTTATGTAAATGGTCCCATTTTTTTATAACACTCCCTAGAAAAAAACCTTTATCATCACCCCCAAGTTCCTGAAATTAATTTTGGTTGTGCTTACATGTAATGTATGTATATAAACCATGTGAAACATAAACCTTCTTCAGTTCCATATTATACGATAGTTCTGGGAGATTGCTTTAGAAATGCAAACAAATGGTATACATGGATTAAATAGCAGAATACAGCATTAAACTGAAATAATGATTCTCATAATGATACATAAAATGAGATCTGAATGATAGAGCGATGTTAGTGGATATTTAGCTGGAATATCCAGATTTAATTATCCATTTGTAGAGCAGGAATGGCTGTGTTTGTGGCTTGGGTTTCCTGCGCCGCCTCAGGCTCCTCCACATCCAGTATTTCTCCTTATTTCCTGAGATCACAGTCACTTGCAGAGATAGAAATGTCTGACCAGATGACCTGGGCATTACATGACCTGGGGCCAGGCCTCCCTCCCCCTCCCATTGTAAGGCCACTGCCTGGGAAAGGAAAATAAACCAGGACACGCCAGACTGGTTTTGGGAGATGGGCTGGACCCCAGAGCTGACTGCCATACTGGGGACTTGTAGTGTATCATTTCCAAGTGATGCCAAAGGGAGATAAGGAGCTGCAGGCTGTCTAGACATACAACCTGACAATTAATAGGGCTCAATGCTTGGGGTATCTGGACAGAAGGTGCAGCTTTTGTGGCTGAACACATCATATCAAGTGAAATCCTCAACTGCTTTATGTTAGTTTTTTGATACATTGTAAAAGGTTTGTGGAATTGTAATATGGCACTTCAACTTGGAGACAGGATTCCTGCCCTCACATAATCACCATTTACAGTACCACAATGAATGCAGGGAATTGTGCCAATGAACTTTACAATGAGATATGTGCACTGTGCCTTTAACTCATTAAAACGCATAGATCATTTTACTTAGCGGTGGAACTATCAGTTAACCCATTAAACTTGACACTGTTATTATATCACTACATAATAGTATTGTGTATACACACACAGTATTTCATGGCAATGCATATGAGACGAAGCGAGCAACATGTTATTATGGAATAATGTGTGTATGGGGTATAGAGTGTAAGCAATGCCACACTAACTGCTTTTCATTACAGTAAATCATTACTGAGATATTCAGCATTGATTTTGTGACTCCATATGCTAATGTGTAGCTTAATATTCTAACTTAAGTTACACCTCAGAGTACTTGATAAGGGTGGGGAATGGGTATACTGCATGATAACCTTAGGGGTATCATTTTGTCACCACAGAGACATACAAGCAGATACTAATTAGCACATCAAAGCAGCACATTAGGATTTGGGTCACTCATTTGTATAAGAATACAGTAGAAGAAAGATTGATTATTTCAGGAATTATTTACTTTAGAATCAAATGTCTAGTAAACAGCTAGTTGTGCATGCTCTTTAAAAATAATAATAAAAAAAACACACTTGCTTTTGGGGTGATTGAGTAGTCAGCATCTCTTTTAGGGACTAAAAGGAGCCTATTCTTCAAAATGTCTAAAGATGTACATGCATTGATAACTAGAGCTCAGAAAGGAGAGCTAATAAACTACACTTTACTGTTTTGTTTCCAATACCATTCATAAACAGTGCATAAGAATAAGATGTTCTACATGGTAAAGTATTGGAAAACTCCTTGAGAACATCTGCATTCATATGTTATTTTAAGGGACATATAAACTAAGTCTGACATATACAAGAGCTGTCTAGCAAATACATATTGGTCATGTGTGTATATGAAATAATGTACAAATGATAAAGTGTAAGTGTGACCATGTTGATAATATTGATATGGTATATATAGACTTATATTTATATGACAGAGTTTTTAATTGGAGTAATGTGTATGCGAGGTAGTATTTAAATAGAACAATCTATATGTATACACATACATACATATACATAAATATATATATGCAAATAGTAATAAAATCAGAAATCTTTATTGATATTTAAAGTAAAAACGCCAACATTTGTGGTTTGTATTTGAAGTGTTAGGCACCTGGAAATTTTAACTTTTCTAGTTTATATAAATAAATAAATATATATATATATATATATATATATATATATATATATATATAGGTACATATATAGGTATATATAGACATTCAAATGTGAACACAATTGTACTATTTGTTTAATATATATATATATATATATATATATAACATTCAGTTGTTAACGTTATAAATCCAATGGTGGCGTTAAATGAGCATGACATATATATAACTGAATGTTATCCTGATTAAAACAACATGGAGCCTATTACTGAAATAGTTACAACATATATGCTGAACATATAAATGTCTAAAACAAGTTAAAAACCCTGCTCGCAGTTCAGAATTCTGAGAAAAACAGTTATTACACTGCATATAGAATTTTGCATAACTAGGAATTAAACAACTGACCTTATTCCCATTTGTGTATATGCAGAGGTAGTTATAAAAATCTAAAGCTAAAGCTCAATATTGCTGGAAGAAATAACCTCAGATACGCTGATGATACTACTCTGATGGCTGAAAGTGAGGAAGTATTAAAGGACCTATTGATGAGGGTAAAAGAAGAGACTGAAAAAAATGGCCTGTTGCTCAATGTTAAAAAGACGAAGATCATGGCAAACAGTAATATCACTTCCTGGCAAATAGACGGGGAAGAAGTGGAGGCAGTGACAGATTTTATTTTCCTGGGATCCAAGACCTCTTCAGATGGTGACTGCAAACATGAAATTAAAAAAAATGTTTGATACTGGGCAGAAAAGCTATGTCAAGTCTGGATAAGATATTACAATGTAAAGATATTACACTATCAACAAAGGTCCGCATAGTTCGAACTATGGTATTCCCAGTAGTAACATACGGATGTGGGAGCAGGACCATAAAGAAATCTGAGCGCCGTAGAGTTGATGCCTTAATATTGTGGTGTTGGAGAAAACAGCTTAGAGCTCCTTGAACTGCAAGAAGATCCAATCAATTTATATTACAGGAAACCAAGACAAACTGTTCACTGATATATTTTGGCCATATCATGAGAAGACAGGATTCCCTAGAGAAGACCATGATGCTGGGAAAGATTGAAGGCATCCAAAGAAGGGGACCGCTCATTAAAGTAATGAACATGAGCCTGATGCATCTCAGAGGGGCAGTAGCTGATAGATTTGTCTGGTGTGCTGTGGTCCATAAGGCCATAGAGTGTTGGACACAACTGAATAACTAAACAAGTTATAAGATGCTTTTGATGGCATCTTCATTAGAAATCTCACTGAATACAGCAAATGCTCACACTCTCCTTGCCATGAGTTCACCATTTGTGTATCTGGCACAATGTGTATGTAGAATAATATATATACTTTTTAATATATATAATATATATGTGATAGTATGTATACAATACTGTACTTGTTTGGTGTATATTATGTAATTCCCAGGCTCTGTCTGGTACTAATTTACTGGAATTGTAAATGAAATGATACATTGTCCAGTTATTGATAATGTGTCAATAATGTGCAGTATATGGATATGATGGCACATTCTTAGTTATGGTATAAAACATGTATAGATAAAAAGAACTGCTAAATTCCAGTTGCAGATGAAGCCTAAGTCACAATAAAATAATTGTACCACATGTTTTAACCCAATGGCAGTCAGTTGGCCCGCAGCATGTGGACTCCATGCAGTTTTTGGCCCTGGTAGTATGGCTAGAGGTCTGACCAAGGTTTGCTGTCCCTATTATCGGTGGAGTCGCCCACAGCCTGTTACACTCTGGTACACTAGTAATAATGAGTAAAGTGTGTACAGAAGGGAAAGTAAATACTACTGAAATGTAAGGACATAATGGGACTGCAAACAATGAAGCCCTCAGTGCAGATACTTTATTATGTCCCTGTCCTCCTCATCAAACATCTCTCTGGATTTAGACCATGTATTGTGTATTGTTTGTTGCACTTGTGATTTTACTTTCTGCTTGTGTACATACCAGATAGTGATGACATTTAGTGTGTGCTGCATCACAACAGTTATTTGACTTGTTTGCACAATTGCACAGTAACTAAAGTATGATTAATGTAAGTAATAATACAAATAGTATCAGTTGTGGGCCAGACTCAAATATCATATATAGTGTGGACTGGCAGGTAGCAATATCTAGGTTTCTTAGTAAAACGGTAGAGAAATGTTATGTTGTTATTAACCCTTTCCTGTCCAGTCGTCTCATCTTAGGGTGTGTGTGTGTATATATATATATATTAAGATTGCCCCTTCTGTTTTCATTAAAATCTAACTTGTTGCATTATGCCTACAATTTGTCTAGTCATAGACTCATTGATCATAATAAGAAATCACATTTTTAATGAAAATCTCCAAAGTGCATACATTATTAGGTCTATGGTTTAGGATACTGTTTCTCCGGAGTGTTTAGTGTACTATTAACCTATACTAAAAAGGAATATACTAAAATAATATGTGACTTGTACTACAATACAAATAACAGTCTTAATGCTATAAGAAAAATGGCTGTATATCAGACTACTGTAGTAGGGAATGTTATAGTAAGCACTGATGTATAACAACTTCATGCCCATAACACACTGTCTTGTAATTAGGGAATACAAAGGGAGTCATTGCAGCAGGAGCCTATGATCTTATAGACTCAAGCAAGTATAAAATAACTCTATATGTCCCTGACTCTCCAGCTCTGTCTTATGGATTTACTGACAATGCACATAAGATCACCAACTGCTTTGCTTTCTATCATACAGGTATGTATTGGATGTAAGAGGGTTGCCACACAGCTGTTATTTATAAGAATTAGATTTAAGAAGTATTTTCTAATATACTTTTGCTAAAATTCAACAAGTTTCACTAAGGCAGCCATTGTTGTTTTCTATGGGAAATGTCTTGCAGCCTCTATAAAGCATAGTATATGTTGGCCTTTGGCAAAGCTCTGTGGAAACAGACAATTTTCTGTTTGTGAGGTTATTTTAATTTATAGTATCAGCCTTTTTCTAACAAAATATCAAATAGTAATTTCAGCTAAACAAAAACTCTAGTTGGATGTCATAAAATATACCAATTAGTTTGATTGTAGAGCATTTCTCATTAGGAGTGATTAGCTAAGTTATTACACTAGTTGTGAAGGGATATAAGGGGTAATATTTTCCAAAGGATACAGAGCACATGATGATCTGCTTAGTGAATCCTCACCATTGTTTGTTCAGAGCTTTTATATATATATATATATATATATATATATATATATATATATACACAAAGGTTTTCCCAAATAATGATGGCAGTTTATTCATTTTAGTGACTACAGCAGGGTCCCATTCCAGCAATACTGACTGAGCCTATGAGTCATGCTGCCTGTGGGAGTGGGCTCTAACAAGGAAGCCTATAGCAGATCAGCAAAGGTAGGTATATGCCAACTATAAGGGGAATACATTCACAAGAGATTGAAAAATAGATACAGAACAATATATGTCTAATGTTGCCACTGCTGATACTGTATCACAATCAGTAATTCATTTTAATGCAAAATGATCACATTGTAATGATAAAAAGCTCATATAGTGCTTAGAGCCAGTTATACAGCAACAATAACCAGAATGCATACTGCTCTATAGTGTCTCCATGCAGTGTATATGTCCAATGTTCTGTGACTTGCAGACCTCAGTACCCTCTTCTCTTCAAGGAAAGGCTATGGGATTGAAAGCTTGCAATCTAATCCTATTCAGCCAATAAAATATATTTCTACTGAATTGTTTTCTGTGCCCCCTTCACTATTAATCTGTCTTCAACTATATGTCCCTCAGTATCATCTTCCCATCATACCCTACTCCAAAAAATATATATTGTAATTCTTTTATTTTTATATATATATATATATATATATATATATATATATATATATATATATATATATATATATATATATACTACTTTACAACCAATTACCTTCTTTACACTTTTTCCCCCAATGGCATTAACAGACTGTTGTATGCCCAAGTATTTAGATTACTCATATTTGGAAGTTCTATAGGCTTATATTAGCTGTTATTCTATCCACCTATATATACTATTTATCCTGTATGGTTTATCACTAGTAGCACTAGCATTTCACTAGCTAGACAGACAAAAGTTCATATGAGTGTAGAAGTGGCCTCTCTAAAAAATATATTTTTACAGTTTTATTTGCAAGCCATTTAAATGGCTACATTCAATAAAATGTATTTTGTTTATTTAGTTTAATATATGATATATATATATATATATATATATATATATATATATATATATATATACACACATACACACAATAATCACTTGCACATCACATGACTAATTATGCTTTTATATATATATATATATATATATATATATATATATATATATATATATATATATATATATATATATATATTGGTACCCATACATGCATCAGATGCCCATGAAATTATATATATTTACTCTACTCACAGAAACATTGGAAGTATATTATATATACCTATATAGGGATTAGATATGGCCACATACATGAATGAATACATGCTTATGGAGAGCAGAGTGTGCGACTTAAATTAGATTATAAAAAGTAATTTGTTTCCATATCTGACCTCTGAACACCACCAGTAAGAATTTACTGTATAACTAATTGCAAATGTGGAAAATAATAAATATTTTGGAAACACATCCAACAACCAAATCCTTTTCTATATATTTTTAATTTGGAAATGCAAACCTTCCTTTATTTGTGTTTCATTTTTTCTTATCTGATTCCTATTCCAGTCTTGTTTTACATCTCTTGATTTACTTTCCAATCGTTGCTATTAAACTGAAGTCCCAAATATAAATTCGTACACCAAGCAAATCAGATCGTATGACCAATAATACAAATGATATATGTGCATGTGACATGGCTCTGGGAATAGCCTGGAAGGCAGCTTATAGTGACTTAGACATGGGTTTCTATAGCGGAAAAGAGACTCGTATATGTACATGTAATGACACATACAAATGCTATAGAGCAAAGAGTAAATACTTATTTACTTACAGAAAAAAATGTCCTTAACAAATATTCAACTAATTACTGACTGTACATATATATATATATATATATATATATATATATATATATATAAAAAACGTAAATATGGATGCATAATAATTGAGACAAGCTATCTTGCACACAGTGTCTAAATGAATATATATATATATATATGTAAGCATATTCCTTTACCTAGATGGGTCGCACAATATATATTTGACCATATATAACTTGAATCTGAGTATTATTTCCTACACATACTACAAGAAAATGTATATGTGTGCGTGTTTTATATATATATATATATATATATATATATATATATATATATATATATATATATATATATATATATATATATATATAGCCACGTACAAACCTATACATAGAGGTTCATTATTTTTAAATAAAAAAATTCTCAAAAAAAATAGGAACAAAATGTTGAGTAAATTCAGTAAATTCCCGCACTGATGTTTCTTTATATAATCAGTTATTCAAATACTAGTAAATACAGTATTTGTTTTTTAATCATTTATTTGCTTTCTATTCATTTTGCCAGAATACATAAAAAAAAGGATATCTTTATGTAAAATCATATTTAAATTATATAAATATTAGTTTATTTAAAACCTACTTATTTTAACTAAAAGCTCTCCTATATTAATATTCGGTATATGTTTCCAGATCCTTTGTACATTTTTAGTTATTTTGTGAGTTTCATGTTTTTAGACAAGTAATGTAATAAATGATAAATAAAAACAACAATAAAACGAGTGTAATTTGAGTGGATATTTTGCCGGATGATATAAAATATGAGCCGCTTTTACATCAGATATAAGATAAAGTAATAAAATAATGGGGAAATAAAATATGATTTAAAACAAAGCCATACTCAGATTCATTAGCTAAAACAAGACATGAGATCTTTCCAAGTTTTTATTAATCCAATGCAGTTATGACAATAAATATTAATAACTTACTTTTGTTCGATAATAAATTCCTCGATCCACAAGATAAATTATCATGTCCAACAAACGTCTCAGCATTGTGATATACATAAATATTTCTATATCCCATTTCATGGTCAGTATACAGTATCTCAGCCAATCCATCCTCTGCTGTCCATTCCCAGGCAGGAACTCAATCCTTCCTCTGAGATGAAATGTGTGGGGAGTTCCAAAAAGAACCATAAATTCCTGTTTTCTTCCAAAATCCCAGTATAAAGTTGGAAATCCAGACTGGTGTGGAGAGCACAGCCCGCAGTGTGGGGAGGTGGGCGTCCTGGGAGTGATGGGGGGTCTCATGCGGGGTGTCCATGCTGCTCAGTCCCAGTCTCACAATCTCACGTTTCCAAAGGGCTGGGGACCATGCTGTTGGGGGTGTCAGGGAGCTGAGAGGACAGAGAGGTGACATCACTCCCAGAAGAGTTACCCAAGGAGCCAGACTCGGAGAAGGACACCTGAAACACAAGATGGTGTGAATATGTGAGGAGTGAGAGACTAGAGATAGAGAAGTGACATGTGAGAAGTGAGAGACTAGAGATAGAGAAGTGACATGTGAGGAGTGAGAGACTAGAGAGAAGTGACATGTGAGGAGTGAGAGATTAGAGAGAAGTGACATGTGAGGAGTGAGAGATTAGAGAGAGAAGTAACATGTGAGGAGTGAGAGACTAGAGAGAGAACTAACATGAGAAGAGTGAGAGACTAGAAAGAGAAGTGACATGTGAGGAGTGAGAAACTAGAAAGAGAAGTGACATGTGAGGAGTGAGAGATTAGAGAGAGAAGTGACACGTGAGGAGTGAGAGACTAGAGAGAGAAGTGACATGTGAGGAGTGAGAGACTAGAGAGAGAAGTGACACGTGAGGAGTGAGAGACTAGAGAGAGAAGTGACACGTGAGGAGTGAGAGACTAGAGAGAGAAGTGACATGTGAGGAGTGAGAGATTAGAGAGAGAAGTAACATGTGAGGAGTGAGAGACTAGAGAGAGAAGTAACATGTAAAGAGTGAGAGACTAGAGAGAGAAGTGACATGTGAGGAGTGAGAGACTAGAGAGAGAAGTGACATGTGAGGAGTGAGAGACTAGAGAGACAAGTGACACGTGAGGAGTGAGAGACTAGAGAGACAAGTGACACGTGAGGAGTGAGAGACTAGAGAGAGAAGTGACATGTGAGGAGTGAGAGACTAGAAAGAGAAGTGACATGTAAGGAGTGAGAGACTAGAGAGAGAAGTGACATGTGAGGAGTGAGAGACTAGAGAGACAAGTGACACGTGAGGAGTGAGAGACTAGAGAGACAAGTGACACGTGAGGAGTGAGAGACTAGAGAGAGAAGTGACAAGTGAGGAGTGAGAGACTAGAGAGAGAAGTGTCATGTGAGGAGTGAGAGACTAGAGAGAGAAGTGTCATGTGAGGAGTGAGAGACTAGAGAGAGAAGTGACACGTGAGGAGTGAGAGACTAGAAAGAGAAGTGACATGTGAGGAGTGAGAGACTAGAGAGACAAGTGACACGTGAGGAGTGAGAGACTAGAGAGACAAGTGACACGTGAGGAGTGAGAGACTAGAGAGACAAGTGACACGTGAGGAGTGAGAGACTAGAGAGAGAAGTGACAAGTGAGGAGTGAGAGACTAGAGAGAGAAGTGACATGTGAGGAGTGAGAGACTAGAGAGAGAAGTGACATGTGAGGAGCGAGAGACTAGAGAGACAAGTGACACGTGAGGAGTGAGAGATTAGAGAGAGAAGTAACATGTGAGGAGTGAGAGACTAGAGAGACAAGTGACACGTGAGGAGTGAGAGACTAGAGAGAGAAGTGACATGTGAGGAGTGAGAGACTAGAGAGACAAGTGACACGTGAGGAGTGAGAGACTAGAGAGAGAAGTGACATGTGAGGAGTGAGAGACTAGAGAGAGAAGTGACATGTGAGGAGTGAGAGACTAGAGAGAAGTGACATGTGAGGAGTGAGAGACTAGAGAGACAAGTGACATGTGAGGAGTGAGAAACTAGAAAGAGAAGTGACATGTGAGGAGTGAGAGATTAGAGAGAGAAGTAACACGTGAGGAGTGAGAGACTAGAGAGACAAGTGACACGTGAGGAGTGAGAGACTAGAGAGAGAAGTGACATGTGAGGAGTGAGAGACTAGAGAGACAAGTGACACGTGAGGAGTGAGAGACTAGAGAGAGAAGTGACATGTGAGGAGTGAGAGACTAGAGAGACAAGTGACACGTGAGGAGTGAGAGACTAGAGAGAGAAGTGACAAGTGAGGAGTGAGAGACTAGAGAGAGAAGTGACATGTGAGGAGTGAGAGACTAGAGAGAGAAGTGACATGTGAGGAGCGAGAGACTAGAGAGACAAGTGACACGTGAGGAGTGAGAGACTAGAGAGAAGTGACATGTGAGGAGTGAGAGACTAGAGAGACAAGTGACACGTGAGGAGTGAGAGACTAGAGAGAGAAGTGACAAGTGAGGAGTGAGAGACTAGAGAGAGAAGTGACATGTGAGGAGTGAGAGACTAGAGAGACAAGTGACACGTGAGGAGTGAGAGACTAGAGAGAGAAGTGACAAGTGAGGAGTGAGAGACTAGAGAGAGAAGTAACATGTGAGGAGTGAGAGACTAGAGAGAAGTAACATGTGAGGAGCGAGAGACTAGAGAGACAAGTGACACGTGAGGAGTGAGAGACTAGAGAGAGAAGTGACATGTGAGGAGTGAGAGACTAGAGAGACAAGTGACACGTGAGGAGTGAGAGACTAGAGAGAGAAGTGACAAGTGAGGAGTGAGAGACTAGAGAGAGAAGTGACAAGTGAGGAGTGAGAGACTAGAGAGACAAGTGACAAGTGAGGAGTGAGAGACTAGAGAGAGAAGTGACATGTGAGGAGTGAGAGACTAGAGAGAAGTGACATGTGAGGAGTGAGAGACTAGAGAGAGAAGTGACATGTGAGGAGTGAGAGACTAGAGAGAGAAGTGACACGTGAGGAGTGAGAGACTAGAGAGAGAAGTGACATGTGAGGAGTGAGAGACTAGAGAGACAAGTGACAAGTGAGGAGTGAGAGACTAGAGAGAGAAGTGACATGTGAGGAGTGAGAGACTAGAGAGAAGTGACATGTGAGGAGTGAGAGACTAGAGAGAAGTGACATGTGAGGAGTGAGAAACTAGAAAGAGAAGTGACATGTGAGGAGTGAGAGATTAGAGAGAGAAGTAACATGTGAGGAGTGAGCGACTAGAGAGACAAGTAACATGTGAGGAGTGAGAGACTAGAGAGAAGTGACATGTGAGGAGTGAGAGATTAGAGAGAAGTGACATGTGAGGAGTGAGAGATTAGAGAGAGAAGTAACATGTGAGGAGTGAGAGACTAGAGAGAGAAGTGACACGTGAGGAGTGAGAGACTAGAGAGAGAAGTGACACGTGAGGAGTGAGAGACTAGAGAGAGAAGTGACATGTGAGGAGTGAGAGATTAGAGAGAGAAGTAACATGTGAGGAGTGAGAGACTAGAGAGAGAAGTAACATGTAAAGAGTGAGAGACTAGAGAGAGAAGTGACATGTGAGGAGTGAGAGACTAGAGAGAGAAGTGACATGTGAGGAGTGAGAGACTAGAGAGACAAGTGACACGTGAGGAGTGAGAGACTAGAGAGACAAGTGACACGTGAGGAGTGAGAGACTAGAGAGAGAAGTGACATGTGAGGAGTGAGAGACTAGAAAGAGAAGTGACATGTAAGGAGTGAGAGACTAGAGAGAGAAGTGACATGTGAGGAGTGAGAGACTAGAGAGACAAGTGACACGTGAGGAGTGAGAGACTAGAGAGAGAAGTGACATGTGAGGAGTGAGAGACTAGAGAGACAAGTGACACGTGAGGAGTGAGAGACTAGAGAGACAAGTGACACGTGAGGAGTGAGAGACTAGAGAGAGAAGTGACAAGTGAGGAGTGAGAGACTAGAGAGAGAAGTGTCATGTGAGGAGTGAGAGACTAGAGAGAGAAGTGTCATGTGAGGAGTGAGAGACTAGAGAGAAGTGACATGTGAGGAGTGAGAGACTAGAGAGACAAGTGACATGTGAGGAGTGAGAAACTAGAAAGAGAAGTGACATGTGAGGAGTGAGAGATTAGAGAGAGAAGTAACATGTGAGGAGTGAGAGACTAGAGAGACAAGTGACACGTGAGGAGTGAGAGACTAGAGAGAGAAGTGACATGTGAGGAGTGAGAGACTAGAGAGACAAGTGACACGTGAGGAGTGAGAGACTAGAGAGAGAAGTGACATGTGAGGAGTGAGAGACTAGAGAGAGAAGTGACATGTGAGGAGTGAGAGACTAGAGAGACAAGTGACACGTGAGGAGTGAGAGACTAGAGAGAGAAGTGACATGTGAGGAGTGAGAGACTAGAGAGAGAAGTGACATGTGAGGAGTGAGAGACTAGAGAGAAGTGACATGTGAGGAGTGAGAGACTAGAGAGACAAGTGACATGTGAGGAGTGAGAAACTAGAAAGAGAAGTGACATGTGAGGAGTGAGAGATTAGAGAGAGAAGTAACACGTGAGGAGTGAGAGACTAGAGAGACAAGTGACACGTGAGGAGTGAGAGACTAGAGAGAGAAGTGACATGTGAGGAGTGAGAGACTAGAGAGACAAGTGACACGTGAGGAGTGAGAGACTAGAGAGAGAAGTGACATGTGAGGAGTGAGAGACTAGAGAGACAAGTGACACGTGAGGAGTGAGAGACTAGAGAGAGAAGTGACAAGTGAGGAGTGAGAGACTAGAGAGAGAAGTGACATGTGAGGAGTGAGAGACTAGAGAGAGAAGTGACATGTGAGGAGCGAGAGACTAGAGAGACAAGTGACACGTGAGGAGTGAGAGACTAGAGAGAAGTGACATGTGAGGAGTGAGAGACTAGAGAGACAAGTGACACGTGAGGAGTGAGAGACTAGAGAGAGAAGTGACAAGTGAGGAGTGAGAGACTAGAGAGAGAAGTGACATGTGAGGAGTGAGAGACTAGAGAGACAAGTGACACGTGAGGAGTGAGAGACTAGAGAGAGAAGTGACAAGTGAGGAGTGAGAGACTAGAGAGAGAAGTAACATGTGAGGAGTGAGAGACTAGAGAGAAGTAACATGTGAGGAGCGAGAGACTAGAGAGACAAGTGACACGTGAGGAGTGAGAGACTAGAGAGAGAAGTGACATGTGAGGAGTGAGAGACTAGAGAGACAAGTGACACGTGAGGAGTGAGAGACTAGAGAGAGAAGTGACAAGTGAGGAGTGAGAGACTAGAGAGAGAAGTGACAAGTGAGGAGTGAGAGACTAGAGAGACAAGTGACAAGTGAGGAGTGAGAGACTAGAGAGAGAAGTGACATGTGAGGAGTGAGAGACTAGAGAGAAGTGACATGTGAGGAGTGAGAGACTAGAGAGAGAAGTGACATGTGAGGAGTGAGAGACTAGAGAGAGAAGTGACACGTGAGGAGTGAGAGACTAGAGAGAGAAGTGACATGTGAGGAGTGAGAGACTAGAGAGACAAGTGACAAGTGAGGAGTGAGAGACTAGAGAGAGAAGTGACATGTGAGGAGTGAGAGACTAGAGAGAAGTGACATGTGAGGAGTGAGAGACTAGAGAGAAGTGACATGTGAGGAGTGAGAAACTAGAAAGAGAAGTGACATGTGAGGAGTGAGAGATTAGAGAGAGAAGTAACATGTGAGGAGTGAGCGACTAGAGAGACAAGTAACATGTGAGGAGTGAGAGACTAGAGAGAGAAGTGACATGTGAGGAGTGAGAGACTAGAGAGAGAAGTGACATGTGAGGAGTGAGAAACTAGAAAGAGAAGTGACATGTGAGGAGTGAGAGATTAGAGAGAGAAGTAACATGTGAGGAGTGAGCGACTAGAAACACAAGTAACATGTGAGGAGTGAGAGACTAGAGAGAAAAGTGACATGTGAGGAGTGAGAGACTAGAGAGAGAAGTGACATGTGAGGAGTGAGAGACTAGAGAGAGAAGTGACATGTGAGGAGTGAGAGACTAGAGAGAGAAGTGACACGTGAGGAGTGAGAGACTAGAGAGAGAAGTGACATGTGAGGAGTGAGCGACTAGAAACACAAGTAACATGTGAGGAGTGAGAGACTAGAGAGAGAAGTGACATGTGAGGAGTGAGAGACTAGAGAGAGAAGTGACATGTGAGGAGTGAGAAACTAGAAAGAGAAGTGACATATGAGGAGTGAGAGACTAGAGAGAGAAGTGACATGTGAGGAGTGAGAGATCAGAGAGAGAAGTAACATGTGAGGAGTGAGAGACTAGAGAGAGAAGTAACATGTGAGGAGTGAGAGACTAGAGAGAGAAGTGACATGTGAGGAGTGAGAGACTAGAGAGAGAACTAACATGAGAAGAGTGAGAGACTAGAGAGAGAAGTGACATGTGAGGAGTGAGAGACTAGAGAGAGAAGTGACATGTGAGGAGTGAGAGACTAGAGAGAGAAGTGACATGTGAGGAGTAAGAGATTAGAGAGAGAAGTGAAATGTGAGGAGTGAGAGACTAGAGAGAGAACTAACATGAGAAGAGTGAGAGACTAGAGAGAGAAGTGACATGTGAGGAGTGAGAAACTAGAAAGAGAAGTGACATGTGAGGAGTGAGAGATTAGAGAGAGAAGTAACATGTGAGGAGTTAGAGACTAGAGAGAGAAGTAATATGTGAGGAGTGAGACACTAGAATGAGAAGTGACATGTGAGGAGTGAGAGACTAGAGAGAGAAGTGACATGTGAGGAGTGAGAGATTAGAGAGAGAAGTAACATGTGAGGAGTGAGAGACTAGAGAGAGAAGTAACATGTGAGGAGTGAGAGACTAGAGAGAGAAGTAATATGTGAGGAGTGAGAGACTAGAAAGAGAAGTGACATATGAGGAGTGAGAGACTAGAGAGAGAAGTGACATGTGAGGAGTGAGAGATTAGAGAGAGAAGTAACATGTGAGGAGTGAGAGACTAGAGAGAGAAGTAACATGTGAGGAGTGAGAGACTAGAGAGAGAAGTGACATGTGAGGAGTGAGAGACTAGAGAGAGAACTAACATGAGAAGAGTGAGAGACTAGAGAGAGAAGTGACATGTGAGGAGTGAGAGACTAGAGAGAGAAGTGACATGTGAGGAGTGAGAGATTAGAGAGAGAAGTGACATGTGAGGAGTGAGAGACTAGAGAGAGAACTGACATGTGAGGAGTGAGAGACTAGAGAGAGAAGTGACATGTGAGGAGTGAGCAACTAGAGAGACAAGTAAAATGTGAGGAGTGAGAGACTAGAGAGAGAAGTGACATGTGAGGAGTGAGAGACTAGAGAGAAAAGTAACACATGAGGAGTAAGAGATTGGAGTAAGAGATAACACATGAGGAGATAGAAATTGGATAAAGAGATAACACATGAGGAGATAGAGATTGGATAAAGAGATAGCACATGAGGAGATAGAGATTGGATAAAGAGATAACACATGAGGAGTGAGAGATTGGGTAAAGAGATAACACATCAGGAGATAGAAATTGGATAAAGAGATAACACATGAGGAGTGAGAGATTGGAGAAAGAGATAACACATGAGGAGATAAAAATTGGATAAAGTGATAACACATGAGGAGTGAGAGATTGCATAACGAGATAACACATGAGGAGTGAGAGATTGGATAAAGAGATAACACATGAGGAGTGAGAGATTGGATAAAGAGATAACACATGAGGAGTGAGAGATTGGATAACGAGATAACACATGAGGAGTGAGAGATTGGATAAAGAGATAACACATGAGGAGATAGAGCTTGGATAAAGAGATAACACATGAGGAGTGAGAGATTGGATAACGAGATAACACATGAGGAGATAGAGATTGGATAAAGAGATAACACATGAGGAGTGAGAGATTGGATTAAGTGATAACACATGAGGAGATAGAGATTGGATAAAGAGATAACATATGAGGAGTGAGAGGTTGGATAAAGTGATAACACATGAGGAGATAGAGATTGGATAAAGAGATAACACATGAGGAGTGAGAGATTGGATAAAGAGATAACACATGAGGAGTGAGAGATTGGATAAAGATATAACACATGAGGAGATAGAGATTGGATAAAGAGATAACACATGAGGAGATAGAGATTGGATAAAGAGATAACACATGAGGAGTGAGAGATTGGATAAAGTGATAACACATGAGGAGATAGAGATTGGATAAAGTGATAACACATGAGGAGTGAGAGATTGGATAAAGTGATAACACATGAGGAGATAGAGATTGGATAAAGAGATAACACATGAGGAGTGAGAGATTGGATAAAGTGATAACACATGAGGAGTGAGAGATTGGATAAAGTGATAACACATGAGGAGATAGAGATTGGATAAAGAGATAACACATGAGGAGTGAGGGATTGGATAAAATGATAAAACATGAGGAGTGAGAGATTAGATAAAGAGATAACACATGAGGATTGAGATATAAGAGAAAGAGATAACACATGAGGAGATAGAGATTGGATAAAGAGATAACACATGATGAGTGAGAGATTGGATAAGGAGATAACACATGAGGGGTGAGAGATTAGAGTAAGAAATAACAAATGAGGAGTGAGAGATTGGATAAAGAAATAACACATGAGGAGATAGAGATTGGATAAAGTGATAAACCCATGAGAGATTGGATAAAGTGATAACACAGGAGGAGCTAGAGATTGGATAAAGAGACGACACATGAGGAGATAGAGATTGGATAAAGAGATAGCACATAAGGGGTGAGAGATTGGATAAAGAGATAACACATGAGGAGTGAGAGATTAGAATAAGAGATAATACACGAGGAGTGAGAGATTGGATAAAGAGATAACACATGAGGAGTGAGAGATTGGAGTAAGAGATAAATCATGAGGAGTGAGAGATTAGTGTAAGAGATAACATTTGAGGAGTAAGAGATTGGATAAAGAGATAACACATGAGGAGTGAGAGATCAGAGTAAGAAATAACACACGAGGAGTGAGAGATTGGATAAAAAGATAACACATGAGGAGTGAGAGATTGGAGAAAGAGATAACACATGAGGAGATAAAAATTGGATAAAGTGATAACACATGAGGAGTGAGAGATTGGATAAAGTGATAACACATGAGGAGATAGAGATTGGATAAAGAGATAACACATGAGGAGATAGAGATTGGATAAAGAGATAGCACATGAGGTGTGAGAGATTGGATAAAGAGATAACACACGAGGAGTGAAAGATTAGAATAAGAGATAATACACGAGGAGTGAGAGATTGGATAAAGAGATAACACATGAGGAGTGAGATATTGGATAAAGTGATAACACATGAGGAGATAGAGCTTGGATAAAGAGATAACACATGAGGAGTGAGAGATTGAATAAAGAGATAATACATGAGGAGATAGAGATTGGATAAAATGATAAAACATGAGGAGTGAGAGATTAGATAAAGAGATAACACATGAGGAGTGAGATATTGGAGAAAGAGATAACAAATGAGGAGATAGAGATTGGATAAAGAGATAACACATGAGGAGTGAGAAACTGGATCAAGAGATAACACATTTAGGAGAGAGACATTGGATAAAGAGATAACACATGAGGAGTGAGAGATTGGATAAAGAGATAACACATGAGGAGTGAGGGATTGGATAAAATGATAAAACATGAGGAGTGAGAGATTAGATAAAGAGATAACACATGAGGATTGAGATATAAGAGAAAGAGATAACACATGAGGAGATAGAGATTGGATAAAGAGATAACACATGAGGACTGAGAGATTGGATAAGGAGATAACACATGAGGGGTGAGAGATTAGAGTAAGAAATAACAAATGAGGAGTGAGAGATTAGAGTAAGAAATAACAAATGAGGAGATAGAGATTGGATAAGTGATAAACCCATGAGAGATTGGATAAAGTGATAACACAGGAGGCGTTAGAGATTGGATAAAGAGACGACACATGAGGAGATAGAGATTGGATAAAGAGATAGCACATAAGGGGTGAGAGATTGGATAAAGAGATAACACATGAGGAGTGAGAGATTAGAATAAGAGATAATACACGAGGAGTGAGAGATTGGATAAAGTGATAACACATGAGGAGATAGAGATTGAATAAAGAGATAACACATGAGGAGTGAGAGATTGGAGTAAGAGATAACACATGAGAAGATAGAGATTGGATAAAGAGATAACACATGAGGAGTGAGAGATTGGATAAAGAGATATCACATGATGAGTGAGAGATTGGATAAAGAGATAACACATGAGGAGATAGAGATTGGATAAAGAGATAACACATGAGGAGTGAGAGATTGGATAAAGAGATAACACATGAGGAGTGAGAGATTGGATAAAGAGATAACACATGAGGAGATAGAGATTGCATAAAGAGATAACACATGAGGAGTGAGAGATTGGATAAAGAGATAACACATGAGGAGTGAGAGATTAGAGTAAGGGATAACACATGAGGAGTGAGAGATTAGAGTAAGAGATAACACATGAGGAGTGAGAGATTAGAGTAAGAGATAACACATGAGGAGTGAGAGATTGGATAAAGAGATAACACATGAGGAGTGAGCGATTAGAGTAAGAGATAACACATGAGGAGTGAGAGATTGGATAAAGAGATAACACATGAGGAGTGAGAGATTAGAGTAAGAGATAGCACATGAGTAGTGAGAGATTAGAGTAAGAGATAACACATGAGGAGTGAGAGATTAGAGTAAGAGATAACACATGAGGAGTGAGAGATTGGATAAAGAGATAACGCATGAGGAGTGAGAGATTGGATAAAGAGATAACACATGAGGAGTGAGAGATTGGGTAAAGAGATAACACATGAGGAGTGAGAGATTGGGTAAAGAGATAACACATGAGGAGTGAGAGATTGGATAAACAGATAACATATGAGGAGTGAGAGATTGGATAAAGAGATAACACATGAGGAGTGAGAGATTGGATAAAGAGATAACACATGAGGAGTGAGAGATTAGAGTAAGAGATAACACATGAGGAGTGAGAGATTAGAGTAAGGGATAACACATGAGGAGTGAGAGATTAGAGTAAGAGATAACACATGAGGAGTGAGAGATTGGATAAAGAGATAACACATGAGGAGTGAGCGATTAGAGTAAGAGATAGCACATGAGTAGTGAGAGATTAGAGTAAGAGATAACACATGAGGAGTGAGAGATTAGAGTAAGAGATAACACATGAGGAGTGAGAGATTGGATAAAGAGATAACGCATGAGGAGTGAGAGATTGGATAAAGAGATAACACATGAGGAGTGAGAGATTGGGTAAAGAGATAACACATGAGGAGTGAGAGATTGGGTAAAGAGATAACACATGAGGAGTGAGAGATTGGATAAACAGATAACATATGAGGAGTGAGAGATTGGATAAAGAGATAACACATGAGGAGTGAGAGATTGGATAAAGAGATAACACATGAGGAGTGAGAGATTAGAGTAAGAGATAACACATGAGGAGTGAGAGATTAGAGTAAGAGATAACACATGAGGAGTGAGAGATTAGAGTAAGAGATAACACATGAGGAGTGAGAGATTGGATAAAGAGATAACACATGAGGAGTGAGAGATTGGATAAAGAGAGAACACATGAGGAGTGAGAGATTAGAGTAAGGGATAACACATGAGGAGTGAGAGATTAGAGTAAGAGACAACACATGAGGAGTGAGAGATTGGATAAAGAGATAACACATGAGGAGTGAGCGATTAGAGTAAGAGATAACACATGAGGAGTGAGAGATTAGAGTAAGAGATAACACATGAGGAGTGAGAGATTGGATAAAGAGATAACACATGAGGAGTGAGCGATTAGAGTAAGAGATAGCACATGAGTAATGAGAGATTGGATAAAGAGATAACACATGAGGAGTGAGAGATTAGAGTAAGAGATAACACATGAGGAGTGAGAGATTAGAGTAAGAGATAACACATGAGGAGTGAGAGATTAGAGTAAGAGATAGCACATGAGTAATGAGAGATTAGAGTAAGAGATAACACATGAGGAGTGAGAGATTGGATAAAGAGATATAACATGAGGAGATAGAGATTGGATAAAGAGATAACACATGAGGAGTGAGAGATTGGATAAAGAGATAAAACATGAGGAGATAGAGATTGGATAAAGAGATAACACATGAGGAGTGAGAGATTGGATAAAGAGATAACACATGAGGAGTGAGAGATTAGAGTAAGAGATAACACATGAGGAGTGAGAGATTAGAGTAAGAGATAACACATGAGGAGTGAGAGATTAGAGTAAGAGATAGCACATGAGTAATGAGAGATTGGATAAAGAGATAACACATGAGGAGTGAGAGATTAGAGTAAGGGATAACACATGAGGAGTGAGAGATTAGAGTAAGAGATAACACATGAGGAGTGAGAGATTAGAGTAAGAGATAGCACATGAGTAATGAGAGATTGGATAAAGAGATAACACATGAGGAGTGAGAGATTAGAGTAAGGGATAACACATGAGGAGTGAGAGATTAGAGTAAGAGATAACACATGAGGAGTGAGAGATTAGAGTAAGAGATAGCACATTAGTAATGAGAGATTAGAGTAAGAGATAACACATGAGGAGTGAGAGATTGGATAAAGAGATATAACATGAGGAGATAGAGATTGGATAAAGAGATAACACATGAGGAGTGAGAGATTGGATAAAGAGATAAAACATGAGGAGATAGAGATTGGATAAAGAGATAACACATGAGGAGTGAGAGATTGGATAAAGAGATGACACATGAGGAGTGAGAGATTAGAGTAAGAGATAACACATGAGGAGTGAGAGATTAGAGTAAGAGATAACACATGAGGAGTGAGAGATTAGAGTAAGAGATAGCACATGAGTAATGAGAGATTGGATAAAGAGATAACACATGAGGAGTGAGAGATTAGAGTAAGGGATAACACATGAGGAGTGAGAGATTAGAGTAAGAGATAACACATGAGGAGTGAGAGATTAGAGTAAGAGATAGCACATGAGGAGTGAGAGATTGGATAAAGAGATAACACATGAGGAGTGAGCGATTAGAGTAAGAGATAACACATGAGGAGTGAGAGATTAGAGTAAGAGATAACACATGAGGAGTGAGAGATTGGATAAAGAGATAACACATGAGGAGTGAGCGATTAGAGTAAGAGATAGCACATGAGTAATGAGAGATTGGATAAAGAGATAACACATGAGGAGTGAGAGATTAGAGTAAGAGATAACACATGAGGAGTGAGAGATTAGAGTAAGAGATAACACATGAGGAGTGAGAGATTAGAGTAAGAGATAGCACATGAGTAATGAGAGATTAGAGTAAGAGATAACACATGAGGAGTGAGAGATTGGATAAAGAGATATAACATGAGGAGATAGAGATTGGATAAAGAGATAACACATGAGGAGTGAGAGATTGGATAAAGAGATAACACATGAGGAGATAGAGATTGGATAAAGAGATAACACATGAGGAGTGAGAGATTGGATAAAGAGATGACACATGAGGAGTGAGAGATTAGAGTAAGAGATAACACATGAGGAGTGAGAGATTAGAGTAAGAGATAACACATGAGGAGTGAGAGATTAGAGTAAGAGATAACACATGAGTAATGAGAGATTGGATAAAGAGATAACACATGAGGAGTGAGAGATTAGAGTAAGGGATAACACATGAGGAGTGAGAGATTAGAGTAAGAGATAACACATGAGGAGTGAGAGATTAGAGTAAGAGATAGCACATGAGTAATGAGAGATTGGATAAAGAGATAACACATGAGGAGTGAGAGATTAGAGTAAGGGATAACACATGAGGAGTGAGAGATTAGAGTAAGAGATAACACATGAGGAGTGAGAGATTAGAGTAAGAGATAGCACATTAGTAATGAGAGATTAGAGTAAGAGATAACACATGAGGAGTGAGAGATTGGATAAAGAGATATAACATGAGGAGATAGAGATTGGATAAAGAGATAACACATGAGGAGTGAGAGATTGGATAAAGAGATAAAACATGAGGAGATAGAGATTGGATAAAGAGATAACACATGAGGAGTGAGAGATTGGATAAAGAGATGACACATGAGGAGTGAGAGATTAGAGTAAGAGATAACACATGAGGAGTGAGAGATTAGAGTAAGAGATAACACATGAGGAGTGAGAGATTAGAGTAAGAGATAGCACATGAGTAGTGAGAGATTGGATAAAGAGATAACACATGAGGAGTGAGAGATTAGAGTAAGGGATAACACATGAGGAGTGAGAGATTAGAGTAAGAGATAACACATGAGGAGTGAGAGATTAGAGTAAGAGATAGCACATGAGTAATGAGAGATTGGATAAAGAGATAACACATGAGGAGTGAGAGATTAGAGTAAGGGATAACACATGAGGAGTGAGAGATTAGAGTAAGAGATAACACATGAGGAGTGAGAGATTAGAGTAAGAGATAGCACATGAGTAATGAGAGATTGGATAAAGAGATAACACATGAGGGTATAGAGATTGGATAAAGAGATAACACATGAGGTGTTAGAGATTGGATAAAGAGATAACACATGAGGAGTGAGAGATTAGAGTAAGTGATAACACATGAGCAGTGAGAGATTAGAGTAAGAGATAACACATGAGGAGTGAGAGATTAGAGTAAGAGATAGCACATGAGTAATGAGAGATTGGATAAAGAGATAACACATGAGGAGTGAGAGATTGGATAAAGAGAGAACACATGAGGAGTGAGAGATTAGAGTAAGGGATAACACATGAGGAGTGAGAGATTAGAGTAAGAGACAACACATGAGGAGTGAGAGATTAGAGTAAGAGATAACACATGAGGAGGGAGAGATTGGATAAAGAGATAACACATGAGGAGTGAGCGATTAGAGTAAGAGATAACACATGAGGAGTGAGAGATTAGAGTAAGAGATAACACATGAGGAGTGAGAGATTGGATAAAGAGATAACACATGAGGAGTGAGCGATTAGAGTAAGAGATAGCACATGAGTAATGAGAGATTGGATAAAGAGATAACACATGAGGAGTGAGAGATTAGAGTAAGAGATAACACATGAGGAGTGAGAGATTAGAGTAAGAGATAACACATGAGGAGTGAGAGATTAGAGTAAGAGATAGCACATGAGTAATGAGAGATTGGATAAAGAGATAACACATGAGGAGTGAGAGATTAGAGTAAGGGATAACACATGAGGAGTGAGAGATTAGAGTAAGAGATAACACATGAGGAGTGAGAGATTGGATAAAGAGATATAACATGAGGAGATAGAGATTGGATAAAGAGATAACACATGAGGAGTGAGAGATTGGATAAAGAGATAAAACATGAGGAGATAGAGATTGGATAAAGAGATAACACATGAGGAGTGAGAGATTGGATAAAGAGATAACACATGAGGAGTGAGAGATTAGAGTAAGAGATAACACATGAGGAGTGAGAGATTAGAGTAAGAGATAACACATGAGGAGTGAGAGATTAGAGTAAGAGATAGCACATGAGTAATGAGAGATTGGATAAAGAGATAACATATGAGGAGTGAGAGATTAGAGTAAGGGATAACACATGAGGAGTGAGAGATTAGAGTAAGAGATAACACATGAGGAGTGAGAGATTAGAGTAAGAGATAGCACATGAGTAATGAGAGATTGGATAAAGAGATAACACATGAGGAGTGAGAGATTAGAGTAAGGGATAACACATGAGGAGTGAGAGATTAGAGTAAGAGATAACACATGAGGAGTGAGAGATTAGAGTAAGAGATAGCACATGAGTAATGAGAGATTGGATAAAGAGATAACACATGAGGGTATAGAGATTGGATAAAGAGATAACACATGAGGTGTTAGAGATTGGATAAAGAGATAACACATGAGGAGTGAGAGATTAGAGTAAGTGATAACACATGAGCAGTGAGAGATTAGAGTAAGAGATAACACATGAGGAGTGAGAGATTAGAGTAAGAGATAGCACATGAGTAATGAGAGATTAGATAAAGAGATAACACATGAGGAGTGAGAGATTAGAGTAAGGGATAACACATGAGGAGTGAGAGATTAGAGTAAGAGATAACACATGAGGAGTGAGAGATTAGAGTAAGAGATAACACATGAGGAGTGAGAGATTGGATAAAGAGATATAACATGAGGAGATAGAGATTGGATAAAGAGATAACACATGAGGAGTGAGAGATTGGATAAAGAGATAAAACATGAGGAGATAGAGATTGGATAAAGAGATAACACATGAGGAGTGAGAGATTGGATAAAGAGATAACACATGAGGAGTGAGAGATTGGATAAAGAGATAACAAACATGAGGAGTGAGAGATTAGAGTAAGGGATAACACATGAGGAGTGAGAGATTAGAGTAAGAGATAACACATGAGGAGTGAGAGATTGGATAAAGAGATAACACATGAGGAGTGAGCGATTAGAGTAAGAGATAGCACATGAGGAGTGAGAGATTAGAGTAAGAGATAACACATGAGGAGTGAGAGATTAGAGTAAGAGATAACACATGAGGAGTGAGAGATTGGATAAAGATATACTACATGAGGAGATAGAGTTTGGATAAAGAGATAACATATGAGGAGTGAGAGATTAGAGTAAGAGATAACACATGAGGAGTGAGAGATTGGATAAATAGATAACACATGAGGAGTGAGAGATTGGATAAAGATATAATACATGAGGAGATAGAGTTTGGATAAAGAGATAACACATGAGGAGTGAGAGATTGGGTAAAGAGATAACACATGAGGAGTGAGAGATTGGGTAAAGAGATAACACATGAGGAGTGAGAGATTGGATACAGAGATAACACATGAGGAGTGAGAGATTGGATAAACAGATAACATATGAGGAGTGAGAGATTGGATACAGTGATAACACATGAGGATATAGAGATTGGATAAAGAGATAACACATGAGGAGTGAGAGATTAGAGTAAGAGATAACACATGAGGAGTGAGAGATTAGAGTAAGAGATAACACATGAGGAGTGAGAGATTAGAGTAAGAGATAGCACATGAGTAGTGAGAGATTGGATAAAGAGATAACACATGAGGAGTGAGCGATTGGATAAAGAGATAATACATGAGGAGCGAGAGATTAGAGTAAGAGATAGCACATGAGTAGTGAGAGATTAGAGTAAGAGATAACACATGAGGAGTGAGAGATTAGAGTAAGAGATAACACATGAGGAGTGAGAGATTGGTTAAAGAGATAACACATGAGGAGTGAGAGATTAGAGTAAGAGATAACACACTAGGATATAGAGATTGGATAAAGAGATAACACATGAGGAGGGAGAGATTGGATAAAGAGATAACACATGAGGAGCGAGAGATTAGAGTAAGAGATAACACATGAGGAGTGAGAGATTAGAGTAAGAGATAACACATGAGGAGTGAGAGATTGGATAAAGAGATAACCCATGAGGAGATAGAGATTGGAGAAAGAGATAACACAAGAAGAGTGAGAGATTGAATAAGGAGATAACACATGAGGAGTGAGAGATTGGATAAAGAGATAACACATGAGGAGTGAGAGATGGATAAAGAGATAACACATGAGGAGTGAGAGATTGGATAAAGAGATAACACATGAGGAGTGAGAGATTGGATAAAGAGATAACACATGAGGAGATAGAGATTGGATAAAGAGATAACACATGAGGAGTGAGAGATTGGATAAAGAGATAACACATGAGGTGTTAGAGATTGGATAAAGAGATAACACATGAGGAGTGAGAGATTAGAGTAAGAGATAACACATGAGGAGTGAGAGATTGGATAAAGAGATAACACATGAGGAGTGAGAGATTAGAGTAAGAGATAACACATGAGGAGTGAGAGATTGGATAAAGAGATAACACATGAGGAGTGAGAGATTAGAGTAAGAGATAACACATGAGGAGTGAGAGATTGGATAAAGAGATAACACATGAAGAGTGAGAGATTGGATAAAGAGATAACACATGAGGAGTGAGAGATTAGAGTAAGAGATAACACATGAGGAGTGAGAGATTAGAGTAAGAGATAACACATGAGGAGTGAGAGATTAGAGTAAGAGATAACACATGAGGAGTGAGAGATTGGATAAAGAGATAACATATGAGGAGTGAGAGATTAGAGTAAGAGATAACACATGAGGAGTGAGAGATTAGAGTAAGAGATAACACATGAGGAGTGAGAGATTAGAGTAAGAGATAACACATGAGGAGTGAGAGATTAGAGTAAGAGATAGCACATGAGTAGTGAGAGATTGGATAAAGAGATAACACATGAGGAGTGAGCGATTGGATAAAGAGATAATACATGAGGAGCGAGAGATTAGAGTAAGAGATAGCACATGAGTAGTGAGAGATTAGAGTAAGAGATAACACATGAGGAGTGAGAGATTAGAGTAAGAGATAACACATGAGGAGTGAGAGATTGGTTAAAGAGATAACACATGAGGAGTGAGAGATTAGAGTAAGAGATAACACACTAGGATATAGAGATTGGATAAAGAGATAACACATGAGGAGGGAGAGATTGGATAAAGAGATAACACATGAGGAGCGAGAGATTAGAGTAAGAGATAACACATGAGGAGTGAGAGATTAGAGTAAGAGATAACACATGAGGAGTGAGAGATTGGATAAAGAGATAACCCATGAGGAGATAGAGATTGGAGAAAGAGATAACACAAGAAGAGTGAGAGATTGAATAAGGAGATAACACATGAGGAGTGAGAGATTGGATAAAGAGATAACACATGAGGAGTGAGAGATGGATAAAGAGATAACACATGAGGAGTGAGAGATTGGATAAAGAGATAACACATGAGGAGTGAGAGATTGGATAAAGAGATAACACATGAGGAGATAGAGATTGGATAAAGAGATAACACATGAGGAGTGAGAGATTGGATAAAGAGATAACACATGAGGTGTTAGAGATTGGATAAAGAGATAACACATGAGGAGTGAGAGATTAGAGTAAGAGATAACACATGAGGAGTGAGAGATTAGAGTAAGAGATAGCACATGAGGAGTGAGAGATTGGATAAAGAGATAACACATGAGGAGTGAGAGATTAGAGTAAGAGATAACACATGAGGAGTGAGAGATTAGAGTAAGAGATGACACATGAGGAGATAGAAATTGGAGAAAGAGATAACACAAGAAGAGTGAGAGATTGAATAAGGAGATAACACATGAGGAGTGAGAGATTGGATAAAGAGATAACACATGAGGAGTGAGAGATGGATAAAGAGATAACACATGAGGAGTGAGAGATTGGATAAAGAGATAACACATGAGGAGTGAGAGATTGGATAAAGAGATAACACATGAGGAGATAGAGATTGGATAAAGAGATAACACATGAGGAGTGAGAGATTGGATAAAGAGATAACACATGAGGTGTTAGAGATTGGATAAAGAGATAACACATGAGGAGTGAGAGATTAGAGTAAGAGATAACACATGAGGAGTGAGAGATTAGAGTAAGAGATAGCACATGAGTAATGAGAGATTGGATAAAGAGATAACACATGAGGAGTGAGAGATTAGAGTAAGAGATAACACATGAGGAGTGAGAGATGGATAAAGAGATAACACATGAGGAGTGAGAGATTGGATAAAGAGATAACACATGAGGAGTGAGAGATTGGATAAAGAGATAACACATGAGGAGATAGAGATTGGATAAAGAGATAACACATGAGGAGTGAGAGATTGGATAAAGAGATAACACATGAGGTGTTAGAGATTGGATAAAGAGATAACACATGAGGAGTGAGAGATTAGAGTAAGAGATAACACATGAGGAGTGAGAGATTAGAGTAAGAGATAACACATGAGGAGTGAGAGATTGGATAAAGAGATAACACATGAGGAGTGAGAGATTAGAGTAAGAGATAACACATGAGGAGTGAGAGATTGGATAAAGAGATAACACATGAAGAGTGAGAGATTGGATAAAGAGATAACACATGAGGAGTGAGAGATTAGAGTAAGAGATAACACATGAGGAGTGAGAGATTGGATAAAGAGATAACACATGAGGAGTGAGAGATTAGAGTAAGAGATAACACCTGAGGAGTGAGAGATTGGATAAAGAGATAACACATGAGGAGTGAGAGATTGGATAAAGAGATAACACATGAGGAGTGAGAGATTAGAGTAAGTGATAACACATGAGGAGTGAGAGATTGGATAAAGAGATAACACATGAGGAGTGAGAGATTGGATAAAGAGATAACACATGAGGAGTGAGAGATTAGAGTAAGTGATAACACATGAGGAGTGAGAGATTGGATAAAGAGATAACACATGAGGTGTTAGAGATTGGATAAAGAGATAGCACATGAGGAGATAGAGATTAGAGTAAGAGATAACACATGAGGAGTGAGAGATTGGATAAAGAGATAACACATGAGGAGTGAGCGATTAGAGTAAGAGATAACACATGAGGAGTGAGAGATTGGATAAAGAGATAACACATGAGGAGTGAGAGATTGGATAAAGAGATAACACATGAGGAGTGAGAGATTGGATAAAGAGATAACACGTGATGAGTGAGAGATTAGAGTAAGAGATAACATATGAGGAGTGAGAGCCTGGATAAACAGATTATGCACAAGTAGTGACATACTAGAAATGTAATGTGTGAGGGCTGAGTGTGCAGAGGAAACGTATCATGAGAAATGTTCTAGTATTTCTCATGTTAGAAGTGCTGAGATAATGCTGGAAGGGCTATGCTTACTCAGAGGTCACAATGTATAGTAGATAAAGAGATGCGATTCACTTGCATCCGTTAGTAACGCCTACCCATGGGAATTGAGAGCCCAGATGGTAAATATATGAAGAATGTCCAGAAACTTCTTATGAAATTGAGTGGGAGTGCAAGTGGCCAGGTTGAATGTGTGAGACCAAGCCAATGGCTGCACATATTCAGGAGGCATATGGGTGCAGTGCTATACAATGGAGTATAAATGTGCACATATATCTATATCTATATATCTATCCAACTATCTAGATGTACCCACTTTTTTACTTGTATGCTGCTGTAGTGATTGTACTTGTACAGTGATGACTTAAAGTAAATAGCATTTTAGTTATTTTGTGGATATGTGAATACAGCAATGTTATGAATATAACCAATACTGTTATAATATACATTTACAGTGTGACTCCTATGTTAATATGATCCAATGAGCTATAGCTACTTCAAACTTGCAGCTTTTATTAAAATAGGAATCATGCAGCAAAACTAATATTTTACCGGTTTTGACAAATAACTAGTTATAACTACAGAAATAGGCACATCATAACCTTTCAGATTGGGATATTAATAGCTGCTTTGTAATGGGAGGAGTGAAAAGAGGATGCTTAGTGAAAACTGTGATGGGGATCACACCTAGTGTTGTACTTACTACACACTCTTAAGATAAAATTTCCTGGTTGTGATGGCCTGTGATGGGATGAAAAGTTACAAAGGTAGCATAGCTTAGGCAATACCTTCAAGGGCTGTAGTATATGTCTGTGATGTATGACAGCCCCATCTCTGGGGGGTACAATGGCTTAGTTAATCCTCCAGAGTGTTAGAGCAAGGAGCAGACTGAATAAATGGGCTCTAGCCAGGAAGTGTCCCCATGGTTAGGTGAGACCTTACCAGGTCTTGTTATCTATGGAACCTGCTCCATAAAGAGGGACATCTCCAGTTTGAAAAAAAAAGGTTCAAAAGAATAACAAATAATTGGGAGGTATCACCTAATTTGTGATAAACCTCTCACTCTTGACAGTAAAGTGTAATGGGCAAAAAACAAATGTGTTAGAGACAAGTGTAAAAATATGCTAGGAGTAAGTAAACAGAGTGTAAATATTTCAAGAGTGAGAGACTGAGTAATGTTTGAGAAGTGAGTGAGCAGACTGTGATCCAAGGGCCAGGGGCAGATTCGGTAAGGTTCCCAGGTGATGTGAGGGGCAGAAATGGCTGGTTAAATATGCAATCTTAGTGAACCTCTGGAGTGTATAACTCTAAAGAGAGAGCAAGGCTTTAACAGACAGCAGGTAATGGGATAAGATGAGAGTAAGATTTGTTTTGTATGAGTGACATATAGAAGCAGAGTGTGAGTAGTGAAAACAAGAGAGCTAAGTGGGTGAGTAAAGATTTAGGAAGAAAAAGCAAAAGAAACAGGAATCAGAGAGTTAAAGAGACACATGGAGAGGGCATGGAGAAGGAGATTGTGATCTTCACAGAAAGAGTGAGATACAGCAGAAAGTAATAGAGGGGACAGTAAGCACAAAGCAGCGAGTGGAGAGCAATGTAAAAGTGAACAGAGCAATACAGAGGGAGCACATATATTTACTATTCCATATCACACTAGTTTGCATGTAGCTCATTTTGTTCACTCTTCATCTCATACTGTACCTGGTGCTTCCCCACACTTGCAACCCGTGTACAGTGTGTATCCCCCATCCCTTCAGTGTACCTCCTCTTATGCACAGTGCTCCCCCAACTATGCAGCATACACCTTTTTACATGGTATGGATAGGAAGTTGTTCACATTACCCAGTAACATACTGCAGAAAGAAGGAGAGTGAGGTTTAGCAATTCACTAAATGCTCCCTCATTAGTTTACCTATCCCTGCAATGTACCTCCATCTTCTATCCACTCCCCATCCCTGCAGTGTACTCTCCATCTTGTACACCCCCCATCCCTGCAGTGTACTCTCCATCTTGTACACCCCCCATCCCTGCAGTGTACTCTCCATCTTGTACACCCCCCATCCCTGCAGTGTACTCTCCATCTTGTAAGCCCCCATCTCTGAAGTATCTCCATCTTGCATACATTCACCTATTTCTGCAGTGTTCCCCCATCTTGTACACACTCCCCCATCCATGCAGTGTACTCCGCCATCTTGTACACATTCTGCTGTACTTGCAGTGTACCCCCTTTTTCTGAATGTACAGTCCTCTTACCAGCTGCTGAAATGCAGGCTGCTCCAAGTCACTCTGTAATGCAAAATCACTGAGTGCTTTCCAGGGTGGCTGATATGTCTGTACCTCCACGGCAGTACCCTGCACAGCACTATCATGGCGGATGGGGCTCCCTGCAACTAGTGGTGTTCCTGTCAGACCCTGCAGGCTCTAGGAGAGAACACACAATGCAGTGTTACACAGTGTAAAGATAATTTATCACCTCACTGACCAACCCTGAGGCCTGTGCAGGCTGCATTGTGACTGCACGCATAACAGAGAGGGCAGGCTGCATTATGATCCCATCATTAATACAGACTGCAGTATATCACTAGACTCATAGAAAGGCCATAGAAACATTACAGTGTGTCTCTCCTCCTCAAGAGAGGCCTCTGTGTTATCCCCAGCCCTAAGCAGAGGCCAGAAGAGGTCGCAGTGGGATCAAATACACCCCATGTGCTGTACATAGGTCAGTAATCAGTTAAGATGGATATATAGGAAAATGCAGAGGCAGTAAGATAAGGAGTGGACAACCAGGGACAGATGTCTAAGTAAACTGGATCTAATCACGGCGAGGTACATAGGATTTGGGGAGAGAAGGAGATAATAAGGGCATTTTTAAATACCTTAAACGTTTAGTACTTTAATGTTTGACACGTCTATTTATTAAAGTGCAGGAAATGTTAAGAATATTTTGATAGAAACATCATATAATGCCACAAATATTGCAAGTTATGTGTCAAGGGTGGATGTCATTGTTAATTATAGTCAACCCTAAAAGAGAGTCAAAAGTGTGATACTATACAACAAGAGAGTCAGCAGTCACTGCAGTGTGATACTATACAACAAGAGAGTCAGCAGTCAATGTAGTGTGATACTATACAACAAGAGAGTCAGCAGTCAATGTAGTGTGATACTATACAACAAGAGAGTCAGCAGTCAATGTAGTGTGATACTATACAACAAGAGAGTCAGCAGTCAATGTAGTGTGATACTATACAACAAGGGAGTCAGAAGTCAATGCAGTGTGATACTATACAACAAATGCAGTGTGATACTATACAACAAGAGAGTCAGCAGTCAATGTAGTGTGATACTATACAACAAATGCAGTGTGATACTATACAACAGGAAAGTCAGTAGTCAATGCAGTGTAATACTATACAACAGGAAAGTCAGCAGTCAATGCAGTGTGATACTATACAACAGGAAAGTCAGTAGTCAATGCAGTGTAATACTATACAACAGGAAAGTCAGTAGTCAATGCAGTGTAATACTATACAACAGGAAAGTCAGGAGTCAATGTAGTGTGATACTATACAACAAGAGAGTCAGCAGTCAATGTAGTGTGATACCAAACAAGAGTCAGCAGTGTGATACTATACAACAAGAGAGTCAGCAGTCAATGCAGTGTGATACTATACAACAAGAGAGTCAGCAGTCAATGCAGTGTGATACTATACAACAAGGGAGTCAGCAGTCAATGCAGTGTGATACCAAAAAAGAGAGTCAGCAGTCAATGCAGTGTGATAATAAACAAGAGAGTCGGCAGTCAATGCAGTGTGATACTAAACAAGAGAGTCTGCAGTCAATGCAGTGTGATACTATACAACAAGGGAGTCAGCAGTCAATGCAGTGTGATACTATACAAGGGAGTCAGCAGTCAATGCAGTGTGATACTATACAACAAGGGAGTCAGAAGTCAATGCAGTGTGATACCAAACAAGAGAGTCAGCAGTCAGTGCAGTGTGATACTATACAACAAGGGAGTCAGAAGTCAATGCAGTGTGATACCAAACAAGAGAGTCAGCAGTCAATGCAGTGTGATACTATGCAACAAGAGAGTCAGCAGTCAATGCAGTGTGATAATAAACAAGAGACTCAGCAGTCAATGCAGTGTAATAATAAACAAGAGAGTCAGCAGTCAATGCAGTGTGATACCAAACAAGAGAGTCAGCAGTCAATGCAGTGTGATACTATACAAGGGAGTCGGCAGTCAATGCAGTGTGATAGTATGCAACAAGAGAGTCAGCAGTCAATGCAGTGTGATACTATACAAGGGAGTCAGCAGTCAATGCAGTGTGATACCAACCAAGAGAGTCAGCAGTCAATGCAGTGTGATACTATACAACAAGAGAGTCAGCAGTCAATGCAGTGTGATACCAAAAAAGAGAGTCAGCAGTCAATGTAGTGTGATACTATACAACAAGGGAGTCAGCAGTCAATGCAGTGTGATACCAAAAAAGAGAGTCAGCAGTCAATGCAGTGTGATAATAAACAAGAGAGTCGGCAGTCAATGCAGTGTGATACTAAACAAGAGAGTCTGCAGTCAATGCAGTGTGATACTATACAACAAGGGAGTCAGCAGTCAATGCAGTGTGATACTATACAAGGGAGTCAGCAGTCAATGCAGTGTGATACTATACAACAAGGGAGTCAGAAGTCAATGCAGTGTGATACCAAACAAGAGAGTCAGCAGTCAGTGCAGTGTGATACTATACAACAAGGGAGTCAGAAGTCAATGCAGTGTGATACCAAACAAGAGAGTCAGCAGTCAATGCAGTGTGATACTATGCAACAAGAGAGTCAGCAGTCAATGCAGTGTGATAATAAACAAGAGACTCAGCAGTCAATGCAGTGTAATAATAAACAAGAGAGTCAGCAGTCAATGCAGTGTGATACCAAACAAGAGAGTCAGCAGTCAATGCAGTGTGATACTATACAAGGGAGTCGGCAGTCAATGCAGTGTGATAGTATGCAACAAGAGAGTCAGCAGTCAATGCAGTGTGATACTATACAAGGGAGTCAGCAGTCAATGCAGTGTGATACCAACCAAGAGAGTCAGCAGTCAATGCAGTGTGATACTATACAACAAGAGAGTCAGCAGTCAATGCAGTGTGATACCAAAAAAGAGAGTCAGCAGTCAATGTAGTGTGATACTATACAACAAGGGAGTCAGCAGTCAATGCAGTGTGATACCAAAAAAGAGAGTCAGCAGTCAATGCAGTGTGATAATAAACAAGAGAGTCGGCAGTCAATGCAGTGTGATACTAAACAAGAGAGTCTGCAGTCAATGCAGTGTGATACTATACAACAAGGGAGTCAGCAGTCAATGCAGTGTGATACTATACAAGGGAGTCAGCAGTCAATGCAGTGTGATACTATACAACAAGGGAGTCAGAAGTCAATGCAGTGTGATACCAAACAAGAGAGTCAGCAGTCAGTGCAGTGTGATACTATACAACAAGGGAGTCAGAAGTCAATGCAGTGTGATACCAAACAAGAGAGTCAGCAGTCAATGCAGTGTGATACTATGCAACAAGAGAGTCAGCAGTCAATGCAGTTTGATAATAAACAAGAGACTCAGCAGTCAATGCAGTGTAATAATAAACAAGAGAGTCAGCAGTCAATGCAGTGTGATACCAAACAAGAGAGTCAGCAGTCAATGCAGTGTGATACTATACAAGGGAGTCGGCAGTCAATGCAGTGTGATAGTATGCAACAAGAGAGTCAGCAGTCAATGCAGTGTGATAATAAACAAGAGACTCAGCAGTCAATGCAGTGTGATAATAAACAAGAGAGTCAGCAGTAAATGCAGTGTGATACTATACAAGGGAGTCAGCAGTCAATGCAGTGTGATACCAACCAAGAGAGTCAGCAGTCAATGCAGTGTGATACTATGCAACAAGGGAGTCAGAAGTCAATGCAGTGTGATACCAAACAAGAGAGTCTGCAGTCAATGCAGTGTGATACTATACAACAAGGGAGTCAGCAGTCAATGCAGTGTGATACCAAACAAGAGAGTCAGCAGTCAATGCAGTGTGATAATAAACAAGAGAGTCAGCAGTCAATGCAGTGTGATACCAAACAAGAGAGTCAGCAGTCAATGCAGTGTGATAATAAACAAGAGAGTCAGCAGTCAATGCAGTGTGATACCAAACAAGAGAGTCAGCAGTCAATGCAGTGTGATACTATACAACAAGGGAGTCAGCAGTCAATGCAGTGTGATACCAAACAAGAGAGTCAGCAGTCAATGCAGTGTGATAATAAACAAGAGAGTCAGCAGTCAATGCAGTGTGATACCAAACAAGAGAGTCAGCAGTCAATGCAGTGTGATAATAAACAAGAGAGTCAGCAGTCAATGCAGTGTGATACCAAACAAGAGAGTCAGCAGTCAATGCAGTGTGATACTATACAACAAGAGAGTCAGCAGTCATTGCAGTGTGATACCAAACAAGAGTCATCAGTCAATGCAGTGTGATACTATACAACAAGGGAGTCAGCAGTCAATGCAGTGTGATACCAAACAAGAGAGTCAGCAGTCATTGCAGTGTGATACCAAACAAGAGTCAGCAGTCAATGCAGTGTGATAACAAACAAGAGAGTCAGCAGTCAATGCAGTGTGATTGTATGCAACAAGAGAGTCAGCAGTCAATGCAGTGTGATAATAAACAAGAGACTCAGCAGTCAATGCAGTGTGATAATAAACAAGAGAGTCAACAGTCAATGCAGTGTGATACTATACAAGGGAGTCAGCAGTCAATGCAGTGTGATACTATACAACAAGGGAGTCAGAAGTCAATGCAGTGTGATACCAAACAAGAGAGTCTGCAGTCAGGGCGTCAGCAGTCAATGCAGTGTGATACTATACAACAAGGGAGTCAGAAGTCAATGCAGTGTGATACCAAACAAGAGAGTCTGCAGTCAATGCAGTGTGATACTATACAACAAGGGAGTCAGCAGTCAATGCAGTGTGATACCAAACAAGAGAGTCAGCAGTCAATGCAGTGTTATAATAAACAAGAGAGTCAGCAGTCAATGCAGTGTGATACCAAACAAGAGAGTCAGCAGTCAATGCAGTGTGATACTATACAACAAGAGAGTCAGCAGTCAATGCAGTGTGATACCAAACAAGAGTCGGCAGTCAATGCAGTGTGATACCAAACAAGAGAGTCGGCAGTCAATGCAGTGTGATAATAAACATGAGAGTCAGCAGTCAATGCAGTGTGATAATAAAGAAGAGAGTCGGCAGTCAATGCAGTGTGGTAATAAACAAGAGAGTCAGCAGTCAATGCAGCGTGATACCAAACAAGAAAGTCAGCAGTCAATGCAGTGTGATACTATACAACAAGGGAGCCAGAAGTCCATGCAGTGTGATACTATACAACAAGGGAGTCAGAAGTCCATGCAGTGTGCTAATAAACAAAAGAGTCAGCAGTCAATGCAGTGTGTTACAAAACAAGAGAGTCAGCAGTAAATGCAGTGTGATACAAAACAAGAGAGTCAGCAGTAAATGCAGTGTGATACCAAACAAGAGAGCCCGCAGTCAAAGCAGTGTGATACCAAACAACAGGGGAGTCAGCAGTCAGTGCAGTGTGATACTATACAACAGGAGAGTCAGCAGTCAATGCAGTGTGGTACCAACCAAGAGAGTCAGCAGTCAATGCAGTGTGATATTATACAACAAGGGGGTCAGCAGTCAATGCAGTGTGATACCAAACAAGAGAGTCAGCAGTCAATGCAGTGTGATAATAAACAAGAGAGTCAACAGTCAGTGCAGTGTGATACCAAATGAGAGACTACAGTCAATGCAGTGTGATACTATACAACAAGGGAGTCAGAAGTCAATGTAGTGTGATACTATACAACAAGAGAGTCAGCGGTCAGTGCAGTGTGATACCAAACAAGAGAGTCAGCAGTCAGTGCAGTGTGATACCAAATGAGAGACTACAGTCAATGCAGTGTGATACCAAGAGAGAGGCTATCAGAGAAGTGTTTGTGACTACATGCTCTGTTGATGTAACCTATATTTGCCATTCTTTGGTGCTTTTGTGACTCCCAAGACCTTTGTGCACCGATTTAAATTCCTATATAGTATATAAGAGACACTGTACGGCAAGGTTTTAAGGCAGTTTTCTCTATAAAGAATCAGGACAAACTAGCTCTGCCCATGAGCCATATACCCTCCTCTTATCATTACTGTCAAAGGAACAGATGTGCTGTCTTCATAGCCATTAGCTTCTAGTCTGAGGAGTGAGCTGCGTCTCCAACACTTATCAGACATTAGCTGAGTCCTAGATTATAAAATCCTCATGATGTCTGGATGTGTCTTGAAGTGCCTTTATGTTCCTATGTTATTCTGTGCAGCATGTGTAATCTCCAGAAATAGCACATTATCCTTTAGTACAAATGCCTCTAATAAATGAACTACCCCAGAGTCTTAGGTCTTACACTGTGGTGGTGATAACCTTATCACCCAGTAAATGTTCAGGTGTGTAATTAAAAAACAGTAATTTTAAAGTTAACTCAGGGTAACAGTTTAATGATACTCATTATCAGCCCTATTAAATTCCCACAACGTGTAATCCCGCAGCCCGTAACACACTAGATTTACGGCTATTAAATTGGCCTCGTAAAGCTACCCGCAAATGATCTGCGGGTTACAAGCGGAAAAACCCTACAGGACGTTGAAATCTGATCTCCATTGCCGCGAAACCTTTGATCTGTCAAGCCTGTAACTGTTGCGTTCGCAAATCGCTATTAAATTGCTACGAATCCACTGGCGTTTAAACCCGTAATCCGCAAATGGAGCCAAAAAGAGAATGGGTACTAGAGAGGACCCCCAAGGGGGTTAAAGTCCTATCCGTAGCACTGTAAATGCAAATATACACACACACTACTGTACTTAATATTAAAGGGAAAGTGATGTTAGTTATTAAAATTAATAGCACAACATTCTCAAGCTCGCAAATCTGCAATAAAAAATACTTTTATTTCGGTTTAATTTCTGTGTTATATGGATCCCGGCAATCAAAGTGTTAATACATATAATGGAACTAGCATGGCCTTAAATATTATATTTACAGATTTATTATTATTGCATTATTTCTGGTATGCGAAACCCTGAAGGGATTGAAATCTAACCTCCATTTTTTAGTGACGTAATGATGCCGATCTCTTTTACTATTGCCTCTATCTCTAACTACGGGTTTGACTAATTGATCATGTTCATGGCCGCACATGCAACGTGCGCAAGAATGGTTTATGGATTTGCGTCTCCAGCCCGTTGGTCGCGGCATGGTTGAATTTAATAGCTCTTTAATTGCAGCGAATTTCAAGCTCGCAGGCTTTGCGGCTGTGCCGATGCCGCTACGGGCTTGGAATTTAATAGGGCTGTATATATAGTATCACAGTATCACCATTTCTCATGACTCCCTTCACTGCCTTGTTGCTGCTCATTAGCACTCACGGTTTTGTCATTTTGCTGTTGCTGCTGGAGCTGCTTCATGAGGATGGACTTCTTCTTGTCCTTGCAGCGTTTATTCTGGAACCAGACCCGGATCACCCTGGGGCTAAGGCCAGTCATCTCCACCAGTTGCTCCTTCATCAAGGCATCTGGTCTGGGGTTGGCCCCATAACAAGTCCGCAATGTGTGCAGCTGCTTCTCGTTCAGGACTGTCCTTACTCTGGTTGTCTTCTCTGATTGTTTGTGGATGTGAGACCTGAGGGAGGAGGACCTGCCAGAGTCTGGAATAAAGACAGGGGTCACTAAGAATGGTCTAGTAAGGAAGGAAAACTAGAAGAGAGAGGGTGACTGGGCTTAGAGATGACAGGATCAAGAGACCAGGTGAAATGTATAGAGAGAAGATATAGAGGAAATATATAGACAGTGCCTGGTGTAACATAATATACAAATTCTCTATACAATGTAGGTGCCTCTAGCAGTCAATAAAAAAGCCAAAAATGTATGCAGATGGTCCCATCACCCCATCACCTTTTTATATAAATACTTATCTACCTCTCTCCCCTAATGATAAAGAGTTTATCTTTACCCCAGACCACTGCAGCTAGCAGAGGGTCCTTGTCCTGTGGTGGGCCCTGGTACTTTGCACCTGTTGCACTAGCAGTAGCTGTGCCACCACCTATAGAAATATATACAGGCAATAGAAGAGCCAAGGAAACTGACAAGCTGGGGAAGCCATAACATAGAGGAACATAGTGATGTAGAGGTCATAGAGTGGGCTCAGATAAAAGTACATGAAATATATACAACTCATAGGAGGAAGTACAGGCAGAAGAGGGATACATGGAGACATACACCACATATAGAAAAAAGGTGACAAGCACAAGATATGGAAAGAACATAGAGACATGACAGAGACAGGTGTGTAGGACAAGGAAGCATCATATACAAGTAGCAAGATGTACAGATGCACTCTCTATGTCCACAGTATATTCACACAGACAGACCCTACAATCTGAGGTTACAAACTGGATAATATCAACATTATCCATATTTCTGATATTATTTGTATCAATTATATAGATAAATGCATGTATAGACCCTTAACAACCTATATGCAGGAGCACAAACAATATATGTATTATTATCATTATTATTTATTTACATTGATAGTTCCTGCCTACTCCACAGGGCTGTATATAGGGTGAGGGTACACAAAGTAATATAATGCTGCCTATAAGCAGTCACTGCTGGATATTTCCTGTACCTTATTAGGGATTTCATTGTGTGCCAATAATCAGACTCATTTTAAATGAGTGTAATTCCACATTCACAGTGTGCTGTTCTAAAGAACTACCTGCTATAATGGGCACAATGTTTTTAGAAATATTATATTTTTTTAAATCAAATATATCAACCTTTAGTTACTAATCACAAAACTATTGCAGGGATATAAGGACTAACTGAAAGGCAATCACTCCCCACTTGAGGGTGTAGATATAGAAATATATGGGGTTGTAAGTAATACAGAGTATTCATCTATAACAGGAAATGCATTAAATAATGTCATTATTATAATGAAATTATCTCCTACTATCAATATATACAAACAATACAATGTAAATACTATAAACTGCAACAAATATATATATATATATATATTCACTCACATATAGTCACACAATCAGGTAGATCTGCTAAGCTTTGCATATAGTGACCCATAGAAAGCTGAAAATATAATATATATATATATATATATATATACATACACTAAATAAATACAGAATATCCATAAACATATAGTATGCACAGGCACATACACACACAAAGCAGATACACTCACAGTATATTAAACAATATATACTCACACATAGTATATGTATACATAGAAAATATACCGTATATATTCACAGACAGGAAATATATACAGATGTATAGTACATGGATACAAAATGTACTTGCAATTACAGTACACACACAGACACCCAATTAATTCCACTAACAGTATCTGAAAACAATGAGGCATATTTACTAAATCGGTGTTATGTGCATCTCTATAATCCAGTATACACTACTCCCTATAGGGGGATATTGCCCTCTCAGCATATCACAGCCACCATGACCCCCCATCACAGCCACCATGACCCCCCATCACAGCCACCATGACCCCCCATCACAGCCTATGTACCAGCTTCGTACAAAACCCCCATATAAGTACACTTCTCTCATGCTGTAACTCTAATAATGTGTCTGTTCAATAAAAATATACTGCTGTGTATTGTAATAGATTCCCCATAGGTGCATCATATAATGTATTCCCTGCATCATTTACTATATGGATTAGCATTATTTGTATTAACCTTTATGTTTAGCACACATAATATATACATGCATGATGTCCCTCTAAGCATAGTGACCAAGGAGTGTCTATGTCATGATATAAGTTCCCAGTGTTGGTGTATACACACACTATATGTATATATATATTTACCCTGTAGGTTGTGGTCAGCCCCACACAGCAGGTCCTGGTCTCTCAGGCTGATCTCCTCCCCTGGGAGCAGGCGGCGGCTACACACTGAGCATCGGAAGCAATCAGTGTGATAGACCCTCTCCCCGACCCTCATCACCAGCTCAGACCGGGGCAGGGTGCCCTGACAGCGGGGACACCGAGTGCTGAAGAGCCTGCAGAGAGAGGCACCGTGACACACACATATATACAGGACCGTGTATCTATACATCTATATATATATATACAGGGCATCTATACATATATACATATACAGTTCATCTATCTATATACATATACAGTGTATCCATCTATCTATATCTATCTATCTATCTATCTATCTACATATACCGTGTATCCATCTATCTATACATCTATCTATAAATATATACAGTGTATCCATCTATACATATATACATCTATCTATATACATTGACAGTGTATCCATCTATCTATCTATCTATCTATCTATCTATCTATCTATCTATCTATCTATCTATCTACATATACCGTGTATCCATCTATCTATCTATCTACATATACAGTGTATCTATCTATCTATATACTTATACAGTGTATCTATCTATACATATATTCATCTATCTATATACATTGACAGTGTATCCATCTATCTATCCACTATCTATCTATCTATCTATCTATCTACTTATACAGTGTATCAATCTATCTATATACTTATACAGTGTATCAATCTATCTATATACTTATACAGTGTATCTATCTATCTACATATACAGTGTATCTATCTATCTATCTATCTATCTACATATACAGTGTATCTATCTATCTACATATACAGTGTATCTATCTATCTATCTATCTATCTACATATACAGTGTATCTATCTATCTATATACTTATACAGTGTATCTATCTATCTATCTATATACTTATACAGTGTATCTATCTATCTACATATACAGTGTATCTATCTATCTATCTACATATACAGTGTATCTATCTATCTATCTATCTATCTACATATACAGTGTATCTATCTATCTATCTACATATACAGTGTATCTATCTATCTATATACTTATACAGTGTATCTATCTATACATATATTCATCTATCTATATACATTGACAGTGTATCCATCTATCTATCCACTATCTATCTATCTATCTATCTATCTATCTATCTATCTACTTATACAGTGTATCAATCTATCTATATACTTATACAGTGTATCTATCTATCTACATATACAGTGTATCTATCTATCTATCTATCTATCTATCTATCTATCTATCTACATATACAGTGTATCTATCTATCTATATACTTATACAGTGTATCTATCTATCTATCTATATACTTATACAGTGTATCTATCTATCTACATATACAGTGTATCTATCTATCTATCTACATATACAGTGTATCTATCTATCTATCTATCTACATATACAGTGTATCTATCTATCTATCTACATATACAGTGTATCTATCTATCTACATATACAGTGTATCTATCTATCTACATATACAGTGTATCTATCTATCTATCTACATATACAGTGTATCTATCTATCTACATATACAGTGTATCTATCTATCTATCTATCTATCTATCTATCTACATATACAGTGTATCTATCTATCTATATACTTATACAGTGTATCTATCTATCTATCTATATACTTATACAGTGTATCTATCTATCTACATATACAGTGTATCTATCTATCTATCTACATATACAGTGTATCTATCTATCTATCTATCTACATATACAGTGTATCTATCTATCTATCTACATATACAGTGTATCTATCTATCTATCTATCTATCTATCTATCTATCTATCTATCTATCTATCTATCTATCTATATACTTATACAGTGTATCTATCTATCTCCATATACAGTGTATCTATCTATCTATCTATATATATATATTGTGATTATATTAATTGGCGATCAATATATCAATATCATTTTGTCTGATTCTATAAAACCTAACAATCATATTGTAAAAAACGAAATATATAACTAAGAAATCTGTTCTGTATGTAATAAATTACATTACATTTTAAAATCCTAATTGGATAGAATGAGAATGAATTACACCTTCATAATATAATGTATAATAAGTGTATAACAATGTGTCCCTGGTCTGAGCCTGCAGTCACTGAGTGTGGAAAATACCCAGATCAATGTGATTAATGACATTAATAATATATTATGTTACAATGGGATAAATGGGATCATGTCCAAAGCGTCGGTAACAATAAGAGGTAGATACATCCTGATATAAACTATACACATATATAAAATAGACAAGTAGAGCAATATGCTGATGGATACAATAATATGTGGGCAGAAATATTATAGGCCATATAAAGATAAATGCAATATACAGAGATATAATGACATTATAATATATCACAGTGTGATATAACTAAATATAAATATTGATGGTAATATCACAAAATAATATGATAAAATTAATACAGAGATATATCACTATGTGTATATGCGATGTAATAACATTCAGTGATATATCAGCCTGCATAAATGACAATATAATACAAAAATCCCTGCTAAATGATATTATGTAGCTATATAGTAATGTAATATATACTGCATTATAATACAGTGTAGATCTATGCAGTAAAATGTATATAATCTACCATTCAATACAGATCGGTAATATAACACAGGTAAGAAGAGATCACATGTATAACATTACGCAGATAGACACTAGAACAGCTCATCAGTTTACACAATTATTATTAACAATGGGGATTTACTATTAGCATCTCAAATAGTTGAGATGTGCATCTCTATTTACTATGCACTATTTCATAGGGGGGGGGGTAGATCACAACCCTTTTTTCTTCATCTCAGACACTTGAAATACTTGTAATTTGGCAAAGAATATCAGTAGAAAATAGATAAAAATAGAGATAGACAGATAGATAGATAGATAGATAGATAGATAGATAGATAGATAGATAGATAGATAGATTGATTTGCAATATATGGTGTGGGAGTCTATTAAATGGTTAAACTTGCCTACATATAGAGCTGATAAAGCGATGGATATACAAGTATAAAATATCAAATCACTTCCTGGCAGGAAGCACAGTCCTACAATCCAATGGTTTTATTTCTAACTTCATGTTATTTGAAGCCTGATCTGGATCCTTAATCTAAATAAATCAGATTTATTCAGTATTGGTTGCAGGCTTTGTGCACTAATGTAATATTTCCTTAGTCAATTATCTGATCCTCGGCCTCTGATATCACACACAATGATCGTTGTGTTCAGCTTGGAAAACTACAACATTAACCTTAAATAAAAAATAAATATTAAATAGCGCTTAAAATAAAACAGAAAAATATCATCGTTTTACAAATAGTTAAAATTTGACGGAAAAATTATAATTATGATAGTACTTTTGTACCGGATAATAAAACTATATAAATATATAATAATATTACTAGTATTTTTTATAATGTTACTACTATTTTATATAATATTACTAATATTTTCTATAATGTTACTACTATTTTCTATAATGTTACTACTATTTTATATCATATTACTACTATTTTATATTATGTTACTACTATTTTATATCATATTACTACTATTTTATATCATATTACTACTATTTTATATAATGTTACTACTATTTTATATAATGTTACTACTATTTTATATTACTACTATTTTCTATAATGTTACTACTATTTTATATCATGATACTACTATTTTTTATAATGTTACTACTATTTTATATAATGATAGTACTATTTTATATTATATTACTACTATTTTATATAATTTTACTACTATTTTATATCATATTACTACTATTTTCTATACTATTTTGTATATTACTACTATTTTCAATGTTACTACTATTTTATATGATACTACTATTTTATAATATTTTACTCCTATTTTATATGATACTACTATTTTATATCATATTACTACTATTTGATATAATGATACTAATATTTTATATTATAATATGACTATTTAAAAAAAGATACTACTATTTTATATTATATTACTACTATTTTCTATAATGTTGCTACTATTTTATGATACTACTATTTTATATTATTTTACTACTATTTTATATCTTATTACTACTATTGTATATGATACTATTTTATATTATATTACTCCTATTTTATGTTACTACGATTTTATATTATATTACTACTATTTTATATAATGATAGTACTATTTTATATCATATTACTACTTTTTTATATAATGATACTACTAAATTTTTTATATCATATTACTACTTTTTTATATAATGATACTACTATTTTATATTATATTACTATTTTTATATACCTGATCGAACACAGATTTATTTGATCAAATTCGATAAAAAAAAGTTTAATTAGACCAAAAAACAAAACTTCCGAATATATCAAACGCCACTGAAAAACTAAATATTTTCCGAACGATTTAACGAATTATTATTATACCGTGTCAATCAATATCACAGAAATAAACAGAATTATTTTAAACGAACCTACAGTGAAATAAAACGAATTTAATAAAGGAGTAAAAAAATGAGCAACTAAATAGAAAGTGTTTGCTTACTATTCATCTTCATGATGAAATGTATAACATTATAGTAGCTATAAAATTTCATTTTTAAATAAAATCTCTATATATTTGTTTTTACTTCGTTTATATATACTTGTGGAAGTACAAGATCATATTATTACTGCTTTCTTTAATTAGATTATTTCTGGAAAATGTATTGGGGGTAGATTGTATTTTTGGTATATATTAAAGTGACATGCCATGATGATTGTCCCATGTGTAGGAGACAGACTGGGTATTCACCTGATGTAATCCCTCTTGCAGTAGGTCTTCCCATCTCTAACAAAACACGTGCAGGTCTCATCCAGGTACTGGCTGCACTCAGCACACTTCAGGCAGGCTGCATGCCACTCCAGGTCTGGGGACACTCTGAGGATGTACTGGTCAAGGATGTGACTCCCACAGCCCACACACACGGCCAGTCCGGGCTTCTCTGGCAGGGAGAGGAGCACACACAGTTATCTGGGGCTGCAGCTTCTCCCTGTCTGTGTAACAAACACACACAGTTATGAGACTGCAGCTTCTCACTAGATGGCATACACATAATTATGAGACTGCAACTTCTCACTAGATGTCATACACACAGATAAGAGACTGCAACTTCTTCCTATTTGTATGAGACTGCAACTTCTCACTAGATGTCATACACACAGATAAGAGACTGCAACTTCTTCCTATTTGTATGAGACTGCAGCTTCTCACTAGATGGCATACACATAGATAAGAGACTGCAACTTCTTCCTATTTGCATGAGACTGCAGCTTCTCACTAGATGTCATACACATAATTATGAGACTGCAACTTCTCACTAGATGTCATACACACAGATAAGAGACTGCAACTTCTTCCTATTTGTATGAGACTGCAGCTTCTCACTAGATGTCATACACACAGATAAGAGACTGCAACTTCTTCCTATTTGTATGAGACTGCAGCTTCTCACTAGATGTCATACACACAGATAAGAGACTGTAACTTCTTCCTATTTGTATGAGACTGCAACTTCTCACTAGATGTCACACATAGGTATGAGACTGCAACTTCTTCCTATTTGAATGAGACTGCAGCTTCTCACTTGATGGCATACACACAGATATGAGACTAAAACTTCTCCCTATATGTGATACACACAAATATGAGGCTACATCTTCTACCTATTTGTAGTGCAACTACTTCCTAGATGTGAAACAAACACAGTCATATGAGAATGTAGCTTCACCCTTAATGTGATATAACACACTGCAGCTTCTCTCTATATATTACACAAACACACAATTATATGAAATGCATTGAAAGTAGCAAAAGCACACACTGATGTGAATGTACATGTTTTGCCTATATATGACACAAACACACAATTATATGAGAATGAAGCTCTCTGTGTATGTGACACAAACACACATAAGACAGCAGCAAGCACACATTGTCATGAGGTCTGCAGCTCCACACCATCTGTACCACAAATAGGCAGAAATATCCATCAGGGCCAGGGGAGAGGGAGCCATGTCATGTCTACCACCTCACTTTGTCCTTTGCAGATAAGTGTTTATATATGTATTTATGTATATATATGTACTTTTTATAAAACACACACATTTAATAAATTCGACTAAAAATCAAGTTAAAAGGGAGCAATCACCACATGCATTATCTATCTATATATTAATCTATCCATTTCTTAATATAATTACAAGACGTCGCAGCATTAGTTACTTAATATAAATTAAAATCTTACTTATAATTCACTAAGGCACATTAATAGAGCCCATATAATATTATATTTATTATCAATATAAATTATCTAGATCGATAACATGCTGTATATGTAGACAGATTACTAGATTTAAAGATTTCTTATTTGGTTTTTATTGTTAGTTTTCAAAATGTCTACACAGCGTATATTAATGCGATATTTGTAATAGCCGATTATTTGATATTTGTAATAGCTATATATATATATATATATATATATATATATATATATATATACATACATGTGTGTATATATATGTGTGTATATATATGTGTGTGTGTGTGTGCATATTATCTGTGTATGTTATCTTTATACTTACAAGCGCATATATATATATATATATATATATATATATATATATATATATATATATATATATACACAAACACATATATATATATATATATATATATATATATATATATATATATATATATATATATATATATATATATATATATATATATATATATATATGCTTGTAAGTATAAAGCGAGCTGCTTTAGAATATATAGGGGATTCTATAATGTTTATGTTGAGTTGGATCTTTTCCCATCTGCAGTAAAGCTGAGATTTAGTGTCACAAAGTTATTCTTCATATCATGTACATATGTATGAATCTAAATCCAGAATAAGAGAGATGTAAAAGAGCAGAGAAGATGACAGGGGTCCTGAGAGCCTGTGGATGTGTCTGGGATCACAGGGAGGTTTAGAGCATCATTGTGATGAGAATAAAAGTTTGTGATGAATACAAGTCTCCATTTGTCTTGTGCCAACTTACTTTTGGGATGATCCCCCATAGCAGCCAGGAAAGAGCAGGGGAAGATGAGATCCACCATACAGCTGCAGTCAGATGCTGGAGACAGGACAGTGAGCCAGAGCTGCAGGATCCTGCTCACAGCTCCCAGGACTGGAGCCTGGACTAGGGACTGGAGTGTCCCACGCACGCTGCATGACGTCACCACGCACAGCCCAGGACTCTGCCCAAGGGTTCAGGGCTGTCACACCAAGGGGTGTGGCCATGAATACTACACACTGATTGGACAGGAATTTAAATGGGCAGCCTGCCCTGGAGAATTTGGTGTCATTGGCTCTCAGCTGCAAGAAAAATTTGGGTGATTTGTGTAATTTGGATAATATGTATTATTAAGATTAGTGTGATTAAAATGAGTTTTTCATACCGTTCTATTACTGTTTATTGACTTCAAGCTGTCTGATATAGTAAAAATACTGCTGTAATGTCATTTATATTCATAAGGAACCAGCAGACACTAATAAGGACGGTACAATGTGTTCAGAATTCATCAGACAAAACTATATTATTGATAGAGATCAGTGTCAGTATCAGCTTGCTGTGTGCATGATCAATGTAATGTACCATGGAGAGGAGATCACATTGTTATACCTGGATGTGACACTTTGTTTTATGTTTAATATCACGGTGCAAATTATCAATGTGATGGGATAAAGTCGGATTAGGGTCACATCACTAGTTACAAGTAGATCTATAAATTAATTATTCATTATTTCAGACACCCACAATGCACTCAATATAAGGCATTATGGTACACTGAGGGTCCCTGCCTCTACACCCTTCCATATTACCTTTCCCTATATCTTGGTTTGTTGTACAATCCATCACCAATCCTTCTTTTATAGCTCATTCCTAATCATTTCGTCCTACCTAAATCATATATGAATTTATTTACTATCCAGTTTGCTCCATATATCTACCATCTATAATTCCTATATTATCAGCAACATATATCTTATTTATCTCTATAATCCTGCACCTCATTCAGTGTCCCAATATGCTGGCTTGCTATCAGCTTTTATATTGCTTATGTAAAGCCCCCTATTATATATCTTTCTATATTGAACAGTAAATCTCTAAATATAACTTCTCATACACCTCCATACTGACAATATGTCCTCCTTTCCCCCATATAATAAACCATAACATATGGCACTAATAACTGCATCTACAGCTCTCTATAAACAGTGAATGCTCTGTATTACTGCTCATATATGGTCCCCCCTATTTCTCATATATAGGTATTCCTATAGATCCATATACATTCCAGATTCTCATCTCATTGTGCCACTTTACTTGCTATTTCTTCATGCTTCTCCTATAATACTTTATATTACTCCTGCATACTATTGTTACTATTCCAAATGATTCCTCCCCATAACATATATTGTGAGATAAGCACTGCTTTTGCCTCTTATCACATAACCTCCCATATAACTACATCCATTTACCCATATTAGCTCTTCAATTTTCTTGGACATTTCCCAAATTGCTGGTACTACTGATATTTACAATTCCATGAATTACTCCTGATACTAATTTACAGAACTCCCACTAATACTGTTTATCTCACAATATATTATTACATATTACTACATATTATTATTATTCCGTATAGATATACAGGTGTACATCACAACATCACAAAACAAGAAACAAATTAAACACATACCAAGAATATATATATATATATATATATATATATATATATATATATATATATATATATATATGTGTGTGTGTAAAACACTAAATCTTATGATTGGTATATATCTTATGATTGGGGTATAGGGAGGATAAATAAGCAGTATTACCTGGGGCATTGGGGCTGCACATACATCACAATATGTCACTATGCCCCATATAATATTTACTTATAACTCTACCCACATCCCATTTACCTGTTCCATAGATAATGTATCTGCAAACCATCACGATGTATACAGAGGTGTGAGGATGTGGCTATGTAATAATGTAATACAGAGATAAGAAGACTTGCTACAGCTTTTCTTCCATGGATGACTAGATATCTTGTATGGGAGCCTCCTCACTGTGTGTGACTTTAGGGTAACAGGGTAAACAGGAGGGGGTGAATGACAAGGTAAATATGATGGTCCTATGCATCCAGTAACACTAGATGTAAGATAACATTAGTTGTATTCCTTGGTTATCATACACAAGTAATAATAAGAAAAACGCAAGCTGAATACAATGGAAAAGAAAATCCGTAAAAGTTTAAATTTACCTGAAACCAAAAAACATCATTAAAAACAATATCATCAAATGACATAGGAAAAGTGAATGTTTGTATATATTCACTATCCAATACCTTTTAACTGCTAGTTCAATAAGGAATGTGTATGTTCATGGAGATTTCCAAATATAATAGGGTCCTCATTGAGGTATAATATAAGTTATTACATTGCTAGCATTCCCTATTCATAATTCATATATTATTTGTTCATATCACATTGAATCAATATCAACAGCAGGTTATCTTGGAAGGATTTTTTAATACTCAGCAAATATATTATATATTTTAAATGATTGGAAATGAACTGGCAGATTGTATTGTAATGTAATGTAAATTGCGGAGCACTTTGGGCATGCGTTAGGTAATGCGCATTTGTGCCTTATAATGCAATACATACATATTCAGCAGGTGATTAGTAAATGCAGAGGCACCTCAGTAGTTATCATGTTTGGCAAAGGTTTGGTGAATATAGTGAGCTGTTTGCTAATATGGTTTGGGCATGCACCCAATGGATTCCTAGATGTAGGGTATACAAGAGGATGACAAGAAACCAACGAGCTTAGTGAATACCAAGGCATTGATTGCTCCAAAATGGACTCTAGAGATCAGCACTCACATATCCCAAGTTGGACCTGGTCCTTTGTCACATGGACTTCTATCGCCTGCTTTAAATAGTGTAATGATAACCATGAAGTTACTGTTCAGTGCCTGTCCTGACCTCTTGAAATGAAGATATGCTCAGAGATGATAACAGATTGCTCTCCTTGCAGATCCATCCCAGGACTACAGACCAAGGCCCCCTCTTCTGTCAGTGTATGATATGGATGTACCTTCATTTTTATGGAAGGCGATGTCATAAAGGGACATAAAGGGACACATGCACAACTGAAATGAGGAACTTCATGCTAATATAACATTTTACACTCTACTTCTTATGGAGTGTCTTGGAGTCACAGCAGCTGTATCTACTATAGCCAAACTGCAGCTGATTCCTGATCTTTAAGATCATGCCAGGAATTGAGGACTTCCCTACCAGAGAACAGATCACAATTAAAGTGAATAAGCCAGTTCAGAATAATCAATGCTAGATATCCTGTCCTGCTGGACTGAGAACTAGAAGTCTTAAGAACAAGACACGATGGAGCATAACCCACATCTCACTTTATGGGTGTTTGTAGAGTGATGAACAAACAATTTCATTTGAAGGGCCACAGCATAAATTTCACCTTTATTTGGTGGATCAGTAAAAAAATGTAAAACTGTCTGTGGAAGAGAGAACAAGAGAGTAAGTAATGAGGAAAATGGCTAGGCATTATAGGTAAGTTATTAATCAGAGAAGAGAGCCTTATTTGTCCTGTCTTGATGTTCCTTTGAAGTGGGAGATAATTTCCTACTCCAGAAAATAGGTAGGGAGATATATGGGAGACCATAGAGGGTCCACGTTTCTTAACAATGCCTTACACTATAGAAAAAGTAATATATTTCCAGATGACTTTAGAAAGGATGTGAAGTGGGCTGGAGGAGTTGGAGAAAGTAAAGATGATAATGTCCAGTTTGATGCATTATTGTCATGTCACCAGTTTGTACTGAAATTAGTGTAATAGTTACAGTGGGTGTGGGTATCCCTCCTGACACACACATGAATACCCTCATATATATTACTGCTATGACTTGTCTTCAGCTCCAGAGCTAGACAAGGAGAGCCCAGAGCTAGACAAGGAGAGCCCTCTGCTGGACAGAGACGTGACTAACATCAATCCATTTTATCTGCTTTTTAGGACTTTATTTATTGCCCTTGGGATGAATTCCCACCATCATCCATCTAAAAGAGTGCATTGTAACTAACAGAAAAGCATCTTCCTAAGAAAATGACTCATATGAGAGTTGGCAAAAATGCATCCAACGTGGAAGGACAGCTTTTCAACATCTTAGGGACACTGTCCACTGACAAACAAAAACATATCACAAGTGTTTGGCAAAAAAAAAAAAAACAATCTCAGTTATAAAAGGCAAACTAATCTGCCCTATGTAAGAATGAATGTTTAGCACCGTATCTGTGAATAGATAATCATTATCACTGCACAATGTGGTATGTCCATTATCAATGTCAGAATCCTTATACAATGAACATATGCAGTATCAATGCATAAGCAGCCATAATCATTATACCAGGGGATCATGACAATCTTCAACGATACACAGGACATCACATTCCTATAAAAACTAGCAAATAATACTGCATTGTACTCCCAAACACTTCTAATCATTATTATCTTTTTGTTGTTTAGTCATTCAGTCGTGTCTGACTCTCCATGACCCTATGGACCACAACATGCCAGGCACATCTGTCAGCCACTGCCCCTCTGAGCTTCCACAAGCACATGTTCATGCTTGCAAGGATCTCATCTATCCACCTCCACCATCCCCTTCTTCATGTGCATCAATCTTTCCCAGCAACAGAGTCTTCTCTAGGGAATCCTGTCTTCTCATGATATGGCAACATTTTTGAGCTTCATTGAACAGATCTATCTATCTATCTATCTATCTATCTATCTATCTATCTATCTAATATAAATATATGAACAGTTCAAAAGTTTGCATACATTGGCAGAAATTTAGAAATTTTGGCATTTATTTTGAAAATATGACTGATCATGCAAAAGCATGTCTTTTGTTGTAGGGTAGTGATCATATGAGGCCATTTATTATCACATAGTTGTTTGGCTCCTTTTTAAATCATAATGATAACGGAAATCATGCAAATGGCCCTGATCAAAAGTTTACATACCCTTGAATGTTTGGCCTTGTTACAGACCCACAAGGTGACACACACAGGTTAAAATTAAAGTAATTAAAGGTTAATTTCCCACACCTGTGGCTTTTTAAATTGCAATTAATGTCTGTGTATAAATAGTCAATGAGTTTGATAGCTCTCATGTGGATGCATTGAGCAGGCTAGATACTGAGCCATGGGGAGCAGAAAAGAACTGTCAAAAGACCTGCGTAACAAGGTAATGGAACTACATAAAGATAGAAAAGGATATAAAAAGATATCCAAAGCCTTTAAAATGCCAGCCAGTACTGTTCAATCATTTATTAATAAGTGGTACATTTGGGGATCTCTTGATACCAAGCCAAGGTAAGGTAGACCAAGAAAGATTTCAGCCACAAATGCCAGAATAATTGTTCAGAATACAAAGAAAAACAGGTAACCTCAGGAGAAATACAGGCTGCTCTGGAAAAAGACGGTGTGGTTGTTTCAACGAGCACAGTACGACGATACTTGAACAAAAATAAGCTGAATGGTTGAGTTGCCAGAAAGAAGCCTTTACTGCGCCAATGCCACAAAAAAGCCCGGTTACAATATGCCCGACAACACCATGACACGCCTCAAAGCTTCTGACACACTGCAATTTGGAGTGACGAGACCAAAATAGAGCTTTATGGTCAGAACCATAAGCGCTATGTTTGGAGAGGAATCAACAAGGCCTATAGCGAAAAGAATATCATCCCCACTGTGAAACATGGTGGCGGCTCACAGATGTTTTTTTTTTGGGGGGGAGCTCTAAAGGCACAGGGAATCTTGTGAGAATTGATGGCAAGATGAATGCAGCATGTTATCAGAAAATACTGGCAGACAATTTGCATTGTTCTGCATGAAGGCTGCTCATGGGACGCTCTTGGACTCTCCAGCATGACAATGACCCTAAGCACAAGGCCAAGTTGATCCTCAAGTAGTTACAGCAGAAAAAGGTGAAGGTTGTGGATTGGCCATCACAGTCTCCTGACCTTAATATCATCGAGTCACACTGGGGAGATCTCAAACGTGCGGTTCATGCAAGACGACCAAAGACTTTGCAAGACCTGGAGGCATTTTGCCAAGACAAATGGGCAGCTATACCACCTGCAAAAATTGGGGGCTTTATAGAAAACGATTACAAAAGACTGCACGCTGTCATTGATGCTAAAGGGGGCAATACACAGTATTAAGAACTAAGGGTATGTAAACTTTTGTACAGGGTCATTTCATTTTTTTCTTTGTTGCCATGTTTTGTTTTATGATTGTGCCATTCTGTTATAACCTACAGCTGAATATGAATCCAATAAGAAATAAAAGAAATGTGTTTTGCCTGCTCACTCATGTTTTCTTTATAAATGGTACAACCATTACCAATTTGCCAAGCGTATGCAAACATTTGAGCACCACTGTATATTATAGGAAGCCACTCTGCTAACAATGCCTGGCTAGGATGAAATATTAGAATAGCAGGAAAGGTAAAAAGTAAACAGAGAACGCAAATACAGATATAATGATAAATAATTATTGTAAGAATGGTTTGAACCATGTATAAAAAACAAAACAGACTAGGTGATCCAAGTGATTCATAATGACTGTAAACTTTATTATTTATACACCTTTACTTTTAACCAACATAGGAGCATAGGTGCAAAGTAAATATATAATGTAGTTTCTCCAAACTGGCCACAAAATGTGTTCCCTGAAGATATTTATGTAAATGACTCCATATACATCTCAGAACTGTATGGCAGGTAGGACAGCACAATATGTTAGCTATCACTACATACATATTCATATTATAGTGATGCATGTTCTTTATTAGTGTAAATAAGCATCAGTAAACAGTGCAGCATCATACCAAACATAATAGTATAGTGAAGTAAATTAATTATCACTGGAGCAGGCATATTACTTGGCATCATTATACACTGCTAGGTGCTCACAATCAGAGCACCTATCCTCAGCATTATTATGTAGTTGAGCAAATTCAGTATCAATGCACAATTCTTGTATTGTGCATTGTATAAATAGGGACTGATATCAGTATGAGAACATAGATACTCACCATCTTTATGATACAAGAGTAATTATCAGTTTCTCCCAATATGTTTGCATGGGCCCAAATGACTGGAGATATACAACACAGAAGTGGAGGGGGTTCCAGCCTGTAGTCAGTACACCCAGCCTCCCCCAGTATAGGCCCATTCCCCTGGCTGGCACAGTATAGAGTTATCATGGTGCTCTCTAGTGGGACAGACCTTTAACTCATTAAACATGTCACTGCCATTAGATGACATTTGGTCGCTTCCGAGGATGGAGGACTGAGCAGCAATTAAGCTGTTTGGAGCAGTTCATGATGTTTTTTTGGGGCAGGATATATTTTACGTTTTATGTTGTGCATATATTGGACAGAGTAAGACCCTTAATGGATGCATCAATAATAAATGTCATTCTGACAGTTGCAATGTTTTCCACCAGTGAATATTTTATATGATGTTTTTTGCTTTTAAAAGAAAAAAATAATAATGAATTCACAATGTAAAAACATCCTTCCAGACAAGCCTCAAGCTGTGTAACCCTTTCGATGCTGGCCATACCTAAAAAGAAACTTACGCTAAGCTAAAATATATATAAACATTGCTATGGCTCACAATTATCAAGCTTAAAAGAACTTGTTTCAGAAAGCTTTGTCTATAGTTTATAATGTCCTCTATAGGTGTTTACATGATTGGCATCATTATACAGTGAAGCATATTCATTATCATATTAGAAATACTCAGTATCATTACACTGTGCTTATTATCAGTGCACAAATGCTCAGCATCATATACAATGCAGCAGAATTATTATCAATATAAAAATACTATGTACCAATCATCATAGAGATACACGGTATCATTATACTGAGCATCATGATCATTACCAGTGTAGAGATATTCAGCAATATTATACAGTTCATCATGATCATTATCAGTTTACAGATACTCAGTAGAGCTATACAATGCATCATTATCAGAGTAAGGATACTCAGCATCATTATGGAGTGTGGCATGCTCATTGTTATACAGTGCACCGTGATCCTCATCAATATTATACATTATACAGTGCATCATGTTTATTATCAGTGTACAGATACTCAGCAGAACTATATAATGTAACATGATCATTATAGGTACATTGATACCCAGCCTTATTATATACATCATGCCACAGTGATTTGGATAAAAAGATAGGGGTGAGATACAGAAACTCATGAACAAGAGAGTTATGAGGTTGGAGTACAATACAATTTAATCTTAGAAAACTTGTTATTCTCTTGGATGTATCTGTGCTCTCTGGATCTAGAAGTATATAGTACAGATTTATATGCATAGAGATCAAACTATTAACATGAGCAAGCTGTCTGCGGGGTCTTCAATCCAATTAGCCACATGCAGTAGACTAAAAATGTCTAGATCAATCCTGAGCCAGGTTAATATACAATCTATAATCACATTAATGGCAATCTGTCCATAATTAGCTATTTGATAATCCCTAGGAGCCTAGAGCCAGGTGTCCCATCATGAGATGAATCATGGCCCATCCCCACTCCTCACTGCAAGACACAAGAAATCTGGAATCTATCAAGAACTATATGTGTCAGGGGTAGGGACAGCATGGGGCCCATTGGGCAGTTTAATGGCTGACACCATTGCAATAAAATGATCCTCATTACAGGCCCACTAATCTGCTATGGGTATAATACCTCTCTGGGTATAATTAGTAAATTACGTTTTGCTTATCTTAGAGACTCATGTAGTAAGCTGTCAAAATCCAATATGGGGGAAAAAAACAATCTGTTCACTAATAAACTAATCAAGGTGAATAAAATAGATCCATCTGATTATCTGGTCATCAGGGGATTGACTGGACAACGAGGCAGTACTTGGATAAACTTGGAGCTATTCCAGAGTGTACATATTTATAATTGATTGTGTCTGAAGTAGCTTACTAATAATATAGAGGCACAGACATATAAAGGATTATGGCCAAAATCATTTGGTCGGGCTAACTGGATAAGTTGTCTGAGATGTGAACATACATCAATACTTTTCTCAGCAGGATCCTGGTATAGTAGCTCTTTCTGTTATCAAAAATGTGACAAACTTTAAATAAAATATTATAAAGAATTAGACTTTTTTTTTTTTAGAAAGTTAAAAAATACAGTTTTTATCTGAATACTTATGACAGTCATTGCTTTGCTTGCACTTGGAGCAAATCTTGTATTCTTTGCTTAGAGCAAAAAAACTAACCTGAAATCTAAATACTCAGGTTAACAAACAAATCAATGGCTGCGTCTTCTACAGTATATTATTTCATAAATAATTATCTCAGAACTGGAACATTATTTTTTTCTAATGGCGGCTCCCTCATTTCATGGAGCAGTAACTGTAAAACCAGGCAAGTTCCATAACCTTTATATAGGTAGTTACCCTTCTCTTGGTGTGAACCTTCATATAAAACAGTGGATTTAGGTGGAATGTAATCTTAAAAAAAAACATAAATGAAGCATGTATTTACTATTACAGAAGCTCTGGGTTTTACCATTTCTGCCTTTAAATGCACATTGAATGTTCCCTGTTTATAATATTAAAATAAACTACATACGTGATTATTTGCTTATTTAAACATAATTGTATTAACTTATGCTTAAAAGATCTGTTTTTACTCACTGAAACCTGCCAAGCAGCCTCTGAAGAGGTCTGCCTCTGTAGATAATGCATACAATGTTTCTATAGTACTAGATGTACTAGTAACATGCTGCTGAGACACAAGCATAGACCCCTGGTAACCTAATATTACCTCCACAGAATGGGATAAATATACGCCAATTATTTAAATAATATCTCCTTGATGTATTTTTGCCTAGGCAAACAAGTCCCAGGCCTAGGGCAGCACATTTTGAATGGGTTGTATTACTTTTCAATTTACAGTACATATACACATAAATGTCCATACACAGTGACATTTCTATCTGTAGGAATACTAGACATTTTCTGACATACTGTTTATATACATACATGTGCGGTAATCTTAGAATGGGAACATTGCAAAGGGATAGAATAAAACAGCGACTGGGCATGGATGGTGCGCCAATATGGATGGGCCTAGCATAAAACCTATATATGCTTCTTTGGTACATCTTCCTCTCCGTGATAATAATAATAATAATACATATATATTTATCAATAATAATTTATTTGACCACAAATAGGATGGAAAACTGGGTCAGATCTGAAATTTATCTCAATGTTTTAATGCCCTATCCATAATAAGTGCCTCTACAAATTGTCTATCATTTAGAGAAATATATTCTAAAATAGTACAAAAATGGCATTTTGTCGTAGCTAGACTAGCTAAAACAGGGGTGTCCAAGCTCGGTCCTGCTGGGCCGCACAAATGCCTGGATTTGTGGATATCCCTGCTGCACCCAGGTGAGACTATTGCTTCTTCAGTCATCTCGATTGACTCACCTGTGCACAGAAAGAAAATCCTCAAATCCAGGCCTGTGTGCGGCCCAGCAGGACCGAACTTGGATACCCCTGAGCTAAAATGAACTCAAAACATTCATATATATGTTAGAGAGACTGTGGCCTTAAAAAGATTTCAGATATTATTAAGAGTATTTATGGGAATTGGAAAAAAAATATTCGAAACTGGGTCTCACTAGCAAACTTAATCAAAAATTAAAGATCTGGGAAACACTAAAAGAAGCCGAAAATAATAAGACCTTAAGTTTGAGAGTTCCTGGACAAAATCTGACTTGAAAAGCATAATTAGACTTGAACAGAATTTTGAGTTCTTCCTTCTCTCTTCTGCCCACTTTCCCTCATCCCCTTTGTGGGACTACCTCGTCTCCTCGGGTCCAGGGGTTGTTCCCCCACACTCAAATTGCGGTTGGGTGAATGGGTTTGAAAGGTAACCCAGATAGAAATCTGAGACAATTAAGGAATTTGTAAATAGAGTGTGGGGCTGCATTCTTCATTTAATTGTCTGAATATGTATTATGTACGTGTATTTTGTATTGAAATGGAAAAATCATTAAAAAACTGAAAAAAAAAAAAAAAAAAAGAGTATCTGTGTTAAAAATCCCGAATTGATGTTATTCCATATTTTCCCAAGAAGAATTACATTTTCAACCAAATGCTTGATTTCCCACATACTACTAGTAGCTAAATGGCTACTGCTTAAAAATTGGAAACAAAACTCTTTGCTATCTTGGAATGAAATTATAAATGTTATAGAAAGGAATCAGGAAATGGAAAAAGAATCAAAATCCTTAGACACGGTCCGTAAAAAAGATAAAGAAAAATGGCATTAATGGGATATTTATTTCCACCAACAACAATTAGTTTTATACAATAATATTTAACACATATTTAATTTATGTATGACTGATGTAATCTGTTCATTGTCTTCTGTCTAGTAATGGATATTTTAAATTGTAAATTTACTTTGAATTTAATTGTAATTTTATGATTTTTTGAAAAAAAAAATGATTTCACTGAAAACTTCTAATTTCTTAAAGTATTATTAATCACACTATTTACTGGTCTCTTGGTCTCCCATTACTACTCATATAGCATGCTCTATTGTTCCAGGGATCCATATATGTAACCCTTCCTCCTTTGCTTCTTATACCATCTGTTGCTGTTCCATATAATTTCTCCCTATAACTCAACCCTACTGTTTCATATCACTTTTCTCTATAACTCATCACACTGCACAATATCACCTGTTTGTCTAACTCATCCAACTGTCCATGACAACCTCTTCCTATACCTCTCTCCTCTGCTCCATATAACTTTTTAATATAACCTTTTCCTGTAACTCAGTCTACTGCTCCATGTAACTATTTCCTGTAACCCATCCCACTGCACCATATAAATATTCACTATAACCCACCCTGCTGTGCCACATTTTTCCCTAAAACTCATCCTACTGCTCTATATTAACTAATCCCTAATACTATTCTTCTCCATACAAATACTCCCTGTAATTCACCTTACTACTCCATATACATATTTCCTATAACCCAAACTACTGTTCAATGCGATACAAATAAAATATAATAATAATAATATAACCTCTTCCTATAACTCACCCAACTGTTCCTGACAGCCTCATCCAATAACTTTCTACTGCTCCATATAACTTTTTCCTATTACTTAGGCAACTAATCCATGTCATTATTTCCTGTAACTCATCCTACTGCACCATATAAATATTCACTAATTATACTGCTCTATATAACTATTCCCTATAACTCACCCTGATGTGCCACGTTTCCCTATAACTCATCCTACTGCTCTATATAACTAATGCCTATAACTATACTACTCCATATAAATATTCCCTACAGCTCACCTTACTACTTCATATGAATATTCCTTATAACTTAAACTACTGTTCAATATAATCTCCCCCTTTAACTAATCCAGTCGTTTCCTATATCCCTTCCCTATAACTCATCCCACTTGCCAATATAACCTTCCCATCGTATGCCTCCATATATCCCTTTCCTATTACTCCATATAACATCTCCCTATAACACATCCTTTTGCTCCATAAAACCCTTCTATATAACTCCCCTCCTGCTCTATACAATTCTTCCACACATCATCCAATGTAACTCTATCACTCTTTACAACGCCCCATGTTTCTCATATAAAGACACTTATATGTATTAATGCCCATACTTGAATCCAGTCCATGCAGCCTCTGCTTTGGAGAGGGACTCCTGAATCCTGGGGTGACAGTAGGTTTGGGTCATTTGTCTGGCTACAGATGGTTGGAGGTCTGTTTGTATTGGGAACATGATCATCTCCCATCTGTTTTAATTTCATAATGGCTTTAATCCATGACCCTGCCTGCACTCTGAACTCATATCCTAATTACCAGATTATATTATTGCCCCGATGCTAACACTCTATGGTAAAGAAACATTATAATAAACATAGGATAATCCTGTGATAAAAATAGATACATTGTAGTGGAGGATAATATCATGTTAATATGGAATAACTGAAGGAACTACTGACATCCAATAACAACCTAGTTAGGGGAAGATTACGCTTCATTTTGCTAGGAATTACTTTAAACACAATTGTATTTGGTATAACTAAGTACACTTAGGCAACAGATGTTTTTTTGTACAGTATTTCCATCTTGTAATACATAATGACTTTAGGAAGTAGTATGTGAAAAGCACTATAGAAAACTTGAAATATCATTCAATGTTAGTACCATATCACTTTAAAGATATATAGATACTTGTTATGTGTCATTATGATATACATGCTCATATAATATATACAAATCCTAATGTTCCTTAGATCTCCTCATATTGTTCTAAGCAATCTCTCCTAATATGTCTTGCTGTTTCTCTACATACATCTCTATCTATATATCTCCTCATATTGCTCTAAATAATGTCTCCCTTTAACCAATGTTAGCTCTTCATATGACTACCCGTTAACCCCCCCCCCCCCCCCCCCTTTGCTGGACACAACCTTTCTTTATAACTTCTTCTACATTTCAATATCTACATGTAAATATTCCTATCACTCAGATCATCTTTCCCCTAAAGCTCCACATAACGCCAACTACTACTGCTCCTGTAATACTGTTTGTACTATTGAGCAACAGGATATGTAGAATAAGTGAGCTATTATTAATAGGATCATGGGGTAAATTAGAAAACAGTATGAAAGTAATGTTAGAACTGGGATTATAATATAAATGTATTCACCTCCCCTTGACTTTTTACCTATTTTGTTACATTACAGACTTAAGTTCAATGTTTTGTTTACCTGAATTTTATGTGATGGATCAGAACACAATAGTCTAAGTTGGTGAAGTGAAATGAGAAAAATATATACATAAAACTATTTTTAGAAATAGAAAACAGAAAATTGGCATGTGTGTATATGTATTCACCCCCTTTGTTATGAAGCCCATAAAAAGCTCTGGTGCAACCAATTACCTTCAGAAGTCACATAATTAGTGAGATGATGTCCACCTGTGTGCAATCTAAGTGTCACATGATCTGTCATTACATATACACACCTTTTTATAAAGGCCCCAGAGGCTGCAACACCTAAGCAAGAGGCACCAATAACCAAACACTGCCATGAAGACCAAGGAACTCTCCAAACAAGTAAGGGACAATATTGTTGAGAAGTACAAGTCAGGGTTAGGTTGCAAAAAAATATCCAAATCTTTGATGATCCCCAGGAGCACCATCAAATCTATCATAACCAAATGGAAAGAACATGGCACAACAGCAAACCTGCCAAGAGACAGCCACCCACCAAATCTCACAGACCGGGCAAGGAGGGCATTAATCAGAGAGGTAGCACGGAGACCTAAGGTAACCCTGGAGGAGCTGCAGAGTTCCACAGCAGAGACTGGAGTATCTGTACATAGGACAAAAATAAGCCGTACGCTCCATAGAGTTGGGCTTTATAGCAGAGTGGCCAGAAGAAAGCCATTAAGAAGCCATTAAGAAGAAAGCAAAAAACAAAATGGTACGTTTTGAGTTTAAGAAAAGGCATGTGGGAGGTTCCCAAAATGTATGGAGGAAGGTGCTCTGGTCTGATGAGACTAAAATTGAACTTTTCGGCCATCAAAGAAAACGCTATGTCTGGCGCAAACCCAACACATCACATCCCCCAAAGAACACCATTCCCACAGTGAAACATGGTGGTGGCAGCATCATGCTGTGGTGATGTTTTTCAGCAGCCGGGAACTGGTCAGAGTTGAGGGAAAGATGGATGGTGCTAAATATAGGAATATTCTTGAGCAAAACCTGTACCACTCTGTGCGTGATTTGAGGCTAGGACGGAGGTTCACCTTCCAGCAGGACAATGACCCCAAACACACTGCTAAAGCAACACTTGAGTGGTTTAAGGGGAAACATGTAAATGTGTTGGAATGGCCTAGTCAAAGCCCAGACCTAAATCAAATAGAAAATCTGTTGTCAGACTTAAAGATTGCTGTTCACAAGCACAAACAATCCAACTTGAAGGATCTGGAGCAGTTTTGCAAGGAGGAATGGGCAAATATCTCAGTGGTAAGATGTGGCAAGCTCATAGAGACTTATCCAAGCGACTTGGAGCTGTGATTGCCGCAAAAGGTGGCTCTACAAAAGTATTGACTTTTTCTGTTATTTTGTCCTATGTGTTGCTTGCTTCACAATAAAAAAAATCTTCAAAGTTGTGGGCATGTTCTGTAAATTAAATGATGCAAATCCTCAAACAATCCATGTTAATTCCAGGTTGTGAGGCAACACAACACGAAAAATGCCAAGGGGGATGAATACTTTTGCAAGGCACTGTATAATAGTTTCTGCAGTGTGTAATGCTCCAGGCTGGGCGCATGTGCACTACGGAAACTATTGTGCATGTGCCGCAGATGCACATTGCGCGCTGGGGAGGGAGGGGGAAAGAGGAAGGGCAAAGACAAAGGGGAGGGAGGGAGGAGGGGAGAAAGACACAGGGGAGGGAGAGGGGGAAAGAGACACAGGGGGGGAGGGAGAGGGAGGAAGAGACACAGGGGAGGGAGAGGGGGAAAGAAACACAGGTGAGGGAGAGAGGGAAAGAGACTAAGGGGAGGGAGGAGGGGGAATGTGAAACGAGAGGGGGAAAGTGAAACGGGAGGGAGGAGGGGGGAAAGACACACAGGAGAGGGAGAAGAGACACAGGGGAGGGAGGAGGGGGGGAGAAGACTCAGGGGAGGGGCGAAAGAGACAAGGGAATGGGGGGAAGAGACACAGGGGAAGGGGGAAAGAGATACAGGGGAGTGAGTGGGGGGAAAGACACAGGGGAGGCAGAGTGGGAGAAGAGACACATAATTTTACTGGTACGATAATATGGATGGAATCCATTTGGGATATTATGATATAAAGGGAATGTCTGTGATATGAGGAAAACAAATGCATATAATATAAATATAACAAATACTGAATGTATTGATGACATTTCATGAGCATGAACTACATTATATAATAATGTATGAACATGAGATAATGTAATGTAATGAACATGAGATAGAAAAATGTAAATGAATTGGACACGAGACGTATTAATATAAATGGACCAAGTATGCCCTACAACAATATAACTAAATGAACACGACATATATTAATATACATGGGATGGACATTAAGTACATTAATATAAATATATTATTTTAATTTAAAAAAAGTTAGATCAAATATGCTAAGTGTAATGTTTAAAACAGGCTTCACTGATTTGGATAAAAAAAAAAGTATATATATATATATATATATATATATATATATATACACACACACATACACAGTGGTACCTCGGTTCTCATCCTTAATTCCTTCCGGGTGGCAGGATGAGTTCCAAACAGGTTGAGTTTAAAACAAGCATTTCCCATAGGAATTAATATAAATTTAAGTAATCCGTTCCGGTCATATTTTTTAAGTTTAAGTTTGAATTGATGATCTTGCTTTTGGATACAAAACCTTAAAACTAATTAGACATAAATAAAAAAATAATAATTACATCAAATAACAGAGAATTTTACTTCACTTTAAATGAGGTTACTTGAGGACCCAATAATATGGTGGTAATGTAGAGGAGAAGGCGGAGAGAGGTTATTGCTTGGAACTTTGGTTCTTGTAAGCACAGGCTGCACATTGCACAGGCTGCAGATTGACTCTTACAGACACAGGCTGCAGATTGGTTCTTGCAGGCACCATTGTTCCTTTGCTGGCGCATGTGTGGAATCTAAACATGTTCAAATTTAGCATTGCATTTTTTACACGCAATTGCGCCTACACAGACAGATACAGCTGTTAAATTGTGCATGCTTGGCCCCTTAACATGTACCGTATGTGAAACTCTGCTCTGTAAAGTGGTGGATATAGTACCTAAGATTTAGTAAATCACATGTATACCTGAGTAAAGCTAATGAATGATGTACAATGGTAGATTGTGGCTTAAATAGAATGCACATAAGATATGATAACATTAACGGAATTAAAATGATATATGACAATATGAATGGAATGAACATATGCTATAATAATATAAATGGAATGAGCATGATATAATATAAATGGAATAAAATATCATGGTCATTACAATATCTTAAGCTCATTCCATTTATATGTTTAAACATGCTTTAGTTTATAAGAAAAGCAGATATCATATGGCTTTATATCATGTCATTGGATGTGTCTCATGAATCTCTGTTTTCAGATGTAAGAAAGAAAAATATATTTCCATTTACCATTAAGATAAACAGAGTTTGTACCATATATAATATAAAATGAACGTAACATGAGGTACTGTCATAAATGGAACAAGCCTGAGACACATGCATATAGAATGATCATAAGGTGTATTAATATAAAGGGGACAGACAAGTAATAAGATACACGGAATACAAATGATATATATATAGATTGAACACGAGAAATAGTACTATGAATAGAACAAATAAATGTTGTATTTTTACAAAATTGATTGAAAATTAGATGCAACAATATAAATTAAGCAGCAATGATATATTAAACATAAGATAAATGATATTGCTAATAGCATAAATTGATAGAAATGAAATGTAAAACTATAATTGAAAATGATAATTACAGAAATGTAAGCCCCAAAGGATCATCTATTTACAATAAAAAAGAATATACATATTACTTAAAGAGCAATATAGTAATGTCCAGTACTATAGCTATAAATTGTTTTTTCTTTATTTTCAATAAAGAGAATCCGAGAGCTCTTTATCTTTCAAATGATGTTGTGTATAGTGAATATAATTATGTAATAGGCCGAAAATTTGCATTGATATGTGACACATATACAACATACTTTTCACAAGAACCATTCACCATGAAGGTTGCTGTCAACATCAGTTTGCCTTCTCCTACAAGCTTAGTGAAACTAGCCCATTGTGAGTCGGTGTGGTGATTTATCTGCCACTGCAACATGTGTTTAGCATTTCTGCATAAATAGCATTGGCTATGTAGCTGTGCTTTGTTACTAGATCTTAGAAACAGCATTCACATCCAAAATAAATCTTCTGATTAGCTCACTTATGATCCTAACTGTTCCTCCTTTACAACCATTTTACACCTGGGACAATACACACAGAAAAAGATACAATTGTAAAGATGAATTTCATGATATTTGATGTTACAAACTCAACATATATGTGATACAGAATTAGAGATTTGATGAACATGGTATAGAAGAAACAACATGAAATATATAAAGATGCAGAATATACACATAATTATCAATATACATTATATAGTGCAATGAGTGTGTCTACATTTTGCACAAAATATTGCTGATGTCCCTGCTACGTTTTACAAACACAAATGCACCAAATCACTATTTCGAAATTGCTACCGGCACCTTGCCTCTTCTACATTGGTGGTCAGTAATTGTGATTCACCATTTACCTGTATCTGCTGACCCACATCAGCTTGTGAGAGACACTATTCAGGATTCAGGTTCCCACAAGACTGATTATTGCAGAGAGAAACGCATTTCTCTTGGCTTTCTGATAATCTGAATACTTTTTAGTAGTCACTAACCTTTCTCTCATTTTGTCCTACTGGATGGTGGTTGGAAGTTACATTTTACACAGCTAACATAACAAAATCATACACGTTAAGCCTGTTAGATACCCTTTAAACATGTTAGATCTTAACTAGTATTCAACTCATGGGTGGCATGAAAGAGGAGAACCAAGGAAACACCTGTGCTCATTCATCTGGTTACAATGCCAGGTGTAAATAAGATGGCAAGCTCCAGTGGGCTAAGAAATTGTGTTTGGTCAATATTCATGCTTGTTCAATTTAGACTAATGCACCCATAATAATCCATCATATCAGATCAACATTACAAATTGTTAATGCTGTGATTTTAATCCCAACAAATATATAATATGAACAAGAAATGTTGTAATCATACTGAAGGAAAGTAGAGATCTCTAAACAATAAAACCAAATGGGCCTTCAACTGATGAAATAAACACATACATGGCTAGAGCCAATAGATGGAAGCGTTGATTTAAAATGTCACAGCATTAAGAACAGAAAATATCAGGGTCAGAGATGCTGATGCCATGTAGGGGTACCTATATGTTTTAGAGGAAGTCTATGATACCGTACTGACCAAAATAGTAGAATATAAAACCATTGCTGGTGCCAGGGCTACATATAAAATGTGCGTATTGGAAAATGTGTCACAGAAATATTGGAAAATACCAAAATGATGACCCTTTTACCAAAACTATTATATTATGTCAGAAAAAGAAATATTGCCAATATAGAGTCTAGAGTGTTCATATTTAATTTGAAACCTACGAGTAATGGGGATTGGGCGTTCCAGTTCTTAAAAAATATCACATTTAATTGATACTTTTAGCGAGCAAGATGAGATGCCTGAACCACTGAAACATTATTTGTATCTTCTCATGGTCATACACCCAACGATGGACCAGCCATGAGTCAGGCTTACCAATACCTTTATTCACAGAACGATTTGGGAGCCTGGAATGTCAAAAGATATCAGGGAATATGTTTTGCCATATGAAGTATGTGCCTACTTGAAAAGGTCAACTACTAGTATATAGATATTCACTATGCCTAACATACATTGCCTTATATTCTGAGGTACTTGCAGGAGCATGAATCTGAGAACTTCAAACATTCTGGAGGTGTATTTAGAACACACTGTCGAGGGCATCTGAAATACAGAAGAAACATGCACAAAGAAAAAGATAAGCTGCAGTGTTTTATCCAGTCAGGATTTGGTATGGCTATCCACCAAAAATATTCAACTGATGGCAACCTATGACAACCAAATCCTAAATATATTGGCCCTTACAAAATGCTGAAGTAGCTTTCTCCTGTGACATTCTAATTGGATCCCCAATGTTTCTGATGAACTAGCGAATTGCTCGTCAAAAAATGACGGCAATGAAATTGTAAGGTAGCTAATGCTGTTTGGTGTATAATAATGAAATATATAATACATTAATAAATGAATATACTTTACGTATTTTGAAGCATTGTGTTGAAGAGCTGGCAATCTGTTTTGATGTTGCTGCAGCATTAGTGGTGTGGAGCTGCTGTGTAAGCGTGGTGAATGTGTGCAGTGTAATAGTGTGCGTGCGCAAGACGAAACCGTTAGCGTAGTTGTGTACTTCCGCATTGTCGTAAAATGGCGGGTAATGTGTGGTATGCGTCTTAGCAGAATATCCGTCGGTGTTTTGTGGTGTTTTGCGGGTTTCTTGTGGTGTTTTGCGGGTTTAAAGTGCTGTAGCCTCGTTTTCGTTTGGCGGCCATTTTTTCTCTCGCTTATCGATTTTTTTAGTGTTTAAACTCTTTTCTTTTGAGTTAAATGAAGGTGTAAGTTGCTTTTTGAGGTCCTGGATGCTCCCTCTTGCTGTAGGTAAGCTTTTTATGTATGTACTGTGTGTATTTATTGTGTTTTGAATTTGTTTATGTTCGCGAGTTGTGGACGATTTTTGCGAGGTCGTAATGAGTGGTAACGTGTCTCGTATGTGGTTTGCGTTGCGCCGTAAAGTTTGCGAGGGTCGAAGTTGCTGTGTCGTGTTTTTTGCGTTCCAACATAAAGTTTGCTATGGTCGCAGTTGCTGGCAAGGAGCGCCTTTGGCGCTCCATGCCAGCAACTGAGGCCCTCACCCGCGGCCCTCGCTATGCGAGGGCAGCGGCTCGCGGATCGCTACGCGAGCCCGCAAGCGTTAGCAACAACTCGTACGCTTACAAGTATATATGTGATAGATTACATTGTCACCTTCTCCTGGTCTCATGGATACACAAGAGGACAAAACATTGATCTTGTCTGTATTATCCGGTTTATTACCAGGGATATTTAATGGCATTTATGAAACAATACGTACATCTAGTCTGCTCATAATGTCCTCCTAATTTACTTGGCTTAATATATCCTCAGGATAGTCATGGGCCTCATCAAGGCAAGTTTATATTACTTTACATCTATGTATACCAATTGAATAATGTTTGGCAGGACTTGGCTTCATGTTTTTATGAAATAAACTATAAAGAGCTGGACTGTGCCATTAAGATAGACTACTATCGCTCTGATTTGTTGCTGATCTGTACTCAAAGGCCCAACCCTGGCATCACCCCCAGATGACTTAATTGAATATTTCCTCATGCTGTTACTTAAAGGAGTAGCAAAGCTATCCATGTTCCCAATGGCAAATACCCCAGTACTCATAGCCTGAACTATTCTTAAAGGGGACTTTCTCCACAAGAAGATTTTGTGTGCATCATATAGGGACCCAAAACACCTGGACAGTTCTAGACCTTGGGGATTGACTATGGTAACTTTTTCATCCCTGCTCGATTGGTCACTTACAATAAAGATTATGTGATTTAGACCAAATTGACCAGGGACATATGACACAGAGAACCAGGGAAATCCATGGTAATATATGTTAACATGTGCATATGTTTTCACTGGCCCCTGTATAAATGATCCTAAGCCCATGCAGATAAGAATTGTAGGGGCTGCAGGTACAGACAGTCTGGCAGTAGTTAAATCAAGGATTTGAACTGATAACCCTCTACCAAGTCATCCATACAGCATCCCCATAAGTGAAAGGCCAGAATTTGTTACAAGGGATTTTCTATATCTTATTCATGTTCCCATGTCCCTAGCAAATCAGACAAAGAGCTACAATGGCAGTTCTCTTGTCCACATGTATGTAGCAGTAAATTCAATCAGCAAGATGTACACACTGATGGCAGTTCTCTTGTCCACATGTATGTAGCAGTAAATTTAATCAGAAAGATGTACACACTGATGGCAGTTCTCTTGTCCACATGTATGTAGCAGTAAATTTAATCAGAAAGATGTACACACTGATGGCAGTTCTCTTGTCCACATGTATGTAGCAGTAAATTTAATCAGAAAGATGTACACACTGATGGCAGTTCTCTTGTCCACATGTATGTAGCAGTAAATGTAATCAGAAAGATGTACACACTGATGGCAGTTCTCTTGTCCACATGTGTGTAGCAGTAAATTCAATCAGCAAGATGTACACACTGATGGCAGTTCTCTCGTCCACATGTGTGTAGCAGTAAATTCAATCAGCAAGATGTACACACTGATGGCAGTTCTCTCGTCCACATGTGTGTAGCAGTAAATTCAATCAGCAAGATGTACACACTGATGGCAGTTCTCTCGTTCACATGTATGTAGAAGTAAATTCAATCAGCAAGATGTACACACTGATGGCAGTTCTCTTGTCCACATGTATGTAGAAGTAAATTCAATCAGCAAGATGTACACACTGATGGCAGTTCTCTTGTCCACATGTGTGTAGCAGTAAATTTAATCAGAAAGATGTACACACTGATGGCAGTTCTCTTGTCCACATGTATGTAGCAGTAAATTTAATCAGAAAGATGTACACACTGATGGCAGTTCTCTTGTCCACATGTGTGTAGCAGTAAATTCAATCAGCAAGATGTACACACTGATGGCAGTTCTCTTGTCCACATGTGTGTAGCAGTAAATTCAATCAGCAAGATGTGCACACTGATGGCAGTTCTCTTGTCCACATGTATGTAGCAGTAAATTTAATCAGCAAGATGTGCACACTGATGGCAGTTCTCTTGTCCACATGTGTGTAGCAGTAAATTTAATCAGCAAGATGTGCACACTGATGGCAGTTCTCTTGTCCACATGTATGTAGCAGTAAATTTAATCAGCAAGATGTGCACACTGATGGCAGTTCTCTTGTCCACATGTGTGTAGCAGTAAATTTAATCAGCAAGATGTGCACACTGATGGCAGTTCTCTTGTCCACATGTATGTAGCAGTAAATTTAATCAGCAAGATGTGCACACTGATGGCAGTTCTCTTGTCCACATGTTTGTAGCAGTAAATTTAATCAGCAAGATGTGCACACTGATGGCAGTTCTCTTGTCCACATGTATGTAGCAGTAAATTTAATCAGCAAGATGTGCACACTGATGGCAGTTCTCTTGTCCACATGTTTGTAGCAGTAAACGTAATTATCAAGACATACATGTTGATAGTATTGTTATGTTTATGATACATTCTCTAGTTTTAAGATAATAACATATTTGTTGCTTGGATACACGATTCAGACTGGATTTTTTTACCATAATCTTTGAGTTTAAATTGTATATACTTCTCTCAAGATAAAGTATACACACCTTGGAAGTCTACCAGGGTCTATGAACTCATTAGTTGAGTTAATGTAGCTGAATCTGTAGATGTTTCTTAACTAATCAGTAGTGATCTCCAATTCTAAGACCAGACAACCTGTCTCATCATAAGAACTCTTTCTGTGAAGCAAGTATTTCTGTGCATTACCACTAAATCTTCTAGCCTCAAACATCTTATCATAGACTCTTTCAATTGTATTTAGAAGCCGAGACATGGGAGGTCACATCCTCTAGTGACTGGCTGAAGCTCCATCAGAGCTGTGCATGTAAGGAAGAAAAACAATCACAATGAACTTCCAATGTCAGTTCCTTCAAATAGCATACAGAGGAAGTGCATATGGCACCAAGCCCCAGTAACTTTACTTTGACTTGATCACAGTTATGACCTCAAATGACCAGGACAGACCAGGTTCTATGGACATATCCCTGGAACAGAGGCTGGACTTGCTGCCTGACAGATGGTCTTTCTGGGGCCAGAAGAGTTTCCAGTATGACAATTCCATAAGATTATCTTGTCTCATATTGCTATGCGCAATGAGCTTGCTTACTACCTTCCTTCCACCCCTTCAGTCTTTAGTGTTTCAGGGTTTTATTGGTTCTAAGATACCAATCCCACCCTAAGGATCTGCTGCGTTTATCAAGACAATATTATAAACTACTACAGGGCTACTTACATTATACACAATAAACATGGAGGGTTATGTCCTTGCATTTATCGTTTTTACCCCCTGGATTTAGTTTGAATTCCAATCTGCCTCAAGACAGATTACATGATAACATTTCAGCAACATATACCATATTTAATATAAGACTTAAGCACTAAAAAGGGAACTCTTATCAGCTCAATAGAGGTAACAGCTGAGACATCAACCTCTATGGATGTTACATTACACGTGTAAGATTTTAGTTTATACATGTTGCCATTTGTAAGCCTTTATTCTATAAAGATATGCATGTATATATTAAAATACATATGCCTATATTAGATATAATTATCAGAAGAAACCAAAATTACATTTCAAGATTGTGCTAATAAAGGGTAATTACATAAATAAAAGTCATGTGCATAACAAAAGCCTGCATATGCCATTATCTCAGTAATTGACTTATCTAATCAGTCCAATTACTCACTGGATACAACAGGTTCAAAGCGCCAAGAGGTAATTATTAATTACTAGCAATAATGACCCAATTATACAGACACTGCAGTCAATCATTGTTGTGAGGATCAGAATGGGTGATTGACAGCTAACTATTGCATACTTGAAAGTAACATTTTTAAAATAGTGTTCAATTCAGAAAGTATTGGCTTTTATTTATATACAAAACAAGTTTAAAAAAAGCACTGCACATTTTCTACAATTTTGTTATAACCTTTAGTTTTCAGTTCTGCCATATCTGGAAAAAAATGTGAACCACACACTGAACGGTTTTAGGTTGCCAGAACATTAGTTTATATTGTACCCACAGTAGCCCTTTAAAGCTACATTTCATCTTAGAACATGGAATAATTATCCATGTCAACATTGTACAACTCTTAAAAACAATACATAAGTCAGACTAGTAGCATAATTAAGCTGGAAAAAAGTTATAAAGTTATTTTTTACTTAAAAATAATAAATTATGATGCCTCTGCAGGATCCTGGACGAATGTATGATATGTAGGTGGATGTTTTGTGTGAGAGGGGCGTTTACATATCTGGAGAGCTGTGGTTGTACCTACTGATGCAACCTGCCTGCCTCTGTGCCTGTGAGGGGGAAGGGTGTGGTGTTCAATAATTTTCAATTATCTAACAAAGTCTCTTGACTTCTCCCTATTATCTATGCCTTCCTTGGCTCTATCCCTCTTTGCCTTCGCATTTCTTCAGCAGCACTGACAGCTGCAGTTACAGGAGCCATAGGGCAGAGGGAGCTGTCAATTTTCGGGCGCCGTTGATGTAAGGCAAAGAACAATTCCCCCTTCCACGTGGCACAACTCGACGCCGCTGAATCGTCAGCGAGGCCATCGCTATGTTCGGCGCGGGCACTCGCCCCCTCTCATAGCTCAAGGCCTCTTTTGTCGTCGCTCCTTATATGCTATGTGTGGAAGTATCCGAAAATTGGCAGTGCCATCCGTTGGTTGGCGGCGGGATTGCGGCTGTCAGATTCTGCGAAGGTGAAGAGGGAAGGACCCCTCCCTCTACTGATACCTAAAAACACAGCCCAATGATCCAGTTCTCAGGATATGATGTAACAAACACAAAATGGATTCTTGCACTCACAAGGAGTCATCAAAAATTCTGATTTTAATCTAAAATATTCCATGCCCATGTCGTACACAGCTGCTAATGTTTTTTGTTTGGCAGATACTTGAAAGACAAGTGTATTTTTTCTAGAACTCCAGTGGTCCTTTAAAGTCTTATGATATATTCCAATAACATTTAGGATCTTTTGTAACACACTTGTGGCCAAGTGTGTATAAATGTAATAAAAAATAAGAAAAATTAAAGGTATATGTAAGTTTCCCTGCTCTTACCTTTATCTAATCTAACACCTGCTGCTTATATTAGACACACACATTACATGGAGTCATCCTATACACCAACGGATTTATTTTATTTATTAACTAGTAAGTTGCCAGTCGTCAATGACAATATCATGTGCTATCGTCAACTGTCTGTGCTGTCTCTCTCTCTGCACGCCCTCTCTCTTTGTGTGACCTGGCTCTGAGTGCACCCTCTATCTCTGTGTGTCCTCTGTCTCTATGTGTATGTTCTTTCTCTGTGTGTCCTCTCTCTGAGCCCTGTCTCTCTATGCCCTCCCTCTCTCTCCGTGCGCCCTCTCTCTGTGTGACCTGTCTCTATCTGTCCTCCCTCTCTGTGTGCATGCTCTCTCTTTGTGCCCTCCCTCTGTGTGACTTGACCTGTCTATCTGTGTGTGTACGCTCTCTCTGTCCTCCCTCTGTTTCTCTGTGCCCTCCCTCTGTGTGATCTGTCTCTGTGTGTCCTCTCTCTCGCATTGAGGCTAGCAACATGCATGCCTTGTGCATTGCTGGCAAGGATTTACTGACATTTGCGTGTGTGATTCGTGTGCAGTAACCACACTTTGTCAAATATTATAGTGTTTTCAACACCCCAAAGCTGCCTGCATAGGCACAGAGTTCCATCCCAATAGGCACACTGAATTTGGGTACAGATTTTAACCCTATACTAACCTGCAACCCAACAGCAGCACAGTGCAGGGATCTACAGTTCAGTGACTGGGCTTCCTTCTGCAGGAGACTATACATCCCAAGATCTCTTGTGCACAAACTGCCAACAATGATTGATACAAAATATTAGCTGTCTGTAACTGGCCAAAACGAATTATATGCTAATTTTAGCTGGGATAACGAGTATATCGGTATTTTTTCAGGCAAAAAACAATGTTTGTACACACTGCCGATTCTCCTCTATCAGACGCACTCATAGCCCAGGAAACTCAGATATGGCTTTAATAACTAAACAGGGGGAGTAAAGTGCTTTCATGTCACTAGTTCGTAACTTAAATATAACTATTATACTTTAAACCATCCACCTGTTGTGTGTCACATGCACCTCCCTGACTAGGGCCACACACTGCTCTCTACATCTCCAGCTGCGCAGGCACCACGCCTGACGTCACTAAGGCGCGCTCTTCCTGTGCTGCTGTCTCAGTGTTACTACGTCACAGACACCGGTCACCTCTGTGTACGAGACCTGCCATGTACAGAATGCTGAGCACCGGGAGACAGAGAGGGGTGAGACCGATAAAGATGTGTAATAGAGATATAATGTGAGGCATACAGACTGGCTGTTATGTCATATGTGTGGCAGTGTGGTGGGTCAGGTGTCATATGACGGATTATATATATATATATACACACATACACATAAACATACTGGGGATAGTGCTTCATGCCACTCCATCATAAAGTGTTTGTACAATAAATGGGACATCACTGTGTACTGCAATACTTGTGTGTCTATATATATATATATATATATATATATATATATATCCCCTCTGCTGTGATCTGATTGTCAATCTTGATTGACCCTAAAAGGTATAGCTCACAGCTTCGTTGATGTGCACAAGCCCCTTCACCACGACAAGGTGGACAAGGTATAGATCCAGATGGTGTGTGTGTATGTGTATATATATATATGTATATATATATATATATATATATATATATATATATATATGTATATATATATATGTATCTTTAAATCAGGTATTGTGCGTGTAAAAGTATAAGGTATAGATCCAAAAGGGGGATTTGTGTGTGTATGGGTGTATATATATATATATATATATATATATATATATATATATATATATATATATATATATATACACACACACATACTAGCGACTTGCCCATCAAAAAAAGACGGCAATAAAATTTAGCCACAATGACTTTGGCGCTCATTGCAAGTCTCTTCCGCTGTCTACTTTACATGCCCCTCCATGAGCACCTTTTGGCGCTCATGGCGAGCCCTGCAATGAGTGGCTTTTCCTGCTTTGCAATGATCTCCTTCGACGCTCCTTGCGAGCCTCTCCGCCTGTGTAGCATAGTGGCCTACTGCCTTGGGTTAAGTGTTACTGCCTTGGGTTAAGTGTTACTGCCTTGGGTTAAGTGTTACTGCCTTGGGTTAAGTGTTACTGCCTTGGGTTAAGTGTTACTGCCTTGGATTAAGTGTTACTGCCTTGGATTAAGTGTTACTGCCTTGGATTAAGTGTTACTGCCTTGGATTAAGTGTTACTGCCTTGGATTAAGTGTTAGGGCTTGTATTTACGTCCTTCATCCTCTTTTTACTTCCTTTGGCCGCGTTTTCATCTTGTTTAATCTTTTTCGGCCGCCATTTTTTCTCTTGCATCTGCGATTTTTGATCGTGAAAAAGGGCAAAATATCCCTCAAATGAACTTGCAACCTCACTCACAAGGCCACCTGGCTCTCCCCCTGTGCTGTGTGTAAGTTAATTTGAGTCATATTTGTGTATTTTGGTCTTTCCAGTTCGGCAGTGCGGCTGTTAGTTGTATTTTTGCGAGCTCAGCAGTTCGTCTACGTGCTTCGGGTACCAAGTAGTACAGGCCGTAATTTTGCCTCCGTCCCGCGAGTCGTCAGGATGAGCTCCACCATCGCAATGAGCTACTTTGGCGCTCATTGCCTTAGTCCCGCGGGTCTCGTGATGAGCTCCTGCGGTGCTCATCTCCACCAGCACAATGAGCTTTGCGAGGGTTGCAGTTGCTGGGCTCGCTGTGCGAGCCTGCAATTTTAACATTGCGTTACCAACAACTTTTGGCAACCCCGCAATTATGACAACTATGTATGTGACGTATAAGGTATACATGTAAGTGAACACTAACAATGCTGTCATGTACTTGTCAGTGTAGAACCAGTGTAAAGTACCAATGTAGTCATACATCCACTGAACTTAAAGTGAAGAGCGTTTAATGTATTAACATTTGGTGCAGGTATTCTTTACCAAGAGTGTCACTCTTTTTCCAGGTCGGATGTGACCTTGTAAAGCACTAATTCTGTGACATGCCACATTTCCATTGTTGGTGTGTTGTTTTTTTGTGTTTTTTTTTTAAGAACACAGGACGTATTCTCTTGTACAAAATCATGTTAAAAACACATTATCCAGGCTGCTGTAAGACATTTTTCCTGCTGTTCTAGCACTTTCTGTGTTAACAAGAACTTATTTTAATGCAAAAAAAGCAACTTTTTAATGTTTAAAAACATGCTTTTTCAAATATATGATATAAACTTTGGGATTATACTGTTTCTTTAGATTCATAAGGCAGCAATAGTTTATTTATTTTTACCAAGGTCACTTAGTTCCAAATACCACTGTTAAAATGAAGTCAAGGTCTATATAACGGTGTTGTGGTGGTGGTGGTTGTTGTTGTTGTTTGTAACAATTTCACACACAAATTACATTATGGTAAAATTCTTGGAGTCTGGGAGCCACAATACACTCAAGTTTATTGGGGGATATATATATATATATATATATATATATATATATATATATATATATATATATATATATATATATATATATCTATAAAATCATTCCCTGGCTCCTCAGTAGTCTAGCTGCATCTTAAGCTTAGCATACCTTTGTCACCTCATGTATTCTGGTACTTCAAAGGCACAGCAAAAATTCTTACATCATGAAGGTGATCTGATTAAAGGACTCTATTGTTTAACAAAGAAGCAGAGAACTTTTTTTCCCCCCTCCTTGAGGGCCACGGACTTACAGAAAAAAATTAGTTGGGCACCTGACTTAGAGAAATTTTCCTTAAAGGGCCATTTAAGGCATTTTTTTTTCTTTTTTTTTTTTTGCATCTGAAAGGGGGCATTTGATAATGCTGAACAGTGTGTTTTTCAAATGAAGTTCCTGGAGCAGAATATACTGCTTTGAATTCTTTCTTTGGGGGTTTGTCCCTGTCAGCCAATGTGCAGCACTACAGCTGTAAGAGATCTAGAGTTGAAACAAGTTTTACTACATTTTTTTGTAGAAGGAAAGACACTTTCATGTTTAAAACACACTCTTTTAATGCATAACAGAAACATTTTTGAGAGCTACACAGAGAATGCATCTAACATTATTTTTAAGAGTGAAATAAAACCATCTATATTTATTGTAAATTCAGCAATAAATAATATCATAGACCTGAAGAAACAGTACTAACAAGCCCTCTGGAGTGTCCTCTGACATTTTCTATGGGCAGTGTTTGGGGTAACAACAACAAAATTAGAGGTGCTCGATCTGAGAACAGACAATACCTGAAGTATAATAGAATAAATAGTCAACTTGAATACTGTTACACATTTTCACCAGTTTTTTCATTATTTACTTTTAAATTGTTGTGTATCTATTCTGCACTGGAGAATATGTTGTCATCTTATAAGTAAAGAATAAAAATGATAAAATGTTGTGCTTACCCTGTTCTTTCTCTTCAGGCCCATACCCTCCGCAGGTTCCTAAGCACTCTTGTTATTGCTGAACATGATACGCAGCAGATAACACCTGTAACTCTCAGCGCCATTTCTGCTGCTACAAAACTGGGTGGGGATGTGTCCTGCTTGGTGGCTGGGACCAACTGTGCCAAGGTGAGCCTCGTTATTATCTTGCTGTTGGTGTGACCAATTACACCACTTGAAGAATGTTGCAGTGTTAGAGTTGTAATACATAATACAACGATAGATATGCTAAGTTGTTGTGTGACAGATAATGCAGCAAAGGGAATATCCCAGTGTCTGAGGTGTGACATTACACAACACAGAGAATCTTATGTTCTTCATAGCTTGTTTTATTGCCTGTAAAAGTTTAATTAATGTATTTTTTTATCTGCACAAACATTCTTTCATTCTTGTGAATGTTTTTTTAATAACATCACATGGCTGTTTGTTCTCTGGGGAGCAGGGGTACTTAAAGGTCTTCAAGCACTATTTAATGGATTTCTTGCATTTTTTTTAGATAATTTGAAGCTTGTACCTGGCACAAAGTTTTGTTTTATTTTCTAGAAAATAATGCATTCAAATTAAACTATGATACTCTATTCAAAAACATTTCCATTGTTCTCAGAGACCATTTTGACCATTACTGTAAGTTGGGGGTAACAAAGGCTCCTTTCTTAACAAAACAATAAAAAAAATGGGAAACCACAGGTCTAGGTTACAAAACAATAGTAGGATAGGAAGTATTATTGTCATTAAGGTCGTGATAATGCATGGGCTAAATCCTTTCAGTATTTATAAAGATACAAAAGTTGAAATAGAAGGACAGTAGTTCAAGGCTTGAGATCACTCTCCTCACTAAATGGGGAAATTATTGTACACTGGTTTTATTTGGGTGTTGACGGAAAAGGTCTAATTTTCACGTTTACTTGATCGCAATGAAACTTATCAATATAGTAGTAGTTAATATAAATATGCATACATAGTATTAATTGTGGGTAGTATACATTTTTTTTTCTTCAAGTTATGTATTAGATATCTATGGACCTGAAATTTTGGTAGTATTGAACTAATTTTTATTGCACAACTTTTATATAAATATCCTATATGATGCATAAGAAGTGATTGCTTTAATGTGGTTTGATTGATAGTTCTCTCTGTGTAGATCTTCCATTATGACAGTGGACCTATTCACATAAAACCAAATGTCTAGTATTGAAATATATATTTATTATTATCTTTTATTTGTATCGCGCCAACATATTCCGCAGCGCTGTAGAGGGGATAAGAACAAGGGAAATACAAGTTTAACAAATTCAAAAGTTGAAGGGCACGTTTTTGAGCTTAGAATCTTGGCCGAAAATGCCTTATCCCAAAGCACCCTACAAGACTGGAAACACACTACTTACATTCTAAAGGGAATTAAAGGGCAGAGAACTGGGGAAGAGTAACAAATAAGGAATAGCAAGGGTCAGGAAGCAAGTGAAAGATAGAAAGAGTTTTATTTTAGAGGGAGAGGGATCTGAGGTGAAAGACTAGTATGTTGGCTGACCCCTAGTGTTGAGATGATATATCTGCAAGTAGGAAGTCAGGTGTTTTCCATGGCTCTATAAATGTAATCTGAGTTGACTTGGGGTGGGGGAGGAAGGACAATATTCTGAGAATCACACAGATGTAGCAAATATATAACAACGTACATCTAAGAGATACATACAGTTATATTACTAGAACTGCAGATGTTATAGAGCAGTAGATATTCTCCTTCTCTTATGCTTTTCATTGTTTGGAGCACATTTCTTAACAATCTATGTCTTTATTCTACTATATATCACCTAGATTATAGTAGAGCTAATGGTACATGGTCCTCTTCTAGACTGCAGGAGTTTTTTTTTTTTTGTTTTTTTTTCTCATACTGCAGTAGTTATGATGATAGGGCTTTGATGATCATGCCCTAGATTATAGGGAAGCAGAAGACTTCATTTATTGTCTTTATTTGTGCTCATAGGTAGCGGAAGAGCTGGCGAAGGTGCAAGGAGTGTCCAAGCTGTTTGTAGCACAGCATGATGCGTACAAAGGGTTCCTACCAGGTGAAATCCCACAGTACTGTATTTCCCCCTTACAATTGTCTGTACTATGCTCTTCACCCCTTGCACCCCAGTTTCTTACATTACTCATGGCCTGTGATCTCTGCTATCAGCCACATTCACTGTCCCTTTTCTTCTCCCTTACCACTTCTCTTGGTCTACACGTTTTCTCATACATTTGCCTCTTTCCTGTGACCCTTTAACCTGTGCAGTCAGTGTTAGTTGTGGTTAATGTGCTTGGTTCTAGTGTGTGAGGGCTGTGTAGTAATTAATGACTGCTCTTTTTTCTCAGAGGAGCTGACTCCATTGATTTTAGAAGCACAGAAGAAGTTCAATTTCACTCATATCTGTGCAGGAGCATCAGCCTTTGGAAAGGTAAGTACACTGCTTAATAATTTCTGTCTGTTTAAAGGATCACAGTAGTTTGATGAAACACTTAACATCTTCATAGAGTATGCATATTGCAAACCCTGATTTGCCTGCTCTGTACCATCCTCTTGTGCCCTAGGCAGAAGCATAACAAACATGTCAGACTCTGTCTAAATACTAGCATAGTCTGCTACAATTAATACATTCTTTACAAATGCTTTTATGTTCATTGATTATATAGCTGCTAATATTGTTAATTTTTTTACATACTCCGGCACATGATACATTTTTATTACACTATAGTGTACCAGGTCTTATGGAGACCAAGGAGTGCAATATTATTTTTTTTATGGAAATTCAGCCCTCCTTCAAATCTATCTCTCAGTGCCAGACATATCCCTTCTCTCTTCTAGCAAGTTGCCAGCTAGCTCTCAGGTATATTCCTGATGTCTGCATGTCAACTCAAACTCAACATTTCAATGATGGAGCTCTTAATCTTCACCCTTCTACTACAGCTTCCACTCCTTAAACATCCCTCACTGTTGACAATGCCATCATCACTCCCACCCTCAGGTTCGCTGTCTTGGTGTTCTGTTGGACTCTGCCCTCACATTCACTCCCCCATACATCAATAACCAAATCATGTAATCTTCACCTAAAAAAATCTCCAAAATATGTCACTATTGTATACAAGACATATATCTACAAGGTACAATTCCAATCCATTTGATCATCATATCTCACCTCAACTGCTGCATCTCACTCCTTGTTGTCCACACAATCACCCATCTGTCTCCACTACAGTCTATAATGGCCACCTCCACTAGACTCATCACATATATAGTTGTGAGCATACAAGCCGCTGCTCACGCTTGCGGGCTCGCTTTGCGAGGGCCTCAGTTGCTGACAAGGAGCGCCGAAGGTGCTCCTTGCCAGCAACTGAGGCCCTCGCAAACTTTACATCGTAACGCAAACAAAATACGAGACACGTTACGAGCAATTTACGACCTCGCAAAAATCGTCCGCAACCCGCGGACATGAAAAAATGAAAAACACAAATACACACAACACATGCATAAAGTTACGCCTTAATTTAACTCAAAAGAAAAGAGTTTAGACACTAAAAAATTCTCGAAGCGAGAGAAAAAATGGCTGCCGAACAAAACGAAAACGAGGCTACAGGACTCTAAACACGCAAAACACCACAAAACCGTTACGGATATTCCGCTACAGACGCATACCACACATTAGCCGCCATTTTAGAACAATAACTTATACAATGCGGAAGTACACAGCTACGCTAACGGTTTTGTCTCGCGCACGCACACTATTACACTACACACATTCATCACGCTTACACAGCAGCTCCACAGCACTAATGCTGCGGCAACATCAAAACAGATTGCCAGCTCTTCGACACAATGCTTCCTGCATATATTACTTCAAAATAGGTAAAGTATATTACTTTATTAATCTATTAGTTATTTTATTATTATATACCAAATAGCATTAGCTCACTTACAATTTCATTGCCGTCATGTTTTGATGGGCAATATTCTAGTCTATAATAATAATAATAATATTAATAATAATAATTAATTTATTTAACAGCCCCTCCTGGTCAGTCACTCCACTGGCTTTCCACAGCCACCACAGTAATATTTAAAATCCTGACACTAACACATAAAGCCCTTAACCATGGTGCAAACCCTTATATATATATATATGCCCTGCTCTCTAAATACTCTGGGACATAGCCTGTTTAAAGAAGTTTATTACTTTAGCCTTAACATGCACATTCTGCATGCCATGACAAATTATTATTTATTTTTATTTGCAATTTTGTGTTTATTGTGAGAGAGAAATCAAGGTATGTATTGAAAAGATAGCATAGAAAAAACAATAATAAAACTTGTTGCATTGATGCATCATTTCCTGATATAAACATGTTGCTTTCAAACCTTTCTCAATAATAAAAACAAAAAAAAAGTATATATATATATATATATATATATATATATATATATATATATATTACACACACTTTTTTTTTAATTTTTATTAAATTAACTATATTCTCTCATTTGTTGCAAGACGACCTTTAGTAGCGACTATATAAGAAAAGTAAAACAGAAAAGGGAGCAAGAAAAAAAGGAAATAAAGAGGGAGAGGGATCCAGACCAAGGAAATGGACTCATGCCTACCTCGCCTGTCTGCTCTCAGGGTCCAAATGTCCCAACATGACGCCCATCTTCTATATCTCTTGTCAATTTCGGCTGATAAGACGCTCATTGACTGAATTAAATTAATTTTACCTCTTCATATGTGGGAGTAGTTAACTTCCAATGCTTAGCAATTATGCTTCTGGCTGCCAGGCATATCTTATTGGATAAGAACTGGCCATTTTTTGGTAACAAAACAAAGTCAGAGGTGCTCATCAGAGAACGAACTAACCTTGATAGGTTAGTTCTATAGCCATGATAAGCTACTCTGAGAGCAACCTCTTTTAGCTCACTTGTGCCCTTCACAGGGAGAAATATCCTGTAGTATATCAGTTTGGTCCAACTCAAAAGAGTGAACCAGCCCCGAAATACCAGGCAATTCTACCCTGAACAGGAGAAACAGCAAACCCCAGACGCGTTTCGGCCTTCATGGGCCTCGTCAGTGAGGTGCAGCTAACCTCCCTAAGGCACAGTGAGCAAGGGGTCCACGTCTGGAGTCCCCTATTACCTTTAGGGAGACTAAACCCTAAAGGTAATTTGCATATACAACAAAACAAAGTCAGAGGTGCTCATCAGAGAACGAACTAACCTTGATAGGTTAGTTCTATAGCCATGATAAGCTACTCTGAGAGCAACCTCTTTTAGCTCACTTGTGCCCTTCACAGGGAGAAATATCCTGTAGTATATCAGTTTGGTCCAACTCAAAAGAGTGAACCAGCCCCGAGATTTCTCCCTGTGAAGGGCACAAGTGAGCTAAAACAGGTTGCTCTCAGAGTAGCTTATCATGGCTATAGAACTAACCTATTAAGGTTGGTTCGTTCTCTGATGAGCACCTCTGACTTTGTTGTTTTCCATTTTTTGGTAACCCTGAAATCGGTAAACGTAGTAATGCGTCCTCTGGTTTTTGAGGTATATTCTTATCCCACAATGTCTCTAATGTATTATAGGTTACAGACCAAATGTGTTTAATGTTATGGGACAGTCCCACAACATATGCTTTAGGGTGCCTATTGTGTTGCATCCTCTGAAACAGTTTCCATCTGCTATATTTTTTCGCAAGTTTAAGTATAGCTGGTGTAAGGTACCATCTCATGATGGTTTTATACGCATTTTCCTTCAGTATGATATTTAAAGAGGAGTTTGCTGCATTTTTTATAATTTGTCCCCATTGTCTATCAATCAGGGCCATATTGAGTTCCACTTCCCAAGATGATCTGTATGACAATGTGTTGGGAGTGACCTCATCGATTAGATGTTGTAGAGTGTTGTGATGTTTTTCCTACCTTTTTGAATTGTGCAAGCGACATTGTTCAAAGGGAGTTTTCCTTGCTGACTTGTCTTTTGTAATTTGACCTTTTACTGGTATTAATCATCATCAAGTTTTTATGTGGCAATTGCTAGCGCGTCCTAATATCCATCGGGGACCAACATTGACAATCCATCAGTAAATCTGCTACAATTGTAACTTTGTTCCTAACCCACCATGCTAGTTGGGATTTTTTTTGCACTGATGGGTCTTTATGGGGTAACCATAATGGTGCTAGCCACGAGCCATCCTCTAACAATCTGGTTCTTTTATTAATCTACTTCCACAATGTAATGGAGTGATTTATACACGCTGGTAATGATTTTAGATTAATCGCGTGATGTACACTGAGCCATAATGTCTGATTCTGTATGAATTTTGTTCCTGAAGCACTTGTTGTTCTATTTCAACCCACACTGGTGGGGAGTCCTTAATAAACCATTGGTCATTTGGGCTAATCTTACTGCTTTATAATATCTCAGTAAGTCTGGGATGGCTAATCCTCCTCTCCTTTTTTTTTTTTTTTTTTTTTTTTTTTTTTTTAGATGCCATCATGGTTTCTTGTTTCCCCAAATTAAGCTTGAGATTGCCTTTTGTAAGGCAGCTATGTCTTTTAATTTAATTGCTGTCGGAATAGCCTAAAAAAGATACAATAATTTGGAATCGTATGCATCTTAACGGCATGTATTTTACCAAACCACGAAATCTTGTGAAGACTAAATATGGAGTTCTTTGTATATTTCCTTTAAAAATATTGGGGTAGTTGATGTCATAGATTAATTTAATTTAGAGTTTCTGGGGATATGGATTCCCATGTATTTGATCTGATTCTGGAACCATTTAAAAGAAAAAAAATTGTGGTAACAGGATTTCAAGCTGTTTGGGTAAAGAAATATTAAGTGCCTCGCTTTTATTGATTTTCACCTTAAAGCCTGATATTTGTCCAAATTTAGTCAGTATCTGAAACAGCTTGGGAAGTCTAACTGGTCTGTCATGGTGAGTAAGATGTCACCCGCAAAGAGGCTTAATTTGTGTTCTTACCCCCAATTTGATTCTGTTAACGTCTGAGTATTCTCTTAATGCTATCGCCAAAGGCTCAAGACAAAGCGTGAAGAGTAAAAGAGATAGTGGACATCCCTGTCTAGTACCTCCTAGCTATATTGATTAATTGCCATCGAAATCCTTGGTAAGAGATCTATGCTGTTGGAGTTGAATACAATGTCATAATACTATTGAGAAATATTTTGCTTATGCCAAATCTAAGTAATACCTCTTTCATATAGATCCAATCAATTCTATTGAATGCTTTTTCAGCATCTAAATATTATATTAGGGGTTGCTTTTTATCGGAAGCTATGTCCATAAGATCCAAGATTCTCCTTGTATTATCAGGTGCCTCTCTACCTGATATAAAGCCTACCTGATCCGGATGAATCGCAGACGGCAATAAGCATGCCAGTCAATTTACTATAATTTTGGAGTACAGTTTAATGCCATTGTTAATTAGAGAAATCGGCCTATAACTATTGCACTGCATAGGGTCGTTGTTTTCCTTATGCAGCACAATGATATTTGCTTCCAGGAACTCAATTTTCATTGATTTCCCGACAGAAAATCATTGAATAGAAGTTGAAGATGGGGTAACAAAGTCTCCATATACTGCTTGTAGTAGTAATTTGTGATGCCATTCAGACCAGGGGCTTTGTGAGCCCTGCCAAATTATTCACACACAACCTATAGCAACACACAAACCTCTTCACTTGCAGCAGCTTATTGTCTTGGTCATTGTTATTTTGCATCTTGTCCCAGCTAGAATTTTCAGTTTTGGTCTCATCAGACCTGATAACCTTTTTCCAAACTGTAAATCACATTTTAATATAGATTTAGCAGCAATAGTTTCCTTTTTGCCATTGTTCCATACAACCGACCCATGAATAATTTCTCCCATCTCAGCTTTGGATCTCCCCAGCTCCTTCAGAGTTATCATTTGCTTCTTGTGTGCTTCTCTTGACCTTCTCTAGGCAGTTGCACTATACTCTTCCCATTTTTTTATTATTATTTTTTAAATAATGGATTTAATGGCACTCTTGGAAATGTTCATAGTACGCAATGGTTTTTATAAGCTATTCCTGATTGGTGTTTCTCAATAACTTCAACTTGTATTGGTAGTTCATTAGTTTTCATCATGTTGTTTGTTTAGCTATGATCTGTGACAGTTCCAGAAATGGCACTCTGATAATATTTGGCACTTTTAATTGCTCACAGGTGGTCTCCATTCAAGTAATTTTGTGACTTATGAATGCATGTGGATGCACAAGAGCAGCAAATAAGGTTAATGTATATGCAATCCATACTTTCAGTTTTTTTTACTTGGGGGGGGGATTCTAAATAATTTCAAAATATTATTTCCATTTCAAAATCATGGACTATTTTTAGTAGATCATTGACCTACAACCTGAAATGAAATTTTGATTTAATTGCGGAAATTTCCAAAGTGGATACTTGTGCATCACAATAAGGACGGTGTCTTGCATGTTTCTTATTATTTATGGGTGTATTTGAACTATATCAAAACAGACTGAACTCTAGCTTGAACTGTGATATGGAGTTATAAGTGCAGAAATCTTTTTCCAGTCATTTATTTAGCCAATATTTTGTATCTTATATCAAAAGGTTTATAATGTCTGAAAATAATTGTACTATGTTAATGCACACATCTGTGCAGCTTCAGTTTGAAGTGTGTACTGAGTTGTTGTAGTAAATGTAAACTATAGCTTTCTGCTATTTGATTCTGCCTGCGAGATCTATTTATATATTCTTTGTTAAAATATTTGTTCATATTTTGAGGTTTTTTTTTTGTATTTTTAAATCTTGCCCTCTGGTGATCCAGCTAAATAAACTTGGATGTTCTTTTATACTGCTCTATGGTTTGAGACTCAGGAGCACATTAAACCCTTTTTATGAAATTGTGTATATTTTTGAGGTGTAGTGGGGTTAATATATAATATTTACTCTTGGTGTCTTTCCTCATACCTTTCTCAGAGCCTTCTGCCCAGAGTAGCAGCGAAGTTAGATGTGGCACCTGTGTCTGATGTCATAGAGATCAAATCTCCAGATACCTTTGTGAGGACTATCTATGCTGGTGAGAAATTAATTTTCCAAATGCAACACATTGTAACAATATTTTACTACATTTATTTCATATATTTTGATTTATGCCACTTTCTGTGGTTTCCCATCCCCCTCTAGTTGTAGATTCTGCTCCTTTATGGTCTTGCATAAAGTAATATCAAGTGCCCTCTTCCCCACATGTCCTGTTAAATATTAATTCGTCCTGCTGTTCTGGGAGCTCGTCGCAACAACATATAATCCTTGTCCTCAGGATGAGAAATCCCACAGGGGCCACATGACACATTATCTGGCTCCCGCATAATATCCTGAGTGAAGAGTTCCTACTGCTTTGGGCGGCTGAATCGCACATCTGAGGACCTTATGTTTTTATACTGACCAAATGCTAGTGACACATTTAGTACTGTAATGGTCATTTGATAACCTATTGTTATTACTTCTCTGTAATGTGCCATTAGGTGTTCCTTTTTAATTCATAAAATATTGCATTAGAAAAGTCACTCTTGACTTCTGGGTAGAGTGGGAAATATTAGCTTTGTGTAGACTGAATCCCGCAGCTATCCAAAACTTTGAGCAGTATTGTGCCCTGAACTTACTACCTTTTAAAGATTAGAGATCACACTCTATGGGAGCACCTGAGTGTGCTGCAAAGCCAAAGTTCATAGATAATGATCCATGAAGGTACATCATATTTCCAAAAAAGTAGTGTACCATTCTGCAAGATCTGAACTTGAACTAAGTAGGCACTCTTAAAGGGACACTTTAACAGTACAGATTCTATACTTGTAAGTATAAACTTATTTACAATGTATTCATGAGAAAATATTGATAATAGCTGTTGTTCACCTTGTCTTTAACTAGAACCCCTCCCTGTTTTTACAAACTGCTTAGATTTGATTTTGTAATATAAATTATTTTGACTGTGCAGTGATAAAACACCAGGGCTTAAAAGGTCCCTAAATGTGTGGATCCCCAACCTAAACTAGAGGCGAAAACATCCTTTTTTTTTTTTTTGTGTGTGCAAGTTTTTCTCACAAATGACAATAAATGTAAAAAGTGTATGTTACTGCTACTTATTTGCTAAGAAAGCTGGGCCATTACTGGAATCTGCCTAGCAATCCTAAAACAGACACCCACCATTAGTTTACGTAGAATTTTCTCTAGTTGTTTCATCATCTGATATTAACAAACAAGTTACTTTTCTCAATTGAGGAGACTTGTATTGCAGTAAAAAATCAAGAATGGGTTTATAGATGAAAGGGATAGGGAAGTCAACATTTTCTATTCCATATTTGAAAGAGAAAACAAATCTATAAGTAGATCCCCAAGACTTCCTGCCACTCTCATAAGCGCTCAGGGCCAGAGGATGTGAAAACAATCCGCAATGGCTCATGGTAATTTTATTTATTTTGCTGTGCAACTGACACTGTATCTCTTACAGGGAATGCCTTATGTACTGTGAAGTGTGATGAGACTGTCAAAGTGTTCACTGTCAGGGGCACGTCTTTTGAAGCAGCTCCTTCTTCAGGGGGTAACGCTAATTTAGAGACAGGTAAGCATCTATTAATGCTATGTTTGTGTATTCTGTTGACTGGAGGATTCAGCAACTGGCTTTATTGCTCAACCTGCATTTATGTTTTTTTGGTATTATTCTGATATATTAAAGATAGCAGAGAATGTAGTTGATGATGGTTGTGTTTTTTCCTTTGTAGTGTTTTCATATGCATTATTTAGTGATACTGTTCTTCTTTTTCTTTTAACAAAATATGTTTATAACATTTCTAGTGGATCCTCCTGCACCAGTTGGGATTTCCCAGTGGCTGGAACAGAGTTTGACAAAAAGTGATCGTCCAGAACTGACCAGTGCAAAGGTTGTGGTGTCTGGAGGTGAGTCTGTGTGGATACGGGTTGTCTGAGACATAGCCTAGCGTAATAGTATATACATTTTGTTGTCCATGGACCTGTGAGGATTAGTGGACAGACACCCGTCGCAGAACTTATTGACCACACGCCTAATAATCAAAACGGTAGATCTGCCAACCCCATGATATGGCAAAAGCTCAAGAAACAGGATATTAATGATGCATGTGCCATGTTAGGGCTAACCCTGGGGCAGGAGCTGATGCTTTCAGAAACACTGAGCAAATAGACAAGCTACATGTGCACACATAGCTACTGTTATGCATACACTGACACACAGCAATGTCCACACAGCATTTTAAATGAAACAAACAGCTGTACTAACGGAGTGTCGGGTGTATTGAAATACATGTATGTGTTCTGCACACTTAGGTGTACCCTGCATGGACATTGAAGCACAGCTTCCCATTCATTTGAAGCCTTTAACTTTAGCACCACACAAGAACATGCACACTTGCACAGGACATGTCTGCTGCAAAAAAACGTTCTCTTATCTTCTTGCACTTCTTCAGATGGATATTTCTGTGCACCCTTCAATTCCTAAAGCACACATTTAATGATGCACCACTTTGACCATTGCACAACCATTGAATGAAGCAAATGTGCACACCTTACAGCATGAAGTACATATCTATCTAATTCCTCTCTTCTATTGCACTACAACCACTGATGCTCTAGTGCATACAGATGTCCATATGCATAGCACATATATTGACATTCATTGACATCTTTGATACTTATGCATCATAATTACTCGGGCACATTTGTACGCATTGCTCAACCTTTAGTGCATCTACTTGTGCAACACACATACTTATGTGCATGGGTATTCATCCTGTCAATTATGCAGCTAAGATACTGATGCACACAAGCCTGCATCCTGCCACTTGTGTAGCACTCATGCTGATGCACTAACTCAGCTATAACTAAACACATTCCTATTTGTATTCTAGGCCGAGGATTAAAAAGTGGAGACAACTTTAAACTGTTATATGACCTGGCGGACCAGCTGCATGCAGCAGGTAATTAATGTTTCAACATTTCATTAAGGTTGGGTGCCCATGGGTGTATGTTTGTGTACATAATTACTGCAGAACTCTCTATATAACCTTGATGTAATGTTACTCACAGAATCCGCAAAAGTAAAAATGTTGGAGTGGGTGTATTGAAGCCAACACAATATAAAGCTCTGCCAATGAAGACATCATCCATCCATATCTATTATTATTTTACAGTACCAATTCAATATTGGCTTCCTAGTCAATAATGGGGGGTTGTTGTGGGAAAACGGGAAATAATTGAACAAATGCAATGCCCAGGTTCTCAACACCACAAAATATTGATAACCAAATAAAATTGGGAAACTTTTTAGTATACTTTTATTTTTGTGTTTTTTTTTGTTTTGTTTTGCCTTCTTAAAGTCTATTTTATCTACTCATTGAACAGCATGTGGTTTGTTGTGTCCTTTGTCACTGACATACTTGTCCCCTTCTTTGTAGTTGGTGCCTCACGTGCGGCTGTGGATGCTGGCTTTGTTCCTAATGACATGCAGGTTGGACAGACAGGCAAAATTGTTGCGCCTGTAAGTATAATGGGATTTTAATTTAACTGTGATAAAAGTTCAAGTGTCATTATTGGACAAAGTGGCCTAATGTCAGTAACTTATTGATTGCTGATAACCTGTTCTGTTATTACAAGCCACTGGATCTGAGTGAGGGGTTACCACTAGTGAGAAGACTTCTTTTCTTTTTAATTAACAGACTTTGTGTTTGTAAAAAGGGATAGAAAAGTTTTAGATATTCATATCTCTAATTTCAAGAATAATTGTATCTGTTGTTTTACATATACAAATCGGATACCCACCAGCAGATCATTTAATGTTATTGTGCATCAGTCTGGTTACAAAGAGGTTAATGAGCAAGATTAAAGGGGATCCAAGACGTGCCGTTCAAATTGCTTTTACGTTTAATCCCTGGGGACCAGAACATCAACCACTTTCAGCTAAATGCACTGACATATGAATATTTTACAGCAATTTAATGTTTTTCCGGCTGCCCCTAAGGACTCACGAATCAATTTGTGAACGTTGTACTCCTGCAGTTAAAGGCTGAGCTGGATAATTCAGGATGAAAGAGGCTGTCAGCCCAGAGCTTTTTAAGGATTTTAATAAGAAACTTGAAATCCCCTCCCCCATGCTGCTTAAAGTTTTATGCTTAGAACATTTCTCGTACACTGGCAGCCTGGAAAACTGAACCATGTACAGCCTTTACTCTGTCCCCAAAATATACTTTTTATATGGATTTGCTCACTTTTTTAACTTTTTTAATTATTAATTAATTAATTTATTATTATTTTTTTTTTTATTATTTAAGTTCCCATAATTATAATCTACAAAATGCATAATATCACTAATTTATAATAGCATTGCATTTGCCACAGTTCAGCCTTTTATTAAAGGGCTATAGCACCATAATTTTCAGATTAATAGTAATACTTAGAGCTAGCAGTCAAAATACATACCGGTATATGTATTTATTTTTCTAAAAAAAATAATACTTGATTTGAAAATGTATAGTAGGCAAACTAGTAAGATCTCTCCCCCCAAACATTGTATTCAAGACTTGTTTAGATCGCTTAGGTCACTGGTCAGCAGGGGTGCTCTGTTCTTGCTTGGGCACTTTCATATGTTGGCTGGTCACTTAAAATCCTCAGGTCATTTCCTGGGGAGTGTCCAGAGCACTAGTTTAAAATCATGAACCTAACGTATAAAGCCCTCCACAATAATGCACACTTATCTTTGCTCTACTCCACATTTTATTTTTTGCGGGGTGTGGGCACTGGTTGGTAAAGGAGTTGCTGAGATTTCTCACTTGCAAAGTTATCCAATAACCCTGTAGGAAACACACTCTTCATATCCAAGGTACGATGTTATGACGTCATCAAATCTGTTCTCACCTACTATGCCCACACAATATTCACCCCACCTATAATATTAAGCATCTCCGGATGGTCAAAAGTATATGGCAACCTCTATATTTCATTGTCCTTCTCTATAAGATCCGGGCTTTAATACATTTGTTAAACTTGGAAATACATTTCAGATTTTGTTAACTTGAGTGCAAAATGAAAACAAGACACTTTTTTTTTTTTTAGAATATTTTTTATTTAAAAGGGACATACAATGCTCATATTAGTCATACCACAAAAAAACCCACAAAATATTGCGCTGATAAATTGTTTTTACATATTTATGTATAAATATGCACATAGGAATTAATCATATGCATAGCAAAATGTTGGAAATATGTCTGAAAATATAGCTAAAAAACCCTGGAACTGAAATAGCAAAAGTTAAAAATATGATGCAATTTAACTATGTCCCATTAATGCAATACAGTATGATACCTGTTCCATCTCAGGTTTAAAATGATTTATATTGCCCTTTTTTTCAGGAACTCTACATTGCGGTTGGCATTTCCGGAGCCATTCAGCATCTGGCTGGGATGAAAGATAGCAAGGTAATTTTGTCTTGATAATAATTTGGTGGTCCTCTAACTTCTAATACTTCATGATATATCCCTTCTTAGGCACCTCCCTGTAGCATCTCCTTCTAGGTTGTAAATCATTCTTATAGTAATCATTAATAATGCACCTTCGTAAGCATTCTCAGCCTTGGCCAGTGATGTCATCAGCAGATAATGTTACTCCTGCAATTCTGGGTATGTGGTTAAAAGTGATGTCCTAGATCTTTTTGACTCGCAAGCACTGTTCCAGTACACCTAAATGTGATGGATTTGTTTTATAAAGTTCTCTTTTCAACTTGGCAAGACATAAACTCACAGATAGGGTGATGGTCATGACTATATACAGCTACATACACTCTCTCTTTTTTTCTTTCTTTTTCTGATCCTATCTCTTTGTTCCTTCATCCTTTTTAAAGAATGAAGTCTTATCTTTAACTGGAGATCACTGAAGTGTAAGGAATTGAGATTAAATGTTTTTGCAAATAAAAATATTTTTTTCTTGATTTAAACTATAGTATATCTGTCTTAATACTTGGTAAGTAGCATTAGATGCAGCTATTAGTTCAGAACCTGATCTTGTGCACTTCCTCTCCTGATCTCGGATTCCCTTTTGCACCTTTTTGAAATCCCTTTCAAAACTATTCCCTCTATATCTTCCATGTTAATCTTTCAGTGTTTCGTTTATTTATGTATTAATGTCCCCTGTATGTGTATTGTGGTCTCTCTCTCAGACTATTGTTGCCATAAATAAGGATCCTGAGGCTCCGATCTTCCAAGTGGCTGATTATGGTTTGGTGGCAGATCTATTTAAGGTAAAAATAGTTTATATGTACTCGCTAATATCTGCTGTTTTCATAGGTTTAATCTCACTGTTTTCATTAATTAGGACTTCTGCTATTATTGTATTTTAGTGCTACTTGTAGCTATAGATTATTTTGTAGTCAGAATTCATAAATCTTTTATTCAGCACTGACATTTTAGAATTTAATGTCAAACACTCTTTCAGCCATAAAGATATGAAAATTGAGTTTCATTGATTAACATTGGATCTGAATATCTTATTGCCAGAAACAATATGTTCCTGAGTTTCTCAAGATTTCTAGAATTATAGATAACTCAATTTACTGTATTATACATAATTAAAAAAAAAAGAATATATAAATATATATTTCACATTTGAACATTTAAAACAAGTGTTAAAAAACTTGTTTCCTGCTCAGAATTCCCAGAAATAGTTATTGCACTGCACTCTGGGAACCTCGGCAGGGCCATGCAAATGTGCACACAAATGCTTTGCTCCTTTAACCATAACCATTTCAAACATGGCTCCTTTTTGAGCATATGCCATCTATATTATAATGCTTTAAGCAAAGCCCAGGATGGATTATACACAATCCAGGAATCCTATCCACGTACAGCTGTTTCAAGGTTACTGCCTCTCATCAGCGTGGGGCCGCTTCCTTAGCTTGTGTAGTAGATTTTGGGAGGAGGAAGTTTACCACAACAATCATTTAATTTTATGGTGGGCAAAAGAGCGATAGAAGCCCTCCACCGTTCACTAGTTCAAGAAATAAATAGTACATCTGTGTTCACATGTGAATGTCTATACCAAGTTAACCTTGTTTCCTGCTCAGAATTCTGAGAAATAAATAGTTATTGCTGTGAACACAAATGTGCTATATATTTACTGTACGGTGGAGGGCTTCTATCGCTCTTTTTGCCCTCCATAACACGCACATATGTACGTTTTCATACCCTGGCAGAAATATGACTGGCTGATAATGCAAAAAAAAAAAAAGTATTTTTATTGACGGCTAATGATTATATGAAGCCATTTATTACCACATAGTATTTTGGCTCCTTTTTAAATCATAATGATAAAAGAATCACCCAAATGGCCCTGATCAAAAGTTTACAAACCCTTGAATGTTTGGCCATGTGACACACACCGGTTAAAATGGCAATTAAAGGTTAATTTCCCACGCCTGTGGCTTTTTAAATTGCAATTAGTGTCTGTGTATAAATAGTCTATGAGTTTGTTGGCTCTCACGTGGATGCACTGAGAAGGCTAAATACGGATCCATGAGGAGCAGAAAAGAACTGTCAAAAGATCTGTGTTATAAGGTAATGGAATTTCATAAAGATAGAAAAGTATATAAAAGGATATCCAAAGCCTTGAAAATGCGAGTCCGTACTGTTCAGTCACTTATTAAGAAATGGAAAATTCTGGGATCTCTTGATACCAAGCCAAGGTCATGTAGACCAAGACAGATTTCAGCCACAACTGCCAGAAGAATAGTTCTGAATGCAAAGAAAAACCCACAGGTAATCTCAGGAGAAGTGCAGGCTGCTCTAGAAAAAGACGGTGTGGGTGTTCCAAGGAGCACAATACAACGATACGAGAACAAAAATGAGCTGCATAGTCGAGTTGCCAGAAAAAATCCTTTACTGCCACAAAAAAGCCCAATAACAATATGCCAGACAACACCTTGGCACACCTCACAGCTTCTGGCACACTGGAATGATGAGACCAAAATAGAGCTTTATGGTCACAACCATATGTGCTATGTTTGGAGAGGGGTCAACAAGGCCTATAGCGAAAAGAATACCATCCCCACTGTGAAGCATGGTGGTGGCTCACTGATGTTTTGGGGGTGTGTGAGCTCTAAAGGCACAGGGAATCTTGTGAAAATTGATGGCAAGATGAATGCAGCATGTTATCGGAAAATACTGGCAGACAATTTGCATTCTTCTGCATGAAGGCTGCACCTGGGACACTCTTGGACTTTCCAGCATGACAATGACCCTAAGCACAAGGCCAAGTTGACCCTCCAGTGGTTACAGCAGAAAAAGGTGAAGGTTGTGGAGTGGCCTTCACAGTCTCCTGACCTTAATATCATTGAGCCACTCTAGGGAGATCTCAAACGTGTGGTTCATGCAAGATGACCAAAGACTTTGTATGACCTGGAGGCATTGTGCCAAGACAAATGGGCAGCTATACCACCTACAAGAATTAGTGGCCTCATAGACAACTATTACAAAAAACTGCACGCTGTCATTGATGCTAAAAGGGGCAATACACAGTATTAAGAATTAAGGGTATGCAAACTTTTGAACAGGGTCATTTCATTTTCTTTTCTTTGTTGCCATGTTTTGTTTTATTAATGTGCTATTCTGTTATAACCTACAGCTGAATATGATTCGCATAAGAAATAAAAGAAATGTGTTTTGCCTTTATGTTTTCTTAAAAAATGGTACATATATTCGCCAAGGGTATGCAAACTTTTGAGCACAAGTGTGTGTGTCCACATCCACAAACTGCCCGAGTTCCATGTTAAATGCCTGTCTGTCAGCCTGTTGGGGAAAGCAGGTGGCACTGCCAGCACTTAATGCTGTTCCTGAACTGTCGCCTGCTGGCGAGATCCACAATAGAGCCGCTCACTGGCTACAACATGTTGTCAATTTCCTCAATAAATTTTGTAGGAGCCTATTAATTCCACTCAATGGAAAAGACGATGTAGTAAATAATTGAAGAAATATTTTCATCAGGGGGGATTTGAAGCGAGAGTAGCAGGACCCCTAATCTACCTTTTTTTTTTTCTTTGAGGAGCTCTTTCACAATAACCCAAGTTGTAAAAGCAATTCAGTATAAAAATATTGCATAACTATATTGTGCTTTTGTACAAAGTTTTTTATTTTTATTTTTTTATCAGCCATTGCTTCTTGTAACTAATCAATAAATTTAAAAATATAGTAAATATTGTGTTCCTCTGGGAAAAAGTTTAACTACGTGAATCTATACAGACAATAAATTCCCAAATCAGCGTCTATGAAATCTAGGTTACCAAAAATGTAAGTATCTATGCAAACTATAAACCTGATGCAAATGTGTTTTGTGTATTTTCAGGCTGTTCCAGAAATGACTGAAATACTTAAGAAAAAGTGAAAAAAAGAGTTTAATCTTGATCATTGTAATTAAATGAAACCGAAAATGTAACATTTTCACAATAATCTATAAAACGTAAATGTTTTGGTAAATGATTTTTTTTTGTACCAAGAATTTGTTTCAACAATACAGCTATATTCATATACTTTAATAAAAGAAAAATCTAAACAATGATATGTGACTTTCTTGTAAGTGACTCATAATTATGAGTGTTATAAACCTTATTATGCATGTAAAATGTCTGCAACACATTCTGTAGATGGTTCTCTCTAGTGAAGTGGGACAGAGTCTTAAAAACATTCAGCCGGAATCTAAAACTGCAGAAAAAGTTGCATTTCCAATAAAGTTAATTTAACACTCCAGTTTCCAATGCTCTCTCTCCTCCTACTTCAAGATTCACCAGAAATTAAAGGAAATCTTTCAGAACAGCAAATTCCCTGAGAACTTATCTGCCTGCCTTCAGGAACAGTAAGGAAAGCCTAACACTTTAATTAAATTTAACACTACCATGAGTCGCAGTCAGTGATTAATGTATCTCCAGTTAAAATGTGCACTACTCAAATAAGTGTACATGAAGTGTTAAGTGTTCTGTATGTCGGACAATCCTTGTGGGCATTGGAAGGTAACCAGCGAGGCCCCAAATAAAAAGGCTATATATATATATATATATATATATATATGTATGTGTATGTATGTATGTATGTATGTGTGTATATATATACTAAAAAAAGAAGAAAAAAAGGTGCTTAACACCTTAAACATAAAGGAAATATTAGTAAAAAAAAGTAGGGTAACAGGCAGGATATATCTCTATGCCCGGTTCATATGAATAGGAGTATAAGGTAAACAAAGCTAAACATTGCTTATATACCTATATATCCTTAACAGGTAGTCCTCGTAATACTGTTCTAGCAATCATAGGACTGTATCAATAAGAGAAAAAAAAGGGGGGAGTATGCTATGTATAGCAAAAAAGAAAAACAATGTATAATACATTATATATTTATCCAAAAAAATAATCAATAGGCAATGGACATATGAACCGGGCATAGAGATATATCTTGCCTGTTACCCTACTTTTTTTTAACTAATTTTCCTTTGTTATTCAGTTTATCTATATTATATAGGTGTTAAGCACCATTTTTTTTTTCAACATTTTTTTTTCTTTTTTAATTATATTTACTTAATCATTGGTTGAATCCAAATCCATTTGCAATACCACTTCTAGGGAAATTTAGTCTCACCCCCTCTATAATCACTATGGTAGAGTCTAATAAATGGGACTATGAGACCTTGATTAACGAGGCACAGTCGGCAACTATATGGGAAGGAGCAAGTGCAATTCAGGATAAAAGAAAACAATATTCTTACAAATTTCAAAATTCTACAGAAATATCTGCAAAAACAAATTAAATCAATCTGGGAGATTAGTAGCCTAGATAACTACATAAAAAATGGTCCAATACCCAGAGGTTTGAGAATAGCTCCACACCATCTGTTAGAACCGGAATTTGTAAAGAAATGGTTGGATATTGTAACTAAATGTTCCATAGATCTAATGAAAACAATAGAACAAGAACATAGGAACTTGGATAATTTTAAATAAAAAGTTAAAGAGAGTAATTTAGAAATTGATAAAAACAAAGGTAGCCAAGAATATGACAAATGGCTAGAAAAAATGAATGACAACCTGGACAAATATAAAAGAGATCTAATTAGACGTAAACAAACTAAATTTAATAGAGATAGAAATGATCTACAACAAGGAAAAATGTATAAAATTGTCAATATCAGTAAAACTGTAGAAACTGTAGATATTTCATTTGAATATTCAGAAACTGAAGGACAAACAGAACCGGATGATGCAAGAAAAACTAGATCTAATCAACAGATAACTACCTCAATGTCAAATACAAGATATAACCAAGCATCTATTGACACTTTTCTTTTAGAGAACAGGCAAAGCCAAAAATCTCGAGGAAGAGGAAGAGGAAGCTCAAAAACAATCAAGAAACCGAAACACTTAAGCTATAATCACCATCCCCCAAGAAAGAACAAAACATAAAGACAATAAACCCCCTAAAGACAAAGAAAAGGAAACGGCAATAGATGAAAGTCTAATTATAAATCTTACAGATATTAAACTAAGTAGTTCACAAAAAAAAGATACCGTCTAAAGGACTGTCATTCATCCCTTCTAACTATACAAACCTCTTTACAAACATAAAAGATATAAATCTGTTCGTAAGAAAATTAGCTTTCAAAAAATTATTCTACGAAAAAGACAAAAAAAGAGAATAAAGACACACTGGAGAATTTACTGACACCGTTAAGACAAGATGATTCAAATGATAACAAACAAAAGCTATTTAAGAACAGTAAATTTACTCCTGAACTAAAACACTATGGAAACTTACAAACATTCCTCAAATTAGTAAGCAAAGACCTTGAGAATCTAGACCAAATAAATAAAATCAATGCCTCAAATCAAATATATAATAATATTGCGATTGATGAAAGAAGAGCAATTGATGAAACAATAGGGGGAAACAGTCTTACTGAAGAAAGAAGATTATCTGGAAATGTGTCTAACCCTCTTAAGAGACCGAGATACCTACGAAGTTCTATAACAAAAATCCTTCATGGCAATATTTTACGGAGTTACAATCGTTCCTTCTTCAAGCTATGGAAGACGGCATTATTACTAAGGCAAACTATGATTATCTACTTCCCAAAGACCCAATTGCTGCCACTTTTTATGCGTTACCTAAAGTATATAAACAACTTATACCAATTCCTGGTAGACCAATAGTATCAAGTACTAGCAATCTCATGGAAAGGATTAGTCAATTTATCGACTATGAGCTGTAACGGAGTTGGAACATGAATCCAATATCTCCGCTGGTATACGGTAAAATATCCAAGAAGCACTACAGTCTCACCATCCCCAACCTCCCATATTGGACGACACTCAATTGGGAGTCAAAAGAATACTGTCTTTATTTTGTTGTGCAGAAATATATATACACATCTCTTCCCACAGGCAATACACATCCCCCATAGTTGGCCACACAATACACATAGAGAGACAATAGGTGTGGTCACACCTCCCTGAGGCTACCTGGCTACTTTGATACAATCAGACATTGATCAGATTATACTTCTTTGTTCTTATGTCTGATAATGAAAACACTTTATACAATAGACTTCATTATCTTATGAGGAGTCTATGTAATAGGATTATCTATTATGCCAAGGTCTGCAATAGTCTGGGCTAATATTCTGCAGAGCATAAACCAACATACATACAGTATAACAGTAGGATCATATTTTAACCATAAAACAGGGTAAAACAGTGATGGGTTCCGTTACACACCTCCCCCGTGACCATAAGCCGGCATACACGGTCTGATCCCAACGGATCGGCCTGGGGATGTCCGGACAAAAGTATTTGTTGGTCAATTCTCTAGTTTGACAACCCATCAGCATTACTGCAATTCACATTTACTCACATTTCACATATCCCCAGATAGCTGGGATCTGAGCGCACAAAACTACCGAATAGCGCTCAGATCCTATTCACACAGTTCAATTGCCATGTAGCTAAAGTCTTTCCCATAGTCTTTCATTATATGAATGGGCTCCATGGCATAGCTATCTGGGGTATCACCGCTCCCACAGGACAAGTACCGAATGACCCCCCTGTATTTGAAGGGCCAGAATGAGTGACATACACTCTGGTATGGCCGAATACTGTTTTTAAAAGGGCAATATGTCCCAGGGCCATAGTCGCAGGGCAGGAGGCTGGCAATAAGTCCTCTCCAGGACAAAGTGGCAAAAGGCACTTCGTCACCCATCTCCCCTTTGGGGGGAAGTCTAACCAGACACCTGGATATTTCGCTGTGGTGATGGGGCAACACGCTGAGGGGACTTGAGGGGCAGAGGCCAGCGGCACTCTGCCCTGATGCCAGCTCTTCTGCTGGTATAACCTGCAGGACATTCTGCTCTGTACAAAGGACAAAGGGAGGGCAGAGGCCGACTGCACTCTGCCCCGCTGTCAGCTCTTCTGCTGGGGTACTTGGGACATATTCCGGCTCAGTAGCCAGGGAAAGGTGGGGGTCAGTGGGGTTAACATTTCCTCTGCTAACCCTGGGGCCACATTAGGAGTTAGCTGGGGAGGGGAATTTGTTCTTACCCCCTCCTCCGGTTGTCCCAGTGAGGGTAGTTGGGGATCTGGACAGGCTGTCCAGCATCCCGGTAGGTCAGGCACAGAAACCATGGTCCCATCTGCGCCGTCTGGGAGATTGGTGTCTCCCCTTGTTAGGGTAAGCTGTCGCTGGGGGGAGAGGGCGACACCTTCTGCTCCCTGGGATACACACTGCCGCTGGGGAGGAAGGACGGCACCTTCTGCTCCCTGGGGTACACACTGTCACTGGGGAGGAACGACAGCACCTTCTGCTCCCTGGGATACACACTGCCGCTGGATGGGAAGGACGACGCCTTCGGCCCCCTGGGGTACACACTGCCGCTGGGGAGGAAGGACGGCACCTTCTGCTCCCTGGGGTACACACTGTCACTGGGGAGGAAGGACGGCACCTTCTGCTCCCTGGGGTACACACTGCTGCTGGGGAGGAAGGACGGCACCTTCTGCTCCCTGGGATACACACTGTCGCTGGGGAGGAAGGACGGCACCTTCGGCTCCCTGGGGTACACACTGCCGCTGGGGCGGGGAATTAGTTGGAGTATTCCACGTGGAGCGGTTTCTGTTTCTGGGACAGTCTCTCTGCATGTGGCCCTGCTGGTTACACGTGTGGCACCTGATGTACCGTGGAGGGGTTTGGTAGTTCCCACCATCCGGACGCAGTGCTGGGGTGGGGGTTAATGGTGGGAGGTGGGTTAGCAGCTCCCAAGATGGACCGCTCCCGTGCCCGCTGCTTTTCCATTATGTATTCGTGGACATCTGTCATTAACCATTCCAAGGTTCTTATGGGAAGCGTACCTGGGAAAAAGGCCAGTCTGCTTTGGAGTTCTCTTCCAAACTCAGTCTGTGTGCTGTCCGTAAGAGGTACTGTAGCCGCTGCCCGGTCTCCCTCCATGAGTTCCTTTCTGTCTGCATCCCTGTAGTTCGCGGCCGCCTCCTCCTCCTCATCATGGAACGCTGTCCAAAAACTAGCCGGTTCCATCCTGCTGTAGCCAGGGGCGCTGTATGGATACTAGCGTTGCCCTCAATTTGTAACTCCACGGAATGGTGTCTCCTGTAGCTGTCCTTCTGACCGTGGGAACAATTCCGCCACTTGCCACCAAATGTAACGGAGTTGGAACACGAATCCAATATCTCCGCTGGTATACGGTAAAATATCCAAGAAGCACTACAGTCTCACCATCCCCAACCTCCCATATTGGACCACACTCAATTGGGAGTCGAAAGAATACTGTCTTTATTTTGTTGTGCAGAAATATATATACACATCTCTTCCCACAGGCAATACACATCCCCCATAGTTGGCCACACAATACACATAGAGGGACAATAGGTGTGGTCACACTTCCCTGAGGCTACCTGGCTACTTTGATACAATCAGACATTGATCAGATTATCCTTCCCTTTGTCTCATAATGAAAAAACACTTTATAAAATAGACTTCCTTATCTTATGAGGAGTCTCTGTAATAGGATTATCTATTATGCCAAGGTCTGTAATAGTCTGGGCTAATATTCTCCAGAACATAAACCAACATAGATACAGTATAACAGTAGGATCATATTTTAACCATAAAACAGGGTAAAACAGTGATGGGTTCCGTTACATGAGCTTAAAGATATTGTGAAAAGTTTATCGTCCCATCTACAAGACACAATGGATGCCCTTAAAAATATAGAGGGATTGGAACTCTCTCCAACCGCTATACTAGGGACTGTAGATATAGAACAACTCTATAGCAGTATCCCAAATGATCAAGGACTAAAAGCAGTTAAATATTATCTAGACATGAGAAGCTCAAGCGATAAGAAAAGGAATACATTTATCCTTGATCTACTTGAATTTATCCTTACGAGAAACTTCTTTATTTTCCATGGAAAGTGGTATCATCAAATAAGGGGCACAGCAATGGGAACAAGCTGTGCCCCAAGCTATGTCAATCTCTTCCTAGGACTATGGGAAAATACCAAAGTTTTCTGTGATGACCTAAACACCGATAAAGTCCTACTATGGAAGAGATACATCGATGACGTTCTAGTATACTGGGAAGGAACTAATAATGAATTAGAAGCCTTTATCACTGAACTAAATAAAAATGAAATGAACATCAAACTAACATGGGAAGCAAACAAAAGAGAAATACATTTTCTAGACCTAAAGATTATGAAATCGGATACCGATAAATTACATACTACTCTATACAGGAAAGAAACATCTACAAACAATATACTGTCATGGGAAAGCCAATATCCCAGATCACATAAGGCTGGCATACCAATAGGTCAATATGTGAGACTTCGCTGAAACTGTGATACAATGGAAGAATTCAAATTAAAAGCTTACGAATTAAAAGTAAGATTAAAAAATAGAGGTTATCCGAATAGAATCTTAAAAAACGCATACAAAAAAGAAGTTAATATGGATCAAACAGAACTACTGTTCAAGAAGAAGGTAGAAAAAAAAAGAAAAAAACATAAGATGCATAATGTCATATGGAACAGACAGCGAACAAGTTAAATACAGTACTATCAGATTATCCTGGAATCACATACAGAAGAGGAATAAATCTGGGTGACAAGATGGTAAAAAGCTTCTTCATAAACAAAAAAGAGGAAAGTAAGAACTGGCTTACAAAAACCAAGGGCCTTTACAGATGTGGGAACTGTAAGGCCTGCCAATATATAAAACCTTAAAAATCCTTCTATTATCCATATACCGACAAGGAATTTCCATTGAATTCTTTCTATAACTGCCTATCTACACACGTGATATACATTATAGTGTGCAAATGCAAAAAACTGTATGTTGGTAAAACTATTAGGCAGATAAGGAGAAGAATATTGGAACATGTGTCTTCTATAACCAAAGGTCTGGATACCCCAGTTTCCAGACATGTTGGACTTTATCATCAAGGTGACGTAAAATGCCTAGAATTCCATATCATAAATGATGTGAAAGTCAACATAAGAGGAGGAAACATTGATCAAAAATTGATGCAGGAAGAATGTAAATGGATATACCTGATGGAAGCCCAGGGCCCATGGGATCTGAATGAAGGCTTTACTTTTAGTCCATTTATTTAATTCTCTATCTACAACGTCTATAATATAAAACTCAATAAATTATGAATTGAGTTAAAAGAACGATATACTATAGAGGAAAAAAAATCTACTGCAATCTATGTAGATTAGTATATAATTTAAATATAAAGAGACAAAGAACCTTTTCTGAATCTTCAATAAATAGTTCTATATAATAATATGTTTAATCCCCTGTGCTCTACAAGAAGAGTAATATTAAAATGTCTGTCTATCCACCTTTTTTCCCTAGAAAAAATTCCCATTTCCCCCTTTATTAGTTTGTAATATTTAGGGTTCAGCACTATCTAAAGATATGCATCGAAAATATACAAAGATCAATGATAGAATTAGAGTTTAGAACTACAGTGGATATAAAAAGTCTACACACGCTTGTTAAAATGTCAGATTTCTGTGCTGTAAAAAAATGAGACAAAGATAAATCATTTCAGAACTTTTTTCACCTTTAATGTGACCTATAAACTGCACATCTCAATTGAAAAACAAACTGAAATCTTTTAGGTGGAGGGAATAAAAATAAAAATAATGTAATTGCATAAGTCTGCACACCCTCTTATAACTGGGGATGTAGCTGTGTTCAGAATTAACCAATCACATTCCAAATTGTGTTAAATAGGAGTCCGCATACACCTGCCATCATTTAATGTGTCTCTGATTAACCCCAAATAAAGTTCAGCTGCTCTAGTTGTTTTTTCCTGAAATTTTCTTAGTCGCATCCAACAAGTGGAGAAAATATGGCGCAACAGTGACATTACCAAGAACTGGAGCTCCCTCCAAAATTTATGAAAAGACGAGAAGAAAACTGGTCTGGGAGGCTACAAAGAGGCCTACAGCAACATTAAAGGAGCTGCAGGAATATCTGGCAAGTACTGGCTGTGTGGTACATGTGACAACAATCTCCCGTATTCTTCATATGTCTGGGCTGTGGGGTAGAGTGGCAAGACGAAAGACTTTTCTTACGAAGAAAAACATCCAAGCCAGGCTACATTTTGCAAAAACACATCTGAAGTCTCCCAAAAGCATGTGGGAAAAGGTGGTATGGTCTGATGAAACCAAGGTTTAACTTTTTGGCCATGATATGTTTGGCGCAAAAACAACACTGCACATCACCAAAAGAACACCATACCCACAGTGAAGCATGGTGGTGGCAGCATCATGCTTTGGGGCTGTTTTTCTTCAGCTGGAACTGGGGCCTTAGTTAAGATAGAGGGAATTATGAACAGTTCCAAATACCAGTCAATATTGGCACAAAACCTTCAGGCTTCTGCGAGAAAGCTGAACATGAAGAGGAACTTCATCTTTCAGCATGACAACGACCCAAAGCATACATCCAAATCAACAAAGAAATGGCTTCACCAGAAGAAGATTAAAGTTTTGGAATGGCCCAGACCTGAATCTGATTGAAAATCTGTGGGGTGATCTGAAGAGGGCTGTGCACAGGAGATGCCCTTGCAATCTGACAGATTTGGAGTGTTTTTGCAAAGAAGAGTGGGCAAATCTTGCTAAGTCAAAATGTGCCATGCTGATAGACTCATACCCAAAAAGACTGAGTGCTGTGATAAAATCAAAAGGTGCTTCAACAAATTATTAGTTTTAAGGGTGTGCATACTTATGCAACCATATTATTTTATTTTTATATTTTTTCTTCCCTCTACCTAAAAGATTTCAGTTTGTTTTTCAATTGAGTTGTACAGTTTATAGGTCACATTAAAGGTGGAAAAAGTTCTGAAATTATTTATATTATCGTTGCCTAAAACGTTTAAACAAATTGGAGTCAATAAAGAAAACTAAGGGCATGCTAGCCTTTCGCGGCACTTCCGCCTATACCAGGATAGAGCCTCATTGCCAGTAAGTTAAATTACGGCGTAAAACGCAGCCACGTCATTAGACAGATGTCATAACATCAAATACGTGGCTATCCGGAAGAAAGAGAGCGATAGATACAGAGAGACAGAGCTCCGTAAGTAAAGAAACACCCCAATAGGCGGGGACTGTGTCCTATAAAAAGACCCGCGAAATAAGCATAGCCCCATACTCCAAGAGAGCCTTGCAAAAGATAGTAATATATCTATCGAAACCGGTCAGCATTCTGTTCTTATTTAATTTTCTTATGATTTTCTAGACAAAAGGTACATCTCCTTTCCATTTTTCGTGTACTGGATCTGGAAGATAAAGTAAAGAGCAGGAAACACTCCTCCTATGAATTAGCTAGCGCATCCAGCGCAATGCTATGGTGAACTGTTCAGATTAGACTCTTACATACTTCCCTGTAGTACACTGGAGTTGTCCATTGCCTATTGATTATTTTTTGGATAAATATATAGTGTATTATATATTGTTTTTCTTTTTTGCTATACATAGCATACTCGCCCCCCCCCCCCCCCTTTTTTCTCTTATTGATACAGTCCTATGATTGCTATAACAGTATTGTGAGGACCACCTGTTAAGGAGATATAGGTATATAAGCAATGTTTAGCTTTGTTTACCTTGTACTCCTTCTATTCATATGAACCGGGCATAGAGATAAATCCTGCCTGTTACCCTACTTTTTTTTAACTAATATTTCCTTTTTGCTTTTGTTTTGTTATTCAGAATATATATATATATATATATATATATATATATATATATATATATATAATTTATGTAATTAAAAAAAAAACATTTTTTACTTGCTAAAAAGATTCTGCTTCTCTGTTTAATTAACCTAAACCACAAACTAAAAATGTTATATTTCTTTATTCTCTGATGAAGAAAAAGAAAGTAAATCGATAGGACATTTGAAACAGGGGCAGAGCAACAAGTGGTGCAGTGCACCAGGGCCCTCCTCCTCTGTAGGTTTTTAAAATGTTTTTTCTGTAGAGCATTTCTACTGAAGCTCCAAAAGGTGTCAGTGTGGAGCAGTTCAGCATGCTAGGGATGGGCATCAGGGAAGAGGTGAGAGAGCAAGGGCTGAATGACAGCAAAAATCAGGGGGATGGGTTTTGTGAATCTGGTGCTTAGAGGAGTTGGATGTTTTGTAGGGATGGGTTCTAAGAGCAATGGTGGCAGATGATGAGAGGCACTGAGTGCTATGTGAAGATGGCTGTTGAGATACACTGGCTGCTATATAGATATAGTATATGTGTATACTGTATGTATGCTTTTGCAGACAGGAGGTAACAAAAGGGGAGCAGCTATTGAAATTGGCCTTGGGGGTAGCAGCTATGGGAAAGATTCTTGGGAAGGGAAGCAGTTATAGGAAGGGGTCTATTATGAGAAGCGGTTTTGGGGAGAGAAACTGAGTGTGTTTGTACCTGGGAGGGGCAGCTAAAAAAAATTACAATCCCCACTTGGGAGTGCTATATTTATTTATTTTTTTTCTTCTCCTGGGCTCTCCATTTTCTGGCTCCGCCACTGACTTGAAATAACCTTTGGAAAGTTCTGTCCCTCATCAGTGAAGCTTTTTTGCTTTACTCCAGGACCAAGTTGCAAAATATGCTTTTTATATAACCATATTTGATTAAAATAACACACATACAAATGCATCACATTCTTGAACAGATTATTTTATTACTTGCATTTACCATGTATGGCTGAAAATGTTTTTGTGCATTCAAAAATATTGCAGTCTTTGTACAAAATCTTTAGTTATTGTAATTCAAGGAAATATGAAATCTGCTCAGTAATCAATGTGATAATACTATAAGTTTGCGATAAATATCTGTCTGCAGATTGTCGCTATGTTATGCTCTGTGTAACTCCTGTACTCCTTTCTGCATTCTACACTCATGCATTTAGTGATTTAGAAACATGATTTGATTTAAGATAAGAACCACTTGACCTATCTACTCTGCACTCAAACTTTATTTGGTCCTTGTGTTCAAGATAGCTTTATTCAAGCCCCAAACCCAACTGGTACCTCTTAAGTTGGGTAGTACTATGTATAACCTGATCTCTTTGTATACTACGCTATGTTCTAAGCCAAATTTGACACTTGCTCTATAATCTTAAACTGGAGCCTTATGTCTCATGAGCATTTATGGATCTATACTGTTAATGGTAATGTATCTATTACTTCTGTATCATAGTGCAGGATTGGGAGTTCAGTTGATCTCTATAGAAACCTGAATGAGGATTCCTATTTAATTCCTAATAATATGAATCTGGTTAACATTAGTTTTCTACTCCATATTCAGCGTGAATATTAGGAATGCAAGTTTTTCCCTTGAGAAAATAGATATTTTTAATTTGCTTTCACTTTAGCTCAGTGTCTATACGCTTACTCTCCAAAAGAGGCAGATTAATTGGAATCATTGGTTTTTCATGAAACATTCCAAATCTCTCCTGATTCACCTTATTGTAGATGTTGATTCCATGTCTGTGTTTTGGACTTGGGTTGCCTAACTCTGCAGAGTTACTCATGTGCAGGTTAGATGGATCCAGCCCTTTCTGAATGAAGGGTGCATCTTCAGATAATGACGATAAGAGTTCTTGAACCACAGTGTTATTCACAGTGTGCCTGATAGTTCTGGCCAATGGACTGTAATGTGTGGATTCTTCCCTTGTGCTGCAGTCAGTGGAGGAGCAGAACACCTGGCTACTTATGCTCTGTGCTAATGTTTCTGAGCTTTCTGGAGATCTGGACACACTGACTGAGCTCATACTGCTGGAGGTACTGTCCTGGCCTGAATTGATTGGTACATCTGCTGAGTAGAGGTCAGATGATATGTTGGGGTGATGGTGAACATCAATTGCAGCAGTAGTGATGATGCAGGTCCCAGGAACACCACTCTCTGTAAGTAATAAATACACATGACTATACATCTACATTTGTTTAAACAAATGCATATACATGAAGGAAATGTTTCATCACAGAGAACCAGCCAGATTAAAAGCAGTTTAGTGCAAGATTCAAACAATCTAGACACTTGCGGTCACCCTACACACTATTAAGTGTGCACTATTAAGTGGGCAAAATCATTCGGCATAGAAATGTATGTGGGTGCACACAAAGACATTATGCAGTATTACATAGTCATAAAAAACTATAAAGAGATATTGACGTTTTAAGTTGATCCATGTTACATTGCTGTTTAACAAATTTCCCTCCACAGCAACATATATGTATACTAACTACGGTATATGTATTATCAGCAAAGAAGAGATACTCTCCTATCCATAAGTAGATAAGATCTTCTGCTTGGTAATGGTGTGTCTATTGAGTCAAGGTAATCAACATATGCATTAGGACAACTCCACACACAACTGAGTGTAAGAGATAATTGTGCCATATTTATTGCTTTCCGGGTTGAGACCACAATGTTTTTAGATTCTGAAACTCTCAAGGACTAACTGCACAAAACACTCTATACTAACACAGACACCTTAAAAGGACCTAAAAGGCCACTGAACGCACTATAAGTGCTCTTCATATTGTAAAAGATCACATGATTGTAAGTTGAAATGATCTATTTTTTATAATTACACTAATAACTGCTAAATAAAATCTTAATTTTTAACTCATTGTTTGATACAGTCTATTCTGTCCACTGGCTGTTGCATGAGAAATTTGCACAATGCTGAGTCCAGTGCGGTGTGTGAGGCTCTATAGGGGAAGGCTATGATTTATAGCCGAGCTTTTGACCAGTTAACCCATAGCTTTCCTATTTAAGTGAGTACCAGTATTCCATGCCTGCACATCTCAAATTGCAGACATTATAAAAATCAGCATTTTCTGCCTATAAGAAGAAATGAGACTGTTCTGGTCCCTTCAGAATGGAAGTATTAGCAGTCTGACAAAAAAACCTTACCATTGATTTGAATGGGACACACACCTCTGCAACCTGACTGGTTGCAGACATGAAGCAGTCTGTTACACATTTTTTTATTTGATTTGATCTTCACAGAGATATGGTCCAAATTGTGCTGAATTAATTGGTCCTTTAATGAAGTTATATGAAACAGTATTGTTAAACTAGTATACCTACATTATCTACATATTTTACTTTAGTGCATACGTTTTGCCAGAAGTTCAGCAAACCTCTTGCATACCACTTGACTTCATATCTTATAGGAATCTACAACCTTTTTTAATTAAGGAGCCAGTGTACATATTTTTAATTTTTTTGAAAGTGTGGGACCAAAAAGACTCCGATATAGGATTCTGCAACTACTAAGGAATAGGCAAGAACCAGCAAATGTGCATGTTCTTTAGCTTGTGCATGTTCCTACTTCCCTAGCGGCCATGCTCATTGCAGGATAAGAATACAGCACTAGGTTTGCTTTTAATGCAATGACTGCTTAATAGTAATTGGGAGGCAATTGCTATTTGGATAATTTTTTTAACCATATACTGTATGTTCCAAAAATATTACATACACAAATTAACAACTAATCCGCATATTGCAGATCAGAGGAGATCTTAAAAGGTTGAACTTGATGGATTAAAAGTATTTTTGCAACCTCAATTACTATGTAACTAAATATTTGAAAGATCCACCTACAATAAGCATGCAAGCTTTTAAAGGACCACAAAAGTCGCCATATGTGCCCTGCACCATCAGAGGGTGGAAAATAATGGGGAACATTTGTTTGCATTTTAAAAATTCATTGCAAGAATGTACATAAATAATAAGATCGGAGCCTGTACATGTTGCACATTCTATCACATATTATAATTGTCTAACTACGAGACGTTGTCGCGCTTTGCGTGGTGCGTAGGACGTTAACGCGTAGCACTTGGGCGATGAGCGTTAAGCCACTTTAACTCACTACAACTATCAGCACAAGTACGAAGAGACAATGAAACACGGGGGACTTAGCCTAAAAATACTTCCTAAACGCTGGATCGCCTTGGTGTGCAAGCGGTTGACAAACGCGGGACTTCGGAGAAAAAAAAGAGATACAAGACGCTAAAAATTACGAGATTACCGGCCGACCGAAAACGAAAAAACTATAAAAACGCACTAAATACACCCTAAAAAATTACTAAAACTTTACAGACAGCACGGGGCAACAGCCAGGACGTCTGGGAGTGAGGTGGAACGCAAATTTAACTCCTTTTAGACGATTTTCGGCACTCGAAAATCGCCTAAGCGAGGAAAAAACTGGCCACTGAAAAAAAATGAAAACGAGGCTACACGACCATGGACCGCGCAAAACACTGCTAAACGCGTAGCACTTTACACATTTAACTACCACATACAAAATACACTATTACAAAAGCTGGGAAATGCTCACAAGCCACGTAACACATTAATAACATTACGACTATACAATGCCGCTTTACACAATAAACCAACGGCTTTACCTTGCGCACTTGGAACACTCATTACACTTTATAAGCAGGGCAATGTATATTCTATGCAGATGCAAAATACAAAATGATTGGTAGCTCTTCAGCGTATTGCTCGCTGCATATAAGAATTAGAAATAATTAAAGTAGATTAATTTATTGAATAAATCATTAATTATTACTTAACTACATATACATAGAAATATATATCTCTCTTTATCATGACTCATGACGGTGCTCAGAGGACAAAAAGTATACGACAGGAGAGGCTCGCAATGAGTGCCGAAGGCGCACATTGCGAGGCATGCGATGCATGCCAAAGGTGCTCAGCGCAAGCCTCGCAATGAGCGCCGAAGGTACTCGCCGTATAAAACGGTTTACATGGTGTATCAAACAGCATTCCCAGCCTTACAATTTTATTGACCGTCATTTTTTGACGGTCAAGTCGCTAGTTGAGAACAAAGTGTGGTGGTAAGTATTCTGTTTTTAAAGATTTATTTTCTCCATTGGTAAGTCGTAGGTAGTATATATATAATAGAGATTATATATATATATATATATATATATATATATATATATATATATATCAATCAATCATATGTATTTTAAGAAATACATTAGTCAAGTGATAAAAAACATCTTACATGCCATTTACACCCTCTATTTAATGGTGCAGAGCACATATGGGGACTGGCGTGCTGCGGGCTCCCGTATGTCTCATATTTCGGTGCTATTCAATTGAAGAAGCCCGCAAGGTAAGGGGCGATCGCTGAAGCCGTAAACCATGATAAAGCAAGGCCGTTACTACCCATTCAGAAACAGCCAATAGAAAATGCGACCACCATCATTACGGCAGTAAAACATGGAGGTTACATGTCAATAAATTAGGTTCGGGGGTCTGATATGCGATGGGACTCGCTAACCCTCAAAATACAAAATAATAAAAACGAATGCCGATACTGTTCTAGCCCATGTGGGTGCCCATATATGTATTAACTTATTGATTCCTGAGATCAATATAAGCCCGAAATTACACATGAAAAAAAAAATATTATTTATTATTGCCGATTTTGCGAGATTGAGACTGTTGTGCAATTAATTCTAATGTCTTTCATCGCTTTCCCCGTTATTTACAGTACAGTATGGATTTTTTAAATTTTATTTGCATTTACAGTGCTGCGGACAGGGGTTAAACACCCTTGCGGGTCCTCTTTAGCACTCGTAGGATTTTCTCCTATATTTGCAGTTTTACGGGTGTGAAACCATTTGTGGGCTTGGGGAATTGTAGCAATTGAATATCGATTTGCTATTTTAGCGCTTGTAACTCTTGCGGACAGGAAAGATCAAAGGCTTCGGGAGGCTGTAAGTTCCAGGTTTAACCACCGCAGAGTTTTCAAAGCCGTAACCCGTGAACTGTTTGTAGCCCGCAAAAAGACGTCAATTGAATAGAAAAATAACTTAGGGCCTCGCTTACGGGCTCCAGTAACTTACGATTGCTCACTTATGGCTTCAATGTGACTACACTAGATCAGACAGAGCAGTCCAATATCTTTATGCACATGTCAGTGTATTGATAACTGCTAGTGACCTGTTCCACCCCACAACTACGGTCTATTGATCTTGCTTTAAGCATGATGCACAATTACAGCATACAAACAGCTGGAGGGCTAAATTACATATAGCCTCATTAAATTCCTTCTACGTGTTGTAGCATAGCTCGCAAGACTTAAATAAATTAGCCTCTTAAAGCAACCCACAGACAACTTGCGAGTTAAGGAGCAGCAGGGCAGAAAAAAGCCTATGGGACGTGGAACTTCGTGGCCGCAAATCCTTTGTTCTTTCAAGCCCGTAACTGCTACGTTCAAATGTAGCTATTAAATTGCATCAAAATCACTGGCATTCAAAGTTGTAACCAGCAAATGGAGCCAAGAAGCCGAGTGTTAGAGAGTACCCGCAAGGGAGGTAAAGTCCCACTCGTAGCACTTTAAATGCACATATACACACCACTGTACTTGTATTAATAGGGAAAGTGATGTTAGGTATTAGAATCAATAGCCCAACATTCTCAAGCTCACAAATCAGCCCCCAAAAAACTTTATTTCACGTTCGATTTTTCCATCCCAGCAATCAATGTGTTAATACATATACTGAAACTCGCAACTGTTATAATAGAATATCATATTCACGGCTTTATCAATATTGCATCTGGAATGTGGGACAGATCCGAACTCGTAATTGAACCACGTAAGACTTTGAAAATCCCATCTCCATTTTCAGTGACATAATTCTGACGATCTATGTTGCTATTGGCTCCATCCCAAGTCGTAACTACGAGTTAGACTAATTGATCACGTTCACGGCTGCACATCTGACGAGCGAAAAATGGTTTACGGGTTTGCCTTTCACGCCCGTAACTCGCAAACATGTTCTAATTTAATAGCACCGAAAATCTGCAACTCTTCAAGCTTGTAGCCATTGTGGGTCTCACGTTGCACTTACGAACTTTGATTTAATGTGGCTGATAACTATTAAATAATAGTTGTGAGCGTACGAGTTGTTGCTAACGCTGCGGGCTCGCGTAGCGAGCCCGCGGCCCTCGCAAAGCGAGGGCACTGCCCGAGGGTCTCAGTTGCTGGCATGGAGCGCCGAAGGCGCTCCATGCCAGCAACTGAGGACCCTCGCGAAGCGAGGGCCTCAGTTGCTGGCATGGAGCGCCGTAGGCGCTCCATGCCAGCACCTGAGGACCTCGCAAAGCGAGGGCCGCAGTTGCTGGCATGGAGCGCCGAAGGCGCTCCTTGCCAGCAACTGCGACCCTCGCAAACTTCACGTCGCAACCCAAACAGTACGACACACACATTACGACACTCGCAAACAACATACGACACACGTTCACACACATTACGGACTCGCAACACTCGGACGCAACTCGCGAACATTACAAAATGTAAAACACAATACATACACACACCACATACATAAAAAACTTACATACACCAAGAGGGAGCACCCAGCACCTCAAAAATACAACTTACACCTCGATTTTACTCCAAATAAAACAGTTTAGAGACAAAAAAAAAATCGAAGCGAGAGAAAAAATGGCCGCCGAACAAAACGAAAACGAGGCTACAGCACTCTAAACTCGCAAAACACCACAAGAAACTCGCAAAACACCACAAAACACCTACGGATATTCCGATACAAACGTATAACACACATTACTCGCCATTTTACGCCAATGCGGAAGTACACGACAACGGTTTGGGCTCGCGCACGCACAGTGTTATACTGCACACATTCAGCACGCTTACACAGCAGATCCACACCACTAATGCTGCAGCAACATCAAAACACATTCACAGCTCTTCCACACAATGCTTTAAAATAGGTAAAGTATATTCATTTATTAATGTATTATATATTTCATTATTACACACTAACCAGCATTAGCTACCTTACAATTTCATTGCCGTCATTTTTTGACGGGCAATTCGCTAGTTAAATATATATTTCAGTATATGCAAAATGTTATTGCAGTATATTTGCAAGTAAGCAATTGTGTATTAAAATAAATAACCATTAACTGTCCATTTAATACTTATAGAAGTCTTGGTGATTGTGTCCCTACCACATGCAAAGAAACCCATCAACTGCAGACATGCACAAACAATATATTGTGACACACATTTTGCAGTCCTTAATCTTACCACTGCTAGCTTCATTATAATACTGTGTGATGTAATTGTTCATGTCGTCCTTCATAATTACCTCTGAAAAGAAAAATCATTTTCGTGTCAAGATAGCATACGATTTTAAGCACACATTTATTGAGCTGTTCTATGTGCTTAGAAGTACCTGTTTTGCGTAAAAGACCACTGTAGACTGAGAAAATATTCACATATGTGTGACATATGTAACAAACTAATATTTGCAGATAGGTCAGCCATGAAAATATTAGTTTTAACAAATGTTGCTTGTGTCTGAGCTTCAAGGGCACTTCTACTGGGACCTGCATGCCCATCCGCTATAATAGTTTTCAGTTGTGAGTAGTGCCTGCGCAGTGCATTCTGCGCAGGCGTTAATCACAAGCTGCTAGCCCTAAATCTGCGGAAGTTGCACAGTTGTGTCATATTTGCGAATGCGCAGCTGAGTTGGGTCCCTGGGAGGGAGAGGGAAGGATGCAGAGAGGAGAGAGAAGGAGAACACAAAGAGAGAGATAACACACAAAGAGAGACCGCACAGAAAATTGAACATAACATATGATACAGTCATTTTTGTTGGGCAAGTTACTAGTTTATTATAAGTGGCAGCCTCTCAAAAGAAATCTATGGGGATCTTATCTACAACAAAAGTTCATCCCAGGTTATTGATCCTGTTAGCAATAAAAGCAAACAGTATAGCAGATTAGGTACAATAGTTAAAAATACAGTATTTTAATTTTTAACTATCTAAAAGCATTTTATAAGGACATATTACATATATGACACTTAATGTACCAATCTCTCTTGCTTTGTTTATATCATCCCTATAACTCTTTCTACTGGTCCATATTACCTCTATCTGTATAGTACACCCTGGATGTTGCCCTATATGATCCCTCATTATAATTTATTTTATTACATCATATAACTCCTCCCTGTAACCACTCATTGCTCCATATCCTAAAAAGTATTGCATGTTGCTATAGATAACTGCTACTGCACAATACAACCATTCCCAAAACTCCTCCTAGTTCTCCATATACCTTCATACAACCTATAAGTCAGTGCTAGTGATCTGACAGGTATACCTGTAAAGAATAGGTGTCTAAGCACTATCCTCTGTGTTAAATGCAGCCATGATTTGAACAGTGAATACTGGTAATGAAGCATTACAAGCAGAGCTTGTGGTTTATCAGCTTTAAGTGCTAGCATGTTTCCAGAACTGTATGTTTGTAATAAAGCATTACCCAGTCTGCTTGTGGTTTATCAGCTCTAAGTGCTGCAGTGTTAGAGGGCCGCTCCCATCTCCCTGCGAGCTGTATACCTCACAGTCTTTTGGGAGTGCGTCCGACTACTACAGCACTCTGCGGTTTGCAGGTGAAACAAACAGATGTTTTCCGTTGAACGTCTTCTATGCTCTACACTGTCTAAACTACCCCCTCCCACCTCTCTGCATCCTAAAGACGACAATCAAAGCTGACAACGAGACGGAATAAGCCTACTCTCCTGGTCCTGTTTTGGGGTTTAAAAGCTTTTTTGGCCATGTTGAGGCTGGATTGCCTGCAGTTAGGGGGCTGTGTGCTAATGGGAGAGTTTAGAAAGAGCCTGAGTATAGCTGTGGGCTGTTAAACTCAGTATTGTGTGCAGCAGCTCTGCTATCTGATGTTCATTTCCTTCTGTGTTCTTATCTATAATTCATGCTCTATGCCACTTGACCACGCACCCTGCCATTGCTGCATAGTGGGGGAGTGACATATTTAGCAGCGTATTTGGGGGTGATTAATGTATTGATACAAAGACTAACTTATAAATAAATAGCAAGCTTTTAGTGGCATTTACAGAACGCAGTTTGGGAAATCCTGTGCATTAATATCTATTGTCTTGGAAATCCTGTGCATTAATATCTATTGTCTTGGAAATCCTGTGTATTAATATCTATTGTCTTGGAAATCCTGTGCATTAATATCTATTGTCTTGGTCATTAAATCCTTGGAAACGCTGCTGCATCCTGACTCTAAAGTGCCTTATATAAGGTTAATGTAGTGTATAAGTGAGACCTTTTCTTTATCGCTACCTTGTCGTGGTAAAGGGGCTTGTGTGCCTCAATGAAGCTGTGAGCTATACCATGTAAGGTCACCAAAGATGGGCAGAACATAGCAGGGAGGTCAGACAAATCACGGTGCACTGGACAAGGAACTGGCAACCCACTCCAGTATGTGTGCTGTGAAAACCTTATGGATAAGCACAACCAGAGACATGATTGTACCTGGTGTGCTGTGGTCCATATGGTCAAGGAGAGTTGGACACGACTGGTCGAAATTACAACAAAGGTGAGACAAGTCACAAACAAACAAGTCACATCATTACTGATTACATGATGCCATAAGGTGACTGCTATTTTCCAGCCAACTATTCAGTATTTTGTTATTGTTCTCTCTCCAATTAATGATAATGACACAAAAAAGCTGTAAAAAGCACTAGGGATTGAGAGATTCTCTCCCTCTTACAGAAGTTACTGGTATAAAATATGGCTTATATAGAAATTATACATTACATTCTTATACTGGAAATGTTAAAGAGGTACAAGAATCTGACTAATAAAATTCCTTTTTTATAGTTCTCACCAACAGATGCTGAGTACATTGTTTACTTTCACAAAAGTAGCTCAGAAAGTTTTTGCTTATACAACAGATTGTTTTGTTGGATCTTTTAATAAGCAGTTAAAAACTCTTCACATTTACTAACTTCCATTTTAGAAAAAAATGGATAAAATATAGCAAACAAATTATTTTTATGCAAAATGAGACATAATAAGGCAAAAAATAAGTATTTAGAGACTGTCAATTTTTTTTATCTAATGCAAACAAAGATTTTTTGATGAGCTCATCTCAGAAACTTCTAGGGAGATCATTAAACATTGCTTAAGGTCTTGCAGATTACCTAATACATATTATGCCAGTTATTTAACAATTATAAGGCTCTATACTATGATATAATGCACTGTGCACATCAAAACAATATACATTTATGTACTACTTATGTGATGAGTATGAGAAAAACAGAAAAATATAGAAGGAGAAGATTGAGAGCGAACACAAGGATAGACTAGGGAGAGGATGCAGGAGGGCAAAATAATAAGGAAGTCAGGCAGAAAGCTGGCAAAATATTGTAGGAAAGTATAATGGATGCGATGGAGAGCAGCCAGACACAAGGAGAAGAAGTGCACTGCAATAAGACAAGGGAGACAGGGTAAGGAAGCAGGGAGAGGAAGGATAAGGAAGGAGATCCAACATAATGGTAAGAAGGAGCATGGATGACATTTAAAGCAAAATATGGGATTTTACACAGATTTACCACTTATCCTGTTAAAACATAGTTAAACATTTCAGTTCCTTGCAATTATCTGAGGCTTTCTATCCCCCTCATGGGTACTTTTCCACTGTAGAGATAACATGTAATAGTATGACGTGGGACTGGAACATATTTACTGTTATCACAATGGCATTGAGAGCTTTTTACGTGGGCAGATGGTTCTAGTGTTTCACAATTTGTTATGGCGATGGCTAAAACTTCAACCCTTACACTGAAGCAAGAAGGCTAAAAGAGTTATATACACCTACACACCTGTAGACCATTGCTGCCCAGGTGGTTGCAGGGCGCATTGTGTTTGTCTTTTGTAATGTCTTTAACTGAACAGCCAGTGTATCCTTTACTTACCGTGGGCAAGTTCAGATATGTTTTCTGTTGCATCATCATCTGAATCTCTGTTTGTCATGACCTTGAACCTGTCACTTTGTTTCTGAAGTTCATGTGGGAGTTTTAAGGCTCTCTCTCTCTCTGCAGCCAGGTCCAAGTCCTGCTGTGCAAGGTGAGCCCTCAGCTGCCTGATTTCAAACTGGAAAAACATTCATAGGTTACAAGTGCAAAAAAAACAACAACTCCCTTGACATATAATACACATACAATCAATCACAAAATCAGGTCACCTAAAAACATCACCAAAATATGGACCATATTCTATTAGCTGCTAGCAAATGCCTCAAACCGGTACTATTGGCTGCAGGTGTATTTAAAAAAAAAAAAAATGTTTAGATGTATTTTATTGACTCCAGCTCGCAAATTCCGACTGCAAGGCTGCCTTTTTAAGTCAGATTTAAGGGGGCGTAATCAAATAATCTGCCAATATTTAAACAAGCCAGCAATTTACTTCTTAGACACAGCCAATAGTAAATGAGTCATGCGTCATCGTGACATCAGTAAAACAAGCAATCTAGCACTCTATAAAATGCACTAGAGCATCTGTTTTAGTCCATGTGGATTTCATGATATGTATTAACCCCTTGAGACTCAGGATTGATATTACACATAATTAATAGTTAAAAATATTTTTTATTGCATATTTGTGGGGTGAGACTGCTGTGCTATTAATTCTAATATGTTCCATGCCTTCCCATGCTTTTAAAGTACAGTATTGTGTGTTTAATAGCTGTTACTGCTTGTAGCAAGGGTATAGTCCAGTAGTGGACAACTCGGTCATACGAGGGACACAACAGTACAGGATTTCAATCTCTCTCTGCATGAACCCAGATGGAACAATCAGAATGAAACAGAAAACAGATAAATATTTGAATCCTGGACTGTTGTTGACCCTCATAGAACTGAGTTGTTCACCACTGGTTCTGTCATATTTAACTTCTTTAGCATGTCTTTTTAAAGCTGCAGTTTTAGTATAGTGGCCAATGTAATCTCTTATTCAATAAGGAAACATTACTGCCACATAAAGTTAAACAAAATTATGACATATCAAAGTGCTGTTTGTATGTATTTATTTATGTAATACAGTAAGCATAAGCTTAAAAGGAGCCATGTATAAATTGGTTGTGACCCCATTTGCATGTCCCCGCCCAGTTTTCCCAGAGTGCAGTGCATCAACTGTATTTCTAAGAAATCTTAGCAGCAAATAAGTTTATTAACTTATTTTTTAAACATTCAAATAGAATCAGTAATGTACTATTCATTGTTTGTATTACTGTATTACATTATAATACACACAGAAGATCATGGTGTGAGAAAAATGGTGGGAAAAGCCTTTTAGATTAAAACAGGCCCTGGATAATATATGTCTGCCTCAGATAGTTTACAAATTTCCTATGGAATGATGAAGCAGGAAGAAAAACTGGATGCATATAAGGTAAATATGGTGTATACTTTAAGGGCTTTACTTACCAATACATTTGCTCAGTATATTTGCTCACAAGTTCTTTTGTTTTTTGGTGTCTGACAAGGAGAAATATGTGTGTAGGTACTAAGAGAAGTCTGAGCGACTTGGGGGAACTGTGGGCCCTTAGAACTTGAGGCTTGTATAAGTGATAACATCTTGCCTTCTCCACATGTCTGTTTCTCTTTAGCCACCTTTCTGTTTCTCCATCCCATGGCAACCTAGTTCTCACTTTCCATGCTAGATATTTTCTGTGGCTATACACAGCAGTTACTCATAAAGATGTATTACTTTTAGCATTTTTACATGTACATGTAACAAACCTATTGAGTACCCTGATCATGTGTCTTCGTCATATGCTATTTAGTTACCTGTCATACCTACTGTATTACTTGCTAGACTAAAACCTCTGTTTTATGGAGTTGAGGATTTCTCCTAGCCAGGTGATTTCTCACACTCCCCATAATATTCATATTATACCCTTGATTGAAGGAAATGTAAGTGTAAAATGCACTGTATTTTAACAGGAGGGGAATGACATGGAATTAAGTATTTATACACCAAGTAGGTATCTTTATGGAGGGGAATAACTATTACATAAATAATTTTGCATCAGTTATACTATATTAAAGTATGTTATTGTCAAAGTACTTCATTTAACAAACCAGCATATATTATAGTATGATTACATGACAAAAAACATAATTTGTTTGGGCCTCAGTTGCTGCAGGAAAACCAATCCTCCCAGGGTACCTCTGGGATACTTTGCTTCTAAGCTATTCTCAGAGGGTGAGCCTGGGGAGGCCAGATGGTCACAGCCTGATTTTGCAGAGGATTTCGGGTCAGTAATACCATCTCTAGAGAAGTTAGTGAGTGTGGACCTCTGCTGGATGGTGTTAGCATTGAAGGAAAGAAATACCTCCTATAAGCTTACAATCATACACATGGAAACAGACATGTGAATACACAAAACACTGTCACTTCGTGTATGTCCTCTGCAAGCATTTTTAGAGTGAGTATCCTTTATATATTAGCTTTTATATCAGACAATTATGTTTCATTATACTATGGTGCAGTAAAGGTGGTTATATTCATCTGTTGGTTTGTCACAAGGCAGAGGACCATTAAAGCAGATAAGCTATTAGCTTCAGTGTGACTTTTTCAATATATAAAAACAACAAAAAGCTTATCTGCATTCACAGTTCCCTCCCAAACTAAACTAAAAGCATATATTTTTTTATTTTCAAACAACATGCTTATTATCAAATCCAAAGGGATATGATATAAGTATAGGAATTCAGTGGTTGTTAAAATTCTGTAGGCTAGGGAAAAAATCCCCAGGATGCAAAAGATACGGAGCTGCCCTTAAACTTATTTTGCTTGTATTTATTTTTAAATCATGTCCCCATATTTCATCCATTAATTATGTTATTGTTTTTCAGTTGTCTGATTTTTGTGTAGATTTGTAGCGGTTTAATCAATATGAGGTTTGTTTCCTAGTATCCACTTCCAAGTGTACTCACTGCTTGTTCCTGGCACAGCTGTGTAAGTCTGTCCAGCTGCTCCTCCTGGATCAGTTTCGCTTTCTCATATTGCTGTACAACAATCTCCATCTCCATTTTCACAGGCAGGACATAGGCTGCATGAGAGGCAGGGAGTACAAGAAAACAGTCATCAGCCTTGGGCTATCTGTAGAGCAGCGTGTTAGAGGAGCCCTAGCCCATATGTACATCCACTTCAGATATATTCCTGGAGGGGTCATCTAGTTCTCCAAAAAAATTACAACCAAGCATTTCCATTTGCCTATATATATATATATATATATATATATATATATATATATACACACGCACACACACAGTGCCTTGCAAAAGTATTCACCCCCCTTGACTTTTTACCTAGTTCAGTGTTTTGTTAATCTGAATTTTATGTGATGGATCAGAACACAATAAAGTTGGTGAAGTGAAATGAGAAAAATATATACATAAAACATTTTTTTTAGAAATAGAAAACAGAAAATTGGCATGTGCGTATGTATTCACCCCCTTTGTTATGAAGCCCATAAAAATCTCTGGTGCAGCCAATTACCTTCAGAAGTCACATAATTAGTGAAATGATGTCCACCTGTGTGCAATATAAGTGTCACATGATCTGTCATTACATATACACACCTTTTTTGAAAGGCCCAGAGGCTGAAACACCTAAGCAAGAGGCACCACTAACCAAACACTGCCATGAAGACCAAGGAACTCTCCAAACAAGTAAGGGACAATGTTGTTGAGAAGTACAAGTCAGGGGTAGGTTATAAAAAAAAAATTCCAAATCTTTGATTATCCCCAGGAGCACCATCAAATCTATCATAACCAAATGGAAAGAACATGGCACAACAGCAAACCAGCCAAGAGACGGCCGCCCACCAAAACTCACGGACCAGGCAAGGAGGGCATTAATCAGAGAGGCAGCACAGAGACCTAAGGAAACCCTGGAGGAGCTGCAGAGTTCCACAGCAGAGACTGGAGTATCTGTACTTATGATGACAATAAGCCGTACGCTCCATAGAGTTGGTCTTTATGGCAGAGTGGCCAGAAGAAAGCCATTAATTTCAGCAAAAAACAAAATGGCACGTTTTGAGTTTGCGAAAAGGCATGTGAGAGACTCCCAAAATGTATGGTGGAAGGTGCTCTGATCTTATGAGACTAAAATTGAACTTTTCGGCCATCAAAGAAAACGCTATGTCTGATGCAAACCCAACACATCACATCACCCAAAGAACACCACCCCCACAGTGAAACATGGTGGTGGCAGCATCATGCTGTGGGGATGTTTTTCAGCAGCCGGGACTGGGAAACTGGTCAGAGTTGAGGGAAAGATGCATGGTGCTAAATACAGGGATATTCTTGAGCAAACCCTGTACCATTCTGTGCGTGATTTGAGTCTAGGACGGAGGTTCACCTTCCAGGAGGACAATGACCCCAAACACACTAACACTTGAGTGGTTTAAGGGGAAAATTGTAAATGTGTTGGAATGGCCTAGTCAAAGCTCAGACCTCAATCCAATAGAAAATCTGTAGCCAGACTTAAAGATTGCTGTTCTCAAGCACAAACCATCCAACTTGAAGGAGCTGGAGCAGTTTTGCAAGGAAGAATGGGCAAAAATCCCAGTGGTAAGATGTGGCAAGCTCATAGAGACTTATTCAAAACGACTTGGAGCTGTGATTGCCGCAAAAGGTGGCTCTACAAAGTATTGACTTTAGGGGGGTGAACAGTAATGTACACTGACATGTTCTGTTATTTTGTCCTATTTGTTGTTTGCTTCACAATAAAAAAAAAACATCTTCAAAGTTGTGGGCATGTTCTGTAAATTAAATGATGCAAATCCTCAAACAATCCATGTTAATTCCAGATTTTGAGGCAACAAATCAAGTAAAATGGAAAGGGGTGTGAATACTTTTGCAAGGCACTGTGTGTATATATATATATATATATATATATATATATATATATATATAAAAATAAATAAATAAATAAATGAAACATTTTCTATATTTAAATTCACACCAGTTTTATGTCATTCCATTCTGGTTTGTTTTATTATATTATACAAAAAGGATATTCAATTTTGTGTGTAAATTACAACTTCTTTTAATATTTAAAATCAAATATTTAAATATTATAAAGATGCATTCTAATTCTATGTGTAGAAATTATCTAGTCACACCCACACCTTTTACAAATATATACAAGTATGGTTGATCTCTAAAAGGTATGTCAACTAAGGAAATCTTAAAATGTTCCCAGTTCTGACTGGCTACTAGGGCAAGGGACAATTGTATTTCTAAGCCAGTGTGACCCAGTTTCTATCTAGAATTCATGGCTGGGTCACTGGATTGTTGGGAGGACTAAAAATAAGATTGTAGTCCGCCCTGTCCTAATAGCAAAATGTTATATAAGTTTACTGCCAGCTGTTCCACTTTTGGAACTCAAAAGGGATACATCAGAGAATCCAAATAAATATACATTTAAAACTGCAGGTATTAACAAGTACTTTATGAATTAAATATGATTATTAAAAAATATATAATTTTGTACAGTAAACAGTGACATTTGCATTTTTGTCAATAAGTCTTTCTGAGCCACCCACAAAGCATACTCTTATCTTATTCATATGAATGATTATTGACAATAATTTCTTATTAACCCCCTTGGGATATGGCTGTATTATTTTTACTCTGATAATATATGACGTTGAAAGGCATGTGCAGACACCGCAGAGTAATTAGTCTAATCAGCCTAGTTACTCCTTGTGTTTTGCAGAAGCTCATTCTTCAAGGTTTACTGTAAAAAAACAAACACATTTTTTAAGAACATTTAATTGTTAATGTAATTGTTTTTACATATTTTTAAATTATAGATTTAAGCTATGCCCCTTTTTTGCAATTTTTAGGAATAATCTTCAATTAACAATGAAAAAGCAAATACTGTAATATTGTAGTGGGCAACATTCGCTCTTTTGTAAATAAAAAGACATTGAATACAAAAATGTTTTTTTTTTTGCAAAATTAAATAATGAAAATATATAAAGAGAATTTTCCTATTGATATGGTTTCACCATGTAGAACTGTCAAGAACAGGAACAAAATGTTTCTCAAATTTATCAGAGGGATATTGGTGTAAATGTACAATTCCATGAGGATGTGCCTGAATAAACTGAAGAAGGAAGTTTGAAAATGTAAATTGATGTACATGCCCCACTTTAATGAACTTATAAAAGATCTAGCTAGAATAAATCACTCACCGTCAATAATTCTCTTCACTCTCCATATGCGCAGAGTAATGAACAGGCTGATGGCATCCCATGGACTGCTAGGGCCATTCGCTACTGTAGAGGCCACCATGGGAGCCAAAGAGAGAATAACTACAGCACCATCAAGAACCTGTAATAGGATCAGTTATAGGAGATGTTTTAGAAATAGTCAAAGATGTTATAGGAGAGAATGTGAATGAGTTGGAAATTAGTTACAGGAGTTATTACAGGTATAGTTTGGGGGAATAGTTAGAAAAGAGGTTAAATGACAAAACTACGTTTTTTCCAGAAACATTTATGGAGGTTGTAGGAAGCTAAAGAATATAGTGGGAGAGGGATTAAACAGTGAATTTATATAGGAGCAATTATAGGAACTTACACAGACAGGTTTATTAAACAAGTACAGTATGTAAGACATTAATATAGCTAGTGCATAGGAAGATCTGTCAAAAGGAGAATCAAGAATAATAGTTTGAAGGGAGTTATATAGAGAGGTCGCAAGAGCAAGTGAAGAAGGAGTTATACAGGGTTGCTATGCTAATTATATATAGTTTCCAATTCACATAATTATTTAGGCCAAGCCACAAAACCTTTTCAGCAGCAGATGCATTTCTCAAAGCATTGTCTTACTGTAACATTTAAAGGACCACTGCTGTCATATAGTGAAAATATACTATTTGGGGAACTATACTATACAAAATTAGTAAATTGTTTTTAGTCAGGAAAATAAAATAATACAGATTGTAATATAGCTGGGGGAGTCTTTCATTGCATGGGAATGTGGCATCTACAAGTGCTAGAACTTTCAGTAGCAGAGATTAAAACCACATTATTTTTCAAGAACACATCCTTCTGGGATTGTAACAGACATAGTCAGCTGACAAAAGAAAATGGATGCCTGCAGTAAAAAAAAATATGTAAAAGAAACATTTAAAGGCTGCGTTTATTTCTTTATTACCTAAAAACATTTTGCCCATTATAAAGTTTAGTTATCCAAAAAAAAAAAAAACACATGGAAAAATTGGTCCATTAACAGGTCAGATAAAGCAAAAGCAAAAAATATGCAATGTATAAATCATGCTCTTTTAAAAGTACCACGGAATATATCAGATTATCACCATCATGTATAAATAGTAAAACAATATGTAATAAAGGACCACTGAAACCCATATTTGCAATACAGACTTTTGAAAAACTAATATTCATTATGCACAAAATGTTTTTAGAAAGTAAATAAAAAGAAAGGCTTGAAATTGTTAAAGGTCAAAAAAAAATTCTATATGATATTTTCAGTAACTAATCTTGACATTGGGAAGAATGATTTTAAAACGCAAAAACGATAAAACAATCACGTGCAATCATGTTTTACTGCAGGCTTCCATTTTACGTTCTCACTTGGCTCATTCTGTTACTATATGAAGAGGGTTTGTGCTGCTAATGAGAGTGCTGGCAAGCTGTAGATGCCACATTCCTATTGTGAATTCAAGGTATGCTTCTACCCCAGGAGGCTGATTAATGGAAACAAAATGTTTGACAGTAGGGGAATTGCATATAAAACGTTCTTCTTTAAAATAAAAACTCGACAGTGGTCCTTTACCAATATATGCAATTATTCTTTTCTGTGAAACAGTCATTGCCTTGCTCAAGTAATTTGTCCAAGCTGCCTTAACAGCAGGGTGTGCTCTTATAAAATTACAAGAATCCCATTAGACTTTCTTAAAGCACTGGTACTGATGATAGCCAGTCTTCTCACACCATTCAATGTCTCCTAAGACCAGTAGAAGCAGATCAGAATGATCAAAATTGGTGAATCCGACTGCAGCATAATTGCATATCATAGGTAATAAATCAAATGATTTGCTATTTCTTCTTTATTTTTTACAAGCGTATTTACTCTCATCAAGTGTAGTTTGTTATATCGGCATATGGTAAATATGGGACTACAACGCTTCCAGCAGAGTTAGTACTGTTGGTATCAATGGGAGGGGTTACTACTTTTGATGCTTGTTCATCTGTAGCAAAATATCATTAGAACATAATGTATTATATATGTTCCAGATGAATGCTCAATTTACAAGAAATGTCTGAGTATAGGAATAGGAATATAAAAATACTCACCTCAATTTTGTTTTCAATGTAGTCCCATATACCAAGTATAATGATCCTCAGTACTGTCTGGTGAAAATAAATAAGGAAATTACTTCATTATTCTTTATTTATACAATAAGTCAGATAAAGTGCTTGTTTGCAAATGTATATTTATAATTAGTAATAACATGAGAACCCTGCTTTGACAGGGTAAGATCTAAAGAAGAAGATTGCAAAAGATTTAGACAAGATGTAAGTGCATTTTGATCCATTAGATCCATTAGACAGTGGTAAATGAAGACTATTTGTAAAGAAAGTGGGGTAACTTGGACTGCAGTTACAGCCAGGCATCAATGAAATATGTGAAATCTCTTAAAAAATAGGATCACATATATAGTTGTGGATCTTGCGATGTTGGTGAGGTTTGAGATGTTAGTCATGCAGTTGCAACCCTCGCAAAGTGAGGGCGCAACCGCGAGCCTCGCAAAGCGAGATGAGCCAGCAGCGCAGTCACACATGGGAGTCTTGCGAAGCAAGGCGAAGCAGCTGCGTAGCACTTAGGCTGCAATGTGCGACAAAAGGCGCTCATTGCAGCCATCGGCGCCAACACATATGCGAGCCTCGCGAGTGAGGCGAAGCAGCTGTGCAGTATTTAGGCGAGGCTTGCCAGTGGCGCAGCACTGTTCAAGTGCGTAACTCTAAAAACCCACCAAAAATAAGAAATCCTGTGTGTTATAAGAAAAAATTATAACACACTCACACACAGCACAGGGGGAGACACAGGAAGCTTGGGAGTGAGGTTACAAGCGAATTACACCCATATTTGGTGTTTTTCGTCACTCGAAAATCACCTAAGCGAGGAAAAAAATGGCGGAAAACGCAAAATTTAAGAAACAGCATGAAAACGAGGCTCAGCAACGCCAGGCTTGCAAAACTTACAAAATACACGACGCTGAAGACACTAACACTTACACGAACAACAGCAGACACGCGGGACTTTGAAAATAAAACCAACGGCAGTTACCGCACGCCACGCAAACATTCAGCAGACACACACAGAGGAGAAAGACACAGGGAAGGGAAAGGGGGAGATGCTGGAAAGAGACACATGGCATTCCCAGGCACACAACTTGCAGGTTATCGAAACTTGCAATGAGTGTCCCGTACGGTAGACGAGAGGAAAGCGCCTTCATTGCGAGCCCCGCGATGAGCACCGAAGGTGATCAGTGCAAAGCAGGAAACTTAAAGTCCACAGGGGAAAAGGCTCACAATGAGCACCAAAGGCGCTCAGCGCGGGGCTCGCAATGAGCGCTGAAGGTGCTCAGAGGACCAAAAGCCTCACATTGTGTGGCAAACAGCATTGCCAGCCTTACAATTGTAATCCCGTCATTTTTGACGAGCAGGTTCCTAGTATTACATAGAGTGGGATAAAATAGACAGAGAAGAGTATTACATATACATGTGAAGTAAGTCATATACACGTATGGAATGGAATGAGATACAAGAAAAAGATAAACCATAGGTCATGAATGTGTGGCAGGGGAGATTTTGGAAAAAAGAGATGAGAAAAAGAAAAGTTGTTTGTTAAGCAAGACCAAGATTTTAAACTTAGAACTGGCGAGCTTGAGACAGTTGTAAAAATTAATTATAATGTCTTTCATCGCTTTCCCCGTCTTTTAAAATGCAGTATTGATTATTTATTTGCAATTACACTCCTACGATCAGGTGTTTAACCCCCTTGCGAGTCCTATCTGGTACTCGTAGGATTTTCTTCTACATTTGTCATTTACGGGTGTGAAAATAATTGCAGGTTTGAGAAATTGTAGCAATTGGATAGCGATTTGCGATTGTAATGTTTACAGGCTTGAAAGATCAAAGGCTTAGATGGGTCAGAGTTATGATTTTGACAACAGCAGGGATTTTCAGCCTGTAACCCGCAAATTGTTTGCAGGTAGCTAAAAGAGGCCAATTGAATAGCAAATTAGTTTACGGGCTACATTACGGGCTCCAGTAACTAACAATTGCTCAATTGAACAGGGGCCTAGCAGAGCTACAATTACAGTATATGTTATCATAGAAATTACATTCAAACCAACTTCCTATATTGGATTAGGTTTATATTTCTTACCTCCACAAAGAACATGGAAAGAATAGAAAGACTAATCCAGTGAAGTATTCCTGAACAATGGGATGCGCTTGAAACTGTAAAGGACAAGTAACAGAAGGCAATATATCAAAACCAAAACTTTATTATATACAGTAACAGTGCGCCTTGCTAGTTTAAATACTTTAATTTCCACCCTGATACCAAGCCATGCAGCAATGTCGGCAAGATTCCAGTTTCACCTGTGCCCTGTGGAATCTACATCCTGCAAAGACCATAGAAACCCACACCCATCACAGCTCAGACCAGCAACAGTCACCAAAAGCACCCACGCCTAGCGGATTTTCACAAAACAGGAGTCCAAACTGGCAATGCTAATTGTACCACAAAATGATCGGTGCTGCCCACATCCAGAGAAGCATATTATAATCCATATTCTGCAATGCCAACCCATGCTATAAGCATCCAGTCCAACAGTCATTCCTTTAGAAGCTCTGACAATCCATCATTCATACACAAAATCCACTCCTAGACAGTCTCACAACAAAGCTCTTGTCAAATCATTCCCATTAAACTCCATGTCTAATAACATGCATGAAAACAGGCATCAAGAAACTCTTGCATTACATAGACCAACCATTCACCCAAGAGGATGCACTTATCTACTTATGCAAGTGCTGAAATACAGATACAAACACAAAACCACACACGCTTAAAACAAGATTCCAACATGCTGCTAATCCCAGTAAATAAAGTCTTAAAATAATAATAATATTACTTTTACTTACACTGCAAGAGTTTTGTGTCAATTAGCAGTTCCACAGTCATTAGGATCACCACAAGAATTACACAGGCTACCAAAAAACTGTTTACACCAGCACTGAGCAGAAAGACGTGCCACACGGTGGCACGTCTACCACAGCATGGCTTCAGCCAAGTTGACCTAGACAAAAAAAAAAAAGACACGTTTTTCATTATATTTACTAAGTGAATTAAGAGGGTTTATTATAGTTCTAGATATATATTACCGGTACTTATATTGATCAAGAGGTTCATGATGTTTATGAAAACACTGGTTGGCTGGTTTTCTTTTGTAACATGTAGATGGCATTCCCCACATCATTTTTGTAGCTGGTTTCCAATAGTGTGAGCTAACCAAAAAAGTTAGTCCATATAAATGGAGGATTATGTACAAAACTTAACTTCAATTTAAGTATATACATAATCAATCCAAGGAATATGAGAGTACAACAAATGCACAGGATTGATAAAACCATTTACACCTACACAAGTAAAGCCTTACAGATGCTCAGGCAGATCTCACTGCACAGGATTTGGAGACTCAATCCAATTATTATCTACTGTACACTTCCATTGTCTTTACTGGGTTACTTTTTGCAGCTTCTGTCCTTATATACGGAGATGCCAACAGTGCTAATGAAATCTGTGAAAGTAAATCTAAGAGGATTAAAATAACAGCTTCTACTGCATCATAATTACACATAAAAGCATAACATAGCCTTCAAGTTATTTTTTTACCATCTAAAAACATGTTGAGTATTTTCTAGAGTCTTTTCCAAAAAGTATATGTTAAATATGTGACAGTGTCCCTTTCAGTTCAGGGTCTATGTTGGGAAGTTATTATGCAAGCTTATGCAAAGTAGAATATGGTTCAGGGCTAAGTGATCATGGGCCTATAGTCTTAAAGTTCAAAGAAAACACAAGATGGAAAGAAATTGGATTCTTTCTATAAATTAGGCTGGTGTCAAGAAAATAGCTTGGAAGTCCCCTACTTGCATATAATTGTGCAGGTTGTTACAATATCTGAATCACTAGATTACACACACAGGTAAAAACTCTGGAGGTCTTCCACAGTAAACACGACTAAGCTCACAGACAAATTAAAGTGACACAGGAGATGTTCCAAATATGGTATAATCTAGAACTCTAGGAAATAAGTACTTCACTAACTGAATGTTATTAATAAATGCATTTTCTATGTAGGAAATGTGCTTTCTTTTATAATTGATGGATCTATCCCTCTGTGCCTGTTCCACAAACTATCCGCTGGATGGCGCCGTCAGGTTTAAGGGAAGGCCAAGAACTATTCCCCAATCCGTCGTGGCGCAACTCGATCGCGCTGAATCGACAACGAGGCCATCGCTATGTTCAATCGAGGGCACTTGGCCCTCAATGGCCTCGGGCGCGCCTCTCATAGCTCAAGGCCTCTTCTGTCCGCGCACCTTATATGCAATGTGCAGCAGTATCCGAAAAGCGGCAGCAAAATCTATCGTTTGGCGGCCGAACTGCTGCTGTCAAATTTTGCACAAGTAAAGAGAAAAAGGACCCAATTGATATTACCTATAGTTTTAAATTATACCATATTTGAAACCTGCACTTTGCCAACAGCCCAAAAGCTTTTTGGGGTTAAGTTACAGCTGCAAAATCTTGCACACAACATTCAGACAATAGTTTAGATGTACTCCGCCGCTGCTAATACTAAGATACTAAGGACACACTTTAACAAAGGGGAGCAGATATATTGCAAGACAAGTAAAATTCTTTCATTTATCTGGCAGTAGGATATCTGCAAATTGCAATACAGTTTTTCCATAGCTCTCACTAGGAAAGTAACATTTTTTGTTAAAAGTATTCACTACAAATCTAGGCAGCAAAAACATAATTATATTCAAAGGCTTTTATTAACTTGGTACTTTACTGTAATTATGTTACATTTCAAGATGTGTCTGCATTAGTGTCACTTTAAATAAACATACTGTACTTTTTGCATAGAATGGCGTACACACTGCCTGATTACATAGTAACATTTACTATTCATTGATAAAGCTATGTGATGTGTTTGAATGTTTGCCATGAATACCAAGTGATCAGTCGGACACGACTGAATGATGCAGAGATACTGGAGTGGGTTGCCAGTTCCTTCTCCCCTGGGCCACAGCATATGGCTCCTGGTATTCCAAGGTGATCTCCCATCCAAGTACTGGCCAGGCCCAACCCAGCTTTGCTTCAGGGTGTTGTGACCTCTTAGTTCCTTGACTGGAATCAAACCCAGGTCACAGTGTTGAAAGCATCGAATCCTAACCCCTGGACAACCAGGGAACCCATAGATAAACCAATAGACTTGCCTAAATACAATAAACCACTAATTACCACTACTTATCCTCATATATAATGCACTCACAGATGATAGCTCCCTATATCTAAAGTCTAATTTCTCAACATCCCCTCATAGCAATCCTCCGTATTTGGCCTCTTATGACCACCTCTCACATATATAATTTCTCCTGTATTGACGATATCCCAACACTTAAAAAAAGTTCCTTTTCTGTTTCCTACAATGGCTGCCTATGGTCAAAAGCCTCTACCAAAAAATAAATCCCAAGACCTCACAATTCCTAATCACTTTCCAGAATGCTTTCAAGCTTATCAGAAAGTTTTCCACAGAGAATAACATTTCAGAGTTATTGTCTACTGCAGGGATGCACACAGGCCTGGATTTGAGGATAGCCCTGCTGCACCCAGGTGAGACTACCATTTCTTCAGTCATCCTAATTGACTCATCTGTGCACATAAGAAAAATCCACAAATCCAGAGCTGTGTGCGGCCCAGCAGGAACGAACTTGGGCACCCCTGGCCGAGTAGAATTCATGGTGATACAAAATGGAACTGCGGTGTTCCATGGACTACAGTTTGGCAAGTACTGCAATAAGTGTTTGATTAGCTTGCAGTATTTTACACTGCTTTATCGACTTGCACTGCTTCACCACCAATCATTAAGAACCTCATAGCTCTTCTACATAGGATTTTATCTATTACATAGGAATGGTGAATATAAAAACTGTTTATAAGAACTAGCCATTATCAAACTTTTGTCCTGATTTCATCAAATGGACTACAGTACAGGTTCACGCTCAATAAATCTTATCTTGCTAAGTACAATTTCTTAAACTGAGGTTTATAAAACAGTTGAGTGATACATACTGTGGACTGGTCATAGTGATGGAAGATGCATCCACGTTAACACAGTGTTCATACTTCAGATGATTTTTAATCTTGAAAGTTGAAAAGACATATCCATGGAATCTGCCTTCAAACTGAAATGAAAAGTAAAGATGAAAGTGTAAGTGCTGTATTTCCAGAGAAGAGGAGTATTTATGTGCAGTGGAAACTTTATATATGATGCTATAGCTACAATTTAATTAGACTAATAATCAAAATACTCTTCATTGTTTATACCGCATAATAACTGCTGTTCAATGCATTGTGAAAAAGAAAATATTATGAGTAACCCCCATATAATAGCCATCATGGACCCTCTGTGATACGTGATCTTTGATGTAATGCATCTCTCTGCTGCTCAGCTGTGACCAACAGACTGTTTGATGGAATTAATACAAGAAATGTGTTTAAAGAGAAGAATTGTCCTCAGTATCCACAAACACACATTTATGTTTCAGTGCTATGAATCCTCTGCTGAGATAACAGCCGTGCTCTCAGGGTATAACATAGACATGATCTATGTCTAAAGTTTTTAACTTTTTTCTTAAAGTGCAAATAAATACACATCACAATTTTCTTTGTACTTTTATAGCAGTATTCATGCTGTACGTATAAAAACGCACACTGTACGTATAGGAATACATGCCTCCTCATGGTAAGAAAACCAATTACTTTAAGAAACATTCACATACCAGAAAACCTGTTTGTTGGCCATGTTATCTTATAGGTATATGAGGCATATATACTCCACTCCAACAGCCTGATCTCCCACTTCCTGTCACTTTCTTGGGAAATGCAATGGGAGAGAATAATGTAATATACTAAAATACCAGTACTTAAAAGCTGTACTGCTTTTATTCTTTTTTATAAAGAAACTTTATGTTAAGATCCAGTATCTCATAGCAAGATTACCATTTTGGGACTTATGTGTTCTTTTATTTCAATTTAAAACTTTGACTTTCTGAATTATTACATGTGAAGAGACCAAAATATAAAACTGCTAACCAATAAAGACTGTCAATCAGTTTTTGTGACCAATGTATGATACTGACAAATCAAAGTTATAGTGTAAGTAAAGATTGAATAATAATGCCAGATCGCAAATCTGTGACTGCCAACAATTTTTTAAGACTGAAATGTAATCTATGTAAGACTGAACGGTTAGATTGATACATTTTCCCAACCCTTATTTTGACCTATTTGTTAGTCTTCCCATGTTTCTTCATCCCAGACTCTTTTCACTCTTCCCTACAGAACTATGTCTCTCCACTCACCCTACTACATGCAAATCACATTTCCTTTAAATCCTTTCCACTCTGTCTTCTTCTTTGGGACCATGTCTACACTTATATTACTGCCCCATACCCCTAGTCCCCAAATGTATACCCTATCTAAGTCAGTCGCTCTCAACTTGTTTTATCTTCCCTTAGCTCCTCTTGCCTCTTACTCACTCTTTCATACCAGGATCCTTTCCACCCACTCTATACTCCACTCTCTAAGGCACCTCTCTCACCTTTGACTAATTCACCTCATGCGTAGCCATTACATGCACCTACATATCTCTATTTTCTAATCTCTCTTCCTCCCCCTGCTTCTACCCTTTCATCAATGTTCTTCAATCATAAAAACATAGATTTGACCGAAAATAGGAAACAACAGAACTGTCAAATATGTTGCTCTTTACCTAAATCATCATGAAAGTCTTATCTCCCAACTACTCTCACTAATCACTTTTCATCCCAGACTCCTTCTCACAATCATTCCAACACCCAAATATCACCTCTATGCTCCAAACAGGCTTACCACAAACCTCACTGCTCTCTGACCTCTCCAAAAACTCTCTGCCCCCAGACCACCCTTACCAAACATTTCTCCCCCCTAGATCTCTCCTACCCAACAACTCTATAGACCTCTCTTCCCCAAAACTCTCCTCCCCAACATCTCCCTCCCAGACAACTGTGTTCCAGACCTCTCCCCCCAACACCTGAGTTCCAGACCTCTCCTCCCCAACACCTGAGTTCCAGACCTCTCCTCCCCAACACCTGAGTTCCAGACCTCTCCTCCCCAACACCTGTGCTCCAGACCTCTCCTCCCAGACATCTGTTTCAAACCTCTCCTCCCCAACACCTGTGTTCCAGACCTCTCCTCCCCAACACCTGTGCTCCAGACCTCTCCTCCAAGACATCTGTTTCAGACCTCTCCTCCCCAACACCTGTGCTCCAGACCTCTCCTCCTAACATCTGTGTTTCAGACCTCTCCTCCCCAACACCTGTGCTCCAGACCTCTCCTCCTAACATCTGTGTTTCAGACCTCTCCTCCCCAACATCTGTGCTCCAGTCCTCTCCTCCCCAACACCTGTGCTCCAGACCTCTCCTCTCCAACAGCTGTGCTCCAGACCTCTCCTCCCCAACACCTGTGCTCCAGACCTCTCCTCCCCAACAACTGTGTTCCAGACCTCTCCTCCCAACATCTGTGTTTCAGACCTCTCTACCCCAAAACCTCTCCCTTCTCCAACATCTATTACTCCAAATCTCCCTTCCCCAACATTCCTCCTCCGTTCCCAATATCTTGCCCCATAAATAACTCTGTCAGCCTAACCTCCAGAATAAAATTTAAAATCATGACCCTAACGTATAAAGTCCTCAACAACAATGCACTGCTTATAAATCTCTGAACTAGTCTCAAAATACTCCCCACCTTCCCTCTCCAGTCTTCTTTCCCCCTCTCTAATCTCTTCCTCTCACTCCCACCTTCAGGGCTTTTATAGTGTTGCCCCTATTCTTTGGAACTCCTTGCCTCACTCCAAAAGACTTTCCTCCGGGCTCAAATCTTCAAAACCTCAAGAAAAACACATCTGTTTAATGAAGTCTATCACCTTCATCTTCAATATGCACAATGTATCTATCACCCACCTGTTTCACAATCAAACTATTTAGAATATATGTTTGCAAGTTGTTAATCTTATAAGGTACTTGAGAAAGCACTTTGTATGCCAAAAGTGCTCAAAGACAAAGACCTCTATTTGTTTTATTTGCATTGAAACAATTTTTGCCTTCTACTTGTCCGATGTATGGGGGAATATATTGATGCATTAAAAAAAGGGTAACTAATAATAATAGTAATACAGAGCTCCCTTCCCCAGTAATTCTTTAGAACTTCCTTCTCCAGACCTTTCCTCCCCAACAACTTGCCTGTCAGATTTCTCTTCCCCTAGACATCTCCTCACCTACATCTCTCCCCTAGGCATCTCTTTGCCAACATCTCTCCTAGACATCTTCTCGCCAACATCTCCCCTAGGCATCTCTTTGCCAACATCTCTCCTAGACATCTTCTCGCCAACATCTCTCCTAGACATCTCCTCGCCAACATCTCTTGCCTAGACATCTCCTCGCCAACATCACTCCCCTAGACATCTCCTCGCCAACATCACTCCCCTAGACATCTCCTCGCCAACATCACTCCCCTAGACATCTCCTCGCCAACATCACTCCCCTAGACATCTCCTCGCCAACATCACTCCCCTAGACATCTCCTCGCCAACATCACTCCCCTAGACATCTCCTCGCCAACATCACTCCCCTAGACATCTTCTCGCCAACATCACTCCCCTAGACATCTCCTCGCCAATATCACTCCCCTAGACATCTCCTTGCTAACATCTCTCCCCTAGACATCTCCTCGCCAACATCTCTCCCCTAGACATCTCCTCGCCAACATCACTCCCCTAGACATCTCCTCGCCAACATCACTCCCCTAGACATCTCCTCGCCAACATCACTCCCCTAGACATCTCCTCGCCAACATCACTCCCCTAGACATCTCCTCGCCAACATCACTCCCCTAGACATCTCCTCGCCAACATCACTCCCCTAGACATCTCCTCGCCAACATCACTCCCCTAGACATCTCCTCGCCAACATCACTCCCCTAGACATCTCCTCGCCAACATCACTCCCCTAGACATCTTCTCGCCAACATCACTCCCCTAGACATCTCCTCGCCAATATCACTCCCCTAGACATCTCCTTGCTAACATCTCTCCCCTAGACATCTCCTCGCCAACATCTCTCCCCTAGACATCTCCTCGCCAACATCTCTCCCCTAGACATCTCCTCGCCAACATCTCTCCCCTAGACATCTCTTCGCCAACATCTCTCTTCAGATCTCCCTTCTCCAACATCTCTCCCAGATCTCCCTTCTCCGACATCTCTCCCCCCAGACCTCCCTTCTCCAACATCTCTCTCCCAGACCTCCCTTCTCCGACATCTCTTTCCCAGATCTCCCTTCTCCAACATCTCTCTCCCAGACCTCCCTTCTCCTACATTTCTCCCCCAGACCTCCCTTCTCCGACATCTCTCCCTTCCCTGACATTTCTCCCCCAGACCTCCCTTCTACGACATTTCTCCCCCAGACCTCCCTTCTCCGACATGTCTCCTCTCAAATCTCCCCTCTCCGACATTTCTCCCCCACACCTCCCTTCTCTGACATCTCTCCCAAAACCTCTCCTCCCCAACATCTCTACAGACCTCTTTTCCCCAGCAATTCTACCCCATAGATCTCTCTTCATCAGCATTTGTTCGCTAGATCTTTCTTCCCCAACAACCCTTTCCCGGACCTTGCTTCCTCAGGTCTCTCTTCCCCAACAACTCTTACCCAGACCTCCTTTCCCCAACAACTCTTTCCAAGACTTCCCGTCCTCGGCATATCTCCCCCAGGTCTCTCTTCCCCAACAACTCTCCCATCAGACCTCTCCCCAACAGCAACACCCTAGACTTCTCACCAACAACAATCCCCCAGACCTCTTCTTCCCAAAACCTTCTCAAACAACCTTCCTGTACCAGCTCTCCCTTGACCCATTTTCTGCAACTACTCCCGCAGAGCCCTGCTATCCAGCCACTCTCCGCCTGAACTCTCCTCCCCAATTGGTCTGTATCCCATCCCTATCTTATGTTATAACCCCCAGCATCCCCCAGATTCCTCCATAAACGCTGGCCCATAACCCTCCTATGACAGCATCCCAATCATGGCTCCTGCACATCCCCCCACTATACCCTGCAGTCTATATCAGTGCCCCCTTCCCCGGCTCAGTGTATGGTTCCTGCTTTCGGTTCGTGCCCCGCTCCCTCCCATGACATGTTTTCAGCCCTGGACCTTTCTTTCTTATCCCCATACACTGCGCTGTCTCACGTACCACTCCTCCCACACCGGGCCTCTGTGTCACCCTGCCCTCCCATTACACGGATCCACTCCTCCTCCAACCGCTCTCCATCCGTCTCCTTGGAAACCGTGACTCCGCATCACAGCCCGAGTTGTCAGTACAACGTGAGCCAGCATTGCACCAATCAGAGGAAACGTACATGTCACGTGATTCTCCTCCACTGGTGTGGTGATAAGAGATAGTGGTTCAGATCGGGTCACTAGAATGGGTCCCACGTGATATGTCCCTAGGCGGCCATATTTGAAACGGGAATTTGCCAATGAGTATTAGATGGATTATTACTTTGCTGTGTCAGTAAGAAATCTCCCTTCTCCGACATCTCTCTCCCAGACCTTGCAATATGATATTGTTCATCAACATTGCTATCACATCCATCAGCTATACAGCTATTAGCACATGTTAAAGGACACTCATGATATTAGCAATAGGGGAAAAGACCTATTAATACTGGGAGGATACAAAGGTCAGCAGCCATATACAATGTTACTTGCATCAAAGGATCTGTTCTCAGATCGATATTGAGGTCAGGATCACATGCTTCACTAGTGCATATATTAATGCTGGCTGTCATTACCTCAGCGGAAGGCATCCCCTCCGGAGGTAGCGGCACAAGCAGTGGTAGTGCTAGTAGCGGTGGTCTTGGCAGACGCATGGGGGGAGGAGAGGAGTGGACGTTGTGCGGGGGAGCCCTCCGGGGTGGAGGAGGCGTGGCTTGGGACCAGAGCGGGTTGCATGGCATCTGCAGTCACTTGCTGGATTGCGCTCTGGTCCGCCCCATCCTGAGCCCAGCAAGGTATGATTCTGTCATTAGGTGGTGCCTCCTCTCATCCCTATTGCGCCTGGCCAGGCTCCTCATGACCTCCCCATGATTGGTGGAGATGATGGCCTGGATCCCCTCAAGACACTTCAGTTGCTGGCGCATGATGGCCAGCATCTCCACCTGCGCAGCCTAGCTTGGTGAGGGGGAGGGATGGAGGTCCATTGGGCGTTGATGGGTAAGGAGTTGGCGGTGGTGTTGGTGGTGGCCCAGTGCGGAAGATCTGGGGCCCGGCTGGAGCCTCGCTCCATGTTGGTGATGGTGGTGTTGTTAGGCCTGGTGGTGGCCAGTCTGCTGCACTGGTGAGGGGATTAGGAATTGGGGTGAAGCCACGCTGGTCTCTACAAGTAGGAGGGCTCTAGTGGTATGCTCAGACCCCCTGCGCTGATTCCTGCTGGGCGGGGGCTCGCTCTCTAACGTCATGCTCTGATGGAGCCGACGCTCCTGCATCTGGCCCACCACTGGACCCAGACCTCCTTGATGCTGAAAAAAGAAAAGAAAGGTATATGTTAATAGTATGACGATTAATACATTGTTTTGTGTTCATTCCTAACTATCTGACATCTAGGCTTGAACCTGGATGATTCACTTAATTGCAACTATGAGTAGCTATCATTTGCTAGATGTGATCTATTCTTTGGTTCTTGATCTTGATTGTCCTTGGCTCCTAAAGCTATCTTGATTCTGGCTGTAGTCTGTTACACATGGACTCTCTGTTCCTTTATTACTGTTGTTTGCCCAGGAATGACAGTGATTTGTCAGCTTCATTGATTTAATGATGCTTTCATCTATTCCTTGTTAATTCCATAGAGCTGACATGTCAGTGTCCTTGTTGGTCATCATGTACATGTGTAATGTGTGTGATGTACATGTGGTGGCATGTTGGTGTATGTGATATTCACCTGACATGGAGGTTGGATTATGCCACCAGGCCTGAAGCTCCAGCAGCGGGTACCTGGCTCAGAAGGTCCTTGGTCACCCTCTCGCACTAATTGTATTGCACAATCACTTGGGGCCACCACTTGGTGCTGCAGCTTGAGTGGCCTCCTTGGCCACCATCCTCCTCACCTTAGCTTTGATGTCGTCAATCCTGTGCTTCACAGACCTCACATCCCTTTCCGCTAAATTCCCTCCCCGTGCAAGGATAACAGGGCATCTACAGATGGCACCAAGGAGGACCACATTCTCCTGGTGCTTATAGTTCAGGGCCTTGTGTTTGCCTTTAGCCTTTTGCCCTCCTGACTATGGACGGGGATCCTTTGCTCCCTCAACTGCTCCTGAGTCCTGTCCCTTCCTCAAACTACCTGGGATCAGTCGCCTCCCACTCTGTCCCTGTACTAGATGTGCCTATCTCTATGGGCATTCTGCCACCACCCACCTCCTCTACTCTATCCACTATCCTCCTCTCCGCCACTCTCCTCCGCCACTCCTTACCTCCTCTGCCCCTTCCTCTCCTCCGCCACTCCTTACCTCCTCTCCTCCGGCCCTCCTCACCTCCTCTGCCTCCTCCTCTCCTCCGCCACTCCTCACCTCCTCCTCTCCTCCGCCATTCCTCACCTCTTCCTCCTCTCCTCCACCACTCCCCGGGGCCACCTGTCTCTCCTCTATCTCCTCCTTGTCTCTCCTCTTCTCCTCATCCCCGCCTCTCCACTTCTCTCCCATCCTCTCTCCTCCCTCAATTTCAATCACAAAAAGAATGTTACGATAAATAAAAATAAGTGTTATTGTATAAATTTAAATATATATATATATATTAACTGTTGGGGGATGTGTGTGTGTGTATGGAGTGACCTAGCTCTATTTGTATCTATGTGTGTAATTTAATATATGTGTATTTGTATTATGTGTAATCTGTAAATATGTGTAATCAAAGATTAAGTGTAGATTCGTAATTATATGAATATAAAATAACAGAACCGGAAGATACTGCTCTCAAAAATCGCTTACTCCCTCTCTATAACTGATTAAACCACCAACTCTGGGATTTGAGTGCTACTTCAGAAGAATCTACAACACAGTCAACGCACGGGGAGGTGGAACGCAACTTTATAATCTCTCTCTGTCAATCATATTTGGCCAGACCGATTTCTATTGGCTGAGAGGCCTGCGTCACTCTCCGTAATACCGTAATTGGATAGTAACTGCGGGCAGCATCTAGTCCAGCCTACTGACAGTTTGTGGCCGCAGGAGGGGTTTACAATCTTGAGGCTTCACAGGGAACTTGCGGGCTTGTTCAATTGAATAGCACCGTCATTTTAGTAGAGTTCAGGCCCGCAGACATACGGCCCGTATATCGCGAGATGCAGCCTTGCAATTGAATGAGGCCCATGGTGATGGTGTGTTTTATTGAGAGGAAGTAATGATTGTCACTTTGTATCCTATGCTTCATCAGCTATCCTGTACTGTTCAGAACTACAGTTAAGATTGGTCCTGCTGACCCTCTTTAAGCCCAACAAAGCATAGATCTTGGTAGCAGAGCTGGTATCCCCTATCACAAAAACATGGTTCCAAGACAGATACAGGAACTGCAAAGAGTGGACACGGTGGACCATCAGTTGGGTTAGTCAGAAGGGATTCCCCCAACCTCTCGGGTGGACCGGCTGGTGACAGCCTGGAGGAAAATAATGATCTAGTGAGGGGAAACAGAGTGAGGGTGGCTTCCCTGCCTGGTGAGCTGACTACAGATCAGGCATTGGGGCTGAAGGATCACATCATCCATGAGATAATAATCCAGAGTAAACGAGATTGACAATCAACCTCTGGCTCCCCTTGAAGATCACCTGAAGTGACCACGAGGTCTGCAACTCGAAACTTACTGGCTTACACTAGCTTCAATAAACATTTTCTCAGGATCTCACTCAGTATTATGAGGAGATAAAGCAAGTTTTTCTTGATCACTAAGTCATACAGAAAACAGTTCCACACCTTGTCCAAGAGCCCAGGGGACATGTATGTGGAACTGGTATGACAATTGCTTGTGAGGTATGGTGGAAGGGGCAGGCCATTCACACACTGGAGAGGATAAACAAGTGTTCCTGCTTGAGTGGTTCTACTCCTTATGCCTTTCTGTCACAACCTACAATGATGATGGAGTATAGAGGATCCTAGTCCTCTTATCTCCTGTAGGTTTTAGACCTAAGTTTGGGCTGACTCTAGACCTATGGACAGTCTTTGTCGGTACAAAGGCATAAGTCCCAGCTCATTGGTAGCGTGCCTGGGAAATCTGGAAGGGAGTCAGAACGATCTCCTCTACCAGCATATGCCCCTGGGTCAATAATACACCTGCACACAAAGTCTTGATGAAAATTATGAACAACGTTTTATTTTGGAACAACATATTTAAAACATTTCACACACACACAGTGGAGGGAGTGGCTGCCATTGATCAACCTTTCCCCTTTCTCTGGCCAATAGGGTAACCTCCAGAGTAACCTGATTACCTCTGTCCAATGTAACAGAGGTAGGCTATGGAACCACCAGACCCCTCCCATGGGCCAACCCCAGGCGTGGCCACCAAGCTCATTCTGACCCAGGCTCTCCCAGTGGAAACTTCCTGTTTGAGCTCCTAGGCCCCCCATTGTTATCTAGGTGCCTGGCTGTCTGCCCAGAGGCCATTGTCTTGGGATGCTATCACTTCAAGTGTTTACCTTAAGTGATAGCTGAAAGGCAGATTGTTGATCCACTCAGGTTACTATGCGTAGGCTGTAATACTGCTACCCAAGTACAGATAATAGTCACTCTCCTCTCATACACATCTACAAATACAACACCCAATGTTTCACCCACATACAACCAACATATCCCACTAGCTCTCTCACATGACACCCATTACAATGAGCCTAAACATGGAAGGGATGGGAATATGCTATGGGGTAAACGTATAATACTTTATCCCCTAGACCACAAAATAACAATATAACCTTATAACAGTATAACAGGGGGTCTGTGAGCCCAAACCCCACTAAGTACAGATGTAGGTATCCTGTACTCCAGTTGTCTTCTACATGGCCATGTGGAGAGTAGAGTCCGATCATAAAATGGCTCCTAGAGGTGACCACTGCCATGAAGGAATGGGTTCTAGATCAGCACCCCACCACCGTCACTGAGGCTGCGACCAGCTAACAAGCAGGAACAAAGTATTTTGAGGTAATCCCCGATCATCATACCATAGCAGCTACATGCCATAAAAGTATGATCCACACCTTCAGGACCAGCTTTCAACCCTAGGAAACCCCCTGTTTCACTCCCGACTTGAGCCCCGGATGGACTCTGTGGGTCCATCTCACCACTGTGGGCGCGTGGGGGGAGGTGGTTCACATCCAGGGGCCTTTTAAATTAGGCCAGAACCCAGGTGCTTTGGTTGTAACCAGATGGAGCACCTAAAACCTGACTACCCCTGACTGTGGAACCCAGGAAGGGGCTCCGGGAAGTAGGAGTAATGAAAGGACTTCCAGTTGATGTACTATTGGGATGTACTATTGATTTGGGCGTTATTGATTGTAGATAACCAGACACATTGGAGGGAATCCACCAGTAGACTGAGGCAGGGGAGCCAGATAAAAGTATCAGAGAAGTTTAGATAGATTCATGGGTTACTCTACAGGACTATGATATGAAAAGGAAATGGTAAAAATCAGCTGATCATTCCCAAAAAATGTAGGGGATGCCTGCTAGGATTAGCTCACAATATATCCTTAGGAGGAGATATGGGTAGTAGTCACCTCCTTACCCAGTTATTCTACTGGTCAAGGTATAAACAAAAATGCAGTTCAATATTGTTAGAACTGTGATCTGTGCCAGAGATTTAGTCACAGAGTGGGGAGGGACCCGCTTCAGCCTTTGCCCATCATCAACACCCCTTTCCAGCAAGTGGCTATTAATATTGTGGGTCCCCGAGCTCAGCCTAGCCATATAGGAAAAAATGTAATCCTTATCGTGGTTGACTATCCTACACATTTCTGCTACTACTGTGGCTGATGCCCATATTAATATTTTTACTAGGGTAGGATTCCCAAGTGAAATCCTGTCTAATTGGGTCACTCATTTCATGGCAGATCTGACCCAGCAATAGTGGCAACTATGTGGCATCTGGCACTTGTGCTCCTCCCCGTTATCATCCCCAAACTAATGGTTTATGTGAAAGATTTTATTGAAAAAGAATGCTATGCACTTTTGTGGAGAGATCCATTAAATGTCATTAGAGAGGCCTGAGAGGGGGAATACAAACAGAACAATGTACCTGTTTTTCCTTATGTTTTAGCCTTGTTTGAGTGGTTTGTGATTGTTTGCAGATAGACCAAAATAAACAGAAGCAAAGGTATGACCAGGGTACCCAGAACAGGGAATTGGTAGAGGAGACAGTTTGTACCCATGCTAGTTCCTCACCCTCATAACAAGCTGCAATCTTTGTGGGAAGGTCCTTACAAAGTAATTAGCAAGATAGGAGAATCTACCCACAGGATGTACATAGAACTGCTCACATAAATAGATTAAGCCTGGTTGGAGGGGTTGAGGGCTGCCCTGACCTGTATATTTGGACCCTCTCCTACTTACAGTGTATCCAACCCCCATTATTCTGCCCCACCACACTGAGTCAGCCATCACGGATTGCCCACTAGTAGGAATATCTCCTTGTGCAGCCGTTGCCTGTATAACTGAGTTGTCACTGATAAGCCAGTCACGTTGAACAAGCAATTTACTAGACTAATATGGTGGCACCTGTCTACCTTTAGGAAACCCTGTTTTACTTATATTAGTTATACCATATTTCTATTGTTTATGTAGGGATACAAGGAGGAATTATTTGGGAATAAAGATCATGCTCGCTTTGGAACACAAAGCGATGATGTATTTCACTGAGGCAAAGTAAGGATTGTCACTGTGTATCCTTTTCTACATGAGCCATCTGTTTGAGGGGATTTACAGTTAGGATTTTTACTGCTGATCCAATTCAAGCCCAACGACGAGTAGATCTTGACACCTACCCCTAGGTGGAGTTCCATACAATGTCACCTCTGTTTGCCCCACCAGCCATTGGATACAGTCCAGGGGGAGGAAATGTTAAACCGTTTACATAGTTAACTCCACCTTGTTTTATTAAAATGGCTCATGCATGCAGGAGTAATCATCCAAAGCTGACCCTTCCTTATGGTCCATCCTTCACATCTGAATGTTATTACTGGAAAGAAGAACATAAACCTCTATACAGACTTTGATGACAAGGTGATGTCTTTGCTCCAGAATGTAATATCTTATTTAGATTTGCCCCTAAGAAAATAAAATCTGTCACTACCTCCACATTTTCCCATCTACAGGGAGTGCAGAATTATTAGGCAAATTAGTATTTTGACCACATCATCCTCTTTATGCATGTTGTCTTACTCCAAGCTGTATAGGCTCGAAAGCCTACTACCAATTAAGCATATTAGGTGATGTGCATCTCTGTAATGAGAATGGGTGTGGTCTAATGACATCAACACCCTATATCAGGTGTGCATAATTATTAGGCAACTTCCTTTCCTTTGGCAAAATGGGTCAAAAGAAGGACTTGACAGGCTCAGAAAAGTCAAAAATAGTGAGATATCTTGCAGAGGGATGCAGCACTCTTAAAATTGCAAAGCTTCTGAAGCGTGATCATCGAACAATCAAGCGTTTCATTCAAAATAGTCAACAGGGTCGCAAGAAGCGTGTGGAAAAACCAAGGCACAAAATAACTGCCCGTGAACTGAGAAAAGTCAAGCGTGCAGCTGCCACGATGCCACTTGCCACCAGTTTGGCCATATTTCAGAGCTGCAACATCACTGGAGTGCCCAAAAGCACAAGGTGTGCAATACTCAGAGACATGGCCAAGGTAAGAAAGGCTGAAAGACGACCACCACTGAACAAGACACACAAGCTGAAACGTCAAGACTGGGCCAAGAAATATCTCAAGACTGATTTTTCTAAGGTTTTATGGACTGATGAAATGAGAGTGAGTCTTGATGGGCCAGATGGATGGTCCCGTGGCTGGATTGGTAAAGGGCAGAGAGCTCCAGTCCGACTCAGATGCCAGCAAGGTGGAGGTGGAGTACTGGTTTGGGCTGGTATCATCAAAGATGAGCTTGTGGGGCCTTTTCGGGTTGAAGATGGAGTCAAGCTCAACTCCCAGTCCTACTGCCAGTTCCTGGAAGACACCTTCTTCAAGCAGTGGTACAGGAAGAAGTCTGCATCCTTCAAGAAAAACATGATTTTCATGCAGGACAATGCTCCATCACACGCGTCCAAGTACTCCACAGCGTGGCTGGCAAGAAAGGGTATAAAAGAAGAAAATCTAATGACATGGCCTCCTTGTTCACCTGATCTGAACCCCATTGAGAACCTGTGGTCCATCATCAAATGTGAGATTTACAAGGTGGGAAAACAGTACACCTCTCTGAACAGTGTCTGGGAGGCTGTGGTTGCTGCTGCACGCAATGTTGATGGTGAACAGATCAAAACACTGACAGAATCCATGGATGGCAGGCTTTTGAGTGTCCTTGCAAAGAAAGGTGGCTATATTGGTCACTGATTTGTTTTTGTTTTGTTTTTGAATGTCAGAAATGTATATTTGTGAATGTTGAGATGTTATATTGGTTTCACTGGTAAAAATAAATAATTGAAATGGGTATATATTTGTTTTTTGTTAAGTTGCCTAATAATTATGCACAGTAATAGTCACCTGCACACACAGATATCCCCCTAAAATAGCTAAAACTAAAAACAAACTAAAAACTACTTCCAAAAATATTCAGCTTTGATATTAATGAGTTTTTTGGGTTCATTGAGAACATGGTTGTTGTTCAATAATAAAATTAATCCTCAAAAATACAACTTGCCTAATAATTCTGCACTCCCTGTATTTGCCAACGATTAATATGGCAAATCAATATGGCAAAGTATGTCAGTTTTGGAAACAAGTGACAGAGCTGTTTTTCAATTTTTTGTTAAAGCTAAAATTCTAATGCTTTGGCAACATAATGAGTAATCAGATTTCATTAGAGACAAAAGAGGATAGGTTGTATAGTTTGAACAAGCAATGAACATGAATTTGCAAGAGCTAAGTTAAGCTGTTGCTGACAGCAGCCAACTTGCTAAAATATACATGGCTAAAAGAAGTCAGACCCAACTGTACAACAACATGCAGTAAGTAAAATTAAACCACTTTGAGATGCACAGAAGGAACCCATCTTATCAAAGTCATAAATAAAGTTTTTCTTAATTACACGATATTATTGCCTTGTATTGTATCAGGAAAAAGTACTGAAAGGACAGAACAATAGAAAGAATGTTACAAGTCTGTAGCATTTAGGGTTTTTTCTTCTCATTTTAGTCTACAAGTCTGAACAATATTTTGATGTCACTATACAAAAAGGAATTTGTTAGATCTAATTAGATATATATATATATATATATATATATATATATATATATATATATATATATATACACAGTGGGGGTAGGGGGGGGGAGTATTTGATCCCCTGCTAATTTTGAACGTTTGTCAAACGCATGTCAAAAAAGTTATACATTTATTTGCAGCTCAATGAGGGAAATAAGTATTTGACCCCTTCAACTTAGTACTTGGTGGCAAAGCCCTTGTTGGCAATCACAGAGGTCAGACGTTTCTTGTAGTTGGCCACCAGGTTTGCACACATCTCAAGAGGGATTTTGTCCCACTCCTATTTGCAAATCCTCTCCAAGTAATTAAGGTTTCAAGGCCCATGTTTGCCAACTCGAACCTTCAGCTCCCTCCACCAATTTTCAATGGGATTAAGGTCTGGAGACTGGCTAGACCGATCCAGGACCTTAATGTGTTTCTTCTTGAGCCACTCCTTTGTTGCCTTGGCTTTGTGTTTTGGGTCATTGTCATGCTGAGATACCCATCCACAAACCATTTTCAATGCACTGGCTGAAGGAAGGAGGTTCTCACCCAAGATTTGACGGTATATGGCCCCGTCCATCGTCCCTTTGATCCGGTGCAGTTGTCCTGTCCCCTTAGCAGAAAAACACCCCCAAAGCATAATGTTTCCATCTCCATGTTTGACGGTGGGGATGGTGTTCTTGGGGTCATAGGCAGCATTCAGTTGAGTTGATGCCAAAGAGCTCGATTTTGGTCTCATCTGACCACAACACTTTCACCCAGTTCTCCTCTGAATCATTAAGATGTTCATTGGCAAACTTCAGACAGGCCTGTACATGTGCTTTCTTGAGCAAGGGGGACCTTGTTGGCACTGCAGGATTTCAGTCCTTCACGGCTTAGTGTGTTACCAATTGTGTTCTTGGTGACTATGTCCCCAGCTGCCTTGAGATCTTTAACAAGATCCTCCTGTATAGTTCTGGGCTTATTCCTCACCGTTCTCATGATCATTGAAACTCCACAAGTTGAGATCTTGCATGGAGCATTAGACCGAGGTAGACTGGCAGTTATTTTGTGTTTCTTCCATTTGCGAATAATCGCACCAACTGTTGTCACCTTCTCACCAAGTAGCTTGGCGATGGTCTTCCAGCCTTGTGTAGGTCTACAATCTTGTCCCTGACATCCTTGGACATTGTATTGCTCTTTACTTACTTACTTACTTACTTGCTGACCTATCAGGACATTATTCACAATGCTGGTCTGTTTCCCACTTAACTCTGGCCCCCATCTCTTTCTGTTTACTGGTTTTAGTTCATACATATATAATATATATATATATATATATATATATATATATATGGGACTGCGTGTGTGTATATATATATATATATATATATATGTCTGTGTGTATACATATATGCTGTTTTTGTAAGCTACATGCTATACTGAAATTTATTGCTCTTTATTTTGCTTTGCTGTGTTCTTATCTAAAACCTGATCTATAGACTTACTATATATATATCACATATTATAATTGTCTAACTACGATTCGTCGTCACGCTGTGTTGCGTAGTGCGTACGACTTAGTGATGAGCGCCGCAGGCGCTCATTGCCTGGCGAGGCGAGCTGTTAAACCGTAGCACTTTGCCGATTGTACGACTTTGCGCTGAGCGCCGCAGGCGCTCAGCGCCCAGCGAGTCCTGCGCAGGGAGGCGAGCGGTTAAACCGTAGCACTTTGCCGATTGTACGACTTTGCGCTGAGCACCGCAGGCGCTCAGTGCCTGGCGAGCCTCGCGCAGCGAGGCGAGCGGTTAAACCGTACCACTTTGCCGATCGTACGACTTTGCGATGAGCGCCACAGGCGCTCATTGCCTGGCGAGCCTTGCACAGCGAGGCGAGCCGTTAAACCCGTAGCACTTTGCCGATTGTACGACTTTGCGCTGAGCGCCACAGGCGCTCAGTGTCCGGTGAGCCTCGCGCAGCGAGGCGAGCGGTTAAACCGTACCAATTTGCCGATCGTACGACTTAGCCGTTAAACCATAGCACTCATTGCAGACGAGCCTCGCATAGCGAGGCGAGCCGTTAACCCGTAGCACTTAGAAAAAAAATACGAGATGAAAAAAATTACGAGATAAGCGGCGGAACCAAAACAATTACAAAAACACTAAATACACACTAAAAAATAAAAAAAAGGTCACTTACAGCATGGGGAACCAGGCAGGACCTCTGGGAGTGAGTCGGAACTCCAATTTACATCGATTTAGACGAGTTACAAAGATTGAAAATCGGCTAAGCGAGAAAAAAATGGCAGCAGAAAAAAATGAAAACGAGGCTATACTACTACGAACTGCGTAAAACACAGCCACAGACGTATGTGCTCGAAAAACAAGACAAAGGATGCGCATTACCCGCACAATGAGTAAAAAGACAGTAGCGAGTACATTTTACGAAACGCAATTACAGATTTACGCAACAGCGGATTTCCCGCCTAAAACAATGCATTTGTCTCGCGCACAAAGCCTATATATAGGGCACACTTGACACATAACTGACACTTTCTCCTCAGGTGATGACAGTCTGACTGGACGTTTTATGATGCCGGGAAATCTCAAGAGATTGATAGCTCTTCAGGATACTGCTTCAGCATTATTACATTAAAAAAAAGGTATATATCATTTATAATTATTAATTAATAAATTGGTACTTACTTAATAAATCTAAAAAAATAAATGTAATTAATAGAAAAATAATATTGTGCTTACCTGTGTGAAACAATTGTTAATAACATTCATAATGTACATTAATTAATTAATTAATTAATCATTAATATCAAAATTAGTTAACGTTTATGAATGTGAATAAAAAAGCAACACATTGATTAATTAATTATTAATGTACATTAATTTAATAATTATTTTGTTATTTATCGTGATTACCTGTGTGAAACAATTGTTAATAACATTCATAATGTACATTAATTATTTAATTAATCATTAATATCAAAATTAGTTAACGTTTAAGAATGTGAAGAAAAAAGCAACACATTGATTAATTAATTATTAATGTACATTATTTTAATAATTATTTTGGGATATATCGTGATTACCTGTGGGAAAGAATTGTAAATAACATTCATAATGTATCATTAATAATCATTAATATCAAAAAAGGTTAACGTTTAAGAATGTGCATAAAAAAAGGAACACGTTGATTAATTAATTATTAATGTACATTATTTAAATAATTCAGTTCTTATATATTTAGTATAAAAAAAAAAAAAAAAGGCTATATACTCATGCTTACATGTTGATGTTAGATTTAGTCCCACATTACTTTAATATTGATTAACATTAATTGATTATTATTTCATTAGTAATGTACATTATTTTAAGAATTCAGTTGTAACATACTCATTTTAAAATACCCATCAAAACAAAAAAAAGGGAATAGACTCATGCTTACGTCTTGACGTTATATTTAGTCAGACATTAATTTAAGATTAAGACAGATTAATTGAGTCTTATTTAAAGATTAACAGTAATATTGAGTGTATGTTTTTAATGTATGCTTACATATGTGTGTTCCTGCTGATTGATTGATATATTTATTTCATGTTTTTAATCTATGTAAAAATATGTATGTTTAGCCTCATTGATTGATAGAGATGAAGCAACATATTATACATTAATTTTACTATTTTGTATAATTGCAGTGAATTGTAGCTGAAGGAACAGAGGTAGTGACGTTCGCACACATTGAACATCATAAGGATAATTTTGACAGGTACAGAATTTGAATTATATTACTACAGCAAGATATTAAAAAATATGCTTTTAGATTCTTAATGTAGCCAAATATATGTCTGTTGATGTTCATTTAATGATATCGATGAAGCAAAAGATTAAAAATATTCTCAATTTGATTTTACAGTTTCTTTGGATCTGAAAGGGAATAAACACACAGCGTGACGTTTGCAGCCTTTGAACAACATCAACATCATCCTCACAGGTAAAAATTTAAATTTTGTAGTGATGCATAGAAAAAGGCTATATTATATATTTGGTGAAAATGGAGAGTACTTATTGAGTCATTAACGTATGATATTTAGTCATAACTTGAAAAAAGTTGAAAAGACAATACTAATTAATAATAATATTTAAAAAAAGAAAACCGGAAACTTCACAACGCTTGCGAGAAGAAGATCGACGGAGACTTTTAAATAAAAGAAAGATGAGTAAGAAAGCCGCAAGTGAGTGTGTTGGGGCTTCCAAGAAACGTAAAAGTAAGCAAAAACATCTCTGTGAACCATTGTCCAATGATTCTATTTTGCAGAATGACTTAAATGTAGATACACAAGAAATAAATGTACATATAGAAAGTGGGTCTGATATCTATGTTGAAGAAATGCATGACAATGTCTTTACTACTGCAGTAGAAGTAGATACTCATTATTGTGGGTTACTTAATGTGGTTTGTCAGTTTTGTGGGGCCTATCATTTTATAAAGGAAAGACCTACTGACGGAAATTTCATTAGTTGCTGTCAGAAAGGAAAGGTGAAACTTCCACTAAGACACCCATTTCCATATTATTTAGAATGCATAATGAGCGATCCAACATTTCCAAATTATAATAATTTCAAACAAAACATAAGGTCTTATAACAGTGCAATTTAATTTGCTTCAATGGATGCCACATTAGCAGAAAATGTACCAGGACATGGTCCTTACTGTTTCAGAGTTCAAGGTCAAATATACCACCGAACTTCAGATTTACACCCACAAGAAGGAGAGCAAAGGAAATTTGCACAGTTATATGTCTTAGATACGATGGAAGCTGTGGAACAAAGAATGACACTTCCAGAAAATAGACAGTGTTTGCGCATAGTCTTTAAACAGCTGGATAAAATTATGCAAAAAAAACCATATAGTCAAGCATACAAACAATTAGCACAGCTTGAAAAAGAACAACAGGAACATGCTGAAAGACATCAATTGCCTACACCAAGAGTAAATATGGTGTTAAAAAGAGATCGCAACACTGATCAAAGAAGATATAATTTACCTACTGTAAATGAGATTGCCATGGTGTTTAAAAATGAAGATGGTGAACCACCTTTTCAGCGGGATATTAGAATATATCCACGCAATGAAGAACAACCATTTATCAACATGAATATATTAAGCTGTAATTTAGATCCAATGACATATCCCATTTTCTTTCCAAATGGGGAACCAGGATGGGAACCAAAATTACAATTGGAAAGTTATCCCAATACTAAACTTCGTATTAGATCTAATATTTCCATGCTTGAATATAAAGTGGCACAAACTGCTATCCGTGATTGTTTTAATCCAATTTTACGTGGAGGCAAACTCACTCAACAATAGATTATTGATTCATATTTACAAGTTGAAGCCAATAATCTAAATTTCATTAAATATAAACAAAATAAATTACGAGTAGAACAGTATTGTGGATTAATGGATTATGTGGCAGATTTAGCTTCCAACAGAGACATTCCAGCTGGAAGAGCAATTATTTTGCCATCCTCTTTCAAGGATCTCCTCGCAATATGCGAGAAAGGTATAATGATGCCATGGCTATTGTTACAAAATTTGGAAAAACAGATTTATTTATTACATTCACATGTAATCCACAATGGCCAGAGATCAAGGAAAATTTGAATCTGGGACAAACTACTTCTGACCGACCAGATTTAGTGGCAAGAGTATTCAAAATCAAACTCAATTCATTAATACATAATATCACTAAAGCACACTTATTTGTGTGTGGCTTTAGTTTACACCATTGAATTTCAAAAAAGAGGATTGCCACATGCTCACATACTTTTAATACTGCAGGAAAAAGATAAGTTGAACACTGCAGAGAGAGTGGATTCAGTAATTTCTGCACAATTGCCAGACCAAGAAAAATATACAAAACTTTGGGCGATTGTTACACATAGAATGATTCATGGCCCATGTGGAGAGATGAATCCTAATTCACCATGTATGGAAAATAAAAAATGTACAAAAAAATTTCCAAAACAATTTCAAATGCAAACTTATGCAAATTGTGATGGATATCCTTTGTATAAAAGAACACAAGGACAAACAGCTATTATCCGTGGCCAAAATGTTGATAATAGATTTGTCGTTCCATACAATCCACATTTGCTCATCAAGTACAATGCACACATCAATGTGGAAGCTTGCACTTCGATTAAATCAATTAAGTATGTGTATAAATATATATACAAAGGATATGACGCAGCTACTGTTGTTGTACAAGGTGCTGTAAATGAAAACAAAAATCCAATTTTACATGATGAACTATCAAATTATTTAGATGCTCGGTATGTGAGTGCTCCTGAAGCAATATGGCGCCTTTTGAAACTTGAGATGCATGATCGTTCACATGCTATCTATCGTTTAGCTGTACATTTGCCTCAAAGTCAGTTGGTTTGCTTTACTCAAGGAAATGAAAGAACTGCATTATATCAAAGTGAAGAGATACCATACTTACTGCATGGTTTAAATTAAACTGTCAATATACGCAGGCCAGACAATTTTTATACATAGAGATACCATATCACTATGTATTTGTAAATGGTCTATGGCGACAACGAAGAAGAGATGCACATAAAATCATACCACGCATTTATACCGTCAGTCCAAGGGACATTGAACGTTTCAGCTTAAGATTACTTTTGCTACATGTTCCCGGTGCACAGAGTTTTGAGCATTTACGTACAGTGAATGACATAGTTTATGATACATTCCTATTAGCTGCAAGACATCAAAATTTCATAGCTGATGATACAGAATGGGAGAGGTGTCTGGAAGAAGCAGCACTATGTCAAATGCCTAAGCAAATGAGACAACAATTTGCATTCATTTGTATATTTTGCAATATACCTGATGCTTTCACTTTGTGGGAACCATTTAAATTAAACATGTCAGAAGATTTCATGATTCGTTACAGAGAACCAAAAGCTCTGTTAAAATCATTGATGGAAATCCAAGAAATATTGATGGCTCATGGATTAAATTGTGCAAGTTTTAATTTACCTGATCCAGGACTTATAGATGACATCAATTTTGATGATTATGACACTGAGCTTCAAAAACAAAAAACCCAAGAAAAACTGGCAACTTTAAATATTTTACCGTTAGAAGCATTTCATGCCATCACAAATGCTACAGATGATGAAATGGTCAAAGATCAGTATTTCTATCTAGACAGACCAGGTGGACAAGGAAAAACGTATCTGTACAATTGTTTGATGAGATACATTCGATCACAGGGTCAGATAGCTATGCCATTTGCAACAACTGGAATTGCTGCACTTTTGTTAGATGGTGGGAGAACTGTGCATAGTGGATTTAAGCTGCCAGTTCCCATTTTGGAAACATCAGTGTCAGATATTCGATTGAATTCCTTACAAGCAAAAAAAATTTAAACTAACTAAACTAATTATCATAGACGAGGCAACAATGATGTCATGTCATGCATTGCAATGTATTGACAGATTTTTAAAAGATGTAATGGATAATAAGTTGCCATTTGGTGGAAAGGTGATGCTGTTAGGAGGAGATTTTAGGCAAACATTACCTGTTGTGCCACACGGAAATAGAACGGAGATCATTGAAACATGTATCAAGACCAGTAAACTGTGGCAAATATTTACACATCTCAAATTAGAATTAAATATGAGATCTGAAGGCCAAAATGAATTCAATGACTGGCTCATTAAAATCGGAGATGGAAAATATCCGGAAATACAGCATTTACCAAATGATACCATTGAAATTCCATCAGAAATGGTTTGCAATGAATCTCTCATATCAGCCATATTTCTAAACACTCTTAATAATGAGGATTACTCAGACATTGCAAACAAAGTGATATTAACATAAAAAAATATCGATGCCTTGAATGTAAATAACGAAATTTTTAAATACATCAATGCACCACAAAAGAATTATTACAGTGCAGATTCTATTCTGTCAGATGATAAAGACAGTGAATCGAATTTTAGTATCGAATTTATTAATTCGTTAACACCAATCTGGAATGCCCCCACATATTTTTACAATTGAAAAAAGGCGCAATTGTTATGTTATTGCGAAATATGAATCCAAAAAAAGGACTTTGTAATGGGACCAGATTAATTGTGCATGAGTTAAAAGATCATTTTATACATGCAGAAATTATAACTGGGACCCATAAAGGTGAACAAGTTTTTATACCAAGAATTGATTTAGCTCCAAGTGAGAGTGGTTTGCCCTTTGTCCTTCAACGGAGACAATTTCCAGTTATCATGGCATTTGCCATGACCATCAATAAATCCCAAGGACAATTTTTAAGTCAGTTGGGATTTTTTTAAAGGAACCAGTTTTTGCACATGGACAACTCTATGTGGCTTTTTCAAGGTGCACTAATCCCAAAGAAATTAAAGTGCATGTTGAAGAAAACGAAACTCAAGGTCATTTATTGGATGATGGATGTGTTTACACCAAAAACATTGTCTACTATGAGGTGTTGGAAAGATAGAGGACAATGGTTTCATTTTAATGCCAACATTTTATGGTATTCAATATGATTGCAGAAAAACAATATTTCAAGTAAAACATCTAAAGAATGGACAAAAAAACATAGAGAACAGTGGTTTGACTTCCAGTACAAAATTAAAGTACTCTGGGACTCTTTAAATAGGGGACCACTATTTCACTTATGAAAATCTATGTGATATTTGCAGAATGGACAAACTGAAAAAAAAAAAAAAAAATAACAACAAAAACTACAGTAAAATATCTTTAAACAGATTTGAATGGGTTCAAAGTTTAATATTTACATGATTGGCCCCACAAAACAATTAACTGAATTTTTCAGGATTTACAAGAGTTAAATGTTATTGTTTGATGTTACAATTTCAGATGTTAAATATGTGTTTTTTTGAATTTTTAAAAAAGTTTGTTAAATATATATGTGGTATAGTCAAATATGTATTGGTAGTATAAAGTTGAAGTATTTAACAATAATTGGAAATGTATTATTTAAAGACAAAGTATTGATTCAGGGAGAAATCCGATCGCCAGTTAATGGGGTCAGGAAGGAATACATTTTTTTCCCTCTTTGATACAATTGGACAAGTTTCAATAGGTTTTTTTTATTGTTTGCCTTTCTCTGGATTCAATGCTAATTTAGTTTAACAAGAGTTTAACAAATATGTTACAAATGATAAAAAGCATGTTATTGTACACAATAACAATTTACTTACTCGAAGTTAATATAGTCTGCAGTTACTCAGTGATAAATATGTATTGAAAAGTGTTAGTATTGTTAACAAAATGTTGAACGAATGTTTCATATACAAGTTGCATGTTACAAAGTTTAATGTTTGTGAAATATAAGTTGAAAGTTAAAAAAATAAAAAGTTAAAAAATTAATGTGTTTTTATTTTTAGAAAAAAGAAAAGGGACAAATGTAGCTGACTCATTTTGTGTTGCAAACAAATTTCACAACATTTAATTTTTATTGACCGTCTTTTTTTGACGGGCAAGTCGCTAGTATATATATAATTCATCTCGATTACTGGACATTCACGGCTACCTCACTCTTCATATATACACACACACAGACAAAAAAAAAAAATATATATATACACACAAACACACATATATACACAATAAATAATGAGGAGAAGCTAATATATAGAAACATATCTTATTTATGTTTTATTTATGTTCAAATACTTTGTTATAATGTTTTTATGATTGCTCCTTACTTACTTTAGACAAAGTTTGTCCCTTTAGTAAGAGAGAAGAAAATGGCTGTCAAGCAAGGCAGATCACCCTCTATTCATGATGTCACTATAGTGCTGAGCACAACCCCGTCAATCTAATTAATTCTCATAGAGTTTAATGGAGACCCCCCCCTTTGCGACCTGGTTGGTTGGAGTAGTTTAGGAGGAGGGACAGAACTCTGTCTGAGCTGTGAACCAAGGGGGGACTGTCTCCAATTTGTAAACAACCTGAAAATCATACATTTCTGTAAAACTGATTCCTAAATGAAAAATTTACATATTTGAAAAAAATTAAAAAAGTATTTCAACATGCCTTTTGGAGATCTATAATATGGTGTGGTCCAATATGTGCTAAATTTACTATCCCTTTAAGCACTCATAAACTTATTTGAACTGTTGAGCTGGTGCCTTTTGTACTAGGATGCCCCTAATTGGAGCATTGGGCAATATTTGCATAGAATTTAGGTAGCACATAAATATGATCATTAAAGTAAAGATTGCTGTCTTTTCTCTTATTTCGATGTAAGGATGCAGCTGGAATTGGACTTTAGATTATTTGCAAGTGTGATCACTCAATGATTATGTTATAATAATTAAAGGACCACAAATGTTGCCATATGTGCTCTGCATTATCATTTAGATGGTGGAAAATCATGTGGGAAATGTGTTTACATTTTTAAAACTGATTAAGAATTGTCTTTAAACAAAACTGGTACATGTGTTATACTTTTTAGTGCTACTGATAAGAAATGTTAAAAAATTTAAAAAAATGTGGAGCACTAGCTCATAAAAATGTCAGAAAATGATTTAATAACCTATTTAAAACATTTATATGAAACAATTTTTTGCCTAAAGAGTCCACCATGATTGCATATTTATTTCTTAATTTTCGCTTAAAAAATAGGGGTCATCTTATACATGGGCGTGTCTTATACACAGAAAAATACGGTACATCTGCTAGAGGAAAATCGGTAGTGTACGGGAAAAAAAAATGTGCAAGAAAAAATACCAAAATAAACATTTAAAAACTTACCCTGAAGTTAGCAAAATGTGTTCTAACTTCAGCCCCTCAAAACCCTCGCTAAATTAGCATAAAATTCATAATTTGTTTTATCCAATCAGGAGTGAGCACAGGCAGTTGCAACATTTGTATCAAAGTCTGGAGATCTGTGCTGCAAAGCTGTCTGTATTTTTATGTAAGCATCTATCTCTAGAGCACATCCACACTTGATCACCACCCTGATGGTAATCAATTCTCCATTCTTTTTTAAGGGTTTTAGTTTGGTAAATTCTGTTCTGGTTCTTTTTGGCATTCATTTTTGTTATATGAAGATCATAGATCCTTGTTAACAAATATTGTTAGTTTTGTATGACATGTAAATTATTATTTTTTTGGAAAGCTTATTACGTTATATGATGTTAGGATAACAAATTATTGTTTAAAAAAACAAAAAACAATTGGATAGCATTGATTTAGAAACAATGACCGACTAATGAAGACATTTTCTAAAACACACTGATCACACACCAACACACTCTGCTGTAAAAAGTATGTTTAAAACATAAACTAATTTGGGGGCATGGCCAGGCTCTGCTGCTAGCAAACTTTTAGGAGCTTCTGCGGCCCAACAGAGAGGCCCCAGAGAGATCTAAAGGCTAATAGGGGATCCCCCTCCTCACTAGGGACACCCTGATACCTGGAAAGCGGGGGTTCACTAGGCCCCAACAGGCGAGGCCCAGGTGACGCCGCAACCTCCTCAATCCTCCCCGGACAGTAACCAGAGGAGTGGACACCACCGGTGGAGGTCAGAGGACCGCCCCCCGCCCCAGCTGAGGTGAGGACAGGACCCCCTGGTACCCCGCGGCCGACCCAGAGTGGCCGTGTGGAAGGAGAAAACGCTGAGCCTTGGAGTGGGAGCCATCTTGATTTTAGCAGCCTGCACAACCCAAAAGCCACGACCATAAAGATAAGTGCAAAACAAGTGCAACACATTAAGGGTGAGGTGCAGGGACTGAGGGGAAGAGAGTGCCCAGCAGCACACCAGTAGGGTGCCAGATTGTCTTTCAAATAGGTTAGGAGGTGGGACATTAAGGTCCCAGATTATCACATTCTGATCAGACCTCCCAGTTCAGGGGCCCCATACACCTCCTACACCTCCAATTCTAGAGTGAAGCCCAAGGGGCTTGGAGTCAAAGTCTTCCCACACACATGTTGACACAGCACAACAACGTCATGAAACAAAAGCTAACATGCTTGCACAGATACCCTCTAATCTGGGGATGCTAAGAGCTAAAGTGATGATCCACTAAGGAGTACCTAACACTTTCAACCCCAGTGCCTGCGCATTGCTAAAGGCCTAGAAGAAGGGTGCAGAGAGCTGTTACACAAAAAGCCCTAATCTATTGTATATGGTGATTTACAGTATTCCAGGATTATAAATCCAAAAGAAAATCCAATGTGGTTTGTTATCTCTACAGTAAATTCTTTCCAGAACTGTCTTTTATCAAACAAAGTTGCTGGGAATTACTCCAAGGGCTGGAAGACTTGCTTTGGGATGGACGGCACAGCCTAGGGTGGCACGCCCAGCATGTTTTGGACAAAGTTTTGAACATAACAACTTGATAGAAATAGCTCACTTAATTCGACTGCACTGCTCCATCTTCTGGACAAATTTCAGGCCTGCAGATTCAGACCTGCAACAATAAAGCTACACCACACTGCCATCTGGTGGGCCTGCAAAGTATTTACAGCTCTGTACAACATTGACTGAGAACTATAAGGCCTTCCAGTTAACCACCCCCTGCACCCCTCATCATTACCTGCTCCTCTCAGCTATCTCATGGGACAAGCTTATTTGCTCCCCACGCTTTATCACCAGCCAACTCTTCCTATCATAATGCCTGTATAGCACTATAAGTGTACCTGAAGGCTCCGGGCCCAATGACTTGATATGACTAGACTGGAGACATCTTGGACATGATCCTTACCTAACAGATGAAAACTTAGTCTCTATACCTGAGGGCACCCGGCCTACTGGTATGATATGACTGGGACGGGGGCTTAGCGGATATGATCCCTAATTGTTAACAGAAAGAAGGCCTATCTCTGTGCCTCCTGATTGTCAGCCTAGACAGTGCCCTCTTACATTTTCGTGCCTCAGCTTCACCCGTTAAAAACACTATCTTCCTATACATCATGGGGAAATCTAGCAAGAAAACCCAGCAATCTAGAGGAATTAAGGATCACTTTCCAACTCAAGCCCCTCCACCTGCTCCATCTCTGCAGCCAGATCCCACTTCTTCGGACAGTTCCGACATCGAGGATGCCCCGGATTGCCCTCCACATGTGGACTTGACAGATGCGACAGTGGCAAAAATAGATGCTCTCTTGCAAGCTCGCCTATCCATGGCGGTCAGGGAAATCAAGCAGGAAATCCAGGACCTGGGTCAACGCACCAGCCACCTGGAAAACCTAACAGATCAAATCATTGAGTGACAATCTTCTGATAGGCAGGTGATTGACCAACAATCATTGCAAATTTCCACCCTTGAAGCAAAACTAGAAGATCTGGAGAACCGCTTGAGACAATTCAATGTTCGCTTCCGCAGCATTCCTAAAGCGGTAACTAATCTTCTGCCCTACCTGCAAACGACTATTCAGTCCATCTTACCAACGCACCCAGAGTCAGCTTGGGAAATCGAGAGAGCTCAAAGAGCCTTGGGTGGTCCCCTGAGCTCTGATCAACCGAAGGACATTTTGGTCCGCCTTCTCCGCCAGAATGCAAGAGACCTTCTTCTAGCGAAAGCCAGAAAGTCCCCCTCCAATGTGGGTCCAGACAGCTCCACTTTGCAGATTCATGCGGATCTAGCACCATCTATGCTCTGGAAATGTAAACTCATGAAGCCTGCAATCGCAATCCTCATCCACAACAAAATTAAATATAGATGGGGCTTCCCATTCAGCCTCTCCTTCCAAGTGGGTTCATCTGCTTATACAGCTTTCTCACTGGAAGAATGTATGGCTTTCCTGGCTCAACTCCAACTAGCTCCAGGATATGCTGAACTCCTACATACTTACCAATGCAACTTTGGAACTTTAGATTGCTTGGTTCTCTTACCCAAACCAAGTGGATTTTCCCCCTGGACCAGGTCTAGTATGCCCCCTATGTTTATTGTCCCTAGGAGTCGGATCCTAAACTGCATCCACTATATGCCTGAGATAGGGCTTTAACCCCCTTCCCATTCTCCTGTACAAGGCAACATCAAGCCCATTTGGATCTTTCCATATAATTTAGACCCGTGGTGGATCCACTAACCCCCCCAGAAAGGCCCCTGTCCTAGATTCCACTCACCCCTGCCCCTCCCCCGGCATTGGGCTGGCCTAGACCGGGGCCCCTCAACTTAAATCCAATCTTAGACCCAAAAACCCTCCTACCCGGCAGTCTGCAACTACTGGCCGTGCCCCTTCAGGTCCATTAATTTAACCTTAATACACGCTTGGACCTATACTTTGCCCCACCTCACTAGTAGGGATTCCAAGGTTGGGGAGATCCCCTCCTTGCCCTCGGCACTCCGTGTGCCTTACATTATTTAGTGAGGAACTACCCCCCCACTATAATGTTGTTGTTTTTTATATTGTTTGATAAAATGTTGACTTTTTGGATATTTTTTTCAATGTTTTAAACTGTTCATTTTGTCTCTATTCTCCCCTGCATCCTGGGTTGTCTGGCTCCGGTCCCTCGCTCCTCCTGCGCCTCTGGTCCTCGGCCGCCATGAGCTTAGCGACGGTCTCAACATCTACCTGAGCATTCATTACTCCCACAGGTACAATGACTGACACTTCTTTCACCTTTCTCACTCACAATGTTAAAGGGTTTAATTCCCCATTCAAAAGGCGTAAAGCGTTTATCTCATATAAATCACTCCGACCTTCGGTAATATTTATGCAGGAAGGTAATTTTGCTAAAGGAAAAACCCCCTCTTACTTACACAAATCATACCCCTACTTCATAACCTCAGCTTGTCCCACTAAGAAGGCAGGTGTGGCTATACTACTCCATAAAGACTTCCCTTTCACCGTGGAGAGTAAAAAAATTGACCCAGAGGGCAACTACATTTTACTAACAGGTTCCCTTCTGAATACTAGGATCTCTCTGATAGCTCTGTACTCCCCCACTATCGCCCCCCATAATACTCTCATTAAACTGCTTGCTCATCTCAAATCAATAGATACAGGCAATATCATTCTAGGAGGGGTATCAACTTAGCTCTGAACCCTACTATGGATAGGTCCTCTAAGTCCCAGGGAGATAAATTCTCAAAAAAACTTAAGCGCATCCATAGATTTGTTGAGGAGCTTCATTTGCTGGATACTTGGAGGCTGAAACAACAGGGAGAAAGGGAGTACACATTTTACTCCCCAGTGCATGGCTCATATTCCAGAATAGATACATTGCTAATGGATTCATCTATGTCGGATGGCTTAATTGCCTCCAAAATACACCCCTTTCCCTGGTCCAACCACTCTGTGGTCCACATGTCCCTTGATTTTGGCATTGTATACAAACCCCCTTATATATGGAAGCTTAATGATATGCTCTCTCCAATCAAACCTTTCAGGACCAGGTTGCCTCGGATCTCAGCCAATACTTCTTAGATAACTTGACCCCAGGTGCGGATATAGGGTGGGTTTGGGCAGCACATAAAGCCTTTATTAGGGGCTCTTTGCATTAAACTATCAGCTGCACACACGGGACAACAAAGAAAAAGTAAAGTTGAGATCAGAGCATCACTTTTAGATTTAGAAAAAGCTAACCAGGACCAATCCCTCAACCCAACGCCGTAAACAAATAGACCTATTACGAGCAGAATTGGATTTAATACTTTCAGTGCAAACTGAAAAAGCATTGAGATGGACGGGCCACAAATTTACACAAAAGTTAACAAACCGGATTCTCTACTTGCTAGAAAATTAAGAGGGAAGCTAGCCCATTCCAAAATTTTCAAGATCAAAAACCTTTCTGGGAACATCACGTATATTCTGCCCTCACTAATTCATAAGGATCAAGTGGATTTCATCTCCTTTAGGCAAGCGGGGGATAATATTAGGCGGATTCTGGATACCATGCACTGGGGGGGGTAAACATCGTACCCCCTTATGCCTTCTAGCCCTGGATATGGAGAAGGCCTTTGACTCTCTAGAATGGCCCTATTTAACAGCAGTATTGTCAAAATTCGGCCTTACAGGACGTTTTGTGAACATGATTAATAGCTATTATAAATCCCCTCAAGCAGTCCTAAAACTTCCTGGTGAAGCAAGGGCTTCATTTACTATTCAGAGGGGGACCAGACAGGGCTGCCCTTTATCCCCTTTACTCTTTGCTCTAGCCTTTGAACCCTTAGCTCAGGCTATTAGATCCAATGTAGACATTAAAGGCATAAATATAGGCCACCATCACTTTAAGTGTGCCTTATTAGCAGATGATGTCCTCTGTACATTGACAGATCCCTGCACTTCAGTCCCTGCCCTCTTTTACCTACTGGGAACATTCAGTAAAGTCTCTGGGCTCCACATAAACGTGGATAAAACAGAAGTTCTAAATATTTCCTTACCCCCCACAGACTTAACCTTTTTGCAACAGCACTTTAAATTTAACTGGCCGTCTAACCATATTAAATACCTGGGTGTGAATCTCACCCGTAACACCCCACATCTTCACAAGCCCAACTATACGGCCATCTACAAAACATTCACCCAAAATCTACTGACATGGGTAAAACACCCTATCTCATGGTTAGAACGTATCCACTCTTTTAAAATGAACCTCCATCCCTGCCTTATGCATTTATTTCGCTCCCTACCGATTGTCTTGAATTACATGGATTTAGACAAACTACAATGCCAAATCTTTAAATTTATATGGCAGAATAAATCACATCGTATCTCTAAATCAACTATGTTCATCCATAAATCAAAAGGAGGTCTCTCCTGACCCAATTTGAAATTATATATTTTAAAGCGGCACAATTGGCCTTTGTTCCAATTGCGCACTTCCCTACTCACCAACCTCTTTGGATATTTATTGAGAACTTTATGATGGCCCCATATACATGGGACTCCATTCCATGTATCCCAAACCCACTGACATGTTTGGGTAAATTGGATAGTCCGTATATTAAGCATTCCTTAAATATTTTGGTCATGGCTGTCCGCAAATTTCAGCTGATCCCCGAGGTACCCCACTCCTTCTCCCTTAATACCCAATCCCAGATTCCCGGATACTCTCCCTGCAGCCTCTTTACTATGGTGGAAATCCCATAACCTACTGACGGTGAATTCCTGTTATTGAGATAATACTACCTTAACATACACTCAACTAAAAGAAGAACTCAATATCTCCATTCAGGAACATTATACATTTTGTAGATTTAAATACTTTCTCTCCACATTAGAACATACACTAGGTAAACTGACTTCAAATTGGTTTACTAGGTTATGCCTGTCTGCTCCTCATACAAAAGGTATTGTGGGTATCCGATATGATACTTTTAATTCCCCTCCTGTCACCCCCATTCCAAAATATATGCAAAGATGGGAAGAAGACTTAAATTGCAAGTGGGATATGGAGACTTGGCAAAACTCTTGGCGAAGCCTAACCAGGGGATCTTTGAGCAGTAATATTCTGGAGACCTCTATTAAGGTTCTTCATAGGAGATATATCACTAGATGGAAATGCTCCCCTAATCCTAACTGCTTTAGAGCTTGTCAGATCCCTGGAACCCTTTTCCACACTTGGTGGTCTTGTCCCCTGGTTCAGTCTCTTTGGAACACGGTTTTCCATTTAGCCTCAGCCATATCTGTAATGCCTGTTATGGCTAAGGCAGACATAGGCCTGCTAGGGTACTCTGTCCCCTCACTATCAAAATACCAAAATAGACTCCTTCAGTACTTAATGCTAGCAACAAAGAGTCATATAGCCAGACAATGGAAATCTCCGACTCTTACTTTACAATCAGTCATCAATAAGATGAACTATATTGCAATAAATGAAAGGCTAACCCATTTACTGGAGGGACCATATGCCTATTTTTCTCCAGATATGGAATCCCTGGATTCATTCTCCCTATAGCCCCCCTATCACGTGAAATCTTCTTAATTAACATTGTGCTATCTTTTTGCTAATACTTTACATTGGAGCTGCGGACCGGGGACTGGAGGAAGCGGGATGGGCGGTGGATCTGAGCTGGTAACCAACAGGACTTATATTTCAATACCCTTGAGACAAAACTCTGTTTTAGAATTTAAATTTCTTGTTTAGTCAACAGTTTTTTTTTTTTTTCTCTTTTATTATACGGTTTTAGCTCATTTAGAGTTAAATTGTGTCTATACAACATAGTTTGTTTTTTGTTTTTCTTTTCTGTTTGTTTCTTACTTAGGCTCTGGATGTTTGCTCTGCTAGACCAAGCCTGTTTTATTCTAGGTAAACTTTTTCCTTAGAAAATTGGAAAAACTTAGGTAACCTGGCTCCCCTTAGACATTCCCACAAGTGGGGATAGATCTTTTTGGTTAACTTTATTTCGACTATTATATGGTATTTTCTTATGGTGTAATGTAATGTTAACCTTTTCTTTTTTAATTGGGTATAATTGTATGTTAATAATCTCAAACCTGCTACTTGGCTTTTATGTTATCCTCCGGTTTATTTGGTTACCTAATAAAAACCTTTAAAAAAAAACAAAAAAAACTAATTTAATATAAATAAATAAATATATATATATATACCACATATAATAGTTGTCAAACTACGAATCGTCTTCATGCTTTGCAAGCTCGCAAAGCGAACTCGCAAGAACTGCGTCCCTCGCGAAGCGAGAGGCCGCATTTGCGGAAGGTGGAGTCATTAAGGCGCATGACTTTGGAACAACACATCCCTGCATAATCCTTAACTCGCAGCACATTGTCCTACGCCGCCTCAAAACACTAACAACACCAGGAAAAACACACTAAATGCACCCGAAAAAAATACAAACACATCACAGACAGCATGGGGCAATAGCCAGGACGTCTGTCAGTGAGCTGGAACGCAAATTTAACTCGAATTAGCCGATTTTCGCTACTTGAAAATCGCCTAAGCGAGGAAAAAAATGGCCGACGAATGAAAACGAGGCTACATCACTGTGATGCAAAACAGAGCCGGACACGTAGTACTTTGACAAGCATGTACGAGGTAGTACAATGGACTGTTACTAAAGGTGGAAAATCCTTCCGATGCGCGTAACACATACAATATAGTCGCCATTTTTACCACAATCTACACAATAACGCATCTGAAATTGGCGGCTTTTCCACCTAAACTAACGGTTCTGGCTCGTGCAACGCAAGCCTATATATAGGGCAACACTTGCCACACTGCTGACACTTTCTCCTCAGGTGATGACAGTCTGACTGGACATTTTCTGCTGCCGGAATATCCAAAGAGATTGTTAGCTCTTCAGGATATTGATTGCTGGATATTTATTAGAGATAGATAAAGTATATAATTAATTTATTATTTATTAATAAAAAAGAAAAAATAATAAAGAAAAAAAATTACATCACTACATTTTGCAATACCCTTGTACTTTAGCACGGTATTAATCATTAAACCATAGTGGATTTACATTTTCGTGGTTGCTGCTCAACTATTAATGTTCATTAATTACTTAATTGGTCATTCATAGAAGAAATGTTTAGTCAAAAATGCATAAAAAACATATGTACCTTTTGCACTGAGTTTACACATTACTGTTGCTGCTTAATTAGTACATTGCCTGATATATTTATCTTTTCAGTATTCATTATTAATACAATTGTTTTTATGTTGTTGATGATTAATTATTCATGTTCTTCATTAATTATTTATTTAGTCATTTATTTTCAAGAATTTTCCAATTAAATGCGCTAAAATGCATCACAAAATACGTAGATTTTATAGGTGTTATATTTATCTCTTTCAGCTCATTGTATTAAAGGTATAGGATCGTCAAACCGTTTACATATTTATATCAATTTCTTTTAGAGTGCATTTAGAGTGCATTTACTTATATTTTGCAGCTATGCTAATTAAAATCATAGCAAACATTAACAAGCCCTTTTTTCCCCTTTTTTTTCCCCCCCGGTTTGATCATATGCCCACCTGACTACACAGAGGGGCGTTTGCAGCATTTCATCTACAATCAAGATCACCTGCACAGGTATATCATTTTTAATATTTATATTTACTTGACTGCATGCATGTATGATAAGGACAACAAGTACTTTAAGTACTATCAATGATTCATACATTTATTCAAACAAAATATTAAATATGATTTTTACATCTTTTCGCAGATTTGTGACGTCTCCGCCTGCCTCAACACAGGGTCTCCTCTGCAAGAATTTACATTACAGAACATCAAATTGACAGGTATATGATTTTGTGATGATTTTTTTTTACAAAATATAATATTAACTATTGATCTGCGTTGAGTAATGTTATTTAATACATTCATTCAATCAAAAAATGTAATATGATTTTTACATCTTTTCACAGATTTCTCATGTCTCCACCTGCCTCAAAACAGGAACATTTTCCATTATAGAACATCTTCTTCACAGGTATATGATTTTTGTGATGACATTCTTTACAAATATAGGATTCATTATTTCTTACAGCCCATGGATGAGAGATATTGCTTTATGCATTTAAGTCATTTATTTTACAAAATATGAAATCATTAGAAGGAAAAAAAAAGAACAGATATATTTAGAGATTTTATTCATGTGTATTCTTCCTTCATTCATTCATTCATCATTATGTTACTGCTCATTGTCAGTGGATAGCACCTTAGAAGCAGGTTACATATTTAATTTCATGTGTTATATTAGGTCACTTTTTAACATTTGAAAATGCAATTTATGATTAGGATTTACGTTTGCTATGTATGCCAATTAAAATGCATATTTACTAAATATTTATATGTCATTTACAGATCCATCATCTCTGCATCTCCCTGAACCCCACAAAGTGACGTCAGCAGTATTTCAGTTTATATCACATCTAATTGACATTGGTATAAATCTTGGTATAAATCTTCATGACAATTATTTATAAAAACAGAATTAACACCCTTAATTACATTGTAAGTTGCCCTATGAAATAGAGCTCAATATAACCACATAGCATATTTTGAACATAAACATACTTACTTATCTGAACACCTTGCTTTTGGATAGGAAGATAACTAACTACAAGCTTACATAAACAAAAAAATGTTTATGTGGTTATTAATAGAGCCCTTTACAATACGTTAAAACGACTGGCAACCTAACAGAGGAGACACACTACAGAGAAGACACCTACCAGACACATAAGAGAGGAGGACCACACACACAGACACAGAGAGAGAACACACAGTCAGACACATGAGTCAGGACCACAACGTTAGCGAGAAAACACCTGAGACCCACAGACATCCCAGAGGACACAGACACCTCACAGACACAGACCCAGACATCCAGACCCCCCACAGACACCTAGAGAGAACAGACACCAGGAGAGAACATACAGAAAGGACAACCCACAGACAACCCAGAGAGAACAGACACATACAGACACCCAGAGAGACAGACACCTACAGACACACAAGAGAGACAGACAGACACAGAAACCCAGAGAGACACACAAACACAGACCACCCAGATAGACACACAGACACCCCAGGATAGACACACAGACACCCAGATAGACACCCAGAGGACACAGACACTCAGGAGGACACAGAACACCCAGAGACACAGACACCCAGAGACACAGACACTCAGAGACACAAAACACTCAGAGACACAGACCACCCAGAGACACAGACACGCAGAGACACAGACACCTGAGGAGGAGACAGATTACCATTGCATTTTTTAGAAATATATGACAGGGTAAAAAATATGTATAATAAAACCTAATGCAATTCTTACAACTTCTATTTCCAATAACAGATTACAAAGATGGAACAATGCAGAAGAAAAGCAAGAATATAAAAGAAGAATGGAAAGGGAAAGGAAGCAGAGATGGGAGATGCACAGACCCCTGAGACCTTCACAACACGTTTAAGAGAAGAAGATCGACAGAGACTTCTAAATAAAAGAAAAATGGCTAAAAAACAACAAAATTAGTCTGCTGGAGTTTCAAAGAAAAGAAAAACTAAACAAAAAAATGTCTGCAAAACAGTCTATAATGAACCCATTTTGCCTCCTGACACCAATGTTGATAGAGATGACAACAATGTAGATATAGAAAGTTCAACTAAGATCTATATTGAGGAAGGTTATGATAGTCCTTTATTTAGAGCACTAACAGTAGACACTCATTATTGTGGATTAATGAATTGTGGTTTGTCAGTTTTGTGGGGCCTATCATTTTCTGAAAGAACGACCAACTGATGGACAGTTTATTAGTTGCTAGTCAGAAAGGAAAATGTAAGACCTTCCAAGAAAGACACACATTTCCAGAATATTTAAAAAGTATCATGAGTGATCCTACATTTCCGAATTACCCCAATTTTAAGAAAAACATTCGCTCTTATAACAGTGCAATTTCATTTGCTTCAATGGGTGCAACATTAGCCGAAAATGTTCCAGGACATGGTCCTTATTGTTTTGAAGTCCAAGGACAAATATACCACCGGACTTCACATTTACACCCCAGAAACAGGAGAACAAAGGAAATTTGAACAGTTATATGTACTTGATACAATGGAAGATGTTGAACAACGAATGATGCTTCCTGAAAATAAACAATGCTTACCCATAGTCTTTGAACAGCTTGATAACATTATGGCCAACAACCCTTATAGTAAAGCATACAAAAAATTAGCTGAGGTTGAAAAAAAACAACTGGCACATGCTCAAAGACATCAATTGCCAATGCTAAGAGTAAATATGGTTCTCAAAAGAGATTGCCATACTGATCAAAGACAGTATAATTTACCAACAGCAAATGATGTTGCCCATGCTATTTAAAAATAATGATGGGGGAACCCACCATTTGAGGGGGGATATTAGAATATATCCACGCAATCAAGAACAACCTTTTATAAACATAAATATTTTTAAGCAGTAATTTGGATCCTATGACATATCCCATTTTTCTTTCCAAATGGGCCAGGATGTCAACCAAAATTACAGTTGCAAAGTTATCCCAATAGTAAAGTTCGTGTTAGAAACAATATTTCCATGCTGGAATATAAAGTGGCACAAACTGCTTTCCGGGATCATTATAATCCTATTTTATGTGGGGGTAAACTCACACAACAATGGATTATTGATTCCGATCTACAAGTCGAAGCAAATAATCTAAATTTTGTCAAATTTCAACAAAACAAGCTTCGAGTAAAACAATATTGTGGATTGATGGATTATGTAGCTGAATTGGCTGCAAACAGAGACATTCCTGCTGGACGAGCAATGGTTTTGCCATCCTCTTTCCAAGGATCTCCTCGCAATAAGCGAGAAAGATACAATGATGCCATGGCTATTGTCACTAAATTTGGAAAACCAGATGTATTTATTACATTTACATGTAATCCACAATGGCCAGAGATCAAAGAAAATTTACTGCTTGGACAAACTACTTCTGACTGACCAGATTTGCTGGCAAGAGTATTCAAAATAAAACTCAATTAGTTAATTCATGATATAACTAAAGCAGACGTATTTGGAAAATGTGTGGCTTTTGTTTAAAACCATTGAATTTAAAAAAGAGGCCCTGCCACATGCACATATACTTTTAATCTTGCAAGAAAAAGATAAATTGAATACGGCAGGAACAGAGTGGATTCAAGTCTGTACTGCTGAACTGCCACATCCAGAGAAACATTCAAGACTTTATGAGATTGTAACTCACTAGAATAACACATGGTCCATGTGGGAAAGAGCCAATCCAAATTCACCAAGTATGGAAAATAAGAAATGCATAAAAGAGTTTCCAAAAAAATTTTCAAAATGCAGACTTATGTTAATTGTTGATGGATACCCCTTTGTATAAAAGAAGAGAAGGAAAAACAGCTAATATCCGTGGCCAAAAGGTCGATAATGGATATGTGGTTCCATACAATCCACATTTGCTGATTGAAGTACAATGCACATATCAAATGTGGAAGCTTGGCACTTCTATCAAATCCAACAAATATGGTGTATAAAATAAGTATATATAAAGGATATGATGCAGCAACTGTTGTATGTGCAAGGTTGCACAAAAATGAAAAAGAACAACCCCTACATGACAAACTTTTTTCTTATTTAGATGCTCGCTATATAAGTTGCTCCCGAAGCAATGTGGCGTCTCTACTCAAAACTTGAGATGCATGATAGGTCACATGCTGTGTATCGATTAGCCTGTCCCATTTGCCACAAGTCAATTTGTTTGCTTCAAATTTCCTGCAATGAAACAAATGCTTTAGCACCCACAAGTGAACATAGAGCAAACACGCCTTACTGCTTGTTTTCAATTAAATTGTCAGGACACTCAGGCCTGAACATTATTATACATTGACCCATTCCAAATTACTATGTATTCGTAAATGGTGAATGGAGACAACGAAAGAAACTGTAATGATATAGGAATCCAAAGGTTGTGAGAGACCAGCAGCCAAGAGTCAGCAATAATCAGTTCAGCAACTTGTAGGTGAAACAGGAACAAGCCTTTATTGAAGTCGTGATCAGGAACACCACACAATAATCTGGCAAGGTACATAAACAGGAAGTGCCTTATATAGGCCAAGGACCAGACACCTGACCAGACACAGCTGAAGAGGACTAGTCACTGATGCTATTGCTAAGCAGGAGTCAAGGTTATCAGATATCCAGGAATTTCCCCAAAGGCAGGCTGGCGCAGTGGTAGGGAAGAGGCCCAGCAGCCTGGGGACCAGAGTTCAAAACCCAGCCAGAGTCAATTCCTCACAGAAACATAATTATAAAATGATCCCAAGAATATATAACCATCACTCCACGAGACATTGAAAGTTTAAGATTACTCCTTTTACATGTTCCCGGTGCACAAAAGTTATGAACATTTATGCACAGTCAATGACATAGTTTATGACACTTTCCAGTTTAGCTGCAAGGACATCAAAACTTTCTGGCAGATGATACAGAATGGGAGAGATGTCTTGAGGAAGCAGCACTATGTCAAATGCCAAAGCAAATGAGAGAACAATTTGCTTGTATTTGTATCTTTTGCAATATACCAGATGCATTAACTTTGTGGGAAACATTTAAAATTACATATGTGAAGATTTCTTGAAACGGTTATAATGAGACCATTGCACAATTGAAAGCATTAATTGAAATACCAGGAAAATTCTTTCTTTGTCATGGATTAAATTGTGCCAAATTTTAATCTGCCTGATCCAGGATTTATAGATGAAAATTAAACTTTGAGTATGACACTGATATTGAATACCCAAAAACACAAGAAAAAATTTGAACTTTAAAATGCATTGCAATTGGAAGCATTTAAACACCATCACAAATGCAATAGAAGATGATATGCTCAAAGAGCGCTATTTCTATCTTGATGGCCCTGGTGGATCAGGAAAAACGTATCTATATAATTTGTTGATGAGTTGCATTCGAGCATAGGGTCAAATAGCACTGCCATTTGCAACCACTGGAATTGCCACACTTTTGTTAGAAGGTGGTAGAATTGTGCATAGTGGATTTAAACTGCCAGTTCCCATTCTGGAAACATCAGTGTCCGATATTCGAATGAATTCATTACAAGCCAAAAAATTGTACAAGAGTAAATTAATTATAATAGATGAGGCAACTATGATGTCATGTCATGCCCTGCAATGTATTGATCAATTATTAAAATAAGTTATGGCTAATGATTTGCCATTTGGTGGAAAGGTGATGTTGTTAGGAGGAGATTTTAGGCAAACATTACCTATGGTGCCACATGGCAATCGGGACTGACATTGACGAAATGTGTATAAAAAGAAGTAAGCTGTGGAAAATATTCACACACCTTAAATTAGAAGTAAATATGAGATCTGAAGGCCAAAATCTATTCAATAATTGGCTCATTCACATTGGAGAAGGAAAAACAGCCAAAAAATGCAGTACAAATTCCGGCAGAAATTATTTCAACAAGAACCACTAATTTCAACAATCCTTCCTCAATACCATCAATAACGAGGATTACTCAGACATTGCAAGCAAAAGTCATATTGACATTTAAAAATATTTGATGCCTTGAATCTAAACAACAAAAATATTTAAATTATTTAATGCTCCCAAAAAAAAACTGTTACAGTGCAGATTCTGTTCTGGCTGACAACAAAGATAGTGAAGAAAAACTTTAGTATGGAATTTATTAATTTCTTTAACTCCCTCTGGGAATGCCACCACGTGTTTTGCAACTTAAAAAAAAGGGGCAATTATCATGCTATTGAGAATATGAATCCAAAAAAGGACTTTGTAATGGGACCAGATTTAATTGTGAAGGATTTAAAGGATTATTTTTATACATGCAGAAATTATGAGTGGTACCCATAAAGGTGAACCAGTTCTTATACGAGAATTGATTTGTTCCAAGTGAGAGGGGGTTTGCCTTTTGTCCTTCAAAGGAGACAATTTCCCATTATCATGGCATTTGCCATGGACCAATCAATAAATCCCAAGGACAAACTTTTAAGTCTGTGGGTATTTTTTCTGAAGAAACCCTGTGTTTGCACATGGCCAACTATATGTTGCATTTTTCAAGATGCAATAATCCAGAGGAAATTAAAGTATATGTTGAAGAAAACCCAAGTCAGGGTGAATTTATTGGAAGATGGATGCATTTTTACAAAAAAACATTGTGTACTATGAGGTGCTGTAAATTATAGAGGACAGTGGTTTCATTTTGACCCGACCAACATTTTATGTTACTCTGACTGATTTTAGAGGACCACTATTTCAATAAGTCACAATAAAAAACATGGAGAAACAGTAGTTTTACTTCCAGGACAAAATCTTAGCTCTCTGGGACTCTTTAAAATAGAGGGGACCACTATTTCACTCAAGGAAACTCTATGTGCCTCATTTGAACAAAAAAAAATTAAACAAAAAGAAAAACAACAAATAAAACAGTATAGTTATACAGATTGGAATGTGTTAGAAGTTACCCTTTTACATGATTGGCCCAACAAAACAATTAGGTGGCATTTTCTTTAATTGGCAGGTTAACTGTTAATGTTTTTTTGTTACTATTTCACATGTTAACATTGATATTTCAAAGTTTGTGGAAAGTTAGTTCAGCTATATTGTATATAGTCAAAGATTTATGTTACTACAAGTTTTTCATCATTTGTTAATTCATTGAACTGTATAATTTTAAATACTGAGTAATTGATTCCAGGGAGTAAATCCGATCGCCAGTTAATGGGGTCAGGAAGGATTAAAAAATAATTCCCTCTTTGATACAAATTGGCCAAGTTTCAATGGGGTTTTTTATTGTTTGTGCCTTCCTCTGGATTCAATGCCAATTTAGTTTAACAAAGAGTTAAAAAAAAAAAAAAGGTATGTTACAAAGCATTTAATTGTTCAAAATAGTTATTTTACTGAAAGTTTTACATTGTCCGTCTGCTAGTCATGGATAAACTATCAATTCAAAGTGTTAGTATTGTTAAAAAAATGTTTCAAGATTGTTTAAAATACAAGTTGCCATGTTACAACAACTTTTAGGTTATGGTTTAACAATTGTTATTCATGAAACTTCAGACATTGTTATATTGGTAATTACATCTATCAACAATTAAAAGACTTAAGATTGAAAAAAAAAAATCTATACAAAAATATATGTATTTCTTTTGTATTTAAAAATAGAGGTTAAGAGAGTGAGAGACTCATATTGTGTGGCAAAACAGTTTTCACAGCATTAAAATTTTATTGACCGTCATTTTTTGATGGGCAAGGACCCGCTAATATATATATAAAAACTATGGTGAACTAGCCATCTAAAATAACCTATATAATAATATTATACTATTATTTATATATATATATATATATATATACACACATTTGATCAGAAGTAAAGCTACTGAGTTCAACATCAAAACAGTTCCTTTTTATTCGGAATAATAATTGTTTTATGATAAAATTGAATCCAATCACATACAAATTGGGGTTTAAACTAAAAACGTCAAACATAATAGGTAATTTTTCTTCTAGCTCATTGGCCTGGCCGCAAATGCGGACCTTCGCAAAGCGAGTGCGTTCGCATTTGCGGAGGTGGAGGCTCTGCGGTGCCCTTCAACCCTCTGTAAAAACAACCTAGAAAGCGAGACTTTTGAAAACAAAACAAAAAAAGAGCCGCAGGACTTAGAAAAAGAAAAAAAAAATGAGTGAGAATGAGGAAATCGGGACTTAGAAAAAAATAAATACGAGGTCGCAAAACATACTAAAACACAAAAAAACTGAAAAAAACAAAGAAAACATTTAAAAAAATCACACACAGCACGGGGGGACAGCCAGGACTTCTGGGAGTAAGGTTGCACGCAAATTAAAGTCAAATTTAAGGACTTTAGCCACTTGAAAATCGGCTACGCAACAAAAAAATGGCGGAAGAAAAAAATGAAAATGAGGCTAGAGAAGACAGAGCGGCGAAAATCACTGCCAGGCACGTACGAGTTACACAGAAACTTAGGAGATACACAATATACCATTACAACGGATAGAAAATGCTTGCGTGCCAAGTAACACATAGAAAAAAAACACCATTTTAGAACACTAACTTGCAACTAATAACATTAGTTTCTAAAATGCTGCTTTACCGACCTAAACAAACGGTTTGCCCTCGTACACGCAGCGTATTTACACTGCACACTTGCCACATTGCTGACACTTTTCTCCTGAAATGATCAACAGTCCAACGGTACATTTCCGATGCAGGAATATAACAAATTAGATTGGTTAGCTCTTTCTCAGACATTGATTGCTGCATGTTACAATATAAATAGGTAAAGTATATTAATTTATTAATTCATTGTACTCCACATTTTTTGGGGGGGTTGGACACTGTACTTATATATCTGGTCTTCCGTGATGAGCGCCAAAGGTGATCATTGCAAAGAAGGACACTTGAAGTACACGAGGGAAGAGGCTCACAATGAAGCGCCAAAGGTCCACAGAGCAGCAAAAGCCTTTACATTGTGTGGTAAACAGCATTGCCATCCCTTACAATTTTATTGCCATAATTTTTGACGGCAAGTCCGCTAGTACATAATAAATAATAAAGCTAATGTGTTAATCAATGTATTAATTATAATCAAGGGCAAATAGAAAACAATAGCTACAAATACCTCTATATAAGTCTAATATAATATATAATACAATATATAAGTTCTTTATTAATTTAAAACATATAAAATAGCTTTCTTACATGATATTATTTCTGGTGCAAAGAAGTTATGGTGATTCCCTTTAACTAGAGACCTGCATTTCTCCACTTCACCATGAGTAACCATCAATATCAATTCCATTTGTTTCAACTTTATGGCTGGACAATTTTATAATTTTCACTCGTTCAACTTTTATTCAAGTCTTACTCATTTTCCTCCAGAGTTGGGGTTGAAACCAGCTAGTTACAAATTTTGTAATTTGTAAATTATATATTGTCATACGTATGTATTTACTGATTTACCATGTACAGGTACGTTAAGTATTTATGGAGAATTACAAATACAAATGTGTAATTACATTTGCATTGATTCTAAGGCACTGAAATGTGAAACACATGTAATGGCATCTATAAGAAAGCAACCTGTGCCATGTATGTAAGCGCACCGTAGACAAAGTGAACATATCTCATGTGTGTGAGCACACCTTAGACAGCTTATGGCATAGACATATCAATGACCAGATGGTCTATAAGAAAGCATCAGAGGTAATAGGTACTTGTTGAATTGATATCTTTGCTTCAATAATTAAACCTCCTGGAGACAGACCAGGTGACGGGCAAACATTTGTGTCAGAATCAAAGCAGTAGTCTGACTCAGAAAACATAATATTATATTAAACTTTGTCGCCAGCTCTGAACTAGACTCTGTACTCTTTCTGCATCTTCTCATTCTATTTGCTCCATATCCATCATGAGTGTTATAATAACTTGGCCTTAATGGTTTCTACAGATGCTGCTTCTCCACTGCATGACTTGGCCCATCAGCTGGAAGCTCTGCAAATATATGCAAGATTCTGTGAGTTCTGGGTAGTTCCCCATCCTGCCGGACAATTTTTTTTGTGGTGTCGATGTTATCTCTAATATTAAAGGTTGTGATTTCAAAGTAGTTTTAGAACATCCTGTTCTATACAGAGCCCCATGAGACTAATAAGACCCCATAAGTCCTTAATTAGCCCTGTCACACATGGGGGTCAATACAGAGCCCCTTGAGTCTATAATTAACCCCCTCAGTCCAATAGGGGTCTATATAGATCCCTATAGGACACTATTAACCCCCCCAAAAAGGATATTATAAACCCCCCTCCTTACAAAAAAAATAAAACATCACAAACCCACCACCACTACATAAAATAACATTTTTTTTTAAAAATTACACACCTGCAAAGAAAAAGGCATACACAAATATCCATAACATTACAGTAATAAATACATTATAAATATACCCCTAACTACAATACATTTCCCCCTATCTAGACATCACCCCCTATCTATACCTAACCCCCTATCTATACTTATCCCCCTATCTAAACATTAGGTTAAGTATAGATAGGGGGTAATTTCTAGATAGGGGGTCCGGTTAAGTATAGATAGGGGGTTAGGTATAGATAGGGGGTGATGTCTAGATGGGTGAAATGTATTGTAGTTAGGGGTATATTTATAATGTATTTATTACTGTAATGTTATGGATATTTATGTATGCATTTTTCTTTGCAGGTGTGTAATTAATTTTTTATTTTATGTAGTGGCGGGGGGTTTGTGATGTTTTTTTATTTTTTGTAGAGAGGGGGCGTTTGTAATGTTCCTATTTTATTTTATTTTTAATTTTATGTACCTTAGGTTTTATTATTTTTGGTAAAATAGGTGATTTTTATTTTGTGTAATTAGTAGGGTGAGGGGTTTAGTTGGGGGCTAGGTAGATAGTGTTAGGTAGGTAGGGGTTAATAGGTTAGAGAAGAGGGGGGGGTTAGTTTAGATTTAGTGGTTTATTGGGGGAAATAGTGTAGTGTAGTGTTTGTACTTAGTGTCATGAGGGTACTGGAGGACCCTCATGGCACTTATGGAGTTTTTAATAGGCTTATAATTGTCCTATGAGGGTCTTAAGTTAAAAAGAGGCTTACAGGGGTCTTTATAGACCCCCTAAGGGATAGGGTTAGATGGAGGCTTATGGGGGTCTGTATAGGCCCTCATAATTTATGGGATTAAATAGGGCTAGAAGGGGGTAAATAGGCCCAGTTAGGGTTATTAGGTCCAGATAGGTTTAAATATGCCAAATTAGGGTTAGATTGGCCCAGTAAGGGTTAGATAGGCCCAGTTAGGGTTAGATAGGGTTTAGTATGGGTTATTCGGGTAAAGTTAGAGTTAGGGGTTAATGGGGTATAGTTAGGGTTAATAGTGTAGTGTAGTGCTTAGACTTTGTCATGAGGGTCCTGGAGGACCCTCATGGCACTTGTAGGGTTATCCTTGGGGGTAATAGTGTCCTATAGGGACCTATATAGACCCCTATTAGACTGAGGGGTTAATTATAGTCTCATGGGGCTCTGTATAAAGCTCCATGAATTATAGAGTTAATTAAGGGCTCATGGGGGTCTGTATAGAGCCCCATGAGTGACAGGTTCAATTAAGGGCTTATGGGGGTCTGTATTGACCCCCATGAGTGACAGGGTTAATTAAGTGCTCATTGGGGCTCTGTATAGAGCCCCATGAGTGACAGGGTTAATTAAGTGCTCATGGGGATCTATAAAGGGCCCCATGAGTTATAGGGTTAATTAAGTGCTCATGAGGCTCGGTTTAGAGCCCCATAAGTGATGGGGTTAATTTAAGTCTTCTGGGGGTCTGTTATGATCCCCATGAGTGACAGGGTTAATTAAGTGCTTATGGGGCTCTGTATAGAGCCTCGTAAGTTATAGGGTTAATTTAAGTGCTCATGGGGCTCTTTATAGAGCCCCATGTGTGATGGGGTCTCAACCAAACACCATTACCTGCCTTACAATCTTATTGCCATAATTTTTTGACGGGCAAGTCGCTAGTATATTTTATAGTGTGTAAATGTGATATATAGAAATTGGCTAGACTGATTGTAATAACTGTTTTTACACTCACCTAAACAAATACAGGTGGTCCCCAGGTTAACAGACGAGATATGTTCCTGATAACACCTTTAAATCGGATTTGCATGTAAGTCAGATTCCTGAATAATAATAATGATAATAATCAAATTACTATAATAGCTTATATGTGGTAATAATAATACAGTGTAGTGCTGTAATAATAATAATATTAATACCCCTGTACTGTAATAATAAGTTATAGAAACTATTGTGCTCTTTTGTTTAATTCAAACAAACAGAACATAAAAACAAACTCGTACAAAAAGCCTTGGGAGCCCGTTCTTAAGTCTGTAAATAGGCTTGTCTGTAACCCGGGACCTCCTGTACTTTCAGCATGTCCATTGCCGAAAGAGAATGAAAAAAATAGAGATTACACATAGGTTTCTGAAGGAGACACAGATATGGCAAATTAACAGAGTGGGACTATTTCCAGGAGAGGAGGAGCATTAATGTGTAATTCAGGAAGTTCCTCAATCACACACCAAGATTGCATGGGCTCTCACTCCCTTACAGCACAGTGACTGCAGGCAGCTGACACTATCTTTCCAGTAGATGCCAGAATACTGTAAGTATTATTCTTATTAGCCCTTATTTATAAACTGTAAACATTATCCTTAGTGCTATATACAGGGAGCACAGGGAATACATGAGTCTGTAATATAATTTAAAAATGCAGGTAAAAAAGGAGCTGAGTTCAGTGCTCATGAGAGAGCTGTCACAAGTACATAGAGACTTCCAGTGGCAATATTATATGCATACATGTTCAGTCTGACAATAGCAGTAAGGTATCCTAGCATTTGTATAAGTATATTACATACATACTGCTTTTTGACCTATCCTATATGTGCACCCATGGGAAGCGCACTGTGGAAGTCCCTATGTAGGTGTCTGTAAGTGGCCGGTAAGTGGGTTAGGGTTAGAGGGTTAGGGGTGTAGGGTGTTTGGGTTAGGAATGTACTTTTAGGGGGTTAGGGTTAGTCTAAGAGGGTTAGGGTTAGGGCTGGCAAGGGGTGTAGGGGGTTAGGGTTAGGGGGTTCGGGTTAAGAAGGTACTTTTTAGGGGGTTATGGTTAGGCTAAGAGGGTTAGGAGGTTAGTGTTAGGGCCCGCAAGGAGTGTAGGGGGTTAAGGTTAGAGCTGGCAAGGGGTGTAGGGGGTTAGGGTTAGGAATGAACTTTTAGGGGGTTAGGGTTAGTCTAAGAGGTTTAGAGGGTTAGGGCCGGCAAGGGGTGTAGGGGTTTAGGAAGGTACTTTTACGGGGTTAGGCTTAGGCTAAGAGGGTTAGGAGGTTAGGGTTAGAGCCAGCAAGGGTGGAGGAGGTTAGGGTTAGGGCCAGCAAGGGGTGTAGGGGGTTAGGGTTAGGGCCTTAGTGTTATGGGGTTAGGTTTAGGGCCGGTAACTGCTGTAGGGGGTTAGGGCCGCCAAGGGGTATTGGGGGTCAGGGGCTTAGGTAGTACATCGGGATGCGGGACACAAGCCCCCCCCCGGCACCAGGAGGCTTTCCCTGCCGTGCGTGCACATAAAAGGATAGATCTCTGCTTGAGTATACCATTCAGGTCTGTGTATGTCTGTATACAAGTATATTTTATGTATATTGTATATTTTGCCTTGTATGTATAACAGTATGTAGGTTTTGTGTGTTTGGGTATGTATGTATGTGTTTCTGTATATATATATATATATATATATATATATATATATATATATATATAACAGTATATAACAAACCTCCCAACTATCCACAGTTTTTGGAGGTACAGTCCCATCTTTCAATGGAAACCCCCTTGTTCATACTCTTAATATGTGATGTTTGTCTGTATGCATAACCTGTGCATACATTTAAATTGTGGGGTAAATGGACCAGCTTAATACATGTGAACTACTGCATATTATTTTCTTAGGTGTAATAATTAAATATCTGCATGATTTTGTTTTAAAGCATGAAAGCATTCATCTTACCAGATTTGAATATACCCTTGGTATTTCATTGAGTTCAGTGAAAATTTAACATGTGTAGTTAAGTTTGTTATGAAGTGGGGAACAAATGCTTGTTTTTTCACCTAACCTATTTTTATGTATAAATGTATTTTTATACCAATGTACCAAGCTTTTTCCATAGACTATATAGGCGTATTACACATTGTCTACCATCAAAACTTGTATTTCAGTTTCTATTTCCAGTATTGATCATTATATTGTTACCGTCATCTATCTGCCTGTAATTTATTTTACTTATGAAGCCTGTTGATATGTACATTATGCTTTATATATCAAGTTGGAAAGGGTGTATTTGCACGAATGGCAAACTCATTAAAATAAATAAATTCTGACACTTATTTAGACTGTCTACTATCTTGTGTCATGTGTTACCCTTGCCTATGTCCCATTAATATATGGCTCTGCATTTTATCACTGGACTCTTTGTAATGTTACTGCTATCTGTGGATAAAGTGGGGAAACTAATAGAAACAATGTTGTTAAGTATGTGAAGAATTCAATAAGTCATTTTGTAACCGTTCGTGAAAAAAATATTAAAGTAATACTACCACAAGACGTGATACAAAGGAAGGGCTTGGTGTTTATTGGTGTTATATATAGATGGTAAAGACAGTATCATAGCCATTGCAATACTCGGTCAGCTTCAGCAGAAACATGTTAAGTAAGTTAGAATTGTATGAAACAACTTTTATTGACAATAAATGGTGCAAAACATAGAGACCTGAAAACACTAACATCATAAACTAAAACTTGTAAAGTTATCACAAAATTGTGTAGTCTAAATTGCATTCTTGCAAATATTGGCCCTAAACAAAGGTCATGTTGATGTCAATGTCAGGCTGCATATATCATCATGGCCATGTTCCTTATATCCTCCCATGACCATAGGGTAATAAATAAATTAAAGGAACAATGGGCCATATTCAATTCAAAGCTTGTGACTCGATCGCAGAAAGACGATTGTCTTTGGGTGTGTTGCGGGCTCCCGTTGGTATCCGATTGCAATGCTATTCAATTGAGCATGGGCGCAAGTTACGGGCCCCAAGCCAAAACCATAAACCATGCACTGGTTGGAAGCAGATCTGGGCGGAAACCTGAGCAATTCAGCAAGCCCGTAACCGCCCATTTCGAATCAGCCAATAGAAAATGAGACTGACATTATTACGGCAGTAATGACACATAAAAGTAATTTTATTTCCTGCCGATTTGCGGGTTTGAGACTGTTGTGCAATTAAATCTAATGTCTGTCAACGCTTTCCCCGTTATATATAGTGCAGTATTGATTTTGTATTTGCATTTACAGTGCTACGAACAGGTGTTTAACCCTTTTGCGGGTCATCTCTAGCACTCGTAGGATTTTCTCCTTCATTTGCTGTTTACGGGTGTGAAAACATATGCGAGCTTGCGTAATAGTACCAATTGAATAGCATTTGCGATTTAGCCTTTGTGAAAGTGACAGATCAAAGGCTTCTGGAGGTTGTAAGTTACAAGTTTGATTGGCCCCTTTTTTTTAAGGTCGTAACTAGTAAGCCGATCTGAGCCCGCAAAAAGACACCAATTGAATAGCAAAATAGCTTGCAACCTCACTTACGGGCTTCCGGATCTCAAATTTGCTCAGTTAAATATGTCCCAATGACTGTCAGTCTTTGATAATCTCACTGGCAGAACAGGTTTTAACAGTAATTGATTTAAATGAGTCAGATTTAGTTAAAATAATACAATAGTTGACAAACTACAGCCCCATCCAACACAGGTACAAGTGCCCTGCATGAATAAAGTGCTGTAAGAATTAAATGCTGTATGTTAAGGTGAAATACAGTCAGGTCCATAAATATTGGGACATCGACATAATTCTAATCTTTTTGGCTCTATACACCACCACAATGGATTTGAAATGAAACAAACAAGATGTGCTTTAACTGCAGACTTTCAGCTTTAATTTGAGGGTATTTACATCCAAATCAGGTCAACGGTGTAGGAATTACAACAGTTTGTATATGTGTCTCACACTTTTTAAGGGACCAAAAGTAATGGGACAGATTAACAGTCATAAAACAAACTTTCACTTTTTAATACTTGGTTGCAAATCCTTTGCAGTCAATTACAGCCTGAAGTCTGGAACGCATAGACATCACCAGACGCTGGGTTTCATCCCTGGTGATGCTCTGCCAGACCTCTATTGCAACTGTCTTCAGTTCCTGCTTGTTCTTGGGGCATTTCCCCTTCAGTTTTGTCTTCAGCAAGTGAAATGCATGCTCAATCGGATTCAGATCAGGTGATTGACTTGGCCATTGCATAACATTCCACTTCTTTCCCTTAAAAAACTCTTTGGTTGCTTTTGCAGTATGCTTCGGGTCATTGTCCATCTGCACTGTGAAGTGCCGTCCAATGAGTTCTGAAGCATTTGGCTGAATATGAGCAGATAATATTGCCCGAAACACTTCAGAATTCATCCTGCTGCTTTTGTCAGCAGTCACATATCAATAAATACAAGAGAACCAGTTCCATTGGCAGCCATACATGCCCACGCCATGACACTACCACCACCATGCTTCACTGATGAGGTGGTATTCTTTGGATCATGAGCAGTTCCTTTCCGTCTCCATACTCTTCTCTTCCCATCACTCTGGTACAAGTTGATCTTAGTCTCATCTGTCCATAGGATGTTGTTCCAGAACTGTGAAGGCTTTTTTAGGTGTTGTTTGGAAAACTCTAATCTGGCCTTCCTGTTTTTGAGGCTCACCAATGATTTACATCTTGTGGTGAACCCTCTGTATTCACTCTGGTGAAGTCTTCTCTTGATTGTTGACTTTGACACACATACACCTACCTCCTGGAGAGTGTTCTTGATCTGGCCAACTGTTGTGAAGGGTGTTTTCTTCACCAGGGAAATAATTCTTCGGTCATCCCCCACAGTTGTTTTCCGTGGTCTTCCGGGTCTTTTGGTGTTGCTGAGCTCACCGGTGCGTTCTTTCTTTTTAAGTATGTTCCAAACAGTTGATTTGGCCACACCTAATGTTTTTGCTATCTCTCTGATGGGTTTGTTTTGTTTTTTCAGCCTAATGATGGCTTGCTTCACTGATAGTGACAGCTCTTTGGATCTCATATTGAGCGTTAACAGCAACAAATGCAAATAGCACACTTGAAATGAACACTGGAGCTTGTATCTGCTCTTTGTAAATGGGATAATGAGGGAATAACACACACCTGGCCATGGAACAGCTGACCAGCCAATTGTCCCATTACTTTTGGTCCCTTAAAAAGTGGGAGGCACATATACAAACTGTTGTACTTCCTACACCGTTCACCTGATTTGGATGTAAATACCCTCAAATTAAAGCTGAAAGTCTGCAGTTAAAGCACATCTTGTTAGTTTAATTTCAAATCCATTGTGGTGGTGTATAGAGCCAAAAAGTTTAGAATTGTGTCAATGTCCTAATATTTATGGACCTGACTGTATATAGGACAGTGTTATATATACTTTGGGAATGTCTACCTCCTCTACCTTCCAATTATTATTGCCAGTAATTATTCTTCTTTGGAAAATGTAGATCACAGAACATTAGCAAAAAAAAACGTATGCTTTTGTCAAATAAAGTTACCGTATATACTCGAGTATAAGCCTAGTTTTTCAGTCCTTTTTTTAAGGCTTAAAAGGGCCCCCTCGGCTTATACTCAAGTCATCCATGTCTCTCCACCCCCATGTCTCTCTTTCCACCCTTGTGTCTCTTTCACATTGTGTCTCTCTTTCCCCCATGTCTATCTTCACCCCGCGTCTCACTTCCCCCCGTGTCTCTCTTTCCCCCCATGTCTCTTCCCCCTGTGACTCTCCCCCCCCCCCCGTTCCTCTCTCCCCCCGTGTCTCTCTCCCCCCCAGTGTCTCTCTTCCCCCCCGTGGCTCTTTTCCACCCCCGTGGGGATCTTTCCGTCTTGTGTCTCTCCAGCCCCTGGCTCTTTCCCTCCCCCCTACCTTATCATCCTCCTCATCCTCAACCCCCCATCCTCATCCTCCATCCCCCTCCTCAACCCCCCTCCTCATCCTCACCCCCCCCTCACTTTACCCTGTAATTACATACCCCTCTCCCTTTCCCCTCACTTATCTTCCATCAGCAGCTGCTCCTACGCTCCTCTGCACGTCTTCCGGCTGCGTCGGGACCTGACATATGCTAATGACGTGACGTCACATGCGCGTCACGTCATTAGCATTGGCCGGATCCCGACGCAGCTGGAAGATGCGCGGAGGAGCAGCTGCTGGTGGAAGGTAAGTGAGGGTAGAGGGGGAGGAAATTAGAGGGGTAAAGTGAGGAGGGGGTTGAGGATGAGGAGAGGGGGTTGAGGATGAGGAGGGTGGTTGAGGTTGATGAGGGGGGTTGAGGATGAGGAGGGGTTGAGGAGAGAGGATGAGGATGGGGGTTGAGGATGAGGAGTGGGGTTGAGGATGAGGAGGGGGGAGGGAAAGAGACACAGGGGAGAGAGAGGGGGGGCACAGGGGGCAGCACATTTACCACCCTGGGCTTATGCTCGAGTCACTAAGTTTTCCCAGTATTTTGTGGTAAAATAGGTGCCTCTGCTTATACTCGGGTTGGCTTATACTCAAGTATATACGGTAGGTAAGTGTATCTTTGGCCATCACTGGTAAAGTGTAGGCAATTCTTCATCCATATTATTAATATTGTTAGTTTTTTTTTTAAACAAATATACAACCATTTTCTGAAGTGTGATACAGGAGATGCAAAATACATGAGACTTGCACACCTGTAAAAATGTGAGAGCTTACACCCTTTGATGAAGAAGTGGAAGTCCAAAAGAAATGGGCCATATGTCCTCATTCGGAACTATGTCCCCCTGCAGTGTGTGCGTGGTGTAGGTGTTGGGCTTTTTTGGAAGACATTTTCATAGAACATTTGAAACGCTAAACACTGTGGGAAGCCTGAAAGAGCAGGACAGCAAATAGGAGGTATTTGAAATAATAGAAGTATTTGGAGACAAAATCAGAAGTGTATGGGAATGTAATGTTATAAAGTTCTTTGTGTGTGGGTGAGAGTTTGATTCTGGTGGATATGTAGCGATAGTATAGGGAGTGCAAGGTCAGGAATCATGAGGAACCTGATAGATTTTAGTGGGAAAGGAAGGTTGTTTTGCCAGAGAAAAATACAACACAAGCCTAGTTAGAAAGGTTTAAGGTGAATGAGAAGTGTTCAGAAAGATATCTCAGATATCAACTGAGGAAAATGATTGTTGGAGAAGGGCATGGTCCACTATGTTAGTAATAACCACAATTCAAGTGAATTATAAGGGAGAAGTGAGCATGCCATTCTTAATCTGATGAGTGCTTTAAATGGTGCATTGACAATAGATAACAAATTGCAAAGGGTATAGTAAGCAACTAAAGGAGTGGACATGTTTTATGGACTGTAATCAAGAAGTTTTGAGGTCAATATGAGTGAAAGTGCAGGGTGTAGCAGGATAGAAAGCCGGATTGAGGTAAGGCTTTTTATAGAATGGGTGTGAGTAGGAAATGTAAAATTAAATATGTACACTTGCCAAATTTTACAAAGTGGTTAAATAGATGAGCTTAGATCAAGGACAGTTTATTTGACAAGGAGGAGAGTATTTATGATGGTATAAGACTGAGGGGGCAGGTTGTAAGGTGAAAAGTTAACAAAAGTACAAACACATAACACAACATAGAACACGTAAAAACATAGAACAATATTATTTGGTTTAAAGCACTAAAATAGGTGTATGGATCTTTATTAGAGGTAGTCTGTTCCTTTTGTGTGATTTGCTCAGAGCTATCATTGGAGCACTTCTATAGCTATATTGCATAGATTGGGTGTCATGTTTAGAAAACTGCCAATGGGAAAGCAAAGTATGATAGAAGTAGTCTTGTCAAGTTAGTATTCTGCCATATGGAGAGGTAATAAGGTCAGGAAATAATGAACACAAGAGAAATGATGAGCTTTATTGAGGCAGATATTTGGTGTGGGTCTAAGACTTGTGGACGTATGTAGCCAGGCTGTTAACTATAGGGTCTTTGTGCAAAGTGTGAATATTTAGCCTACATTTGCAGAAACACGTTCAATGAATGTCCTAAACCAACCAAAAAACTACAATAACATGTATAATATTACTTAATATGTTCATTTATACAGTTTATCAAAATTATGACAAATGGGGCAAAGAAGTAAGGAAAGAGTTATTATTATTATTATTATTATTATTATTATCCTTTATTTGTAACCCGCCAACATATTCCGTAGCGCTATACAGGGGTTAAGTACAAGTCAAGAAAAATTTCAAACAGTGCAAAGGATGGAGGGCCCTGTTATTGAGCTTTCAATCTTACATACATAGTGCTTTCCCCAAAGCACCTAGCGAGATTGAGAACTTGCAAACTTACATTCTTAAGGGTGTGGGTGGTGTACAGGAGAGTGAAAGATTAATAGAGCATGTAAAGGCTAGAGATGATAGGCTTCTTTGAATAGATGCATTTTTAAAGAGGTTTTGAAGGATTTGAGGCATGAGGATAATCTAATGGAGCGAGGCAAGGAGTTACAAATTATAGGGGCAGCACGAGGAAAGTCCTGTAGGTGGGAGTGGGATGAGGTGATAAGAGAGGAGGAGAGAAGAAAGTTATTAGCAGAGCGAAGAGGGTGGGTGAGCATATTTTGACATGAGAGCAGAGATGTAGGAGGGTGCATTATTGTGGAGGGCTCTATATGTTAGGGTCATAATTTTGAATTTATGGGAAACCAGCGGAGTGCCTGACAGAGTGGTGCTGCAGACACTGTGCGTTTATTTTGGTAAATCAGTCTAGCTGATGCGTTTAATATGGATTGGAGTGGAGATACAGGTGATAGGAAGGATAGCAAGGAGCGAGTTGCAGTAGTCAAGGCGAGATATGATGAAAGAGTGAATTATAATTTTTGTTGTGTCTTGTGCAAGGTAATGACGTATTTTAGAGATATTTTTTAGGTGAAAGTGACAAGATTTTGTGATTGAGTTATTGAATGTGAGGAATGAAAGCGAGGCCAGGGTCCAATAGAACCCTGAGACAGCGGGCCTGGGAGGTGGGAATGATGATGACATTGTCAACAGTGAGAATTACGTGAGGATTGGAGCTGACAAAGAGGGTGGAAAGACAAGGAGTTCTCTCTTAGACATGTTGAGTTTAAGTTGACGGGCGGACATCCATGAGGATATGCCAAAGAGGCAATTGGCAACATGAGCTTGCAGAGAGGGTGATAGTTCAGGTGCAGAGAGGTAGATTTGAGTGTCATCTGCACAGAGATGATACTGTATTCCAAAAGCTTTAATTAGGTCACTGAGGGAGGATGTGCAGATGGAGAAAAGAAGGGGGCCTAGGAATGAACCGTAGGATACACCGACAGTTAGAGGGCGAGGCGAGGAAGAGGCACCACTGAAGGAGACACTAAATGTTCGATTTTTTTAGATAGGATATGAACCAGGAGATAGCTGTGTCACGGATGCTTAGGGAGCGGAGAGTTTGCATAAGAAGAGGATGATCAACTTTGTCAAAGGCAACAGAGAGATCCAGGAGAATTAGGATAGAGAAATGACCCTTTGACTTGGCAATTAGCAGGCCATTAGTAACTTTTGTTAGAGCCTCCATGCAGTATTTGTTAAAATAGAAATATGGAGTTTGGTTTGAATATAAAGAAATGTTTGGGAAAGGGGCACTTTTAGCTGCATATTCTTTTGCAGTTTCACCTGAAAAGTACAAATATATGGTGTCACCATTTCATGTATATTGTGAACAAGGAGCGCGTATTACACTGCTTGACACAACAATGATAATGGTTATGAATTGTTGAAATTGAGGAAGATTTAATTGCAATACATTGTTTAAGGTAGCATCAGTGGTGAAATATCTTTAGCTCACATACTAAGTCTTCCTTCGTCAAGAGCGGTGTCCAATGTTCAAGTGTCAAGTGCTATGATGATGGAGAGCTGTAGTTTTATTTGCTGTCGGAGTTGGTTCTGCCATCACATACAAAACATGTGGAGGCTGGTCATTTCCAGCAAGGGCATTTTGCATCCACATTATGAGGATACTAGGTTTGATCAAAGGGAGGAGACTTGCTGACTTCACTCTGAAGCTACAGTTTTCCCCTGAGCCACCTTTAATTTATATGACAATTAGACTGCTTTATGTATGCCTTAGGTATACTTTCGAAAGTTTAGAGGTGTCAACAAAGAGCATTAATCATCTATATAATTATCTTATTGTCACTACTCCAGCAATCGATGACTTACAGGTAGGGAATTTTTACTTCTACAAAAGTTGTTTAATTTGATTTACGAAGATCACTGGTTTATTTCAGCTATAAACTATTTTTATATCTAGTTATTATATTCACCATCAAATTCAACCTTAAACACTATATCACTGATATCCCATTTTGGGCTTCATAAACTTGCATGGGACTGTCTGGTGAGCTAATTGAGAATTCAAGTATAGTTACCGTAACTAGCCATAGCAGACATCAAGGTCAAGTGGTGTCAAGTATTTTGTAAGTGATATCCATTTGATGCATTGTCTTGCAGTTAACCATCACTTTGTATGTGCTTGAACCTTTCAATCAGCCCAGACCCCCCCCCCCCCCATACACCCCTATGTGAAACCCAGTCATAAAGCATAATGAAAGTCCTAGTCAGTCAAAAGTATACACTATACCCTGTGCCTGAGCAACTCACTGTAAAGGCATGATTGCCCAGGGAAGAACGGTTGGCGGTTCACCAAAACCTAATGTTAAGAGACCCCACATTAATGGGACTGATTAAAGGTCCATGAACCCAAGACAAGGAGAATTGGGGTCGGCTAATCCTAATCCCAGCCTCCCCACCTCAATTGGCTACTCATCACTGGCAGCCTTGTATACCACTTCTAATTATAGAGGTAACATGGATGGCTGGTAGTAGTTATTGCATACAGATCCTTCATTCAAAGGGGCAAAGGAGAAAGTGAATTTAGCTAAGGGTTGACAGCTTATGTGTATGAGGTTAATATAGTTCCCATGTCTGTTAGGATTATGATATGCCCTGGGTTAGAGGCTGGAGTGCCCATGGTTGAGGGAGATTTTACCAGCAGCTAGCAATAGAGTGAGTGAAAGGAGTCCATATTTTTTAGCTTGGGAGGAAGAAGTGGAGATAAAGTTTTGAGGAAGGTTAGAAGTTCATAGGATCTGAGATTAGAGAGGGTGAGATGAAAATGGCTTTTATGAAGTGAGAGGCGACAGTGAGTAAGGGAAACTGGAAAGGAAGCATAATTGAAGTAGTACCTATATTGTAGTAATGTACAACCTTTGTCGATTTTAGGCCTGAATTAGTTGTTCAGAGATAGCTGAGAAGTATAGGTGCTGGTAAATGGAGTAGATGTTCCTAAAATGACACTCTGAGTGTATGGCTACAGGAGTAGGAGAACTACTCTGTGATATGACTGAATTTAATTTACTGTATAAAAGTTAAGTTATATAATTTGAACTATGTTTCAGAGTATGCACACAGAAAATATAAATGTATAGTCTAGAAAGGGTAGGTAACAATTTATTATATTACAGATAAATGTTGCCTAAACAAAAATTGTTCCTTAAACTTATCCCATAATTATCACGTCATACTTATTCATTTGCCAAATCTATGCAGCTATCACCCAATTAATGTCTAACTACAAGGGGTGATTATCACATGTCCTTGCTTGGTCTCATATCTCCTATTGAAATTAATGCTTTACCAATTTTTTTTGATTGTGTATATTTGATTTAGCAACATACATATTAGCAGCCTTATTAAATTGCGATTCGGCCAATTGAATAGGGCTCTATATAAGCACAGAGCATATTTTTTTTACAGAAGTTTTTAGTTAGTGATCTTCTATCCAAAAGCAAGGATGTCACTATCTAAAAACTTCTGTAAAAAAATATGCTCTGTGCTTATATAGAGCCCGATTAAATTGGCCGAATCGCAATTTAATAAGGTTGTAAATGTTTATACATAAGTGAAAAATTATTTTTCCTGAACTTTTCATTTTAAAATATTTGTTATTCTTTAAATGTAGGTGTGCATTTTATGCTGGCAAATGCTGTAATTCCCATCTATTAATGTGGTATTATTACAATGTAATGAAACTTCCTGACCCTACATTTTATGTATAATTTTCCAACAGATTGTCTTCCAGCTTGGACTCACATATCTGTCTGCATAATATGACAACAGGTAACATCTTACAAGCATTTTAATAAAATATTTACAGACTTTATCTTTTTTTCTGAAATTCAATATTATAAAGATTTACATGGTTGTATAAAAGGTGAAGACTGTTCTGATATATTGTGATACCTTCATATTGGCCCAATATTCAATGTATTAATATTTATTTTATTTGTAATGCGCCACCATGTTCCGTATCGCTATACAGGGGTAAGTTCCCGTCAACACAATGTAAAAAAACAAACAAACAATGGAGGGCCTTGTCTTTGAGCTTTAAATCAAATGTACACAGAGCTTTCACTAAATATTGAAAACTCTCAAACTTACAATCTAAGGATGATTTACAGTGAAATGCTCCCAATACTGTATATTTTACAGTCAAGAGCAATATGGAATAGATTTTACAAATTGTAATTTAAAATTTACTAAAGGGGTTAAAAACTTCAGAAAATGTAAGGGAAGAGCAACCAGTGTGCAACAGAAGAGATACACGGTCCAGGTCAGTAGATATGCTTCTGCTACCACCATCAGCAAAAAAAACAGTGAAAGTACAGTTGGCAATATTGACATAGACATTGCAACACAATAGAAGCATGCTCTTATTTACGCAGAAAGCAAATAGGTTACCTTTTCATGTTATAAAATAAAGGAGTTGGGTATATGATTTATCTCTTCACACCACAGGATCAAGCACATGCAAGACTCATAGCCTGAGTCTGTGATAAATTAACAGATACTTGGAAAGGGGCTTTGACCTTATTCAATTTCTTACAGGTCATAATCAAATGAGAGGCCCGGAAACAACAATGGGACACATGGATACACAGAATACATTTCTTGGAGTAATTATTCCTATTAGTATTAAAATGAAAATACTAGCTGGGAACCAGTTATACATCGACTTGTAATGCGGCTTCTTCATAATAAACTTTCAGGTCCATATAAATAATTGAAAAACTAAAAACAGATTCTTGATCTATTTAGTGGTAGATTCCTGGGAAGTGGCTAAAGCTTTTGTGACAGATCTAAAATATACAGAAAGCCTTTGCGAATGAGCTTCCCTTTCTTGATTTCCTGTTTGAACTCTTGTATTCCTATCTACTTTAGCATCTTTTGCTACGTTCGCCTTTTCCTGTCCTATTGTCTTTCCCTTTGTTTCCCAAATATATCTTCTATAAGGGGTCACTGCAGCTCAAGAAAAAAATACACTTGATGTCAAGCTTGTATTAAATTAGCTACAGTGTAAGCCATAAGCAAAACTCATTTTTTTAAGAAAATCTGAATTTGTGAAGACTTTGTTTATAAGTACAAGAATCTATTTTTGTTTGTTACATTACTTCCCCAGAACTGAGCCATGAGAGTGCTTGTTTTGGGCAGTCCCAAGCACGAAAATCGGCACCCTTAACTCGCAATCGCGCAAATCGCAGTCATTTTGCATTTGCGATTAGAAGCCGCACACCTAACAAGCAAAGTTCGCAAATCGGCAATGATTTTTTTTACGGTCGCGAAAATAAGCCGCACCCGTAACTCGCAAGCTCAAAAATCGGAAAAAAGGTGCAGCTTTTATTCGGACCAATACGGTACATGTGCATTTAACATTGTAGCTTCCAGCACGTATACTGTACACTTCTCTCCACAACCTGTTAGGTGCCAAGGGGGTTAAAGAGGATTTGCTCAGACGGCTGTGAGGGAAGGAGATCGAAAAATGGTGTATTTGGATAATGGATTAAGCCTCCCATCAGGACAATCCCCCTGTCCAGATCCTCCCGCACAACCTAAATGTCTGATAAGTAGTGGAGAGAAGCAGATCTATTGAAGTCCAAAACACTGATCTTTACATTTAATTTGTAAAAGGTATATTACATTTTCCCAATTGGATACTGATCCTATTGCTAATCAGTCATTAAATAAATCACCACAATAGTGCTCTTATAACAGGGGGTTTCTTGTTTAACACATTTCCTATTTATATCTCCCTTACGTTATCCGCTTGATATTCTTCCTTTCCTGCCTTAGATTTAACAGTCCATTGTTCCAGCAGTCACAAGATACCAGATCTAATGACACTGCACCTCCCGGCCAACATTTCCAATCACATAGCACACTCTGAGTAACTTGTGTTAGCACGTTTTAATTAACACCAGCTAAACAAGCTAGTTTAATAATACACAGACATATGTTACGGTTGTTCAGGGAAGCGAGCTGGCTGATTACTGTAGGCTAAACTGCAATCCTGTAATATTGTTACATTTCTAACAAATTTAGCATCTTGTCAAACTGGAAAGATCTCCTTTTGGCGAGGGGTGGATAGGAGATAGTTAATTAGATACTCGTGATAATATGGTCTGAGCCTTCTGAGAACAATAGAACACACAGGGCCTCATTCAATTGTGATTTGGCCAATTGAATAGGGCTATATATAAGCACATAGCATATTTTTTTTTACAGAAGTTTTAGTTTGTGAACTTCTATCCAAAAGCAAGGTCTTCACTAACTAAAAAACTTCTGTAAAGAAATATGCTATGTGCTTTATATAGAGCCCTATTCAATTAGCCGAATTGCATTTGAATGAGGCCCCACGGTTAGCTAAATTATTGGATTAAAACCTGGAATCCAAGTTGAAGAATTGTTTGCTGACAATAATATTACATTTGAATGGATAGGCTTTTCTTCACCTTATATGTCTACTGCATCCTATATACAGTTATACATTGATTTTATTTATAATCTAAATCTGTTTGTCCTATGTTTCAGGCCATGCAGAACCCTGCGAGAGTATTCACAGACTTTTCTGTATGAATGGAGGGATTTGCTATCAGATACATTTAAGTTCTACTCCACACTGCAGGTGAGCATCAATACCATCCAAGTCCAGTCGAACAGATGCTGATACAAACGGACCACAAAATGTACAGTAAAACCACTATCATATTATAGTATCACATTAATCAGAGTATGAAACTGTTACCACAACTGAAGAGTGAGACAGTCCTCTATTACACCAGCACATTGGACATTGCAAACTTTATTAGCAGCAATAACATTTAAAAAAATGTCAAAATACAAGTGAAAAAACACATTATGCTTAATATAATGTTGCAAATTGATCACAAACTCTCTGTGTGCTATGACTAGGCTTGTTTTGTTATGGCTTAAATCTTATACATCTTATATATATTATGCATGTAAAAGTTTTGCTCTGCACCCTTATTGTAAATGTAAGAAGTGTGTGTGTGGGGGGGGGGGGGGGGTTTAGTGATGTTCCTCATTATTACTTTTTGTATGATATTGATAAGGATGATATAATCAAATGACATGCCCAACATCCTTCCCAGTAAGTATTTATATGAAAAAGTGTTTAAAAAAAAAAAGTTTGCAAAACTGTCAGTACCACTACCTCACTGTATACTGCAGTCCTTTCCTATTATGGTTACGGCACCAGTCCACCGCTGCAGTGTGGTGACCAACCGCTAGATGGCACTACCAATATTCCAGTGCTATATCATAGAGTCAAGGCTTAGGCAAACTGTTAGGGTTCTGGTGAGTGTTAGAGAAGTTCTAAGCTTAGAATGGTCGCCTAGCCCTAATCCTAACATATCGGCAGCTCTGCCTATCCGTTGCTCGCTGCGGACCTGTGCCGTAACTATAACAGGATAAATCCTATACTGCAACTAAACAGATGTAGTGGCTACATTGTTTTTCATAGAGCCCCATTATTGAGCTGGTCCTAGATAGAAACTACCACTAGGAAGTTTAAAAATGTTGCAAATTCAGTCTGAAAAAAATGTCATTCCTTATCAAAAAATGTTTTTTGTTTTTTTTAAATGCGTACAAATATCGGAGATCTGTACCCCTTTAAGCAAAGCTTCATTCTGATATCATGGAAAGAAAAAGGATTCCCACTTATATTCTAATATCAATGACAAATGTTATGACTTTAAAATATGAAAATAAGCTTCTGGGTAAAAAAAAAAAACAGAATCAGCTGTGTAGTAGCATACAATCTTGCATGTAAGTCTTGGAAAATCATAGGTTATGGTTTCCTTTCAGCATCGGAGAAAGCTTTTGATTCACAAGGAACATGTTTTTCATTAATGTATGTTTTGGCACCGTTATATACTTGATACAAATGATCCGTTTACTTTTTGGTTTCACAGATGTATTGAAAATTACAGAGGTATACGCTGTGAAGAATTAATTCTGTCTAGTGGAGAAAACACAACCCAAAAGTGACTTTTTTTGGTTAATTTTTTAGTTTTGGGCTGTTTTCTTGCTGCTGCTTGTTTTTGGATTGATCTATTTTGTCTGCAGGTAAGGGTGGGCAACATTAAGATATATAATATAGAGTAATAGAATTTGTGTGGGCATAAGTAAAATTATATTTTGTAAGAATAGTACAATTAATTATATATATTCAGTCACTCCCAAAATGAATTGGCACTTTTATTTAAATGAAATAATGCATAAAAATCAGAGTTTTTGTTTTTAAAGTTAGTAATTTTCAGTTTGTTATTCCGATACTTTAGAAGGAAATTGAAAACCCGGAATGATGTGGAACCATAAATAAGACAATGATGGAATCCAGCAGCATGACTAAATAACCTGAGGTAGGAAAGCTCTGGAGCAAAATGTCTTAGAAGGGCTTGCAAAAATGATTTGGATAGTGGAACAATATATTTAAACAGGAATTACATTTAAAAAAAATCCGGCCTTTCAGCAAAAAGGTCTGCTTTTTTTTAATATGATTTCTACAAAATGCTTTGGCAGATGGAGAGCTTACATGGTTACAGTGACAGAAGAATGAAACAAAATGTGAAGGGAGCAAAGGGGTAGGGTGAGGGAATTAACCAAATGGTTAATGTATATGGGCAAAACTGTTGGCTATTTTTAATTATGTGATCTAAAATTAAGATCATTTGTGCAATATTTTAGTGAGTTGAAGTGCATGCTGATGTTAGTCTGGGAGTAAGTGTGGTTGTTTAGACAGTCATGAAAGGGAATGTGAGGAGGGTAGTAGATTACCTGATCGTATCTGGTGTAGCACCTGGAACAATTGCAGAAATCTGCAGTATAAAACAACAATGATAATAGGTGGGCTGGTATGGTATAAACATGGTAGGTGTAAGGTAAGCTGTGGTGCTTGCAGGGTAGTGGAAAATGTCCTGGAAGAGGAAAGTACAGGTGTTGGGCAAAGGAAAATCTGAGACAACTGCGTACTTTGGAAGGTAAGGAGAGGAGCAGTTGAGATTATGGGAGGAGAAGAGGGGGTGGATCTGTGTGAACAGAAATAGAGAAACACACAGAATGTAATGTTCCTAGAAATGCGTAGACAAGATAAACATGAACAATTAAATTAAGCAATGGGAGCAGTGCAGAGCAGGCCTTGGGCTTGGTTGTTCCTGGGAATGGGAAAGGTGGGTTCAGGTCTAAGATCTAAGGTCTGGGTCTTAACTGTGTATAGCAGAAGCGTGGCCATTAGCTTTCCACAGTTGCTGCTGATGTAAAAATTGTCATTGCTAATCTGGTCATGATTTTATTACCCATCATGCTTTTTGATTATTATAGTATACTAGCGACTTGCCCGTCAAAAAAATGATGGCAATAAGATTGTAAGGGCGGTAAATTTTGTTGGTGTTCCAAGATGCTTTCTACGCTCATTGCGAGCCTCGCGCTGAGCGCCATCGGCGCTCATCACGTGGCTCGCAATGAGCGCCGAAGGTTGTTAGTTGTTAGTGTGCTATGAGCATTGTTTTTTTTGTTAATGCTAATGAAATAATGAATAAAATAATACATCAATATACTTTACCCTATTTTGAAGTAATATATGCAGGAAGCATTGTGCAGAAGAGCTGGCAATCTGTTTTCATGTTGCTGCTGTGTAAGTGTCAGTAATGTGTGTAGTGTAAATAGTGTGCGTGCGCAAGCCATATCCGTTAGGGTAGCTGTGTACTTCCGCATTGTATAAGTTAGTGTTGTAAAATGGTGCCTAATGTGTGGTACGCGTCTGTTGCAGGTTTGGAGGTTCAGTAGAATGAAAGTAGAAGTATTTTTGGTTTCCAAAGGTCATCAAGCATTTGTTAGTGTTGGCCTATGGTGAGGTACTCAAACCATGTGTCCCAGAACATATGTAATCCCTTCTCAGTGTGGTGGAAGTCAGTTTCTCTGTAAGTTTTTAAGCCATTGTGCTTTGTGATGGTGTTAATAGAGACTCTAGTTAGATAGCCCCGGACTATCCCAGACCATGTCTGTCTTCCAAGCTATTACATAATTTGGCTTCCCTGTGAGTGGTTTAGGAGTGAGATAAATATAGAGCTTGGGGATGAGAATTTTTTTTCCAAAGGGGTCAGCCATCTTACACCCACATTCATGGTGTGTATGTCACATATAGTGAAACGTGGTGTAGTTGGAGAAATAAAAAGTAATTTGTCTTGAAAATATGTGGTGTGGAATTTATCTAACTCTAGGATGTCTCCCATGAACCTTATTTTGTCTTTCCATCTCCATAGATAATAGGATGAGGCAGAGAACTGAAATGTGTTGGAATAATGGGGATCAATAAATTAGGAGAGATTTAAAGTTAAGCAGGGTGTTGTGCATTTGGTTTCCAGAGCTGAAATGTGAGGTTGATGTTTATTATCTTCAATATTTCATGAGAGAGAAACCACCTAGTGGCCTTTTTCTATTGGGCACCAAGCATTATTGTCTGATGTCCCGGACTGCATCTGGATTCCGGATCTGGTGAGAAGCCTAGGTCCATATAAAACCAATCTGTTGCGGTATAGGTAAGGGGAAGTGTTTGAAAAGAATACAGAAGCTGGCCTAAACCAAGAGAATGCGTAATCCTCCCACTTATTATAGTCTGAGCAAATTTCATCTAATTATTTTGGGAAGTTGGGTTTGTAAAGCGATCAGTACATTTCAATCAGATTAATGCTTTGGTATCTTAGGAGTCTGTTTTCCATCAGAAAGAGAAATTGGTTTGAATTTGGATGATCTGGTGATGTTGAATATTTATGGGAAGGGCTTTAGTTTCAGAGGTTTTGCTATTGAAATTATATACATTGGGTGAAATAGGACAGCATTGACATAAGAGTGGGAAGTGATCCCTTTGAACATGAAGAGTTTGTGCAACTCCTTCCCAACAGTCAATCAGAGGGTAGCAGGCAACATTGATTTTTGAACTGCCTTCCCTAGAATGTGGGTCTAAGAGGGGGTAGCCTACATTGACCTTTCTACAGTTAGACTTGCTGGTGTCCCACTGTGAAGAAACACACAATAGCAGTGTAACCCAAGATGGTCTACCTACATAATATAGTAACAGTGATATGCACAAAAATCATTATTTAACATTGCAGTCATAATAAAATATTGTTGGGACATATTCTATGTATATTAACATTAGTGGGATATAAATATAAGTAATGTAGTCAGAGCACTAAAGAACCTAGGGGGGGTCCAATTATAGCCTTTTAATAGATTCATTAAAAAGGGCTCCTACAGGGACTGGTAGTTTGCTTCAGGGCTGGGGCTTCTCCCAGACCGGTCCTCTTCCAGGCCTGCTGGGACTTCTCTCCTGCTGAGGAAGGCTTGATCCACATGTCCCTTGTGGGGCTTCTAGGTAGTGCCCTGTTTTTTTCGATCCAGGCTGGCGCCGGAAGCCTGTGCTGCTGTAGCCACCCTTTTCCAGTTCAAATTCCCCCTGGAATTTCCTAGATCAGTCAAATGGCAGCTTTATGATTGGTCGTTGTCCAGATGGCCTTACTGCCTACATGCATTATGAATGGGTCAATCACCAGAGGGCCTACCTTCTATGTAGAAAAACATGGGCAAGTTTTCCTGGTAGTATCGTAGCTTTAGAGCCCCTATCTAGATTTGATGTTTGCCCCCAGTGATTAGCTCTCATTAAGATGTGGTTAGGGCCCTGAAGGGCTATTGGGTGGCGATCTTGACAATCGGTCCCATTGAATCCAAACCTACAGAGCATTGTAACATAAAGCCCCAGTGTACTCAATCAAATACATGATCATGAGACTGAAGCTCAGATATTTTACCCATATCATGAGAAGACAGGATTTCCTAGAGAAGACTCTGATGCTGGGAAATATTTAAGACACATGAAGAAGGGGATGACAGGTGGAGATGGATAGATGAGGTCATTGAAGCAATGAACATGGACTTGGGAGTTCAGCAGGCACTTACTAATAGATGTATCTTACATGCTGCGGTCCATAGGGTCCCAGAGTGAGTCAGACACGACTGAACGACTAAACAATGAATGCGGTTGGTCAGTAGCTCCCACATTGAAGGGGGCTTTTGTACCCTTTTGGATTAAATGTGAGCATGAATGACCATATAGTGGGAGGGAAGGAGTTTTGTGTTACAGACTCTAGTAATTTGGGTTTCAGGATCAGTTAAAAAGGTTTTGTTTTATTATTATTATTATTATACACTTAAAAAATATATTCACAAAAACAATTATATCAGCAAGCAATGACAGAACAGACTCTTATGTGTTTTGTCCAGACAGGACTTCTTCAGGGATACTGAAGATCATAAGTGATTCATGATTCCATTGTTTTTGTGAGTATATTTTTCAGTGTATAATAAATAATGTTTTCATGCTACATTAGTTGATCCTTTTTGTCCTCCTTCCTCTCACTTCTATAGTTTAAAATAAATAAGCACAGCCTTTATTTTTTTAAACTATGTAAACACATTTGGTTCATTATCAAGTCAAGTTCTTCAAGAGGACAAACTTTAAATAGTCCTCTTGAAGAATAGTGGTCTATTAATTTAGCAGCCAGTAGACTATGGGCCTTGTTTTCTCTGTCATAACATAGTTGTGTAGACCAAAGTAGAGGACTTTTGTGTATTTGTAGCTCTTGAAGTTCTCGTTTGATCTGATTTGTCTGTTTTAGGTCTGTCAAGGTTTTTTAAGTACCTAAGTTCGCTTTTGAGGGTTGTTGATGCTTTTGACATGGAGTGATAGAACTTTCATGTTCAAAGAAGATAGTGGTCCTAGTGCAGAGAGAATAGTTCAGGTAGCATGTCTGGAAGGACATGTAGATAATAAGAATTTGGGGGATAATAGAGAAGAAAAAAAATGGGGGATTAGTCAGTTACAAAACATGGCAGGGAGATGTTTCGGAACTTTATAGGTCTAATCCTGGGAATGCCAACATTTAGGGTGTTTAACAGAGCAGAAGGAACCAGCCCACTGTAGCTGGAGTTGGAAGAGAGAAGGAGATGATCTTATGGCATGTTTAAAACTATTGCAGTCTTTCATGGGTTCTTTTCATGGGTCTGTCAGAGAACAGCAGTTTGAATGGGAAAAGGGATAAAAGGGAAAAATGAACAATTATTTTTTTCAATATTTTAACATTAATTTAACAACTAGAAAAACTCAGAGGGTTAAGTCTGTGTTAGGTTAATTACATAAACTGTTGAATGAAACTGGATAAGTGTCAGCTGTTACATCTGAGAGGGGCATCCTACTGCAGGGTTATTAAGTTGTGGGAGTTGGATTTACATAGCATACTCTACTGAAGATTCATCCATCAAAGTTGGTAGAGGAGGTCCCGACAATACTGTTGACTGGGGAGGGTGGTTCAGGCAGGGGCCATATTCAGATATTGATAGATTCTGATGAAGCAAACTCTTCCTACCTAGCCAGGTATGTCATAGAGATAGTTCTTCCAGTTTTAACGTTAGAGATCCCCCTGTATCTATTATAAGGCCACCTACTGGCATTGTCTGAGTTGGTCTTGTGATCCTCCTTTACCTTCTACAATGGTTCTTTGAAGATTGTGAGTCTGTTGTTCCAATTTGGAAGTGTGCAAGTCTAACATTTTAATGTTTTTTTCATTTTGCCACTTTTGTTTAAAATTAGCTTTTAATATTGGTGGCCATTTTCCAATTCTCTGCTAAGAGATTCTTTACACGATTTGACCAATTTGGTTGCTTTCAGTGATTCTTGTGGACCTAGTAGAAGTAGGTGTACCGGTCATGTCTAGGTCTGGAGATTATAAATGGAATGTTTAAAGTAGTTAGACAAGTGTTTTTGATTAGAGCGATCAGTTTGGACTGGCATATTCTGGCTCATCTCTCATGACTTTTAGAGAAGGATTGATAGTGGAATATGGTTGGATTGAGGTAGGCAGGCTGCTGGATATGGGTGTAGGAGAAGAGGGTGTGGTGGGTTAGGCAGCTGGTCACTGTCTGAAATCAAACCCTCCTGGCTGCAAATATATATTGCACAGAATAGATGCATTGTCAAAGGTTTCCAACACTACACTAGGAAAAAGATAAATGTGGTGCACTTGAGACAGCGGCAGCAGTGGAAGATGATAGGCAAAGTCACCTATGCTTAGGTGTTTAGTATATGAGTGTAGAAGTTCAAGGATGATATCAGGAAGTTTCCACTATTCTTTTGTGGGTAGGAGAGAGATTGGATGTTAATGTTTCTGAACAGGGTGGGGTGGTTGGAATGTCTCCGAGGTCTTTCAGAAGGGAGTTGGGTAATGTTTCATGCTCAAATTAACATGGTTTTGTCCTGGCAAGAACTATTATTTAAGCTGGCTATTTGGAGAAGAGCGAGTTGTGTTGATTATGGTGAAGATCCCCTAAGGGTAGCCTTCAATATAGTAGAAGGAACTTGTGTTTTGAGAGCTGTTGATTGGCAGTTGTGCAACAAAGGTTATGCTGAAGCTAAGTTTTGGGTATGCAACTCAAACAGCTCTATTAAATATATATATATATATCTACGCTGTGTTATACATTATAAAAAACATATCAGTCTGAAAATATTCTATTTAAATAACTGTTTGCATCTTTCCAGGTGACTGAAGATTACTGCATGCTTTACTGGACTTTTGGACCTTTCAACTGAGCAAGCCTTTAGAACAAATAGACAACACCAGATGTCCCACATCATGGCAAATTTTGATATTTCATCTATAGATTTAGGATTATCTCTCCCTTTTTATCATTGGTTTAACACTCCTTGGGAAGCCAGTCTGAGAAATTTGCTAAATAATCTCCAACTGATTACATGAAATTTAGTCTAGGTAATGATCAGATGTGAAATCTCAATAGAAAGAAATGCACAAATCTGAGTCACATTTTGGGGTGGACTGGTGGAAAGATAATGACTCTGCCATGTCTATCTAGTGTTTCCGAGAATAAGTACAAAGCAGGACTGGAAACATAATGTATCTGCCAGTGAAGTGAATGACAATCATAACAGCTAAATCAATCCAGTAGCAGCAGCCTCACCTTAAGTTGGTTTTATATTTTCAACAAATGTATTTTAGAAATCACTTATTAGCACCTCTATGATAAATTAATGAGGGTATCAATTTATATAACAATATTGTAGTGTAGTGAAATACATTAACACATTGTTTGTTTTTATCTTACTTTTTTAATAATAAAAAAGAAACCTCTTTACTAACTCATAAATGGAGTGTCATTTTTGTTAAAGAAACCCTGTGCATTTTTGAAGCTCAAAACTTCATATGCGTGTTACGGTTCATTTCATCTGTTTGGCTTTAGAGGAATGACTTGAAGTAGTGATGCATAACTATATTCTGATCTACTTCAGAAAGAAGCAGTTAAGGCCCCACTTAAGTAATGGAAAATTAAAAAGGGCATGTTTAAACATTGTAAAAATGTACTTTTATTCTAAAAAATGCAGCTTTTCAAAAATACAACTGTATAAAGTGGCCAGTGCAGTCAATCACAGGCTGAGTAGCTGAGAGAGAGAGAGAGAGAGGAGAGATGAGAGAGAGAGAGAGAGAGAGAGAGAGAGAGAGAGAGAGAGAGAGAGAGAGAGAGAGAGAGAGAGAGAGAGAGAGAGAGAGAGAGAGAGAGAGAGAGAGAGAGACTAACAAATCTGCTCCTCCTCTGATAGATAAAATAAACAAACCTCGTGCACCAGCTCTCAGGAAGTGAGGACACAAAGATACATTGGATTCCTGTATGCTTAAACAGAGTATTCACATGTATATGGGACAAAACTTTTCCCATGCCACAAACTCTGTGCAATCATGTTATTGGATTGTTAAAAAAGGTAGTACCTAAGATTTTCAATTGCTGCCTTTGGTTGGTGATCAAAAAGGAGTTTTAAAGATTTCAGATTACTCCTTTTATGAGCAGCCCTCAAAAAAGAAATTGGATTATTGAATGCATAGTAAAATAAAATTGAGATGTGTCTTCTTAAAAGTGAAAAATGTCTATTTCTTGGCTTTTGGACCTCTCTCAATATATTTGTGATAAGCAGTGGGTATCAGAGTGACCTTTTCACATTCAGTTCCCTGGTAATATGATAACCGAGCTATTATTCTACGTATTTTCCCAAGGATATTGAAACTGCTTTATCTATCACCACATTATCATGCCAGCATATGAAATGATAAATGAAACAAGTGGTAACAGGATTTTGAATTTCTTATCATGGAGACTCTTTGGACTACACGGAAGACACTCCAACTTTTATAAAAATGCTTCTACTGAAGTCAACGGCCATTGAATATGTGTGGCACCAATGTAAAAACTCCTAATAGTTGAGGACCAAATAAGAAAGAGGTGTCAGTGCATCTAAGGCACTAAATGATTACAAATAAAAGTATATAAGACTCAGCAGAACATGTAGCTCCAAGTAAAAGGCTGACACTTTATAAATAAGGTGTAATTATAATACATACAATTCTTTTCACTTTTTCAGTGAACTGTTGTGGTTTAAACAGCCTGAGCAGGCTCATTGGATATTTTACTTTTGACTGTAGGATTCTAGCAGGGATCAGATTTAGCAATGTGTATCTTTAAGGACCACTGTGGGAATTTCATTGTATATTGTCTTTTATATGACAATACTTAATATTGGGTACAACATTTTAGAAAGCAAATAAATAAAAAAAATACATTAGCTTTTATATGCATTTTCTCTTTGGTGTTGATTAAGCACACTACTTTCTCAGGGGCTGTCTCCTTGTTAACTAATCAGCTTTGCTAAAGCCCTGCTGAAAGCAGGGGGAGTTCTAGTTACCACATTCCCATTATGCTGGAATTTACTCCCATCTCAGGAAGGTGATCAACAGAAAACAAAATGATAGATTACACAGCGGCATAATTGTATTTCAAATGCAATAAAATTACAGGCAGTATTTTTTTTACATTCTAAAAACATTTTGCCTGTTTTCAAGAGCAGTTCTCAAAAGAGGAGATTTTAAATATATGACTACATCCATAAACAGGTTGGAACATGGCTACTGACAGTAAAGAACAAAGGCCATGAAACATATACTGCAAAAGCACAGATTCAGCGTGGTCCTCCAATCATCAATGAATACATCTAGACTAGTTCCTTCAGGTGGATCTACTTTTGGTAGCGTTTAGTGTCATATAATATGCCAGCAAGCATAGAGGAAGGTACACAATTAATTTATGACACGGGGGGAGGTCATTTCTGGCCACTAGCTAAACAATTGTACCACAAATCTGCATAAGAAGCCACACAAAGGAAAGTTGATCTATTTCACAAATAACTTGGAAACAATGGCTAGTACAATGTATCTAATTACACAAGACCCAGAATATTTAGTACAGCCATGACAAACAACCAACAGGTACAGAGATCAAACATCCTTATAAAGCACAACAATATCTACATTAAATAAATACACATACTACAAATCAGAATGAAGCTTTAATGCAATTGAAGTGATGATTACATTTAGATAAAGTATTTAAGTCACAAATAAAAAAGATTTCTGCCAGTGTTACCTGCCATTATCATCATAAACAGTTTCAATTATATTTTCGTACACAGTGTTATTGTTCATTCTCAATCAAATAAATGATAACATGTGAATCTAGATTCATTTCATAAGTGCAAATATTGGCTTTTACCTGCTTTCTTAAATCAGACTGTGACATTGAACCTACATGGTTTGTTTCTCCCCTTGCTATAGTCTGTAATATAATACAGAGTTGGAGAAAAACCTTGGGCATTGATGTACATTCATAACACTCTAAATAGCTGAATGGGCTCTGTCTCCCCAAAATTGTATGCAAAGGCTGCTAATGTTGCCATTCAGTTAGATCCCATTCCCCACCCTTATCAAGTACTCAGAGGACAGAGAGAGGCACATCAGCAATACAAACAATGATGTATAACTGCAATGGTTCACTTGTGGGAAAAATGCTGATACAATGAACAGCCAGTTTGTTATGCTCTTTTACATTTAATCAACTTCCTCTTAGGGTGACGATGTCCATTTAAGAACAATCTGAATGCACTTCTGGCTAAGCAAACACAGCTCATTACTGTAATGAAAGGATAAGCAACATCACTGTTTTAGGGTTACATTTCAAGAGCAAATCAATCATTTTCCTGCTTCCTTTGTAATGTTTAGTACATTTTAAATAGTTATTAACCTTCTTGACCAACTTTTAGAGTATTCCAATTTTAGCACAGTGCTAAATATAGACATGTTTGTCATTAAACATCGTAATCATTAAGAGACATTTTATTTAAAAACAAAACCATAGAAATTAAAATTGTAAATAAATGTTTATGCCACCGACACAATTTAAATGTATGTAGGTACAGTAATGTGTAAGATACTCTGTTTTTAACAAGATAGCGTTACCAAAACATATGCAAAAATAGTGAGTTGTGTCATTTTCTTATCACTATATGGTATAATCTACATATGGATTATCTATAGCATAGACAGGCAATGTTTGACCCAGAGGCCTCGTTGCTACCTACAGTAAAACCCAGATGAACGCTTTAATATTTAAGACCTTTTACCAAGAGTCGTGGATTCCCTTATATTATTAGCATCATCACTGCTGGGACAAAATTCCATAGTTCTAGGTTTCTGTAAATTAGTTCTGTCTCACATAGCCCCTAGTCCTCCACTTTCCAGCTCCAGACCATGACCACTTATCTCTTCTATGCTATACATATATCCTTGATATAAACCGAAAAGGTATGTTAAACCCAAAACACATAGCAGGGACACGTTAAAAAGGGTTAAACCTGGGTCACAGATTTCAATAGCTGGAAATGTTCACTAGGGATCATTTATTCTATTTTTAATATGTATCATTTTCAGATAAAATGAATTCCGATAATACAATTGTATAGTATTACAATGATAATGTACCATTCTTAGTATGGTAAGTTGTAGGACCACAAGATCTATTCCAATGCAATTCTAAAGTGGTCACTGGTTTACAGAAAAATTAAGTTATGTACATTATTTAACCTGGAAAGCTGTATGCAGATATACAAACACAGGAAGCAGACCAGTTATCGTATAGGTTGCAAATGCCTGAGATGGGTCCAATCACTGCAACATTGAGTGTTTCTCTGACATGTAGACAACTTTACTGATGATACCAAGTTATACTGAGACAATATATAAACCTAACTCCTCTGCATATGTATTCCTTACATCCACCATTCAGTAGGGGCTTAATGCAACATTTACCCAAAAAACATTTTGTCAGTTGTTCTGATAGCAGCAGAGATACATCTGCATCAGATCAATTTACCAACAACTGCTTTACCTGTAACCCCCCTCTCCCACAGAACTTTAATTAAATGTCACTAGAGGCTGATAGAGAATGGAAGTTATTTGGGTTGGATTATGGTTATGGCATTAGACTTGCCACAACTGCATGTTGCTTATATAAATACATTGCTAACGTGCCTATTTAGAACTGCACTTTACAGTATTAGTTTCCCTTTGAAGGAAGAATAGATCATAAAATGCAGTCATATCATCCCTCTAGAGCAGGGGTGGGAGAGTTCAGTCCTGGAGGGCCACACACACTTCTTCAGTCATCCTGATTGATTCACCTGTGCGCAGAAAGGATATCTTCAATCCAAGCATGTGTGTGGCCCTCCAGGACTGAACTTGCTTACCCTTGCTCTAGAGTTACATCATGACAAAGTCTGAACCCGAACATCCACATAACTGTTTGGCTCAAAATGTATACCAACTTGATTAGCTAATGACGGCAGCATAATTAGATTAACAGTATAAAGGAAATATTTATTCAACAAAGCCAAAGAAAACAGAAATGTAGCAATTTTTACACAGGTAGTAAATAAGTGAGCCTTTAACCTTGAGGCAGCTGATTCTGTGCCAACCCTGAGCCTTTAAGTAATGTTTTATTTAATACGCAGGTCAGGACATGAGTTGGAATTATACCGTAGGGTCATAGCTCACATCCTCTAATTGCTCAGCATAAGGTTAAAGCAATGATTTTTTTTTTTTACTTGGTTGATCCAAAATGAATTAAAGTCATTACTGTGGTATATCCATGCAGAAGATCATCCTTCACATCATTACATTCACGGAGAGTAAAATTACCACTCACTACCCGGTCACAGCCAATCTCTCCATTCCCAAAGAACCCAAGCAAGGGCACATTGGGGAAGTGTTTACGGAATGAATCTGCCTCTACATTACTCTTCTTATAATGTTGTTCCCCTCGGCCAATGCATGAGAACATGAGCCCTATGCTGTTATGCTCTGGGATATTGGCTGCTTTCAAACGCTGCATAACTGAGTCCACTGTCTTCTCGTCATACACATCTTGTTCTAGAAGTACCGTGGCCCCTTGGATCTGTGACCCACTGAGAGCCAGTCCTACCACACCAATATAGTCTGCTCCATGTGCTTTGCTAGAAGAGAAAAATACAAGCAAACTATATATTAGAAAAAAACAAATAAGGAATAATGTATTTTACATGAGATAGAAGACATTTAGTTATTGAGGCATAGATGTTATGTTATAGAGTCAGATATTTCATGCCAATTTGATTTATTTAACATACTACACTTTATGGTTTGTGCTCCAAGCAAATTTAAAATTAAGGTGTTATGTTATGATTTAATTTGTAAACAATTAATACAAGCAATGAACGCTATTAAAGCAAGTACTGTAAAACATATGTGTTGCATTAGACAGAGGGCATTTTTGATATGTGTCACAGTGTGTATTATTTTTTTCAAATAAAGGTCTCATAGTACAAATACAAATTCAGAAGTTTAACTGCTCCTGGGGGCTTGATCTCTACAAGCCAATGAGATCTACATACTAAAGTATGCTCTCAGCTTTTCTTGTTGGTTTCAATGACATTTAAACAGGTTTTACTTCATGTTTTTCATGCAAGGGAGGGGAAGAGGGAGAGGAGGGGAGGGGAAGAGGGAGAGGAGGGGAGGGGAAGAGGGAGAGGAGGGGAAGAGGGAGAGGAGGGGAAGAGGGAGAGGAGGGGAGGGGAAGAGGGAGAGGAGGGGAGGGGAAGAGGGAGAGGAGGGGAGGGGAAGAGGGAGAGGAGGGGAGGGGAAGAGGGAGAGGAGGGGAAGAGGGAGAGGAGGGGAAGAGGGAGAGGAGGGGAAGAGGGAGGGGAGGGGACGAGGGAGAGGAGGGGAAGAGGGAGAGGAGGGGAAGGAGGGAGAGGAGGGGAAGGAGGGAGAGGAGGGGAAGGAGGGAGAGGAGGGGAAGGAGGGAGAGGAGGGGAAGGAGGGAGAGGAGGGGAAGGAGGGAGAGGAGGGAGAGGAGGGGGAGGAGGGGGAGGAGGGGAAGGAGGGGAAGGAGGGGAAGGAGGGGGAGGAGGAGGGGTAAAAACACAGGTGGGGAGATGGAGTAAAAACACAGGGGGTGAAGACAAAGGAGGGAGAGGAGAAATGAGACACAAGGGAGGAAGTAGACGGGCCTCGCGATGAGCGCCAAAGGTGCTCACATTGGGTGGCAAACAGCATTGCCAGGCTTAAAATGTTATTCCCGTCATTTTTGACAGGCAAGTAGCTAGTGTACTATATAGTTATCAGCAATACATTTTACACAAGGCTCAACTCCACAATACTAACTGTATTTGATGGTAACTTACTGGTTTGAAATATAATTACTAATAATACAGTCACCTTTAACCCAAAATCTGTGATCAAACCACTCCCTCGCCATGTCTAAAATATGTGGGTGGGGAGTATAGTAATATCTTTTGTCCTGTATAGCCTGGCAGCTGGTATTGTTATACAGGTTCAAGAATCATAATATCCTTTGCTGCTTTACAACGTGCCAGTAAACCAAATGCACAATAATTTGGACCAAGCTCTGAATTTTACAGGGTGTCACATCTTGTGACCACAGAAGGTGTACTATAGTCCATCAATTCTCTAAGGCTACTCATCACCATTCTCAGAGGGATGTTGGGAATACCTCCTAACAGCTGAGGAAGGTATTGCACACTTTCCTCCTCTACAGACTGGATTGTCTGGTCATAAATTCAGCTGTATTCTATATATATTTGAGTTTTTGTGGCTTTGCATAACCCAGTAGTTTGTTGGCCCATCAGGTATAATCATATTGTAATATATTTAGTAACATCAATAGTAGATCTCTAGGCATAAACTGAAGAAGTGTGGAATATAAGGACACAAATAACTATTCATCTCATTATATGGGGGCAGGTGTGATACGACAGAAACCTTCAAATATATTAAAGGAATTAAGTAAAGTTCAAGGAGAAGCCTTTAGCAAATAAGGAGAAATACAAATAAGGAAAGACAGGGCAACTCTTCATCTAAAACTCTACCTTGTATTGCTCATATGGAGCATTGCTCAATCTTTTACATAATGTGGGAAAAAACATTCCAGAAAAAAAAATGAATTAATAAAAACAAAAACTTTATTAAATCAATTAATAAAATATATATTCTTACAGCAATGCACACTACTATTTTTATGAAGAGAAGAACCTTCTAAAATGTAAAGTGCCTTGTTGGAGAGCTTCTGGGGTTACACTAGCAATAAATAAAAATTACAATATATAAGTGAATTATTGATTAATTAAAAAATATTAATAGCTTTTCCACCATCTAATGGTGCATAGCACATATGGGACTTTAGTGTTCCTTATTAAATGCTGAATTGGAGACGCACATAAGAAAAAATGTTGCATTGCATAATACAGAGAATATTAAACAGACATACTTTTGTGGCGAGTATGATGCCAGGCCCTCCACTTGTCCCCCTGCAATGATAATACTTTTCTCATTCAGAGGGTTTAACACTTGGTGTAGAAAACGGTTGGCTCCAGGTTTCCACGTATTGTATCCAAAGATTAGAACAACCCGCAAGTCAGGGTTATTTTTAAGGCCTGTAAAACAAATATGCTATCATTCACAGTAGATCAGTAACCAGGCGTTTCAATATAATCTTCTCTGTCTGTACGAACTGATATAAACCCCTTTACTATAATTAACTCTCCCTATACAAATTAATGTAACTTTCCTAAACCCCTCCTCACATATATCTTTATAATCCTTCCCTGTAACACTTTCATATAATTATTCTATAGAGTTTCTCATATTAATCCATGTGGTCTCTCATCTTACAAACTAATTAATATAACCATACAAACCTTCCTGTAACCTTTACTATTGCTTCAGCTAACTCAGATGTGTCCAAATCCAGTTCTTGAGGGCCAATGCCACACCATATTTTCAGGATATTCCTGTATCAGTACAGTTAAGTACATAAAAGTAGCTAGTCACATTCAAATAAGATATCCTGAAAACCTTTCATAATTCTAACCAATAAACCATGGAAATGGACAGGTCTGATATAACCTATATCTATAAATCCTTACAACACATTAGTGGAACTCTAATTTACCTGTATAATCTTTCCAGACTTTCCTCACTATGCTGCACATATTTCCCTTTGTACTACTCATACTATGTAAAACCTGTATATGTGCATAGTTTATACTTACCTGCCTCTTCAAGTTTATTTTCATCAAACACTTTATCTTTGGGATCCTTATATAAATGGAATTTTTGGATTTTTACTCCACTGATTTTGGGTAGTAAAAGTGCAAAGCCAGACTCCCCTTCCTCCAACTCCAGGGGGCGGTTACTTGATGATCCCATGGGAGTAACTACACAGAGATGAAAACCACATGGACTCATTTCAATAACATAGCTACTGTCCTTTTAGGCGGAGTAAAATATATACTTAACAGGGGAAAGAGGCACACATGCTTACTCTGAATACATTTAGCAATTACTTTCAAAATAGTTATTTGCTTATTCTTTTTTGCCATCCCCACTTTACATCTCCAACTCAGTTCCTTGAGAATCCCTAATCCCCCCCGCACACCCCTAGTCCCACTAACTACCCACTTCCAAATCCCTCATTTACCCACCCACACCTGTCAGATGTTTGCTCCACATGCCATTCACTGAAACAAATCATATATACTAGAATACACAGACTGTGCAGTCTATTGGGACCCTCCACATTCAGGGCCTACTACAGCCTTAAAGTTACCCAGTTTAAAGACACACACATACAATCTATCAGTATCCTCAGAGCTTGGGTCAGATTTACATTTGAGGTGCCCTCTAACACCTATTGCTATAGTCAACCTCTCATCCTGCCATGAAATGTGCATGATGGAGAAAGATGATGCATTTGCCTTTATTTAACAACACTATTATTTAAACAAGACAATAACTCCCACTTTGTTATGTACTGAAGAGAGAAAGTGCCCTCATCAGTGAAGACCTTTGCTACTCCAAGGTAAATCAGCAATTTCTGGATGATACACGGTTTAAAAGACCACTGTAGTTTGATTAAATCTTCACGTGCTTGTAAAGTATTTGAAGAGGATATTTTTGTTAACATAAGTCAATAGAGATCCATTGTTCTCCCCAGAAATTCCCACCACGAAGGAGTAGCCTGGCTGAGCATACCCCTAAACCACGCTGGGGAAAACACTGCAGATCTTATCTGCATCCACCGATTCTTACATGTCCACTGTACAATTACAAACAAAGACAAAACGTCTGTCATCATTAAAGCAAAACTTAATATAGTAGTTAAAAATGAAAAGCTCTAATTATTTATTTTAAAAAAGGTGTAAACACATTTTGCACATTATAAATATGACACTTCAGTGACTTCATTGGTTCTTTAATGTTTCAGTGCTGGCACAGGAAGCCCACTATAGGCATATGCTCCATGTCTGCTGCCTGCTCTACTTATTAGAAAATCTGTAAATGTAACGAACACAAATGCACCTTGACATCCATTAGTTTACACTGTTCAATGTTATATTGCGGTGTGTGCTGTAATTTGTTGTTGCTCTGAATCCCACGGCTATGGAAGGGTCATGCAATCTACTTAGTAATGCACTGGGTACGTTACCTACAATTCCTGGGGTGGTCAAGCCCAATATCTGGCACTCTTTTGGTAGTAGCTTCTGTAGTGCAGTTGCAGTTTCTGATTCATGTCGCTTTTTAGCTGCAAAATACAATTCAGCTCCCATTAGCATTTTCAGTAACACAGAGTAAAATTCAAAGTCACCTACAAGCAAGTCAATTTCTCTGAGAAGAGTGGATAAACAGCAGTAACACTTAGCAGCAGACAATTAATAATAATGTTAATCTAACACACACATATTGCTGTAAACTGCAAATATAAAATTTGTATTCATATAATATACATGCACACATACATACATACATACATACATACATACATACATACAGTGTTATACACATGAATACATGCAAGGTTGCTTACCAATATGCAGACTAAGGTTTTGATCATAATTTACGGTAACTGCTGTCAGAAATACTGCATGTTTAAACAAGTTTTCATACTTTGTTGGAAGTATCAGGCAGTTCAAAGAATTCTTGATCTCTTAAGTGTGAGTATAAAACTGAACTGTGCACATCATATTAACATTACTATAACATTTTCAAGGATGCAAGCCAGTGGTAGATGCAGAAAAGAAGATGTAGAAGTGGATGCATACAGCCTTATTAAGTTGCAATTCGGCAAATTCTAAAGGGCTCTATATAAGCACAGAGCATATTTTTATTACAGAAGTTTTTAGTCTGTGAACTTCTATCCAAAAGCAAGGTCTTCACGAACTAAAAACTTCTGTAATAAAAATATGCTCTGTGATTATATAGAGCCCTTTAGAATTTGCTGAATTGCAATTTATAAGGCTGATAATCTTTAAAGGCATATCTGAGTGAGCTGCATTAATACATTTCTGCACTCAACGGGCAAAAAGCAGCTTATGTTTATGTAGCACATCTCATAAAACATTTTATTTTGTATTAATATCTACAAATTCCTCTAATGATTATGTTGACACCGTCAGGGTTGTGTCTACACAGTCATCTGATTCCCCCAATCAACATACAGCAACAGGGGAGCAATATAACCCACTATTTAACTGTGGTTGCTCAGCAAATCCCCTTGCAGCTTCCTGCCTGTCAGTAGCAATGTATAGCACATATCAGGGATACACAACACATCCCAGGCAGCTTTTCTACATAACCCATGCTGCTTTACAGCACAGATACCCAGAGTGTTAACCCTGTTTTGCAACTGTCAGAAATTACAAGAGATTTTGCGGACTTCAATATAAGTGTTTAAATGTTTATTTTGGGATTTTTTAATTACATTTTTTGCACACACTACTAATTCTACTCAGATGCATTCATAATCCAGCTCACATAGATAGGCCTTTAAATGAGTTGCATAAAAACCTTTAGATATATTGACTTAACCTTATGGTACAGAGTATTACCATATTACTATCTAGCTTGTTGGATATGCCTATTGGTTCTCACTTCACCTAGGGCCTCATTCAAATGCAATTTGGCCAATTAAATAGGCTCTATATAAGCACATAGCATATTTTTTACAGAAGTTTTTAGTTGGTGAACTTCTATCCAAAAGCAAGGTCTTCACTAACTAAAAACTTCTGTAAAAAATATGCTCTGTGCTTATATAGAGCCCTATTCAATTGGCTAAATCGCATTTGACTGAGGCTCCTAGTTTTCTTTGTGATATCCCTGATTTAGCTTTGAAATTCATGTGACACCCACAATGCTAATACCCAATTTCTCAACTAATTTAGTCAATTAAATAAATAAAACTTACAGAACTTATAATTATTACGAGTCCCACTTAACTCCAGGCCACTGCGGTAGCAAAGGCCCCCTTTCTCTGTTGTGGGCACAGTCACTGACTTTAAGGAAAAGAAAATCAAGACACAAACTTTAGTATTTCTGGGTCTAATGGTGCCTCTCTCTACCCCTATAATGTGTCCATGGGTCGGCAGCAGATCTGCTCAGGTGAGTGTCCTAAAATTTGTACCAATCTATGTTTGCCTGCAGTGGACATTGTAAGGAAAGAAACAGAATGAGCCTCCTCTCCTAAAATCTACCAACCCCCTCAACATCTAAATAGGGGGTGTTGAAGTCTGAAATATTAAACGTCAAATAAGCATTTCAAGCTACAGTTTTTACTATAAATTCTTGACTGCTAATTAAGTATTTAGAAAACAAATAGATGCTGCAGTTCTGTCTGGCTCCTTATGTTTATGTATTTCATGTGGCAAGACAAACCATGGAGCATAAAGGTCCAGCACTATAAAACAGAGGGTCCAGAATCCAGAAGGTACATTTTGAGATGGTGTGAAAACAGGATTCTCATCACAGGTGGTGATTACTAACTACAACAGACATGGAACAATTGTATGAACGGAACACGCACTGCAACAGTGAAATGAAATGTTTTTAAACATACCCTTTTTGGGCCCAGAGTATTCTTCACGTGCACTAAAGGTGACAGAGTTGGTAAAATACACAAACACCTCAGGGAGTATGTACACCTTCTGCAAAATAAATAAATAAATGACTAAGTAACTTTCCAGCGAAAACAATTAATTCAGTTGTATAGAACTAGTGAAGATTTGCATTGTATATAACATGACCCATGTGTCCAGCACTTGAAATTCCAAAATAAGTGTAAATAATGTCCTTATGCTGTTGTCGCCAAGGCATGGTTGTCCTAGGTAGACAGATATCAGAGAGATGCTAAACACTGAAGTTTACAGTACATAGAAGATAAGAGTGTGTATACAGTCTCTATAAATGTTGCTGATTCTGTGCATAGGTAATCCTGACTTTCCATAATAGTAAGTATTTACAAACCTCAAGTTCACTTCTGACAACTTGAACCAGTGAGTGATCAGTTTGCCCATCACAGAGATCGTGTCCAGAAGATGCCATCCAGGCCAGCCTCTGCCTAGTTTTCATCTTCCGTCTGGCACAATCCCTCCATAATCTACAAACACTGATATAGACAAGAAAGATAGGCAGATGAGAAGGGCAGGACAAAACAAAGCTCCAAATGCTGGGCATGTACTGAAATACACAATTAACTTACAGTATATGTGGCATTAAAATCCTAATCCTGCACCAAATTTCAGTGACTGCACTTTGAAGTGGAGCAATCACATTTGATATACTCTACTCTGTATATACTCTAGCACAAAATGTTTTTCGCAGATATTAAAATTAGATATCCTATTTATTTGTAAGTTATCAAAATGCTAGTGTGCTGTAGTGGGAACTGCAATTAAAGAGCTTATATTATTTTACAAGAAGGATGGGACCATGGATATCAATTTTGCTTCTACCAACTAATGTCCCACACCCCCTCTTGTTAAAACACTAGATTGGCAGATCACACTACAGTATAATCCCATAGTTAGTAAATTAAAGCCTGTAATTATATTTTACTGAATAAAAATGCAAAGCCACCTACTGGCAGGAAAATCTGTCTGAGAAGGGTGGATAAACAGCAGTAACACTTAGTGACAGAGACACAAATCATGCAATAGTAAATAGAATAACAAGCTTTTAATGTTAAAATATGTAATAATGATGTTAATCTAATGCCTATTAGCAAGCCTAGTTATTTCAAATAACACACAGTAGATACTGGACTGCAGTGGTACATTAAGAACTGGCCAGTTTTTGTAAACTAAGTAATTGTTGGGATAGACACAATTTTCTCTCAGTGGCACATTGTACTAAATTGTTACACAATCAGATTTAAAAAAAAATAATTATATTAATACTTTTGATAAACATGCAAACACATTTGATAAAAGGTACATTGGTATTAACTTTACATATCGTAATAACTTTGGTTATAAAAATACAGAAAAAAAAAAAAGAAAGAGCTACAGTTTGCCTGATTAATGTGATAGTGTTGAGGGGGAAGCCCATGCATTATGGTACAATTTTAGTTATGTGCTCAAAAGGCACACACTGAAGTTAAATAAACAGTAGTTAAAAGGCACACTGGAAGCATTGCCCTCCTATATTGCAACTGAAAGATGGTACTGATAAGGTGCCACTGTGTGTTTTCCGTTTAAAAGGACACTCTCAAAGCAGAAAACATGAATTAAAATGTCTAACTTCTCTGGGGGCTTGCCCTGTCAGCCAATGATCACCAATATAGGATTATATCGATTTGTTTCTTTATTATTTCCTAGGCGCTTAACACTGTCTAAACAGAACACACAGATATATTAGGAATTCAAATATAATCGTTATTTCTTGTTATCAAAAAAACTATTTTAGCCAATAAAAACATATATAGAGTTGGCGATGACATAATTTCATTGTTTCCAAGTACCAATAAATCCTTGAGAAATCCACCAATAATCACACAGCAGCTTATTTAGGATAGAAGACATTATTTTCCATCTTAACTACTACCCTTAAAGGGCCATTAACCTTACTGTAAGGGCTCTTCATAGTGTGACAAAGCACAAGAATGTATTATTATTATCGTTTATTTGTAACGCACCAACATATTCCGTAGCGCTATACATAAGTTAAGTTACAGTCAATGACAAGTTCAAGATTCACACATTGCAATGAATGGAGGGCGCTGTCTTTGATCTTGGAATCCGGTGTCCATAGTGCTTTCCATGAAGCACCTTGCAAGATTGAAACTCGCAGACTTACAGTCTAAATGTATATCAATAATATCTATTTTTAAAATTACACTAATAACAGCTAAAAACGTTTTAAGTGTAAAGTGTATCCTGCCTACAGAATGTTTCATGATTAATAACAGACAAGCTCAGGGATGCACTGAAACTTTAACCTATAACTGACCTATTTACATGATTCCAGCATACCATGCTCTGCACAGAATGATGTGGTGAGGGTTAACCTCGTTTTTTCTTTTGGTAATTACGCAGAGCTACAGCATGTGTCTGGTTGGGGGCATGCCATTGACTCATGTAAACAAAGATTTCTTAGCGAAAATGAACATATTTAAATAAAAAAATATTTCAACATGTTTTTAGGAGATCTTTACTGTGATGCAGTCCATATTGTACCGACTTCAGTGTCCCTTTAATACAGAAGTATGAGACACACTTATCTGCCAATGAAACCTACATACATGTACACTCTGTGCACATCCTGCCAGGTTCAATGAAGTTTAAGCAGAATATAACTTTGTCAATGTTCATAGTATTATGTTCTATGTCTATTTAATACCGTGTATACATAAATATACATAAGATATGAGTATACACAAAGGTGACAAGCCCTCACACCATGTGATACAATCCAAGGAGGACATTCAGACTGTAAGCTCCTCATTATACTAACACCCTGAAATATACACCTAGTAAATTGACCCGGACAGTCAGTGTGATGGAGAAGACATGTCTTGCCTTTTATTGCCATGCAATGTGTTACCTTGTTTAATAAAAAGTCCATTGCCTGAGAAGCACTGAGCAAAATGTCAGCAGGAAGTCGCTTACACTTGTATACAGCTGTGCTGTATACTGGGGATTTCACGTGTTATTATATGAAGTGTAGGCACACTGCATACATACCATGCTGCTCTCAGCAGGGCCTTGCTGGGCAGGAAGCTCAGCACTCTCTCCACCACCTCGGCCAGGCTGCTTAGCACACAGTGCCCCTGACTGTCTAGGCTGCTCAGCACTCGGCTCTCACGCACATCTCCCGGAATCTCCATCTCAATCCCATCCATCTTCACAAAACAACCAGTATCACTTCCGCAGGAAGTACCCTGACGTCACCCAGCTCCGCCGCTACCATGGAGACCATGGTGGATTGGTCATGTGACTCCTTACAGCAAGTGCAGCCATGTTTGATTTTGGCAGTACATAGATCCACAAGGAGGCGCCCTTGTTGTTTGTTACTAATACTGTATATGCATAACCTACAGCGAAACCTACAGTCTACTAGATTAAATTACAAATGTCTATATAGCCAATAATATAGCCCACATGGCTTACACAGCTGCTAATATTATTAGCTTGGTACATAATTGCAAAGCAAGTGTATGTTTTTGTCTTGAATTCCAGTGGTCCTTTAACAATGGGCTTCACTAGAAGTCGTACCTTGAGATGTAATACTATCAAAAGATTAAAATAAAACCACAATACAAAATGCCTGTAAATACCAATAGTAACATGACCCACAGTAGTCCTTGGTGTGTATCCATAGCCGGATTACCCATTAGGCCAACTAGGCAGCCGCCTAAGGGCACTTCAGTGTGAAAGTCGCCCATTTTTTAACTTAGAAAAATGTAAATATTATGGCCCACCATCAAATGCATTTCATAAATAAGTAATTGCTTGTCATGTGTATGAGTATCAAGAGAGTGATATACACACACAGAAAAGGGAAAGATGGGTGTGTGCATGCCTTGCACATTCACTCGCAGGGGCTCCTCCACTTTACTGCCCAGGGGCTCCAAAAAGGTAGATCCGGCACTGTGTGTACCTGAAGACACCTATTAGAAATCACAAACATTGCTAAATGGTCAGTGGGACTAGTGAATGTGCAGTTTGTGTGAGGACTCCCGTGATATTTGTGATATAGCAGAGCCTTCTCAATGGTACCTATCTAACATCCATAAATTATATTTTGTGAAATTCTGAGCAACTTCCATCATTCACTTGTCTCCCACTTTCACTTTTCCTGAGCAATATACAATATAAGAAAATTACAAAAACAGAGCTTGTTTTTATGATTATATCATTGTCATTTTGTGTTTGACATGTTGTTGTTTTTTTTTTTGTGTGTGTGTTTGGTTCAGTTTTTCAAAAGTTTTAAGCTTTATAGTAAGTAGTGTTCCAAAACTTGAAATAGCCTGAAAGTCTTCACCTCTTCTGGCCTACAATTGCAGGACACAGTTGTCTGCTATAAGGTCCAGCAAAATGTGGGGAAGTGTTGTACAATACCCTTTTAGTGCCCAATAGTCCTTAACTTCACACAGATCAAGAAGCAAAAATGAGACCAACCCTCACTAATGGCATACTCTTAATAGTGGTTGTCTTATATTGTTATATATTTGTATTGTAAATGCAATGCATTTTAGTTATTTTGACTTCTAAAACACTATGAGCAATAGGACAGAATGAGCAGTAGGGGAACATTAACAATTAATTTTATTTGGTTCATGCTAAATAAACTTGGAAAATGCAAATAAAGAAATGTCGACTGCATACATTAATGTAATATGCTATTTTTCTGCCCTAATGTTTCTTAGTCCAAACAGTCAGAGCACCAGAAACAATATAACATAATATTCAGCACTGACTATATGCTGAATGAATTGTGTCTTTCATCTATCTTATAACTTACAAACATTATTAATCAAACAGATCCTTTAACACCTCAATGTAACTCTACTAGCACCACCGTGTATGTGAGACACAGCCTTCAGAGCAGAGTGTTTGTATGCAAGGCAACCCTATGCAAAACCTTACAACCACCACATAAAAGGGCTAGTGGAAGCACCAGCTAAAGGCTTGTGAGTATCTAGTTCACCACTTGTGTGTATTTATAAATGTAAAAATAATCATATTGTCCAATAAAATACTTTAAACTGAATGTTAACCTGCCTGAACTGCTGGGGCTATGGTGACTCATATTGTTTCTACAGAAGCCATTGAATTTATCTAGTAGCTGTTTAATTATTTAGGAATTCTGACTGAAGTATTCCTTTATTCTGATAGGCTTGTAAATTAGCCATTGTTTTGTAATATCAGGCTACAGAAACCTGTTGCAAACACACTACAAGCTTTTCGTAATTGAGCTTTCTTTGGCCTCTACCTCCCACTCCTCCATGTAGATTGTACATCCCACCCTGAGTGCCTGCGGTTCCGACAGGTCTCTAAGCTGCTGCGCTACTGTTGCTGATTGCTGGGCAGAAGGTTGCCAACATAAGGAAGAGTGGACAGAATCCTTCCTTGGTGTCCATACATAAACAAACTCCCCAAACCAGATTCATTCTGAAAACACAGTTTCACTACATGTAATGGTACTCTACAGAACACAAGGGATTATAAAGTCATTTCTATAGGGTGGAGGAGGGAGGAAGAAGGCCAGATGAGGGAGTAAAAGAGAAATATACAGAGCCTTGACGTTTTACCTGATTTTGTTACATTACAGCCTTAAGTTCAATGTTTTGATAATCTGATTTTTTTGTGATGGATCAGAACACAATAGTCTAAGTTGGTGAAGTGAAATGAGAAAAATATATACATAAAACTATTTTTTAGAAATAACAAACAGAAAATTGGCATGTGCGCATGCATTCAGCCCCTTTGTTATGAAGCCCATAGAAAGCTCTGGTGCAACCAAGTACCTTCAGAAGTCACATAATTAGTGAAATTATGTCCACATGTGTGCAATCTAAGTGTCACATGATCTGTCATTACATATACACACCTTTTTTTAAAGACCCCAGAGGCTGCAACACCTAAGCAAGAGGCACCACTAACCAAACACTGCCATGAAGACCAAGGAACTCTCTTTTTTTCTGTTATTTTGTCCTATTTGTTGCTTGCTTCACAATTAAAAAAAAAAAAACATCTTCAAAATTGTGGGCATGTTCTGTAAATTAAATTATGCAAATCTTCAAACAATCCATGTTAATTCCAGGTTGTGAGGCAACAAAACCCGAAAAATGCCAAGGGGGGTAAATACTTTTGCAAGGCACTGTAAATTGAGCACTATAAATGTTTGGCACTGAGTTAACGAGAGTCATAAATTATGGATATTTTGGTCAAATATTATAATTACAGTAGATAATAGACACAGATAAAATGTAATAATACAATAAATGTACATGTGAGGTAACAGAATGCAGTAAATAATTGTGCGGTCAAATAAATTACAGATAGAGTGAATATTTAGAAAAGCATGAAGTAAATACATTTGGATTGTTATTTTTTTTTACATTTTTTGTTTTCAGTTTATAATTATATGAATTGTATAAACTTATTTTGAAACACTAGGGAACATTACAATTACATTGGCACTGGGTAAAAAAAAGAGATGAAGTAAGATGAAAAATGTAGATATTCACCAGAGTTGGAATCACTAAGTACATACATAATTAAGATAGTAAAGAAAGGAACAGAAGTAAAAAAGTGAGTGGGGAGATGGAGAAGAAATCATTTGGGATTTAAGTAAACAATACCGGTTAAAAAGTGACTCTAGGTAAAGAAGAACAAAGGAAAACAAGAGGAGACGAAACAAAGAAGGAAGAGATAACTTGAAAAGAATACTTAAGAAATTATAGGTAAACAAAATAAAGACATAAAATCTAGTTCTAGTGAGATATGATTTCATTAAGAAATACAATAACAAATCTATTTGTAAGTTACTCTTAATATAGAAGGTGAGATTATCGTAATTAGGGCCTCTACGTAAATCAAGTGCTCTAAGTCAGGGCACTGCCATAAATTGGCTGCGGCAGCTTTTTCCCCCTAAACTACCCCTCTATGTAAATATTTAGCACCCCCACATTAGGGCACTCTGCCCACATCCGTAAATCCTTGTCTTGTCCGCAAGAGATTTCAGTGTAGGAGGCACCCAAACTAAGCTATACAGAGGAGAAGCCAATAGAAAGCCCTAACGTCAGAACTATTGTAATCATACATTCTGTACTATATTAATATGATCCTTTTTTATATGACATGATTTATACACATATATACAATTGTTATCAAAAGTTTGCATACCCTTGAAAAATTGGTAATATATGTACCATTTTTAAAGAAAACATGAGTGAGCAGGCAAAACATATATTTTTTATTTCTTATGGGATTCATAGTCAACTGTAGGTTATAGCAGAATGGCACAATCATAATACAAAACATGGCAACAAAGAAAAAAATGAAATGACCCTGTTCAAAAGTTTGCATACCCTTACTTCTTAACACTCTGTATTGCCCCCTTTAGCATCAATGACAGTGTACAGTCTTTTGTAATAGTTGTATATGAACCCCTAATTCTTGCAGGTGGTATAGCTGCCCATTTGTCTTGGCAAAATGTCTCCAGGTCATGCAGAGTCTTTGGTTGCCTTCCATGAACCACACGTTTGAGATCTCCCTAGAGTGGCTCAGTGATATTAAGGTCAGGAGACTGTGATGGCCACTCCACAACCTTCACCTTTTTCTGCTGTAACCACTGAAGGGTCAACTTGGACTTGTGCTTAGGGTCATTGTCATTTTGGAAAGTCCAAGAGCATCCCATGCGCAGCCTTCGTGAAGAAGAATGCACATTGTCTGCCAGTATTTTCTGATAACATGCTGCATTCATCTTGCCATCAATTTTCACAAGATTCCCTGTGCCTTTAGTGCTCACACCCCCCGAAAATATCAGTGAGCCACCACCATGTTTCACAGTGGGGATGGTATTCTTTTGACCCCTCTAAAACATAGTGCTTATGGTTCTGACCATAAAGCTCTATTTTGGTCTTGTCACTCCAAATTACAGTGTGCCAGAAGGTGTGAGGAGTGTCAAGTTGTTGTCAGGCATATTGTAACAGGCTTTTTTTGTGGCATTGGTGCAGTAAAGGCTTCTTTCTGGTAACTCAAAAATGCAGGTAATTTTTGTTCAAGTATCGTCGTATTGTGCTCCTTGAAACAACCACACCATCTTTTTCCAGAGCAGTCTGTATTTCTCCTGAGGTTTCCTGTGGTTTTTTTTTTGTATTCCGAACAATTCTTCGGGCAGTTGTGACTGAAATCTTTCTTGGTCTACCTGACCTTGGCTTTGTATCAAGAGATCCCCGAATAGTCCACTTCTTAATAAGTGATTGAATAGTACTGACTGGCATTTTCAATGTTTTTGATATCTTTTTATATAATTTTGCATCTTTATGAAGTTTTATTACCTTGTTACGCAGATCTTATTTATTAAAGGCATATGGTATTACATCATCACATTTCACATACTTGAGTTACATAGAAAAAATCTGCTATCTCTTTATCTTAAATTCCCTTTCAGTGCCTCCGGGAGATGTCCCGACTAGGATTCCCTCCGCCTCACATGCCAGATTATGAATATGTGTATTAGCAAGTAAAAGTTATATAAGGCATACTAATTGGATTCATTATCCAGGGTTCCCATGTGTTTAAAAACTGGGGGAGAGTACCCAATATACTATGGGTTAATTGCTCATTTATTAGTACATAGTTAATTTTTCGTATAACTTCTGAAAAGTTTAAGGTTGGTAGCTTCCAGTTACTGGCTATATGAGTTTTGGTCACCAATTCCATAAGTTGGAGTAATTTATTTTGGGAAGAGGTTAAGCTATTAACGGGTATCCCCAATAAGCATGATTCCATTTCCAAAGGTGTTAAAAGCGAGTTGAATAAGCTGTCTGCAAATATTTTGAGCAGTTGGGCAAAGCCACCATGTATTTATATGGTCTCCTATACTTTTGCAGCCTCTAAAGCATCAGTTACTCTCTAGGGGATTCATTTATATAGCTTATCTGGTGTGCAGATAAGCTATATAAAAAATCTGCTATCTCTTTATCTTGAATTCCCTTTCAGTGCCTCCGGGAGACGTCCCGACTAGGATTCCCTCCGCCTCACATGCCAGATTATGAATATGTGTATTAGCAAGTAAAAGTTATATAAAGCATACTAATTGGATTCATTATCCAGGGTTCCCATGTGTTTAAAAAACTGTGGGAGAGTACCCAATATACTATGGGTTAATTGCTCATTTATTAGTACATAGTTAATTTTTCGTATAACTTCTGAAAAGTTTAAGGTCGGTAGCTTCCAGTTACTGGCTATATGAGTTTTGGTCACCAATTCCATAAGTTGGAGTAATTTATTTTGGGAAGAGGTTAAGCTATTAACGGGTATCCCCAATAAGCATGATTGCATTTCCAAAGGTGTTAAAAGCGAGTTGAATAAGCTGTCTGCAAATATTTTGAGCAGTTGGGCAAAGCCACCATGTATGTATATGGTCTCCTATACTTTTGCAGCCTCTAAAGCATCAGTTACTCTCTAGGGGATTCATTTATATAGCTTATCTGGTGTGCAGTAGATTCTATGTAAAACTTTGATCGAAAGTCTCCAACATGCTATAATTCAATGATCCCCTATGTAAGTTTGAGCAGGCTTCTAGCCATCTAGTTATTTCCCATTCACGACCCAGATCTTCCTCCCATTGTATCATGAATTTGGGTTTTTCAATCGTTTTAGACCGATTGAAAGTATCACAGAGTGTTCCTATGATCCCTTTTGTTAGTGGAGTTTTTTGACATATGAGGGAGAGCCAGGATGTATTTGGGGCTCCCATATCTTTAAACACTTTAGTGACCCAGTCCCTGAATTTTAGAAATTCCGAACTTGGAATATTGTGTATAGCTTGAATATGATCATATGTCAAAAGGGTACCATTGAGATACTAAGATCCAATTCTATCTAGGTTCCTAGAGATCCACCAATGTCTCAAGACTATGTTTGAGTCGCTAGTATGTGTGGAAAAGACAATACCGATAATAGAGGAGTTAAGCGTGGGGCAAGTTGACATTTGTATTTGGCCCAATTCCAGGAGGTTAACATTAGCTGTATCATTGGGTTAGAGTGAGTTGAAGTGGTTATTAACCCTTATGGTATACAAGGAAGTTTATCCCAAGAGTGTGACTTCAATTGTTGGTCCTTTAATGAGACCCATGCTGGCTGATGTTTGGCCAGAGATTTTACTAAAGTAATCAATTGCGGTCATGGGTGCAGGAATAGAACTACTGTGTTCGGTAAGAGTACAAAGTAGGTAGTCGGCAAAGAGCGAGCATTTGAATTGTTGCAAACTTACACTGCGGCCCTTAATTTCTGGGTTCAACCTAATAGCCTGTGCCAATGGCTCTATTGCAAGTGCAAATAGAAGGGACAATAATGGGCAGCCCTACCTAGTACCTATCTGGATGGAGATCAAGACCTTACTTTCTCCAGCTAGTTTGATATTGGCAGTCAGAGCTTCATAGTAGCATTTAAAAAGGTCAATAAAGCGCCCTTTGAAGCCAAATTTTTGTAATGTCTTGTATAGATAGGACCACTCGATTGTGTCAAATGCTTTCTCAATATCAAGCACCAAAAGGCTCATTGGAGCAGAGGACTTTTGTGCTAAGTGCAGAATATTTAAAGTTTCCCTAATATTATCCCCTGCCTGTCTAAATGGTATAAACCCAGTTTGAACCTTATATGTAAGGTCCAGCAAAAACTTTGAGATCCTGTGCACCATGATCTTAGCTAAAATCTTTATATCTCTGTTCGTCAACAAAATCGGCCTGTAGTTCTTGACTTCGAGGGGATCTCTGCCATCCTTGGGAATAACTACTATTACAGCGTGGTTTAGTTCTGGAGGCATACGTTCCCTATTTAGGATCTCATTAAATAAGGAGGCGAAATGGGGACTTAGGAGAGCTTCAAATTATTTGTAATATAGATTTGAATAACCATCTGGCTTTTAATAGTGGCTTCAACTTCCTCTTGGAATATATCTGAATTCAGATCAGACAATTGCTGCTCAGTCATAGTGGGAGATCATACATATCCAAAAAAGATTGAATGTCTGATTCAGTGCATCGAGGTTGGGAGGAATAAATTAGTTGGTAAAAATCCTGAAAAGGTATTTTGATAGTTCTTTTCTGCTCCCCATGGCTCAGTATCTAGCATGCTTAGTGCATCCACATGAGAGCTTACAAACTCATTGACTATTTATACAAAGACACTAATTGCAATTTAAAAAGCCACAGGTATGAGAAAATAACCTTTAATTGCTATTTTAACCTGTGTGTGTCACCTTGTGTGTCTGTAACAAGGCCAAACATTCAAGAGTAAGTAAACTTTTGATCAGGGCCATTTGGGTGATTTCTGTTATCATTATGATTTACAAAGGAGCCAAACAACTATGTGATAATAAATGGCTTCATATGATAACTATCCTTCAATAAAATACATTTTTTGCATGATCAGTCATATTTTTGAAATAAATACCAAAATGTCAAACTTTCTGCCAGGGCATGCAAACTTTTGAGCACAACTGTTGGTGAAACTGTTCTGTATACCCAGATAAGCTTAGATCAGAATGAACAATGGTTGGTAAACAACAATGTTTGAGTACGTAACAAGACAAGGGTTTCATTTTCTGAACCTGAATATCAGATATTTCTCTAAAAATATACTCAGGTATCTTAAAATCATTCTGAGTACAGCTGTGTCATCATAGCAATTGTATTCAAAATGTGGTAGTGACTAGGAAAAATAATTTACTGTGTTTCTCAAGGTAGCTAGTGACCTCAGTATGGAATAAGAAGAAAACCCTTAGATAAGAATTGACTATTTAAGACTGCCCCTATTCATGCTAGAAGGGCGAAAAGCAAAACAAAGAATATTAGGAGGAAGACAACAACAGGAGTGTAGGAAGACAGGAGAGAAAGAGATGGCAGGGAGATCTAAGAGAATACACTCAACTCAGAAACACATTTATGAGATATACTTATAAACTCACTCTTAAAACATAGTATTGGGAGACTCCCAAAATACATAGATATTCAAAATGTATACTCCAATAGCTACAAATAAACTTTCACAGCTCACTTCCAAACGTATTTACACACCAAGTATAGGAAATTCTTTCTAAAGAGAAGAAAAAGTTAAACTTCCTGGGGCCTAGTCAGTGAGAGATCCATGGATAAGACATTGAATTTGGGTATTGTATCATATATTTTTTCTATATTTTAGTTACATTAATGGAAATATTTTGTTAATTTACTATAAAATAGATTGCTATATCAATATTTATCTGATATAACAATAATCTTATAACTTGTAAGTCGACGTACAATTTACAGATTCATTTTATAAATATCACAAATATCAGCTGTTATAGCAATCCCAAAATTTTGATTTAGTACATAATTGTAATGAGAATAAAACATTTTCTTTTTGTATTTGATAATATTATAATTAGATTGCAGAATTTGTATAACTTTAAAATGGCATGGTATCTTAGTGAATAGATATTTGTGAACATACCAAAAATGACCAAACCAACTTTAGTATCATAATTGCCATATCTTATGTATTAGGCATAATTATTAAACCATATTAATTGTTATATTGAATGGTTATAATAAATATATTTTCATAGAATATAGTTTTGTTTATTTCATAAGGCTAAAGCTTATATATATTGTGTAATAATAAATAATGTAATTTAATTTAATTTTAAATAATTAAAAATCGGCAAACATATAAAAAAAAATGTTTTTATTATAATATATAAATGTTATTGATACTAATAATATCACTAAATTAATTGCCAAAAACCACAGCATATTATATGGAGGCACTGGTGAGATATTATGTTTACTATGGTTAAGCGTAGTGATATTTAACAGAACTAAATTAATTTGTGTTTTATTTCCAAAATGGGCAACACAGCCACACCTAACCACAGCCTTCTGGCTGGATTAAATTCTAGTGTTAACTGTTTGTGAATTATTACAAATAGCAAAATATGTAATAATAAAAAATAGCAAATAATTAATTAATTGTACATTTGTGTTCAAATTGGCAAATGTTTAAAAATGTCATTTGAAATGAAAAAAACAATGGAAATGTGGAATTGGCAAGGTAAGGGGCTGGCAGTACACAATGCTCTATATGTACAGTACACACTGCTATCCACATACAATACACACTACTCTATACATACAGTACACACTGCTCTACATATACAGTACAGTACACTCTACAAGTTACACATCCATGTTGGGTGACCAGAGTCCAGAGTACCCAGGGACACCCGAAATACCCAGGGACACCCAAAATCACCAGGGACTGTATGTGTAACGTGTAGTGTGTACTGTATATGAAGAGCAGTGTGTACTGTATGTATAGAGTAGTGTGTATTGTACATATAGAGCATTGTGTACTGTCAGGCCCTTACCTTGACAAGCAGGCTGGGATACAGGCTGGAGCGCAGAGTGTCATTATATTGCAGTTCTCTGCGCCCTAATGACTGTGCGCTATTCAGCTGCGCGCAAAGGACGTGCCACCGGTTGTAAGTAATGAAATGTTTGTCTTTTCCAAAGCTGTTTCATTATATTGACAAAGTACATATGTGTTTGTAATTAAAGAATTTGTAATTATTTGAGTACATATTGACAAGGGAATTTTGAATTGCAATATATTTGGTACTAACATCTCTACTGGGAAGTAGTTCCATGTAATTACCATCTGTTGGTGAAGTAAAAGTATTTATTTGTAGAAATCTAGTTCTGATAAGTGTCTCACATATTACTTGTTTGAGATAAGCTTGATTACCATAGAGATAATATATACAAAACTGATTCCTTTGTATAATGTTTCATATGAATCGGAAATCCAATTTTATTTGGTATAACTTCTTATGGGCTGAATCTTACTATCGACAAATATTAAAAACGAGTCATTTGCCCAACATAAATGAAGGGATAATATATTTCCTCCCACCCGATTCTCCTTCCCCTGTATATCTTCCCCCCTCTCCCTCCCTGGGTCTCTTTCCTACCCTGTCTCTTTCCCCCTCTGTCTCTTTCCTTCCCCCTCTCCCTCCCCTGTGTCTCTCTCTCCTATCCCTCCCCTGTGTCTCTTCCCCCTCTCCCTCCCCTGTGCCTCTTCCCACCATCTCCCTCTTCTGTGTCTATTCCCCCTCTCCCTCCCCTGTGTCTCTCCCCCCACTCTCTTCCCTGTATCTCTCCCCCTCCCCCGTGTCTCTTTTACCGTGTCTCTTTTCCCCTTATCCTGTGTTTCCCCCATCCCCTGTGTCTCTTCTCCCTTCCCTCCCTCCTGTGTCTTTCCCCCATCCCCTGTGTCTGTCCCGGCCTCCCCTGTGTCTTCCCCCTCCCCTGTGTCTCTTTCCCCCTCCTCCCTCCCCTGTGTCTCTTCCCCCCACTCTCTCCCCTGTATCTCTCCCCCCTCCCCTGTGTCTCTTTCCATCATATCTCTTCCCCCCCTCTCCCTGTGTCTCTTCCCCATCCACTCTTCCCCTCCCCGGTGTCTCTTTCCCCCTGTCCTGTGTGTCTCCCCCTGTATCTCTGCCCCCCTCCCCTGTGTCTCTTCCCCCCTTCCCCTCCCCTGTGACTCCTCCCCCCCACCTCCCTCTCCTGTGTCTCCCCCCCCTCTGTCTTCCCCCCTCTCCTGTATCTCTTTGCCCCTCCTCCCTCCCCTGTGTCTTTCCCCCTCTCCTGTGTTTCTTTTCCCCTCCTCCCTTCTCCCTTTTTCCCTCCTCCTCCTACAGCAGCGCCTGGTGCGCGTGTGTGGCTCACGCCACGTGCTACGTGTATGGCACATAAGTGTGTACGGTCCTTATGGAGCGTTACACACTTACAAAAACAATATTAGTGATACCCTGTCTGGAAAAAAAGGGAAATACTTAGGTGAGAAATATTGTAAAAAAACAGCCTAACACTGAAGTTGACAACATTAAAATACAATGGTACTTCTAAGGAGCTACCAAATAAACTGGTCTAGACCTATTGTGAATTAAATGTGAAGATCAGAATAATAAATAAAAGTATATATTCATTGACATGGGTCATTCTCAAAACTCTTAAAGTAATCATAATGTAAATATTATCATTTTGCATGATCTAATTACCTAATATTTAAATGCTTGTAAGTAAGAGACCGATAATTAAATTGAACATGTAATATTCAATGTTTATAACAAAATATCATTTTAGAACTTCAACAGTAGCTGATTTATTGAATTTATTAGTATTACTATGTGGATATCAATATGCCAAAACCTTCCTACTTTCCAGTTTAATTAATTACATCACATGGAAGGGGTGGATAGAACAAATCAGAGGACAAAAGAATAATTAGAACATATTTTATACAACTACATGCTTTTAACAGTAGGCCTCTGTGGAGGGTTAATCTGATTGCTAAAAATACATATAGATATATAAAAAGGCTTAAGTAACACATTGCATTCCAAAATGCATTTCCAATACCTATTTTAATACATATATATGTATAAAAATGAGTTTATATAGACAAGTCTGTTTTACATAGGTATAGGACATGTAAATGAATGATAAATAAAAATACACTTGTGATAAAAAAATGAAGTAAATAATAAATAATCCTGTGTTTTTATACTTAAGTACAAGCAACAAAGTAATTCTATAATTTATTTAAGTAAATAATTATATCCTTTCCCTTCATAGGAAAAGGGTGTAAGATATGGCTTATACATTGAACATTTTTAAACATGTGTCTTTAATAAGTGTATCTCATAAAAATATGTAGTTGTATAAATCTTTATTTATAATATAAAGATTCTGTTCATCTAACCCCAACTTATGAGAAACCATTCCCTGAGGAATTTGAGGTGTGACTATCTATTCCATTCATACTGTAACAAAGGCTTATGCCTGGGGTTGTTTATGGGTCAACAAATAACAGTTGGGTGTGGTGGACTGTTTCGTCTATCATATAGACAGCATAAAGGGGGTCTCTTGGCCATAGTGTTTATATGTAAACAAGGGGACATCTGTGTGTGTGAGATTCCCATCTATGGAGTTTTTATGGAGTTTGGGGGAAGGTGAGATGATTTCAGTGAGATGTACAGTCACATATCAAGGGGGAGTGTCCAAGAAAGATATACAAGAGCCCAGAGAGTTTAGTCAGTCTAGGTCTGGAAGTCTGTAAGTCTAGGAGGGTGTGTGTGTCCATGAGGAGGTGTCCAGAAGAGTCATCCAGAGGAGTGCCCAGCTGAGCAGAAGCCATGCCGTGGTGTGACCTGAGGCCTAAACACATGGACTCTGAAGATATTGCTGACCTTTGGTGTAGTATCTAGTTATAATGTAGTATATTATTCATATAAGTATCTTTTTGTAAATATCGTTTTATCCCTGCTGTCTATTTGTTTGTCTTAAACCCATTGTGTAACCGTATATTGATTTATGCAAAATATATCTTTTAATTACAAACTTATTCATATGTTCATTTATTGATTTGTCCAAAAGAACTTATTATTTGTAGAAATTATACATTCATTATTTAATTATTAGTTAATTTCTTACAAGGGTGAACAACAATAAAAGGTGACCAAAAGAATAAAAACCATAATTACATTAATAAAAACTAAACAAAACGTAATGTTAAAACATGATATTTATAAATAAAAACCTTATGTCTAAAATGTTAGGTGTTTATAACCATTTTCCTTACAGGACATGAGTTAACACTTTATTTAAATCAATAATTAAAATGCTGTTTTTTAATGTTATAGAAACAAAAGGAACCCATAGAATGTGATCCAAATTCTATGAAAGAGTCAATCCTTCTTCAGGAATGCTGAACATCAAAGCCAGATGCAGATTCAAGGATCATCACATTCCTAAAACAAAGATGGCAGAAATTGCAGCCTTTTTCAGAATTGATCTCCAAGCTATTGCCGTCTAATGGAATCCTCACCTCAGAAATCCACCCCTGCCCCTGATCTTATCATTTGGCTGTATATCTATCTATAGACTTTGGTATTCATATCAGGCCTCCATATTCTTGGAAGCTTAATGATATGCTCCTATCTAACCAGTCCTTTAAGGAACAAATAGCCCTTGACCTTAAACAATATTTTATGATAAATTTAACCCCAGGTGCTGATAATGGCTCGGTATGGGCTGCGCACAAAGCCTTTATCAGGGGTTCTTGCGTTAAACTTTCTAAGACTTATAAGAAACAACAAAGAGCAAAGGAAGTTATCCTTAGAAAAGCATGAGATAATGAGATAAATAATACCTTCACTACCTTTTTCAGGAAATTATATACTTCTTCACCCAACTCACACCTTTCTCATCTCTTATAATTTCTGGAATCTTGTGATCTCCCACAAATTTCTAACCAAGAAAGTGACCAATTGATCTCCCCTATTTCCTAGAAGTCATCAAAAAACTAAAATTAGGCAAAGCCCCGGGCCCGAATGGATTCTCCAATCTATATTTTAAAAGATACGCAAACATTCTGGCCCCTCACCTGGTGTCTTTATTTAATGCAATTCTGGGAAGCCACACAGTGACCCAGGAAATTAACCAAGCGGACATGTTTTTTTCCCTAAAGAGGGAAGTGACCAGCTAGTAGTCAAGAACTATAGACAAATTTAATTATTAAATGGGGACGTAAAAATTCTTGCTAAATTAATGGCAACAGAATTTCTAAATTTTTGCCTAAGCTAATTCATAAAGATCAGGTGGGCTTTATTCCATTTAGACGGGCAGGTGATAACATCAGACGGATGCTGGATACCATGCACTGGGCGAATCAACGCCACATTCCGCTATGCCTTTTAGCACTTGATATGGAGAAGGCTTTTGACTCCTTGGAGAGGCCCTACCTGAAAGCCGTTCAAGCAAAATTTGGTTTAACAGGACATTTTATGAATTTGATTGGTACCTATTACAATTCTCCCCCTGCATTTTTAAAACTTCCAGATGATGCTAAGGCCTTCTTTACTATACGAAGGGGCAAGGATGCTCGTTATGCCCTTTACTGTTTGCTTTAGCTGTTGAACCATTAGCCCAGACTATTGGAATGACCCCAGAAATCAAAGGCATCAATATAGGTCATCACCACTTTAAATGTACTTTGTTTGTTGATGACATTCTATGTACCTTAACGAGCCCCACTATTTCGGTTCCTGCCCTGTTCAAATTACTAGGATCTTTCAGCGAATTCTTAGGGGTCCATATTAATATTGACAAAACTTAGGGCCTGAATATCTCCAATTGCCCAATTAAAAGAGGAATTCAACATCCCAATTCAGGAACATTACACATACTGCAGATTTAGGCACTTTCTCATCTCTATGGAACATTCCCTAGGGAAACCCACTTCAAACTGGTTTAATAGAATATGTGCCTTATCTCCCCTTACCAAAGGCATATTGGGTATTCTGTATAATACGTTTAACTCTCTTCTAGCTAGCTCCCCACCCAATTATATTCGGCGATGGGAGGAGGATTTGAATTGTACTTGGGAGCTAGAGACATGGAAAAAGTCATGGCCGAACTTGTCAAGAGGATCACTCCACAGCAATATTTTGGAGACATCTATTAAGGTTCTCAACAGGACTTATATCACCCCAGACAAATTATACAAATGGAAGCGCTCCCCTAGTCCTAATTGCTTAAGGGCTTGCCAAGCTTCTGGAACTTTCTTTAACACTTGGTGGTCCTGCCCCCAGTCCACACTTCTATGGAATGAAGATTTCCATTTGGCCTCTGATATTTTAATACAATCAATCTAGGCATCAGCTGCAGTGGGCCTTTTGGGTCATACAGTCCCCTCTTTATCTAAACGTCAGAATAGACTTCTTCAATACTTAATGCTAGCGACAAAACGTCACATAGCAAGACAATGGAAATCCCCCATACTCCATTTACAACTGGTAATTAATAAAATGAATTATATTGCATTGAATGAGAGCCTTATCCACCTATTGGATGACTCAATGCCCACATTTTCTTAAATTTGGGACCCCCCGATAGTTTCCGTTCATAACCCCCTATGACATAACGCTCTTTTCTTTTTGCTAATCTTTGATGCTTATACGAAATTCGAGATCTAATCCTCTACAGTGTTTTGAATTTTTCTTTTAGCTCAATAAGAACTATTTTTTTTCTACTTTTTTAAATAAGCTATTTTTAGCTCTAGGTCTGTATCACACCTACAGTGCCTTGCAAAAGTATTCACCGCCCTTGACCTTTTACCTATTTTGTTACATTGTAGCCTTAAGTTAAATGTTTTGTAAATCTGAATTTTATGTGATGGATCAGAACACAATAGTCTAACTTGGTGAAGTGAAATGAGAAAAATATACATAAAACTAGAATAATAGAAAACAGTAAATTGGCATGTGCATATGTGTTCATCCCCTTTGTTATAAAGCCCATAAAAAGCTCTGATGCAACCAATTTCCTTCAGAAGTCACATAATTAGTGAAATAATGTCCACCTGTGTGCAATCTAAGTGTCACATGATTTGTCATTACATATACACACCTTTTTGAAGGGCCCAGAGGCTGCAACACCTAAGCAAGAGGCACTACTAACCAAACACTGCCACAAAGACCAAGGAACTTTCCAAACAAGTAAGGGACAATGTTGTTGAGAAGTACAAGTCAGGGTAAGGTTATAAAAAAATATCCAAATCTTTGATGATCCCCAGGAGCACCATCAAATCTATCAAAACCAAAGGCAAAGAACATGGCACAACAGTAAACCTGTCAAGAGACGTCTGGCCACCAAAACTCACGGACCGGGCAAGGAGGGCATTTAAGAGAGAGGCAGCACAGAGACCTAAGGTAACCCTGGAGGGGCTGCAGAGTTCAACAGCAGAGACTGGAGTATCTGTACATAGGGCGACAATAAGCCGTAGGCTCCATAGAGTTGGGCTTTATGGCAGAGTGGCCAGAAGAAAGCCATTACGTTAAGCAAAAATCAAAATGACATGTTTTGAGTTTGCGAAAAGGCATGTTGGAGACTCCCAAAATGTATGGAGGAAGGTGCTCTGGTCTGATGAGACTAAAATGTAACTTTTTGTTCATCAAAGAAAATGGTATGTCTAGTGCAAACTCAACACATCACCCAAAGAATACCATCCCCACAGTGAAACATAGTGGTGGCAGCATCATGCTGTGGGGATGTTTTTCAGCAGCTGGGAAACTGGTCAAAGTTGAGGGAAAGATGCATGGTGCTAAATACAGGGATATTCTTTTTTTTAAAATACATTTTTATTATGAGAAAAGTAGGTTACAACGCATTTGAACATGTCTTCATAATGAAATAATACAAAACATTGTAGTATGACACTTTACAGCTTATAATAAACACAAGTACTGCAAATATTTGTCACTCTTTTTTGTTTTTGTTAAAGAAGTACACTTAGTATTTCTTTTTTTTCTTCAATAATTTTTATTGGTCACTTCAAACATTAATCAACAGTCTATCAGTAAGCCATGACTCGCAGGTCAGGTATTAACATTCTACGTTGATTATTATAAGCATATGAATTCTGACATAGCAAACAGCGTGACCTCTCCCTTTTCATTTTCCGTTTTCTAGTAACAAAACAATAAACCTTTCTTCCCTTATAACTTTTCACATATTGACTCAGTAATCCTTAGCTCGCAGGCTAGGCTTAATGGGCCTATCACAATGATTGGGTTGAGCCTTAGCCCCCTTATGTCCCTTATAGTGTTTTTTATTTATTTATTTTTTATCATCACCAAGCCTGCGTGAGTCTGTTGATTAATAACCTTATAGAACTTCAACATATAACTTCTAAACTTAAAAAAGGTGAAATCTTAAAAAGACAACTATCATATGGGGATCCCTGTCTTTATTCATAGTCATATCCGGGTTTGAGCCAGTACTTCTAAGCCTATGGCCCCCCCTTTCCTTCTTTCCCCTGTTTTGTTCCACTTAGGTACAGAGCGTCTATTCTTATTCGCATCAACATATTTATCCCCTGTAGCCTTTAGTCATTCTTTCACAATTTAACTAACAAAACTAAAAACAGTATAATCGCCTGTATTTTCTCATATACTAAGATAGCTTCATGATTCTTTTTTTTTTACCTTGTTATCTTTGTGCTTCATGGCTCCTCGCTGGTCCCCCCGGCGCCCCTCACGCCTCCTCCTCCTCTTTTTTTTTGTTTTCACCTTTTCCACCTTTGATCCCCCTTACTCAGCCCCTATACGCTAACCATGGTTCCCATACGTCTCTGTACTTCTGGACAGAATCTGTAAGGATATGTGTCAAGTGCTCATTTACTGCTAGATAGTTTATTTTGTTCTTTATTGCCTGAAGTTCCAGTGTGTCCGTTTTCCATTGTTTAGCTATGTGTGACTTGGTAGCCATGTACATGTATTGGAGAAGCTTATTCTGTGTTGGGGAAAGCCGAGGGTCTAGGATTCCCAGTAGGCAAGATTCAATTGTGCCCCCTCCCGGGGATCTAAGTATGTCAGCCGCAAGATCGGTCACGGCCGTCCAAATCTGTGCAGCCTTAGGGCATTCCCACCACATGTGAATGAAGGAGCTCGGGGTCTGGCATCCTCTTGTACAATTCTTCCCCCCCGATTTGTTCCATTTTGCCATTCTTACCGGGGTTAGGTAAGTTCTATGGAGAACCTTAATGGCATTTTCTAGGAGTGTGTGGTTTAGCGAACCTTTATAAATACTTTGCCAGGCCTTTTCCCATTTCTCTGTTTCCCAGTGCACTCCCAGGTCCTTTTCCCAGTCCTCTATGTATTTATCCCTCACCCCTTCTCTAGGTGTATTGTATATCTCGTAAATACCCCCTATGATTCCCTTAGTCAGAGGAACTTTCTAGCAAATTCCTGAAAGCCATGTCTTTTTAGGAGCACCCTGTTTTCTTCCTATACTGTTAACCAGATGTCTGATTTTGCAGAAATTAAAGTGTTGGTTGATGGGGATATCGTGGTGATCTCTCAAGTATTCGTACGTTATTGGGTTGTCTGTTCCTAGCCATGCTCCTAACCTATCCAAACCCCTAGATTTCCACCACCATTTTGCCTCCATGCTCATCCCTGCTGGGGACTGAGGGTGACTAAATACAGAGATCATCGGAGAAGGGTGTCTAAATAGGTTTGTGTGTTCTAGGGCCCATTTCCAACCCTGTAGCGTGTTGGCAATTACCGGATGTTTAATCTTTCCCACACTCTCTGGTACCTTGTCTAGCCAGACCAAGGTGTCCCAGCTATAAGGGTTTAGCCACTGGTCTTCTATGGTTTTCCAAAGCGGTTGGTGAGCCCCCGAGTGAATTATGGGAATAAACGATAGTTGCGCAGCTCTATAGTATTTCTTCAGATCTGGAAATGACAGTCCACCCCTGTTTTCATGCCTGTACATTATCTCCTTTTTAATTCTGGGGGGTTTGCCCTTCCATGTAAATTGGGACACTTTCCTCTGAAATCCTTTCAAATCTACCTGGTTGATGGGGACTGGCAGGGTTCTAAACAAATATAACAGCTTCGGTAGAATCGTCATTTTAAAGGCGTTAATTCGTCCTAGCCATGAAATAGGATACCTAGACCATTTTTGTAAATCCTCACTAAGTCTTTTATAAAGCGGGGGGTAGTTAGACCTGTACAAGGTCTCCGTATGTGGCGTGATTTTTAGCCCTAGATAATGAATATATTCCTTGGCCCATTGAAATTTGAACTTATCTGATAGTAATTTTTCTGTGTATGATTCCAAATTTATAGCTAATGCTGCTGTTTTCTCAACGTTTATGATTAGCCCTGATTTTAAACCAAACTCAGAGAGGGTGTCCATTAAGGTTGTAATAGATCGCTCTGGATCTGTTATTGTGCATAACATATCGTCTGCAAATAGGCTAATTTTAAAATGGTGTTGCCCTATTACTAGGCCCCTGATCCCTGAGTTCATCCTGACTGCCTGTGCTAATGGTTCTATTGCGATGGCGAAGAGTAGGGGGGACAGAGGGCACCCCTGTCTCGTACCCCTCCCTATTTTGATGGCCTGATTCTTTGTGCCCAGGAGTTTTAGGTAGGCTTCCGGATTTCTATAGTATGTATCAATTAAATTTAGGAATCCTCCTCTGGAACCAAATTTCTTTAAGACCTCCCGGAGATAGGGCCACTCCAGAGAATCAAAGGCCTTTTCAATATCTAACGCCAGGAGGCATGCCGGGGCCTTGGTTTTTTTGGCATGATGAATTAGATTAATTACTTTCCTAATGTTATCTCTTGCTTGCCTGTGGGGGATAAACCCCACCTGATCCTTGTGGATAAGTCTTGGAAGAAAGTTTGAGACTCTATCCGCCATAATCTTAGCCAATAATTTAATATTCCCGTTCAGAAGTGAAATGGGCCTGTAGTTCTTGACCTCTGCATTGTCCTTCCCTTCCTTGGGGAAAAGAGTTATTGCCGCCAATTTCATTTCTGGGGGGACTGGCTGCCCTTCTAGGATATGATTATACAATTTGGTTAATCTGGGTGTTAACTGATCTTTAAAGATCTTATAATACATATTAGTGAACCCATCGGGGCCCGGGGCCTTGCCACTCTTCATCACCTGGATTCCCTTCCTAACATCTTCTTGTGAAATCTTGGCAATTAGCGCTTCCACCTCAGATTCCTCCAGTCTTGGTAAATCATACCTGTCTAACCATGATCTTATGCTACCTTCCGTCTCCCTACCGGCCGCCAAGTATAGGTTCTGGTAGAAGTTGAAGAACATTTCCTGTATTCTAGTGGGATTGGCTGTTCTTATATTGTCCCTCACTTTTATGCAGTGAATTCTGGATTGCATTTGCTTAGATCTCAACTTTCTCGCCAACATCCTATCAGGTTTGTTTGCTTGGAGGAAGAATTTATGATGGGTTCTCCTAAGAATTTTTTCTGCCCTTTCTGAGTAAATCCTATCTAATTCTACTCTCACTCTTTCAATTTCCCGCATAGTCTGCTTTTTTGGGTATTGTTGGTTTCTCTTTTCTAGAATGCCTAGCTCTTCTGTAAGTTTTTTTTCTAGAGCTTTCTGTTCCTTCCTAAACTTAGCAGCTTCCTTTATACACATGCCCCTGATGTAAGCCTTGTGTGCTGCCCAGACCCAGCCAATCCCCATCTCCAGCGATTCGTTAGTCTCAAAGAAAAATTCTAGTTCTTGGGCTATTCTGTCCTTTACTAACGGGATCGTCATTACTCTTTCATTTAGTCTCCATTTGTAGGGAGGTTTAGTCGAAGGACCTAAATTTATGGTTGCTTTAGCCAGGCTATGATCTGACCATGCACAGGGTACTATTTCCACTCCTTTAGCATCCTTTAAAAGTAATGAGTCCGTTAGTATGTAGTCTATTCTGGAGTATACTTTGTGGGGATATGAGTAGAAGGTGAATTCTTTAGTCCCCAGGTGGCTTTCCCTCCATAAATCCACTACTCCTAGTTCCCCTAGCAGTAGATGTATTAGTTTTAATTTTTTAGAAAATTTGTCTCCCAGGTCCTTTCCTGATCTATCGTTCTTTACGTCTAACGCCAAATTGAAGTCTCCCCCAGGATGATCTTGCCCTTCCTCACTTTCGCTAGGTGTCTCAACGCTCTGATTAGATGATTGTGTGGTGATTTGGTGGGGGTATATAGGACCGCTAAGGTAACCGGGGTATCTAGGACGGTTCCTGTCAAAAACAGATAGTATCCCTGCCTGTCCACTATTTTTTTGTCTAGTGTGAACGGGAAATTCTTGTGTAGCAGGATCGCTACCCCTTCCCTCCGAGAGTTACTACATGTGGTGTGGAATATGGGAAAATTCTTGTCCATGAAGGACGGCACGTGGCGACGTTTAAAATGCGTTTCTTGCATAAAGATCACCGCTGGGTTATGGTCTTTGTACGACTGGAACGCTTTGCTTCTTTTGGAGGGGGTGTTAAAGCCTCTAACATTATGTGTGATGCAAACGTATTCTGACTCACCCATTGTTCTTGGATTTGTGTGTTGCTATTGTCAGTAGAGACTCACCACCTGTAGAGTCGGAGGATTTGGAATCCGCGGTCGAGGACCGTGGGAGCCAGCGAGTCACCATCGCATCCGAAGCTTTGCTAACCTGGGCATAAGAAATACAACGTGGAACATTATTAACAAAACCTACAAAACTAGACCCTTTTGGACCCGGCCCCCCCCCCCTCCCCCTTCCCCCCTCCTCACGTATCTAGCCATCTTGCACCTAGCATGCCTAGGGAGTGGAGTTCCCTTAACCCACTAAGAGTCCCTAGTGGGAGGAGCTCCCTGGTAGTAGACCACTACGCTACTCAATAATGTCTACTAAATAACTTCCCCCAATAAATTTGGACGGCTAACAAACATTACAAGCTTCAGCTTAGATTGTCTTAACTTTATATCCAATTCCTGATACGCTTTGTTAGATAGCAGCGCCACAGCTTCCTCCTAACGGATACTCGGACCCATCCTAAGCAATACCACGAGGCTCTATGATATTGACCCTAAGGTCGTCCCTTAGTCAATGCTACCACTGCGAAGACTATCAGTCCCTTAATACATTACTTGGTGGCTCCAATTCTTCAGGCCCACCGCTCTGCTCTCTTTGTTCCTTTCTGTTGTTGTCTCTATGTTTTTTCTTGGCGGAGGCCTCAGACCAATTTCTGGATGGCCTCTCCCTGGGCTTGGGTAACTGATCGGTCAGGCTGGTACTTTCTGGTACCAGCTGTAGATGCAACAGTTTTTTTTGAAGGCTTGCCAGGGAGTAAGCTATATGCGACTGCTCCTTCCACCTGAATTGTATGCTAAATGGAAATCCCCATCGATATTGGATTTTGTTCACGGTTAAGATTTCCAGAGCCGGTTTCATCTCTCTCCACTTCGCAAGGGTTGATGGAGCAAGATCTGCAAACAGTTGTAATGAGGAACCGTCCGGCCCCACTAATTTGGGCATCTTTCTCGCCGCAGCCATTAGTAAGTCTCTAGAGCCTTGTCTCACAAAGCGTACAACAATGTCCTTTGGTTTTTCTGGGTTTCTAGGGCCTCCAAGCGCCCTATGGGCCCTCTCAATTAGCATCTCCTCCTTCTGGTGGCCGGGAATGATGGTAAAGAATACTGCTTCAAGATATGCCATGATGTCTCCCACTTTTGTAGGAACGCCTCTCCGACGGACGTTGTGTCATCAGGATCTGTTCTCTAGATCCTCTATCTTATTTTCCAGAGCCTCAATGCGGGATGTATTGGCACTTATCTCCAGCTTGTCTTCCTCCTGAGCAGATATGATTTGGTCGGTTGTTTGTTCCAGCTCATGGGTTCTCTGTCCTACCGCACAGATCTCGTCTCTCACTTCTTTTAGTGCTAATGCCAGCTGGGTCTTCAGCAGCGCTTCCAATTTGGCCATTGCCGACACCGAGAAGTCCACATCTGTGATTGTGTTGGGCCTTTCTCCCTCTGCTTCTGCCATCTCTAACCGTTCTGGGGAGCTCTCCCCTGCTTTGGTCTTCGGTGTGGTTGCTGCTGGGAAGTGATCGGGTATGCCCCTGGAAGATATGCTTTTCTTCGCCTTCTTCATCATTAGTCTAGCCTCTGCTCCAGGCTTGCAGGTTTACAGGAACCTGTCTTAATTATAATGTATTTCCCTGGTGTTAGCTACCTTAACTTGAGTAGAGTGCTATTACCCCCCCCCCCCCCTCCCCCCCCTCCTTGGCAGGGGATTGCTGGCTATTGTGAGTAATGGAGCTGCTTAGGCTGGGGTGCTAAGGAGATCATTGTCGTTCAGGAATTGGTTCTCATTATTTTTAGCTCATTTTGCTTGTTGCTTCCCCATTTCCTCTAGTTCCAGGGTCCCTTCAGCACATACCTTCTATATGTAGTGTGCGGGCACATTGTCTTCGGCTCTCCCCCTACTAGCCGTCTTAATTCTTTCAGCCTCTAGGTATCACTGTTTGTTCAGATTTGCCCTGAAGCTTTGTACAATAAAACCTTTTAGCCAAGGGCCCATGTATAAAGGGTAGGTGCTACCACACCGCTGAGGTGGGGGCCTGCGTTATCAGACCACTTTCACTCTTGATGCTGTGTCTTTTCCGGTTAAAGTGTGTGGAGGTCATCAGGCTGTTGCTTGTGCCACCGCGTAATAAATTGGCACAAAAGACTTCTCGCTGTTATTCTGGTCTAATGTATGCCACCTGAAACAGTCTATATGTGGAAGAGCCAGTAAATTAGCTGTGCGGGAGCCTGCTACCTAGCAGAGAGATGCAGAGTCCATTACTGATGTTGTAGAAAAAAGAGGGCAACAATGCCCCAGGCTTGCAGAGTATTTCCCTTCTTGAGCAGCCTGGCCCTAGATTAGTGCTCTCAGGGAGCTGATCTGTAGTGCTGTGCTTTGTTGCGTGGGTCCCTGGTTAGGCAGCTCACCTCTGTCACTCTGATCCCCCTGGGTATCCTTTTTTCTTGCTGTTAGGGGCAATGAGGAGGTGTTAAGGGCTGGCTGTGGCCTCTTCACTAGGCCCAGGATCAAAGATGGCCGCCTCCCGTTTCGCTGGCTTTTTCTCCCCTCTACCTCTCACACCCCAGCTGCCTCTTCAGGGGCCTGCCGCCCTCCCAGGCCAATCCGGCCGAGCCAGCCGCCCGTGATCACCCCTGGGGAGCCCCCGACCCTCTCCTGGGGCACTCACCCTGCCTGGGCCTTCCTCCCCACGACTGCCTGGAGAGCTGCCCCAATGGCCTCCTCCTGATCCCGGAGCCCCACCGACCCTTGTACCTGGGGCCTCCGGTGCCGATCTGGGCGGATCCTGGCCGGCGTCCCAGTTCCAGGGCCTGCCCGACCCTTCTGGCGATGAGCCCTGGCTGAGCCCCTGCACTCCTGCGCCTTGTCAGGGCGCGCGTCAGCTCTTTCCCCCGGCGGGGTGTCTGGCAGCGCCCGGGGGGGTTTTGGGGCACCCCTTCCGAGTCCCCCTGGGGTTGTGGGGGTTTTAATTCTGCCCTGGCCGGGCTAAATTACCCTTTTTGGGTCTTATTTGTGGGCCTGGAGCAGGAGCTCTGTCTGCCTGCGTCCTTCCACTCCTGACGCTACCCGGAAGTTACACTTAGTATTTCTAATGTAATACCAAGCAATATCCTAATAATAAAAATACAAACATATATAAAAAGAAGAATGAAAGAAGAAAAAGAAGGAAAGATATTACACTCTTTCAAGGTCCACATTCAACAACCTCCTTGGCCAACTCTCAGCGTCCACATATCCCAGCAGGAGGCCCATTTCCTGTATTTTGCATCTCAGCAGAAAAGACACTCATGGAGCGAATAAACTCAATCTCTCGTAGAACCTCCTCAAAGGCTAGAACAGTTTTTTTTCCAATGTTTTGCAAGTATGCTTCTAGTAGCCATAAATATCTGATTTGATAGAAATTGTGCATTTTTAGAAAGACCTGGGAGTAGTAAGCCTAATAATGCCTCTTCTGGTTTTTGAGAAATAACTGTATCCCATAGTTTCTCCAGGGTATTATAGGTCGCCTTCCAAATATGCTGAACTTTGAGGCAATCCCATAACATATGTTTTAAGGAAGCTATGGTTTTGCAACCTCTGGAGCAATTGCCATCCAACTGACTATTTGAACAGTGGAGTCTAGCTGGGGTAAGGTACTATCTCAAGATAGTTTTGTAAACATTTTCCTTCAATATAATGTTTAAAGAGGCGTTTGCTGCGTTTTTGATAATTATACCCCATTGTTCATCATCTAGGCTAATATTGATCTCAGCCTCCCATGAGGCCCTATAGGACAAATTATTAGGCATGACCTGTTCATTTAGGTAGTTATAAAGAATAGTGAGGTTTTTTTTACCTTTTGAGTTGAGTAAGCAACAATGCTCAACAGGAGTTTTGCTAGAATTTATTTATTTTTTTGCAGTTTGTCCCACTTGTGTGCTAATCATCATCAGGTTAAGCTATTCTTTGTGTGGCATTAGTGATTTATGCTACAGTCCGATGGAGACCTGTTTTGACATTCTAATAGTTCATCTGCAACAATTGTTATCTGACTTCTAATCCACCAAGTGAATTGGGTATTTTTATTGATTGATAAGTCTGTATGGGGTAGCCACAATGGTGTTTGCCATAAGCCATTTTGTAGTAGAGGAGTTCTCTTGTTGATTTGCTTCCATAGTACGATGGTGTGACTCAGACACATCGGAAGTGATTTTAAATGTATAATCTGATGGATGCTTAGCCATAGTATTTGGTTCAGGAGAATATTTTGGTCCCATAAAACTTGATGTTCTATCTCCACTCAAACTGGGGGGGGGGGGGGGGGGGGCTCTCTTAATATACCATTTAGGCTAATCTCGCTGCCTTATAGTATCGTAGAAGGTCAGGAGTTGCTAAGCCTCCTTTCTGTTTTGAGGCTGTCATGGTCACCCTATTTATTCTAGGTTTCTTATTGCCCAAGATGAATTTAAATATTGCTTTTTGTAATGTTGCTATGTCTTTAAGATTTATCGATGATGGTATAGTCCTAAAAATGTATAGCAGTTTAGGTAGGGTGTTTATTTTAATGGCGTGTATTTTCCCAAACCACAAGATATTTAATGAAGACCAGGTGCGAAGATCTGAATATATTTCTTTAAAGATAATGGGTAATTGGCATCATATGTCTGTTTAGTAAATTTAGGGATATGAATACCTAGGTACTTTATAAGATGCAAGGACCATTTAAAGGTATAGTTTAAGATCAGCAAATTTTCCAGTTGCTTGGGCAATGAGACATTAAGAGCTTCACTTTTATTTGCGTTAATTTTAAACCATGATATATGGCCAAAATTGCTCAATGTTTTAAATAGGCTAGGTAAGCTAATTAATGGGTTAGTAACTGTGAGGAGAATATCATCCGCAAACAGGCTTAGCTTATATTCTTTATTGTCTAACTTGATTCCACTAACAACTGGAGCTTCCCTTAATGCTATCTCTAGTGGTTCTAAACATAGAGCAAAAAGTAGAGGCGATAAAGGACATCCCTGTCTTGTTCCCTGATCTATCTTAAATAATTGAGACTTGAAACCCTGATAGGAAATATAGGTCCTAGGGGCAGAATATAATGCTATAATGCTACCTACAAAGATTTCACTAAGGCCACATTTAAGCAATGCTTCTTTCATATAAGTCAAATCAATCCTATCAAACGCTTTCTCTGCATCTAAAGATAGTACCATTAGTGGTATTTTTTTTGTCTCAAGTTATATCTATGAGGTTAAAGATTTGCTTAGTATTATCAGGTGCTTCCCTACGCGGGATAAAGCCCACCTGTTCCGGATGAATCACGGTCGGCAACAAAGAGGCCAATCTATTTGCTATGATCTTGGAGTATAATTTGATATCATTGTTTATTAAAGATATGGGTCTATAATTGCTGCACTGCATCAGGTCTTTGCCTTCTTTATCTATTACTATAATTTTTGCCTCCAGAAATTCAGCTTTTAAAAATTTGCCTGAGAGGAACTCATTAAATAGATGTTGGAGGTGAGGTAACAAAGTTTCCATAAATTGCTTGTAATAGTAATTAGTGAATCCATCTGGACCAGGTGCAATATGAGGCTTAGTAATTTCCTCTTCAGAGATAGGGGATGTGAGAGAATCTACTTTACTTTTATCAAATTGGGGTATCGTAATGGATGACAAAAAAAGTCTCTATTTGGGCTTTATGGCTTTGTGACGCAGAATGGGCAGGCATTGAATACAGCTCGGTATAAAATTGTTGAAATGCCTTATTAATCTGATCTGGTTGGTATACCATGCCATTTTCTTTAGTGAGTAATTTAGGAATAAAAGAGTTTGCTCTCTCTTCTAGCTAACATTGTATCTGGTTTGTTGGAGAATCGGAAAAAAAATTAGATTGTGTACATAGCAATATAGTCACCATTTTCTTTTGCAGAATCTCTTTCAATTCTTGTTTACATTGAAGAATTTCCTCGAAAATCTGAGGTGAATTCTGAACAGCGACTAGTCTATGAAGGTCGGAATTTTTTTTGTTCAAATTGTTTATCTGACACTGATCTAATTTTTTTGCTATTGAGCCAAATTGTATGCAAACCCCTCGCAATACTGCCTTATGGGCTGCCCAGCGTCCCATCCCATCTACTTCGCCACCGCTTTTCAGTGCAAAGTAGACCACCAAAGCCTTATTAAACTTCTCTTTTGTCAGAGGGTCATTAAGAAGTGCCGGGTTTAATGTCCAAGATGGGGAGCGACCTTTTGGGAGCAAATCATACAGTGACACACTTACAAGGTGTGACCAGGATGGCCGCGTATAGCGGTGGTTTCTTGAATAAAGGGCTGATACCGACTTCAAGTGCAGCAAATTGGTTTATTTGCAAAAAGAAATTAACAGCTGAAGCAGTAGCTCTGCTTAAAATAACGGAACATAAATAACTACGTCTCTGCGACATGGGAGAATGCCACCTTGTGGCCAGGTTACAAACAGTCCTTTAACTTGGGAGACTGCCACCTTGTGGCCAGGATACCAATAGTCCCTTCGACTTGTGATAGTGCCACCTTGTGGCCAGGATACAAATAGTCCATTTAACTTGTGATAGTGCCACCTTGTGGCCAGGATACAAATAGTCACTTAGACTTGTGATAGTGCCACCTTGTGGCCAGGATACAAATAGTCCCTTTAACTTGGAAGACTCTTTTCCGCTCTTTATCTTTGTAGCCGCGGATGAAGCATCGGGCCCGCCCGTCTCTCCCGCATGCTTCACCCCAGGGACCCTTGGATATCACAACAATAACTGGTGTTACCTTCCTTCAGTAATCTCTCAGTCTCTTCCCTGGGGCATAAAAGGTCTTGGAACCTTCATTCGGTGCCTCTGTCAGCAAACCAAACAGCCTTTTTACTCCTGTCTGTAAACTTTCAGGCTCCTCTCAGCCTGGTACAATTTCTGCTTCCAGCAGACTGCGTGAAAGTACTGCGTTCCTATATATGGCAGATAGCTACAAGCGTCCTTCTTTGGCTTGCTTCAGACTGAGGCCTTCACTCACTGGCCTCCCTCTGCTAGGCCAAACAGGGCCTAACTGCAGGGGATCTTCAATAATCCCTTCACTTACTTGGCTTCCTTGTACTTTCACCTCTTGAGTCTGTAGTCGCTCTTTCAGCTCAATTCGTCCTGCGACTGCAATCCGCACACTCTTATCACTGTTGTAGTACTCGCAGCCCCAGTAAATCAGGCTTCACACAGCCCACTGTAATTCCACACAGGATCAGTCTCCACTCTGGGGCTTGCTTCTGTCAGCAGCCCACAACCTGCACAGAGCCTAGCCGGCCACACCCCCCCTTTCCAGGTCTGCTTTCCAGGCTTTTAAAGGGCAGTCGCATTATTTAGGAGTTCTTCAGAAGTTTTAACTCCCTCACTTCTGTCCAGAACTCCGTACTCCACTTGCTTGGCATAACTTCTAAGGAGCAAACGATCACAAAGGTTGTGGTCAGACCACCAGATAGCATGAATTGTTGCGTCAATCAAATTAGAAGCCATTTGTTGTTGTAGCAATATATAGACAATTCGTGATTGGGATTTATGTCTGGCTGAGTAAAAGGTAAAGTCCTTCCCTGTCAGACTCACCCCCTCCATGTATCAAATAAGCAATTTTGGCTCAGGATTGATTTAAAAAACATTAGTAGTGGTGGGAATTTGTGATGGGGTAGAGGGTCCAGATCTATCTCTGAGTGGATCTAGAACTGCATTCATATCTCCTCCTATAACCCAAATAGAATGTTGCCAATTTGAAATTAGATTTGAGATTCTGCGAAAGAAAGTGGACTGGTCTGAATTTGGTGCATAGACATTGAGACGTTATACTGAATGTCAGATCTTTTGTTTAATAAAATCCAATTTTATATGGGTATTATAATCTAATAAATAATCCTATTATTAACCTTTCTTTTATAACCAATGTACTAATATTGTTATTATGTGCTATATACATTTATGTATGCAATTCCATTATTGGAATATATCTATAAAAAGTTATATTTTTCATAGTTTCTCATTGAAGAGAAATTCTAAGACCCATTGTCCTGTAAAGCAAGTTCCTTAACTAAATTGAAAAGATAAGGTTTGAAACAACAGAATACTCCTTCAAATTCCCATACATATACAGACTTTACATCTGCAGAGATTAGTTCTCAAGACAATAAATATCTCCTGTATATAAATATAATGATACTTTTTATAGACCATGTCTGGGTTATAATTTGGTTTATAGCATACTAATGTCAAAGTTCATTAGTGAGTTTATGGAAAGAGCCAGAGCCCCATCTTGTGGTTCAAGGAATAAAATGTTTATATAAAAATATATATTCACGATTAAGATTTAAATATGTGATGACATAATAGGAATATTTGATTGGCTGATAAAGACTTAGTGAGATCGGAACGTCTGATAAGCAAATTAAGTTGGGGGTATAATTGAGGGAATCTAGCTGACAAGGCGATATACTGAAAGAAAAGGAGATACTGAAAGGAGAGGCTAGAGACTGAAAGAAAAAGCTGAAGAACAAGGAGACACATAGACACACTTTGTTGAACTTATTAAAAAGAATACTTTAAAACTATTGGGATTTTTCCCAAACACAAAGAAACTTAACGTGCATTCTACAAAGAAACTTAGACAGCTTGCTAGGAAAATAGTTTACACACTCACATATCAACAACTTTTAAAAAGATCCAGAATGCCAGTAATGTGATGGAACCAAAATATAAGAACTAGGTATGATTTTAAGTATAATATTTCTCCACGTTATTTCTTTTTCATTACAATCATTGACATATTGTATTAATATAATATAGAATAAATTGCTATATCAAGATTTTCTGATATATATAAATATAACATATAATTGGCGAATTATAAGTCGACGTATGAATTGATAGTTCATTTTATAAATACTACAAACATATCAGCTTCTATAGCAATTTAGTATATCCGATAATTAATTGTAATGAAAAACATGTTCTCTTTTTAATTAGAGACAATATCTTAATTAGAGATAATACTATAATTCAACTATAAAATCATAAGATATTAAAAGAGTATGATAGATATGTATAACATACCAAAATAATTAAAACCATCTCTGATGCCATAATTTACCATATTTAATTATAGTAAGCATATTGTGCAAGTCTTATCATATGATTATGTGGATAATGTACCAATAACTAACAATTTATAATTGATATTCTGTTACAATTGTTATACCAACTTGTTATTAAAATATACTCTATTATTACTTTTTTCCTTTATAATAAATATATTCTCACCTAATACAGTTCTGTTTATTTCATGAGGCCAATGCTTTTAATATATCGTGTAATACGAATTCAGAAATTAGTCAAAACTGGCAAATATGTGAAACATGTAAATTATTAATTGATATTAATAAACGTTAGTGATATTGATAATATCAACATATAAATTGCCAAAACCCACCACATATTATTATGGAAGCACAAGATTGAGATTTTATATCCCATATATTATATTAAGAGGTAATTTGTTGTTATATTTACTAGAATTATGCTCAGTAAAATGAAATTTTACTAAAATCATTTGTATTTTATTTTGTTTACATTTCCAAGATGGCCGACAGAGCTGCGCCTAATCATATCCTACTGGCTGATGTGACTTTATCTTTGCAATTATTCTGATACATCATTTTTTTAATAAATATATTAGATTAGTTGTATTTGTTATTATCAGTAAATGTTATTTTATAGAGAGGAATATGTGTCTATAAATTGATTTTGACCTCAAAAGTTATTATTCTAAGTATTTAGAAAATATATGTCGTTTAATAATCCCGGCATCAACTATCATTAATAATTCCATGAACTGTGATATATCTGCCTTCAATGTTTTTTTGAGTGTTAGTGTGCTGAAAATTAAGTCTTTTGTGAAACAAAATCGAGGCACCTTTTGTTTTATCTGTAGCAGATGTATGATATGATTGTGAGTATGTTTTTCCCCAGTATTTGGGTATTGAATTTTTTTTAAAGTGGGTTTCCTGTAAAAATAAATACAAAATCAGTCAGTCACAGTCTGCTGCTCGCTACTAGCATAGATAACTTCAAACTTCAGACACTTCCTATGCTAGCCCAGCTCTCTTGCAAGAGAGGGAGGGCAAGCTCTGTTTATCAATGAAGAGTCTATTATAAGGTTCTAAAACTAACAACCCCCCCCAACAGTATCCCTAAAATACATATTATTATCTATATTTATTCTGTACATACCCCAGTGATAACGAGCTTTGCATGGTCTTCCTGGAGCAGAACAGGTGGAAGGTGTTCAAAGCCGACATGGTCAGTCACCTGAGCGGAGTCCCCCAGCCCCACCCAAGCACACACCCAAAACAACACCCCAGGGCGATCAACAGCAAAAAGGACAACAAGAGCGCAGACAGGAGCGGGATCCTACAGCTTGGAACCCACGGAACCACTGCCACAAAGGTTCGTATCCGGTGCTACCACCTGATGAGTATAAGAGCATAAATGCCATAAAGGTAGCTCCTATAAGAAGCATAAGTGATGGCTCTGCTGGTCCCTGGAGGCATCCATGATACCTTGGGTTACATTTCTGCAGGAGAAGGGGTTGCAGTTACATACAAACTTTAACCTTTAGATTGTAAGTCTGTGAGTTTCAATCCTGCAAGGTGCTTTTAGGGAAAGCGCTATGGACACTGGATTCCAAGCTCAAAGACAGGGCCATCCACACTTTGCAATGTGTGAATCTTTAACTTGTCATTGCCTGTAACTAAACTTACGTATAGCGCTACGGAATATGTTGGCGCGTTACAAATAAACAATAATAATAATAATAATTCTGTTAAACTACCCCATTGCACAGATAACTCCTCTCAACTACAGCAAGACATCTGCCTATTTGCAGTGAAGCAGCTTCTGCAATCAAAGTATCTGCAATTAATCTCACCAAAATCTAGTTATCTCCTCATATAAATATTATATTAATTTCTGTAATATAATTTTTTAACACATAGAATTCTTATCATGCTGTCTTTTTAATTTTAATGTTTATTGTAATTTATAACTACTCTTGTTCATCATTCTTATGCTTTGAATTCTTATACTCATTCCTTGACCTCTCCCCTTTCATTTATAAATGTTTATTTTTTCCCAGTAGCTTATAACCTTACCATTGCATAATAACTACTGTTTAACACATTAGGACACCTGACTGCTGCAGCCAATGTTTGGGAAAAATCATACCAACAAACCACAATCTAGGCCTCTGTGTTTTGGGTATCATGACTGGCTTTCGGAGTAGATTGTGGTTTGTGGGTAGAATGTTTCCCAAACATTTGGCGAGCCAGCCAGGAGTGCACTTAATTGTCTGGTAGATAACAACCAGAGCTTCCGAATTCATGGGGGACACGTTTGGTAGCTAATCATAGCCAACATTAGAGGTGAGCAGAGCCGCTTTTATGAAAATCTGTGCAGGATTGCTGTCATGCATGTCTTCCATGGAAACTGAAGCTTGGGAGTGTAGGACAAGGTCGCACAAAATTACCTTACCCAGACTGACTTCTATCCGGAACCTGGTATGATTGCATTTTCTGTTGTTCATTGTTGATAACCTAGAATGCTAATAAGTTATATTAAGTAAAATAGTGTAATTGTACATGAAAAGGTGTTAGTTACTGAGACTAGATTAAGAGATATTAAAAAGATATAGTACCTGATGAGGTGTTACTTTAAGAAGCGCTGTAGATTTTAATTAATGTAGATATAGCTTAACAGAGGATTTGCGTTCCTGTAATGGCGGATAGGAGTTGCCCTCATTTCAATAGCGTTTAAGGTGTGCCTTCCTATAAATGTCGTAGATATAGTGGAGAGCCTTCCATTTAAAGGCGAATGTAGAGCCTTCCATTAAAAGGCAAGTAATGTCTAGACAGGTTTTTGAGAAGCGGAGCTGTTAGATGAAAATATAGAAGGTAGACTTGCTAATTATGTTCGCAAGACTCCGAAATGACAAGAGGCTATTGGATAAAAACCGTGAATGAAATTGGGCCCATGTATGTACTGCGTGTGAGTACTGAGTGTCAGTACCATGTGCAGTGAGAGCTGTGTGAGAAATTGAGGAATAGAAGGATTGGTCCTCTGCTCTGTGTTATTGTTGAGTGTGTTTAAATTTACAGTGTTATGAAGTGCTCGAATTAGAAAGAAGGATGTGTGTGTGAATTGAATGTTCAAACACTGTAAATTGTTTTTCTTTGTATAGTTGTGTCTTCTAAGCTGGCAACTTTTTTTATTGTTATATTGTTAAAAAAACGTATTGTTTTTGCATCCTGCTGAAATTGTGGCATCTTACCATATATACTCGAGTATAAGCCGAGTTTTTCAGCCCTGTTTTAAGGCTAAAAAGGGCCCCCTCTGCTTATTCTCGAGTTACTCTCCCTCCCGTGTCTCTCTAACCCCCCATGTCTCTCTAACCCCCCCGTGTCTCTCTAACTCCCCGCCGTGTCTCTCTAACCCCCCTGTGTCTCTCTAACCCCCTCGTGTCTCTCTAACACCCCGTGTCTCTTCCCCTCCCCCTCCTCATCCTCAACCCCCCCTCCTCATTCTAAACCCCCCTCCTCATTCTTAACCCCCCTCCTCATTCTTAACCCCCCTCCTCACTTTACCCCTCTAAATACCTCCCCCTCTCCCTTTCCCCTCACTTACCTCCATCTGCAGCCTCTCCTCCGGCCTTCGCTCCTTCCTGCTTTGGCACATGAGCACTACGTCATTAGCATTGGCCGGTTCAAGGCGTAGGAAGGAGCATAGAGGCCGGAGGAGAAGCTGCAGATGGAGGTAAGTGAGGGGAAAGGTAGAGGGGGAGGTATTTAGAGGGATAAAGTGAGGAGGGGGGTTTAGGATGAGTTGGGGTAAAGTGAGGAGGGAGTTTTAGGTTGAGGATGGCGGAGGAAGGGGGGTTGAGGAGGGGGTTGAGGATGGGGGTGGTTGAGGATGAGGATGGGGGGTTGAGGATGAGGATGGGGGGTTGAGGATGAGGGGTTGAGGTTGAGGATGAGGGGTTGAGGAGGGAGGTTGAGGAGGGAGTTTAGAATGAGGAGGGAGGTTGAGGATGAGGAGGGAGGTTGAGGATGAGTATGGAGGATGAGGAGGGAGGTTGAGGATGAGGAGGCGGGTTGAGGAGGGAGATTGAGGACGGAGATTGAGGAGGGGGGTTGAGGTTGAGGAGGGGGTTGAGGATGGGGAGGTTGAGGATGAGGATGGGGGGGTTGAGGATGGGGGTTGAGGAGGGGGTTTAGAATGAGGAGGGGGGTTGAGGATAAGGAGGGGAGTTGAGGAGGGAGGTTGAGGATGAGGAGGGAAGATGAGGAGGTAGGATGAGAAGGGAGGATGAGAAGGGGGTTGAGGATGAGGAGAGTGTTGAGGAGGGGATTGAGGATGTGGAGGGGGTTTGAGGAGGTAGGTTGAGAATGAGGAGGGGGGTTGAGGAGGGAGGTTGAGAATGAGGAGGGGGGTTGAGGGGGTGATAAGGGGGGGGAGAGACACAGGGGAGACAGAGGGGGGACACAAGAGGGGGACACAGAGGGCACAAGAGGCAGCACATCTCCCACCCTCGGCTTATACTCGAGTCACTCATTTTTACCATTATTTTGTGGTAAAATAGGTCCCTCGGCTTATACTCGTGTATATACAGTACTTTAATCAGAGAAAGAGAATAGCAACACTGATCCCCCGCCTGTGCTTCCTCCCCACCTTATCTTACAGCCTGAAACTTTAGTTTTGTTTTTGAGCTGTGATTAGTCACTACCTGCACTACCTCAGAGATAGTGGGTGTGTGGGTTTCTAGTTGAAGGAGAGAGCTTTCTCTTTCTCTTAAGGTGGATTAAAATTATTACGAAGTAGAAGATTTAGCAAGTGATTAAGAAGGACATTGTGTAGGTGAAATTTGTCCAATGTGAGATCATTAATTATTGTTTGTGAAAATAATTGCAAAGTGTAATTAATGGAAAGGAGGAAAAGGCAATAAGGTAAAGTTAGATTTTTGGTAAGTCATATCTGTAAACACTAAAGAGATAAGTATAGAATGTTATAGTATATATTATTTTGGTTTCTGCAATTGAAAGTTTTGTGATTTAATTATGTTTTTTTTTTTTTTGTAGTGTTTTGTTTTGGCTCAAAGTTCCATAATAACCCCCTCCCCCTTGTAACTTTAAAGTGAAAGTTGTCCCGGTGAAGATAAACAAATGTATTATATTGAGTGACTTATTTAGATCAGATCGCCTGTGTACAGAGTAATTGTCTACCTGCCCACCTAATAAGACGTATTGTGTTGTTATTTACTGCTAGTAATAGGAGTGACCTACTCTCTTGTGGTATCAGGTGCTTTGCACCTTTTGCACCAGCATTAGCTCAACCCCTGTTGCAGGTGTAATAATATTTTTATGGAAATATTGATGAGATAAAGGATATCATGAGTGAGTTAAACAGTTATTTTAGTGTAATTATGTTTTTATAGAAAATATTGTGTATTTATCTCCATAAAGTTTCATATGTAATTTGAGAAATTGGTTTTATGTAATATATATTTGTTGGTTTCATTATTTTGGTACAACAATGTTTAGGATTAGTTATGGGTAAATATATCTATATGATTTGCTATAATTAGATTTTTTATTTTTTTATTATTACAAGATGATTTAAGAAGATCTATGTGCATGTAAAATTATTCAGTGAGCTCACAATTATATATTATATATTATATATTAATATTGTTTAATTATTAAATTAATTAATTATGTTAAATTTATCAGCAGATTTTGGTGTAAGAATTTTTTTTCTTCAGAAATTATGTTTTCCAAGTGGAGAAAGGGGGGTCTGTTCCTTGTAGATGATGCCATTTTATGTTGTTTGTCTCTCCCTGTTTTGCTTGGCTTTGCTATTTGACTGCTCAGGGGGGAGCTGTCTATATGCACGGATTTCATGTATGTTCGGATTGTCATGTGACTTTGTGATGCTTGAATGGGAGATTTGCTGTTTTTTCTTGGAATTATGAATACTGAATATAGGTGGACACATAGAGTACCAGTGTCCAGATTATATCATTGCAATTTTTTTTAAAGATTGTCCATTATAGCTGATGGAAAGTGTAATAAAATTGCTTATAGAGAATATAATCTGAAATCTGATCAATTTCGGATTAATATTTGTGTTCATATGCCTTCAGCAATTTTAGATAATTGTAAAAAGGTTTTATTTAGATCAGGTTCCTAATTATGTTAAAAAAAATTTAAAAGGTTGATTTTGGAGAAAATTAGTTACAAGTAAATACAGTAATTGGTAAAAAAAACTGGGTTATTGAAAAAAGATAAAGAGAAAGCTTTTTTAAAATTTTTATTACAGTTAAAACTGTTTAAAAGATTAAAATGTGTAAATTATATTAAATTCACTGAAACTGCATGCTATAATCTATTTTAAGAAAAACATTATACTGGATGCTGGCCAAGATTCTAATGTTTAAAAAAAAAAAAGTTTCATTTTTGTTTACCTGAACAGCTTTTAATTCCCACTATCTCTCCTCTGGGACCTTTGAAGTAGTGAAGTATACTATTTTTAAGTAATATTTAGGAGCAAAAAGTACTTGTTCCAAAGACATGATAATAATTATTAAGGTTTTAAGATAACAATTAACAAGGTGAAATTATTTTATGGGTTACGATAAGTGTACAGGATAGTCAGAAATGTCAACTGACTAGGAATATATATTTTTTATTAGTTTTCATTTTTCTTTTAAAGTTTTGTTTATTTTTTTTATCTTTTTTTAGATTTTGCTAGTCTGTTTTTTTATTAATTGTATTTTTTTATGCTTAGTGAAGCCTCATGTTAACATTTCTCTCTGTTGGAATAAATGTGTTATGTGTACTATCGCTATCTCCGGGTTACTTCACAGGTAGATATTGAAAAGTAGACAAATATCACTAGAAAACAGTGCATGGTATATTATCTGGTTAAATAACCTTATCATACCAATTCTGTTTTATTTTATGTGTTATGTTTTGTTTATCCATGTTGGATAAATACTGTGATATTGTAAGTTATTCTTCCAGGCCCATACCCAGCTCAGCTGATGGCCATGGTGCAAATGAGTAGAGAATTGGGAACATATTTCCAAGGTATTTCTAGTCCTCTAAGAAAAAAACATGATAAGAGGTGGATGACATTATGAGTTAAAAACAGATTTTAGAGCTTTATTAGTAAGTGTATATTGACAGTAATAACATTAGCAATTTCCTTTTAAATATACAATCTGTTGCAAGATATATCAAGTAATGTCTTCTCACTTATACAGACATAATTAGCAATATTGAAACTGTCCCAATGATAATTTTTGCTGCTTTAGCGGGGGTAGAAAATAATGTTTGCTTACATCTTTTACAAGTATTTCATATATTTATTAACTTTGCATGATTTACCTTGTTTATTATAGAGTTATGCATATGTTAAATTTATGTTACAGTTGGGGGAAAACATTTGGGTAGGTGTATATGATGAGAGGATATCTATTTGAAAGATGTATGGAAGTTTCTTGTATGATAGATCTTGTATGTTTGGATTTTTGTCACACTTGCCTACCCCAGAAAAAGATGACAGCGAGTGCATGGCAGTAAAGACAAAGGAAAGACAAAGAAAAGACAAGCACGCCCTGATATATGATGAGAGAAAGTCTCTACTAAGTACCTATCCTGATGACAACAGATAACAGATTAAAAAAAACAGATACAGAGTTTGCTGACTAAAGACAAAGAGCAGACAGAAATCTTCTCTTCACCCCAGAAAAAGGGGAACGGTCAAACTCTTGCTCATTGACATGACCATATGCTAATACATTTATCTGCTGACAAAGAGAAAAGATGTAAAGATCTGTGAGAAAGCCACATGCTCTTTGTCCTGTGCCTGAAAATCTGCACATTATGGCCTATTGCTTTGGCCAATGGATCTCACCATCCAAAAGCGAGTGATCCACCTCTATACCATATGGACACAGAGGGGCCAACTAAGTGTGATGTGTAAAACTAGGCCTGTATGAAGTTTGTTTGAGTATTTGTTTTCATTTTTTTATTATTTTTTACTCTTTTCTATACTTGTTTGCTTTTTAATGTTCTTTGGCTTCTAAAATTTCTGCACCTTGTTCTATCAACTTGCTAGGATCTAATACGTACTAACATCTGATAAGGGAAAGCAACTAGGGAAAGAAGAAGTTATCATGCACTCTGGGTTATTAGTCATATCAGTGCAAACTTTATTGGTTATTAAAGCACATCCATCATCTAAATGCCTCATAAGACAATAAGTATAAAGGGAAATTGGTTATATAACCTAGTTATTGGCAATTGGTTGGAGAATTAAGGGAGGCCATTTTGTCTGCATTAACCATTGTGTTTTATTTTACATATCTGCACTTTTATATTTATTGCACCCACAATCTGGACTATCTCTTGGTAACTTATAACAGCATATGTAGATGTTTTCATCCACCCCATTGGACTCTTTCCTTGTTATATTTTGATTTTGTCAACCAGGTGCTCACTTATTTTCATGGATTAATTGTTTTTCCATCAAGATTTTTTTTTTCTTGCTTGTGCTTTATAATCATGATTTGTAAGGCTTTCATTCAACAGACTTTAATATCTGGACTGTGAACTTTTGTGGTATGGATTCCATCATTGAAAGGCTTTTATATTATTCCATGGATCATATCGGATTATTAAAACTGCGTTTTTTTATTATGTATTTTATTGTTTCTATGTATAATTGTGTTTTCTTTTGCAAAGTTCTTGTTAGGAAGGTATTAAAGTAAAAGGTACAAAGGACTCTGTGAGATGTAATGTCATATCTCCATGTTGTAGGAAACTCATATGACTGATTTTTTTAGGAATCTTTTTATATTGTTTAGCTATGTGAAATCTATATTACGATTGCACCCTGTCATATTTGTATTCGTCCTTTTAATGACTATTTTTTTTATTCATTCTTTTTTTTATTGTTGAAGACACAGTAACAAAATCACATTGTATTTAGTGAAAGGATAATGGACAGAACAACAAGACAGTTATATCATACAGTTACACGGTTCCCAAATATCTGCCTTTCTTTTTTTTTCTTAGCTGATGTATTGTATCATTATTATACTATGCCCTGTCCACCCCTCTATGTCTTCAAACTTCACATTTTTTTTATTTTTTTTATTATTATCTATTTCTTATCAAGAGACAAGAACATATAAACTGGAAAGTATAAACATCAACTATGTTAACTTAACGGGGTGGGGAGAAAAAAAAAGAAAAAAAAAAGGGAAAAACAGGGAAGGGGAAAGGGTAGTGATTACCTGGTGTACTCCTCCAAACCTGCATTGGCCTGGGTTCCTTAGGTATAAGTGGTCATCCGGGCTCCCCCCGGCCGTCATCCCCGAGCCAGAGCCTCGCTCACCTATGTCCCAGTCACATTCCCATCTTGATACTGTAGCCTGAGGCCAGCCACGGAGTCCAGATATTCTGGAATAGGGGGGCCGTGTTCTGGAGGACATGGGACAGCCTCTCATTTACCATAACATAATTTGTTTTTAATATGATCTCTTTGGCGGTCAGTGTTGCCATTTTCCAGTTTTTTGCTATACAGCTTTTGGTGGCAAAAGCCATGTATTGCCACAATTTATTTTGCTCCTTTGAGAGACCTGCCCCATGAACCCCCAGAAGACATATCTCCATCTCCGGCCCCATTGAGGTATCCCCCTCTAGGAGAGCCCTTAGTCTCAAATGAGCATTGCTTTAGGCATTGGCCTCCTTGGACCCGTGCCCTTGGTGTATTTCAATACATGGGATGTAAGTTGTACTAGAAGCAGCCATTTGGACTTCCCGGTGGGGCTGCTGTCCAATATAGTCCAGGGTAGTAGGTGTTAGGGAGAGTAGCCCCCTTTGATATAGTATATTTTCTTTCTGTTGTCAGGTATATGATGAGTTTAATCAGCCCGTAAGGGTGCAGGCAATGCAAATGTTCGCCACTGGGTGGCAGCGGTCCCCCTCAGATACTCTCAGTAATAGAGAGTCTTCTAGAAAAGCCACTTCAAACTGCTTGTTATTCTCAGTTACAGTTCTGACTTTTGAGGGTTTGATAGTTTCAGCCCACTTAGTTGTCAGGCGGTGCAGGTACCTATCTGGTAAGTGGTGTTATTTGTATATTCATATAGGGTAAAGTGAGGGCTTTTTTTTTAAAATTTTTATTTATTTAATCCTTGCAGGACTGGCAGGCTCCTGGCATTATCTGCCCTTTTCCAGTTTGCAGTCTAGGCTTCAGCTCTTCATCGCACACTGCCCTGGAGTTGGCTTTCCCGGGGGAGTAAGTGCTGTGGGAGGCTTATGTCTGGTCCCCGCTTGGGTGTTGTGGGGTTCCCTTCTCCTGGTCTCCCCACCCTGTATCCCCCTCTGTACCTCTCTCTGGATGTCAGCACTTGCCTGATGGAATAGGCCTCGACCCCCTGCCATAAATTTGGGGCTCCTAGGGTCCTCTTTTTAGTCTCTCCGACCCTGGCCTCTGCACTCCGTCCTCCTGGCCACTGTTAGGCTTGACTGTGAGGAAATTTGGGGTGATTTTAGCCCCTTTTTATCTGTTAGTACAGAGAGCAGCAGCACAGCACGTCTGCTCTCCTTGCCAGTCGGACACGCCCCTTTTAATGACTATTTTCATTGTCATAGGGGGGAGTGTTGTGGGGAAAAAATATCCTTACATTTTTTAGTGTGTGTGTGTGTGTATATATATATATATATATATATATATATATCATTTATCACTTTTTGTAGCACCTGTGAATTTTAGCTCAGAACCAGTATTTTTCCATTATAGGACATAAGGTATGATAGTTAAATGTGCATGTCCCATGATTTAGCAGTTACAGTAGAAACCATAAACAATTATTTTAGTCTGAACAAAGATGTATTTCAATAGCTCAAGGCCAGCTCTTGACCTATGCGCAGAGATAACAGGGGAGAGTCTTTCTTGCACATCTAGTGTGACCTAAGACATGCTTGATGTGTGCTAATAACGTGTTATATCTTATTTGTCTAGTAATATCAATAATTGTTTATTGGCAGTTGGTGGGTTATACCAGGTCTCTAAAAGGTGGGAATGGATTATCCCATTGTCTTTGTGTAAACAAATATAAAAAAGTTATGTTTTGCTTATATGTGTGAGCCAGTAGCAGGAGACAATTGCAATTTGCCTTCTGTTGCAAATTCATTTTTTTCCAAATAAACCAAACAAAATCAGAGGCCTCTGCATTTTGGGCTTCAGGGCTGGGTTTCTTAGTAGATTGTGGTTTGTGGGTATGATACTTCCCAAACACCAAATATCTGTTAAACTACCCCATTGAAAGAAAACTCCTCTCAATTACCTCCCTCTCTCCCACCCACATCTGCTCCTAATTTGACTCAATTTACCTGAAAAATTATCTTCACCTGCTTCCTATTCCTAATTATTCCTCTTTATTTATCTCTGTCCCAATGTTTCCTCTTACTTTATTCTTCCTTGTTATCTCCTGCCTGTTTCTTAGAATATCCTCATTTACTCTGTATCATGTCTCCAACAACATAACCATCTCACCATGCCTCCTCTCCTCCCATGGGCTCCTCTTCTACCGCCAGTCAGTATCTCCTCCATATTTAGAAGTTCATAAGCAGAAACATTCTGCAAGTCCCCGTCTTGTCTCATAAAACTCTTGCCGCTTATTTTGCTGGCTCCACGAGATATATATCCTAACCCTAGACACTCATTCATTCCCACCTTTTTTCATCTACGCTCAACCACTCAGAGCAACAAACACCCAAAACCCCCATAACTTAATACCCATCACCTTCCACATTGCCCTTCTCATGCTCCCTCTGGAATGCAAGATCTATTTGCAACAAACTCGATTTCATCCTTAAGACACTGCCTCACCAGCAGCACTTTCATATGGTGGCTTTCATTTCAGTCATACACCTAAACCCGGGAGTAACCTAGGTGGGAGGTGTGGGTTTATTACTTTCTTCTCTCTGCACATTTAATTGCATTCCCTTAGTTCCCTACCTCCAATTATGATCTTCCAAAGTTCACACCATCAGCCTCTTCTCACTGCAAGCTGCTGTCATCTACTGGCTGCCTGGGCCAGCATCAATTCCTGGACCATTTTGGTGCCTGGCTCCCATTGCTTTCAACATACATTCTCTTGTTTTTGGAGATTTCAACATTGACATTTACACACTCTCCTCCCCTTCAGCTGTAAAACTGCTTGCATTTACCTCTTCCCATGGCCCTTTGACAATGGACAGAATTCCCAACTCACCGTGATGGCCACTCCCTTGACCTACTTTTTTGTAGTCTTACAAATCCCTGCACTATATCCAACCTGATCTCCCCATTCCCTCTTTCTGACCAGCATCTCCAAACCTACAGCCTCACCACACCTTGCACTATGACCCTCTTCAAGCCTAGCTGCCAGAACCACACAGGAAATTGCAAACATTATACCCACAATATCTTTCAATACACTGAATGCCCAGTCTTCTTTCAATCTATGAATTCAGCATTACTCCGTTTTTCCTTATGCTTTTTAAGCTCTAATGTTGATTAGGCACATATATTGAATGCAGCAATCCGTAAATTGTTTATTTTGCTGGTTTGCGCATATGATGCCATTAACATGCCTAGCATACATGTCTGATCAAGATGTTGAGGACCTGTACCAATTACAAAACTAAACTGACCATTGCTTCAGCAGTCAGATTTACTGAATTCAAACAAATGTTGCAATGGAAGGTGTGCTGTATTCCTTTTTTTTATGAAAGGTCCCGTTAAAACAAAGTCCTATTTAAGTTACAAGTACATCTATCAGTCTACGCTGGCATCATAGCTTGAGTTTTATGCAAATTATATATTCGTGTTCATGAACTTATAAAACAGCACTCGGAATCAGACTAAGCTACGGTTTCAGTATAATTTGTTTATTATTTTTTTTTATTCATCATTCTTGGGATAAATACTTCAACACAGTAAGGAACTTGTGAAAAAGATTGAGAACTCAGAATAGACAGGTTATTTCTTAAAATGGTTCTTTAATCATAAACTTGATGCAAGTTTACAGATTACTGTACATTGCCAAATAAGTCTGCAATGAAAAAAAAAAAAAAAAAAAAAGGAAAAAAAATCCAAAAACAAAAAAGCATGCCATTTTAGCAACCTTCTAACCCAACAAAATCAATAACATAGTCAAGATTGTTTTCAGCTTGACGCCGTAAGGAAATGGAAGTGTTCTTGCCTTTCCATTAAGGCCTCTCTGAATTAAAGTCTTTAAGGGCCCTAAACATACATACATATGTACAAGCTAACAAAAGACATAGAAAATATTTCTTGTGACCAGAAAAGAAGGCTCTAAAATGCTGCTGCAAGTTTCCAATATACTTTCCAAAACCACAAACTAAAGCTAGAATTTAGATGTTCACTAGGGAGTCTAGACTTTACGTTTGAAACTGTATGGCTGTTTAAATGATCAAGAAATACAGTGTAATGGGCATTTCACTTGTTCTGTATATAAGGTATTCATAGGATCTGAAAAAACAGAGGACAATGGTATGATAAATGGAAAAAAAAACAAATTGCTGTTAAAAATATAAATAGGAAGAATGCCAAATTGTCTGATCTTGTTATTAGCTGAAGTAATTATGACATGGTACTGTGGAAAGAAGAAGTTCATATAACCTTTATAAAGGGGACCTTTGAAGGATTTATACTACTTTGGATCCACTACACTACAAGAAAGCATCCTAGAATGCTCTGTTGGATGAAAACCTTCCGCAGCCATGAGGTGTTTTGTATACACATCCAAGAAATGCAATTACAACTATTACCTTGCTTTAGCCCCAGGAGAGTGCATATTTTTTTTTATTCATAAAATGCAGCTATTTTCTGAGCCAGCTAAACAGAAACAACAAGTATCAAAGAAAGTGGTGTGTGCACAATGTAACTGAAATGCATTGTGCTTGGAAACCTGCAGCATTATCTCACCCAGAATGCTGTTCATTAGAAAGACTGAGTGTCTTTATTGAAAACTGTACATACACGTGAATATTTGAAATCTTGATTATGTGCCAAATCATTTTCATCAGATCAAAGAACAATTGCAACAACCCGTTAATAAAAAAGCAACACTAGGAAAAAATGTTTTAGTATTAAATTACGTCAAGCGTTATATGGTGATCTCATTGGGTTAGATCCAAAAAGTTCAACAGTACGAGAGAAGGGAGGAAATTACCCATGTGATGAAGAACTCAACATGTTCTGCCCTGCTTAAAGATTTAATCCTATTTAATATCTTGACAAAATGGATATACCGGGTAGGCTCTGACTAAAATTACAGACTTTCAGAAGGAATCAGGAACAGGTGTAAGCATTTCACAGAAGCATTTATAACTGTTGTGAGCACAGTCTTAAACACGGTAAACTGTGTGATCTTCCTGTCATCATACCTAATTTTTCAGATGGTCAAACGAAGAAGGGAAACAAAAAAAAAATATCCTAATATGTGCTCTTGCAATAAGATGGATAATATACTACACCTGCCAATGAGCATATAAGCTTAGTAAGATAACAGATTTAATCTTCTGGAAAAATAGTACAAAAAAAAAAAAAAAAATGTATCTTGTACCTGTCTGATTTACACATGTGAAAGGAGCAAGTCATCAAGTTTTAGCATGAGTTAATGACCACCATTAGTTCTTAGTCCAAGTGGAAATTCACCTTTATAAAAAACAGAGACCCTGAAATTGCTTATATTTCCTAAGCCAAAAGATGATTAGTTAATGGCTTTGTTTGCTACACATTCTCCTCCCTTCCTCACAAAATTTGGCAATTCTACAAAAAAAAAAAAAAAAAAAAAAAGTTTTTTTTGTATAAATTTTTTTTTTTTTTTTTTTTTTTATTAGTTTTAGAATTTCATGAGAGCTAAAGTTACCTACTTTAACCATTTCTTAAAACTGCATACATAATGTTTTAAACTGTATCAAACTCTTGTTTGGCTTTAAAGGAAAACTATACAAAAGCAAAAAAGTTTTTTGCAGAATAAATCCAACAAAAAAAATATATATAAACACGAAAGTGAAAGCAATTTACAATAGTCTAATAAAAGTGGAATGATGTAACTAAACTATACTGTCTGATTTAAATAAGACATTAAAATATTTGGAGTGGCCTTTCGCTGAACAGTAAAGGCAGCTGTCTCTTATATTAAGAGAAGCAGACGTGGTCAAATGTATAGGTCTGATAATCGTATTCATTATCTAATCGCTAACGTATGCTGTACAGAGGACCAGAGGGGAAACCTTGGATCTGTTCTGGAAAGAAATACAAAAGAAAAAAGTTTTATATCTTGGTCCGAAGTAGTTCAATTTAGCCATCTTCTTTAGGAGGAGTGTACCAGCCTAAAGAAAAAAGAAAAGAAAAAAAAAAGCAAGAATGTGGATTATTGCATAAAGAGTTACAATACTAGGTAACCCCCCTCCCCGCCACTACAGACAATGCCTTACCGTTCTTCTCATGGATCTGTACTAGTGATTTGTAGGATTGTTGTGCTCGTGCAAGGTTATACTGATTCTGAAAAAATAACCAAAATTATAAGGTATTGAAAAAACACACTGATGAAGAAACGGTACAATTAGACACTTCTGTGTGCACTGCTAGGTTCCCTATGATAGGTCTAAGGGATAATAAACCTCACCTTGTTGGCTCCAAATTGCACGCGCGCCTTCCCTTTCACCAGGGTAGCATTGATCTGCATGATAACAGACTCTATTGAATAGGCACTGCTCCAGCCCTAAAAGAAAAGCATAATGAATGAACATATAGAAATAGATCTAAACATACAGATATCTACCTAGTTATACATCCACTGAAGCAACAAAAAAAAAAAAATGCATGTTGCATACATATTCATATAGATTGAGATGGAGGGACTGGGACAGGAAGATTTTGCAGAATGAAGTGTTGCATACATTAAAAGCCATTTACCTGTTTAGTAAGGAGCTCCATGCAGAGAGCACCTCCTCCCAGCACATACCTAAAACAAAAGAGGCACAAACATGCATTACTGCAATCTGAGAGTGACATACAGTAGGTGGTAGGTTAAAATGTCTTGTTTGCTGCTGGCTACCTATCAGGACTCAACCAATACCAGACGAACACAGTCACAACAACACACTAATAACCCACTGTAACCTGAATGTAATGGTCCTGAGGCGAAATATTTCTACTTTAATGTTAACAGCAATAAAAAAAGACATTTTAATCCGGTGATTCCAAGCAAAGCATTCTCTTATGTAACAAGGCTCCAAAACAAACACAATCTCCCTGAAGTTTGGTAGCCTATATAGGTTAGTTTCTTCCTTCCCAAGCAAGTGCAATAAAAAGATATGAAAATTCAGCCAATATACTGGTAGAGTGTGCCATTTGGAATATAACCATCTTTATACAGTGGCTTATAAAGGGGGTTTGTTGAATTTCCACAGTAAAAAAAACACATTAATAATAATAATAATAATAATATAGTTTATTTATAAACGCACCAACATATTCCATAGCAACTAGGTTCAGACAAAGATAAATACAGATTAACATTTAGTAGAGGAAGGAGGGCCCTGTCTTTGAGCTAGGAATTCCAAAAGAACTTAGAATAGAAACTTGCAGACTTAAATTTTGTAATCTATTAATCCCTTTTAAAATATGTAACATGAAGGCTAGAGGGAACATCAGTCTTCAACCATGGTTTTGAAAGTCAAAATAAATGGAATTGACAGTACCCACAACTGCTGAGCCCATTGATCGATCTAGGACCGCTAAAGGGTCTTGTGTAAACAGAATCATTATTTGTTAAAAAAAATAATCTTGTAACCGTATGTATTGTCAACAAGACTTGCTCATGATCGCTTCAACCATTTGTCAGTCGAAAACAACTTTTTAAACATTTAGATTGCGTCTAGAGGGAAAAAAAAAAGTTAAAATCAAATTTTCTGGATAACGAGAAGTTAATATTTTTTTTAAAGTGTGATTAGAGGGAAGAATAATCCTAGGTGGTTGAAGTTTCATAATCTCACTTGTAAATCTGGGGCATTGCTCTTCCAGCTAAACCCAATGTGTGAACATGTGGTATGCCAGAAAGCATGATCTTGAAGAGAAATTCTACCTAAAAATAGCAACCATCAATGCCCATTATCTAAAACTGTTTTTAAAACATTTTTAGTAAGAATGCCACAAAAAATAGATACTCACCCTCCTGAAAGTACTGGGGATACCACTCTCACAAATGGAGGGTCAAACGGAAAATTATCCTTTAAAAAAAAAAAAAAAAAAAAAAAACGTTAACCCGAGTTATTTTTTTTTTCAATTCAGGAACAGTAGGAAAACCTTATATATAGTTTAATAAAAACCTGGCATATCAGGAAATAAAATATGGAGATTCACAGCTTGCAGTCCAAGAAACTCTTCCCACACAGGGATAAGAGGGAGACTAAGCCATAAAAGGACAGGCCCCTAAGGGCAAGAAAAGGGAAAATAAAAATTGATATCCATTTAATTGGGTCAAAAGGGTTTTGTTCTATTAGATGCTGCCAATACTTTTTAAATGTCAATTTGTTTGCCTCTACACTGTAATCGTTCCTGCCTTGGATCAAATAAAAAAGGAGACAATTACAGGAGAGCCACACCACAGTAACTTATAGGTCACTCTGTGCAGTGGGAGAAGGAGGGAAGTTGTAGAACCAGAGGATTTATTCATCATTGTGCATACACATAACATACATTTACCTTAAAGGAGAAGTTGAGTAAAATGCTGTCTATGCCTTCCTTTTCTTTTAAAACCAGAAGGTCACTGTGTAATGGGCTGTCTGGATCAACCCTGGGAGAAATGCATGAATAAAAATATAAACATGAAGTCATTCACCAAGCTAGGTGTTATAGCTTTCCTTGTAGTGGTTACTTTTTTTTTTAAAGTCTCAAAATAAGTACCGTATTTAGCGGCATATAACACGCACCGGCGTATAACACGCACCTAATTTTAAGAAGGAAGTTTCAGGAAAAAAAAAAAATTCAAATAAAGAACTTTGAAGCAAAATCCTCAAACCCCTATCCTCAACCAGATGTTTTGTTTCATCCTCATATTTCCAGGGGTGGGAAAAGATCTGCCCAGGAACATTTTCCAAAATGTCTAAGACTGGTCCTCTGCTTGCAGTGAACACTGCAGGAAGAGGCAGAATAAGACTTCAATCAGGAAAAGCTCTTGGGCATTTCCTATGCCCCCGAGGGCACATGAGGTGGAAAGAAACATCTGACTAAAGAATACATTTAAGATGCCACATGAAAGTTTGTGTTTCAAATACTGATTTTATTGCTATTCAGGTAATATACAAATGAATACAACTAAAGTGGCTTTTTAAAAGTATAAAATTAAATCCCAGTATGCTCTGAATGGGTAAAAAAAAAAAAAAAAATGTTAATTTGTAAAAAACAATCAAAAATAAATCCCACAATTATTCTGTAATAGGGGTAGGTCATGGTTGCCGATGCATCCATTTCCATGGGCATAAGATTTTCAATTATCAAGTGGCAACATGGTACACAGAGGAGGATCCAAATAGGGCATTATTAAAAAGGGTCATTGTTAGCACAACAGGAATCTGGTTTCATCCTAAAAGCATTACAAACTATCTGCATTGTAATAGCCTTCTATAGAGCAAAGCATTCCAGAGGTATACAGCATTTTATTTGCTGTTAATGAGCAGCTCATTACGCCAAATTATGGTATAAAGTATTTGATAAGGGTGGATGGGAGGAGTGGATCTAACTGAATAGCAACATTGTGGCTCATTGTTTTGGCTACCACAGGGACAGGGATAGACAAGCAGACTAATTCTCATCAGCACATCAATGTAGCTATTACTTGAAAGTCACTCATTTGCACAAAAAATTTAGAAAAAAGAAAAAAAGAAAAGGACCATTTGATTTTGGGGTAATAATCCCTTTACATTTTCTGGCTGCCCATGCTGCATCAGCTACAGGTGGCCTTGCAAAATATGCTAGAATAAATACTTATTCTTAAAATGGCAGAGGCTCTAGTGCTTTTACACATTAACTGATAGCCAATTGGAAGATTAGATAAATAAATAATCTCAGACCGACAAGCGGCTGGGAGTGTTTTTTATTTTTATTCACTTTATTGCTTGGCGGAGTAGACCGTGCTAATGTGTCATTTAGCATACACTGCCAGGTCATGTGGTATTACTCAACTTTACAAAAACAGAATCAGAGGCGATCAATCATCAAGGTCTGGTTACCTATTCAGAGAGAAGCCTCTTCGCTCACTTGTGCCCTTCACAGGGAGGGAAAAAAAAAAAGTGTGAACCAGTCCCCAAATAGCAGGCAATTCTACCCTGAACAGGAGAAACCACAAACCCCAGGAGTACGCTTCAGCCTGGTAATTCGTGGATAGATCAGTTTCTCCTGTTCAGGGTAGAATATTTTGACTGAATGAGTTACTTATTTCTTTAAATTATACAGTATTTAGAACCTATGCTGTCCATCACATATAATAGTTGTCAAAACTACAAATCGTCACACTTAGCAAGCACTGCGTCCCTCGCAAAGAGGGACGCAGTTTGGTCCGCAAATGCGGACCCTTGCGAAGCGAGGGGCCTCATTTGCGGAAGGTGGAGGCTCCAACGTCGGCTCGCAAAAATACGACCTTAACGGCCGAACAGCACGCACCTGAAAACATTAAAAAACACACAATAAACAAAAGAAATACATAAAAAGCTTGCCCACAGCAAGGGGGGGGGGGGGGCACCCAGGACCTCTGCAAGTGAAGTTACACCTCAATTTAAGTCCAAATTCCTGAGTTTAGACACACGAAAATCCCCTAAGCAAGAGAAAAAGTGGCCGGCGAACCCCCCCCCCAAAAAAAACGAGGCTACAGGACCCTAAAGACGCAACACACTACCAAGCACACATACGGCTTTTCAAAAAAGCCGTACGAGGTACAAGATACACTTTTAGCAAGGACGCTAAATCATCCACAGCCGCGTACCACATACACATTCGCCGCCATTTTACAACACTAACTTACACAATGCGGAAGTACACAGCTACCCCAACTGCTTTCCCTCGCGCACGCAGCCTATTTTCACTACACACATTGCTGACACTTACATCTCAGTTCCACAACAGTGCAAACCGACATTGTATGCTGCAGGAACATCAAAACAGATTGTCAGCTCTTCAGCACAACGCTTCCTGCATATATTACTTCCAAATAGGTAAAGTATATTCATTTATTATTTGATTTGCATATAAAAATATATACACAAAGAAAAAAAAAAGAACTCCCAAAAAACACATAAGCCATTCACTGCGCGCCTCACAACGAGTACCAATGCTGCTCATAGCACACAAAGCCTTGCAATAAACACAAAAAGCAGATCACCGCCAAGCAAACAGCAAAAGCGGCCATCAGAAAAAAAAAAATACAACAACCAACAGCCTCGCAATGAGCGTGAAGCTCTAAATGAGCGTTGAAGGATCTCAGACCACAAAAAAATAATAATTTATGTCTGTGGCAAACAGCATTAGCTGCCTTACAATTTTATTGTCCCGTGATTTGACGGGCAAGTCGCTAGTATTTAATAATAATTAAAAAAAAAAAAAAAATAGTGGAGATTTTCTGAAGAGGAGCAACACTGTATTCACAGGGCCCTTAAGAAATTGTCTGTTCCTGGAATTACATAGTAATAGCATAACAAGGCTACACTATATTTAAAAAGGGGTTGAGTAAATTGGGGGAGGTAGAAATGCAGGCCTTGTTAGTTCAAGGAAGGAGCATTTTTAAAAGTTGGCAATACAATGACTTTAAAATTAACGTTAAAAGTACCTGAATTGCTGGGTCTGTTTCCACATCTCTACTCAAATAGTTTGTAGGGAAGCCAATTCAATTATCTTACAGCAGTTTGATTATTCAAGAGTCAGGCATTCTTTTCATATGGTTAATTAAGCTCAGTTAAAAAAAAAAAATGAGGTTAAAGACACATATCTAATGTGCAAACATGGACGCAAATGCACCCAGCTACTGAATAACCAAACAGCTTCCAGATGACGCCAGTGGCTTTCTAAACTATGCGACTCATGTGAATGCAGGTACTGGAGTCACACCTATGACACTAGGCAGCTAACATTTATTTTAAAACCTTTTCCTTTATGGAGGTCTTTTTGTTGACTTTATAAATACACGTGAGGCCAACACTTGCCCTCTAACTAGAACATCCTCCTGCCTCAAAAAACACATCTGTTTAAAGAATTTATCATCTTCAGCCTTAATACACACACAATACATCTATCGCTCTTCTGTTTCACACCCAAACCATTGAGATAGCTTGCAAGTTCTTAATATTAATATGTATGTTTGATTTTAAGATCAAAGAATTATTTTGCAGTGTGTTAAAATTATTTTTGGCTTGTATGTAACCCCAAACTGTACACCAATTTACACAGACCAAGGTATTCTTACCTGAGAAGTTTAACGTGCCATTCATAGAGACTGTCATTTACAAGCTCCACACAATAAATTCCTGAAGAGAGAGAGAGAAAAAAAGAAAATAAAAAAAAAAGAAGTTTTAGGCATTTGAAACTAGAAGAAAAACTCAGAAGCGAGCTAAGTGGCATGGAAAAGTAGTTCTATGGAGAAAATCACAAGATAAAATTGCAAAACTGGAAACTGTATTCAGAAGCTAAATTAAATAAGCCAAGATCTATAAGCTAGGAAGCCCATGATACAACCCTTAACTATAAGAGGGACTGGAACAGGTCATTATGTCGATCCAGAATTGGATAGACACCAGCAAGCAAAGAGCTCTAGTTTAAATAAGCTCTCTTTAAATCTTCAGCAAATGTCTATACTATACATTGCATATACTACTCTAAGTCTACTGCATTTGGCCTTACTACTACTACTGCTGCAAAGGGTTATGACACTTACCTGTAAAGTAACTCTGAAGTTTCAAATTATCAATAGTCACTAATCAATGTGTAATTATAAAAAGGGGGGAAAAGTCGGTTTATACGCAGAGGATATTCAGGTGCAAAATATGAAAATTCAGGGAAATGCATTAAATTCATTGTATATCTGTTTATGTGCAGGAAGAGATAACTGCAGGCCTTATGCATATTTCCTACCTGTTTTGTAACTCTGAGACCGGTATATATCCCTGAGTTCTTTCATAAGACGATCTGAAGCTTGGACAGATCCAGAAACAGCACCCTGAAGGAGACCAAAACAAAATATTCCTTTTAAAATATGATTAACAGGGTAAAACAAGGTCATTTTGACAGGACTAAAAATTATATTTTAAAGTTAAAGTAAAAATACAGTACTATGGGACATTCATTTATGGATAACTACATTTAACTAGTATATATTTTTAATTAAATCCATCTCTAAAATATCCTGTTCTAAAGCAACTTTACATTAAAAAAAAAATGAAGCCGTAGGAATGCTTACCATACAGCCACAATGAAAGAAAATAGAAGCTAAAACAAGAAATTTGGTAGTTCATTCCTCAACCTAAGAAAACAAGCTAGTGGTACTGATTTAAAAAGAGACATGCCATTTTTATTATGAAGTTATAGAACTAGAATTATCCCATCTTTAAAAAAAAAAAAATAATAATTGTTAAAATATTGTTGGTGCAACAATGGTTACCTTGAATTAAATTAATAAGAATTAAGATAGAAACATCAGTCAGTTAAGGTGAAAGGAAAATGAATGGATTTCTATGAAATTTCACATAAAAAAGGTTTGTTTTCTTAAATTACAGTGAAATTAGGAGTGCCTACAATTGTATAATGTGAGGTTTGTGACACCAGTTGCATAGTGTAAAATGCCAGCTAGGTGTGTGACAAACGCCCGTTTCATCAACCTAGAATGTTTAGACTACAGTGGCTAATTTTTGACACATTTAAAAGAACATCTTAGACATTACCAATATCTAAAATGAGTTTGATTAACATATTTACCAATAAAATGTCACAGAAACAGAAAAATGCGTTTCAGCCACCGTTTCTTAGAAGTGAATTGAGATGAAGTGTAATCAGTGTTAAGTAGAGCCTGTAAATTGTGTTTTATTATCTGCCGACATTCAGTTAAATGAGAATGCAGACAATGAGTTGCAGTCCATAGACCTATAATATTCATTGGCCCTTTGTTTCCATTCTATCTCAATTTATAAGGAGACCGCAAAGGTTTCAATTGACATACAATAGTAAAGTACCAATAAAAATATGAATATCTGCAGTTTAAAGTTATTAAAAAAGATGTTCCAATAGAAAAACAGCTTTGAGTTTTACATTTCACATGCCAATAAGCCCAAGAGATCCCTCCACAAGACTGGCCTTAATATCAAATTAACACTCATTATCGAAGAATGCTCCCTGATCAATTTACTTTTGCAGGCAATTTCTCAGGTGCCGTCCTCTATTGTTACCACAGACGTTGTCTGCAACAACAATTAAAAAAATAAAAAATAAAAAAATCCACCCACCTGAGTAGTCTTTTATTTTCTATCAGTTATTTTTTTTAATATTTTATTGTTTATATTATTGTTACTTAACTATACTACTGTAATTGACACCTCTGATGTGGCATTCATTTTCAAAATATAAAAAAAAACATTAAGAGAAAGAAAAAATTGTCAAGAGTTTTGATGCTTAAATTTAGTTCTCGTTTCGTTCTCCTGTAATCCGGTAGTCAAAAATCACTTCTCTCACCATTGGGGCCATGTTCTTGACTTTGTGGGAACAGATTCTAACTCACATTGAGGTGATCCTGCCTTTGATTCTTTCTGATTTTCTCTAAAATAGCTAGATTTTCTTTCTCAATGCCTTCATCTTCAGACTTCTTTCCATCTACTGGCTCTTCCTCTTTCATGTCGTAATGATCCAAGTCTTCGATGTCCTTAAAGTACAGAAATAGTAAAGTGAAAATTACATAAAATGAGCTGCAACTTACAGGGGAGACTGTAACAGACATTTAATACAATTGGTTTCAAATTATGACCAAAGTGCTGAAATGAATACATTTTACAGCAGGTTGTTTTACTATACTAGATGAATAAAAAAAATAAAAAAAGATGGTAGAGAATTAGGACACCTACCTAACAGACTGTAGTTTTCACCAATAAAGGTTTAAATCTGTTTTAACCTGTCACTGAATACAAGAGAGAGCCCTCTGGAAATAGGTAACTCCAATTTATATCTCTATGCCATTTTATTTTTAATGTTTTAAGCTGATGGACAAGGGCCTCTAGCACCATAATCTTTTACTTGCCTGACCCACTTAAGGTCCATCATTTGTTATTCTTTTTTTTCTAATAGATATTTAGTTTGTTACAGCTCAATGAAGCCCACCTTCAATACAGCTTTTCATGCTCTCCTTACCTCCCCCATGTCTTCCTCCTCCTCTTCTTCAGATGTGACCTCCTCTGTTGTTCCATTCTGCAAAATATCAACAAAGTTACAAACCAGTACTTTTGGCTTAAATTAAAAAACAAACTCCCCCCCACCCCCGCCAAAAAAAAAATCAAAAAAAATCCAAGGAGTATATAAACAAAAAATGAAAAGGTAGTAGCAGATCTGCATACCTTTTTATCAAAGAAAAGTTTTTTGCAACCAAATTTCATCAGCAACATGTGGTGATGTGGGTCTCGCCCATGTCATTGTTGCAGATGATATAGTTATAGGGAATGAACTGTGCCTTCTATGTGTGTCACTACTTAAAATGTTTAGGATAAACCTATTTTCTTTGAGAAAAAAAAAAAAACTATGCAATGTAACTGCAGCCAACATACTGACATTTTTTCAGTTTATATTTTAAAAGCAATATAAACCACAGTTTGAAAACATGTAGGAATTATTTATGTTTTTTTATTAGTTACCATAATTGTTTTTAAACTATGTTTGTGAGGTTAGGGTGTCCTCATTCCACAGACTATACAAGCGCATCCAAGCAAAGCCATCTTTTAAAAAATGACAATCAGAAAATAAATGTTCAAAAGTTAGTAGAAACCCAAATACAATAGTGACAGAAGTATGTCTACTGTGCAAGGACAATCAGACCGAGTAGGAACAGTGGGTACACACTGTGGTGCATGTGATTAACAGTGTCAAAATGTATGTTCATACGTGGTTATAGTAAATCACAGACATCAATTTAGATTCCAATGATGAATACCTGTCCAGTTGGCAGAGGCTGATCCAGCATTTCCACGTCAGGATGCTGAGGAAGGTTGTACAATCTGCACAGGTCACAAATCAAACGCTTCAGCTGCTGCAGAAGCTACAATAGAGAAAAAAAACAAAACAAAAAAAAATTAATGAACAAAATTCAGATACGTATAATACTCTATGCCTACAAGCCAGCCAGACGTAATCCCAGAGTGTATTACTCCCAAACAGAATCAAACACCACCACTTACCAAATAAAGCTGGGACTCCATAAAAAAAAAAAAAAAGCTGAGAGTTTGTGTCAACTTGCATACATTTTATGCAAAAAGAATTTGGTACACAAAGCTGTATACCATGGCATTTCCATCTATGCAAAGGAGCTTAAATTTTTGTTCTGGATACAAAGAAACCGTAATTTTATGTACTTGCAAATGAAAGACTAACGGAAGAACTGTGTGCAGGAGTTACAGGGGGCAGACCTTTGTAGGAACGATTTGGAAGTTCCTAGTAAATATGCAAAGGCACACTTCGGTTTAATTATTATTATTTTTTTTAACTATTAAAAGAGGAAGCTTTTCATATCTTTTTGGGAATTCAGTGATAGAAACAAGTATACATTTATGAGGGCAGGATTTAAATGTTATAATATTTCTCTGATCAACCAAAATTGTAAAGATCAAATTAAAGTTTTGAGCCCTCTGCAGATTATAGCAAAAGTGCCAAGGCAGAAACAGTCTAAATATGTTCTATGGAGGAAGTTACTCCATCTAAACTTATTGGTTGCAGAAGACTCCTGAACATTTAGTGCATATTTGAAATAACACTAATATTACTGGGCCTATAGAACAAGCTCCTTATGCATATAGCAAATGACAGAAATATTTTAGTGTAAAACTTTTTTTTTCTTTTCTGATAGCATCAATATAAAAAAAAAAAAATAGTGGGATACACTTCAAAAGTGCAGTGTTGCTTGAGCTAAAAGTGGTCTTTAGTAAAGTTGGGAGTTTTTTTTTTTTTTTAAATCTTTGCTCAATACATACATTTATATGGGGTATAAAAGTGTTAGGCAGGTTTAAGACAAACCTAGTACCCAATTCACTGTATTGTAAATGCAGGTATCAAGTACAACTGTCAAACAAGCTTTGTGACATTGTAATAGACTGTTTTTAATGGTTCCAATATCTCATACAAGACCAAGAATATCAACGAGAGCTAATAATGAAAGTAGAAAAGCTTAGTCTGAAAGTTTAAATTATAGTTTCAGGAAATAAAGGCTGAGGAAAATGTGTGTGAAGTTTTTAATAGGACAACACTGTGCCAAAGGAAAACTGGCCACCCAACAAACATTTGTATTTTAAATACACTTTTAAAATCTCATAAAATGCTGCAATGGTGTGAATACCATTTTGTTTGTGGATATAAAATCATAGCTTGAGAACCACTGTAGTGTCATACAAAATATATTCAGTGTAGTTTCAAAACCTTAAACCTAAACTTTAGCACTGCAAATTATGTCCCCCACCATTAGGTATTCAGGGGGAGGAAAAGTGATCTGATTTGGAGGCTGTTATCAGAGGAGTCTGCCTCCTTGCATGCAGTGGTCACAGAACGCAAAACCACCTGCCTACTATTATTTTTAGGACTACCTTTGGGATAGAACTGCTAGCAAATCCGGGCTACCCAATACGTTACAGAAAAGCATCTCTGCCATGGTACAACCACAGCGTTTTAATAGTCAGTGGAGCTCAGTTAGGATTTTATCACCAAATTATAACTTTTTGGTCTAGCAGAGTGCATCAAAACATTACTGTGTTTATACATGATAAAATGTATACCTGTGAGATACTTTCATAGCAGCATCTAAACATTCTGTCAAAGAAGACAAACTACAAGTAATTTTAATGGTCAGCTTCACTTTAGAGTCACTTTTACAATAGCCTTTCTGATAATGGACAGTAGTGTAGGTATCCATCAGTATAGCAGTTCTCTGCAGTCAGTTTCTCTAATATTTCATACTGGGATTTCAGCAGTGAAGGAAAGAGGCAACTTATGAGGAAAGCCAAGAAAGCATTATCTTGCAAAGCAGACTATACCACCACTTACCAATGTGTTGCTCTTTTTAATATCCTCCAAACGTTCCAAAACAGAAGTCAGATTCGGGTCATCTGATTCCACAAACCATATTGGTGCGGAGGTAGGATAAGATTCCTAGGAAAGAGCAACAAGTGGTTTGAATAAACATCTTTACATAAACATAATAGTTTCACCTGATAAAAGTAACAGTGAGGACATTCTAAATATGGTATAGATTAAGAGTGAACCCTGGGTTTGAGAACACACAGTCTATTTTTTTTTTCTGCTTTGGACTTGTACTGAAGACATTGGTCCCAAAAGCTAAGGAGGGAATATGTAATTATTGGTAGGGATAATAAACCTTGTATAATATAGCCATTTATCAATGGATCAGAAAAGCTAAAAGATTAAAAAGAAAAAAGCTAACTTCAATGATTGTGTACTTTAAGAGCAAGCTATTTTTAAAATATTAATACTCATCACCTATAGATTCCTATTCTAGCATATCTTGATATTTCACTGTCGGATTAAAAAGCATTGCCACATGGATGCAGAGTTTCTTCACCTCATTTGCTTCCAGTCATACCCCTTTTTCTATATTAGCGTCTGGAAAAGCAGGAATATATCTCATGCCTATTCTGAGTTTGCTCTTAAAGCAATATGGTTGCTATAGAGCAGATTAACATTAATTGCTTTTACTTGTGTTCCCTAAATATTTTGCTTGTTTTTAGTTCGTTTTTCAAAAGATAATTCTGTAAATATGGAACTTCAGCTTCCCTTTATTGACTCTTAAAATTGTTTCAAGAATCTTAAAATCCAAATTAAAATATTTGTTAATCTAAATGTATGTATGTATAAAATTGTAAAAATTGAAGTTTCAGTTCTAAAATGTGAATCCATTATACCATACTTTCAAAAACGCTATATGGCAACCTTCATAAAGGTCACATGATGAAAATAGTTAGGGTAACTGGCCTCAAAGTTTCAGCCTAATTCTAGTCCATAAAATAATCATAGGTAGAAACACTGAAAAGGTTAGAAGAGATAACAAGTTGAAGGTGCCCTGTCCGCCATATGGTGGAACCCTAAGCAATATATATGACTGAAGGTAACCAGGGCGAGAATACCACTCAATGACAAGCTGTACACACACCGTTGCTAATCACAGCCAAGGCTGATTTCTTTGCGGTTTTCCAAATAAACCAGTCAACACTTCTATTGCCTCCATCGTTTTTGTATCTTGTTCCCAATAGCATGAGCCTGAACAAAGAAGCCAATCCATATAAGATAAGGATAGCTTACCATACAAGTTGCTACATATTTGCACAAACATTGGTCAATATTATATGTTTTTAATTTTTGCAAATTATACATTATAACCGTTGTGAATAACTGGAGTTTGGTCTGCAATGGGGTCCAATACAATTTATAAAAACATGTGTTTGCAAATTAAACATCTATGTTTGGAAGCAATGTAAATTTAATAAGCACCAACCAAACTATGGTTTTTGTGGTTTGTTTGTAACTTTGGTTTTTAGCAAGAGAGCACTGGTACACCTGAAGGCAGCATACCTAAGCATAAGAATTACTATTAGCATCCATGTATGGAAAGAGCCTGCATGCTAAACTTTCCACATGAAGCTTTATTCTTTATCCAACATACATTGTATGTTAAGCTGTTTTTTTTTTTACAAATAAAAAATCTAAAAGGTCTGTTTACAAACACATGGTGTCCCGCCTACTGACTGTTTATGATAAATAACATATGATGAACTCTGTGTTGCAAGCAGTTAACCCACAACTATCCTATTTAGGTGATTTCAACATTAAATTCTATATACAAATGAAGTTTTGAAGGGTTTACTTTTTTTGTTTTTGCTTATTTTCACTACTGGGAGCTGTTGCTGTGGGTCTATCTGGGGGATAGTCAGTGACCCATGCAAACAGATTTAATTTATTAATCTCTCAGTGAAAAAAATGCATGTATTTAAAAAGTTTGAAAATTACACAAACTGTACTGGCTGGTTCTATATGTGGTCCAAAACAGCGCAAAAATGTATGCCTTGTCTGGTAATTACCAAACTTTAGCTATCAAGACATTTTATTAAAGAAATGTAAGAAATGGGCCTTCATGTGCTTATGATCATACTCTGATAAGTAGGGTGACACCTCCCCATACTGTAAGGAAATAAGTGTGTATACTAGAATATCAATATGTTAGTGGCTCTGGTGTATCAAGTTCATTTGTGATTAAAGAGCAACTTGAACTTAATTTGCACAACATGTACCCTACGTGTTACTATATTACTGCTGTATAAGGTACATATTGTATAAACAGATCTGCATTATAAGCCTAGACACCAAGGTATTCGTAGTGGGCCCCCACACACACCATAAAGCGGCACAGGACGGTGGGCCCCCAACACACACACCATAAAGCGGCACAGGACGGTGGGCCCCCAACACACACACCATAAACCGGCACAGGACGGTGGGCCCCCAACACACACACACACCATAAAGCGGCACAGGACGGTGGGCCCCCAACACACACACACCATAAAGCGGCACAGGACGGTGGGCCCCCAACACACACACACCATAAAGCGGCACAGGACGGTGGGCCCCCAACACACACAGACCATAAAGCAGCACAGGACGGTGGGCCCCACACACACAGACCATAAAGCGCCACAGGACGGTGGGCCACACACACACACACACACACACACACACACACACACACAGACCATAAAGTGCCACAGGACGGTGGGCCCCACATAAACACAATGAAGCGGCACAGGACGGTGGGCCCCACATAAACACAATGAAGCGGCACAGGACGGTGGGCCCCACATACACAATGAAGCGGCACAGGACGGTGGGCCCCACACACACACACACAATGAAGCGGCACAGGACGGTGGGCCCCACACACACAAACACACACACAATGAAGCGGCACAGGACGGTGGGCCCCACACACACAAACACACAATGAAGCGGCACAGGACGGTGGGCCCCACACACACAATGAAGCGGCACAGAACGGTGGGCCCCACACACACAATGAAGCGGCACAGAACGGTGGGCCCCACACACACAATGAAGCGGCACAGGACGGTGGGCCCCACAAACACACACACACACCATGAAGCGGCACAGGACGGTGGGCCCCACATAAACACACACACCATGAAGCGGCACAGGACGGTGGGCCCCACATAAACACACACACCATGAAGCGGCACAGGACGGTGGGCCCCACATAAACACACACACCATGAAGCGGCACAGGACGGTGGGCCCCACATAAACACACACACCATGAAGCGGCACAGGACGGTGGGCCCCACATAAACACACACACCATGAAGCGGCACAGGACGGTGGGCCCCACATAAACACACACACCATGAAGCGGCACAGGACGGTGGGCCCCACATAAACACACAAACCATGAAGCTGCACAGGATGGTGGGCCCCACAAACACACACACCATGAAGCTGCACAGGACGGTGGGTCCCACATAAACACACACACCATGAAGCTGCACAGAATGGTGGGTCCCACATAAACACACACACCATGAAGCGGCACAGGACGGTGGGCCCCACATAAACACACAAACCATGAAGCTGCACAGGATGGTGGGCCCCACAAACACACACACCATGAAGCTGCACAGGATGGTGGGCCCCACATAAACACACACACACCATGAAGCTGCACAGAATGGTGGGTCCCACATAAACACACACACCATGAAGCTGCACAGAATGGTGGGTCCCACATAAACACAATGCAGGGATCAGCTGGTTATATCTACTTGTATCCAGACACAGTGAAGCCGTAGTGTTGCTCCAGCCAGTCTCTACCCTGTGTACATGATGTGCCTGGTGTGTACGTGCTGAGCACACAGTGAACACAATGGTCACACACCGTGATGTTGCAGTGGATGGTCAGGGCCCCCCCAGTGCTCTGGATAAACACACAGTGCAGCTCGTCCAGCCTCCAGCTGATGATCCGGAACCTCTCGTGCTCCTTTCCAAAGATGGACTCGAGGAGCCGCAGCTCGGCCTTCAGCCCAGACACCGACATCTTGGCCTCATTTCCGCCCGGCGGAGGCCCGAGGAGACAGCGGGGTCATGCCCGGGGCCCGAGCTCTCCGCCCGGCCTGCACGAAAGATGGCGGCCTCCCTTTGTAAGCGGAACGACGCCACCGAAATACACCGAGCGGCAGTCTTCCGGCGCAGTGACGTCACACACGGGATATTCACGGAGAGGGGAAGCGCATGCGAACTCTTGTTAAGGTGGCTGCCCAATAACACATGCGCAGTGCTCAGTCCGCTCCGCTGGACGAAACCGTACCGCGCACGCGCACTAGCCTTGTTAAAGTTCTTCGTCTCTGTAGTACGCATGCGCAAAGGCTCAATGGCTGCGGGGCGCATGTGCAGGAATGCCTCCATGTGACCACCTGGTACATTGCGTATGCGCAGTGTGCTTCTGTTCTTTATTGAAAATTAACTTTAACCCATTGCTATAATGTGACTGTAAGGGCAATACATCTCCTGAACTTAATTTGGGATACAGAGAAACATAATTGAAAAGCCAATAGAGCTACAGAGACATGTTGTAAAACTGTAAAAGTGCCTAAAGAAGTGTACATGTATCTGAAAACTAGTCCTTAGAGCTTCCCCCTGTTGGCTGCTGCGTGCCACTTTTTTACCATATGTTAGCTGCCACTACCCTAATCCCTAGCCCTAATCCTGTTATCTGCCTGCCACTGGCACAATACTGCCCGCTGCATGCTGCTATTTTACCATGTGTTAGCTGATACTACCTTAATCCGGTTATCTGCCTGCCACTGGCGCACCACCTACTGCCCGCTGCATGCCACTATTTTACTACGTGTTATTTGCCACTGCCCTAATCCCTAACCTTAATCCCTAAACCTGTTATCTGCCTGCAACCGGCGCGCCACCTACTGCTCGCTGCATACCACTATTTACTATGTGTTATCTGCCACTACCTAAACCCTAGCCCTAACCTTAAGAACAAATTCAACAGCTAAGTCAACAAAGTCTGCTGCACGGGCTGGCAAATAACAGGAAAGATTCCAGTTCCCTGCCTCAAAGAGCTTACAATCTACTTATGTGAGGGGAAAAGTACATGTGGAAAGGAGGATGCTACTAGTATTTGCAAGTGCAGTGGATATAAAAAGTCTACACACCCCTGTAAATATGTCAGCTTGCTGTGCTGTAAAAAAATGAGACAAAGATAAATAATTTCAGAACTTTTTCTCCCTTTAATGTGACCTATAAAAAGTACAACTCAATTGAAAAACAAACTGAAATCTTTTAGGTAGAGAGAAGAAAAAAATATAAAAATAAAATAATATGGTTGCATAAGTATGCACACCCTTAAACTAATACTTTGTTGAAGCACCTTTTGATTTTATTACAGCACTCAGTCTTTTAGGGTATGAGTCTATCAGCATGGCACATTTTGACTTGGCAAGATTTGCCCACTCTTCTTTGCAAAAACACTCCAAATCTGTCAGATTGTGAGGGCATCTCCTGTGCACAGCCCTCTTCAGATCACCCCACAGATTTTCAATCGGATTAAGGTCTGGGCTCTGGCTGGGCCATTCCAAAACTTTAATCTTCTTCTGGTGAAGCCATTCCTTTGTTGATTTGGATGTATGCTTTGGGTCGTTGTCATGCTGAAAGATGAAGTTCCTCTTCATGTTCAGCTTTCTAGCAGAAGCCTGAAGGTTTTGTGCTAATATTGACTGGTATTTGGAACTGTTCATAATCCCCTCTATCTTAACTAAGGCCCCAGTTCCAGCTGAAGAAAAACAGCCCCAAAGCATGATGCTGCCACCACCATGCTTCACTGTGGGTATGGTGTTCTTTTGGTGATGTGCAGTGTTGTTTTTGCGCCAAACATATCTTTTGGAATTATGGCCAAAAAGTTCAACCTTGGTTTCATCAGACCATAACACCTTTTCCCACGTGCTTTTGGGGGACTTCAGATGTGTTTTTGCAAAATGTAGCCTGGCTTACATGTTTTTCTTCATAAGAAAAGCCTTTCGTCTTGCCACTCTACCCCATAGCCCAGACATATGAAGAATACAGGAGATTGTTGTCACATGTACCACACAGCCAGTACTTGCCAGATATTCCTGCAGCTCCTTTAATGTTGCTGTAGGCCTCTTGGTAGCCTCCCAGACCAGTTTTCTTCTCGTCTTTTCATCAATTTTGGAGGGAGCTCCAGTTCTTGGTAATGTCACTGTTGTGCCACATTTTCTCCACTTGATGATGACTGTCTTCACTGTGTTCCATGGTATATCTAATGCCTTGGAAAAAATGTTGTACCCTTCTCCTGACTGATACCTTTTAACAATGAGATCCCTCTGATGCTTTGGAAGCTCTCTGTGGACCATGGCTTTTGCTGTGGGATGTGACTAAGAACATTTCAGGAAAGACCAACTAGAGCAGCTGAACTTTATTGGGGGTTAATCAGAGGCACTTTAAATGATGGCAGGTGTATGCTGACTCCTATTTAACATGATTTGGAATGTGATTGCTTAATTCTGAACACAGCTACATCCCCAGTTATAAGAGGGTGTGCAGACTTATGCAACCACATTATTTTTCTTTTTCTTCCCTCCATCTAAAAGATTTCAGTTTGTTTTTTTCAATTGAGTTGTACAGTTTATAGGTCACATTAAAGGTGGAAAAAGTTCTGAAATGATTGATCTTTGTCTCATATTTTTACAGCACAGAAACCTGACATTTTAACAGGGGTGTGTAGACTTTTTATATTCACTGTACATTCACCAAGGGTGCTGTTTATAAGCATGTTTGAAGAGGTGATTTTTAAGCCAAACCTTGAAAACGGCGATATTAGAGATTTCTCTAATGCTGAAACTCAGCAATTCCAGATACAAATCATCTTTCTGGACACTACAATTCATAAAAAACATCTCCATTCAAATATCTCTGTACCAGAAACCACAGATAGACTAACCTACCTCAGAAATAATAGTTTCCATCCAAAGCATACAAATCACTCTATTATTTACAACCAGGCCATTAGATACAACCATTTCTCTTCTGAGACCAGGTATTGGGATGGTCACCTGCAGAACCTTCGGATGGACTTGGTTAGACAAGGCTACAATGTCAGGGTTACAGACACCTAGAAAAGGTGAGACACCAACATTCTGGCAATAAAAAATGTTGCAAAATTGTGAAAACTTATATATGGATTAAATCATGACAGGAAATGTATGTCACATTACTCCATATTAAGGGCCCTATTAAATTCGAGCTGCGGATGAAATCGTATCTCGCAAAGGCCCATCGCAACTCGATTTACGATATCCGAGTCGACTTGCGATTGACTTGCGTAATTTCGGACTACTTTGCCGAGATTTGCCTACGATAAGCGCTACGTAGTAAGTAGCGGACAAGAATTCCTTGCGGACGCTCGTATCTCGCAAATTCGCTAAGTGAACAAAAAACCCACGTAAAATGGTTTATGCATTACGTACAGACAACTTAAAAATCTAAAAGTGAGTTTAACAGAGGAAAAGCATGGAAGGCCATTACAATTGATTTCACCATCCCCTCCCCCCACCAAAGCAAAGGCATTATACAACCAATTAGTTGTTACATTTTGAATAAAAAGCCATGCTGCAGCTTACATAAAGCAAAATTAAAGACACACTACCTGATTACATAAAAACACAAAAACATCCAAATAATGCCATATTAACCCTGTTATTTTGTATACATGTTGCTCATCACATCTACATTTGGGAACACAAATATGGGGCACATGGAGTATGTGAATATGTCCTGTTCAGTCTTTCGGTCGGGTCCGTCTGTGACCCTCTGTCACTGCTTTCTTACAAGGTTCCTATGCTGGTGAGCCCGGAGTGGGTTGTCAGTTCCTTCCCCAGTGGTTTGGGATTTGGCCCTGCATTTTGCTTTCACTCACACCCCCACAATGACCCTTAATGGAATAGCTCACAGCTTCATTGAATACACAATACCTCTTGTTTGGTCTTTCGGTCGGGTCCGACTGTGACCCTCTGTCACTGCTTTCTTACAAGGTTCCTATGCTGGTGAGCCCGGAGTGGGTTGTCAGTTCCTTCCCCAGTGGTTTGGGATTTGGCCCTGCATTTTGCTTTCACTCACACCCCCACAATGACCCTTAATGGAATAGCTCACAGCTTCATTGAAATACACAATACCTCTTGTTTGGTCTTTCGGTCGGGTCCGACTGTGACCCTCTGTCACTGCTTTCTTACAAGGTTCCTATGCTGGTGAGCCCGGAGTGGGTTGTCAGTTCCTTCCCCAGTGGTTTGGGATTTGGCCCTGCATTCTGCTTTCACTCACACCCCCACAATGACCCTTAATGGGATAGCTCACAGCTTCATTGAAATACACAATACCTCTTGTTTGGTCTTTCGGTCGGGTCTGACTCTGACCCTCTGTCACTGCTTTCTTACAAGGTTCCTATGCTGGTGAGCCCTGAGTGGGTTGTCAGTTCCTTCCCCAGTGGTTTGGGATTTGGCCCTGCATTCTGCTTTCACTCACACCCCCACAATGACCCTTAATGGGATAGCTCACAGCTTCATTGAAATACACAATACCTCTTGTTTGGTCTTTCGGTCGGGTCTGACTCTGACCCTCTGTCACTGCTTTCTTACAAGGTTCCTATGCTGGTGAGACCGGAGTGGGTTGTCAGTTCCTTCCCCAGTGGTTTGGGATTTGGCCCTGCATTCTGCTTTCACTCACACCCCCACAATGACCCTTAATGGGATAGCTCACAGCTTCATTGAAATACACAATACCTCTTGTTTGGTCTTTCGGTCGGGTCTGACTCTGACCCTCTGTCACTGCTTTCTTACAAGGTTCCTATGCTGGTGAGACCGGAGTGGATTGTCAGTTCTGCTGTCACTCTCCCACCCACAAGGGCAGCAAACACACACAGAGGGTTTGCAGAGGCACAATGAGCACCAGCCAACTCACCTCCATCAGGGGTAATCGCCACTACTCTTATTCAAGGAAATCCCACGCCATTGCTGGTGGCCATGTGCCAAGATGACCATTCATTCCCATTTGGTGACCTCCCATTATGTTCTGCTATTCATCAATTTACATTAGTTTCGATTGCTAAGTGATGTTGGGGAAGTGCGTGTGAAAGCAGAATTGACGGACAAATCAATAATCACTGGAGAAGGAACTGACAACCCACTGCAGTATCACCTATCATTATCCTTTTAGGCCCACAGGGGAATGTTCCTACTCCCCAGTCCCGCTAATTGTAGTTGGCCTGTGCATTAACCCTTTATTATGCCTAGATTGTAGATCAATTAGATGCATTATATGATATCTAATGCTATTAGGACTATTATTCCTCTTAGTATGTATGGATCTATTGCAGGTTAACTAGTGCTCATTAGTTTACAGCTATAGTAATGTGACACTAATGTGATGCATGTGGATGTCCCCTAACCCCAACCATTGAAAACACACCGACATGGGGAGAACAGAATAACACAGCTTTATTTTTGGACACAGACCACAATCAGCAGTGGTCAAGACTGTGCATTCACAGAACGGTATAACAAAACTTTATTTTTGGACACACACCACAATCAGCAGTGGTCAAGACTGTGCATTCACAGAACGTTATAACAAAACTTTATTTTTGGACACACACCACAATCAGCAGTGGTCAAGACTGTGCATTCACAGAACGGTATAACAAAACTTTATTTTTGGACACACACCACAATCAGCAGTGGTCAAGACTGTGCATTCACAGAACGGTATAACAAAACTTTATTTTTGGACACACACCACAATCAGCAGTGGTCAAGACTGTGCATTAATATCATGGGTGTGGTGTGGGCGGGTCCTGAGAGAGCAAGGGGCTAAATAAAAAAAAGGGGATACCTACAGGGGTCAATCTAATAGTCTAGAATAAGCATGATGCATAGCACCTACCAGGGTCACATGCTGCAACCGGAACCAGAAAACTCTCCATTTAACTGAAGAAACCATTAGAGTGCACGGCACTTACAACTTGTCTGGATCTGTTCAATGGAACAAATGATTCAACCTCTGGACTGTGTAATCCAATCCAGTTTCACACATACAGTATGGTGTGTGAAATTGCCCACAAAAATGAATGGTCAACAAAAAACAAAAAAGGCGGAGGAGGCTAAAAAAAAATAATGACAATGCATGTACAGTAAAGTGCTAAATACTGTACCAATATACCAACTCACCTGATTCCCATCTGCAAGCATTACTAACTATTAGCTACAGTAGGTCTCTGGATAATGAGTAATATGGGCAAATACCCATTAATATGGACAGGACACAAAGGTCAGCAGCCACATTCACTGTTTCTTACATCAGACCCAAAGATCTGTTCTCAGACCGATATTGAGGTCAAGATCACATGCTTTATTAGTGCATATATTAATGCTGGCTGTCATGAACATGCCATTGTGAGACTTTGCAAGTCCACCACCATAGCGGTATTAGTCTACATTTCAGCTAACAATAATCATGTCTGAGATATCTGGCAATATGATAGCTTTAAGATTGTGGGAGCTACATGTTAAGGAGGGGGCTGTCATTGGAGTAATGTCTACCTGAGAGGCACTGGGAAAACCTTACGCCTCATATAATTCCTCCACAATGCTTGCAGATGCAGGAGATGCCTTCATGGGCCTGAATTGTACCTAAAACAAAACAAATGGAAAGAAAAACAAAGAGAAAACATAAAATCTAAGGGCCTAAAAAAAAAGGGGACTGCAGCATCCCTTCCCAACAGCATTCCCCAGTGACCATCAATTGGTGGCATGTTCAACCGAACCCTACGTGTCCACAGAGAAGAGGATCATGGACCATGTGATGGTAGGTAGCCATCTGCATACAAAATGTCACCATCACATAGGCAAAGATCCAAAACTCTGTAGCCAGGCTAGATGAGGTCAGCATTGTGACCAATAGATTGTCACTGAGGAGTGCTGTTGAGAAGGCACAATTATGTCCAGAGCCCCTAGGTCCTCCTCCGCCTGGGCACAGGACCTGCCTCGTCCGCGGCCGGACGCCGTCTCCTTGTTGGTGGTGGGGGAGCAGGAGGAGGTAGTGGCACCACGGGTGGTGGTGGCGGCGGAGGCATGGTGGAAGGAGAGGAGGGGCCAGGCTGCTGTTGGCTGGTGACCTGCCCCGTTCCCAGCAGCCTGACCAAATGCTGCTCCAGCCTCCGATGATGGCTCCTCTCCTCCCTAAAGCGCCGTTTCCAGGCTGCGCCTCATGCCAGAGATGTTGGCATCAATCCTCCTCACGACGGCCAACAACTCCAGCAGCGCAGCCTCAGTCGTTGGTGGTGGTGGGGGGCTCGGGTCCTGCTGGCAGGGCCGGGTGGGAAGATGGCGGGGACAGAGTGGGGAGGATCTGGGACCCGGCTGGAGACAGGGTCTCTGACATTGGTGTCCCCGGTGGCTCAGTGTGTGGGGAAGGAGGAGCTGTGGCATATTCCACTCCCTCTGAGGGCCCCGGCGAGATGGCAAGTCTTTGGAGGAGGGGGACAGTCGGGCTCTGGACAGGGGGGCTGACGGCCCCGCTCGTGGCTCATCACTGGACCCAGACCTCCTACTGGATGCTGAAATAGAGAAAAGAAAAGTACATGTCATTAGTATGCTGATCAATACATTGATATGTTTTCACTCCTAACTATCTGACATCTAGGCCTGAACATGGATGATTCTCCTAATTGCAACTCCCATTAGCTCTCATTTGCTAGATTGGATCTATTCTTTGGTTTCTTGTCTTGACCTCTCCTGGCTTCTAACACTGTCTGGATTTTTCCTGCGGTTTCATTCCTAACTATCTGACATCTAGGCCTGAACATGGATGATTCTCCTAATTGCAACTCCCATTAGCTCTCATTTGCTAGATTGGATCTATTCTTTGGTTTCTTGTCTTGACCTCTCCTGGCTCCTAACACTGTCTGGATTTTTCCTGCGGTTTCATTCCTAACTATCTGACATCTAGGCCTGAACATGGATGATTCTCCTAATTGCAACTCCCATTAGCTCTCATTTGCTAGATTGGATGTATTCTTTGGTTTCTTGTCTTGATCTCTCCTGGCTCCTAACACTGTCTGGATTTTTCCTGCAGTTTCATTCCTAACTATCTGACATCTTGGCCTAAACATGGATGATTCTCCTAATTGCAACTCCCATTAGCTCTCATTTGCTAGATTGGATCTATTCTTTGGTTTCTTGTCTTGACCTCTCCTGGCTCCTAACACTGTCTGGATTTTTCCTGCGGTTTCATTCCTAACTATCTGACATCTAGGCCTGAACATGGATGATTCTCCTAACTGCAACTCCCATTAGCTCTCATTTGCTAGATTGGATCTATTCTTTGGTTTCTTGTCTTGACCTCTCCTGGCTCCTAACACTGTCTGGATTTTTCCTGCGGTTTCATTCCTAACTATCTGACATCTAGGCCTGAACATGGATGATTCTCCTAACTGCAACTCCCATTAGCTCTCATTTGCTAGATTGGATCTATTCTTTGGTTTCTTGTCTTGACCTCTCCTGGCTCCTAACGCTGTCTGTATTTCTTATGCGGTCTGTAACTGCATAGGCTGCATTGGGCGCACCAGTACATGGACTCTATTGCTTAATTACTCTTGGGGTGGCCAGGAATGACAGTGATTTGTCAGCTTCATGGATTTAATGACACTTCCATCCATCCCTTGTTAATTCCATGGAGCTGACATGTCAGTGTCCTTGTTGGTCACCATGTGTAGTGTGTGTGATGCACATGTGGTGGCATGTTGGTGTATGTGATATTCACCTGAACTGGAGGCTGGGTCCTGCTGGGCCACCGGGGATGAAGCTCCAGCTGCGGGCGATGGTCAGAGAAAGTCCCTTGCGATCCTCTCCCACTCCTTATAGGTGACACTGTGTCCCTCAGCTTCTCTGGCCATCTTCCTCTTCACCGTGGCCCTGATATCCACATATCTGTGCTTCAAGGACCTCAAGCCCCTAGGAACTGTCGACACCTCCTTCATCACTTGCACTACCTCCTTCCAAGCCTGAGCCTTAGGCCCAGGCTTCGCTTCCCTTGCAACAAGGATGACGGGCCGGTCACGGATCGCACCCAGGAGGACCATATTCTCCTGGGGCGTATAATTACGGGCCCTGCGCCTGCCCTTGCCAATAGCCCCTTGCTCTCTCGACTGTGCTCGGGGACCCTGGCCTCCCTGCACTCTTCCTGAGGCCTGTCCCTTCCCCAAACTACCACGCCCCCTGGGAACAGGCCCCTTCCCCTCTGTCCCTCCTCTATCAGTGCCTGTGTCTCCCTCCTCCTCCTCCTCCTCTTCCCCCCCCTCTGGGGACCACTCCTCCTCCAGGGACACCTCCTCCTCCTCCGGGGACACCTCCTCCACCCCCTCTGGGGACACCTCCTCCACCCCCTCTGGGGACACCTCCTCCACCCCCTCCGGGGACACCTCCCCCTCTCCTCCACCCTCCACTACACTCTCCTCACTCTCCACTCCTCTCCTCCTCTCTCCACCTATCTCTTCCTCCATGCTGAAATAATAACAAAATAAGGATAACTCAAAATAAGTGTAACTGTTATATAGGTGATGAAAGAAAAAGTGTATGTTCTATGTGTTTTTAATAACTGTTGGGGGATGCGGTGCAAAGGTTGGGGGGGGGGGGGGAGGTGTGTGGTGTGTGTCCTAACGCTATGTATGTCTCTATGTGTCTTTAATCTATGTGTCAGGCAAATATGTGTAATGTGTAAATATGTGTAACTCTTATGTGTAAATATGCTAGTAATCAAATCCCAAACAATCAAAAAGAGTGCACTTACAAATCAAAAGAACGATAAAGAAATAAAAGTATTACTGGAATGTCTGTTGGAAAGAAAAGATGTGTGTGCTATGTGTATTTAATAAGTGGTGGAGGATGGGGTGTGTTGGGGGATGGGGTGTGGTGGGGGGGATGGGGTGTGTTGGGGGATGGGGTGTGTTGGGGGATGGGGTGTGGTGGGGGGAATGGGTGTGTGGGGTGTGTGTCCTAACTATATATATGTCTCTATGTGTGTTATTTAATCTATGTGTCTTGCAAATATGTGAAATCTGTAACTATGTGTATTGCTTAAATGGAAAGACTTATGAAATAGACAATGAAAAAAGAAAAAATAACTAATCTCCCTCTCTCCAAAGTACTAATCTCAAAGACTCTCTCCCACCTGCTCCTGGAACTGCGTGCTAACTCCAATGGCTCTTACAACACAGTCAGCGCATGGGTTTGTATCAATCACATTTATAAGCTCATACTGTCAATCAAATTCTTAGCTCGTACGTGATTGGCTGAGAGGTGTGTCTCGCTAGGACGTCCCCTTATCAGCTTGCGAGCGCGCCAACAGACTCAGCCAATTACACACGCACTTATAGTGTCAGGCCGCCAAGTGCGTATGTAATTGGCTGAGAGTCCCAATGCGGGCCGCCAAGTGCGTATGTAATTGGCTGAGAGTCCCAATACATACGCACTGGGCGGCCCGCGTTGGGACTCTCAGCCAATTACACACGCACTTGGCGTCCCGCGTTGGGACTCTCAGCCAATTACATACGCACTTGGAGGCCCGTGTTGGGACAGCCAAATACATGCGGCCAAGTGCGTATGTAATAGGTTGAGAGGCTTCTTGACATAAAATCATCGGCTGGAATGCCATGTAAAGATCCACAGGTGACCAATGGCAAAGCAGAAATTAACGTGCCTAATACCAGGTCATGCAATCAACAAGCTATATAACCCCATCCCCAACAAGTCATCAGCATGTCTGAAACAGCATGGATGATCATGTGAGAGGGATGATGGCCAGGATGAGTGGGCGTATGAGGTTAAGATGCTTTTGTGCAGCTCACCTAGCACAGTATGAAGACCAGGAAGCAAGGTGTGTGATTGAGGGGGTGATGGGGAGTGGCAGAGAGGAGTGTCTGGGAGTGAATGAGGGTGTGAGTGGTGATGTGATCCATGCTGGGGCAGAACCAAGCCAGGCAAGGGAATTACCACAGACCATGCCTAGTATCGTGGGGGTGGATCAGGGAGGAGAGAGAGCTCCAGTAGCACAGGGACAGAGGGATATAGGGCCACCTGCACACAGGGAGGGAGACAATGTTGTACGTGATCAGCTGCTGGGGGGAGTACAGGATGTGGTGGTTCAGGCAGAAGGGGGGCAGCCTGACCAGGAGCCTGACCAGGAGCCTGACCAGGAGCCTGTGAGGAGGCGGGCACCCAATGTGTACAGGGAGAGACTCACATTAGAGGGGTTAACTGATGGGGAGGTGTATGAGCGTTTTCGGCTGACCCGTGCCAGTCTTGGGGAGCTCTATGAGGTTCTCAGAGCGGACCTGGAGCCTCGCTCAGGGGCAAATAGAGCCATCCTAGGAATGACACGGATGTTAGTTGCAATACACCTCCTTGCTTCTGGTAGCTTTCAGACCACCCTGAGCATAGCCGGAGGAATGTCTCAGCCAAGCTTCTCGAATTGTCTGAGTGCATTCCTCCGTGCTATTGGTCGGAGAGCTGCCAGATACATCAGTTACCCTAACACTGCTGAAGAGATCTCGAAGGTGAAGTTCGATTTCTTCCAATTAGGAGGTATCCCCAATGTGCTTGGTGCTATTGACTGTACACACGTGGCACTGATACCTCCTAGAGAGCAAGAAGCGCTGTACAGAAATCGTAAGCATTATCATTCAATCAATGTACAGGTTGTTTGCGATGCGAACATGCGCATACAAGGTGTGTATGCAGGCTTCCCCGGAAGTGCTCACGACGCCTATATCCTGCGTGCATCCGGAATATCTGACATCTTTGAGTCCGGCAGATTTCCATCCGGATGGCTACTGGGTGAGTACACATTAGTAATGGCAGTCAACCATATCTTACTATGACTGGATACAATAACACATACGGTACATCAGGTTTCCCTCTATTGCTCTGATGTTCACATGTGCATTACGGAGTAATACTCCCAAAGCCAGAACAGAATAGCTCATTGCTGGCCAGAACCCTGTGTTAGCTTGGCCAAACAGTATGCACAACAACATATACCAAAAACCACAATTGATTAATCATTAGATTTATGTTCTGATGCATTCCCTTGTATCCTGTGACATGGACATCTCTAGTCTACATAACGTGTTGTGTGTTATTGTAAGGGCTATGTAAGTGAGATGACTTCAGAATTAATCTGATAGAGGAGAATTAATAGTGTTTGGCAAACTTTTTCTTGCCTGAATATATCCCGGAATAAACATGAATTAGCTTACCTTGAAGTTATCAAAATCTCCAAGGTCTTTTGGCATTTGCGTTTGATCGTGTACGCCCCTGGGAAATTCCACCTGAATTAGCATCACATTTACGTTCACAAGAATACACTATCACGCTTTACCAAAGACCTCTGGCATGTGCTCGGTACAAGAACTGCAACAGTGACTTCCTGCTCTCTACCAGAAGGGTCGCAATATGTACCCTGTTGTATTTCCCTTGTATCTCAAGTAGAGGAGAGTTCCCTGACGTTGTCGATGTTTGTACCCTGGAACAAGCCACATGATCAGTTATAGGTAAGTAAGCACACATTCCCATACACATCTTAAGTACTGACGGTTATAAACATCAATGGCATAGATAATTTGAGTGGATTATATATCCCACTATGTCAATGTATATATGCCCCACGTTACATTGTTATCTAGTAATTTAGATGGAAAAAAGACTTTAGTCCATCAGGTTCAACCTCTATAGATCTATGATCTGCAATACGCAGATTTATTGTTAATTGATCCAGAGGAAGTCACCGAACAACAAAATGTGAAGCTTTGCCAATTGTCTACACAGGGCAGAAAAATATAACATTCCTTCCTGAGCCCAGATACTGGTGATCGTATTCATCCCTGGATCAATACTCCCTCTCTATTTATCCAGGATAGCCCCTAATGCCTGTTTGGTTTTGTAATGTAAAAAGATACCCAATCCCTTTTTAAAGTCACCTACAACCTCTACGGACCAGGATTGTTCACATTGTCTGATCCTGCCAAACCACATGAAATGGGATCAAAATGTCGTAGATAAGTACCATACACACATACTTAGTCTAATTTGTGACTGTAATCCTAACATCATATTAACCTTACAGAGCTGCTGTCGTGTGTCAACTCTTCTTTCAACAACCTAGACATGGAAAAACATGACCAGCAACAGAACTGCTACATCAATGTAAGCTACATAGTGAGTATTTGTGTAATAATATGGCCACGTATGCTGAAGGACACAAATAACACATCAATCACTTTATTAATATCGGCCTATCTCTTTCCAGAATACAGCAGATAGGTAAGCGGTGATAACTAATGACGATCCACAGCGCACGTGTCCTGGTGGAACAAATCACCTCGTGGATGAGCTTGGGACTGCGTCCAAGGTAAAACACCACATTTGGCTCTCAAAAGATGCATTAATGTGTAATCTATGTGAGATTCCTACATCATTAGCCAGATGAGTAGCTCGTTTCATATGTAGGGAAAGAACAGTGAAGACGTTTGTCTGAAATGAGCAACATATATCGGTACAGTGGATCGAAAAAGTCTAAAGTCTACACACCCCTGTTAAAATGTCATGTTTCTGTGCTGTCAAAAAATGAGACCAAGATAAACCATTTCTGAACTTTTTCCACCTTTAATGTGACCTATAAACTGTACAACTCAGTTGAAAAACTAACTGAAATCAGTTAAGTAGAGTGAAGAAGAAATCAAAAAAGAAAATCACATGGTTGCATAAGTATGCACACCCCTAAACTAATACTTTGTTGAAGCCCCTTGTGATTTTATTACAGCACTCAGTCTTTTTGGGGATGAGTCTATCCGCATGGCACATTGTGACTTTGCAAGATTTGCCCACTCTTCTTTGCAAAAACACTTCAAATCTGTCAGATTGCGAAGGCATCTCCTGTGCACAGCCCTCTTCAGATCACCACAGGGATTCAGGTCTGGGCTCTGGCTGGGCCATTCCCAAACTTTAATCTACTTCTGGTGAAGCCATTCCTTTGTTGATTTGGATGTAGAAAGATGAAGTTGTAGAAAGATGGAGTTCCTCTTCATGTTCAGCTTTCTAGCAGAAGCCTGAAGGTTTTGTGCCAATATTGACTGGTATTTGGAACTGGTCCTAATTCCCTCTATCTTAACTAAGGCCCCAGTTCCAGCTGAAAAAAAACAGCCCCAAAGCATGATGCTGCCACCACCATGCTTCACTGTGGGTATGGTGTTCTTTTGGTGATGTGCAGTGTTGTTTTTGCACCAAACATATCTTTTGGAATTATGGCCAACATGTTCAACCTTGGTTTCATCAGACCATAACACCTTTTCCCACATGCTTTTGGGAGACTTCAGATGTTTTTTTTTGTGCAAAATGCAGCCTGGCTTGGATGTTTTTCTTTGTAAGAAAAGGCTTTCATCTTGCCACTCTACCCCATACGCCAGACATATGAAGAATACAGGAGATTGTTGTCACATGTACCACACTGCCAGTACTTGCCAGATATTCCTGCAGTTCCTTTAATGTTGCTGTAGGCCTCTTGGTAGCCTCCCAGACCAGTTTTCGTCTGGTCTTTTCATCCATTTTGGAGGGAGCTCCAGTTCTTGGTAATGTCACTGTTGTGCCATATTTTCTCCGCTTGATGATGACTGGCTTCACTGTGTTCCATGGTATATCTAATGCCTTGGAAATTCTTTTGTACCCTTCTCCTGACTGATACCTTTTAACAATGAGATCCCTCTGATGCTTTGGAAGCTCTCTGTGGACCATGGCTTTTGTTGTGGGATGCGACTAAGAACATTTCAGGAAAGACCAACTAGAGCAGCTTAACTTAATTTGGGGTTTATCATAGGCACTTTAAATGATGGCAGGTGTATGCTGACTCCTATTTAACCCGATTTGGAATGGGATTGCTTCATTCTGAACACAGCTACATCCCCAGTTATAAGAGAGTGTGCAGACTTATGCAACCACATTAGTTTTCTTTGTTTTTTTCATTGGCTAATTTCTTTAAAATATTGTGTATACTTTTTATAACCACTGTAAGTGACGAAGTAAGCGCTCCGGGAGCATGTGCAATGTAAATATTGACATGTTCCTTTTATGTTTCAGATCGCAAAGATGAGTCCCTTTCCACGGTCAGAACAAGGAATGATGAGCATTCCCACATTCCAGGACTATGCTATTGTCACATTGCATCATGTATGTTCATATGTCAGTCATCATGTGTTGCATCGGGTGTGATATCCCATCCTCTACATCAATTTAGATGTACCTATTGCTTTAGATCTGCCATTCTCTCCTCTACTTGGACTATTGGGAAGCCTGTATCATACTTCCTTCCAGATCTCTTCCTCAGTGCTGATGTGATCCTCCCTGTACATATGGGGAAGAGTAACTCTAGCCTTGGAACATAACTGTTAATGAGGTTCCGTTTACCTTCAGTTATGAATATGCAACAGCAGATAATAGAGATGCTCATTCACAGAACAGAATACACCTCGAACTGGCCAGTTTGTTGGTAGTTCTGCTAACACATGAAATTATTTTGAACACACTGATATGGTCCTGGTCAGGTTCACATCTGAGTGTCCAAACTTAGGTATGTAGAGTCTTCTCTCATAGTGCCATTTCCAGTGACATGACCTACGGGGGTTCTAACATTGACTGATTGAGCACTTCTACCTCTGCAGTTGCATAGGAGTGTGTGTTGCGCGCACACACAAGACTACAGATTACTTCTCCCAATGAGTATATCTCCTTCTGTATTGTTGGGTTTGAATATTGAATGTTTTCCTGATATATTTAATAATATAACTGATATTGCCTCACGTTGGATGATGCACTGTATCTCTCCCCCTCAACTGATCATCTATACCAATGTCACCCCCCCTGCGTGCATTCTGGCCCCATGTCCCTATTTCCGTGTGTTACTGGAACTCTGTATCCTACCCACCTCCACCATGATACTGAGCAGGCCTGTGGTAATTTGTCACTGTGTGGCTTTGTGAACAATTAAACCGTTTTTTTTCACTCAATGTTTGTGTAATCCTGTATATTTACCATGTAACAAGTCAATTACCCTGAAAGTCAGATGTGCTCAGCACCATCAGTTAGTGGTGTAACTATTCGGGGCAATCTGCGTTGACATTACTACATAATCATGAATGTCGATTCATATCATTTAAGTTGAGCCCTTCAAGTCATTATATACAACCCTGCATGTCTATAGACATGATTTCTCAATTCACACCCCTCCGACTTGCACCTACCTACATGTATATTGGCAAGGTACAGATTAATGTAGCATATGTATCTATGTAAACACACACAGATATATGTATTGAACAATGACACTTCATTCTATCTGTATTCTCTCAACTAGAAAGCATGATATGGTACAAACACACAGAAACAGTGATAACAGTATAACATAATCATACTTTATTTCATACACAGAGTACAAACAGAAATGGACAAGACTGTGCATTAATATCATGTGTGTGTTGTAAAGAGATCCTAGTATGGCAAGGGGCTGTGGCAAATCTGAGGACATCTGAAGAGGAAACAGACAACATCATCACGGTAATGCATAGCATCTCCTAGGGTCACATGTGGTCAGGACCCCACAGTAACCAACAGCATATAACACGACATCTAATCAACATAACCATTAATGCGCATACAACAACCATATGGTTGCCAGAATAAACAGACACTATAAAACAGGGATCATGTCATACCAAGCGATTTCACACACAGTGTGAATTGGTCAATAGATGATATGAATCTGGAAAACAGAGGTAGGAGGTGTTAGAACAATCATAAGCTGTTATTAGAGTACATTGTTTTTGCTTTTGACACTACTATAAACCAACTAACATGAACATCATCTCCGAGCAGTAAGAACCATATTTATTCTATCCTGTTCAGTCAGCCTTCCAGGAATATGCTTAGGATGTGGAATACAACAAGGCATGCTTCACTGTGAACACCATCCTTCAGCAAAATGTACTATCACTATCTATGTGGAATAGTTGTGCCATGCTGATATCACATCTCACTTCTAAATGGGTAGTACCAAGGCCAGACAGATTACACTGTTCACATTACCCCGAAACACATGCACATTGATCATGAAGTCAAACCCAGGAAATTGCCTCTTTGGTTTGGATGACATGAAAAAACTTAAGCCAATTTCATAATGTTAACGGGATGGAATGCTATAAAAACGTATGTGGAATTGCTGGTTTGGATTAGCAGATAGTAATGGGACTGTGCAACTCTATAGCCTGGACACTGATCATTATAATGGAAGATCACACAGTCATGTTTCTTAGTGAAAAGATATGTAGTCATATATTTCATTTCAGAGCCATCTGCAGTGGGAATAATCCTGATAGAATGCCCGTTGGGAACTGGGTTGAGTGTTTACTCACATGATGGTATTGTACTGCTCGAAGATGAAGAAAATGTCTTCATAGTTGTGAGAGTTGGCTATTAACACCTACAAAGACAAAAACAATGTCTCATTCCGAACAATATTATGATTAAATACAGCATTTAAGCTCAAGGTCAATCCACATTTAACATCAATTGTTAAAATGTTCAACATAACCAGACATGTACACACTCTGTAGCCAATATTATGTCAACATGTATAACAATCAGTATTCTGTGAGGAGTGGTCAGGAGGCCCTCTCGGATGGTCCTAACACCTCCTACTCCAAGTTAGCGGGCCCCCACCGTCTGTGCCCGCGGCCCGTCTCCCTCTTCCACGCCGTGGTGTGGGATCAGGGGGTGCCACTACAGCAGGTGGCTGTGGTTCCAATGTGGGTGATGTCTGAGATGAGGAGGCAGACATCTCAGGTTGAGATTGGACAACCGAAGGCTGGAGAGGTATGGGCTGGCGACGTAGATTACGCAACAATGCGCGTCTCTCCCGGCTTGCGCGTTCCTCATATCTCTCCATCCTTTGGTTGTGCCTCCTCATCTCAGCATATATAGCACGTGTGGTGGCTGAGATCACCCTATTTCCAGCCAGGATGGCCCTGCTAACAGCCAATTGTCTTTCGCTAATGTCCAGCATTTGCCTTGTTCTCTGGCTTTGGGCCTGGTCCTCTTCTTCGATGTGAGCCATGATGTGCCGTAATTGGCCAGGGAGATGTGGCAGAGGGCCTGGAGGTCTGGCGGCTGGGCGGCTGGCGGCTGGGCGGCTGGCGACTCCGCGGCTGGCGACTCCGCGGCCGGCGACTCCGCGGCTCTTCCTCCCGGGGCACTTGGGGCCGGAGCACTTGGGGCCGGGGCACTTCCTCCCGGGGCACTTCCTCCCGGGGCACTTGTGGCCGGGGCACTTCCTCCCGGGGCACTTGGGGCCGGGGCACTTCCTCCCGGGGCACTTGGGGCCGGGGCACTTGGGGCCGGAGCACTTGGGGCCGGGGCACTTCCTCCCGGGGCACTTGTGGCCGGGGCACTTCCTCCCGGGGCACTTGGGGCCGGGGCACTTCCTCCCGGGGCACTTGGGGCCGGGGCACTTCTTCCCGGGGCACTTCCTCCCGGGGCACTTGGGGCCGGGGCACTTCCTCCCGGGGCATTTGGGGCCGGGGCACTTCCTCACGGGGTCACTTGGGGCCGGGGCACTTCCTCCCGGGGCACTTGTGGCCGGGGCACTTCCTCCCGGGGCACTTGGGGCCGGGGCACTTGGGGCCGGGGCACTTCCTCCCGGGGCACTTGGGGCCGGGGCACTTGTGGCCGGGGCACTTCCTCCCGGGGCACTTGGGGCCGGGGCACTTCCTCCCGGAGCACTTGGGGCCGGGGCACTTCCTCACGGGGTCACTTGGGGCCGGGGAACTTTCTCCCGGGGCACTTGGGGCCGGGGCACTTCCTCCCGGGGCACTTGGGGCCGGGGCACTTCCTCCCGGGGCACTTGGGGCCGGGGCACTTCCTCCCGGGGCACTTGGGGCCGGGGCACTTCCTCCCGGGGCACTTGTGGCCGGGGGCACTTCCTCCCGGGGCACTTGGGGCCGGGGCACTTCCTCCCGGGGCACTTGGGGCCGGGGCACTTCTTCCCGGGGCACTTCCTCCCGGGGCACTTGTGGCCAGGGCACTTCCTCCCGGGGCACTTGGGGCCGGGGCACTTCCTCCCGGGGCACTTGGGGCCGGGGCACTTGGGGCCGGGGCACTTCCTCCCGGGGCATTTGGGGCCGGGGCACTTCCTCATGGGGTCACTTGGGGCCGGGGAACTTTCTCCCGGGGCACTTGGGGCCGGGGCACTTCCTCCCGGGGCACTTGGGGCCGGGGCACTTCCTCCCGGGGCACTTGGGGCCGGGGCACTTCCTCCCGGGGCACTTGTGGCCGGGGCACTTCCTCCCGGGGCACTTGGGGCCGGGGCACTTGGGGCCGGAGCACTTGGGGCCGGGGCACTTCCTCCCGGGGCACTTGGGGCCGGGGCACTTGGGGCCGGGGCACTTCCTCCCCGGGCACTTGGGGCCGGGGCACTTGTGGCCGGGGCACTTCCTCCCGGGGCACTTGGGGCCGGGGCACTTCCTCCCGGGGCACTTGGGGCTGGGGCACTTCCTCACGGGGTCACTTGGGGCCGGGGAACTTTCTCCCGGGGCACTTGGGGCCGGGGCACTTCCTTCCGGGGCACTTGGGGCCGGGGCACTTCCTCCCGGGGCACTTGGGGCCGGGGCACTTCCTCCCGGGGCACTTCCTCCCGGGGCACTTGGGGCCGGGGCACTTCCTCCCGGGGCACTTGGGGCCGGGGCACTTGGGGCCGGGGCACTTCCTCCCGGGGCCCATGGTGGAGCCCAGGCTGAGTGCGGTGCCCCGTATGACGGCGGAGCCCAGTATGAGGGGGGAGCCCAGTTCAGGGCTGTGCCCAGGGTGAGGGCTGTGCCCAGGGTGAGGGCGGAGCACCAGATGAGGGTGGAGCCCATGATGGGGGCTGGGCCCATGATGGGGGCGGAGCACCAGATGAGGGTGGAGCCCATAATGAGGGCTGTGCCCATGATGAGGGCTGAGCACCAGATGAGGGCGGAGTCCATGATGAGGGTGGAGCCCCAGATGAGGGTGGAGCCCCAGATGAGGGCTGTGCCCATGATGAGGGCAGAGCCCAGGATGAGGGTGGAGCCGCTGAGGGTGGAGCCGCTGAGTGAGGCACAGGATGGTGTGGCTGGTGCAGGCCCTGAGGTGGCCACGCCGAAAAGGGCCCGGGCATCACTTCCCGCTCCGTATGAGCAAGTGATGTGGATGGTCCCGGGCCCTCCTGAATGTCCTGGCCCACTTCAGCCCTTCCGGCCTCCTCCTCTTCTGAATCTGTGGATACTGCAATGGAATAAACATATATTTCAGTTGGTTGCCATACACAATTGCCGGCTATGCATTTACATATCATTGACATCATGGTCACCTGTGAGTGACTGTGGTGCTTGTGTTACACAGATGAGCCACGGGCTGCATAATGAGCATTGTGGATCATGGCTCATATGAATGTGTACTGCATGTGCCTCAGACACGTGCTCTGCTGCATCTGCTGTGCAGTGTGTGAGACTGACCAATCTGACAAGTTTCCAGCAATGGTTGTTAATATGCAGCTGAGACATTGGCCAGGTTAGGACAGTATATGACACACATGCAGTGCTACAGAGTCTGGATCCACATATGCCGCACAGCCAAATTTTTAGTCACGATCGCAGTGGAGGCCAAAGTCAGGCCTGCATTTGGGGATAGCCATGCTGCACCCAGATGAGAATATCATTCTCCAAGTCATTAAGTCTAATTGACTCATCTGTTCACATCAAGGAAATCCACATATCCAGGCCTGTGCGCAGCCCAACAAGTTTGACTTTGGACACCCTTGCTCTATTGCAATCAATCTGGATATAATTAGAAATTGACATATCAGGGAGACAAATTATGAACATGATAGGTTTGCTACCAGGACTGAAATAGTTACAGTGCTATTGGATGTGAATTATCCCTGTGTGTGGGCAGGGGTGTAGGAGGCCATATAATTCTTGAGCAAGGGTGGGCAGGTTCGGGCCTGGAGGGCCACACAGGTGAGCCAATCGCCTTTTCAGTCATCCGGATTGACTCACCTGTGCCCAAAAAGGATATCTTGAAAGTCCGGCATGTATGTGGCTCTCCCCCCCCCCCCTGTTCTAGAGGGATACAGCTCATTATATACAACAGCCAGAACACAAGGCTTTTTATACATACATACATACATACATACAGCATGATATCCTGAAAGTCCGGCATGTATGTGGCCCTCCTTACCCACCCCTGTTCTAGAGGGATACAGCTCATTATATACAACAGCCAGAACACAAGCCTATTTATACATACATACATACATACATACAGCATGATATCCTGAAAGTCCGGCATGGAAGTGGCCCTCCTTACCCACCCCTGTTCTAGAGGGATACAGCTCATTATATACAACAGCCAGAACACAAGCCTATTTATACATACATATATACATACATACATACAGCATGATATCCTGAAAGTCCGGCATGTATGTGGCCCTCCTTACCCACCTCTGTTCTAGAGGGATACAGCTCATTATATACAACAGCCAGAACACAAGCCTATTTATACATACATACATACAGCATGTTATCTGCAGGCTTTTAGACAGCACATCCCCCCACAATCTCAGCCAACCATGTGTGTGATATGATACTCACGTTGCAGGGTGTTAGGACGATCTGTGTCCATCTGCCCTGGTATTCCCAGCACAGATTCAGAAGGGATGAAGCACATCACTGTCCTCTCCCATTCCTTGTAAACAAAAGTGACCGCGGGCCCACCACCAGTCTGACGTGCTGCAGCTGCTTCATCGGACATCTTTCTTTTCACAGCAATCTTTAAATCGGCGAACTTGTGCCGCACTGCCCTCCAGTCCCTATTAGTAACCCCTACTGCCGACACAGCTCTGGCAATTTGGGACCAGGCCTGCTGCCTCTTGCTGGCATTAATGTCTCTGCCACCACATATAATCCCCTGGCGGGCACAGATTTCCCTGAGGAGAACCTGGATCTCCTCTAGGGTATAATTGGGGGCCCTGGGCCTTGCCACAACCCGTTGCCTTACAGACGGTGCCTGGTCTTCCTGTTCTATCCCTGGGGCCGCTCCCTCATCCCCACTACCTCCCACCAAGGGATCAGGCCCCTGACCCTCTGCCCCTTCCACTTGAATTCCTAGCTCTGGGGGCACTTCCCTCCCCCGCTGCTCTCCTCCTTGCTCTCCTCCTCCTCCTCCTCTCCCTCCACCTCCTCCTCTCCCTCCACCTCCTCATCTCCCTCCACCTCCTCCTCTCCCTCCTCCTCCTCCTCTCCCTCCTCCTCCTCTCCTCCTCATCCTCCTCCTCTCCTCAGATGTTCTCTTCACTCTCCTCCGTGCCTCTCTTGGCTTACCACCTCCTCTCCTCTAAACTCCTCAGAAAATAAATTAACGATAAATCAAGATAATATTTGTGTTGGTTTAGGAGGTAAAAATAGAGGCAAGTATTATGTGTAGTATTATGTGTGGGGGGAGGGGGGGTGTAGGTGTGCAGTGGCCTACCACTAGGTGTAGCTATGTGTACGTATTAATCTATGTGTGTGAATTATGTGATATCAGTAATTATGTGTATTGTAAACAAAGGGTTAAATTATCTGCTAGTTCAAAAATTGAAATTCTCTCCTCTCTCCTCTCTCTTCTCTCTTCTCTCTCTCCTCTTTCCACCAAAAACCCACCAACGCCTAGACCTGTGTGTCTACTTGCAAAAGCTCCAGCACAGTCAATTATATTCTGTTTTGGCTCCCTTTTAAAGGCATACTGCCGTCAGGTTAAGTGGTACGTATCACGTATTTCGCGCTCTTTTCATACGCAAAGTGATCCGAGATATCATACCTCATGCGTATATACGAACGTTTACGCATTCGCATCCATCGCTCGTATCTCGCAGCACTTGGAATTTAAGAGCGTCGGAAATGGTTTCTTTTTTAAACTACGTAGGACTTGCGTTTTCCCCTATTATTTCCGCAGCTCGAATTTAATAGGGCCCTAAGTAAATTATCTCCTCTGGAAAAAAAAGAATAACATCATTGGAACATTTTTTTCAATCAGAGACTGTCTGTATCACTTAGCAAACCTTAAAATCCTTCTTTCAATGGTGGGATAGTATAAACATTACCTCTAGTTCTGACGACGCAGATTCTCCTTCTAGGTCGTGCCTTTTGTGTTCAGTCTCTCAGTACCCAGCAGAACATCTCCTAGGAGAACTCAGGACATCACAGGTTGCAAGCTCAGCCCTAAGGTTACTGACTTATAAATAATAAACTCTTTTCCATCTCTTTGGGTGGGATTAGAACAGACAAGATATAGAAGTAAACACCCTGTCAGATTCAGATTCTTTATTTTTCACAGACACATCTTTTTTAAACAAAACAATAACCCACATCTCCCCCTCCCCACTTTCTTTGGCCAAACCTCCTTTTTTATAATTCACCTCCCTGTATGAGGGGTCTGCTTTTCATACTGTGACCTACTCAACCTCTTACTAGGCTATAATCCCCCCTCCCTGGTCACCAGATACACCAGTGTGTTAGAGTCCCAAATAACAGGGTTGCTTGTGGGGTTGAGGGGAGTCCCAAAATCAGTCAGCAATAGTCTTATCAATTTCAGGTCTAATCAGCTTGCCTATATATACAGCTAGCTTTCCAGACTTATTTTGAGAATTGGCTTTGAGGAAGGGGCTAAGACATTGGATTCTTGTAATCTAATGTAGAACTCCTAGTGAAAAATGTTTTAGTCCAGAAGAGGCTCTTGAACTGAACAAAACATTGAGAATATATCCTGATTAGAGAACAAGGACAAGCTGGGGCATAGCAAGAGATAAGAACAGATATATATATATATATATATATATATATATATATATATATATATATGTATATATATATATATATATATACAGAGAGAGAGAGAGGAGCTGAGAAATGAACAGCCTTAAAGCAAAGGAGTGTTTTATATTATTATTACCGTTTATTTGTAACAAGCCAACATATTCCGTAGCATTTATAGTCTTTTCTTTACTTGATTGGAAGCCAATTGAGGAATGGGAGCAGAAGGAAGAGATTAGAAGATTGGGAGATGGTATGAGGAGAAAGAAGAGAGGAATGAAGACCAGAGAGTAAGATGTTGCAGCAGTGCAGATGAGATAGAAAAAAAGTCTGGGTGAGTATAGAGGCAAATAAAATAGTGTATCTTTTCTATGTTTATAAGGGATAAAAAATGCATTTTTGCCAAGCATATACAGCCTTATTAAATTGCAATTCTGCAAATTGAAAAGGGCTCTATTTAAGCACATAGCATATTTTTTTACAGAAGTTTTTAGTTAATGAACTTCTATCCAAAAGCAAAGTCTTCAATAACTAAAAACTTCTGTAAAAAAAATATGCTATATGCTTAAATAGAGCCCTCTTCAATTTGCCAAATTGCAATTTAATAAGGCTGATAATGTCTAAAAAGTTAACCTGCAGAGAAATTGATTTAAGTTTGGTAAATGTGTCAAAGGTATTGAGGAAGCTATGAAACTATTTTCGATTTTGGTTGACTTTAGTTTTTTTTATTTAGATAGATAGGATGTATATTAGATAGATAGTATTTATTGTATATTACATAGATTGTGTGATGTATATTATATAGATAGGATGCATATTAGATTATGGTATTTATTTAGATAGATTGGGTGATGTATATTAGATAGATAGGATGTATTGTATATTAGATAGGGGTGTATTGTATTGTATTTCATTTTATTTGTATTGTATGCATTTGTATTGTATGTATTTGTATTCTATGTATTTCCTTTTCAGGTGTGTAATTTTTATTTTATTTGCTGTAGTGGTGGGGGGGGGGGGCGATTGTAATGTGTTTTTTTATTTTCTGTAATGTTCCTTTTTTTATTTTTTGTGATTTAGGTTTTTTATTTTATGTAATGTAGATTTTTGATTTTTGTGTGACTTTAGGCTTTTTTATTTTATGTAATTAGAATGGTGGGGGTTATTAGGGGGTAGGTAGGTAGTGTGGGTGTTAATAGGTTAGTGTAGAGGGTGTTTAGTTGATATTTAATGTTTTATTGGGGGGGATTATGCAGTGTAGTGTTTATACTTAGTGTCATGATGGTCCTTGAGGACCGTCATGGCACTTATGTCGTTAATGTTGGGTTGTAACAGGTCCATAATGGTCTTAATATACCCTTATGGGACTGATGGGGTTAAATAGAGGCATATGAGGGTCTGTATGGACCCCCATGAGTGACAGGGTTAATTAGCAGTTTATGGGGGTCTGTATTGACCCCCCATGAGTGAGCGGGTTAATTAAGGGCTTATGGGGGGCTGTATTGATCCTCCTGAGTGACGAGGTTAATGAAGTGCTTATGGGGGGCTGTATTGACCCCCATGAGTGATGGGGTTAACGAAGGGCTTATGGGGGTCTATATTGACCCCCATCAGTGAGGGGGTTAATTAAGTGCTTATGAGGGTCTGTATTGATCCCCATGAGTGACAGGTTTAATGAAGGGCTTATGGGGGTCTATATTGACCCCATGAGTGACAGGGTTAATTAGGGGTTTATGGGGGTCTGTATTGACCCCCATGAGTGAGGGGGTTAATGAAGTGCTTATGGGGGTCTGTATTGACCCCCATGAGTGACAGGGTTAATGAAGGACTTATGGGGGTCTATATTGACCCCCATGAGTGACAGGGTTAATTAATGGTTGATGGGGCTCTGTATAGAGCCGCATGCGTGATAGTGTATATATTTTATTTTTATAACGGGTCCTTTAAGGACCTTTACGGTCCTTTAAGGACCCGTAACGCAGGAATTTTGAATTTTCATTGCAGCGGGGGTCCGATCGGGACCCCCACTGCGATGGTTAATGTGGGGTTAATGCAGGTCTCCGAGCTTATCTCGGATCCCGTGGGGTTAATTCGGGTTTCCTAGCTTATCTCAGATCCCTTCTTGGCTAAGTTGGACGTGGCTGGGCAGTCCTGTGGCTTTGAGCCTCGTTTTCGTTTTTTTCGGCGGCCATTTTTTCTCTCGTTTAGGGGATTTTCGTGTGTCTGAACTCGGGAATTTGGACTTAAATGGAGGTGAACTTCACTTTCAGAGGTCCTGGGTGCCCCCTCTTGCTATGGGTAAGCTATTTATGTATTTTTTGTGGGTATTTATTGTGTTTTGACTGTTTTTAGGTGTGCTAGGTTCGGCCGTTATGGTCGTATTTTTCCGAAATGGTAATGTTTTTTTTCTAAGTTGTGCATGTAGGTGTTTGTGCCGTTAAGGTTAGTTCCGAGGTTGTTGTTTTTTCTAAGTCGTGCGTGTGTGTGTTTTTTTGAATAAATATTCTTTTATTAGAAGGTATGCAAAATCCATACATAAATAAAACATTCTTAACAGTCATAAATGTCAGTTTTATCAAGTCCTCTAAACATAAAATTATCATTTTTCAGCATTTAACTGACTAAACCTTCTTGTTTTTTTTAATTTTTAGTGAGAACATTTTCTAATGTCTAGGCTGGTTTTTCCAACCATATAAAAAATACAAGGCAAAATGAGCCAATTAACTTCCAGAGTACACAATCGATAGAAGTATACAATATAAAATGTATTACCTATCTATATTAACTAAACTATCATATACCATACCCCAGAAAAGAAAGAGAGAAAAAAAAATGTATAAACTAAATAAAAGAATCATTGGCCCCTCATGGCGGCCACAAAGCAGTCCCGGCTTATTTCTCCCTCTTACCTCAGATCCTTCCCGCCATCCAGCACCACTGAAAGGTCTCCAAAGCTCCCCCACTCCAGTCCACTCCTCAGAATCGCTTCAAGCAAATACAGGCATTATACTAGGGAAACGCTAAAGGAGGATGTTATCCAAGGGTCCCAAACTATCTGGAATTGGGGCATCCTATCTAAAACAATATGAGTTAGCCTCTCATTAATAAGCAAATAGTTGATCTTCCTAATTACCTCTTGAAAGTTTAGATTCATGTCCTTCCATCTACTAGCTATGTGAATCTTTGAAGCTAATGTCATTATTTGAAACAACTTGTTCTGGGATTGGGACAAGTTTTTAATATGGACCCCCAGTAAACAGGATTCAATTGAAGGAGCTACTTCTCTATGAAAAAGTGTGGAGGCTAAACGGGTCAATCGTTCCCAGAGATTCTGGGCACGTGGACAGGCCCACCAAACATGAATATGATCCCCCACATCCTGGCATCCCCTAAAGCATTTGTTGCTCTCCTGTGGCCTAAACTTCTGCATTTTATCGGGAGTACAGTAAGCCCTATGTAAAACTTTGATTGATGTTTCTAATAAAGCCGAATTAAGTGATCCTTTTGAAAGATTGGAGCAAGATTCAGTCCATTTGTCCCAGTCCCACTCCACCCCCAGATCCTTTTCCCAATGCAGCATAAACTTGGGTTTTTGGCCCCCCGAAGTGCCCAGAAAGGTGTTATACAAAGAACTCAGGTTACCCTTGGCAAGTGGGAGATTTTTACAGATAACTGATAGCCAGGAGGCTCTGGGGGGCCCGGAATCCTTAACCATCTTGGTAACCCAACTTCTAATTTTTAAGTAATTGTAGAGTTCTGTAGTTGGCAAGTCGTGAGTCGTGCAAAATTGGTCATAGGTCAGTAGTTTGTCATTGGCGAACCAGTTCCCTATGCGATCCAAGCTTCTGGAGGTCCACCAAAATCTAGACATAGAACTTGAATCTGCTAGAATTTGTGGGAAGGACATAACTGATAGAAGGGGTGATAATTCCGTGCTAAGTCGATGCCTAGATCTAGCCCATCTCCAGGCCTGGAGCGTCAAGGAGATCATGGGGTTTTGATGAGTTATGAAAGGGGCAGAGTCCTCAGGCATCCAAACCAACTTATCCCAACTATGTGGGGACATTTGATAATTTTCCATAAAAACCCAAGATGGATGTTGTTTCGTAGAGTGGGCTCTAGGCAAAGGAGCCAAGTGTGCAGCTTTAAGATAAAGTCTTAAATTCGGAGTCGCGAGGCCACCTCTATTCTTGGAGCGAAACATCACCTGCCTGGGAATGCGAGGGCGTTTATCGTCCCAGATGAACCGGGAAATGCTATTCTGGAATTTGTCTAGGTCTTTAAGGGGGAGAGGGATAGGAAGAGATCTAAATAAGTATAGTAATTTAGGTAAGATATTCATTTTCACAGCCGCAATGCGGCCTGTCCATGAAATCTTAAAGCTCCTTCATTTCTGCATATCCAATGTCAGAGATCTATACAAGGGAGAAAAATTTGCCACGTACATATCCCCAAGCTTGGAGGTAAGTCTAACACCTAAGTATTTTATAGACTGTGCGGGCCAAATAAACTGGTGATTAGCTTTGAGGATGTCAATCTCCCCCTGCGGCAATCTGATCCCCATCGCCTCAGTCTTCTCAACATTCAGCTTAAGACCCGAGATTTTGCCAAAGTCCTGGACAGTGGACATGAGTGCAGGTATGGATGAAAGGGGATTGGTCAGGGTGCAAAGCATGTCATCCGCAAATAAAGAGCATTTGAAATGCTGGAGGCCTACCTGTACCCCCTGGATGACTGGGTTGGCTCTAATCGCTTGTGCAAGGGGTTCTATAGCAAGAGCAAATAACAGTGGGGAGAGCGGACACCCTCTTTGAATGTGGATGTCGACTTTGTGATCTCCTGGGAGTTTTAGATTGGCTGCTGGGGAGTCATAATATCTCTTAAGTAAATTAATAAAGCGTCCCTTGAATCCAAATTTGTCCAGAATCTTATATAAATATGGCCATTCTACCGTGTCAAAAGCTTTCTCTATATCTAAAGCTAAGAGACAGACTGGCATATTAGACTTCTGAGCCATGAACTGTGCATTCATGACCCTCCTAACATTGTCCCCGGCCTCTCTAAAGGGAACAAACCCAGTTTGGTCCTTGTGGATCAAATCGGGTAGAAATTTAGAGATGCGGGTGGCCATAATTTTTGCCAAAATTTTGACATCCGCATTGATTAGGGATATAGGGCAATAATTTTTCACCTCTAAAGGGTCCCTGCCATCTTTTGGAAAAATCACCAAGTCAGCCCGGTTTAACTCCGGGGGCATAGGCTCTCCGTTTAATATGGCATTAAAAAGAGATGTCATGTGGGGGGTAAGAAGAGGTTCAAATTTTTTATAATACAAGTTAGTAAAGCCATCCGGTCCCGGGGATTTGCCCAACTTAAGATTCTGGATGGTAAGTTTAACCTCCTCCTGTGTTATTTCTAAGTTCAAATCATCCAGTTGATAATCCGGTATTTTAGGGAGGTCGCATAAATTTAGAAAGGAGTCTATATCTGATCCACTGCAGTGGGTTTGCGAGGAGTATATTTTTTGGTAATAATTTTGAAACGTTTTTTGGATTTCATTGGGACTGTAGGAGATTTGACCGCCAGGTATCCTAATTTGGGTGGTTCTGGGTTGGGAGAATTTATTGTTTAGTCTTTTAGCCAAAAGGGAGTCAGGTTTGTTTGCCTTCCAGTAATAGAGGTGCTTCATTTTTCTCATAGCCCGTTCAGTTTGATGGGACAAAATAGCGTCCAGCTCAAGCCTAGTCTGGTCAAGTAATTTACGCCCCTGAAGAGAGGGACGCTGTTGGTTTTTCTCCTCTAACCTCTTTAATGAGGTAGAAAGCTCTGTCTCCTTCTGCCTAAGAAGTTTCTTATGTATAGAGGACAGCTTAATGCAAGTTCCTCTAACAAAAGCCTTATGGGCGGCCCAAAGCCATCCAGCCCCAGTGTCGGGGGTGTCATTAGTCTCAAAAAACAGCTTTATGTCCTTGGATATGGAATCCACACTACTCGGATTAGACAGAAGGAATTCGTTCAGAACCCATTTATAGGGAAAACGAGGATTAGGACCCAGATCCAGCTCAGCTAGTACCAGAGCATGGTCTGACCAGGGGCAAGGGACTATCTCAGAGTTTATGGTAGAGTAATACAATGAGGAAGTGATAAGTAGAGCGTCAATCCTAGAGTATGTCAGGTGAGTCTGGGAGTAGAAAGTGTACTCTCTCTTGTCCGGGTGCTTACCCCGCCAGGCATCAACTAACCCCAAACCATTTAGTAAGGACTTAATCTGATTAGTCTTGTTGGGAAATCTGTTGGTCGGTTTTCCAGATCTGTCAAGTGTCGGGTCTAAGGTCAGGTTAAGGTCCCCCCCAATAATCAATTTCCCCAAATCCTGAGCCTCTAGTTTTTTCAACAGGTCTATGAGAACAGAGTAGGGGGAGTTCGTAGGAGAGTACAGAGATAGCAGCGTCATTCTTTCCCCTCTTATAGTCCCAGTTGCCATAACGTAATTGCCATCCCCGTCTACCCGAGTGGATTCTACCTGAAAGGGGAAGGTCCTATGCAGCAAAATTGCACAGCCAGCTCTCTTAGTGGGGAGAGAGGCTAGATAATAGGTAGGGTAATCCTTATGTAGGAATTTAGGTTTGTTGCCAAGGGAAAAATGGGTCTCCTGCATAAAAAATGACCGAGGGAGTATATTTTTTGTAGAATGCAAAGGCCTTCCTCCTTTTAAAAGGGGAATTGAAGCCCTTCACATTGTGGGTCACTATGGTGTATTTAGAAGTAGCCATTAAAAATCAGGAGTGTAGGTGTATGCAACCTTACCTAATAGCTGAGCACGTGAATGGCGGGGAGTGGAGGAGCCCGGAGAGCAGACAGAAGTCCCAGCGGGTATGCTGTTGGCGGCGGAGAAATCTCTCTTTTATCAGGAGGGCTGAGAGCAATGAAAAGGGAGAAAGGCAGTTTAATATCGGAGAGGTAGATACATCCGGGATAAAGCAAACAAGCCAATAACAGAACAGAAACAAGAAACACAAAAATAAGAAAAAATAAATAAATAAATAAATAAATAGATAAAAAAAAAAAAAAAAAAAAAAAAAACAGAGCAGGAAAACAACAAGTTTACAGTACGACTAAACTTCAAGCTGTAATTTCAAGTATATAGCAGGATAAGTATAAAACAGTCGACTACACAAACCCTTCTATCTCTATTTATAGTAAATAAAGTAAAAGACAAATCCACGTAATGTGGGAAATTAGTCTGGCAAACTATATTAATTCTAAATGGCAATAGTGCGAACTATTCTATCAACATTCTATCTGGATTATAAACAATGAAAAGTGAACATCAAATACTCAGTAAAATATTATCTAAGTCCAGCTAGGTAGGAGGCCTCTCAGGTCGCGGGCCCAACTTTGAAGAGGCCGAGAGTCCAGAGTCTGCTGAGGATACCAAGCGCTTGTCTTGCAGATCGCCCATATAGTCCCGAAAGCCACCGGGCCCCTCCAAGATAGGGACTTGTTTGCCATGAACTTATGATGGCTTTGAGGTCTGCTGCCTCTTAGGGATCAGCGAAACAAGGTGCTCTTGATTTGCTGCTGTCGTGGGCTCCGGGCATAGCTGTAATCTCTGCAATACATCTAGGCAGTCTTCCAGAAAGCGGGTGGTATAAGTCTTGCCATGATAGGTGAAAGTCAGAGCAAACGGAAAGTTCCAACGGTACTGGATCCTGTGCTGAATAAGAATAGCAACAGCCGGTTTCATAAGTCTCCGCTTATGCAGGATATCCGGGCAGAGGTCCGCATAAAACTGCAGGATTGAGTCATCCGGCCCCTTGATGGTATGCAGCTTCCTGGTGGCCGATAGTAGAAGATCTCTGGCCTGCTGCCCTAAAAATCTAACAATAACATCCTTGGGAGCCTCCAAGCTCCTCATACCACCCAAGGCTCTATGGGCCCGCTCAATCTCCCACACACTTTCGGGCTGATTAGGGAGGATTATGGGAATTGTGTCCCTCAGATAGCCAGACAGGTCCTGTATCGCTCTCGGTATACCACGGATGCGTACATTATGCCGGCGGGACCGGTTCTCCAGATCCTCTATCTTATCCGTGAGGTCAGAGATATGAATGGAGTTTTGAGCAATAGAGGATCGGTCTCTTTCTTGCGCTTCGGCCATCCGATCCGATGCGTCCTCCAGGATTTGAGTGCGGTGCCCCAGGTCCTTCAAGTCTTGTCTTAGAGGATCAATAGCTTTTGCCAGGAGCCGCTCAATAGTAGCCACTGACCTGGCAGAGAGGTCCATATATTGGCTAGGAGCGTCAGGAGTACCTTCCCTGTCCGAGCCATCCGAGTGTTCTGAGGCAGACTCCGCAGGTAGGGAGCATCTGGCAGATTTAGGTGTAAAGTGCTCCCTAATGCCCTTCGATGAAGGAGATCTTTTGGGTTTCGGCATTTTGGAATACGGGCCGCAGGAGTCAGCAAAAGGTCCGTTATGGAATCAGCCAGATATAGAATAGGGGGAAGCTATGCCCCAAGTGGTCTGAGAGAAAGTCCGCTGGCCCAGGTAGTAGAGTTTGTCCAGATTATAAGGTAGAGTTGAGGTAGGTGATAGCTGTGCTGCCAGGCCAATTTCCCATTCGTCTCTTTACTCCATAATTAGAGTGTAGTCTCCAGCCAGGGCACTGGAGAGGCCTTTGAAAATCCGGCCAAACAGAGAATAGTCCTTTGGTAGACGGGTGGCACAAAAAGTTGTACCCTCTTCAGGTGGTCTGTCTGCTTTTGTTGACGGGAGCCTGTTAAGTAGAACTCAGCCTTAGAATAGATCAGTACAGACAGAAAGCAGCAATGAATGGCAGGGAGACTTCCACTCTCGCATTATTCGCATAAGGCCAATGATGATCTGCAGTATTGTAAACGTCCACACGGTGGCAGCACATGCGCTGATGTTGTAAGAAATTAACACAGTCTATGCAACTGGCAGTAAAAGCACAAGTCTCAAATGTAGGTAGATACAATATTTTGTTTGATGCACAAATGTTCCATAAAAAGTGCCTAAAGAGAGCGTCAGTTTCTGAGACAAGGTACACCCACAGTGCTCCCAAATATTATGCAATTCAGTCTCTGGCAATGCTATGAGATAAGCCTCTATATCAAGAGCTCAGTCCTGAGAGGGTAGCTTAAAGAGTTGATTCACACAGCCTTAACCCCAGATCTCAGAGTTGTGTGGGGAAGTGACAATAAATAGAGCATTGAGTGCCTTGCAAGCTGGGGAATATTCAAGCAGCTTCCTCTTCCTACCCCACCAAGACTCTTTAATGGCAGCCACAGTGCCTAATACGTGGGGAGAGTGCTAAGTAGCCACTAATTGCGTTGGGTGCACTGCTCCCTCATTTGGGGATGTCTGGCTCTCTCCTGGGGCCCCTCTGGGGAGTCACAGCACTCTGGGGAAGATCCCCCCTACATGCAGCCGTCGGGTGGGTGCACAAAATGGCGGCACCGCAAGATGGCGGCCGCGTTTCGCTGGCTTTCTGCCCCGTTGTTCAGGGACCACACTCTGGCCAGAGGGGTCACCCTGGGATCCCGGCCGGATCCAGCCGCCACCAGGATCAGCTCCAGCGCCCTCTCAGGAGCTGGGGAATAGAGCCCCGAAGTCCTCTGGGGCCTCAGGCGTCGTCCCGTGACCGGGGGTCTCCCGTGCTGCTGGGCCGCCTAATAGGCTCCCCGTTGCTCCCCGGGGGATGGGGGCAAATTCCTGTAGTGCCCCGTGTGCAGGCAGGGCACAAGCAACTGCTCCAGGGCAGAATAAAAAGCCCTATTCGGATCTCAATCCGGAGCTCAGACAAACACGTCTGCCTTCCGCAGACGCCAGCTCCGCCCCCCGTGTGTGTGTTTTTAACCGCGTGTGAGGTGCCTTTGAGCCTCCACCTTCCACAAATGCGGCCCCTCGCTTTGTGAGGGATGCAGTTCTTGCGAGCTCGCAAAGCGTGACGACGTTTCGTAGTTTGACAACTATTATATGTGATTAATATTTGGTAAGCAATAGAATCAGTTTTTGAAGAAAATAAATCAATGTGGTATATAAAACTTAAAGTTTGAGTTTATTGTTTTTAGTCCTGTAGATCTACTTCTCTCCAACCCTATCATTTATCCAGGGTGGGGAAGAGTCTGCCCAGGGGGGCTATCCTGACAAGAATTCTTTACTTATTGCCCTAATGACATTCATTATCTGCCTCCTTCTCTGCAGTGGATATTGCAAGCAAACATGCACATCAGAATACAAATAAGGACATCCTCTAGGGTAGATCTGTCTCCCCCCCCCCAGGCAGCTACTATGGTGTTAGAGAGAAGTACACCTGCTGGTAAACTGAAATGCTGATTTAATTGCTTTTTTTTTTACATTGTTCAGTCATTTCCAACTCTCCATGACCTTTCTAAATAAACAACTTAAACATTGTTTGAATACTATAGTGGCTCTTTCAATGTAGGATTATCCCTTCAAAAGAGGGATTTTTGCTGGCTTGGAAGTGCAAAGACATTTAGCATTAAGCTGCAACAGTTTTAAAAAGAGGGCCATTTGGGAGATATGCAGTTATAATGCTAATGATATTTGTTCCCCTGAGGAAAATATTTATCACATTACAAAATGCGTAATAAGATTCTCCAGGATTGTTCGAGTTGTGATGTACTTGGCTGACTTGTAAAATTACTTAGGGAATGACAGTTATTTTATATTGCAATCCTGAAAGACTCTTGGACTTCATGCAAGTCCAGCTATAATATTTAATATACTCTTTCATTTGTATGTTTGTGAGATTAGTTTTATCTTTGTTTTCAATAAATTTATTATAATGGTATCAAACTATTAGTGTTTTTTGCACTGTTTTTGTTTTCATTTTGACTTTTTCTTTCCGATTCTGTTCAAGACACTGTCCAAAAGAGGGAAGGATAAGAGGTAATAGTTGTATTAGTAAATATTTTAGTTCAACCATCTGACAATCATATTACTTCATTTAGTGAAACTTGCTCACTAGTAAGGAAACTAATAAGTTTTCCATGCACAGAAACAGGTATACAGTAAACGGAACAAAATTATAAGGCAAAAATACATATTTTTCAGGAACAGCAAGAATTATTAATATTATTGTTATAATTTCCTTTATTTGTAACGCGCCAACATATTCTGCATGCTATATAGGGGTAGGTTCATGTCAAAATAAATATTAAGACAATGCAAAAAATGGATGGCCTTGTTTAAGAGCTTAAAATCAGGCGTACACAGAGCTTTCCCTAAAGCACTGAAAACTCGCAAGCTTACAATCTAAAGTGGTTGGGTGTGATATAGAAGGATGTTGTGTATATTTAGGCTGAAGGTGATAAGATTCTTTAAACATATACATTTTTTTTTTCCATAAAGTTTTTATTGACACATTCACAAGACAAGCACATTTGAAAACAAGGAGTGACACGCAGGTCCCCCACACTTTATGATTTTCGTCGTATACATTTGTGCTAGCTCAAGATAAAATACATATGACAATTCCATGTGTCACCCTCCGCCTTTTTCCTTTTTCTATTATTAAGATAGTCTATGTATGCAACCTATAACAGGTTAGGTAAGTTACCCATGCTTAAATGCTCTATCTATGTCTCGCATGTGCTAGATATCCTGCTATGATTACTTATTTTAGAAATTAAAACAATTTTAACTAACAAAAATATAACATAACTTAACACAAATTAACGTGTGCCTTTCAAAATTACGTTTCACAGAAATTGCTTACTACCTTTTATACCGTCCACGTCCGCAGCGACCTCAAACGAGGTACCATGGAGAGCCCTGTCCCGGACCGCACCAGCTATTATCTGCCTCCCCCTCTCGATCGGTGCACTACCGTCAGTGTATCTGGAATAAGTGTTCCGTCCCGCTCCAGTCACCCCATATTTCCTTATAAACAGCCACTGTATCGTTTAATGTTGCCGTCATGTGTTCAAATGTCATAATAAAGTTGATTTTGTTAATGACTGAGTGGATATCTAGTGTATTCTTCCGCCAATTTCCTGCCAGACTGCTTTTAGCCGCCAACATGATGAATTGAAGCCACTTATTTTGGTGAATACGTAAGTTTTGTACTGAAAGCCCTAGGAGGCATGTTCCCATCTCGGGATGTATTTTTGTTTTAAGTGTGTTAGAGGCCAGTTCGGCCACCTTGTGCCACATTGATTGAGCAATTGGGCAGTCCCACCAGATATGGCGGAAGGAACCTCCTGTGATACAGCCTCTAAAACACTCAGGAGAGATATTAGGGTCCATTTTGTGTAGCCTGTCTGGCGTGTAATAGGTTATAAATAAAACTTTGGCCGATGTTTCCATATGGCTAAAGTATCTGGAGCCTTTCGTCAGTTCCAGGTTAATTTTGGACCACCTACTCATGTCCCATTCTACTCCCATATCCTGTTCCCATTGCTTAATATGCTTGGGTTTGCTAGCCATGTCATTAGAGTTGGATATAGCGTACAGTTCCCCCAATATTCCCCTAGTTAGTGGGGCTTTACTACATATTAGTGTGAACCAAGTTGAACTTGGCGGGCCCCATTTACGGAGTTTAATAGTGACATTGTGGCAAATTTTGTTGTAGTTGAAGTATTTTCTGGGTGGGAGATTGTACGTTTCCATAAAACTCCTAGTATTTAGTACTGCACCCTCTCTAACCCAGCTTCCAAACCTATCTAATTTCCGTGAGATCCACCAATCTTTGGAGAACGTACCCATCTCCTCAAGGGTGCTTGGGGAAGGGAGTGTAGTGGTTAGCAAAGAGATATTGGGGATTAGCTGTCTATTGATGTTAGCTCTTTCCCATTCCCTCAGAGACAGGGCTATCATCGGGTTTCGAGCCAGCTTTAAGGGCAACAGGGAAGAAGGGTCCCATATAAGAGTATCCCATTTTAATGGTGCAATTTGGTGGTTTTCTACAAAGACCCAAAGTGGCTGGTATTCTGCCGAATGCGCCTGGGGCAAGAAAGAAATCTGGGCTGCCCTGAAGTATTTAAGGAGGTCAGGACAGCCCAAGCCTCCAGAGGATCTTCTCCTCATCATAATTGCTTTCCTTATTCTAGGGCGCTTGTAATTCCAAATAAATCTGAATATTGCATTTTGAAAGCTGGTCATGTCTCTGATATGTACCTGAATAGGCAGAGACCTGAAAAAGTACAGGATCCTGGGGAGAATATTCATTTTTATTGCATTTATCCTCCCAGACCAAGAGAGATGAAACTTATTCCATTTCAACAAGTCCTGATTCAGGGACTTGTATAGCGGAATTTAGTTTGACTGGTACAGGCCAGTGATCTCCGGAGTAATTTTAATACCTAAATCATTTATATATTTTTCTGGCCAATCAAAGGAGTAATGGGATTTGAGAGTATCTCTCAAGGCCTGAGGAGCCTGAGCCAAGATCGCTTCCGTGTTGTCTATGTTAATTTTGAGCCCCGAGATGAACCCAAAGGACTCCATCAGGGACATCAAGGCTGGTACTGAATGAATTGGGTTCGTTAGTGTGCACAGGATGTCATCGGCAAAGAGACAACATTTGAACTGATGTAGGCCTACATTTATCCCTGTTATTGAGGCGCTATTCCTAATAGCCTGAGCCAATGGCTCAATGGCTAGCGCGAACAGGAGGGGGGAAAGGGGCAGCCCTGTCTTGTGCCTCTTTTAATATTGATGAGTGTGTGATCAGCCCCTGGAATGCTGATGTTTGCAGATGGATTATTGTAAAAAGACTTAATAACATTCACAAAATTACCCACCAACCCAAACTTCGACAGTGTGGCGTGCAGGTATGGCCATTCTATGGAGTCAAAGGCTTTCTCCAGGTCTAGTCCTATTGTACATAAGGGGGTATTATCCTTTTTGGCTAAGTGAAATACGTTGAGAAGTCTTCTTATGTTGTCCCCCACCTGTCTATAGGGAATAAAGCCCACTTGGTCCTTATGTATCAACCTTGGCAAAAACTTTGCTAATCTGGTGGCCAGTATTTTCCCAAGGAGTTTCACATCCCCATTCAAGAGAGAAATGGGCCTGAAGTTTTTAGCCAGTAAAGGATCTCTACCCGGTTTAGGGAGGAAGATAAGGCTCGCCTGATTGAGTTCGGGGGGCATGGTATTCCCCTCCATAATAGCCCTGAAAAGCTTTTGTAACTTTGGGGCAAGTGGATTATTGAATGTGGCATAGTAATTGTTTGTAAAGCCGTCCGGGCCCGGAGATTTACCTTTTTTCAAGGTTTTGATCGTTCTGCTTATTTCCTCTAACGAGACTTCAGCATTTAACATATTTAAATCCTCCTCAGTGGCTGAAGGGAGGTCATAGGGGTTCAGGAATTCGTGAATTTTATAATTATTGGCCACCAGTTTAGATGAGTAAATGTCCTGGTAATACTTTCTGAACGTTTCTTTGATCTCATCTTGTTTCATAGTAATTTCCCCCCTCGCGTCCCTAAGCAGATGAATGCGCGCAGAGTTATTCCTAAAATTTAGTCTCCTGGCCAGCATAGGAGAGGGTTTGTTAATTTGACAATAGAATTTATGTCTCGTTTTTCTAATGGCCTTCTCGTTTCTTTCTGCCAGAATGGTGTCTAATTCTGATCTGGTTCGATTTATGACGCTTTGTGTTTCCCTGGTGAATTTACTCTGGTTTAACTTTTCCAACTTTTGTAATTTCTTGAAGAGTTAATTTTCTTTGCTGAGTAGTTTCTTCCTATATGCCGCTGAGATTTTTATGATTATCCCTCTAATGTAAGCCTTATGGGCAACCCAGGACCAACCTATTTCCGTCTCAGGAATATCGTTCAGAACGAAGAAGGTGTTAATTTCCTCATCTATTTGGGCCTGTATCTCTGAGCATGTGATCAACTTGTCGTTCAGACGCCACGCGTGAATGTGGGGATTATTTTGGCTTAAACTTAATTTACAAGATATCAACGCGTGGTCTGACCATGGGCAGGGTAAAATTTGGGCATCTGATGTGTTATTGAACAGTGAGGAGTTGATTAACAAGGCATCAATCCTGGAGTATGTGCTATGGGTAGGGGAGAAGAATGTGTACTGTCTTTCCGAAGGATGTAACCCCCTCCAGGCATCTATTAAGTCCAATTCTTTAAGTAGGGCATGAATGATGTTAAGTTTTCTAGCATCCCTGGTGTACGAGGGTGTCCCTGACCTATCCAGGAATGGCTGAAGTGCCAGGTTTAGGTCCCCCCCTATGATAATTTTCCCTCTGTCCTCTTCCTTCAGGATGTTCAATAGTTTGATTAGCGTGTTGTGCGGATTAACCGTGGGGGCATATAAATTCACCAGGGAGACCTTAAGATTCAGAACCGCACCAGTAATTATAAGGAAGTTACCCTCCTTATCCTTTACCTGCTTCTCTAGCTTGAAGGGGAGGTTCTTGTGGAGGAGAATGGCCATACCTGCTTTTTTGGTTTGTTGTGAACAAGTATAAAAATTTGGGTAATCCTTGTGGAGGAATTTCAGGACTTTATCTACTGCAAAGTGAGTTTCTTGTAAAAAAATTATAGAGGGCTTGATTTTTTTATAAAAGAGGAAGGCTTTACGCCTTTTAAATGGGGAGTTGAAGCCTTTTACATTATGTGTTATTATACTATGTGAGTGATCCGTCATGGTTGTCTGTTATCTAAGTGTGTAAAAGTCGCTGGAAAGTTACCACACGCAGACCGCTCTGCCTCAGCTCCCATTTCCCATACCGGCCGGTCCAGGACATGCCCACCACTTCTCGCTCCAGACGCGGACGACTCCAGGCAATTCTTGATCCGCCAGGCACAAGCGGCATAACATGTAAAAAACAAAAAAGCAATATCAGTACAATTTAGAGTCTCAGTAATAAACCTACAATGACAGTAAGTCCTCCCTTGACTACTATTTATAGTCATTCCGATAGGATTAAGGGAAGGGAACCTACCCCCCCTAGTTATTCCTACAGGGAGAAAACTATCAATTAACATTAACCATAATAATATTAACCATATCTTGGGCTCTAAGCCCCCGGTTGTCATGAAACTTAGCTACCTAAGGTAGCCATCCTGAGTTCTCAATAAAATGTATACAATACTAAGCGAGTTAGAGAACAATAAGAAAACAAATAGAAAAATAATTTTTGAAAAACAATTTAACAATTTAACCCATTACCCGCTGCTGGCTGAAGAGATTTTATAGGAATAGAGAAACCCTACATGAGTTAACATCTCTTCAAGTTAAGCCTGGCCTCTAGCCTCTATATGCTCCCGCTAAACATATGCCCAAACCCAGATACAATACTGAGGTAAAGTCTGTAGGGTGCTCAATGTCCCAGCGTGTGCGAAGAGTCTGGAGAATCGGGTTTTCCTCTTTCCAATCCCGAAGTGGAGTCCAAACTCCATGTAAAGTGGGAAGAGTCTTATAGAGCGAGAGTATGGACCTGGAAATTTTTTTAGGATGTAGGGTCTTCCGTCACCCCCTGCTCCCGATGCTTGACATCCCTCACATGGTTGGAACTGGACTTTGATCTTTGTGGCAGCGGGTTCTCTGGACCCCTCCTGGTCTGCCTCGAGTCTGCCTGAAGAAAGGAGTTTTCCTCCTCGGAATCCTCAGGCATGAGTCTCAGTCTGGTTAAAAGGCTTTGGCTTTCCTCCAGCGATAGCACCCTGAATGATTTTCCTTTGTACGTGAACAAAGGGGCGAATGGGAACCCCCATCTATACAGTATCTTATAATGGGAGAGTACCCGTAATGTGGGTCTCATCTCCCTTCTCTTCTGTAAGGTAGAGGGTGAAAGGTCCATATAGACTTGGACCTTGGTGCCGTCTGGACCTACGATTTCCTTTCTTAATCTTGTTTCAGCCAGAATTAAATCTCTAGCTTTTTGCTGGGTGAATCTGATGATGATGTCTCTGGGTGTATTTTGGTCCCTAGATGAACCCATCGCTCTGTGAGCTCTTTCTATTGCCCAATTTGATTCCTCGACCGATGGAAGGATCATGCTGATAAAATCTCTAGAGTACTGCAAAACGTCTGTTATTTTATTGGGGGCCCCCCTCAATCTGATGTTATGTCTGGAGGATCTATTCTCCAGGTCCTCCACTTTGTCTTCCAGCATCTGGATCTTAGACGCGTTCTGCAAGATATCCTGCTTATCAAGTGCTTGGGCCTCCACAATTTGGTCGGTGCTTTCCTCCAGGCCCTGAAGCCTCTGATTCAGGGACTTGATGTCTGACCGTAGATCATCTACTGCGTGCTTGATTTCAGCTTGCAGGATCTGCTTGATTTTGGACAGGGTGCCGTCGGTCAGTTCCATTTGAGCTGGTTGTGAGCTCTGCACTGCTGCTTGGGCCGGCGAGTCCGGATGTTCAGAATTAGGACTCGGACTTGGGTTGCGGCTTGCGTCAGGCGGTTTGTAGAACTCCTGGATCCCCTTTCCAGTCTGTTTTTTTTGTACTTTGCTAGTACTGCGACTTGCCATTGTTTAAGGTGGGTAGTGATTCAAGTTCCAGGGCCTGGACCAGTCTGTTAGCTGGGTTGGAGGGTAATGGGTTGGTACAATGCTAATGTAGTTAATTACTCATGGATGGCTTAGTGGCTGCCAGGCTCAGTTATGCATAGGAGCCGCGGTCAAGCTGTCCCCAGGGAGTGCTGATTTTCTTTGGCCCAGTGTCCTCTGGGGCATGACGAACGCCTTGAGTAAGGGAATTTGTCATACCTTTAATGCCTCCAAGACCACCAATCCCTACACCAGTGCTGTATAATACTTGTTCCCAGGGTAAGGGCTCTTCATCTGAGTTAAGGTTAGAGAAAAAAACTTCCTTGAACAGAAAATGCTTACAGATTAGTGCAATTTGTGATTTGGATGCGCTATTCTTAGAGTGTCCACTAGGCGTCAGTGTTAGCACACTAAAGTCAGTGTAATGGAGTCTTTCAACACCACAAAGCAGGGCAATCCATACGTTTAGACAAACACGAGCTGCAAGCAAACTTCCTCAATCTGTTAATATTACTTATAAGTCCAGTTGGGGCCTTTAAGCCTTATAGTGAGAACCGTAGCAAGATTATAATGTCCTCTGGGGTCCTAACTTCTCAGAATCTTTTGTTGTCTCATTTTCAGAAGAAAAAGTCTGTAATAAAAGATGGTGAAGGCTCTTTTTTTTATTTTTTCTTCTTTTTTGGGAGGATTCTGTGTTGCATCAAGCCTCTCTTAGCAGTATCTGTTTTCTCTGTCTAGATTTGAAATTCGCGCCACAAAATGGCGGCCGCAGAATCGCAAGCTTTGTAGATCTGGGGTAAGAGGAGGCTACCTGCCTTGAAGTGTAGACCTCCCTGCTTTCTTGCCTGTAGTGACCCCTTTGAGTGCTCCCTGTTGCTGCTCTAGGGCTCTGGGGGATCGCAGTGTGACGTTGGTCAGTAAGGCCTGGCGGGCAAGATGGCAGCCCCCACGAGGCTGCGCCTCTCTCACAGGGTGCAGAGGCCCCCGGGCCATCGCCCCCTGCTCCCCAGTCTCCAGACCTCCTAGCACACCCCACTTTCAGGCCACTCACCCCTCCGGCCTCTGGTCTCACCAGCCTTCTGGGTGCCTCTCCAGCCTCCGGCGCCCCCCGCTCACTCCTCTCTGACCTCTCGCTGCTTCAGTGCGGCAGTGCCAGCACAGCCGCCGGGACTCCGCGGGAGCTTGAGCAGGGGACTCCTCTGCAGCCTGTGTCTAGTCGGGGCTCCCCCGGGGGTAGGGGAGGAGGGTCCGATGAGCTTCACTGCACTCCAGCGCAGCACGGTCCGGTCTTCCGTGGGAGGCCGTGCAGCCTGCCAAATGCTGCGATTTTGGGGCAAAATAACAATGGACCCCACGGTCAGTGTGGGTAGATGAGCTCCCAAAAGCCTGTAGGTTTGAAAATTTGGGTAATTAGGCGATTTATGCCCCAAAATTGATATCTGTGGTGCAGAGCCCACACGACGTGCAGCCTTCCCGTCTGCTGGCTAGGACCGCCCCCCAAACATATGCATTTTTAGTAAGGTTTTAAAGGTTTTGAGGCAGGAGGATAGTCTAGTGGACCGAGAAAAAGCATAGAGAGAGCATGAGAAAAGTCCTAAAGGCAGGAGTGAGAAGAGGTGATGAGAGAGGAGAAAATAAGGTCATTAGTAGAGTGAAGAGGGTTGTTGCGGGAAATATTTAGAGACAAGAGCAGATGTATAAGAGGGTGCACTATTGTTGAGGGCTTTATACATTAAGCTGATGATATTAAATGTTATTCTGGAGGCTATGGGAAGCCAGTGGAGTGACTTACAGAGAGGTTCTGCAGACACTGAATGTTGGGTAGATGAGTCTAGAGGATGCATTCATTATGGATTGGAGTGGAGAGAGGCCAGCAAGGAAAGAGTTGCAGTAGTCGAGGCAAGTAATGATGAGAGACTGTATTTGAATTTTAGTTATGTAAGATAGTGGTGTATTTTAGCAATGTTTTTTAGGTGAAAAATACATAATTTTGTTAGTGACTGTATGTGAGGATTGAATGAGAGAGCAGTGTCCAATAGAACCCCAAGACAATGGGCCAAGGAGATGGGAGTGATGATGTAATTGTCAACAGCAAGAGATATATGCGGTGGCGTAGTTAAAGCTTTTGCTGCCCAGGGCAGTCCCTGAGTTTGCTCCTACATCTATTTACTGTACTATTGTTTGGTGGAGGGCTTCTGTTGCTCTTTTGTCCACCATAAATTAAATGATTGTTGTGGTAAACTATCTCCACACTAAATCTGCTACAAGCTAGGATTTGGTCTCACACTGATGAGAGGCAGTAACCGTGAAACAGTGTTATATGTGGGTAGGTTTCCTGGCTTGTGCATAATCTATCTTGGTCTTTGCTTAAAGCTGTGTAATACAGCAGGCATGCTTAAAAGAAGCCATGGTATTTGGATTAAAGAGATAAGCCTTTGTGGGCACATTTACATGTTCCTGCCCAGGTTCCCAAAATGCAGTGCAATAACTGTGTTTCTTGAAGGGGGACAAATGCCCAGATTTTTTTATGTGTGTGTTTATGTGTAGGGTAGCAGTTGAATGGTATCACATATATAGTTGTGAGCATGCGAGCCGTTGCTAATGCTTGCGGGCTCCCGCAGCGAGCCTGCGGCACTCACAAAAAATAAGTGACGCGCTTCGACCCATTCCGAACACGCAAAAACTGGCCAAAAACAGCGCACATGAAAACATGAGAAACACAATAAATAAGCACAACAAACACATAAAAAGCTTACCTACAGCAAGGGGGGGCACCCAGCACCTCGAAAAGTGAAGTTACACGTCCATTTAAGTCCAAAAAACGGAATTTAAACAGCCGAAAATCACCAAAGCGAGAGAAAAAGTGGCCGCCGAACAAAACGAAAACGAGGCTACAGACGCAACAATACTACAGTGACTCGCAAAACTGAAACAACGCTACAGTCTACTTTACGGGGTACGTAACACATACTATGCGGCACGTACCACACTGATATTAACCACCATTTTGACAACTACTACGCATAAAATGGAGGATGGAACGCACATTGTATGCTGGAACGCAAATAGAGCATGCATATTGTGTTCTAAAGGTCTCAGGCACCTCAAAGTTTATAAATACTGCCTACTTTCCAGAAAATTCTACACTTCTACTGTGATGAACGGAGTGACTGTTAACTGCTAGTTAACTGCTGCTGTTACTTGAGAAGATAATTATTTCCTAATTTTCTACTTTACACTGTGCAAATTACAACTGAGAGGTAAGCTATAATATATTACATTTTATTACCAAGACAGCAAAAAAAAACAAAAAAAAAAAATACAAACTTTAACTATGAAAATGGGATTCATGTATAGTGACATGTGACACGCACATTTATGTGTATAGGCCATACAACAAACTAATGTTAACCAAAACTAATGAAACAAATATATTTAAATGACATTAATGTATTGCAACTCATAGCAAAAAATAATATGACACTAATACATATGGAACCTGCAGCTCAATCTTTCCCCTTTTTTTCACTATTCAACAGCGTCACTCAAGAATTTGCACCATGGACTGTGAAAGAGAATCACTTTTAAAGAACAGAAAGAAAGAAGAAGAGGTAAGATACAAAAATACATTACATGCTGAAAAAGACCATGCTTTGCAAAATCAAAAAGAAGAAATATACAATTAACCATTTAACTTTCTTTTTCAAACAGACATTACAAGAAGACTGGCGGATTAAGATTGGCAGGAGGGGACCCTCTGTCATTCGGACAAGAACAACACTTCAATCAAGGTATAGTACATGAAGTAGAAAAAAAAAGTAAATATATATGTTTTATGGCCGCCAATATAAAAATTAAAAGTAAAAAACAAAATACAAATTTAATAAAGACTAAAACAACACAGTTCAACAAACTTCACAAAGACCTATACAATTTACAAAGAAAGACAGTTTCACAGAAAAAAAAGAAAGAAAGAGGTGACCACAAAACAGGATAGCATCCGAAACATTAGCAACATACATAAAACAAAAGTATTCCTCCTCTTTACTGTAAAATAACCTCCAACCATCACCCACAAGCCAAATGCAGCAACCAAAAAGTGGTGAACACAAAACAGGATAAAACAAAAAAGCCCACCATGATATAGAAAAGGCAATTAACATTCATTTTTAATGTCCAACAACATTTAATCCTCCTAAAAAAGGCTAATTAAGCAAATAAAGTATGCAAAATATGGCGGACACAAAACAGGATTGTACCAAAAAATCACACAAACAGATAGAAAAGTAATGTAATATTCTTTACTGTTTAAGAACATATAAGCATTACAAAGAAGCCTAAATAAGCATACCAAAAGTGGTGGACACAAAACAGGATAATGCTAAAAACATTGCGATCATATCCCAAAAAGGGAAAAACATTAATAATTACAGTAAAAAAAAAAGGATAACTGTAATATACAAATACAATTAAAGTATTTTAAACGGTTGCACAAAAAGCAGCATAGCAGAACAATTCACCATGACAGATAGAATAGACCAAAACAATGAAATATGCTATTCATTAGAAATACATTGAAATCAAATAAAATTTTACTTTTTCTTTTACAACAGAGACTGCGTGAAGAGCATCGGACGAAGACTTACAAAAGCGGACCAAGAAAGATTCTGCTTGAAATCACACTTCAAACAAGGTACAGTATAACAAGTAAAAAAAGAGAAAACAAAATAAACATGTTTGCTCTGCATCCATGTCAACAGAAGAAAAAAAAAAAAACAACAACAATAAGAACCACTAAATATAATCTTTACCAAAATATTACTGACACATTTGTCATTTACCTGTTATTTGTCTTTTACGGACAACAATGTTTAACAGTAAATCCAAACTTCAATCTAGCCCCCCCCAAAAAGCAACATAAAACAGCATAGTCCACAAAAATGTCAAAACACACACTAAATAACATTTTTCATTCTCAATTACCAGTCCTAATGTACAATATTAAGCATAAAACCAAACCACACACATAAAATAGAATACTACAACAAATAGTACTAACACAGAAAAAACAACAATACAAACCTTTTCACAGCCCCAACATATAAGCCTTTAAATAAATATAAAAATACTATTACAACAATCCCCTGTAGGACAAATTACAAAGACTAATTTTCCCCCTCTAATATGCCTATAAGCCAAAAGTACAAAAAAAATAATAATTAACAAACCAAAAAAAAAATGCATTTCAATTAACACTATACACCTACTACATCTAGAAGAAGCTATAATGTAATTACCTTGAGTGTGCTATGCATGTAAGCAAAAAATTACAACCTACGACAGAAAGTAAAAGCAAAGAAATAAAACACACTCAGTTAACAATAGAAAGAAAGTTCTGTTACAATGAACTACAATCACATAGAAACAAACTGTTGATAATAAAAAAATTAAAAAACAAACTTAACATCTCAAACTAAACTAATGATACATGATTTTCTTTTACAGATTAACATGGCTGATACCGACAGCAAACAAGAAAAGAGAAGACGTCAAGCTACAGAACGACAACAGAGATGGGCTAACCAGCAGACACCAGAGCAGAAGGAAATTCGACGAGAAAAAGAATGCAAAAGAATTGCAAGCAAAAGACCATCACCTGCAAAAATGAAAGATACACCAAAAAAAGATACTAAGAAAACAAAGCATTTAGAACCTGTTCCTGAAACATTAGATGACATTTTACCTGAAAAATAAAAGATATACCAAAAAAAACACCAAAAAAACAAAGCAATTACAACCTCTTCCTGCAACATCACATGACATTTTACCTGAACGAATAAAAGATATACCAATAAAAGCCACCAAAAAAACAAAGCATTTAGAACCTGTTCCTGAAACATCACATGACATTTCACCTGATGAATTTGAAAATGAAACTGATATATGCTTTGCAAATTGTCCCTTACTCAAGTCTTTAGCAGTAGAGGTTCATAATTGTGGGGACATGAATACTCAATCTCAGTTTTGTGAGGCTTATCATTTTAAACAGGAGAGACCCAGAGATGGCCAATTTATTAGTTGCTGTCAAAAAGGCAAGGTCAAACTTCCAGAAAGAAAACAATTCCCAATCTATTTACAAAACATTATGACTGAACCTACTTTTCCAAACTACAAAAATTTTAAGACAAACATAAGATCCTTCAATAGTGCCATATCCTTTGCATCTATGGGGGCAACAATAGCTGCTAATGTACCAGAACATGGACCTTACTGTTTTAAAGTCCAAGGCCAAATTTACCATTGGACTTCACATTTACATCCAGAGGAAGGAGAGCAAAGAAAATTTGCTCAACTATATGTCCTAGATACAATGGAAGCTGTTGACCAACGCATGCAGCTGCATGAAAATAAAAAATGCTTACCCAGTGTTTTTATAGAGCTAGATAACATTATGGCCAATAACCCCTACACTAAAGCTTATAAAATATTGGCAGAAGTAGAAAATGAACAACAACTTCATGCAGAAAGACATCAATTACTAATCCCAAAGGTCAATATGTTGCTTAAAAGAGATAGACATACTGATAAACGTCGTTATAACTTGCCAACATCAAATGAGGTTGCAATAGTGTTTCAAAATGATGAAGGAGAACCACCATTTCAAAGAGACATTAGAATATATCCCAGAAATGAGGAGCAACCATTCATTAATATCAGTATCTTAAGTCCAAATTTAGATCCAATGACATATCCCATTTTCCCCCACACGGATAAGCAGGTTGGCAACCAAAATTAACACTTCCCAGTTACCCAAATGCTAAAGCCAGAATCCAAAATAATGTTTCTATGCTTGAATTTAAAGTAGCTCAAATTGCCATTCGAAATACATTTAATCCAATTTTATGTGGTGGAAAACTAACACAACAATGGATTATTGATTCCTATTTGCAAGTTGAGGCCAATAATTTAAACTTTATTAAATATCAACAAGATAAACTACGTGTAGAACAATATTGTGGACTAATGGACCATGTTGCTGAGGTGGCTACAAGCAGAGACATGACAGCTGTCAAAGCCATAATTTTACCATCTTCTTTTCAAGGATCTCCTCGAAAGATACAATGATGCTATGGCTGTTGTCACCAAATTTGGAAAACCTGATTTATTTATTACATTTGCATGTAATCCCCAATGGCCAGAAATTACAGAAAATTTACTTCTTGCCCAAAGTCCTTCCTATAGACCAGATTTAGTAGCCAGAGTTTTTAAAATTAAATTAAATGAATTAATACGTGACATCACAATAAGTCACTTATTTGGCAAATGTCTTGCTTATGTATATACCATTGAATTTCAAAAAAGAGGCCTTCCACATGCACATCTTCTCATAATACTTCAAGAAAAAGATAAATTAGTTACTGGTGAGAAAGTGGATTCAGTCATTGTTGCTGAACTACCAGATCCAGAACTATATGGTAGACTATATGAGATTGTTACTCATCGCATGATTCATGATTCACTTTTCATTAAACAAACAAAAGCCATGCCAAACCAATTTAAAAGCAAATGCAAAAAGAGAAAAAACACAATATAACCACCAAATGTTGCTAACAAATACACATAAATGTTCGTTTCCTTCAAAAGGTCATATTTCCACAGACGAAACTATATGTGCGATTTAAAACAATTACTACAGCAACAAACAAAGGTCAACCATTCAAAAATAGAAATCAATAAACAATTCAGTCATAATTAATGGAAGTACTGTTTATGCATGATTAGCCTCACAAAACACTTGCCTTGCATTATTTTGAAAAATTCTGTTCAAATGTTAATTAACTATGTTACTGTTTCTAATGTTACAAGTTTTAAAAAAATATTTTCAAGTTCCTTACTTAGACAGATAAGGAAGTTCAAGTTTAAAAAAAATATACTTTCAAGTTCCTTACTTAGACATATTACAAACTTCATGTTAACAGCACAACAACGTTTTAAGGCACAATGTAAATGTTGTCTTTTATGTTAAACATTAATCCAGGGACTAATGCGATCGCCAGTTAATGGGGTCAGGAAGGAATTGATTTTTTTCCCTCGCTCATACAATTGGCTATGTTTCAAGGAGGGTTTTTACTGTTTGCCTTCCTCTGGATTCAATGTATATTTAAGTTAACAATTCTTGAGATAGAACTTGCCTGTTAAAAAAACAGTACCTCAAGTTTACAATACTCATTAATCTAAAGTTCAACTGTTCTTACATTCAAATGTTAATACTTTTACTACAAAACGCTTTAACAGTTACCGTTGAACAAAAGAAAATTTTACAAAAATAAACATGTTTAATATCACAATAGTACTTATCTCATCATAAATAAAACCTTACAAGTCTCAAATACGTATATTAATAACTAAACAACTTTACAAACATACACATCTCATTGCCGTCATTTTTTGACGGGCAAGTAGCTAGTTTTAATACTATATGCGGTAATCCCCGCAGATTTTCTTTGGCTCCTACGCCCATGCCCCCAATGTCTTCTTTATGTAACTGTTGTACAGCCTGATAGGCTTGGTCCAAATCATATTCCACAGACTGTGAGGCATTGGGTATAAAACTACAGAATTCATCTTTGATTATAGGAAAAGTTTTACCTTTCGCATATAATATAATCGAAGGCCATGCAATTTGGCAACACCATGGTTCTAATAGCTCATCTTTCTGCAGCAAGATTATCAGTTGGATTACAAGTAGTACCTTTGTCCAGATATAATTGAGTCCATTCTTCATGTGTTCGATCATAGGAACATTAAAAGGAAAGGCATTCAAAGGTAGTCTCAGGACAGACCCAGCTATTTGATTAGTTGAATGAATGCGCCATCCCTAGCAAGAGCATGACAGGGAGCTGTCTACAGTTACAAGTTATATATTTATATATATATATATATATATATATATATATATATATATATATATATATATATACACTGTATATATTACAAATATACCCCTGGGGGCATCCCCACCCAGTCAAGCCTCTTCTGATGCCACTTCAGCTTCTCTTCCTGGCCCTCCCCAGCCTGGCCCCCTTGGATTCACCAGTTACAGCAATGTTGCTTCCCCTGTGTCTTCTCTCACGACAAGGAGTGACGTCACATGGGATTCCCTGTCCTGTCAGGAAGACAGTGGCAGGGGAGGAGCATTGCTGTAACTGGTGAGTCCAAGGGGGGCTTGGCTGGGGAGGGGCTGGGGGGGCAGGAGAAGCCAGGGATCAGGAGGGGCAGACATCCAGGAGGATATACTAGAGAGACAGCTGTCCACTTGTGGAAGAATAGAGGGGATATATCTTGTGGCTAAGTCTTCAGGTGAGGGAGGGCAGTGGAGAATGTTACATTTGGTGAACAAACGTTTGACGTTTGAGGATAGATTTTATATTAACAATGAGAAGTAATGTTGGTTGTAGCACAGTGGAAAGGTGGGGATCACAGGTTTTTGTGGGTTTTGGGGGAAGGGAGTGGTAGAGGCACTGTGCGTAGGAGGTGTGGTGAGGTTGCATGTTAAGAGGTGGTGGCCAGTTAGAGGGACTGGGCTGATGATAAAGTTGGAGGTTGTGCAGAGATTGATAACAATAAGGTCGAGGGAGTGTCCATCATGGTGATTTAAGATTTCTGTATATTGTGAGAGGCCAGGGGAAGAGGTGAGTGAAAGTAGTTTTCCGGTTGTCGGAAGGTGAGTTTATTATTGGGGATGTTGAAATCTCCAAGAACGAGTAAAGGTACTTAGAAGGAGAGAAAGTGATGGAACAATGAGGCATAATGATACAGAAATTATGGATGAGAAGAGGCTGATAGGATAATGCAAACTTCAAAAAAAGAGAATTTAAAGAAGGGGACTGGTGGTATGCAGTGAAAAGTAGTAAGCCCACACTTCCATCTTGCTTCGGTCCAGGTCTAGAAATATGACCGATGTGTAGAGGGAAGCCAGGGAGACAGAGACAGATAGAGTGATCCAGGTTTCAGTGCTAGCCAGTGGATTGAGAGAGTTAGAAATAAATAAGTCATGAATAAAAGTACGGTAAGTTTGTTGCAAATAGAGCTTGCATTCCAGAGGACACAGGAGAAGGGCAAAGTAGATGGTTTGCAACAGGTAATGGGTATTAAGTTATTGATGTTTTGGATTTTTGCTGCTGTGCGTGGCTGGGAGGGGATATATCTCCAGCAGACAGTAGAGGAAGGAGTGGAAGTGACAAGACATGCAAATGGAACATACAGAAGCATTTCTGCTTTTGAGCCTTCGAGGATGGATAGGGGTAGTGACTGGAGGAAGAAGCTCAGGGGAGCTCATGGGAGCAAAGAAGAGTAGGGAAGGTGAGATGGTTATATTGTTGGAGACATGATGTGGAGAAACTGAGAAGAGTCCAAGAAAGAGGCAGGAGGTAATAAGGAGGAGCAAAGTGTAAGGAAACATTGTGACACAATGTGTAAGCAAGAAGAAATAAAATATATGAACAGAAAAGATAAGGGTTTGCTTGCCTAGATTGTTCCTGTCAGGGGAGATGTGCAATGTATGTGCGTTCAATACTTTTTCAATCCTGTTTAATTCATGTCTAGGTGGAAATGAGTGGGGGAAGGTTGATCACGGTAGCCATAGTGGGTGGGTGAGTAGTGATGTACAAGGAGATATGTAACAGGTGTTGCTGACTGATCAGGTGCACTTAATCTGTAATATACAAAACCTGCAATGAGCGGCCCATACAGTAGACAGGAGGAAAGGGTCGCAATGAGCCCTAAAGGCGCTCAGCGTGGGGCCTGTGAACAGTGCAAAGCAGGAAAGTTGAAGTACACGGGGGGAGAGGCTCACAATGAGCGCCGAAGGTGCTCAGATGAGCAAAAGCCTCACAATGTGTGTCAAACAGCATTGCCAGCTTTACAATTTTAATCCCGTTATTTTTGATGGGCAATTTCCTAGTCACATATATAGTTGTCAGTGTCTGGAACGTTTGCGACGTTAGTCACGCTTTTGCTTCCCTCGTGCAGTCGACTGCGAGCCTCGTGAAGCGAGGCGAGCCGTTGACGCAAGCATAACTTAGGCTGCAATGAGCGCCAAAGGCGCTCATTGCACTGCAAGGTGAGCAGTTGAGGCACGCGGGACTTAGGCTGCAATGAGTGCCGAAGGCACTCATTGCACTGCGTGCCTTGCGAAGCAAAGCGAGCAGTTGAGGCACGCCAAACTCGAAAACACAGAAAAACCACCAAACTAATTAAAAAATAATAATTACACACTCACACACAGCACGGGGGAGAGCCAGGAAGCCTGGGTGCAAAGTTGCAAACTAATTGGAGCTATATTTTTCGTCAAACGAAAATTGGCTAAGCAAGAGAAAAAAAGTCGGACGAAAAACATAAAAATTCTGAAACAGGATGAAAACGAGGCTCAGCACGACACCGAAGACAGTAACACGCACGAACAACGTGGGACTTACACAACGGCGAAAACAGTAACACTAACACTAACAACGCCAGGCACGCAGGTCTTTGAAAATAATACCAACGCAGGTGCTCAGAGGAGCAAAAGCCTCACTGTATGGAAAACAGCATTGCCAGCCTTACAATTTTTTTTCTGTCATTTTTGTTGGACAATTTCCTAGTTCACATATATGTCTGAGTTTACAATATAGTGATTGGGTTTGGTGGTTGGGTACAATCGGACCACTACCAATGTTAGCCTTAGCTCTGGGTAGATCTTGTCTATTCAATGATGGTCTTTAATTGAATAAAATTACACAAGTCCTCAATGTATAAGGGTCCGATGTGCTGCTATTCCTCCAACACAAAGCCAGAGGGATACTCCAAGCACTTCTTCCTACCACAACAGGCCCGTCTAAGCCTGGAAGGAAGTTTTTGTCACTGAGGAATCTGCATATTACATCAGGGAAACGCGTCTGTCACTTCACATTGTTTTATTGTCCTTATCAATTGATTTTGTTTACCTGAATTGAATTGGAACTTTAGCAATAAAGATGATTTTATTTATGAAAACAGTCTGAAGTACTTGTGCTTTGGGACACCCCATCACGCACAAGTAGAAAGTACACAACATCAGACTCGGCGGTTACACACAACATAAGGCATCATCACACTATATGTACATTATACTGTGGATTTACACCAGCACATACAGTATATGTCTTAGTACCAACAGACTGAGGACACTGGCCGGGAACGTCGTGTTAGACACCCCTAAGATTGTGCGCTTTGCCAACATTCCCACTCCACAACCCTTCTGAGTTTACAATATACTCTCAAGTCTCAATACAGGAGATGAGTTCATTGCCAATTATCTTCACTCAGATGTTCACCTTCAACATATAAGACATAAACAGTTTCAGGAGATAATACATATTACTGAGAAGTACCTCATCCATTCATAATTGTTTTAAGCAAAGCACTAATGAGCAGCTGTAGTTAATAAAATGGTGTAAATACTGACATAAACAATAATTGGTTGGTATTGGTTTTAATTGGTTAGTGTTATAGCCTAAAGGTTAAAATAATATTAACATATTATTTTATTCATAAACCATGGAGCAAGTATGAACTCTAGTAGTCATAAGTCTATCTATGTATTGTTTTTCCTTAAAATTATGTATTTGAAAAAGTATGACAATTTTATTCCTATTAATTAAAGTAAACCATGTGATTGAAATAAAGGAGTATGGAGAAGATAAGAAATTATATATCTAATAAGACAAAGGACCCTAAAGGGATATTTACAGGCGATTTATCTCTCTAAAAACTTTCCTAACAATTTTTCTAAAAAGAAGGCCTAAAGGATTACTTCTCACCAATGTAAAAGGGAGTCCTATTCAAAAGGGGGTCTACTTTCTACTTCATAATTGGTAAAATTTCTGTTACATTTTATAGAATGGACACAAATTTACTAGGGTATTGGAAATCATAAATCTGGATATGATTGGTAATCCATAATTTTTCTTCTTGTGTCCATTTTATCCAAAAAAGATTGATTGATTTGATAAATTAACTTCAATTATGTTACAAAATCCATTTTTATGATAATCTAATACCTACCGTATTGGTCCGAATATAAGCCACACCCGCATATAAGCCGCACCCGTAAAGTTCAAGGGGAAAAAATTGAAAAAAGATAGTACTCAAATATAAGCCGCACCCGTAAAATTGGAGTGAAAAAGACTCTCAAAGAGATCAGCCATTGCAAGAAACAGGATTTCTAATTCGCACTGTAGCTTTTTTTGCAGGTTACAGGCTTTACAGGATGTTAGAATCACTAAAAACGAAAATCGGCACCCTTAACTCGCAATCGCGCAAATCGGCGGTAATTTTGCGTTTGCGAATAGAAGCCTCACACGTAACAAGCAAAGTTTGCAAATCGGCAATGATTTTTTTACTGTCGCGAATATAAGCCGCACCCGTAACTCGCAAGCTCAAAAATTGGAAAAAAGGTGCGGCTTATATTCGGACCAATACGATATATACAAATTTATTTAGTCTTTCAAATTATATAGCATTCTCTTTTTACACTATAAACTAAGTGCTTTTATATTACTTCTGCATATTTTATATTCTGGTTGCTATGTGGATTTTTATACCTGATTTTGCTATTTGCTGATTTTTATAGCATGCATTGATTGTTCATTTATGAATATGCCATATTACTGAAGGCTAATGCCAAATATATTCTGCAGAATTGTTTTTTTCTATTTGAAAATATTTTGTAAATTTCACAGTCTTTATATTGGGATCTATTTGAATATATATTGTTTTCACAAGTTTTGATGTACAGACAGTGTATAATTGATATTGTACCAAATAAAATTATTATTATACATGGTGCTGGCAAGTGAGTGTCCTTGTTGGTCATCATGTACATGTGTAGTGTGTGTGATGCACATGTGGTGGCACGTTGGTATATGTGATATTCACCTGACATGGAGGCTTGGTCCTGCTGTGCCACCAGGCCTGAAGCTCCAGCGGCGGGCACCTGTCTCAGAAAGTCCTTGGCGACACTCTCCCACTCATTATAGTTCACAGTCACATTCTTCTCCTCCTTAGCCATCATCCTCCTCACCTTGGCCCTGATGTCGTCAAACCGGTGCTTGACGGAACTTACATCCCTTGTAGCTGTGCCTAATGCTGTAATCTCAGTCACTACCTCCATCCTTGCCTAAACCCTGGCCTAATCCCTCCCCCCTGGAAGACCACATTATCCCGATGCAAGTAAATGTTAGCCCTGTGCTTTCCCTTAGCCTCTTGCCCTCCCTGACCTGTTCCCGAGGCCTGTCCCTTCCCCCGAACTACCACTCCCCCTGGGATCAGGTCCCTTCCACTCTGTCCCTCTCCTATGTGTGCCTGGTGCTAGAGCCACACTGACACCACCCACCTCTACACTCTCATCCTCCTCCTCCTGCTCCTCCTTCGCCTCCTCCACCTCCTCAGCCTTGTCCACCTCCTGTCCTACACCTCCTCTCCTCCACCACTACTCCCCAGAGCCACCTCTCTCTCCTGCTCGCCTCTCCTCTTCTCCTCCCCACCTACCCACTCCTCTCCTCTCTCCTCTCTCCATTATAATCCCAAAAAGAAAATAAGGATAAATCAATCATCTTCGTTTAGAACGCTTTCTATTGGCTGAGAGGCCTGTGTCACACTACGTTATACCGCAATTGGATAGTGACGGTTGATCGCTGCTTGGCCAGCCCCTTAACAGCTTGCGTGTGTTGAAAGAGTTTACGGGCTTGCGTCTCTGGCCTATAAGTGGCTGCATGGTTGAATTTAATAGCTCTGTAACACACGCCAAATTTCAAGCCTGCAGCCTTTGCGTGTGTGTAGATGGCACTACGGGCTTCAAATGTAATGGGGCTGTATGTTTCTCAGTCCTCAGCTTGAAAATTATTGTGGCAAAACAGAACATGATCAATCAATATTGCACTATTTATATCATAACTTGCTAACTCTAGAAGATTAAGAAACATTTAGCATTGAAGAACTGTACATGACAATTGACAATTCAGAATGGGTATGGGCATAAACAATTCACAAAACCACTGTACAATACAAAAATATATACATGTTTCAAAATTTAAGCATAATTAATCAGGAAAAAATCAGGAAAAAAGTCATACAACTAGGGCCTCATTCAATTGCTACGTTTTAGAGAAATGGAGGTCGCAAGCTTGCATTGCGTTTGCGGGCTCCAATCGAGTTACGTCCTACGAGCTACAATTCCTATACATTCCTATATATATATGAAACATTATTTTCTTTCCCCAAAACATCTTTCAAGATTGATCAAATTTTTTATAATGGTTTATTATGAACAAGAGTATATATATTTTCTTTCATTTATACTCTCAAGATTGCTTGGATATATTTTAATTATGATCAGCAACATTTAGTGCAATCTAAAAATGGCCTATTTTTTGTTTAAATTATTAAAATTAGGTGTTATGCACCAGGAAATTACTGAAGTGTTTTTCTATTGTTATACACTGTTCATTATCGTACCAGCAGTGACGCACAGAATTATTTGTTATCTGTAAACAGACTGCTGTGGTGCAAATGTGCTTAGCTTTGCCTCTTGCCCATGCAATGTTGTATATCATGTTAATAACAATAATAATAATTATAGCATAGTATCTATATTGACCATTGTGGATTTAGATTTGGAATACCCGATTCTACCTGCTAGAGTTTTAAAGTTCAATTCCCCTTTGTATTTTATATTAGTTTTTATTAAAGTGTTTTTTAGTTGCAACATTGTTAGATATTGAAAAATAGAGTCTACAGTTATCCATTGATTTCTTCTTTATCAGTGAAGATCTGATGATTTGCAAACATTTCTACTCTATAAAAAGCTTGTAATTAGGGTCTATTCCCTCCACATATTATTATTATTGTTATTATTATGATTTATAGAGAGCTTTTCTCCCAGAAGGGAATCTTGGAGAAGACTGATCATGTTTGCAATTTCCTCATGCTAATAAAGGGGTGAATTAGAATTAATGTAAGCAAAGTGACAAATTATTTATTCTGTACAACTGAAAACGACTGCAGTGACAATGAAACAAAACTGAAAACCAATTTGTCAATTTCTTAGAATTTTTATTTTTATTTTTTTTATAATATTTTTTTTTTTTTTACATGTAGAATTAACAGTATACAAAATACAAAAGTACAAACAAAAACACTTGCATAGCTATCAAAACAGTTCATACTGCACACGTGTGAAATAATATAAAGATCAGCGTTGACACTATCATACTTTTAGCCAGGCAATTATTGCCCACCGCCCTGTATTAAGATAAGTAATGCATATTATTTCCACCTTTTTAAAAAAAAAAGGAGGGAAGTGTAGTTTGCATACGCTTCATATCTCAGCTTTCCATCTACACGACCCTTGGGAAGATTTCCCCATACCCCAATGATAAGGAAGGATAGGTAAGGGCTTCCATCTCATTTTGGTCCGTTGCTCCAAAAGGAAAATAAAAACAACCAATTATGATCTACAATAAATTCCCAAGGGGATCATACTGAACTTGCCAACTACTATTTTAAAAAGAGACTAAACACACTACCATTCGCACTCCTTCCATTCAGAGTGTCCAAGGGCAGATCAAAGGCTTAAGTAATTACTTAGTTGGGGCCATGTTTATTCCATAATGCCCAGGCAAGGTTACTTTTTTTTATAACCCCCAATTCAGTAAAGTTTGTTTCTAACATACAATTTTTATCCACTTTCATTTTAACCTCATTCCAGGAAGGTACACATTTTTGCTTCCACTTGGAGGCTATCAGTGATTTTGCTACCATCAAAACCTGCAATAAAAGGGCTTTAACTTTTAAGGACAGTGGAGGAAAGATGTGAAATAAGATTATTTCTGGGTGTGGAGTTAATTCTACTTCACATATTTTTGTCAGCTGGGAGAAAACTTCCACCCAAAATTTATGAATAAGTGGGCATTGCCACCAAATATGTAATGAAGACCCTATATGACTACAGTTGCGCCAACAATATTTCTCCTGGTTTAACCCACTGAACTTTGCTATCTTAACCGGCGTATAGTGCCACCTATTGCAGATTTTGAAGTGAAGTTCTCTATAAGCAGGATTTTTAACAAATCTATCCGTAATTGAAAATGATCTATACCACTCATCTATCGTCCAACTATGGTCCAAGTCACCTTCCCAATCATGTATACATTTGGATTTTAACTCCATTTGTGGCTTTTTAATAATATCGTAACATTTTGAAATGAGGTGCGTTTTAGGTTCTACCATAATCAATTTCTCAAATTGGGTTAAGTCTCTAAATGATGTCAAATAGAACTCTGACTTCTTCAGAGCCTTTCCCAGTGTAAGAGAATCTAACCATGAAATGTTTAAATGGGGGGCTTTTACTTTAATATTCTCCAATGAGAATATGTCTCCAGGAAACAAGTCGGACAACAGGTTAACCCCTGCTTTAGCTATCTTCCCTAAAATGGGGGAATCAATATGTGTAGCTAGGTCCAGTAATGGGGTAATAGGCGAGGGGAATGGAATCAGTTCATATTTAACATTCAGTTTGTTCCATATACAGGGAGTGCAGAATTATTAGGCAAGTTGTATTTTTGAGGATTAATTTTATTATTGAACAACAACCATGTTCTCAATGAACCCAAAAAAATCATTAATATCAAAGCTGAATATTTTTGGAAGTAGTTTTTAGTTTGTTTTTAGTTTTAGCTATTTTAGGGGGATATCTGTGTGTGCAGGTGACTATTACTGTGCATAATTATTAGGCAACTTAACAAAAAACAAATATATACCCATTTCAATTATTTATTTTTACCAGTGAAACCAATATAACATCTCAACATTCACAAATATACATTTCTGACAAAACAAAACAAAAACAAATCAGTGACCAATATAGCCACCTTTCTTTGCAAGGACACTCAAAAGCCTGCCATCCATGCATTCTGTCAGTGTTTTGATCTGTTCACCATCAACATTGTGTGCAGCAGCAACCACAGCCTCCCAGACACTGTTCAGAGAGGTGTACTGTTTTCCCTCCTTGTAAATCTCACATTTGATGATGGACCACAGGTTCTCAATGGGGTTCAGATCAGGTGAACAAGGAGGCAATGTCATTAGATTTTCTTCTTTTATACCCTTTCTTGCCAGCCACGCTGTGGAGTACTTGGACGCATGTGATGGAGCATTGTCCTGCATGAAAATCATGTTTTTCTTGAAGGATGCAGACTTCTTCCTATACCACTGCTTGAAGAAGGTGTCTTCCAGGAACGGGCAGTAGGACTGGGAGTTGAGCTTGACTCCATCCTCAACCCGAAAAGGCCCCACAAGCTCATCTTTGATGATACCAGCCCAAACCAGTACTCCACCTCCACCCTGCTGGCGTCTGAGTCGAACTGGAGCTCTCTGCCCTTTACCAATTCAGCCACGGGCCCATCCATCTGGCCCACAAAGACTCACTCTCATTTCATCAGTCCATAAAACTTATAGAGATATTTCTTGGCCCAGTCTTGACGTTTCAGCTTGTGTGTCTTGTTCAGTGGTGGTCGGCTTTCAGCCTTTCTTACCTTGGCCATGTCTCTGAGTATTGCACACCTTGTGCTTTTGGGCACTCCAGTGATGTTGCAGCTCTGAAATATGGCCAAACTGGTGGCAAGTGGCATCGTGGCAGCTGCACGCTTGACTTTTCTCAGTTCATGGGCAGTTATTTTGCGCCTTGGTTTTTCCACACGCTTCTTGCGACCCTGTTGACTTTTTTGAATGAAACGCTTGATCGTTCGATGATCACGCTTCAGAAGCTTTGCAATTTTAAGAGTGCTGCATCCCTCTGCAAGATATCTCACTATTTTTGACTTTTCTGAGCCTGTCAAGTCCTTCTTTTGACCCATTTTGCCAAAGGAAAGGAAGTTGCCTAATAATTATGCACACCTGATATAGGGTGTTGATGTCATTAGACCACACCCCTTCTCATTACAGAGATGCACATCACCTAATATGATTAATTGGTAGTAGGCTTTCAAGCCTATACAGCTTGGAGTAAGACAATATGCATAAAGAGGATGATGTGGTCAAAATACTCATTTGCCTAATAATTCTGCACTCCCTGTATTTACCTTTCCTCTAACCATAGCTTCGCCCCTCTCCATAGATTTAAGATTAATCTTTTTTTGAAATAGAAGCATTTTTATATTATTTAAGCCCGTCAGCTCTTGTTCAATTTGAACCCAATTCTTAACATTTGTAGGTTCTAACCATTCCAGCATGTTTGCCACTAGAATAGCTTCCTGATATTCCTTAAGTAGAGGGTAGGCCATGCCACCATGTCTAAATTTCCCTCCCATTCTTGATTTTTTTATTCTTATTTTTTTCCCCTTGTGGATGAAATTATCAATTTTATTTTGTAATTGGTTTAACAGGTATATAGGGATTCGGCAGGGAATATTACGTAAATTGTAAGTAATTTTTGGTAAAATTACCATTTTTATGGCGATAATTCTGCCTGACCAGGATAAATTCAACCCTGACCAGGTGTTGATTTTAGCTGTAACATTTTTAAACACTTTTTTATAGTTAATTGTTATTGTCTGCTTCAAGTTTGTTTCCAGTGTTATTCCCAAGTGTTTCAAAGAGTTTTGCCATAAAAGAGGAAATCGGAGCTTTAATTTAAGTAGTAATTCACTAGACATGTTAATAGACATGGCTACTGTTTTGCTAATATTTAGCTTAAAATTTGAAATTTTGCTATACTCATCAATCAATTGGAGCAGTACATCGAGAGAGACTATCGGGTCTTCCAGTGCTACAAGTAAGTCATCCGCAAAAGCTGATAGTTTATGTTCTAAAGAACCAACCTTTATCCCTTGCACATTTTTCTTTCTAATCGATATTATCAAAGGTTCAATAAACAAGGCGAAAATCGCAGGAGAAAGAGGGCAACCTTGCCGTGTGCCGTTCGAAATATCAAAGCTAAATGAACTATATCCCGGGCCCACTACTTTTGCTGAGGGGGCGGTATATAGTGCCCGAATGGCTTTTGAACCAAAGTCCCCCAGCCCATATCTTTCAAACAGAGATTCTAGGAACTCCCACCCCACTCTGTCAAACGCCTTTTCTGCATCTAATGATAAGAGCACGGTGGGAGCACCCTTTCGCTTGGCATAAGAGATTAAGTTAATGATTCTCTTGACATTGTCAGATCCTTGCCTCCCTGGAATGAAACCTTTTTGGTCTGAGGAAATAAGTTCTCCCAAGATTTTATTTAGCCTAATGGCTAAAATTTTTGCATACATTTTTATGTCAGTATTTAATAGGGAGATTGGACGAAAATCCTTGCATGATGGTTCTGTCGGCTCTTCCTTGGGGATTGTTATAACCGAAGCATCCAGCATTTCTTTCGGTGCCCTACCCGTAATCTTAATTTCATTTAAAGCATTCTTGAGAGGGATTAAAATTTCTGACTTGCAGAGTTTATAGTAACAGTTTCTATACCCGTCTGGACCAGGAGAGGAAAAGTTTTTCAAACCATCTATAGCTTCAGAAATTTCTGTGTCAGTTATTTCTTTATTTAAAGTGTCCAGATCGGCTTCCGAAACTATCGGAAGATCAATTTTATCCAAAAATTTAGCTATATCTTCTTTAGATGGTTTGATAAAGTCTTTATCGTCCTTCAAATTATAAAGGTCTTGATAGAAAAGGCCAAAGGCATTCCCTATATCACTGGGCTTGGTCACGGTCTCGTTTTTATACTTTATACAGTCTATTCTTTTACTAGACGTTTTACTCTTTAATTTATTTGCTAAAAGTCGCCCTGAACTATTTCCCATATGATACAGTCGTTGCTGTAGTGACCATAGGGATTTATCTACCAGTTCTTGTTCTATTTTTTTAATCTGAGATCTTATTACTTCCATACTTTTTAAAATCTTGTCATTTGAGCCGATTTTGTTAGCCTTATCTAAGTTTGTCAGATCAATATATAAGTCACGTAAAGGTCGACCTCTGAGTTTTTTCTTCATAGCTTGCCAGCTAATAAGCTGACCCCTAATAGCAGCTTTATGGGCGGTCCAAATTGTAATTTTAGATGCAACAGATAAATTATTTACCTTGAAGAAATTGTTTAGTTCTTCTTTTAGCAGATCTTTTATATGTGGGTCCTGTAGTAGGGAAATGTTTATTTTCCATGGTGGTCTGTTTCAATCTGTCTCATTGATATGTTTATGCCGACCATCCCGTGATCCGACCACAAAATTGGGCCAATTTCAGTTTTGATCACTCTTTTTAAGATTCCACTGTTAACAAATATATAATCCAATCTCACATGCGTATCATGACGGTGGGAATAGAAGGAATAATCCCTTTCCCGGGGATGAAAAGTTCGCCATGAATCATATACCTGATGTTTCATTAAGATGTTATTAAAAAGATTAGATTTTTGTATAGCATGGGTATCTAAAACTATTCCTTTATGGGATTCCCTATCTAAATCCGCGTTCAGGCATAAATTAAAGTCACCACATATAATCAGAGCCCCAAAGCTGTAGCGCCTTATTAAATTAAATATTCGGTTAAGAAAACTAATTTGCCTTTGGTTCGGAGCATATATGTTAACTATCGTAAATTTCTCGCTGTTGATTAGGCCTCCCCATATTATATAGCGACCATTAGGGTCTATTATAGAAATTTCTTCCTTCATATTTAGTTTATGGTTAAACAATATTGTGACTCCCCGGGCTTTTTTTTTTTTATAAGTAGAATTAAGAGTCAAGCCTATGTTTTTCATTTTAAAGTAAGGGATCTTTCCTGTCTGCCAATGGGTCTCCTGAAGGCATACTATGTCGGCTGACCCGGAACCGAACGACCTATAAACCATTTGTCTTTTTACCCCTAGGTTTAGACCCTGGACATTCTGACTACAAATGCTCAGACTGCTTCCTTTATCCATATCTGTGTTGATCATCATAACTTAGGACCCTTAACCCAAAAGCTCTATGCTCTCCCCCGACTCTCCCCCCCCCCCACCCTCTCCGTAACCCGTCTTCCAGCCACATCCCACACACATTCCCCATTCGTTACCCATACACTCATACCGGGTGAAACAATCTTCATCACCCAGCCGGACAAACCCAAAAATAGAAATTGGTTTACCGTGGGTTAGGAAAAAGTTGAACTTCAATAAGTTCAAAAATTGGAAATCCACTGGCTAAGTTGCGCCCGTGGCTACCCGTAGTGACCAGAGCAAGATGGACAGCCCTTACGAACCAAATTTTACAAGATTCAAATTTCTCCTTTAAGAGACTCATTTTAATCTCTGCTCTTACATCCAAATTCCACAATTATGAGAAACATTTAATAACTTTCCCTTAAATACCCAAGAAGAGAGAGGGAAGCTCCATTTCAATGGACCTCTTCCCCACATCCAGTATAGCACCAAATCTTAACCCTTCTAATCCTCTACAGCTCGTCGATTACTAGGGAGGGACCAAGTATAAACCTGGAACCCATTTAGTGATTTGAAAGTTCTTGTTCTAATTTATTCTACAACATTACTATTCCATAAAAACAGAGAAAAAACAACAGTGTGTTCACAACCCTTGTCCTACAAAAATAGGTTAGTATATACAGTATTGAAATTTACTACTTCTTGTGTTCAATTTATTTGTGTACCATTATTTGAAACATAGTGAAAACTAATAATTCTTTTTAAAGTGAAAATTAGCACTCTTGCCTTTTGGGGCTCTACCCATTCCTTATTTACTTTCAAAAATGTATTTCTCCATGATAACATCTATCAAAAAGGTGATTGTAAAAACAGCTTCTACAAGCTGTTATCTTATAGTGCACTGTGTTATCGACATTTTAATATTAGAAACTAGTGACAGTTAAATACAATTTCTTGTTTCATTAATTGAAGAAAAAAAAAAAGAGAAAAAAAACAAAACAGAGCTATACTAGGAAGTAGGGAAGGAATTTTTGGAGAATTACAGGAAGCAGGATGGATAGGACGGAGAGTTAGTCGACCTAATTACAGATCTTTCAGGATTGCTACACCTTCATGTTGGTTGTTTATTATTACTGATTTATTACCCAATAGAACTATTAGTTTCGTGGGAAAGCCCCATTTGTACTGGATATTTTTTGCTCTTAAGCTTTTGGCTATACCTTTCAGTTCCATTCGCTTCATAATGGTTTCCCTTGAGAAATCCTGAAAAATCTGCAAATTTTCATAGTGCGACGGGAATAATCTTTTTTCAAAAGAATATCTCATAATTGAATCTTTATAAGCAGCAAAATGGATTTTAAGGATTACATCTCTATCCTTAGGAGCAGATTTGGGGAGAGGCAGAAATTTGTTTTGATGTTGATTTATCACCATCACCATAATGCTTTATGCTATGATGCTCTTTGTTCCCTTTTTCCCGTTTTCATTTCCACTTCAAAACAACATCTATTTTAGCTGCATTAAAATAATCTAACAATTTAACATAAGCACCAAGGGCACTGTCTCCGTTTTCTTCAAATTTGATCTACTACTAATTGACACATATACACCCTCATTAAATTAGCCCTTGTAGTTCCCTTGGTCCTCGCAAAATACACTTTTTTGCTGTTTGCGAGGACCGATTCCTCGCACCTCGGAAGAATCCCTACGGGCACAAAAGAATTCCCACAAGGGATCCTAAAGCCTATACGTGCTGCTTCGGAGCAGCCTGACACCACAGTCTAAAGCTCCCCCCTGCTCCCTAAATACATTCCCATGCTGCATGGGTCCCCATCGAGACCCTTGCATCCTCCCCACATTAACCCCTTGCAGCGGGGGTCCCCGATCGGCATTGATCAGGCCCCTGCTGCATTTAAAAGTTTTACATTTCCCTCTGCGGGTCTTTAAAGGGCCCGCGGCACACTATTAACCAATCCCGGCCGCGGGGGTACTGTAAGTACCCCCACGGCACCTAACATTACCCCTCCCCTATGCTGGAGGTCCCCATCGGGAACCCCAAAGTCTCCCCATATTAACCCCTTGCTGCAGGGGTCTCCGATCGGCAACGATCAGGCCCCCGATGCATTTCAAAAAATCTAATTTCCCAGCTTGTGGGTCCTTAAAGGAACGTAAAGGTCCTGAAAGGACCCGCACTAAAGAAATATTAACCCCTGCTGTGGGGTGTACTATAAGTAAGAAAAATAAAAAAAACATTGCAAACCCCCCCGCCACTATATAAAATTAAAAAAAAATTACACACTTGCAAAGAAAAAGGCATACACAAACAGGACAGTAATAAATACATTATAAATATACCCCTAACTACAATACATTCCCGCCTATCTAGACATCACTCCCTATCTAGACATTACCCCCTATCTAGACAATACCACCTATCTAGACATAACCCCCATACCTATACAATACCCCCTAAATCTAAGCTAAAATAGAATAAATCAAACCACTTACCTTTGCAGATGTCCCTTCAGATCGCACCCCCTAGGAAAAAAAGAAACATAGAGAGGGGTTCATTTTAAGTATTTGAATTTTTTAAATGCAGCGGGGGCCTGATCTATGCCGATCGGGGACCTCCGCTGCAAAGGCTTAATGTGGGGGGGGGGGGGGGGGGGGGCTGCAGGCGTCCCTATGGACCCCTGCAGCAAGTGGTTAATGTAGTGTCACTTTGGGGTTCCCGGTGGGGACCTCCAGCATAGAGGGGGTACTTGGAGTACCCCCCACGGCAGGGCTTGTATGTAGGACTGCCGCAGAGGTCCTGTTCAGGCCCCCCGCGGCAAGTGATGAAGTGGGGATCCTGAAAGATCATCTTGCAGGCTGTCACTCCTCATGCACAGTTTCTCCGTGTTTGACATGGACGGCCCTGCTGCGTAGCTCATACTCAAACTTTTCTGAATTTGAAGCATGTAGGGCTTAAGTACAAATTTGTATCTACGTGGCTGGAATTTAATAGGGCTGATAATGTCTTCACCTTTGAAGAGTTTGCAAAGAAAAGTAACATTTTGTTCTGTCCATGAAGTAATTTAAAAATATTTCTTATAAGTGGCAACATTTATAACACTTTCGGCCTCAACTCTGTGGGAACAGGAGTCTTAACTCCTTGATGACTTCAAAGCCGTAAAATTTTCAATATTCCAAGAAGAATGACTTCTGCTTCTAAGGCCTTACTCAAAGTATCTCAGGGAACTTGCACAGTAGGTCAGTACGTTGTAGAATTCCTTACCATGGCTTCTGAAGTGAAGTGGATTGTTGAGGCCTTATCTGCTGCCTTTGAGCAAGACCATGCTGAGAAAATTAAAGAGAAAGACCTGATGAGCTGGTCTGTAAGGATGATTAGGATGTTCCTAAAAATCTGAAGGTCTCGTGGACTTGTGTTTGAAACTAGACATGAGCTTCCATGAGCAGCAAGTGGAAAGAGTATACCCTATGCACTTGCAAACCTCCAACCTGGCACCTAACTTTGGGTCACCACCTGAGACTGTTATTAGGGAGATCTCTAACCCAGAACCCATGGAGCTGGGTAGTAATCGCATCTCCCTTGCAGAAAAAGATAGAAGGAGGGCAGAAGGTCATTGTCTCTTTTATAGTAAAGAAGGAAACTTCCTCAAGTCTTGTCCAGCTCATCCGGAAAACATAAGGGTCTAACGCCTTCAGAGCAGCAACCTTTGGACTGCATCTGTGAACCTCTTGGTTCCAGTGACACTAAGATGGGGAAACCAAGTGATCTTTAACCATGCATTTATTGTTTCTGGGGCCTCTGGTAACTTTGTAGATAAAAAAATATGCCCTCTGACATCAGATACCTACTAGAATCAAGAAGCAGTACTTGCCAGTATATGTCTCCTAGGGGACAGATCTATCCTCAGCCTAAAACTCTGGCCATGGTAACTTAGAAAGAGGATTTAACCAAGAGTCTACTTTTCCTGCTAGTGCTGTTTTTTTTTTGTAACCGAAAATTATGACAGTCTGAGTACAGCTTTACAAGGTTTTCACCAACTGAAAGAGGCTTTCACTACAGGCCCTTTGCTTATCCACTCAGACTATAGTTTCCCGTTCATAGTGGAAATTGATGTCTGAGCCGGAGTCATCCTGTCTCAGCAGGAGTCCTCCACCTTCTTCACCCCTGTGTATTCCTTTCTAAAAAGTTTTCTCCAGCAGTGAAGAACTTGCTATTAACATGTCATTCAAGGAATGGTGACACTTACTTTACTGATTTAAGATCCTATCTTTTTGATAATTAATCACAAAAACCTAGGCAGAAAGACTGAACTCGAAGCAAGCCTGGTGGTCTTTATTCTTTTCCCATTTCCGCTCCATTATCATATATCATCCAGGGTCGAAGAATGGCAAGACTAATGCCCTTTCCCACATTTATTGTGAGGATGCCGATTTGGAAAGAGAACAAAGTCGATCTTGCCATCTTCCTGTTTTGTGGCCTCTATTTGCTTTTGTCTTTTTTTTACTTTTAAGTTTTTTTAGAAGAAAATAAGTGACAAGATTTACAACAAAATGTCAACATATTTGGTGATAACAAGTACCGTAATTTTAACAAAAAATATTCAAATTATTGTAACACTATTTAGTGTATCTCTACTATTTTGATTTCTTTTTATGCTATATTTTCAATTAAAGTGTTTTAAGTGGTAGTGTACAAATAAAACAATAAAAAAGAAAAGAAAAAACAAACAGAAAAAAATAAACTCAAATAAAAGTAAACATCGAATAAGATTATTTTTCTTCAGTTTAGTCTCTCCACCACTCCTTACCTAGAAAGGATTACATTACATTACATAGACAGATGGGGGGATCCTATGGTTTCAATGCTTGTTAAAGTTCCTGGGACTACGGCCCCAGATCCATGGCCTTCCCTCTGAAATTTTCTCAGATAGTGGGGTACAACATCACTATTCTGAAAAACCCTTAAAAGGTATTACAGATTAATTTGGTTTATTCTTCTGGATACCACCCTCAAATGAACAGTCTGACTGAATGTACCAACCAGGGTTTGGAACACTACAGTCAGTGGTTCTGTTCAGCAGAGCAGGAAGACTCGAAGGACCTCTTACCATTGGCTGTATTTGCACATAACAATGTGAAACATGACTCCAAAAGAACAACTCCATTTTGCACAGACTTCATTCCAGACTGAAGCCAATGTTGGCTCTGCATGTTGATGCATGCAATGTTAAACCATAAAGTTAATTTGTATCAAGCAATTCACCTTCCTATATTCTGAAATGTTGATGTTGCCATCCCTTAACATATTAGTAATATATGCAACACATCAGCATAGTTAAAGCATTAGCAGTACATATGATACATCTGTATAGTTACAAGTTAGCCAGAATATAGGCTTTCAAATAAGCCCGCCCTGTGACGTCATCATTGCTTGATATAAGTTAACTTTATGGATTAACATTATGCAGTGGTACTATGTTATTTAACTTTAGATATAATACAATATTTAAGTTAAATGGTATCCGCTATTTGAAGACCTTCTTAAAAGATGAGGGGCAAAACTTAAAGATGTGTAATGTATTCTGCCTCGGTTTAGTATTTTGAAGCCAATGTTCAGTAAACTATTACTTTATTGATTGTTTAATAGAAATGTTATCCTAATAAGAACTTTGTATAATAATTTTTGTACTTATATCCTGTAGCAATAATGTACAGAAATCTGATATGCTCTGTTTAGATTTAACAGAAGGCTCAAAGGTGTTGCTAGCTCATTATTTGTTTGTGGCTGAGTTCTCTAACACTGTGATTTACTATAAGAGCAATCTGACAGTATTCTTGTGGGAATTGTAATATGCATTTATACATACTTAAATGAGAGTGCACTATTCCATTAAGCATCCAACACCAGTACAACAGTGTAGATATTGTTTTCCTCAGTAAGGGGGCAAGTTGCGGGTCCCAGTCAAAACTCTACCACCTAGGACATTAGGGATTCTATTAAGGGGTTGTTTTGGACTTTGCACTATAAAATATTTAGGATACCAGTGTAAGGGATAACAACCACTAACATTATGATTGAACATCTATATTTTTTTAATCTGACATTGATTAAAGCTGGAGGCAGTACAGAGATTAATTACAACTAGGGGACAGAACCATTTGATGATTTGTATTGATTTTAATAATTATAATTATTTTTAGATTTTACTACATCCAATAAAAGTACATTTTAATCTTTAATCTACATTCTATATTTTAGTATTTTAAATGTCAAGCTGTGTACTAAGGTTTGTGTTCCTCCACTAGTTTGAAATGTTTACTTAGCTTTTTTTGTGCATATACATTAGGCCTTGGGATATGCCAAGGAAGGCCCTTTTGGTTGTTTCGGTGAACTCACGGTTTGTAGTAACTCATAGACTGAGTAGGAAAGACTGCTCCTTTTGGTCATAACTCTGCTCCCTAGTCACTGATAGGCAATGGGGCTCACATTATTCACATATAGTGTATACTTTAAGATCACTCTAAAGTGCAAATTATAAGACTCTGTTCCTGCCAAATCTCTTCATCCTGCCTTATTCGCTGCTGCAGCTGAAGAGTCCTATGCCACTGCTTCTGTTCCTGTCTGGATGTGGATCTGCCTGTGTCCTGCACTGCTGCTTCTTTATCTGTCTGACAAGAGTTCTGCCTGTATCTTCTGCTCTGTTCCAGCTATCAAATTCACCTGTGTGCTGATACTTGCCTTCAGCTCCTTTCCACTTTTGAGGACCCCCAATTTCTGCTGGTGTATAGCTGCCCTGCTTTCAGCACTTGATCCTGATTTTGCTATTGTTTTTGTACATGGACTGATACAAGCACTGGATTTTTTGATGGGATACACATCAAGCTTTGTATTTCCCGGTTATTGTCCATTAAATTTGTTTTGCAATCACACCTCTGAAGGGCCTGAGTTTGAAGTACCCAATTCCTGAGAAAAATAAGGGTAATGGTTTTGGGAAATGCAAAATTGTGCACTTAGGCCAAAAAAAACAAAAGCTGAATATTTTCTTAAGGGTAATCTGAAGATTTCAACTGAAGAGGAAAAGCACTTTAAAGTTATTATATCATAACATTTAAAAGTTGCAAACAATGGGAAAAAAATGCCAGAATTAGCAACAGAAGAAGAAAGGTACTAATTATTATTATTACCATCCATTTTTTGTAACACACCAACATATTGCATAGTGCTATAAGTTAAGTACAAAGAAAACAAATTACAATATTAAAAACATAGCAAAAAGAGGAGGCCCCATCTTCAAGTTTAAGTCTTACATACATGCATGTTTTTTTCCAAAGCACCTTACAAGATTGAAAACTCGCAAACTTACAATCTAAAGAGCTTACTGAAAAAAAGTTGAAGTAATTAAAAAGAGGAAACAAGGACTTGGCAAGAAATTGAAAAGAGAGCAGATGGTTAATTAGTGAATAAGTCAGCCGTGCAGAAAGGAGGTGATTGAGCTAAACCTTCACTATAAATGAACACAAATCATAGGTGGACAGGGTAGGTGGACGGGCATGTTATGTGAGTTTAGAGGCAGAAGTGTGGAAGCATGTGAGGCTCTAGGTAGACCTCAACTGTGTCCAGTTTTAAATATTAAGGAATTAGAAACAGTTCAAAGAAGAGCAAATAAAATTGTCTAGAAAACAAAAATTATAATAAAATAAGTAATTACCTGAGTACCTATGAATAGCTTAGACCACAAAAGGGAGATGGGTGATATCACAAAAACCTTCAAATGTATCAAATGATTTAATAGAGTTCAAGCGGGAAGTATATTTAAGTATAAGACTATCCTGAGGCTTAATTAAGCTAAAATGTTAGGTAGACAGAATGGGCAGACCAGTCAGGCATTTTTAGTCCTTATCTATGTTTCTAAGTTGCTTTTAGCCTAAAAAAAAACATTAAAGGACCACTGTAGTTTGTAGCAAACTATAACATTAGTATTTGTGTTAGCATAAAATACTTTTCAGATAAAATCTTATTTTATTGGCTATCGTGAGTATTTCACTTCCCTACTGTCCTAGAGCCTAGGAGAGTGTGCTTATCTTATCTGTACATAGAGGAAATTGTATGGGAGAAGAGAAGAAGGAAAGGGGAGGAAGAGTTTCTAAATCACTGAAGGATGAGGTCTGCCTTTAGTAGTTGACATCTACCTCATGCAAAAAGCTAAATATCCCTCTCTTGCATGCAATCTTCACCAAAGTATTGATGTCTCAGGACAGAGGCAGCAATTTTTTTTTTATGTTTAAAAACTATCTTTAAGACATTTTCCTGCCTAATTATGCTCTTAGTCAAAATTAGATTTTTACAATATATACATTTGGGGTTTTCATTGGTCCTTTAAGTAAAGGTTGCTTACAATTCCTTGAAACTAATATGAAATGCCTCACTGTGTACAAAACAAACATTTGCATTTATAATTGGAAGACAAGTATGATCAAACAGCTATATTGCTGCACATTAGCTGATAGGGAACAAACCTCTAAATGCAACGATACATTAGAAGCAGTTTACTCTGCTCCAGGAATATCATTTTAATAAAAGAAACAAACTGTGAAACCTTATTGAATACCCTCTTTCAGGTGCAAAAACAAAAAAAAAGTATTTTGATAGTTGTTTGGAGTAGGATGTCCTTGTACAATGCCGTTGTGTAGGTCAATAGGGTAGGGACATATATGATTATTAAGGATTATTAAGGATTTTGTAGAACTTAGCTCTTAAGCCATCCATTCTAAGGATTTCCGATTTCCAATTGCCTTGGTAATTGTAGTAAATGTGGCGGAATCACAGTTGTTTGTCCTCTAACAGTGTTTTTATTCAGACTTGGTGGAATTAAAAGCCAGGCAGAAATTGTTAGTTTGGTACAGTATCGTGGCAGTAGTCTTTGAAACGGGCTGTAATTTACTTTGGGTTTTTCACCTTTTGTTTCTGGTTAGAACTGCATGATCTCTATCCCTAGTACAGTATGCTGAACCTATGAGATTATATTGTGATAGGTATTGCTTTTGGCAAGATCAGAATTGGTTTTGTCTATGTTTTATAAACCCCTTTTGTATGTCAGCACAGGAAATTACAGCTCCTTGTAGAGGTGTAATCTGACATAAAAAATACATAATCATCGCCAGTGTGAAGCCATGTTTCCTCAAGGTGCCTTAGGGACCTCAGAAGTAAAGAGGAATGTAGGAAATTGCCAAATGAAGAAACCGGGAGAGGGTGTTTACATGGTCTGTTTAAACAGTCAGGTCCATGGTTTGATTGTGGATCTTTAGATTTTGCGATTAATAGTTTGGAGGACAAATATGTTGTCTAACTGGGAGAATTTGATATGTGGATGGAAATAAGGAGTGTATTATTTGTCAAAGGGAGGGACATATTTCAGCCTATGAGTCTAAGAGTTTATGAAGGAATGATGTGTAGTGTTGTATGTGATAACATATTTCACCATTCAAGGGATCTGACCTATCCACGGACCCATATCTAGGCATGTTGAAGTCGCCTTCCATGATTAATTTTGGAGCCTCTGAAATAAAGCTGAAAGGCAGGTAGAAGTATGTACTGTACAGATTGTTCACCATTCAATATAGCTTTAAAGATATTATATCTGCTTTTTGGAATGCAACTTGATGGTCTGCCTGGCAGGTGTTAACAATGGCATATCATAGTAGGAGACAATCATTGGGTGCACACCTGTCTTACAGCCTCATTAAATTAGCCCTCATAGTTCCCTTGCTCCATGCAAAAGACATTTTTTTGCTGTTTGCAAGGACTGATTCCTCAATATGTCCCTCGCAGCCAGATGAGACTCAAAAATGGCTGAGAACGGGAGAGCTATTATCATTATTTATTATTATCTTTATATCGCGCCAACAAACTTAACACCTTATAAAGAATGGATGGCCCTGTTTTTGAGCTTAGAATCAAATGTACATAGTGCTTGATTCCAAGGCACGGACACAAGATTGAAAACTTGCAAACTTGTAATCTAAGGTTATAGGTGTGATACAAGAGGGTGACAAATGCAAGATGGCAACATGAAAGCAATTTGTTTAGTCAAGTGGAGGTGTCTGTGTTGTTGTGGAGGTGACTGTAGATTGTGTGTGTAAGTGTTATTAAACTCTGGAGTGTGCAGTTGTACATATTAAGGCTGAAGGTGATAAGATTTTTTAAACAGGTGTGTTTTTAGTAATTTTTTAAAGATTTTGAGGCAGGAAATCTAATGGAACGGGGGAAGGAGTTCCAAATAGTAGGGGCAGCACAAGAAAAGTCTTGAAGACAGGAGTGAGAAGAGGTGATGAGAGAGATGGAAAGAAGAAGGTCATTAGCAGAATGAAGGGGCGGTTAGGGGAGTATTTGAGGGCTTTATATGTTAGGGTCCTGATTTTAAATGTGGTTCGGGAAGCTATGGGAAGCCAGTGGAGTAATTGACAGAGAGGAGCTGCAGACACTGAGCATTTGGTATGGAAGATGAGTCTAGCGGAAGCGTTTATTGTGGATTGGAGGGGAGACAGACAAGAGATGGGTAGGCCAGCAAGGAGTGAATTGCAGTAGTCGCATTGAGATATGATGAGAGAGTGTATTAGAATTTTAGCTGTGTCTTCTGTAAAATAATGACAAATTTTGAAGATGATTTTTAGATGAAACTGACAAGATTTTGTTATTGATTGGATGTGAGGAATAAAAGAGAGGGCGGGATCCAGTAGAACCCCAAGACAACGGGCCTGGGAGGTGGGAGTGATGATGGTGTTGTCAACAGTGAGAGATATTTGAGGAGTGGAAGCTGTAGTAGAGGGTGGAAAGATAAGGAGTTCAGTCTTAGACATGTTGAGTATGAGTTGACGGGTAGACATCCAGGAGGAAATGCTAGAGAGGCAGTTGGAAACCTGAGGTAAAAGAGAGGGGGATAGATCGGGTGCAGAGAGGTAGATTTGAGTATAATCTGCATAGAGATGATACTGAAATCCAATGGATTTTATGAGGGTGCCAAGGGAGGAGGTGTAGATGGAGAAGAGGAGGGGGGCTAGGACAGAACTTTGGGGAACGCCAACAGACAGAGGGAGAGGTGAAGAAGAGGTGCCAGAGAAGGAGACGCTAAATGTACGATCTTTTAGATAGGATGTGAACCATGAAAGAGCTGTGTCCTTGATGCCAAATGAGCAGAGAGTTTGGATTAGAAGAGGGTGGTCAACTATGTCGAAGGCAGCAGAGAGTTCCAATAGAATTAGAATGGAGAAGTGACCCTTTGATTTGGCGGTTAGCAAATCATTGGTGATTTTTCATTGGGTGTTGGGCCCGGAAACCAGATTGGAAGGGGTCAAGAAGGGAATTAGAGGAAATAAATTGAGTGAGGCGATTGTAAACAAGCCACTCAAGCAGTTTAGAAGCCAGGGGAAGTAGTGAGATAGGGCGGTAGTTGGAGGCAGAAGCTGGGTCAGATGAGGGCTTCTTCAGAATGGGTGTATTTATGGCGGGTTTAAAAGAGGATGGAAACTTGCCAGTTTAGGGAGAGGTTAAATAGATGTGTGAGAGCTGGGATAAGTGTGGTGGATAGGGGAGGGATTAGCTGTGATGGAATAGGATCATGTTGACATGTTGTAAGGTGAGATTTTGATAGTAATGTAGATACTTCATCCTCAGTTACAGGGTCAAAGGAAGCCATAGTGGAGGAGGGATTGGGGAAGGGTAAGGGCTGGGTGTTGTCGGTTTGTGGAGAGGATGGTGGGATAGGGCCAAGCTGAGAGGAGAGCTAATTTTGGATGGTTTCAATTCTATTTTTAAAATGGCTGGGAAAGTCATCAGCAGTGAGACAAAAAGGGGCAGGAGGGGGGGGGGGGTCAAAAGAGGGTATTATATGTAGCAAATAAACATTTAGGGTTGGAGGACAGGTTTGATATTAGTGATGAGAAGTAGTGTTGTTTGGCAAGATTGAGGGCAAAGAAGTAGGAGCGCAAGGTAAACTTGTAGTGGAGAAAGTCTGCTGAAGTGCGAGATTTCCTCCATAGTCGTTCTACAAAGCGTGAGCATCTCTGTAGATAGCGTGTTTGTGTAGTGTGCCATGGTTGTGGAGGGCAAGAGAGTCAAGGGTGGAGGTTAGATTAGTGTTGTACTGTGAAGTGGCTATGTCAGGGCAGGCAAGGGTGGTGAGGGGGCTGAAAAGGGTTTTAGTACATTTGAATTGTTGTCGGTTGAGTGCTTGCAGGTGTAAATGAGTGAGGGGCCTGGGTTAGGGGACATATCTCCACAAGCCATCAGAAGAAGGAGAGAGAGTAAAAGGAGATGGGAAAAGGACTTACAGGAGCATTTCTGCTTTTCAGCTTTAGGGGAGGGATGAGATAGTGACTGGAGGAAGTAGATGAGCTCATGGGAGCAGAGAAGTGGAGAGGAAAGCAGGGAAGGTGAGATAGTTATATTATTGGAGACATGATGTGTAGAGACAGTATAAGAGAGTCTGAGAAAGAGGCATGAGGTTATAATGAGGAAGATGGTGCGAGAAGACATAATGTCACTGTGTAAGCAAGTATTCTTGAAGGAGGTGGTTAGAGGTAATAAGCAGATGTCACTGATTGAACAGGTGCAGCAATATATTATGTGTAAACAGGGGTGTGATGGGATTGCATTCAGGTGGACTTCTATGGCATATGCTGGGCTGCAGTATGTTTTAAACATATCTTAGATTGATTTAAACAACATTCAGGTGGACTTCTATGGCATATGCTGGGCTGCAGTATGTTTTAAAAGTATCTTAGATTGATTTGAACTGCATTCAAGTGGACCTCTATGTCATATGCTGGGCTACAGTATCCTACGTAGTGCTATGTAGTAAAACGCAGCCATAAATCTTTTGCACCTCAGAAGAATCCCTATGGGCACAAAAAAAGTGCCTGCAAGGGATCCTAAAGCCTATACGTACTGCATCGAAGCAGCCTGACACCGCAGTCTGATGCTCCCCCTGCTCCCTAAACACATCCCCATGCTGCAGGGGTCCCTATCGGGCATCAGGGCTAATTTAATAGCGAATGTAACCGTTACGGGCTTAACAAATCAAACAGATTGTTAGCGGGTTGCTTTACGCGGCCAATTTAATAGCTGTAAGTCTTGCAGGCTTCCTTAAGGGCTATGGTTTTACACATTGAGGGAATTTAATAGGGCTGTTTGTTTTCACATATGTCTTTGATGCCACGCTGCATTTTTCAAATAACTTTCATTCTCTAAGATCACCATCTCCTACCCTATTGCCTACCCTTGGAACCCTTCAACACTATATCCTCCTTAAATTTACAGATATCTCAAAGAGATAGACCCGATAGAATCCTAACAGCATCTCACTTCAAACTCACCTCCAATATTGTTCCCTTCTGCTGTCCGGGCCCCAGATCCTATTAGTACCAGTCTTTTCTGCCGTTGTACCTGCTTAGTCCAGTTCTTGTGGAGTTGTGTGCTACCTGTGGATCTGCCTCTTGGTGCTGGCATTAATAAAGATCCTACCATCTATACATGCAGGCAAATCCTACTTACAGTTAACAAGCCATCATGTATCCTGCTGTAGTTCCTAAAGCACAGGCAAATTTTAAGAACCTCCACACATGCTTGGACTACCAATCAACTACTTTATGCACTTTGTCTGGAACTGTGCAAGTACTTGTAATCTGTAGAACTTCTCCCTCAGGCTTCTGCTCCTCCTGCAACTATTCCTTTCCTTTAATTCTTATTAACAGCTGCAGAAACTGACTGGAATCATTCTGTACTCTACTCAGCTTTTCTGGTGGACCTGTCAGAGAAACTTCAAGATGTACTCATCTATAAAGAACTACCGATCTCCTTTCATTGATAGATTTGAAGGGACGTGAAAGACAAATATTTAAGGACAGAGATTGTGAGCATGCTCACAAAAAAATCCTTATCATTTACCTCTGATAGCCAAACTGCTTAGCTATCTCCATGGGTCCACCCTATTTATTCAGCTTGCATTTTGAGCATAAAAGAAGGGATAAATGGTAAAACATAAATTAAGGACACTATGAGTACTGCATAATGCCTATTGGTCTTTGTAATGACCCTGAAGTCTTCTAGGCATTTGTTAATGACATCTTCCAAGACCTCCAAGATCATGTTATAGTATACTTAGATGATATACTCATCTTTACTTCTTCTACCCTAGAAAACCATCAGCAGTGGGTTAGAACTGCTCTCCATCATGTCATGGGACAATCATCTGGTGGCTAAAGTTGAGAAAGGCGCTTTCCACCAGAATTATATTTCGTTCTTAAGTTATGAAATCTCTGCCAAGGGTTCTTCCATGGATCCCTCCAAAGTGACAGCCATCAATTTAATGGTCCCTGCTGTCCCACCTAAAGGCTACACAGAGATTCATTAGATTGTGCAATTATTACCTGAGATTCATCCAAGCTTCAGAAAAAAAATAGCACCTATAGCTACTCTTACCAAAAAAGTGTCTCCTACCAAGGGGGCATGTTAAGGTGTTCAAGCTTTGAAATATCAATGAAAAGTTCACTTTAGCACCTTTTGTGGCCCATCTTGAACCTACTCTACCTTTCATAATTGAGGTAGGTGCCGGTTCTATCCTCTTTCAACGATCTATTGAAACAGGTCGTTTTCATCCATGTGTATTTATATCACAGAAATTCACCCCTGCTGAGCCCAATTACAACATTGGCAAATGTAACATTTCCGAATAGAACAGGAGAATAGAAGACATCTGCTTGAAGGGGCTGTGGTACCCATATTTGGAGTAGTATAATAGCCAAATGTGCAATGCCTCAGGGTATTTATATTATATGCTGTTTATACCTGACAAGATGGAGCATTTACAATCATAGTAGAATCTTAAAGGGTCAACTGTGCAACAAACCTCTCTTGACAGATAAGACTACATCTCTGAAAAGATAGACAATGAGAGATGAGTTGTCACTTTATGAAGCAAATACTTTGAAAAACTACCTACACACATTTATATTTTTTTACAACATTTTTAGAGACTTATTTCGGTGCTGTTCCTGGTGGAAGAGATATTTTAAAGAAAGGATTAAAACAAGTCAAGGCAGAGAGAGAGAGAGAGAGAGAGAGAGAGAGAGAGAGTATTTCAACTTGCCTTCATGAGATCTTTCCACTGGTGTCCTCCAAAATGTTCTGAGATAACTGTCCCTTTAAGGAGGGAGATGGATAAGATGTTAGCGCTAGGGATCATAGAGCCAGTCTTTAGTTCTAGGGTGTCTCTTGTGGTGTTTGTCCCTAAGAAGGATGGGATCACCCAGCTTTATGTGGACTATAGGCAGCTAAATGACAAGACGACTGCTGACACTTACCCTATGCCTAAAGTAGATGAACTGCTAGATAGGCTAAGACGGCAGCCTACGTGACTTGTCTAAGGGCTACTGGCAGATCCCACTTGCTGAAAACGCTACTGTATGGGTACCAGGAGTTCACGCATTCTTACCTTGATTACATTGCCATATATAGCCATACTTGGCAGGATCATGTGGACCACCTAGTCACAGTCCTGGGTTGTATGCAGCAAGCTGGGTTCACCATTTACTGTGACAAGTTCCAGATTGCTAGTGGGAAGGTGCAGTACCTAGGGCACAGAGTAGGGAGTGGTAGTGTCTGGCCAGAGACGGCCAAGGTAACCTCAATAAAGCAATGGCCCGCCCCATTGTGTAAGAGGCAGGTGTTGGCATTTTATAGTTACAGAGTTACATAATTACATAGTAATTGAGGTTGAAAAAATACTTTTAGTCCATCATGTTCAACCTTTTAAGATCTCCTCTGATCTGCAATATGTGGATTAGTTGTTAATTGATCCATAGGAAGGCAAACAGAAAAAAAACACGTGAAACTAAGCCAATTGTCTCAAAAAGGGACAAAACAAATGAATTCCTTCCTGATCCCAGATACTGGCGATCGGACTCCTCCCTCTCTAACTAACCAGGATAACCCTGAATACCATTTTTAATGTAAAATATATCCAGTCACCTTTTAAAGTTATCTATTGATTCCGCTGTCACCACCTTGTTTGGTAGAGAATTCCACAGATTAACCACCCTTACTGTGAAGAACACTCTTCTTTCTTTAAGGTGGAATCTTTTTACTTCTAACCTCAAAGCATGTCCTCTTGTCCGATGAAAACCTATTGGCACATAGATCAGGCTCTGCCTCCCCTATGGTAATTCTCTCCACAAAATCCCTCAATCTTTTGCCTAACAATCATGGTATGCTTGATGCGTGGAGAATGGTTCACCCTACTGATAGGGAATACACCCATTACTCAGCTAGGCATGACTCATACTCTTGCATCGATTATAATTTAATCCAGCAACACCTAGCCCCGAATTTGCTGGATGCAGAAATCCAACCCATTGCATGGTCTGACCATGATATAATCAGTATCTCCTTGAACGATCTGCTGCCTAAGGGGCGCACCCCTTCGTGGGCGCTAAACCCGGCCCTGCTTAATGATGTAGTTACAAAATACATAGCGCTATGGTAGAATACTTTGATTTGAATAGTGGGGGGAGGTGGATAATGCTGGAGTATGGGTTGCACATAATGCAGTGCTAAGTGGCAAATACATTCAAATTGGCTCCATCTCTAGAAAAATAGAACTGGCCCAAATCAACACATTAAGCAATAAAATCTCAGCCCTTCAAGCTGTTCCTCCCTCTAGGAGACTACCTGGGACCCAGCGGAAATGTATAAACTTAAGCAGCAGTTGCAGGTGATTCTTCGTAGGAAGGTTGTAACTGTATTGCAAAGAACTCAATCTCAGTATTTCACGTTCTCGAATAAGCCAGACAAAATGCTAGCCAGAAAGCTCAACCAGCAAAGGGCAGATTCTTTTATTCCCAAACTAAAGGTGGAGAATGATAAGACCATCTATAAGCCGAATGACATCACAGAGGCATTAGAAAAAATGTATGCTGATTTGTATTCAGAGCCTGCTAGCTCGGGCACGTTTGATCATAGGACCCAAATTGATCATTTTCTATCTTCCATTAAGCTTCCGAAACTTGTTAGTGGACAATCTGATTTGCTAGATAATCCAATTTCTTTAACTGAAGTTAAGAGAGCTATAAAAGAGTCTAAGTCACATAAAGCCCCTTTTTATTACAAGCATTTTATAGATACGTTAGCGCCCCATCTTCAATTACTTTTTAACGTTTTTTTGGTCTGGTGAGCCAGTGAGATCAGAATTCCTGGAAGCCAAGGTAATAGTAATACTCAAAGAGGGTAAGGACCCATCCCAATGTAAGAGCTATAGGCCTATTTCTCTGATCAATTGTGACGTCAAACTTTATTCTAAAATCCTAGCGAATAGGCTTTCTCAGGTGCTGTCGAACTTAATGCACCTGGACCAGGTAGGGTTTATTCAGGGTCGTGAAGCACCAGACAACACCAGACGTATTTTAAAATTGCTTGATGTAGCATCAGTCCAAAACATACCTTTGATGCTTCTCTCCCTTGACGCAGAAAAGGCGTAGGATTGACTGGGCGTATATGGCCGAGACTTTACACAAGTTTGGTATGAGTGATAAGCTAGTAAAGGTTATCTTAGCACTGTATTTGGCCCCAACAGCATACGTTGTCTATCAGGGGTTTAAATCTCGATCCTTTAAAATCACAAGAGGAACGCGACAAGGCTGCCCCCTATCCCCTCTGCTTTTTGACCAGTTTTCCTAACCTATTTTATGCTCTTGGACTTTTTGGCAGCATTTCTGGCGTTAAAATTAATACAATTAAGAGTGAAGCGTTAAATGTTTCTTTGCCGAAGCATTTGGAATCCTAACTATCAGGAAACTTCTCCTTGAAATGGGTTCAACGCCACCTTAAATATCTAGGTGTTTTTATCCCTAGACAATCTGGCCTAACGTACGCAGCACAATTCCCTGCTCTTATAAAAAAACTACTTAATGAGTTCAACACGTGATCCTCCTATAACATTTTGTGGTTGGGTAAGATTCATGCTATTAAAATGAGTATTTTGCCCAAGCTTTTGTATCTCTTCCATACTATTCCAACGGCTGTTCGCACCAAGGATATTTTGGTTATTCAGGGGGCAATCTCTCACTTCATTTGGGATCGTAAAAGACCTAGAATAACTAAGACGGCCATGATGGCACCTAAGGCCAAGGGAGGGCTGGCACTTCTGGATCTACTTAAGTATTCTAAAGCTACCAGATTGGCCCAAATCACTAAGTGGTTTGGTAAAGGGCAGCTGCCAGTATGGGTGGAGATGGAAAAAAATATCTTTGCAGAAAGTGGCCTTCACATTAGGCAGGTTTTATGGCTCTGCCTACATTCTAAATTGGACAGTTCCTTCCTTCACAGTTGCATGGTTCAATCTTTAGCGGTTCTGACTCAGACGAACAAGAGAAACCCACTTGTAGAAGCAGGTTCATGGCTTATCCCATTGTGGTTATATCAGAGAGCAGCATTAATCAATAGATTTTCACAGTTTAAGTGGTAGATAGACAATAAGTTTACGATTGCTGCTGATCTTTTAAGGGGTAATCAACAGTGGTCGCCAGCAACATTTAGGGACGTACATCATTTACCTTTAAAGGAATGGCTTAATTTATGACAGATACATGTTAATGTTTCCAAGGTAATCAAATGTAATGCCTCTGCTAAGATCACTCCATTCAATAAATGTTGTCTTGATAACCCTATGGGTATACGGAATATCTCCACTATATATAATTATTTAATAGACCGGACCACACCGCCCAAACTTCGCCATCAATACTCTTGGGAGTCGGAGCTTGCCATTGATTTAACCGATGCACAGTGGATCAAGATACATAATCAGGCCCTCGGCTCCTCACTGAACACAATATTGAGGGAAAATGAACATAAGACCATTATGAGGTTGTACTTAATGCCGGCTAGGATGAAACTCTCTAATCCCTCCTTAGATGGCATTTGTTTTAGGGGGTGTCCCGATTTGGGTACCCTTAAACATGTCCTCTGGGACTGCTCTAAGATTGCTCATATTTGGCGAGAGACATATGATATCTTGGAGAGACTTTGGGGTAACAGGATCCCCCAAAAGCCGAAAGAAGCCCTTTTAGGCCTCCCCATAGAGGGCCTCAGTAAAGAAGCTCAACTTTTATCACACCAGGTGTTCTTAGCAGTTCGGGTTACACTGGCCAAAGCCTGGAAGTCAGAAGTACCTGCATATAGTGCAGTTTTGAAGAAACTTAAATTCCTATATGACATGAGTGTTATTTCAGCGGACCTGGATCAATCATATGGGAAATGGGCCTCATGTTGGGACACCTGGTGGGGTGGTAAATCAGCAGGGCTGGAACAAACTATAAGGAGATCACCTTTAGAGCAGCCATAGTGTTGAACGCTATCTCTTCTTGCCCCTCTCTTTCTTTATCTCTCTTCTCTTTCCTTTACTCTTTGTGTGCTTTTATGGCTATCAGTCTATAAGATTGTACTTTAACACGTACGTACATGTGTAATTGGATTTCGGTATAACTTAAAATGGAAATAACAAAATGGAACAATTAAAGTTAAAAGGTTATGTGTCTGTTTGCACTTTTCTAGGGCATTGCCTATGCTATTTATGTTCTACTGTTGAAACATTTATATTTTTGTATTAACCTGGTGTTCTGAAAAATATATATATATAAAAAAAGAAACTATTGGCACAAAAAGTGCACTTGACAAAGCTTTGTACTGACCCTGGATGTATTTATATGATGCCTTTTTTCTAGAGAAAATAAGTTTAATTTGGTTAGTCTTTCTTCATAACTTAGCCCCTCCATTCCACTTATTAGTTTTGTATCCCTTCTCTGTACCTTTTCCAGCTCTAAAATGTCATTTTTATGAAGTGGTGCCCAAAATTGTTACTCCATATTCCAAATGAGGGCGTACTAGGGATTTGCATAGTGGCAGAATTATATTTGCTTCCCTTGCTTCTATATCCTTTTTAATAAATGCTAATATTTAATTTGCCTTTGCAGCTTCTTGGCATTGACCTCTATTACCTAGGTGGTTGTCCACAAGTACTCCCAAATCCATTTCAATATCAGATACGCCTATATTTGCTCAAATAAGATTATAAATTGCATGGCTATTTTTCCTTCCCAGATGCATAACTTTACATTTATTCGTATTAAATATCATATGCCATTTAGATGCCCATTCCTCTAATTTATGTAAATCCATTTGGAGGGAATGAACATCATTATCTGATTTAATTACCTGGCACATCTTCGTGTCATCAGCAAAAATGGAGACACGACTTTCCAGTCCCACCTCTAAGTCATTAATAAATATGTTACCACAGGGAATTACCATCAGTCATCAAAAAGAGGACGTGCCAGATGGTACAATAGACTCCCAAATGACAGAAAGCCTGCAGGGTACCCTAACTTTTCAGCCCGTCCTAGTGGCCCCAGATTACTCTCGACCATTTTTGGTCCAGACGCTTACCTCCACATATGGCATCAGGGTTGTTTTGAATCAGATGGACAGCCAGTTTGAGGGGTACTGCATTGCATACCTGAGCAGCAAGCTATTGCCCCAAGAGGTCAGCTATGCAGCTATCAAGAAGTGCTTGCAGTCATCTGGGTCCTAAAGATACTACAGGCCTACCATTTTGGGAAAGAGTTTGTGGTTGCCACAGACCACAACCCATTTTGCTGGCTCAATAGAGTGGCCGGGAGAATGGTCGTCTGTTGAGATTGAGCCTAGCCCTGCAGATTCATAACTTTATTATATGAAATAGGCAGAAAGCTGAAGGTCTCTCTAGGCGATTGGACACCTCAGATCTCCAGCCGTCCATAACCCATTTTGGGTCTTGAATTGCCTGGTGACTGAAGGGGGCAGTGATTCTGAAAACTGTTCCAGATTGCTATGGAACTTTAGCTATCTAAAGGAAACTAATTGCGGTTTAGCCTAGGTGTACTAGTAATGTTTCTAGGCTACCTCTCTTACTTCTAGCCTCAATATTTCTGGCAAGCAACCGAATCCCTACCACCAATACAAAAAAAAAACCTCTTGATAAGTATATCCTCTAAAATGTTTAATAGTAGAATCAATATAGAAGTGATATAACTGATATAAGGAAAACATGTTTTTTGTGATACTGCTCCATGTTTTTTTTTTTTTATTCTAGATCCGTCCCAAGAACACATTTTAAATATTATATGACGATGAACCTGATTTTTTTCTGAGATTGTTAGAAGACGAGAGGGATGTATTTTACAAGACCAGCACCATCTTTTGTGTGATTCCAATGCTAATTATTGATTTGCATGATAATTATTAATGGGCATTCCTATTAAATCATAAGATTTGAAAGTTTTAATCTTTTTGATGAGATGGTAGATTTTTGTAGCAAAGGGGGTTCACTAGCTAAAAACTTCTGTAAAAAAATATGCTCTGTGCGTATATAGTGCCCTTTTCAATTGGCCAAATCAGAATTTAATAAGGCTGCAAATCTCCATCTGTGACACCTGCACTGACACCTACAGCTGAAGACTTCACCTCGCAGAGAATATAAGCTATCCAAAAGGGGATGATGGGAATCCTCTCTCCACAAGTTACCAAGTTACTCTCTAGTTACAGAGAGTATTGAACCAGGGAGAAATCCGATCGCCACTATCTGGGGTCAGGAAGGAATTTTTTTTCCCTTTGAGACAATTGGCTAAGTTTCACTTTTTTTTTTTTGCCTGTTTGCCTTCCTCTGGATCACATATAATAGTTGTCAAACTGTGATTCGTCGTCAAGCTTGCGACAAATCACAGTTTGACAACTACGATAGCGGCAGATTGGGAGCGCATGCGCATTGCGCAACGGGCCACGCATTGCGCAACGGGCCACGCATGCCCATTGTGCGATTTAATCTGCGCACGCAGCTTGTGCAACGGCCTGAGCATGAGCATTCCGCAGCTTAAGCCTGCGCATGCGCCTTGCGCAACGGCCCGCACATGAGCATTGCGCGTAATAGGCTGAGCACCCGCATTGCGCAACAGACCGCACATGTGCATTGCGTGGAGTAAGCCGCTCATGCGCATTGCGTAACAGCCCCGCATGCCATTGTGCGCCGGCACGCACAGGCGCATTACGTGCCGGAGAGAGGAGGCGGAGGGGAGACACACAGGGAAGGAGGGGGAAGGCACAGAGGAGAGGGGGAAGAGACACAGGGCAGGGAGAGGAGAGGGGAGAGACACAGGGGAGGGAGAGGAGGGGGGAGGAGACACAGGGGAGAGGGGAGACACACAGGGGTGGGAGAGGAGGGGGGTAGACACCCAGGGGAGGGGGGAGAGACACAGGGGAATAAGAGGGGGAGAGATACAGAGGAGGGGGAGACACAGGGGAGTGAAAGGAGGGGGGAGAGACACAGGGAAGTGAGAGGGGGAGAGACACAGGGGAGTGAGAGAAGGGGGGAGAGAAAAAGGGGAGCGAGAGGAGGGGGAAGAGACACAGGGGAGGAGGGGGGAGACACACAGGGGAGGGAGAGGAGGGGGTAAGAGATAAAGGGGAGGGGGGAGATACACAGGGGTGGGAGAGGAGGGGGGTAGATACACAGGGGAGGGAGAGGAGGGGGGAGAGACACAGGGGAGGAAGAGGAGGGGGAAGAGACACAGGGTAGGGAAATGGGGGGAACAGACATGAGGGAGGGGGGAAGAGACATGGGGGAAAGAGACACAGAGGGGAAGAGACACAGGGGAGTGATTGGGAGGGCAAGAGACACAGGGGAGGGACAGGGGGAAAAGACACAGGGGGGAGAGGGGGTAAAAACACAGGGGGGGAAGGAGACACAAGGGAGGGAGAGGGGGGGGGGGGAATGAGACACAAGGGAGAAAGTAGACAAAGGGATAGACTCGCAATGAGCACCAAAGGCTCAGCACTGCTCAGCACTACTCTCTCCCTACTGTACCACATACAAACTTTAACCTTTAGATTGTAAGTCTGCGAGTTTCAATCCTGCGCGGGGCTTCAGGGGAAAGCGCTATGGACACCGGATTCCAAGCTCAAAGACAGGGCCATCCACTCTTTGCAATGTATGAATCTTTAAATTGTCATTGCCTGTAACTTAACTTATGTATAGCGCTATGGAATATGTTGGCGCGTTACAAATAAACGATAATAATAATAATAATAATGAAGGATAGGACAGCTGGTTAAGGGTTCCAAGTATTGGGAAAACATGGGTAAACCCTGCAAGTAGTGGAAGGTCAGCCAATTCTCAATCTACTGTGTTACATATATCAACCCCTTCTGGAAACAATAAGAGTTGGAAAAACATGGGATGAAGACTGCCTTGATAAAAATATGTTAAAACCCAGGGCAAACAGCAGCTACTTCATAGTGATAAAATACTTTAGATTAAACAAGAAGTCTGAAGTCTATTGACAGGTCACTGCTCCTGGCTCCTGGTCTGAGTGTACATAGTGACACAAAGTTCCTGATGTTCTCTTTAAGTTCAGGCCACCAAATTATCCTCTTATAAATCTCTGACCTCCATTAAATAATAGTAATGCAAATCATTTGCCTCATGTCATCACTGCAAGACTGTGAAATGAAGATATGGTATCAGTCAGAGCAATGGAGAAAAGGGCAAGATAAACTTGTAGTCAGGTTAGAACAAAGGTCAGTATTTAGAAATCTATGTATTCAGGTGGGAAGGCTGATCGAACACAGAAATCCACAACAAATAAGATACACCATGTTGGAGCTTTAGAGCAGAATGACTGAGCACCATTTCTCAGTGGTTGCAGCTCTAAATAGAGTGATTTGGCTCCAAATGTATGACTCCGCAGTCAGTAGATAGATGCATACTAACGGTGTATGAAGCATTTGCATCTAACATGATGCTGGTGGGTTAAAATAAAAAATGATTCATGTGCCAAATATGCAACCTATACTTCTATAATAGCAAAACATAACAAAACCTGTAGTGGTGCAGGAGCTGGTCCATTCACAGGTTTTGGGTACAGAAATACACAATGCATGGGTGCACACTCTCAGATTCTGCATTAATGTAAGAAAGGGACAGGCCTTAGAGTGGCCAGGAGGTTTGATGTTCTGACAAGTATGAAAGAGAGGAGACTGAATTATACAAACACCATCCTGTAAATTGGACTGGACCCTGGGTAACTTTAACTGTTGTTAAACAACAAATGCACTTTAACTTATTAAATATAAGACTGATGACCTTTCTTTGTACATTTTAGCAAAACTATTAGATACCTCATATTTTTACACATTATTTTTTTCTACAGATGTAAAACAAGCAGTACTTTGTATAATTATTGTTCTATACAATATTTAGTCAGCAGATGGCGAAAGAGTAATATGTAACTACATCAGCATTTAGTAAATGTGCATTACTATGGGCCCTATTAAATTTGCCAAATTGTAGTTCCTGATGCGTGTAAAGGAGCCCGCAAAAGTTACGGATATTAAATTGGACTCTTTTAGCTACCCGCAAACGATCTGCGGGTTACAGGCTAAAAAACAACTGCAGTTGCCAAAATCGTAACACCTGTTCTTAGCACTGTAAATGCAAATACAAAAATCAATACTGCACTTTAAAAGACAGGAAAAGTGATGAAAGACATTAGAATTAATTGCACAACTGAAGCACGCACATCTGCAAAAAATAAATAAAAACAATTTAAGTTTTATTTTCATGTTATATCAATCTCAGGCATCAAGGGGTTAATACATATCAGGTCACCCACATGAACTAGAACAGTATCTCCATTACTTTTTATTGATGTTCACATTGCTGGATTACGAGTCTGATCGCATATCGGACTTTGGAACACTAGTTGATTGACGTTTAAGCCACACCTTTAACTGACGTCATGATGACGGTCTCATTTACTATTGGCTATTTCTACATCAGTAGTTACGGGCTTGCGGATTTTATCATAATCTTGTCCTGAAATGCATGGTTTACGGTTTAGGAATTTCTGCCAGTTGCATGCTTTTCTAATTTAATCTCTCTGTAACCGCAGCAAATTTCATAGAGCCCTATGTCTTAAACCAGAGAAGAAACGGTTTAATAGAAAATAGTGCTATGAAATGCTATTCGAGTCACCCTCATAATATTTTATGACTTTTTGCTGTGTTATTTATTAATTTATTTATTATCCACTGTTTGTAATTTGCTAGCTCATTCTGCACTATTGTAAAATAGACTAACCCGTGGCTGATGAACTTATATTTGAAATACCAATGTGAGAGATAAACTATTGCCTTTATATTGTATTTGAATAATGTGTATTGGGAAGCATTTACTTCAAAGCACTAGCTATCACTCATACATTCATATTTTCACAAGCAATTCATTGAGCTGGTAAAATAAGTACCAAACTTGCATATTTTTTACTAATTTGTAAAATAAACGTGGTCATCTTTCTAGCTAGTTACAGATTATTATTATTTATAAATATAAATATTTTTAGGGGTCTGTCCAGGCTACATGTTGAGGCTATTCCTGTTACAGCTCCTCTAGATAAACCAAAATGGCTGAGTCACTAATTATTCCACCTATATGCAAACATGATTGACTAATGTTGAAAAGCGAGAGAGAATATAACTGTATATAAGACTGTTATGGATTAGGATCAGTACAAAATGCATAACTGTATTCGTGCACCTACTTACATATCTTATCTTTGCAGTATTATCGTATAACCAAGTTTTACTAATAAATGCTGAATCATTGGGAGCTCTAAGATGGAGGATTTGTCACTTCCCTGCATATAAGATGTAGGCAGCACTATTTCCGGTATGTTAAGGATGACGAGTCTTACCACACCCTGAGCACAAGGAGGAGAACGCCATCTTCCCTTTGTCCTAAACTTCTGACCAATGAGAGAAAGACTCATCCCCCTGTGGGATGACACCTAGAGACTCCTTAATGCATTTAACCCAATGCCTGATCAAGGTCTCATAAAAGCGGATACCTCAGAACCAATGAATTACCGAATAAACCTGATGTTTTGCTTAATTGTAACTTTTATCTGACTACTAAAACTATATAAATGACGGCTGACGTAATAAAACTAGGCAAGAGAAAGCTTTATACTAGAACTCTGTGTTGGTGTATTATTTCTCTAAGGTGTGCACACTATATAAATATTGGTAATTTGGCCAGGGATAGATATCTCTGAAAAATACTTTGTTATTTCCTAAACAAGACTATAGGTACATAAAATATAACATTTATATAACATTCCAGATACATTGCGAGTCAAAACATGAAAGGAGTGCAGACTGTTTTTGCAATCTCTTTACTCTTTTTCTTAAAAAAAAAAAAAGCTGAATGATGTTGCCTCTGCAAATAAGTTTCTTTCAAATTAAAGAACCTTTAAAACAAATGTTATTCTAATTAAAGTTTAGTTTTTTTTTATTATACAAGCATTTTTTTTTCTAATCACACCTGAAATAAAAATCCATGTGGCAGTCAATCGCCTCTTACATTTACTCAGTTAAACTACAATTATAATAATATATACTTTATATATGTACTCTCAAGACAGATCATGTTTTCTGTAATTACCATTATAACCTTTTCTCTTCTACATTTTGTGTATATGCTACAGCCAAAGATTAGGCATTGTGTACAACAGTAGAGCATTGATTTGGGTGATTGTGAAAAATGTAAAAAATGCTAGATTATGTGAACTTGAATTTCTGTAGGTCACTAGGCAATTTGTAAAGTTGTGAGTTGCTGCCAGGGTTCCAAGTAGGGTCTCTACTGAGTAAGCAAAAGCATCTTGGGCATATTCTGGTCTCTATTCTTCCTGGCTGTTTTGTCATGGTCCAGATGTGAATGTAACCGGTGCATCATGCTGAGGAAACAACTTAATATTTTGATCTTACATAGATGTAACAAATAACAGAAACCGCCACAGCTCCACTTTGTATATTTTTCGCAACTTTTCAGATTTTGAACTTTGGTTGATGTCTTTCTATCTTCGTTGACAATGATACAGCAGTGTGGACAATATATAAGTGCTAATAAACTTAACTTTTTTTTATTGTAGTTGCTGCTTTTCATGCATTAAAGACTAGGTAAATGAAAAAAGCCAAACATTTGCCTGGGGATTGTAGTTGTTCTATACATTGCGTAGGCTTTGTAACATGTATAACACATTTTACTTCTATTTTAAACTGAAATACTGGTTTTATAACATTTCAAGTTCTGTAATCATCTACAGAGTGTTTCTTTCTGTTGGTCCAATAAAATTATAGCCTACAACAATCCACGTACTTTCTACTTTTCCTGATTTGCCTGTGCAACTTCCTCTGACTTTCTTAGAGAAGGATTGACCTCACTGATTTTAAAAGAATGCTAGAGTCAAAATTACTGTAATTCATTTGGAATACATTTATTTGGGACTCAAGCCATTTATGCCCTTCTCTAAAGGAGTTTCAGTTTAAGCAGAAAAAATATAAAGATTCACCTGAAAATTAATGTTGTTTGTAGGATCATCTCCATAGGAATGTTGGATTAATACAGATCAAATGTTGTCCATAGTAGAGATACTCAAAGAGGGAGCTTAAGATTCAAGTGAAATATAGGTCACGTTCAAACCAGATGATATTTGCAGCAGTTCAGCTAGAGAGAAGAGTTGAAATTTACGATATGTTGATTACTTTCCTTACCTCAACTAAACAACATTTTTAATGTTGGGTATCACATTGTGACACCATAATTGAGAAAACTGCAGAAGTCATGGAGAGTAAATGCATATGATTTTAGCAATCTATTTTGAAATATCTATATTATAACAGTCGATATTATAAGACATATTGCAGTCAAAATATTCTGTAATTTTATTAGGTTTAGTGGGGGTACATGGAAGAGATACTTTTAATTTTAACTTCTTCCATGTCTGCAAGACGCATGAATAACAAAGGTCTGTGTTATTATTGCTTTTAGATTGACAGAATGTCAGGTGTTGTGTTCAATGCCCAAACAGTATATCTCAGCTAAAACCACTGTAGCGTATAATGGATGCTCTGAAAATGCTGATGTTTGCAGGAACTAATGGCTCACTAGCGGATAGTGAACCAGGCATGAATTAAACTTGGCACAGCCAGAGACTGTAATTCCAGGATGGTTAGCACAGAAACAGGTCAGTGTCCCAAAGAAAACTATGACTTAAAGACTTAAGGACACCTATGTGTGCCCTATTTTTTATGTTTGGAGTATATTAATGGCACAGTATAGTAAATATGAGCAAATAGGCATTTAAGCAAATTAAATACATAGATCCTTTCTCAATCGTTTACTGTAATAAATTGGCCATTTTACAAGATGCAAGTACAGTTTTATAAAATAGTGTGTGCACATGTGAGTTTATGCACTGTAATTTTTCTGTTAGTAAATATACATGATACTTGTATACATGAATTAACCTAATACACCTATGCATGTATTTTTATTTGTATAGCACCATTAAAATATGCCCCCTGAGCTATAGTATAAAAGAGCACCGAGTCTTGGGACACTCTCTCACACACAGTTTAGTGAGGTTGAAGATAACCAAGATCATTTAATCAACTGCTGTCTGTCTTCCTGCAGGATTTAACTGATTCAGCTGGCTAGCAGTTTTTATACACTAAACTAGCAACAGATCCATTTGCAGTCAAACTAAATGCTAACCATTAGGTTCATGGTTTACTGCCACACAGAACCCCAGTCTCTTTTACCCTGGTATGATGGACCTTATGTCTAATTTATATTCATCTTTCACTGAAAAACTATCATAGCCAAGGCCGGATCTACCTTTTTAGAGCCCCTGCGAGTGAGTACATAAGGAGGGTAGGCACCCATTTTTGCCTTTTCGGTGCGTGTATATCACTCTCTCTACTGACTTTAATGGCTGTGTGAACAAATCACAGACATTTCCATCTCATACACACAACAATCAATTACCGTATATACTCGAGTATAAGCCGAGTTTGTTAGCCCTTTTTTTAAAGCTAAAAAGGGCTCCCTCGGCTTATACTCGAGTCACTCTCCGCCCTGTGTCTCTCTAACCCCCCCCGTGTCTATCTAACCCCCCCTGTGTCTCTCTAACCCCCCGTGTCTCTCTAACCCCCTCGTGTCTCTCTACCCCCTGTGTCTCTCTAACCCCCTGTGTATCTTTCCCTCCCCCCTCCTCATCCTCAACCCCCCTCCTCATTCTAAACCCCCCTCCTCACTTTACCCCTCTAAATACCTCCCCCTCTCCCTTTCCCCTCACTCAACCTTCATCTGCAGCTTCTCCTCTGGCCTCCGCTCCTTCCTGCGTCGGCACCCGGTATATGCTAATGACGTGACGTCACATGCGCGCCACGTCATTAGCATATACCGGGTGCCGACACAGATGAAAGTAAGTGAAGGGAAAGGGAGAGGGGGAGGTATTTAGAGGGGTAAAGTGAGGAGGGGGCTTTAGAATGAGGAGGGGGTTGAGGATGAGGAAGGGGGTTGAGGAGGGAGGTTGAGGAGGGGGTTGAGGATGGGGGGGTTGAGGATGAGGATGGGGCATTGAGGTTGAGGAGGGAGGTTGAGGATGAGGAAGGAGGATGAGGAGGGAGGTTGAGGATGAAGAGCGGGGTTGAGGAGGGGGGTTGAGGATGAGGAGGGAGGTTGAGGATGAGGAGGGAGGTTGAGGAGGGGGGTTGAGGTTGAGGAGGGAGGTTGAGGAGGGGGTTGAGGATGAGGAAGGGGGTTGAGGTTGAGGAGGGGGGTTGAGGAAGGTGTTGAGGATGAGGAGGGGGGTTGAGGATGAGGATGGGGGGTTGAGGAGGGAAGTTGAGGAGGGGGTTGAGGATGAGGAGGGGGGTTGAGGTTGAGGAGGGAGGTTGAGGAGGGGGTTGAGGATGAGGAGGGGGGTTGAGGAGGGGGGTTGAGAAGGGGGTTGAGGATGGGGGGATGAGTATGAGGATGGGGGTTGAGGAGGGGGTTGTGGAGGGGGTTGAGGATGAGGGGGTTGAGGAGGGAGGTTGAGGATGAGGAGGGAGGATGAGGAGGGAGGTTGAGGATGAGGAGTAGGGTTGAGGAGGGAGGTTGAGAATGAGGAGGGGGATTGAGGAGGGTGATAAGGGAGGGGAAGAAGAGAAACAGGGAAGGGAGAGGGGGGAAGAGACACAGGGAAGGGAGAGGGGAGAAGAGACACAGGGAAGGGAGAGGGGTGAAGAGACACAGCGGAGGGAGAGGGGAGAAGAGACACAGGGGAGAGAGAGGGGGACACAAGAAAAGGGCACACAAGAGGGGGACACAGAGGGCACAAGAGGGACACAGGGGGCAGCACAATTCCCACCCTGCGCTTATACTCAAGTCACTCATTTTCCCCAGTATTTTGTGGTAAAATAGGTGCCTCGGCTTATACTCTGGTAGACTTATACTCAAGTGTATACAGTACTTGCTAATTAATTGCTTTTGACAGTGGGCCATTTTAACACACAAAACTATTCATTATATTTTTCTATGGCAGGGCAGCACTCCCTACTAGCCACTTGCAGCTCCATACAACTATTACTTAAACTTGAAACAATAAATGTGGATGCCTCTGCTGGGCCCTGGGGAAATTTATGACACATAGGCAGGAGTTGTGTATGTGAGACAGGCTTTTACATTTCTGGAGAAATATGGTTGCATTTCCTGAAGCAATAAGTCTGCTTAAAGGCCAGTGAGATGGAAGGGGAGTGGTGTCAATTTCAACCTTCTCCAATTACAAATATTTTCTGTTCCTTTCTTCCTCAACCCTCACTCCAATGATAACCAAAAAACACACCGTCATGATTCAGCTCTCACGAAGTGATGCAACAAACACAAAATGGATTTCTATCCTCATAAATAGAGACTGCAAAAATTCAGATTTTCCCCAAAAAGTGCGGTTGGCCTTTAATGATAAAACAGGACACCAAAAATAAGTGATCTATCAGTATATATATATATATATATATATATATATATACACTGCAGATTCATAGAAAGTTCCTTCATACACAATATACATGAATGCTATATAGTCAGACCTTCAAACACAAGTTTATGCATACACAATATCTATCTATCTATCTATCTATCTATCTATCTATCTATCTATCTATCTATCTATATCTCTCTCTTTATCAATCAATCTATCTATCTATCTATCTATCTATCTATCTATCTATCTATATCTTATAGTACAGTAATATATCATCTAAGACTCACCAGTTCCCAGCAGTGACAGCCTAACAGCAAATTCCTTTTCCTGCTGTAACTTTCTTTTTCTAGGTGACAGCCCTAGTGGCTAGTCTATGAACTACATCATTTATTTTTTTTATTCCAGGAATCATTTTAAAGTTTCTTTTAAGTTAAAAAAGTGACGCCCCTCATAAGGAAGCATCCCCTAGGCAGCTGCCTAATTTGCCTAATGGGTAATCTGGTCATGCACGGCCCCCAGTTTTTTTCCTTTTGCTGTATTTTATCTATGCTTAGGTGTAAAGCTTAATGCGTTTCAAGAATGAAAAAGCATCATCTTTAAAATAGTAAAACATGTGTAGACATGTCTGTTTTGTATGTTTGGTCCACTATCTGACAGTGGGTAACATGTTCACTGAGGATATTAACCACAGTGGTTTCTTTTCTCTCTGCAGTTCTCCAAATTCAGTCCTATTACGCTAAAATCCAATACAATCTCTCAAGACTCACCTAGCTCCACTAAATCTCAAAGGATGCTGTGTTTTGCTCCATTAAACACTGAAAACATTAAATCATTCAGCAATTCTTTCTCAGAATATCTTCCTTCACATACTGGAAACATTTTTAAATGTCTTTAAACTAACCAATTACTAGTACATTTTATTGTATTTTAAATATAAAGAAGATTATAAATTCAAAACAAATGATACACGGATGTGATGGTAGTAAATTGGTTGACATAGTGACTCTGTAGCCCCAAATACTTAGGGCCTCATTCTATTATCGGCCGTAAATCGGCCGTAAGGCTGCGATTCCTTGCGGGGGTTCAGTTAACTCGCGATTCTATTATACGGCCCGCAAGGATCTCCTTTTACGGCCGGCCGCATATCTTGGAACCGGCCGTAATCTGTGAAATATAAAAACTGAAAAATAAATTCAAGCCTGCACTGTACAGCTCTGTAAATGCTAGGGATCATATTGGGGGACATGAGGATTAAAAGTAACCCACTCTCAAGCTTGCACATCTGCCCAAACCCGAGTTCAAATTAACTGTTTATTTTCCGGCTGCGGCGTGGGTGTGTCTGAGGTGCTCCAAGCACTCTGGACTTTTTACATGGATATTTTACGGATATTAAAAATAAAATATTTTACGGATTTGAGTACAGGATAATTATGTGCTATTTTTTCTAACACCTAAAATCCCTTTATAGTCTTCTAAAAGTGCAGGATGGCTTTATTTGAGCTATTTTATGTGCTTAATTGGTGCTAGCGAGACCTCTTTCCTGCAAGTAAGCTGCGGCTCGCTTTTAGCCTTGAAGAGAGGTTTCCCGGAGGAATTGAATTGCAAAACTCTTGCGGCCGTTTAAGATCAAAGGATTTCCTCCGGCGCGAGCGGCCGCAAGAGATAGCAAGGCACCGGCCGCAAACCTGCCGGAGCCCCCGGCCATAAGGGAAAAGAATAGCCGAATAGCTTGCGGCCGGTCCTTGCGGCCCCGCAACGGCTGCGGCCGCTAATAGAATGAGGCCCTTAGTGTTTTGAAGAATTAAGAGAAAAAATATACTTTTACAGGGCACACCTGATTATCCTAATCTCAAAAAAGAGAGAATAAACTAAATTATAAAACGTAACTTTTATTAAACAGTAAAATCCATATTAAAATATGTGGACATAGGATGCAAGGATTACACCAGAGGGAATCAACAGACAAAATCACTGTGTGATTCTTGACATTCTTCTGCTATCTTGGTACCCTATAGCACTTTATGTCCCCACAAAATTGGAGGATGTTACTAGAATCTTTGTCATTATTAGCGCACAGTTGTACATAATATTTGTTCTAAACCTCTGCAGCAATTTACATTTAAATCTTTAGTCTCAATCCAACAGGATTGTCTTTATATTACCACTAGCGTATTCCCCATCAAAAAACGACGGCAATGAGATGTGTATGTTCGGAAAGTTGTTTAGTTATTAATATACATATGGAATTGTAAGGTAGCTAATGTTGTTTTGTGTGTACTACTGAAATATATAATACAAATTGATAAATTAATATACTTTACCTATTTTGAAGCATTGTGTTGAAGAGCTGGCAATCTGTGTTGATGTTGCTGCAGCATTAGTGGTGTGGAGGTACTGTGTAAGCGTGATGAACGTGTGCAGTGTAACAGTGTGCGTGCGCGAGCCGAAACCGTTAGCGTAGTTGTGTACTTCCGCATTATCGTAAAATGGCGGGTAATGTGTGGTATGCGTCTTAGCGGATCATCCGTACGTCATTTAATGGCGGGTAATGTGTGGTATGCGTCTTAGCGGATTATCCGTAAGTGTTTTCCGTGGTTATAGTGCTGAAGCCTCGTTTTCGTTTTGTTCGGCCGACATTTTTTCTTTCGCATCGATAATTTTTTAGTGTCTAAACTGTTTTATTTTGAGCTAAATGAAGGTGTAACTTGTTTTTTTGAGGTCGTGGATGCTCCCTCTTGCTGTCGGTAAGCTTTTTATGTATGTGCTGTGTGTATTCCTTGTGGTTTTGCTTTTTTCCTGCCCACGTGTTGCTTCCGATTTTTGCGATGTCGTAATGTGTGGTATGCGTCTTAGCGGATTATCCGTTAGTGTTATCCGTGGTTAGAGTGCTGTAGCCTCGTTTTCGTTTTGTTCGGCCGCCATTTTTTCTGTCGCTTCGAGAATTTTTTTGTGTTTAAACTCTTTTATTTTGAGCTAAATTAAGGTGTAACTTTGTTTTTTGAGGTCCTGGGTGCTCCCTCTTGCTGTCGGTAAGCTTTTTATGTATGTGCTGTGTGTATTTATTGTGTTTGTATTTTTTTTCATGTTCGCGAGTTTCGGACCTATTTTTTTGCTACGGTTTAACGGTTTGCCTCGCTATGCGAAGCTCACCTGCTATGAGCACCTGCGGCGCTTATTGCCAAAGTGCTGCGGTTTAACGGCTCGCCTCGCTACGCGAGGCTCGCCTGCAATGAGCGTCTGTGGCGCTCATTGCCAAAGTACTACGGTTTAATGGCTCGCCAGCGCTGCGCGAGGCTCGCCAGACGATGAGCGCTAAAGTACTACGGTTTAACGGCTCGCCTCGCTGTGCGAGGCTCGCCGGGCGATGAGTGCCTGCGGCGCTCATCGCTAAGCCCGCTAAATCGTACAGACCACGCAAACAGCGTGACGACGATTCGTAGCAGGACAATTATAATATGTGATATAATTATTTAGCACTTGACACGTTTTTACTATTAGCACTTTATAATATTTTTTTGTCGCTAGCACTTTATGCAACACTGTTCATTGTCACTTTAGCACTTTATTATAAATTGCTAAAGAAGGGAAGAATATTTAACTTTATATTATCAAGGTTCTACATCGGCTAATTTAATAATCTCTAATCCTTGCATCCTATGTCCACATATTTTAATAGAGATTTTACCGTTTAATAAAAGTTACGTTTTATAATTTAGTTTATTCTCTCTTTTTTGAGATTAGGATAATCAGGTGTGCCCTGAAAAAGGATATTTTTTCTCTTTGAAGTGTGTTTTTCAATTTATCCTTAGGAGCACCCGGATCAATAATCTGGTTCTTATTGAATATACCTGAGCCACCACTACTTAACATTTTGAAGAATTAAACTTGAAAATATACATGTGTTTATAATGTAAAGAAAACACAGCTTCTAATGTATTACATTTTATATGGATTTATGCTGCTATAGTTTACGGACACACCCACCTCAGGAATTAGTAGATAGCAGTAGGCAAGAACACAGAATGAATGCCTGTAGCAGAGGTGTGTTTCTCCATAGGGCCATAAGGCACAGACCAAGGGCAGCAACATTTCACGGGGTGGTAGATTTCCTGTAGATGCATTGCAGTATATTGAAATATGTTTGTATATATGCAGAAATGTAAAGGAGAAAAAATGTAATGCATGTTTTAAATCTTATGTTTAATAAAAATCTTGTTAGTGTTTCAGATTATTTTCACCTCCTATCAGGTATTGAAGGCGTGGAAGATGATTTGTTTGTTGTGTCTTTTCCTGCAGTGACCACAATATTGAGCAGGTGGGGGGTTAGAACAGCCTCTTGAGCAGATTCTCCTCTTAACACTTAATAGCAAGTGGAGAAAAGCAGCTCTGCTAGTTCCTAAAACAGTGAGGTTCATATTTGAGTTTTAAAGGCTACATCAGGAGTGCTTTTGTGCCTAGGCCCAAGAGACCCAGATCAAGAGCAGCACATTTTCAAGGGGCAATAGGCTGCCTAAAGATGCAGTGTCTATATGCAGTGATACTTCTGTCTGTAAGTGTACTTGACACTTTCTATCTTACTCTATATATACATAAACTTATATAAACGTATGATCTGAGATATAGAGGAGAAAGGAGGAGCTGCAAGTGGCTAGTAGGGAGTGCACAAGTCTAAATGGCCTAGGACAGCATAGTTCCCTAATAAAGATATGGGGCCGTGTAACACAAACTTGTTGAATAAATCTGTACAATAGCTTTCAGTAAAAGGAAGAAAGAAAAAAATATATATTTTAGATTCCTTGCATAGAAATATGGATTTGTACAGTATGCATTTGTACATCTAAGAAGCCCATTCAATAATCCTTTATCTACCATCAATTTCAAAGAGACAAGAATATATATTGTACATTGCATTGTAATTATCTTTAATGCATATGGTAATTATTATTTTATTACCTTTCTACAGTACAAGGGTGTTGTTTCCAGGAAAGCACAATGTGAATGAGGACAGTAATCCATATATAACAATCACTAATTTACTTTTACAGAAAAATAGACTCTCATGATAAAGATGATACCATTTGTGCATATTTTAAAAGGGTTTGCTTCACTTTATAAATAGTCATTAGGAGCATAAATGTCTTTAGCTCTCTGCATCAAAGAAAACACAGACATGTTGGAACCAAGTTTATTCTACATTCTTCTTATATAACAATACAATGTAAATGCCTCAACTGCAGTCTGTCAATGTTGATAAAGTAACAGTGTTGATGACTTTTAATATATTACAAAAGAAGGTCAGCAAGGTCTTAAATCAATCTTCAGTGCTGCGGTGCATATCATTCATGTGGCATGACAATGCTGTTTATTAGCAGCAGATTAACTCAAGTTCTATAGTCCTCCAACAAGAGATTGTAGTGTTATGCATTGCTTCCAAAGCATTTGCGTCGCATGGGATGCTTCAGTAGGACATGTAGTTACAAGGCATACCAATCTTTTCAACAGAAAGTATTTTTTATTATCATATTTACTATAGTTTTGGTGACTATACATTAATGTACACAAATACACAAAGAGAGAACACTCTAAACCCTGATACTTTTTTCTCTAGTTTAATCTCATTCAACCCACTATCTAATGTCATTCACTATACATCCTGTCTCATATTTATATTCCCTTGCAGTTCAAATCCTCTCCCACCCTCCAAATCACTGTTTCAATTAATCTCTCGTTATATCCCGCATTCCCCTATGATCCCAATATGTCTATATATATATATTAAAATTGATTATCCACAAATGTATTTATAACAAGAATAGTAAAGTTATAATTAGTTAACTCTTCTAATAGCCGATAATAGACCCACTCTTTCTCAGCCATGCAAAAGGTCAGTTTGTGACCCACATTATTCCTTAGACCCACTTGGGCACTACATTTGAATATTTAACTCCTTTGTGACCTTTTATTATCTTGTGTTATAAATATAATGGATCTTAGGGCTATTGAATGGTACCTAGTATAATAGTCTCTACAAGTAATAATCAAGTGAAATCCAAAGAAAGAAAAAAAAAAGAGAAAGAGGAAAAAGAAAAAAAATACAAAAAAAAAATGTTACCGGACCGGAAAGTGCTCGGGAAGAAAGGGTTGGGAGGAGGGGAGAGATGTCTACAATTTCACACATCCAGAAAGAGAATGATCTCCGTCAATCATGCTTTTTATCCCATAATGTCCACTTTTTTAGTGGAAGACAGTAGTTCTTCTATATTTCTTTCTAATAATCTCGTTTTATTAATTTTTATCAACATTTCAGACCAATTGGGAACTTTTCCTTGGTTCCAATTTGAGGCAATAGATTTTTCTGATAATCATTTCTCTATGAATGGCTTAGTGGAATTTGACATTCACATCTCTAGGGAGACCTCTATCTATACTTTTAGGTAGTGGTCTTCTGTGAACTCTATCTACCATCTGTTCCAAAGGGAGATCATTTATTAATATACCAGATATAAATTTTTGGATATATTGATTTAGTTCTGACTAATATTTTCTGATATACCTCTTATCCTAACGTTATTCCTGCGGGAATAATCTTCCCTTTTATTGATTTTTGCTTTTAAATCTAAAACCTCTGCTTTTAAGTCAGAAGTTTCAATGCTAATTATACTATGCTTTGTTTGAATTTCATTATATTTCATTTCAAGGCTATCTATTTTACCCCCTAGTTCTACTATTGCAATTGAGTTCTTGGCGATTTCTGCAGTTTCTGTGATTTCTAAATCTGTAAATAATGACTCTTTAAATTCTGCTAGAATGTTTCTCAGTGTAGCTGTTGTTAATCTTTCTTCCTCCTGCTTATCTATGCCTTGGCTATCCTCACTTTCCGTAGCCTCTTCAGTGCTTATCTGATTTCCAGATTGATCTAATTTATCTATAGATTCCTCCTCTACTTGAGTTTTATCTAGATCTTTTTTTTTTTGTTTCCAGGAGAAAGAAACATCCCTGGAGTTTTTGCCATTAAGTGTTTCTTTTCTCTAGGCTTTGTTTTAGGGTTCTGATTTTCCCTTTTCATCTTAAAGAAATGTTGATATTACTATTTATTACTTTTAATTTAAGAAGTTAAATCAATCTTTATAAGAGAGTTTTTTTTATCTAGAATTAACTCTTCCACCCTTTAAATCTTTATATGTTATAGAGTGTAGTTATATGTTGCTGATTTATCTATTGTTAAGACATTAGATCTATATCGCCTAGTTAACAATCACCAAAAGACTTTAACAAAGTTGAAACCAGGTGATTAGTAAAAAAAAATCTTGTTAAAGGCACAACTCTGATTTTTCAGTGTGTCATTACTTTCCTAATAACTGTCCAGTTTAATGTAATTCTTCTCAAATAATACTTGTATTGCACTGTAAAGTTCTTAATATTGCACAGTCCCAAAGTGATTTCCTTTATCTTCAGCTGTTTTTAAACTTTGTGCATATGCTTCTTTAAATCTTTGAGAGCTGTGAGTTGCTTTGTTTTGAATAGTCCAATGTCTTGGTAAAGTGGTTTCCAACTTCTGAGACTTTTAACTAAGAGTCCTTTACTGTCCACTTATACTATCAATTCATGTGAGGAAACTCAGGAGTTCTGTTGGGGGATGGATGGGGAGCGGTCCCCATTTTAGGGTTTTCAAGCTGATTTCTTCACTTTTCTCATACTCCCTATTCTCCTTTCCGCCTTTTTTCTTGCCTTTTCCCTTCTGGAAATGTACTATATTGAGAATGCTTGGTTAAACTTTCTATGGCTTAATAAGCCCTGTTTGTGTTACATGAGAACACCTTCAGGTGGAATTGACGGGGGGGGGGGGGGGGGGGGGGGGGGGGAGTCTTGCCTTTTCCCTTACTCTCCTATCCCCCTGATCCTTCTTCCCAATTGCTTTATGTGACTTTATAAGTCCAGTTTGTATAACATAGAGCCAGCTTCAGATGGGGTGGGGAGGGGTTGCTTTAAGTGGAGTTAGTTGGATCATTTATTTCCTTTACCCCTTCTCTCCTTCCCCTTTTCTGTTTCTTTCCTTCTTCTTTTAAGGCATAGCCTCTTTTGTTAAAATAACATTAGTGTAATCAGACAGTGTGATTTCCTTCTGGTCACCAGTTTAAATCACATATGCATAGTTGATCTTTGTATGGCTTTATAAGCTCATTTTATATAACATGTAGCTAGCATCCGGGGGATTAGGGAAGGGTAGCCTTTTTTAACGTTAGTTGAATGCTTTTTCCTTTTCTTTTTCCCCCTCTCCCTTCTCTACTTTCCCCCTTTTTTCTCTCCTTGTTCCTTCAGGGTATAGCCTCTTTAAAAAACATTCATATATTCAAGCAATGTGTACCCACCGGATAGTTCTTTCTTCACAGCCGTGTATATCACATAAAAAATAATCCTACCAGTTCAGACGCAGGAGGTTCACTTCACTGGTGCATTTCTGCTTCTCTTACTGTGGTGTCATCTGTGGTGAGAGCGTTTGAGGAGGAAATCTCTGTGCCTGTCAGGGGATTTCTCTTGCAAAGAATCTCTTTCATTTTGCACACAAGCTCCTTTGCCCCCAATCATAATAACTGGTGTTGCCCCATCTCCAACATCTCCAACACTCTGAGGCTGTTTGAGGCTGTCTGGAAGTGCTCCGTCTGGAATCTGGCAGGTAATGCTAGGTTCCCTGCATCACTGCAGTTTTGGCGCCAAAAACGCCCGTTAGCTGCTTATTCTGACAGCTTCCTGGGCGTGGACTAACTCCCCAGAGCTCACTCGAATAGACATTGATCTCAATATGTCTATATTTTTGACCCTTGGTTCATTCTATTCTTATCACACTATGTCCATGTCCCGTTATTCCATTTTCCATATAGTGAATTATAAATTATAAATTAAATAAATAAATTATTTCCCAACACTTAATTCAATGTTGTCTCTTTTTTAATCCATTAAAAACCATGATCTCTCCAGCATAGCCATGGGTGAGTGGTAATCGGGTGATGGGGTTTAGTAAGGAAGACTGTCCACCTCTGCCTAGTAATTGGGAGCATGAGTAGCAGCGGAGGGATGTCATCAAGGCATTAACATGCAACTGTTCATTCTCTAATGCCACATCACATTAGCTATCTCAATGAATCAGTGATGAAATATTGCCTCATCCCCTCCATTTGAATTCTGAATATGTATATTCAAAAGGTTGGCGATAGAGAAGTTAATTTTTTTAAGGCACGCTTGTACAAGTATATGGGTTAAAAACCTCAGCAGTAATGCATTGTATTTTGTAGATTTCATTCTTTGCTTCTTCATAGGATGGGTATAGTAACTATTTTTGCACGTTACAATACTCTGTCAGATTGAAGTTTAAATTTCAAGGTCTGTTGACAGATCTAGTTTAATTCTCAAGCTGTCGTTTTGATAATTATATTGTCTGTGTGTTTAACAATTGTCAGAATGATATATAATGGAGAGGAGTAATTTCCTCTGTGAGTCTTTAAAACAGTTATCTTCCAAATAAATGTTGGTAATTTCCATTGTATGGGCCTTATTCATCTAACCGTGAAAGAGCAGAGAACATAAAAAATGTTAAACTTTTAGCATATTTAATTTCTCTATTAAATGTCTTAGCAATGGGAATACAAACATAATGCTATTTATTCTGCTATGGGAAGCACCAGCATTTTCTCAGAGCATATTTGAGTCTTTGTTGCAACTTATATGACTTTAAGTCAAAGTTAGTAGTTAAAAGAACTACAATGATGCTAATTAAATACCGTATATACTCGAGTATAAGCCGACCCGAGTATAAGCCAAGGCACCTATTTTACCACAAAATACTGGGTAAAATCGAGTATAAGCCGAGGGTGGGAAATGTGCTGCCCCCTGTGTCCCTCTTGTGCCCTCTGTGTCCCCCCTCTCTCTCCCGTGTCTCTTCTCCCCTCTCCCTTCCCTGTGTCTCTTCCCCCTCTTCCTTCCCTGTGTCTCTACCCCCCTTGTCACAACCTACAATGATGATGGAGTATAGAGGATCCTAGTCCTCTTATCTCCTGTAGGTTTTAGACCTAAGATTTGGGTGACTCAGACCAATGGACCTTCTTTGCGGATGCAAGAGCATAAGTCCCAGCTTAAGGTAGTGTGCGCTGGGAACCCTGGAAGGAAGTCAGAAACGATCTCCTCTGCCTGCATATTCCTGTGCCCAGGCTATGAAAGCTGAGAAGCCTTCAGGCCATCCCATTGTTTCTGGGTGCCTGCCTGTCTGCTCTCCAGCTGTGAGCTTCCCATTGTTAGTTCTATGCTGGATACTTAGCTAATGGGATTAACAGGCCTTTGGGAACAAAGGAGGCGTGGCTGTATTCAATGGCTTCCCCTCTACAATATAATGACATACTAATATAATACCATACATTCATATTTACAAATACAACACATAATGTTTCACACACATAGAACCAACACATCCCACCAGCTCCCTCACATGACACCCATTACAATGAGCCTAAACATGGAAGGGATGGGGATATGCTAAGGGGTAAACTTATAATACTTTATCCCCTAGACCACAACACAACAATATATCCATAACAAGTGGGCCCCAAACCTTTTGTTCCTCCCCATGGCAACAGCATGTGGAAGACAACCCAGCCCAAAATGGCCACCGCTGCCAGTCACAAAATGGCCCCAGCACAGTTCACACCAAATCCAACATGGCCACTGGCTGATTCATGACACCCCTCCCTTATCACCCTCCTCAACCACCCTCGTAAATTCTCAACCTCCCTCCTCAACCCCACTCCTCATCCTCAACCTCCCTCCAAATCCTCCCTCCTCATCCTCAACCTCCCTCCTCAACCCCCTTCTCAATCCCCCCTCCTCAATCCCCCATCCTCAACCCCCTCCTAAACTTCAAACCCCCTCCTCATCCTCAAACCCCTACTCAACCCCCCTCCTCATCCTCAACCTCCCTCCTCATCCTCAACCCCCTCCTCAACCTCCCTCCTCATCCTCAACCTCCCTCCTCATCCTCTCTCCTCAACCCCCCCCATCCTCAACCCCCCTCCCTCAACCCCCCTCCTCAACCTCTCTCCTCAACCCCCCATCCTCATCCTCCCTCCTCAACCCCCCCATCCTCAACCCCCCTCCTCATCCTCAACCTCCCTCCTCATCCTCAACCTCCCTCCTCATCCTCCCTCCTTAACCCCCCCATCCTCAACCCTCCTCCTCAACCTCCCTCCTCAACCCCTAATGACGTGGCACGCATGTGACGTCACATGCCCGGCAGGTCAAGAAGAAGCGGAGGCCGGAGCAGAAGCAGGTAAGTGAGGGGAAAGGGAGAGGGGGAGGTATTTAGGGGGTTTTGAATGAGGAGGGGTGTTTGGAATGAGGAGGTGGGGTTGAGGATGAGGAGGAAGGAGGGAAAGAGACACGGGGGGGTTAGAGAGACACAGGGGGGTTAGAGAGACACGGGGGGGGGGGGGTGAGAGAGACATGGGGGGGGGGGAAGAGTGACTCGAATATAAGCCGAGGGGGGCCTTTTTAGCCTTAAAAAAGGGCTGAAAAACTCGGCTTATACTCGAGTATATACGGTAATTAAAAAAATATGGAAAATATTTTCAGAATGGAAAATAAAATAACACATCCTCTAATATTTTGTATATTATATATAATCATGTTGATATGGAATCTACCATTTTTGTTTCTGGTTCGTGAGCAGTAATTCACCTATCTGAAACAGTAACAGCAGGGTTCAGCTGACAAAAATGCCCCTCCGAGTAAAATAATATTTCAACATTTTACTTTTATATCATCTGCCCTCTATCTTCATAACTTGAAACTCCATACAGTAAGGGTTTTGCTAATATTGAATTAATTTGGCTGCTAAGTGATCCTTATTCCTTGAATAAGAAATGTACTTTATTTTGTAAAGATGCAATATAATATAGAAAGAAAAATATTGTTTTTTTGTATATTTTTTAGCTCTCTGGTCCTCTAGAGTTGAAGAAGCCTTCTTTTGACTATATAGGAAGGGGCTGGGAACTTGGCTCATCCCGGAATAGAGGTTTCTCACTGCATCACGATCAATGTGCATTATCAGCTGGAGATTTTCCTGTTCTCTGGAGTTTGAGATCATGCCCCCTTCAACAAAAACAGTCCTTTATATCTCTCTAAACCTAGTAAATAATACTCAATTGTACTCTTAAATACTTATTCTAATTATTTATCTATATATTACCATTTAATTCCTTTGTTTGCTTTAGGTAATAAAAGGTTTAAAGCAGTTTGAGGACCTTTTAATGATTCAGCGGCCAAATATGACTATTACCGGGCTAGAGTGTAAAGGAATGTTCCAATAGAATGACATATTTGGTTCTATCCTACATTAGATTTTCACTATTCTGGAGCAAACAAAGGAGCTCAGATGAGGTCTGCTGACAATACCCAATGATGCCCACTATCTATGGAATTTAGCATGGAATCAGAACATTCTGAGGTGGTAGAAATGGTAAGTAATAATTAGTGGAATGTATCACGTATCATATCGGGTTGTGTGAATTATTTCAACTATTCCTTGCAAATTTTAACTTTGCTGTATCTATTAGGCTTTTATGTTTGTGTGATTTAATATGTCTCACAGTAGTGAGTTTCTTTGGTTAAAGGAATACTTTACAATGAAAAAAATATATATATATCTGAAAACTTTGAGTCTGACTAAGACCATAGCTAAGAAGGAAAAAAGTCACACAGCTAGTTTTTAATTACAAATAAAAAAAATAAATACATTTTGATTCCTCCACAGGACCCTGGAATGATACATGATATGTATGTTGTGTGTGTGAAAGGGGTATTTACATTTCTGAAGAGCCATGGTTGCGTCCCATGATGCAGTCCTGCTACTAGGCAAGTGAGGGGAAATGGGTGTGGTGTCAATTTCAATCTTATTAAACAAAGGCTCTGGACTTCTGCCTGTTTTGTCCTCCCAAAGACTGTAGGAACTGGGGGGATGGGCGGGGTGTGTGTGTGTGTGTATATAGTAATATATTTATATAGATATTCAAAACAGCACCTATCTTGCGGGATCTTGTGAGACCCAGGTATCAGAATTATCCAGGCAGAAAGTGAGGGGCAGCACTAAAAAGTGGTGGGGAGGGAGAGCAAAGAATCCAGCACTCTTGTGCGTGTTGTTATCTTGTACTAGACACCAGGGATAAGGTACCTACAGTAGGGGAGGTAGGTGCTGTTTCAAGCATATATATATTTATATATATATTGTGATGGTGTGTCACCAGAGGGCAGTAGAGAGCCCTTCAAGAATTCTCCCCAGGAGTGAAAGGGTTAAGAAGATCCTTAAAAAGCTTGGCGGTGGCTGCAATCAAGGACGACGGCTGTCTCCAGGTGGAAAGCTGTTTGACAGAGCTGGAGTGTTGAAGTGTGCAGGGCTGAAGTCAGAGGCCGCACTGAAAGCTAATGGAACAAAGCCAGAAGCTTTGAAGAGAAAGTCCCTCAAGGTGATGACCAAAGGAGGGATCTGCTGTGTAAAGAGAGGCCCGGAGATACAGAGCCTAAGAGAGGTGAGAGGAAAAGACACCTCTGCTACCGTTATATGGACTGTATGTTTGCACGCCTACATAAGACAGTAAGGGAAACTACAGTTCAGTTATGCAGGGCTTCAATGAGAAGCTAGGACTTATTTTCTGTTTGGTTTTATTTTCTGTTGTATGCTGACAAATAAACAGCCCCAATCTACTAAACATTTAAAAGGCTCCAGAGTACTCCATTGTGGTGCTGGAAAACAAGGCACGGATCCTGAGAGTGGCAGTGAATCTGTCACAATATGTATATATATAATATATATATATATATATATATATATATATATATATATAATATATATATATACAAATAGATATATCCCTTTTTGGATCACTACCTTGTCGGAGTGAAAGGGCTTGTGTACTTCAATAAAGCTGTGCAAATTTGCTAAGATTATCTTATGGACAATCACAACCAGAGACATAACAAAATGGCACTGGAAGATGGACCCCTCAGGTCAGAAGGTGCTACCACATTACTGAGGAAGAGCACAGGGCGAGTACAAGTAGCACCAGATTATATGAAGTGGTTGGACTGAATCTGAGAGGACACCCAGCTGCAGATGTGTGTGGGAAAGGAAAGTCCGCTGCTGCTGCAAACAATTCATCATACAAATCTGGAATGTTAGAACAAGGCAAATTGTACATGGTCAAACATGAAATGATGAGGTAATATTGATATCCAGGGAATTAGTGAACTCAAATGGAGAAGCCCTTATAGTCAATTAAAGGGTGCCCAAACCAGTGCTCAGTAACAACCCAATAAATTACAGAATGCTTTCAATTTGAATTCAAGGCAAGCCATTTAACTTAACAGTCATCCAAGTCTATGCTCTAACTATGGATGCTGAAGAGGCTGAACTTCAGTTCTATGAAGATATTCAACACGTCATAGGTGCTTTTTATTGCAAAGTTCAGAAATAAAGTGAAGAAAAGAGGAAAAAATCATTGACTAAGCAGAAAAATAAAGAATATTTCCTGTGCATATGGAGTGGAAGTAAAGAATAGATTTACGGAACTTAATTGACATGAAAGATACAATGCCTGCAGAACTTTGTACTTAAGTTTGTAACATTATCAAGGAAACAGCAACAAAGAATATCCCCAAAAGAAAGAAAACTAAGAAGGCAAACTGACTGTTTGAAAGCAGCCCAGAAAAGAAGGAAAGTGAAAGGTAGTGGAGATAGGAAAATATTTGTCCAACTGAATGCAGAATTTTAGAAGATAGCAAGAAGAGACAAGGAGACATTCAATAATAAGCAGTGTAAAGAGATAGAAGATAGCAGAATGGGAACGTGAAGAGATCTCTTCAAGAAAATTGGGAATCTCAAAGGAACCTTTTATGGGCCCTAGTATGACTTGCTGAAATCAAGGCTGTAGGAGTTGATAGAATCCCGGCTGAACTATATCAAAAACCTACAAGATGATGTTGTGAAAGTGTTGCTTGCTTTATGCCAACAAACTGGAAAATTCAAAAGTGGCCAACAGACTGGAAAAGGTCAGTCCACATCCCAATCCTAAAAATATCAGTGCCAAAGAGTGCTCCAATTATTGAACAATTGCACTCATTTCACATGTCATTTTAAGATCCACCTGTGCAAACCGGGTATCGCAGATGAAGAGACCCAATGGATAAAATTGCCAATGTTCACTGGATAATAGAGAAAGAGAGTTCCAGAAAAAAATATTTACTTCTGCTTCATAGACTATTATAAAGCCTTTGACTCTGTGGCTCACAACAAAATGTGTCACGTTCTTAAAGAGATGGGGGGAACCACATCATCTCCTCCTGTGGACCAATAAGCTATGGTCCGAACCGAATACGCAACAACAGAAGGGTTCAAGTTCAGGAAAAGAGTGTGACAGCGTTGTAAATGGTCACCTTATGTTTTCAATTTCTACACGGAATACATTATGCATAAGGCCGGGCTGGATGAATCCAAAGCAGGAATCAATATTGCTGGAAGAAATGTCAACAACCTCAGATACGCAGATGATACTACTCTGAAGGCTGAAAGTGAGGAGGAACTAAAGGACTTTTTGGTGTCGGTGAAATAAGAGAGTACAAAAAAGTTCCTTTAGGGGACTTTTACCCATTAGTGCTTAACACTACTAAATTGCATGCAAAATTGTGGACTGGGTCATCTTAAAAAGTTAAATTCTATATTTTATTTTATTTTATATTATAGATAGTGCCGAAAAAATATTTTTTTTTAAAAAAGCAAGGTTAAAACAATGTTGCAGAAACCCCTTTGTAATTCATAACAAATCATTATTTCACTTTAGATACATTTTTCATTCAGTGTGAATTGTTATGTTATAACAGATGAATAGGTTACCGTGGGTCTAAAACTGCTAAAATTTCTCTCTATTCTCAATTATTAAGGAACATGTCTCAGACAATTCAATTCTCTTGTTTATCCTTATATCCCATATAAATTTGGATTGATATATATCTCTTAGTAAGATTCCCGTTAGTAATATACCTGGTTGATATTAGAGAGATTTCACTTTCATCTCTCAATTCATACAAATATTCAGGTCCTTTAGATTCGTTAGATTCACATTCAGTGCTTTTGAACACAACACTATCTAGTTTTAAACTCTCTAACTCTTTGTAAATGAGTAAAAATGGGTAATACTCCAGGGAAAATGGCTTAGACAATAATTAGAGAGAGTCCCAATTTGTAGGAGTCTCTAGATAGCCACAGTAAGTTGTCAAAGGGTTACCTTCTCTGATGAGTTACAGTTTCTGTTCCATTGACTGGATTTACTTTGGCGTGTCAGGCGAGGAACCTCTGAGGACAAACACTTTGCAACCATTGTAGGAAAAAACACAATCTGGTGACGGCAGCGTTATCGTCAGCATTATGGAAGGCATTCTCGACTATGTTATATATCTATCCTTGCAGATCAAGTACACCTATACATGTTGACTACCCTTCCTGGAGAGGATGGGATCTTCCAGCAGTACAATGCAACATGTCATACAGACAGAATTTTCTGGGAGTGGGTGGAGTAGCCAAACAGAGACTTCAAACTACTTCCCTGCCCTCCAAATTCCCTGGACTTGAACTCCATTGTGCACCTGTGGGACCACTTCGATCTCCATGTTCAAAGCTTGGATCCTCCACCACATAATCTTCAGCAGCTGTCGGATAGATTGCAGTCTTCATGACTCCAGAAACCCTTGCCAACCTTCCAGCACCTAATTGACTCACTACCACAATGTCTAGCTGCTGTCCATGATGCACACAGCGGTTATTCAGGAAATTAGCTGATGGTCATAATAATGTGACTCGACCATGCATATGTATTTGTTGTTGTGTAGTTGTTCAGTCTCGTCCAACTCTTCGTGACCGCATAGACTGCAACACGCCAGGTACATTTCTCATTCACTGTCCCTCTGAGCTCCATCAAGTTCGTGTTCATTGCTTCAGTGACCTCATCTATCCATCTCCATGTCTGTCATCCCCTTCTTCAATCTTTCCTGGCATCAATGACCTCATCTAATCATCTCTGCCTCTGCCGTCACCTTCTTTGTTTGCCTTCAATTTTCCCCAGCATCAGAGTATTCTCTAGGGAATCCTGCCATCTCATGATATGGTTAAAATATTGGAGCTTCAGCCTAATGATCATACATTCTAGTGAACAGTTTGTCTTGATTTCTTGAAGTACTGATTTATTGGATCTTCTTGCAGTCCAAGGGACTCTATGTAGTTAATTCTACAGCACTCAGCCCTCTTTATGGTCCAGCTCTCAATTCTGTATGTTACTACTGGGAATACCATAGTTCTAACTATGCAGACCTTTGTTGATAGTTTAATATTTTTACTTTTTAGTAGATTCTTCAGGCTTGCCATAGCTTTCCTCCCCAGAAGCAAACATCTTTTAATTTCATGGCTACAATCACCATCTGAAGAGATCTTGGATCCCAGGAAAATTAAATCTGCCACTGCCTCTACTTATTCCCCATCTATTTGCCAGGAACTGAGATTGCCGTTTGCCATGATCTTCGTCTTTTTAACGTTGAGCAGCAGGCCAGCTTTTGCACTCTCTTCTTTTAACCTCATCAATAGGTCCTTTAGTTCCTCCTCATTTTTAGTCGTCAAAGTATCAATTTTTATCTTGTAAATGTATTAATGTACCCTGAAATTCTGTTTGGAGAATGCTCAGTGTATGTGCCTGTGTGCGGATCATGATGTGTGTCTGGCTACCCACCTTCAGAAATTTAGTACACACAAATAAATGTAAACTACAAACATCCTCATATGATGCATTGTAAGGATGGGCCAACAGCTGGTGAGACACATCCTGATCACACACTCACTGCTATTACAATGGCGTTCAGCTTTATCATTAAAGGTCCACTGATGTTCAAGAAAAAATAAATTTGTTTGTCAAGTATGTGTAAAAAATCAGAATTTTTGTTGTCTCTGTTTATGAGTACAGGAATCCATTTTGTGTTTGTTACATACTTCATGAGATGGAACTGGATCATGTCTTTTCAGGTAGGATTTAGGAAGGAGGGAACAAAAAGCATTTTTTTAATTGGAGAAGATTGAGATTCACACCATGCCCCTTCCCCCTCACTGGACCAGAAGCAGGCGCCTTGCTTGAGGAAATACAACCATATCTCTCCAGAAATGTAAACACCCCTCTCACACACACACATTCTACCTATGTATTATGGATTTCTTCAGGGCCCTGCAGAGGCATAAAAACGTATGTATGTTTTTTCTAATTAAAAACTAACTGTATGACTTTTTTACTGATTACTTATGTGCTTAGTTAGACTCAACTTTTTCAAACAATTTGTTTTCATTGTGCAGTGGCCCTTTAACTTTCATAATTACTTTTTATTTGCAATACAAGTGATCACTGCCCTCCCATAGAAACATATAAATAATATGGCCCGACATCAAATGACTTTAATAAGCAAGTGATAGCTTTAAGTGTGTATGAGTAGTTATGTTGTAATAATGGCTGTTATGGGAAAATGTGTGATGTGCTCACACAGCAAGAGAGCGATATACATGGGTGCAAGACTCCTCCACTTTACTGCCCAGGGGCTCCAAAAAGGTTGATCTGGGCCTGCTTCTGGCCACACCAACAGCTATACATTGAGAGGTGGCCCAACACCAAATATCCAGGAAACCCTCTACCTTTACCTGGGATTAACCCTCTACACTCCTTTAATGCCAGTCTCTTCCTTCATCCTATGCACATGATCTCCTATACTCTTGCTCCCCCCACTCCATGGATAACTACTAACACCTCTATCATCTAGCTCTCAAGATGTGAAGTACAAAATGTACTCATGAACAGAGTGTTCAAAATTTCAGATTTTAAAAAAACATGTTTTATGCCCATAATTTATAGAGCTGCTAAAATTGTCAGTTTGTTACATACATGAGAGATAAGTGTTATTTTTGTCTTGACTTGCAGGGGTTCTTTATGTAGCTTTTAGTAATCTACTAGGAGTTACCCTGCATGTTGTTTAGTGTCTCCACAAGTTTAAGTACACATTTTACCTGGACATGCTCAGTTGGAGAGGGATTGATATCAAGTGTTCACATTCTGAGTCTCATCTCATTAGCCCATCTCTTCTAGTGTATTTTATACATTAGACTCATTCTCTATTGAGAGACAATTGTAGGTCAGCTCTTTCCCACACCCATGCTTGGTCTCACTTCTACATACAACATTTCAACCAACAGTCTAAAAACTCACCTGTTCAACTCAGCATATCACTGCTGACACCATAACAAGACTTCCCATACTAAGTCAACTGCCCTCTGTTTTACGGAATCTCTGGTCCCCAGCAGTTACACTCATCTCATTACTACTGATGGGGAGGCCAGCAAGGAGTGAGTTGCAGTAGACAAGACGAGATATAACGTGAGAATGTATTCAAATTTTAGTTGTGTCATGTGGTAGACAGTGACGTAGAACCCCAAGACAACAGGCCTGGGAGGTGGGAATGATGATGGCCTTGTCAACAGTGAGAGATTTATGAGGAGTGGAAGCTGTGGAAGAGTGTGGGAAGACAAGGAGTTCAGTTTCTGATATACTGAGTTTGGGATCAAGGATGGACATCAAGGAGGATATGCTTGAGAGGCAGTTAGAAACTTGTGCTAGAAAAGAGGGGGATATATCTGATGCTCACTGTTATCTTTATGTGGCAAAGCACATTAGTTTACAAGGATATGCCATCTTGAAAATTGATTAACTGACAAAAGAAATTATGCTTATTGTAAAGAATTACTTGGTACAAATGAAAAATATTACAACACAATAACCGGGAATGGATGTTCCATGTAATGTTTCATAATGTATATATTAGTGACTAATACATTCTAAACTGCTCTTTCTGACATTTTAAGGTAATCAATAATAATTTTTATATTACATTTAAATTGTATTTTGTATTTAATTGTAATTTGTATGTCAATATTAGCCTGCCTTTATATAGAGTATACAAAAGACAAATATTCAAAGTTTGTATTTATTTTATTTTATTTCTAAAAATATTTTGCCCATTATCAAATTTAGTTATTCCAATGACCATATAAAAAATATTGTGAAATCTTCCATTTTTAACTTTATAAACCTCTATTTTGAAATTATCTTATTTAAGCTCATAATGTGTTTGAGGATAATGCAATCTTTATTGATATATTTGTTTGCATTTCTTTTTAAGGCCAAAATAATCCCCTACAAAGAAAGGCCAAAAACACTTAGGTGGAGAACTGATTGTCAGTCTTCTTCGACTAGTTTTCCTAGTGCAACCGGCCACTTTAAACCTCTTCTTCATAACCATGATGGCCAATAGCAAACCCAACAGAAAAGGCTGGAAAAAAAAAAGGTTTTTAACTGTGAAAATAAATGGATCAATAGGTTGAAGGAATCTCGATCTATATTATTATAAAATGCAAAGTTTTTTATTAAAATAGTAAAAGACAGCACTGCTCCAGCGCCCCATTTTCAGGTCACTGCACTCAAAGTAACTGGGATTTTTAGCTGGCAAGATTTCTCCTGAAGTCCCGTTATGAGCATCTATATTTGGATTCATAGCTTATTCAAGAATTCTGAAGCTTCATGTTTTGAATCCAGGCACAAACCCAAAAAAAAAAAAAAAATGTAACACTGGACTCTCAGCATGTTTCCATACTATTAATTTATGTGCATAACTTATGATCACAATGTTATATAAATATACATATTAGGCTAATGTCTATTTCAACCTCAACTTTCATTATGTAAGCTTTCTATGACAAATCTGCCTCACACTCACGCCCAATGCTTTATGTAATATTGGAGTAGAGGGTTAGGGGAACAGCTATAATCACATTCTGAACATATAGTCAATGGCTGTTCCAATTGGCCAGTATTGTACTCGCCTCATGATATTTCCTAGACCTATACATAATACAGTACAGTACAGTACTGCTATGATGCCAAATCCCAGTATCTAAAATGACAATGTGGCGTAGGTTAGGGTGGGGTATTTTAATTTGCCAGATGTGGACTTGAAGATTGGACTTGAAGAGTCCTATTGCTGGATTAGAAAGGAGTAATTATATTCTACATTCCTTACAAACAGCATCACTTATAAAATGAGTTAAAGAGCCTTCTCACAAGGAAGATATATTTGATTTAATACTTACAAATGGCAGTTTAGTTTCATATGTATCTGTAGGTGAGACCTAAGGCTCTAGTGATCAAAGTCTGTGTCTAACACCTTTCAAACATGGAGAAATGCTTAACCAATTTCTTGGCACAGCAGAACATACAGAGTGCAGTGTAGGAACGTATGGAAAAGACAATTTTAGATGTCACTATTCAATGCATTAAATGTTCAGAAAGGTAAAAGAAAATCTTGCACTCTAGAGAGATGGCATCCATTTGTAAATAAAAAAACTAGCTCATAGTAGATACAAACAGACAGAGCCATATAAAGCCAAAAAGAGGCAGGAAAACTATCATGGGTGCGTTTAGATTATATACTGCCCTAGGCCCATTCAGATTTGTAAATCCCCAGTTACTACTACTCCTTTCCTCTTGCTATATCCCAATCACAAATTTAACACACACCTACATGGAAAATTGTAACTGTATATGTGTTTATGTAATTATATAATGTCAGAAAGTGCCAAGTACACTTACACATAGAATATTCTCCACGTATAGAAATTTTTGTTCATATCCTGTTGTAAGGCATCTGCAATTTCAGGCAACCTGCTAACCCCTGGAAATGTGTTACCCTTGGCCTGGGCCTCATGGGTCTAGGATGAAACACATCCATGCAAACAGGTTATTAGATGTGCCAAAGCTTATGAAAAATCGAAAATTGTATAATCAAAAAAACAGTGACAATACTTTTTTTTAGGTGTATTAGTGATAAAGGAAAACTAAAGGAGAAATAATTAGACTTAAGAAAAAAGATCATAGCTAAACAGAGGAAGACGTGGACATAGCAACAACCTGAATGAATACTACTGCTCTGTTAAGTGATAAGATAATTAACAAGTCTTTTTTCAGAAGATGAAGCTTTATTTACATTACTTTCTTACCTAGGTGTAAAAATCCCACACAACCAACACTGCCTTTAGGAGGTTAATTGCCCACCTTTAATAACAAAAAATACTAATGAATTAAAAGAATGGACTACTTTCTCTATTTCCCTACTTTGGAGAACAGGGGTCCTAAAGACAAACCCCTTGTGATGTTTACTAGACTTATTTAGATTGATACTGCCATGACCCAGAGATGAGGTGCTCAGCACACCCCTCATTCTCCTGCTTTAGTATACAGGAACAATCTACAGGTTGTGACTTTATATTCATCTCAGCACCCAGAAATTCAGATCAGGACACCATTTGTAAAGAAGCAGGAAAGCCAGACACGTGTTTAGTGCAGACAGTAGATTTGCAACTTCTTACACAAACACCAAAGGATCTCCCCACACCCCTTCCTAATTCCCCTCTCTGTAAGAGGGGGGCTGAATTTTTAGTGTGACCTCCTCACCCTGTCACTAGGCCATAAACCCCCCTTGCATCACCAGATACACCAGAGCCTGTGGGTTATCTGATTAGGTCACTTATATCCTAGGCTTGTGTTTTGACTATCTGAGAGTGGATTCTTGGGCACTCTGAGGGGCCATATAAATTCCACTAACACAATATGGCAGAAAGTGTATCTCTGTTGGTTACTGGTATTACAGTGCATATAAAATCATATAGTAACCCCAACATTCATTATTGTGGCCCACACTACACTACACACAAAAACAACATGTCACAGTCCTTACAACAAGTATCATGCCCATTTTGATAACGTTTGATATTGGCAACCCATTATGCCAAATTCCAAAATAACAGGGTTGCTTGTGGGGTTCAGGGGAGTCCCAAAATCAGCCATGTCCGATTAGAGTTCTACTAAAAATTTTGATCTAAAAGCTTTTCAATAAATTTATCTGGAATTTGAAAGTATCCAGAATTAATCAAAATACACTTCCCAGACATAAAACTTTGCATTGAATTTGAGCTCAGACTATAAAACACTATTATTTAACATCAACTGATACAATGGCACTGCTCTAAACCACTAACAACATGGATAAAAATAGAACAAGATGTATGTTTTCCAATGGAAGTTAAGAAAATTGCACGATTAAGTGCGTCTAAAAGGCCAAACAACATAAAAAAATATTGCAATAAATTATAACCTATACATATGGGATAAAAATACAAATACTTATAAAATGACAACCACAATCTTCCTTAATACCCATAGTTCAAAATAAAGATGTTGGCCCAGGGATGGGAATTAGCTCCTGGTGAAGACTGCAAAAAAAGGATATTTCATGCTTATTTCATGTCATAAGAAATGTTGAAATAGGGACTTTTCAAGAAGTCATAACACATTATTCACACATTATTATGACAGATGACATATCATTCACACATTACTCTGATACATTACTCTGACAGATGGCAATACTTTCAAGTAATACATTATATACAAACATCTAAAAAAATAAAACTTCTTACAACCTTACTGTTTTTGAAAGCCTTTGGTTCCGTTGTAGTGATGACCCAGGCACTATATCTGAGCTATATAACACACTTAACAACCTAAAAGCAAATAGTGCATTAACATATACACACAAATAGAATTATGTTCTAAATAGAGAAATAGATAATGAAACATGGCAAAAATATGGGCTCAGAATGCCAGAGCATCAAAAAATATTCAGACAAAAAAAAACAACTATAAAATATCATACGTTTGGTACAGAATTCCAATAATAGGTAAGTAACTACAAGCCACACATACCACCAACATGTTTTAGAGAATTTAAAGAACTCAGTACATTCATATATGGTTGGAATGCCCTAAAATTCAAACATTATGGACAACAGTACAAGAAATGACAACATATATTTTGGCTTAAGAATTAATAATATACCCAGTAATAATGCTACTAAATAAGCTAATGGAAGGTATAGGGAGAGATGAACAAAACATACTTATACAAATATTATCTACAGCTAGAACTGTTCTAGCAGCTCAATGACTGCAAAAGCAAGCACCAAGCATTAACCAACTGGAAAAAACTGGCAATTATTCAGAATGTAGAATATGTATTATGCTATGTTGGAGCAGGAATTTGGAAACCTTGGGCAGAATATTACTATTACTTTTTTATTAATTGCTTTTGATAGTAAAACATATTAAGACACAAAACTATTACACTATTAAACCATTAAATTAATAATAATAACACACAAAAAAATGAAGTAATTATGAGAGTCAAAGTGCCAATGCACAATGAACAGACTTTTTTTTGTTTAAAACTAGGAGCATAATTAATCAGGGAAATAGTCATACAGCTATTTTTTTAAGTAGACACAATAAATATTGATGCCTCTGATAGGTAGAAGTTGTGTATGATAGAGGGGCTTTTACATTTCTGGAGAGATATGGTTGCATTTCCTTGCTTCAGAGCCAGTGAGGGGGAAGGGATGTGGTGTCAATTTTAATCTTCTCCAATTAAGAAATATTTTCTGTTCCATCCTTCTTGTCAAAAAACACACCATTGTGATTCAGCACTCGTTAAGTGATGTAACAAACATAAAATGGATTCCTATCCTCATAAATAGAGATTGCAAAAAATCAGTGTCACAATCTGCTTTTTCAAGGGGGCTTGATATGAACCTAGTTCAAACCTACCCCAGCATAATTGTGTAGTTCCTGTTCTCTGTGGCACAAAAGATGGCTTCTGAAGAGGGCAAGGCCCAAAAGGTACTGGTAGAGAATAATGCAAACAGGTTACTAGCGGTCCATAGAAAGACCACTCTCCAAGTCAGGTTACAGCACACAGAAATAATCTCTGTCTCTTTCCCTCCCCCCTCCTCATCCTCAACCCCCCCTCCTCATTCTAAACCCCCCTCCTCATTGTAAAAACCCCTCCTCATTGCAGAAGCAGGTAAGTGAGGGTAAAGGGAGAGGGGGGGGGGGGGTATTTAGGGGGATTATAATGAGGTGGGGGGTTAGAATGAGGAGGGGGGTTGAGGAGGGGGATTGAGGAGGGAGGTTGAGGGAGGGGGGTTGAGGTTGAGGAGGGGGCTGAGGATGGGGGGGGTTGAGGAGGGAGGATGAGGATGGGAGGGTTGAGGAGGGAGGTTGTGGGGAGGTTGAGGAGGGGGGTTGAGGATGGGGGGGTTGAGGAGGGAGGATGAGGAGGGAGGTTGAGGATGAGGAGGGAGGTTGAGGAGGGGGTTGAGGTTGAGGAGGAGGGTTGAGGTAAAGGAGGGGGGTTGAGGAGGGGGTTGAGGATGGGGGGTTGAGGAGGGAGGATGAGGATGGGGGGTTAAGGAGGGAGGTTGAGGAGGGGGGTTCAGGAGGGGGTTGAGGATGAGGAGGGAGGTTGAGGATGAGGAAGGGGGTTGAGGAGGGGGGTTGAGGATGAGGAGGGGGTTGAGGTTGAGGAGGGGGTTGAGGAGGGGGGTTCTGGATGAGGGGGGGAGGAGGGAGGTTGAGGATGAGGAGGGAGGATGAGGAGGGGGTTGAGTATGGGGGTTGAGGAGGGAGGATGTCTATGGGGGGTTAAGGAGGGAGGTTGAGGAGAGGGGTTGAGGAGGGGGTTGAGGATGAGGAGGGAGGTTGAGGATGAGGATGGGGTTGAGGAGGGGGGTTGAGGATTAGGAGGGGGTTGAGGTTGAGGAGGGGGTTGAGGAGGGGGGTTGGGGATGAGGGGGGGGGGAGGAGGGAGGTTGAGGATGAGGAGGGAGGATGAGGAGGGAGGTTGAGGGTGAGGAGGGGGGTTGAGGATGAGGAGGAGCATTGAGGTTGAGGAGGGGGGTTGAGGATGCGGGTTTGAGGAGGGAGTTGGGGATGAGGGGTTCGAGGAGGGAGCTTGAGGATGAGGAGGGAGGATGAGGAGGGAGGTTGAGGATGAGGAGGGGGGTTGAGGTTGAGGAGGGGGTTGAGGATGGGGGGGTTGAGGAGGGGGTTGAGGATGAGGGGTTCGAGGAGGGAGGTTGAGGATGAAGAGGGAGGATGAGGAGGGAGGTTGAGGATGAGGAGGGGGGATGAGGAGGGGGTTGAGGATGAGGAGGGGGGGTTGAGGTTGAGGAGGGGGTTGAGGATGGGGGGTTAAGGATGAGGGGGTTAAGGAGGGAGGTTGAGGATGAGGAGGGAGGATGAGGAGGGAGGTTGAGGATGAGGAGTGGGGTTGAGGAGGCAGGTTGAGAATGAGGAGGGGAGTTGAGGAGGGTGAAAGGGAGGGGGGAAGAGACACAGGGAAGGGAGAGGGGAGAAGAGACACGAGAGAGAGAGAGAGGGGGGACACAGAGGGCACAAGAGGGACACAGGGGGCAGCACATTTCCCACCCTCGGGTCACTCATTTTACCCAGTATTTTGTGGTAAAATAACTGCCTCGGCTTATAGTCGGGTCGGCTTATACACGAGTATATACGGTATATATATTCCTACACATCCTACCCAACACTGCAGATTTAAAGAAACTTCCCTCACACACAATATACACAAATAGTATAGATATAGTCAGACCTTCTAACACAAGTTTATACATACAATGTAACACACATAGACATAGAATTACTTTACATAGCATGTGGATGATAAAACTTTAGTCCTATCTATCTATCTATCTATCTATCTATTCAAGTATTATCGCATTGTTTACGGGTTCTCTGGTGGTCCAGTGGTTAGGATTTAGCGCTTTCACCACTGCGACCTGGGTTTAGTTCCAGTCAGGGAACCAAGAGATCACACCATCGTGAAGCAGAGCAGGGTTGGGCCTCGTCAGTACTTGGATGGCAGACCACCTAGGAATACTAGGCGCTGTATACTGTGGTCCACTTTAGAAGGAACTGGCAGCCCACTTCAGTATCTCTGCCATGAAAACCAGGTGGATCAGCATGAACATAGACATAAAGAATCTCCTGGTGTGTTACAGTCCAGGAGGTCACAGAGAATCAGAGACGACTGAACAACACACAAAAAATTGCATAATTTAAATGTGGGCAAACAATGCAATAAAACCATATGAAAAGCAAGTTGGATGCTTGTGTATATTGGCAAAGGAATTAACAAAAGAAAGATGGAGGTACTAATGCTACTATGGATCCCGTAGTTAGCCCTCACTTAAAACAGTGTGACCAATTTCTTCAAGACGACATTAACAAAGTAGAAGAATTAAAAAATGAGCAATTAAAATAGTGCATAGTCTAAAAGACAACACTTATAGGACTTCATGATTTAAATATATATATAGATTAGAGCAGTGGTTCTCAACAGTCCTAGAACCAATGCTGGTCCCTGAAACTTCATCTGCTGTTCCTCATAGATGAGGAGAGACTAACACTTTATACATACCATCTCCATTAACAGTTATAGACAGATTATAGAGGACATTATAAGCAGTTAAGCTATTCCCTCTAAATTAGTATAAAGTTAGAAGAAAATTCAGTATGTCACAAAAAGTATAAAAATATATATAAAATAAAATATATTCTGGATCTCACAGACGGTCCCAAAATCAATGGATGGTGACAAGTCAGTTCACATCATGAGCATCGGAAAGTGACCAGCCAGTACCCAGTCCAAAAATTTGCTTAGAACCAGTTTCTTAGAGGACAGAAGGGAGAAGAGTGATATAATAGAAACTTTCAACTATATCAAAGGATTTTATACATTTCAAGAGTAAAGGGTCTTTGAGGATCAAGAAATGCAAGAACACGGAGTCATGCTTTAAAGTTGGAATATGAGAAAGTACTATTTTACAGAAAGAACAGTAGACAAGTGGAACAGCTCTCTAGTCAAAATGGTAGAGCCAAAAGTAAATTAAATTAAGAAAGTCTGGGCTAAACTGTGGTTTAATTAAGATAAACTATTAGGTAGATGGGATGGGCACAGTGGTGTAGCTAGAGCTTTTGCCGCCCGTGGCTATCCCTGAGTCTGCCGCCCCCCTCCCCCCAGTGCAAACGTATATATATATATATATATATATATATATATATATACAGTATATATCGCCTTCTCTCTCACACTCCCCCTTCTCTATATCTCCCCTCTCTTTCTCTTTCTTCCTCCCCTTCTTTCTCTCCCTCTCCCTTTCTCTCCATGTCTCTCTCCCTATTACCCTCCCTTCTCTCTCCTTCTCTCTCCCTCTCCCAGTCTCCTCTTTCTCCCCCCTCTCATTCTATCCCTCTCTTTCGCTCTCTCTTACTTCTTCCCCCTCACTTTCTCTCCCCCCTCTCTCTCCCCCCACTCTCCCCTCATTCGATCTGCTTTCTCCTTCTCTCCCTATCCCCCACTCTCTCTCTACCCTCCCTCTCTTTCCCCCTTTCTTTCTCTCCTCTCCCCTCTCTCTCCCTCCCCTCTCTCTTCCCATTTCATTCTATCCCTCTCTCTTTCTTTCACTCCCACTCTTTCTCTCCTTCTCTCTTCATCTCACTCTCCCCCTTGCCCTATGCATCCCCTCTCCATCATGCCTCTTTCTCCATGTGTCTCCCTCTTTCTCCTTGCCTCTATACTCCATCCCTCTCCCTCTCTCCCCATGCATCCTTCTCACTCATGTCTCCTACTCTCCCTCCATGTCTCTCACTCCCTCCATGTGTCTCCCTCTTTCCTCCATGCCTCTCCCTCTCCGATGTGTCTCCCTTTCTCCCCATGCCTCCCTCTCCTCCATGTTTCCCCCTCTCCCTTCATGTCTTCCCCATGTGTGTCCCTGTTTGCCCTTGCTTTTCTCCCTCTCCCCCATGCCTCCCCCTCTCCCCAATGTCTCCCCTCTCCTTCCATGTCTCCCCCTTACCTCTCTCTCCCTCCATGTGTCTCCCTATCTCCCCCATGCCTCTCCATTTACATCCATGTCTCCCCCTCTCCCCATGTCTCCCTCTCTCTCCCCATGCTTCCCTCTCCCACCATGTCTCCCCCTCCCCCCCATGTTTCCCCCTCCCTCTCCATGTCTCCCCCTTCCCTATCTCCCTCCTTGAATCTCCCTTTCCTGCCTTTGCCTCTCTTCCCCATGCCACTCCCTCCCTCCATGTCTCCTTCTCTCCCCCATGTCTTCCCCTCTCCCCCATGTTTCCTTCTCCCCCATGTCTCCCCCATTTTTCCCTCTCTCCTTCCATGTCTCCCCCTTCCCTTTCTCCCTCCATGTGTCTCGCTTTTTCCTATTTGCCTCTCTTCCCCATGCCTCTCCCTCCCTTCAAGTCTCCTTCTTTCCCCCATACCTCTCCCTCACTCCATGCCTACTTCTCTCCCCCATGCCTCTCCCTCCCTCCATGTCTCCTTCTCTCCCCCATGCCTCTCCCCCCCATGCCTCTCCCTCACTTCATGCCTCATTCTCTCCCCATGTCTCCCTCTCTCTCCATGGTTCCCTTTCTCCCTCCATGTGTCTCCCATTTCCCCTTTGCCTCTCTTCCCCATGCCTCTCCCTTCATGTCTCCTTCTCTCCCCCATGCCTCTCCCTCCCCCATGTCCCCCCTCTCCGTTAAGCTTCCCTCTCCCCCATGTCTCCCCCTCTCCCTCCATGTCTCCCCCTTCCCTCCATGTGTCTCCCTTTTTCCTCTTTGCCTCTCTTCCCCATGTCACTCTCCCTCCCTTCAAGTCTCCTTCTCTCCCCCATGCCTCTCCCTCCCTCCATGTTACATAGTTACAGAGTATTTAAAGTTGAAAAAGACTTTCAGTCCATCAAGTTCAACCTTTTAAGATCTAATCTGATCTGCAATATGCGGATTAACTATTAATTAATTAGTTGTATATATATATATATAAAAAAAAATATATAAATTCCCTCCTGATCCCAGACACCGGCGACCAGACTTCTCCATGGATCAATACTGCCTCTCTAATTATCCATTATAACCCTGAATTCCCTTTTTAATTAGAAATAAATCCAGTCCCCTTTTAAAGTTATCTATCGAATCCGCTGTCACCACCTCCTCTGGTAGAGAATTCCACAGATTAACCACCCTTACTGTGAAGAACCCTTTTCTTTCTTTAAGGTGGAATCTTTTTACTTCTAACCTCAAGGGATGTCCTTTTGTCAGTTGAAAACCTCTTGGCTCAAAAAGCTTCCTTGACAAATCTTTATACTGACCCTGGATGTATTTATATAAGGTAATCATATCTCCTCTTAGACGCCTTTTTTCTAGAGAAAATAAGTTTAATTTGGTCAGTTTTTCTTCATAACTTAGCCCCTCCATTCCCCTTATTAGTTTTGTTGCCCTCCTCTGTACCTTTTCCAGGTCTAAAATGTCTTTTTTATGAAGTGGTGCCCAAAATTGTACTCCATATTCCAAATGAGGGTGTACTAGAGATTTGTATTGTGGCAGAATTATATTTGCTTCCCTGGCTTCTATACCCTTCATAATACATGCTAATATTTCATTTTCCTTTGCAGCTGCTGCTTGGCTTTGAGCACTGTTACCTAGGTGGTTGTCCACAAGCACTCCCAAATCCCTTTCAATATCCAATACACCTAGATTTGCTCCATTAAGATTATAAATTGCATGGCTATTTTTCCTTCCCAGATTCATAACTTTACATTTATTTGTATTAAATCTCATCTGCCATTTAGATGCTCATTCCTCAATTTTATGTAAATCCCTTTGGAGGGAAAGCACATCACTATTTGATTTAATTTCCTTGAACAACTTCGTGTCATCAGCGAAAATGGAGACACCACACTCCAATCCTAGCTCTAAGTCATTAATAAATATGTTAAAAAGGAGAGGACCTAATACTGAACCCTGAGGAACCCCACTTACCACATTAGTCCAACCGGAGTATGTTCCATTTACAACAACCCTTTGCTTCCTGTCTTTTAGCCAGTTCTCAATCCATGAGCAGATATTTACTGCAACTCCTGTATCTCTTAGTTTGCACAATAGTCTCCCATGTGGCACTGTATCAAAAGCCTTTGCAAAATCCAAAAAGACTACATCCACTGAATTGCCTTGATCCAGGTTCCTACTAACCTCCTCATAGAAACTAATTAGATTTGTTTGACATGACCTATCCCTCATAAATGCATGTTGACTCCTATTTATAATCCTGTTCAAATAGACATATGTCTCCTTGTCACCCCCATGCCTCTGCCTCCCCCCATGCTTCTCCCTCCCTCCATGTCTCCTTCTCTAACCCTCCATGTCTCTCTCTCTTCCCCCATGCTTCCCTCGGCCCCATGTTTCCCCTCTCCCTCCATGTCTCCCCTTTCCTTTCTCCATCCATGTGTCTACTTTTTCGCCTTTGCCTCTCTTCCCCATATCTCTCCCTCCCTCCATGTCTCATTCTCTCCCCCATGCCTCTCCCTCCCCATGTCTCTCCCTCCCTCCATGTCTCCTCTCCCCCATGCATCTCTCTTCCTTTATGTCTCCTTGTCTCCCCCTCTCCCTCCATGCCTCTCCCCCTCTCCCTCCATGCCTCTCCCCCAATATGTCTCCAGCCCCCCCCCCCCCCCTCTTACCTTCTGCTCCTGCTCCATGCTGCCGGTCTGCTGGCTCTTCCCTCTGCTGGTTCCTCCACCTGCCAGCAGACACAAGCAGAGAGCAGGGAGCAGGGGCCCGGGGGAAGGGGAATATGCGGTGGAAGGCAGGAGGGGGCATTTTTGCCACCCCCAAAGAGGTGACAACTGGGGCGCTGCACCCTCCGAGCACCCCCCTTCCTACGCCACAGGATGGGCAGCACATATGGGCCTTTAATTCAATCTATCTATCTTCTAAGTTTCCTATCCCTCTGCCTGCCCATCTTTCTATCCCGCTGTCAATCTGTTAATGTTAGTTAACTGAAGCCACTCCTTACCTATCTTACCAACTTGAAAGATACACTGTATAGATGAACAAAATAAGAGTATCCAGTTAATTTCAAATGTCATTAATGTTTTAGTCTGTGAGTATATAAAAGGGATTTACAGAGATAAATTATTAACAAGCATTTACTGCAAGTCTGCCACAAGAAATGTTTCAATAATTCATGTTCAACAAAGAGAACCTATTTCTTACACAGTAATATAACAGTGGATGAACTCAGGTATTCTTAAACTTTACTTCAGAAAGACACCATACATGTTATCAGTTGACAGTATTGTATAGTACATGTGCACTATGTAGCACTGTACCCACGGTGAAGAGAACAGCAATGTCTGATTACTCTGTACAAGTGAGCAAGAGACCTCTGAGGTCTGTATTCTTCCAGGTTCAGATTTCCGAAAAGGCTAAGAAGGGTTGGATCTGGGGAGGTAGGAAATCAAGGTGGTTGCAGAAAACAGGTCTGTATCTTTATTGTGCTAAGTCTACCCCTCTATATCTTTCCTTCCTGTTCCCTTTAGATCCTTCTTCCTCTCTTTTTTGTTGTACCCAACTCTAGCATTTTCTCTCCTCTTCCCACTTTCCTGCTTTTGTTCTTAGTCTCTTCTTTTCTCCTTTTTCTCCCCTTATCAACTTTTTAACCCTTCCCACCATGATACATATATTCCGTCTTTGTTCTTATTGCCTCTTTTTCAACTCTCTCTCCTATATCCTGCCACCCTTCATTATTCCCTCATACTATCATCCCTTTTCTCACTTGTTCTATCTAGAAATGACCTCTTCATTCCTTCATGTCTTTATCTCTCTTATACAATTTACCTTCCTGTTCCTTGACCTAAATCAGCAGATGGTTAAACTGCCACTTTTTATATAATATTTGAAGTAACTAAAATTGATAATGGTCAAATGTTTTTAGAAAGGAAAAATAAATAAACACAGCCTTTACTTTTTTTTCCAAATATTTTTATTGTACAGATAAAAGAGCAGTTACATTGTGCAATATCAGAATAGGTAACACGCCATCAATTGAAAAATAAACAATCCTAGCAATGCATATCAGGATCTGGCTATGGTTATTGCACAGGCCAGATTTATGTAAGCATGCTTTACAGTTCCCCATACTCCCTAACTCCCTTCTATTAAAAAGAGTCAACCTCCAATCTATCTAAATTCAACTATTTCTAGCGTAAAACAGTTATAAGCAAACAATTAGTTAGTTTTGGAGGATGGGAGGTCTTAGTAAAGAGATGTCATATCCTTACAAAAGTGGAACTGTAATTGTCGGTAAAACATCAACAAACAGTAACCATAACAAAAAGAGAAATAATAAAGAGAGAAGAAGAAAAGAAGAAGAGTAACAAAGATATGTAGTAACATCCCCATATCAGCTCTGGGCACCAAAAAAACTAAAGTCCTTGACTACAAAGGTAAAAACATACCTTCTCCATCGGCCATCCAGATCTCGACCAGCTCCTAGACCACTTCCGACTATGCAAGTGTTAACATAGTGACATTCCCTTCTGGTGGTTCAACCATGGTCCCCATATATGAAAGAATAAAGGTATTGAGTCTGATATAATATGCGTCAGTCTCTCGTTGAGCATGATGTAATTTACGTTATGCTTAACAGAGGCCACCTCCAGGGTTGTAAGATCTCCATTTTCTGGCAAATTGGTTTTTGGAGGCTAACAGAATAAATTGTAGCAATTTATTTTGGTAGTGAGATATAGAGAATGGAGATAAAGTCTCTATGCTAGGGATCAATTGGGTATCAAAAGGTCATTAGCCAAGCCCATAACGTTGTTCCACAATTGTTGAGCTTTCGGACAATCCCACCAGATGTGTATACAAGAGAGGAGCAACCCCTAAAGCAATTCAGATTCTCACAGGGATTCCATTTGGATAGCCATTCCAGTAGTATATGAAGGGGTTAACATATTCTGCCAATGAAGGGGTTAACATATTTTGCTGACACATAGCCTAACCATAATATCATGTTCCTATCCTTGAGATGTTTGTCGACCTTACTAAAACACAAAACATTTCTAGTTGTTCTAAGAAACAGAAAACACCTGATTATATGTCCTTGTACCGACTAACGTGAACTGTGAAAATCGCTCTAATATCCGCCTTCTTTTGCAAGTATAAAGTCTATGCAATGACGTAGCAATAAACGGAATTAGTACTGAGACTGATTGTGTGTGTGTTACATCCAGTACGAGTTCTACAGAATTCTGGTTGGGCCTGTGTTTCCAAGCTGCCAACTACCGATTAGGAAGCCCCAACAGTATATAGACCCTGTGAAGAACCTTTACTGATGTCTCTAGTAAACTATAAGTCAGAGACCCCTTTGCTGCCGAATTCCAGATTTCTTTCCATTGTTCTAATTCTAATTTATGGCAGAGATCGGATTCCCAGTCTTTCATATATTTGTCCCTAGAGTTCATTGGAGATGTGGTAAAAGTATCATAAAGCATTTCAATAATACCTTTCAGGAGGGGTGTTTTAGCACTAATGTTTGATAGCCATGTCGTTGTAGGCGTGCCCAATTCCTTAACCAATGACAATGCCATATGACGTAATCTACAATAATTCTAATGCTCCTCCAGGGGGATATTATGAGCATCCCTCAGTTGTTCAAACTGGAGGATCGCCCCCTCTTTCAACCAAGATCCTAATCTATCACAACCTCTTGTCCTCCACCAGTTTTCAGAAACTGGAGTCAAAATCTCTGGGAATTTCAACGGGGGAAAAAAAGGAGTTAACGAGGAGATTTTAGCAATATTATTAAACCTCTTCTGAGTCCAGTTACAGCAAGCTAGGGACAATCTGATAATAGGGCTAGTAGAATGTTTCACCGGTGACAATGGATTAGCTCGCCATACAACAGTGTCCCAGGTATAGGGGCGCATCAAGAAACGGTTGCTGGGGGGACTGAATGAACAATAGGAATGAAGGCCAATTGAACAGCTTTTAGGTATAGCTTAAGGTTCGGGCATGATATCCCACCTCATTTTTTATGTTTCATTAATATTTTTCCAGCAATCCACGGGTTTGTTTTGCCAAATACATTTTGTAATCTGTTTTTGCAGACCCATCAGGGCCTTTGTAGGTAGCAAAATGGGGAGTGACCTAAAAAGATATAAAAGTCTTGGTAACAGGTTCATTTTGATCAAGTAAATTCAGCCTAGCCAAGAAATTGGATATTTTGACGAGTTAAGTAAATCTTTGGAGAATTTAAATAGTAGAGGTTGGTAATTAGCTTTATACAAGGCCTCTGGGTTAGTTGTAATATTAATTCCCAAATATTTTATGGACGATTCGGGCCACGAGAAATTGTAATTTAAGCGTAGATATTCCAGATAAGCCATGGGAATCTTAACTGATAGAGCTTCCGTTTTATCCAAATTCAGTTTGAGGCCAGACATAAAACTGAACCGTTCCAAGAGCTGGAATAGAGTGAGTGGGATCAGCCATCGTACACAGGAGGTCATCCTCAAATAAGCAACATTTGTATTGATGATGTCTTACTGATAAACCTTTCATGGCTGCTGATGTCCTAATTGATTGAGCCAGGGGTTCGACTTCCAGGGCAAATAATCGGGGAAAGAGAGCATACCTGTCTAGTACCCCTCTGTATATTGATAATGGGCCTATCTTTCCTTGATAAATGCAAATAGGGTGTTGGTAGTTTATATAAATTTTTAATAAGATTCAAGAAAGGACCTTTAAATCCAAATTTCTCCAATACCGCAAAAAGATATGAACACTCAATTGTGTCAAATGCCTTTTCTATGTCTATGGCCACTAGACATAAGGGTGTGGAGGTTGTTTTAGATATAGATCAAGTTCAAAACCCTATTATTATTATTGTTTATTTGTAACGCGCCAACATATTCCGTAGCGTTATACATAAGTTAAGTTACAGGCAATGACAAGTTCAAGATTAACACATTGCAAAGAATGGAGGGCGCTGTCTTTGAGCTTGGAATCCGGTGTCCATAGCGCTTTCCCTAAAGCACCTTGCAAGATTGAAACTCGCAGACTTACAATCTATGAATGTTATCCCCAGCTTGTCTGTTTGGGACAAACCCCACTTGATCCTTATGTGCCAGATTCGGCAAAACATTGGAGATTCTGATATCCATTATTTTGGCTAATGTTTTGCTATCATTGTATAAGAGCGAGATAGGACGATAGTTTTTAGGTTCTAGTGGGTCTCTACCTTCTTTTGGGAAGAATACCATCTCCCCAAGTTTTAACTTTGAGTGGACTTAGTGGCCTTCGAGAATTTTATATTATAGAGCGGAGAAACCATCAGGGCCCGGAGATTTTCCACATTTAGCTTTGTTCATTGCCTCAGTAACTTCTTCCAAAGTAACTTTGGCATTCAGTAGGGTCAAATTCCCATCTGTAAAAGTAGGGAGATCACAAGAATTTAAAAAGTGCCTAATATCGACCTAATTTGTCAGATTCATAGTGTAGTATATTTTCTGATAATATTTATGAAAGACTTCTTGAATCGTGGACAAACTGTTTGTAATTTGGCCTGACATATCCTTAATTTGAGAGCCCAGCTTATTGGCCTTCGTGAAGTATTTGTGGTTCATCTATCTGAGGTCTTTTTCTGTCCTGTCAGAGAGTATTAAATCCAACTCTAGTCTAGTGGAGTCAATTTGTCCACGTAGGATATCAGAGGGATGATTTTGATTAGATTTTTCTATATTTATCAGTTGTGTATTTAATTCCTCTTCACTATGCCTTGCTTTTTTTATATATAGAAGCTAGTTTTATGCAGGACCCCCTTATGTAGGCCTTATGAGCCGCCCAAACCTACTCCAGCCCTGTTTCCTGATTTTAATTTGATTGGAATAAGAATTTAATATCTTTAGCAAATTCCTTTTGTAGCACCGAGTTTGATAAAATCATTTTGTTAATTCTCCAAAGAGTTCTAGGACCTTGGCCAGATGCTATTGTTACCATTAACAAAATGAATGGATGGTCTGACCAGGTGCAAGGTTTTATTTTTGACAATTTTGTTTGGTCAATAAGAGAAGTACTAGCCAAAAAAGAGTCAATTCTGGAATATGTCCTGTGAGTAGGGGAGAAAAATGGGTACTTCCTGTCCCTAGGATGCATTTCTCTCCAGATATCAGTTAGATGTAACTCCTGCATTAGTGAGTGGATTTGTTTTTTGTTTTTTTTAAACCTCCCCTCCTTATACTCCTTGGTTCTATCCAGTTTGGGATTCAAAGAGAGGTTATGATCCCCACCTATGATTATTAGGCCACGATCTTTGGACCTTAGAGATTTTAACAATCTTATAAGGTAATTATGTGTATCTGTAGTCGGGGAATAGAGGGATAGTAATAAGACCTTACTGTTTTGTATTTTGCCACTTAAAAGAATGTAATGTCCTTGGGCATCTACTTTCTCATAATCAACCATATAGGGGAAATCCTTGTGAAGAAGGATGGCTGCCCCAGCCCTCCTTGAATTCTGACGCGTAGCATAGATATGAGGGTAGTTTTTTTGTAAAAAACAAGGAATTTTATCTCATCTGAAATAAGTTTCCTGTAGGAATACAACCTCTGGTCTGTGAGTCTGATAGATTAGGAATCCCTTACATCTCTTAAAGGGTGTGTTGAACCCTTTAACATTGTGTGTGATAAAGTTATAACTTGAAGCGTTCTTTATATGTTATAGGGATGAAGATGACAAAATAGCTTACCAGGAGCAGCCACTTGGTCGGCCATGGCCTGGAAGGGTCTGGTAGGCTGGAGATGAACATCCGGAGAATAAAAAAGAAGCTGGATAGATGCAGGGATACTACTACAATGAAGAGCAAAAAACACATGAAATACAAAAAGGTTTCAAAACTGCAACCAATATTGTACATTAGCTCAAAAAGGAGCCAGTACACAAAATCCTTATAATTAGTAAAAACCAAGCTAAAAAAACAAAAACAAAAATAGAATGCGCCAAAGTGCGTAGGGGAAGAAGGTGCTTAGAGAAACACCTTATTCTGTCCCCAAAACGAGGAGGGCACCCAAAAAAAACAATCATCAATAGAGAAAGATGGAGGCTACCTACCCTCGACCCTCATGTTTCCATATATTACGTGGGGAAATCCTAAAGGTAGTCTATAGGAGATTAAACAACATAAACATTACTTACACTGAATCGTGAATAGCTATTATTCTGTAAAAGGAGAGAGATACAAAACATGATAAAGTATTTTGGTGAAATCTGTGAAAATATGTCCTTTTGGTCCTTTTTGTTTTTAACATGACAACTATCTCTCCTATATTTTAACTTTTGAGTCCATCTTAGATAGCTTCCATCTTAGAGGAAGAAATGAATCAGAAAAGCCATTAGTGTAGATCAAGTAATCCCTTCCCGGGGATACGGAGCCAGATCCCGTGTCACAGTAGGTCTCCTTGGGCGCTTTTGTGCCGGGAGTCCGCGCTGAGTATGATGTACCCTTGATTTGGAATAAAAGGATAAATGGAAAGCCCCATCTATGTAGGATTTTGTGAAGTATAGCCAGGGCTAGTTTCATTTTTCTTCTTTTATTCAGTGTAGCTGGAACAAGATCTGCAAACATTTGTAGAGTGGAACCGTCCGGTCCCTTGATCCTGGAAGCCGATCTCTAGTCTTCTGCCAAAGAAGACGAATTATGACATCTTTTGGGGCTTCCGGCACCATGGAAGCTCCTAAGGCCCTGTGTGCTCTTTCTGTCTCCCAATCACCTTCTTGCAGATCAGGCAAAGTAAGGCAATGATTTCTTGCAAGTAGGGCATACGATTCACAATGGACTTTGGGATGCCTCTGATCCTTAAATTATTTTGCGTGAACAATTATCCATGTCCTCCAGTTTCTCCTCCAGTAAGGAAATATGGGCAGTGTTTTGTGAGATATCAGACCTGTCTCTAATCTGAGCCTCAATAATCTGGTCTGTTGTAGTCTCAATCAAATGCGTACACTGTCCCAAGTCATGAATAGCTTTTTTTAAGATCATCCACTACTTCTCAAACCCGGACATAGATTTGTCGTGAACTTCCAGATCCAAGATCTTGAGCAGAAGTCTAGAGCTGTGGAGTCACCTTGAAGTGTTCAGTAATACTCCTATGTGTGCTTTTTGGTTTTGCCCATATTAAGGTAGTAGCTCGTCGCTTTGTTTACTTAGAGGAGAAGGTAGCTGAAGGTCTTTACACATCTGTGTTAGGCAGGGAGTTGCCGATTTCCCCTCAATGATGCATAGGGGTCAAGGAGGTAGCCTTGTTATTTAGCTCATGGAAGCTACATATCTCAGTTCAACTTGTCTTGGAGTATATGTAGCCAAGCCTTTCTCGCAGAAGGCTCCAAGACGTTGTAGTGAGGTTAGAAGCGCATCAGAAGCCACTCTTGGAGGCTGTTGCAGATTGAATACTCTGAAGAGTCCTTCCAGTGGCTGATCTTCAGAAGATATAAGTAAACACACTGTGTCCCATGGGGTAGCCCAGCGATATTAGTAAGCAGGAATGCAGCTTGCGGCAGATGAGGAGGCTTCTAGTAATCTCAATGTACACTCTCTGATCTTTGGCAGAGTAAGTATCCAAAGCAGTATAATTCTGGGGTGTATCTGTACTGTCCACCAGATGGCGTTGAAGAGTTAAAGATGTATGGAAGGTCCTGCCTGTTGATTACCGTATTGGCCTGAATATAAGCCACACTTTTTTTTTCGATTTCCGAGCTTGGAAATGACGGGTGCAGTTTATATTCGCAACCATAAACAAAATATTGCCGATTTGCAGTCTTGAGACTGTTGCGCAATTAATTCATCCATCGCTTTCCCCGTATTTTACAGTGCAGTATTAATTTTCAATTTGCATTTACGGTGCTACATTTAACCCACTTGTGGGTTCTATTTGGAACCTTTAGGATTTTCTATTACATTTGCCGTTTGCGAGTGCCTGCGGAATTGTAGCAATAGAATAGTGATTTGCGATTTTAGCGATTGTAATATTTTGCGATCTACAATTTTCGGCCTGTAACCCGCAAAAGAACTTACCATAGGTAAGTTGCGGCTTATATTCACATATATATTTTTTTTCCTCCTTGCATTTCACTGTTGCAGCTTATATGCGGGTGTGGCCTATATTCGGGCCAATACGATAATTTTTGCTGCGTAGCTAGAGCTCACTTTTTAAATTTGTACAAAGTTGCATCAGCCATTCAAAGATAGGTAGACTCCCCACACTACCCCAAAAAATGTCCAAAGACCCAAGACAGGCAGCTAGGGTCACTTCAAAAAAATATATGGCTGTCTGTGCACTATGTAAAGTCCCATTATTCAGTCTGTGTTACGTTGCATTATATTTTATTATAGTGTGGGGCCTTATCAGGCCAGTGTCCATAAGTCATTTTGTGTTCCACGGAGAGGCCTGGGTATAAACTGGGCCATGGGGTTCAGGGTGGGGGGCCTGTAAATCAGTGTGGGCAATTACTGTGTCTGGCTGAGGAGACTGCCTCCTCAGGGCTTGTCGTTCCATGTAGCAGGAGCTATAGGTGAGCTGTCTTGGTAGGTCTAGGCAGGGTTTGGGCTATCCCCTGGGCCTCCGCTCCATTGCCCTCTTCTGGTGTCTCTGTGTTGGGTGGCACACTAGGCTGCAGACACCAACTGTGCAGCAGGGTGCCCAGAACCCTAACCCTCAAGTCCCCAAACAAGCTGTTTGGCCTCCGGTCCGCTCACCCCTCTCTCTTTGCTGGCATCTCACCATCTAGGTGAAGAGTCTTTGCGAGCCCTCAGGGCTCCGAGGGCCCCACTGCTACAGCGGGTCCACAACTCTGCTTTCCACCTCCTCAATCCTCCTCCTCCGTGAGTAGAAAAGGGTTTCCAGTCTCTGATGGGACCTCCGCTTGTCAGCTAGTTGTTCACTTAGGGCTGCTCCGAACCTGGGGAGAGACCTGAGACAGCCAGGATGCTCTTAGGGCTTACCAGGCCGTCGGCTGCACTGGCGCTAAAGTTGTGTATACTCCATGCCACAATGATATTGTTGGCTGGTGAGTTAGGAGGACCTTTTAAGTCAAATTGTGGGCTATAAGAACTTACAATGCCCCAAAATATGGAGCTTTTACAGTTTTTAGTGCAGAGTCCAATCTAATTGCTTGCTAGCCACGCCCCCCATTTTTTTAAATTTTTTAAATGTAAAAGTTATTTTCTGCAGTAGTCACTTTTCTCTTATGTGTTGATTATGTCCTCTAATTTCTCAGGAGGAGTATCATAATGAGCTTTCCAATAGACCTGTTGAAAGTATTGTCAGCTGTAGCTGCCACATTCCCACTAGACTGACATAAACATTCTGTGCATTCAAAGTCTCCTCTCACCTTAAGAAGTTGATCAGCAGAAACAAAATGATAGACTACAATGCTGTATAATTGTATAAGAAATGTAATAATTTGAGGCTGTAATTTTTTTTATATTCTGATAACATATTGCTACTACTACACAAAGTAGCAGAAGCATATTCTAAAAAATAGTGTATTATGCCTGTGCTTAAATGACTACTGTGGACGTTTTTTTTAAAACTGTTTTTAAATAGCTAACTTTGATAATGGGCAAAATGTTTTTAGACAGCAAGTATAAAAACAGTCACTACATTTTTATTTTTTATACAAATTATTCTTCAATGCAGACATTCTGTCTGTTAATTGCTCAGGAGGGTATCTACTTGTATGTTAATGAGCTTTTTATTAGTGCTACTGAAAGCTATGGCAGTTGCTGATGCCATCAACAGAAACTGAGATTTTAGATCTCACAGTATAGTATAGTGTAGTATAACTACATATAAACAAGTAATACTGTATATAAGAGGATGTGTTATTTTATATTGAATTCTATAAGCATCTTGCCTACTTTCAGTGTATTGCTCCAAAATAGCATTCTTTTAAATATATGGTTTAAATAGGTGTCTTGTACTTAATCAGCCTCTCTATCACCATGTGCATATCAGGATGAATTGGGTTGGTAAGGGTTACGCTGATTTGTTTTCCTTCTAGAATTTAACAACAGTATACAGTAAAATCTGTGGAAATGGATTTCAGGCATTGTCCTGACAAAATGAGTTAGATGCACATGAACGACTGTAACAGAGGCTGAGTTTGAATAGGAGACACATGATCTGCTAACCTCATATCCATTCACCCGTAACTGTCAAATTATCTATGTGTATATGTTGATATGTATACAGTATATGTGCACCTTACGTAACATTGTTTATAGCACTTATTCCTACACATCTGATTATTGCTCAGGTAGTATCAACACTTGAGAGGACCAAAACAATTAATTTCTATTAAGTTTACTGTAACACTGAATATATTATTATTATCTTTATTTATAACACGCCAACATATTCCATAGCGCTGTACAGGGGTTGAGTACATGGCAGAACAAAATTAACTATGTATACAAAGAGAGACAGTATACATTGGGGAGGCGGTACTTAATAGATCAAAAGTAGAAATAACGGTAAATACCTAACTATAAGTAACATATGTAACTATTAGTATGAAAAAGTGTAAAACTATTTGCAAACAAAGCTAAGAGAAAAAAACATCAATATATCATACCAATTTAACCTCTTTAATGCAGGTAGAAGATGTAAAAATGCAGATTCAATAGAAATCAAACAAGATAATATAATAGAAACTAGTAATTTATTGTACACAATCTAATCATCAATACATAATATAAAAACATTTAAAAATGATATATATTCTCAGCAAAAGCAATTCGCAGAACAAAATTAACAACTTATAAAGAATGGAGGGCCCTGTTTTTTGAGCTTAGAATGTACATAGAGCTTGTTTCCAAGGCACTGACACAAGATTGAAAACTCCCAAACTTGCAATATATATATATATATATATATATATATATATATATATATATATATATATACATATAAATATTGATCCAGGGAAGAATCTGATCGCCAGTATCTGGGGGTCATAAAGGAATTTATTTTTTTCCCCATTTGAGACAACTGGCAAGATTCACTTGTTTTTTTTTCTGTTTGCCTTCCTCTGGATCAATTAACAATTTATCCGAATATTGCAGATCAGAGAAGATCTCAAAAGGCTGAAATTGATGGACTAAAAGTATTTTTTCAGACTTAATTATGTTGTAACTATGTAACTTTGATACATATTATCCAAATGTCAATCTCATTTACCTTACAAAGAAAATCTGGTTTTATATTGCTACTATGTTGGAGAATACTGAAGAGAGGTCCCCAATTTGTGTTCTGTTATTGGTACTAAGCAGTCACTTATGAGTCTCTCGGGAGAGCCATATTTGCATATTCCAATATTCAGATTGATTTGGGCATTCAAGCTGACCAGCACATTATCATGTGTAAGGGTTATAGACATGCTAACCTATTCTCAGGACAGCACCACAACTTGTGAACCTCTATGTACTTAGGAACTAAAAACAGAGGGTCCTATGCTAATCCCAGCAAAAGCAATTAGGAGTGCCATAGTAGCACAGAAACTTTTACCTAGTTATGTTTATCCCCATCTCGAAAACATTGCTACAAGTGCTACGTGTCACTGCTACCAGTGAACTGCACGATAAAGCTGAAAAATACTGTACAAATCTTCATTGATTTTTGCACTGACAATAAATCATGATTTACTCAGACTTTGACACCCAAACCCTATGCTAATACAACTTTAGGGATCACTCGCAAACCAGGGCACTGCCGTAAATACATAACAGTCAAGAAAATATTATGTGTACCAAAGACCACTCGCAAGTGGTTTTCAAACCTTTCCCGCGGCAACAGTTAAAGTAACAGCATAGCACCAAAAAACACTAAAAAAGGATGAAATTTCAACATTATTTTACACTTAACAGTCTGATCTCAACATATGTGTTATTAAAAAATATGATATGTTATTATTTTGCCCATTTTATTATACAACATCCAGAGTAATACACAACCCAGTACTCAAGGGGGTTAATACAATTCACAAAACCACATTGCCTAGGAACAAATGCTCTAATGCATTGTCTATAAATATGTAATATTTAAACACTATACAAGGGTTGAATACAAAGAAAACCACAATATTAACACTTGTCAAAAAATGAAGGGCCCTATGTTTTAGCTTAAAATTTTAAGTACATGGTGCTTTTTCAAAAAGCACTTTACAAGATTGAAAACTAAAAAACTTACAATCTATAGGGAGTGAGAGACACCTGCAGCCCTATTAAATTCCCTCAACGTGTTAAACCATAAGCCATAATGTAGCCTTAGGGCAAGACTTAGGGCTATTAAATTGGCCGTCGTAAAGCAAACCGCTAATGACTTGCGGGTTAAGGGCGAAAAAACCTTACGTGATGTCGAAATTTACTCCGCGGTAGCAAATCCTTTGTTCTGTCAAGCCCGTAACTGTTACGTAAAAATCGCTATCAAATTGCTACGAATCCACTGGCGTTCAACCCCGCAAATGGAGCCAAAAAGCCAACGGGTACTAGAGAGGACCCACAAGGGGGTTAAAGTCCTATCCGTAGCACTGTAAATGCAAATATACACACACTACTGTACCCTTAATACAAGGGAAAGTGATGTTAGGTATTAAATTTAATAGCACAACATTCTCAAGCTCGCAAATCTACAATATAAAATACTTTATTTTCTGTTTAATTTTGTGTGATTTATCGATCCCGGCAATCAATGTGTTTATACATATAATGGAACTCGCATGGACTTGAATATCATATTTACTGATTTATCAATATTGCATTATTTCTGGAATGCTGGTCAGATCGAAACTCATAATTGAAACCTTTAAGGCTTTGAAATCTAACCTCCATTTTCAGTGACGTAATGATGACGATCTCTTTTGCCTTTGGCTCCGTCAAAATCGTAAATAGGGGTTTGACTAATTGATCATGTTTGTGTCAAGATGGAGAGCTCAGTGCAGATAAGCATGACCTTTCTGCTAAGTAACCTCTTTAATGGACTAGCACAAAGGGGGGGGGGGGGGCAATGATGATTACTTTTAGAGCAACAGCTCCTCACTTACATACAGCCCTATTAAATTCCCCCTACATGTTAAACCGTAGCTTGTAATGTAGCCAGTAAGACTTACCGCTATTAAATTAGCCCTGTAAATCAAGCCTCTGCGGGATTGGAGCGAAAAAAGCCTACGGCACGTGGAACGTAGACCTTCGCAGCCGCAAATCCTTTGTTTGCTCAGGCCAGTAACCACTACAATTCCAATCATGCTATTAAATTGCAACAATTTCACTTGCCCTCAACCCTGTAAAACGCAAATGTAGCCAAGAAGCCAACGAGTGCTAGAGAGGACTCGCAAGGGGTGCAAAGTCCAATCCGTAGCACTTTAAATTCACATATACAAACACTACTGTACTTTTATGAACAGGGAATCTTCATTCCAATTGTAGGAGTGAAGGACACAGTTATACCTAGGAATGTGCTAATTGCACTTCATTTGACAGAGCTAAATTGTACAAGCAGGTGTCTTTGTGCAGAAAGGCAGGCAATTTTTCTGCCAGTCCTCTGCAATTGGTGCTTTCCTCACTGGGTCTGGTTCCAAAAAAGGAACCAGACATTCTTGGTTAATCCACCATTTGTTTTTTTCATAAATATTCTTTTGTCAATTACATTATTGACACGAAGCTTACCGATGTGTGTTATACACCTTTCCTTCAAATGATTCAAATCATAAAGCTTGCTGGTAGGGATGCCCTTATGGGCAAGCTTTTATGTTTCTACCTGTTCATAAGACTAGACAGTGGCTCTTAGGCTGCCATTTTAACAATTTCATATTCGTTGACCTATTCTTACTGACAAGCTTTGTATCTTGTACACTGTTTAAGTCATTCAACTAATTTCTTAAATGGTGTATGATTGAGTTATTTGGCTGCCATTCAGTAACTCAACACTTGGATAACTGCATTTTCATGTGTCCTGATGATTCTGCGATATGTCATAATTTACCATTTTTGCTGAAATAGCATTTTTGCTGGGAGTTGCCTCTTGCAGCCAAAAAATCTGAAGGTCCTTGCACCTGCATCTTTACTTCTGTGGCTATGGAATGCAGGTTACTGCCTAACAAAGTTAGGAATCCCCATAACATAGTAAAAGTTTCAATTGAGGTTGAAAACATACTTTTAGTCCATCAAGTTCAATCTTTTTGGATCTCCTCTGATCTTTGTAATATGTGAATTCATTGTGAATTGAGCCACAAGAAGGCAAACAGAAAAATAACCCTAAAAATATTGCCAACTATATCACAAGGGAAAAAAATAAAATTCCTTCCTGACCTCAGATACTGGCAATCGGATTCCTCCCTGGATTAATACTCCTGTAGTTATTCGGGATATCCCTGAATGCCCTTTTTATTAAAAAATATATCCATTCCCTTTTATCCTCCTCAAAGTTATCGATTAAAGCCACTGTCACAACCTCACTTGGTAGAGAATTCCACTCTCCCTTACTGTGAAGAACCCTTTTCTTACTTAAACGTAGATTTTTTTTACTTCTAGCCTCAAGGGATATCCTCTGGTCAGTTGAAAATCTCTTGGCATAAAACGTTCACTTGACAAAGACTTATATTGTCCCTGGATGTATTTATGTTGCATATTATAATTGTCAAACTGTGAGACGTCGTCACGCTTTGCGTGGTGCGTACGACGTAGGCGATGAACGGTGAAGGCGCTCATCGCCTGCAAGCCTCGCATAGCGAGGCAAGCTGTTAACTCACAGCCATTAGGCATGCGGGACCTTAAAATACAATGAAACACGCAGGACCTTAAAATACCTGAGGTCGCAAAACAACGCAGTAACTGCCCGAACCAGTCAAACCCAAAAACACGAAAAACAGACACAAAAACACAATACAAATTAAAAAACAACACTCACCCACAGCACAGGGGTACAGCCAGGAAGTCTGGATGTGAGGTTACACACGAATTTAAGCCGAATTGCCACAGTTTTGGCACTCAAAAAACGACTAAGCAAGACAAAAAATGGCGGGCAAAAAAAATTGAAACAAGGTTCCATGAGCAGCCGAGTACAACTTTGCCAAAAGACATCCAAGATAAGCTCGGGACCCCCACATTAACCCCATGCTGGGGGTCCCCATGGGGGACATCGCAAGGTCCGACAATAACTCTTGCAGTGGGGATCACAATGGTGTCCCCAACTGCATTTAAAAGGTGTCAAGTCCCTGCCGCAGAACACAAACAGTTAAGTCCAGCAGCAGGGATACTTTAAGTACCCCCACCGGCACCTAAAATTAACCCCCTAATTCTAGGGGTCCCCACATTAACCCCACATTAAACCTCGCAGTGGGGGTCCCCGAATGCACGCAATTGGGGACCACTGCTGCAATCAAAATTCTAATTTCCCACCTTGCGGGTCCTTAAAGGACTGTAAAGCTCCTTAAAGGACGTGCACTAAATAAAAACTAACCCTATCACTTATGGGGCTCTATACGGAGCCCCCTTACCCCTTAATTAACCTTGTCACTCACAAGGGCCAATACAGACCCTCATAATCCCTTAATTAACCCTGTTACTCATGGGGGTCAATACAGACCCCCATAGTCCCCTTAATTAATCCTGTCACTCATGGGGGTCAATACAGACCTCCATAATCATTTAATTAACCCTGTCACTCAATACATAGACCCCTATAGGACACTAATTAACCCATGTAATAATGCTATAAGTACCATGAGGGTCATCCAGGACCCTCATAACACAAAGTGTAAGCACTACACTATTAACCATAACTATACCCCATTAACCCAACCCTGGCTCTATTTAATCCTAACAGTACACATTTAACCCTAACAGTTCCTATCTAACCCTAACTGGGCCTATTTAACCCTAATTGGCCTATTTAACCCCATCTAAACCTGTTTCACGCAGTCTCTTATGGGCGTCTATACAGACCCTCATAAGCCTCTGTTTAACCCCATCAGTCCCAAAGGGTATATAAAGACCCTCATGGGGCAGTTAGAACCCTAACATTAACCCCATAAGTGCCATGAGGGTCCTCAAGGACCCTCATGACACTAAGTACAAACACTACACTGCACTATACCCCCCCAATAAACCATTAAATCTAAACTAAACCCCCTCTACACTAACCTATCAACATCTACACTACCTACCTACACTACCTACCTATCCCTAATAAACCCCCCACCCCACTAATTACAGAAAATAATAAAACCCCACTCACCAAAATACGTCACAGAAAATAAAAAAGATACAGTGCAAAAAAAAACTACATAAAAAAAAATTAAAAAGCTACATTACAAAAATAAAAAAGCTACATTACAAACCCCTCACTACAGAAAAAAAACACACCTGAAAAGGAAATACATACAAAATATAAACATCACATTACAATACAATAAAATACAAATAAAATACATACCCCCATCTAACATACATACCCCCTACCTAAAATACATACATACCCCCAATCTAAAATACATCCCCCTATCTAACATACATTAAATCCTATCTAGATACACAAACCCTAAATCTAACCTAAAATAGAATAATTAAGACCACTTACCTTTGCAGATGTCCCTTCAGATCGCCCCACTAGGAAAAAAAAATGAGTACAGAACAGTACATAGTAAAAAGAAACATTTTACATTTTCTAAATATTCAACTTACCTTTCCAGCATGTCCTCGTCCTTTTTATTTTCTTCTCAGGTTCTGCCCCTGTTAAAAATAAACATTACATTACTACACATGAATACACACACAAAATAACATATAATAAACCTAATATACATTCAACTTACTTTATCGCGATGTCCCCTCTACTGCCCCGGCTGGGCCCTGGAAGAATTAGTGCTCTATAAAAAAAAAAAGAACTAACGGAGAAAATTGGCAGTGGCACCTTCTGATTGGCTGAAAAGGCTGTCAATCAAATTTCAGCCAATCAGAAGGTGCCAAGGTGTGAGCCAATCAAAATGGGATACACCTCCATATCCCATTCTGATTGGCTAATGACATGTCAATCTTTTTTTAAACTAATCAGAAGGTTCTATTGCCTTCAGCCAATCACAATGGGATACACCCACATGGGATGATTGGCTGGAGGCATCTGCGCCTTCTGATTGGCAGCAGTCTGATTGACAGTGACAACAGCCAATCAGAAGGTGCTATTCCCTTCCGCCATTCACAATGGGATACACCCCGACTGGGTGATTGGCTGAAGGCATCTGTGCCTTCTGATTGGCTGTTGTCTCTGTAGGTATTGTATTTAGATAGAGTTTAATGTATGTTAGATAGGGGGTATGTATGTTAGATGGGGGTATGTATTTTAGATACAGGGTATTGCATTTAGATAGGGTTTAATGTATGTTAGATAGAGGGTATTGTATTTAGATACTGTAGATGGTATTGTATTTTATTTGTATTGTATTGCAATGTGATGTATATATTTTGTATGTATTTCCTTTTCAGGTGTGTAATATTTTTTTTATTTTCTGTAGTGGGGGGATTGTAATGTAGCTTTTTTTATTTTTTGTAAAGTAGATTTTTTATTTTCTGTGACTTAGGTTTTATTATTTTCTGTGACTTAGGTTTATTATTTTTTGTGAGTGAGTTTTTATTATTTTCTGTAATTAGTGGGGTGAGGGGTTTAATAGGCGGTAGGTAGTGTAGCTGTTAATAGGTTAGGGTAGAGGGGGGGTAGTTTAGTTTTAATGGTACAGTGTAATGTTTGTACTTAGTGTCAGGAGGGTCCTGTAGGACCCTCATGGCACTTATGGGGTTAATGTTAGGCTTCTAACTGTCCCATGAGGGTCTTTATATACCCTTATGGGACTGATGGGGTTATAAAGAGGCTTATGAGGGTCTGTATAGACCCCCATAAGAGACAAGATTAAATAGGCTTACAGAGGGTTAAATAGACCCAGTTAGGGTTCAATAGGCCCAGTTAGGGTTACATGTGTACTGTTAGGATTAAATAGGGACAGGGTTGGGTTAATGGGGTAGTTAGAGTTAATACTGTAGTGCTTACACTTTGTGTCATGAGGGTCCTGGATGACACTCATTGCACTTATAGTGTTATTACATGGGTTAATTAGTGTCCTATAGGGGTCTATATAGTTGAGGCACCCAGTACACTCCCATTGTGTGACAAACAGCATTTCAACACTTTTTTATTGCCCCATCATTTTTGACGGGCAAGTCGCTAGTAAGGTAATAATATCCTATTTTAGACTATTTTTTTCTAGAGATAATATGTTTCATTTGGTTAGTCTTTCTTCATAACTTAGCCCCTCTATAACCCTTATTAGTTTTGTTGCCCTTCTCAATAGTTTTCCCAGCTCTAAAATATACTTTTTATGAATTAGTGGCTAAAATTGTACTCCATATTCTAAATGAGGGTGTACTAGGGATTTGTATAGTGGCAGAATTATATTTACTTCCATGGCTTGTATAGCCTTCTTAACACATGTTAATATTTTACTTGTCTTTGTACATGCTGCTTGGCATTGAGCACTGTTATGTAGGTGGTTGTCCAAAAGCACTCAAAATTCCTTTCACTATCTGATATCCAATAGATTTGCTCCATTAATAACAAGGCAAGAGGGGTTAGGGTTGAGGGCCATGCGCTTTACTTCTGCCTGTTGCTCTTAATGTCTGCTTGTTCAATTGTGATTCTCGTGCTTCGGTTCAGGTTCGTTGCTCCCTCATTTTTTGTGTTTGATTTCCCTTCCTTTTCAAGCTTGCTCTCCTTGTCTGGCTTCCTCATTGCTTTGCTGCCAGCTCCTTCCCTTTCCCCTTCTTTCTCCCTCCTGCCTTCGTGGGTATGGTGCCCCTTGCCTCCTCGTTCTTCCCACCTTATTCCCCCAGGTTCCAATATTCTTTCTCATGCTCTCTGGCCCCGTCTGATCTCCTGTACCTCCCTCCTCCTGTTAATCTTTCGCACTTGTGGCTCACTGCTCCCCCACTCGCCGCTCAGTCCGTTTGGCTTTATCTCTGGTAGCCTTATTTGTGGACTGGCTACTCCCTCATTGGAAGCTCCACCTGTCACAACCTACAATGATGATGGAGTATAGAGGATCCTAGTCCTCTTTTCTCCTGTAGGTTTTAGACCTAAGATTTGGGAGACTCAGACCAATGGACCTTCCTTGTGGATGCAAGAGCATAAGTCCCAGCTTTTGGTAGTGTGCCTGGGAAAACCTGGCCTGGAGTCAGAAACGATCTCCTCTGCCAGCATATGCCCCTGGGTCAATAATACACCTGCACACAAAGTCTTGATGAAAATTATGAACAACTTCTTTATTTTTACACAAGTATTTAAACAACTCACAACAACAGTACAGGGAGTGGCTACCCCTTTGTCCAACCCTTATCTTCCTCTTGGCCAATGGGGTAATCTCCACAGTAACTTGATTACCTCTAGCCAATGGACTAGAGGTAAGCTCTGGGAACTTCCAGACCCCTCCCCTGGGCCGCCCACTAGGTGTGGCTAACAGAGTCATTTGGACGCTGGCAGTTAAGAGAGACACATCTCTTTGCTATGGCCCAGGCCCCTGGATCTGGGCTAGGGAGACCCCAGAGGCCCCCTGGATAGATGGTGCCCCTATGTCTGTTGGGAGCCTATTGTTCCTGACTTAAGTATGTGTACTTAAAAGATTAACCTTGGTGGCCAGCTGGGGTCCTTCTCCTGTTCAGAGATGTATGTGGCAATGTATCCAGCATGACTACCCCATACTATCATATACATATGTGTACATATTCCACACACTGTCAGTCTATTTAAGTACAAGCATAAAAGCGCACCGCACATAAAACCACCTAATGTCCTCATAGTATATGGGATTGGGGCAGGGTTTCCACATCAATCCATCTCATGCATTATGATGACTTTTATTGATAGTGATGGGAACCGTGCTTATTTCCTTAGACAATAATCATAATAATATAACAGTATAACCGTTTAACAGTATAACAGGGGGTCTGGGAGCCCCAAACCCCCAGGTATCGTCTCTTGTGTCAACAGCCTGTGACAGACATCTGTCCAAGTCCCAGATGACTGCCAAGTGAGCCATGACAATAACCCCCCCAAGTACAGATGTAGGTATCCTGTACTCCAGGATGCCTATCTGGACTGACAGTCAGGGCTCTAGTTGCCGCGACAATCCATCTGCGTTCTGGTGGAATTTCCCTTTGCGGTGTTGCACCGTGAAATTAAAAGTTTGTAGGGCTAAACTCCACCTCAGTAGTCGGCCATTCTCTCCAGCCACTTTAGATAACCAACAAAGAGGGTTATGGTCTGTGGTGACTGTGAACTGTCTTCCGTACAGGTAGTGCTGTAGTTTGCGTAGAGCCCAGACTACTGCTAAACATTCCTTTTCTATAGTTGCATAGGCTGTTTCTCGTTGCAGTAGTTTCCTACTAATGTAGGCCACTGGGTGCTCAACTCCCTGGTTGTCTGGCTGACTCAATACTGCCCCTATGCCATACATGGAGGCATCAGTCTGTACCACGAAAGGGCGGTTATAGTCTGGGGCAGCCAGGACTGGGGAGCAGGTCAGAGCATCCTTCAGTGTTTGGAAAGCCAACTGGCACGCAGAAGTCCAATTCACTTCCCGGGGTAGCTTCTTCTTGGTGAGATCCGTCAGGGGTTTGGCTGTGCTGCTGAAATCAGGAATACATTTTCGGTAATACCCAGTTGTACCTAGGAAAGCCATCACCTGCTTCTTAGTTTTAGGGGTGGGCCAAGCTGCTATTCCCTCTACCTTGGCTGGTTCGGGTCTTAACTTCCCATTCCCCATCCAATGACCTAGGTATTGCACTTCTGCTCTAGCGCATTGACATTTGTCAGGTCTTATGGTCAACTTAGCTTGGTGAATTGCCTGCATAATTTGGCTAATGTGCCTTATATGGTCCTCCCAAGTCTGGCTAAAAATGGCTATATCATCCAGGTAGGCCTGGGCATACTCTTGGTGCCCTTGCAACAATGTGTCCACTAGTCTCTGGAAGGTAGAAGGAGCATTTTTCATCCCAAATGGCATTACTTTAAACTGGAAGAGTCCAAAGGGGGTGATAAAGGCAGACTTCTCCTTTGCAGTCTCTTCTAAAGGGATCTGCCAATATCCTTTAGAGAGATCTAAAGTGGTTAAATATTTGGCAGTACCTAGCCGGTCCAACAACTCGTCCATGCGTGGAACAGGGTAGGCATCTGTTTTGGTTTTATCGTTCAGTCTACGGTAATCCACGCAAAAACGAGTGGTTCCATCTTTTTTGGGCACCAAGACCACTGGAGATGCCCAGGGACTACTGGATTCTTCTATCACTCCCAACTGTAGCATAGTGCGTAATTCTGCCTGAATGTTGGCCCTAACTGCCTCTGGTACCCTGTAGGGGTGTTGCTTTAAGGGGGCACATTCCCCGGTTACTACTGGGTGGACAGCTAAGAGGGTACACCCTGGCTTGGTGGTGAACAGGGAGTGGAAGGGTTTTAAGCTGTTGGACAGCTGCTCTTTCTGCTCTGCGTCTAATTCCAGGGTCTGCTGAATACTTTCTCCTACTGTATCCTGGTCTGCTTTGTTTAGCATATCTGGGATCTGTCCCTCTTCTGGTTCGTCCTCTGTGGCCCTACAAATAGCTAATAGGTGAGCTGCTCTCTGAACGTACAACTTAAGTCTGTTTATATGGGCAACTATGGTGATGGCCCTATCCGGGTCTACCATTACTACATAGGCCTTGTTCCCCACTTTCTGGCTGATTGTGTAAGGCCCTACCCACTGGGACTGTAATTTATTCTGGGGGTGAGGTTCCAGCATAAGCACCTTCGTTCCCTCTTCCAGAATTCTATCACTGGTCCCTGCCTTGTAGTATTTCTGATCCCTCTGCTGGGCTTTCCTCATGTTTTGGCTGACTATTCCAGTTAGTCTGGACATGTTCTCTCTGAAGGCTAGTACATAGGTGGCCACTGGTATGGGTTGCTGCCTATACTCCCCTTCCCATGTTTCCCTAATTATGCTTAAGGGTCCTCTCACATGTCTCCCATACAGGAGTTCAAAGGGGGTGTGCCCTGTAGACTCCTGGGGTACCTCTCTATAGGCGAACAGCAAACATGGCAACAACCATTCCCAGTCTGGTTCCTGGTCTGTAAAAGTGCGTATCATATGTTTAAGAGTCCCATTGAACCGCTCGCATAGACCATTAGTCTGGGGATGGTAGGGGGAAGAGGTAATATGCTTAACGCCACACGTGGCCCATAGCTGTTCCGTGACTTTGGCCATAAATTGTGGGCCTTGATCGGACAAAATCTCATGGGGAAACCCTGTTCTGGTGAATATAGTCACCAAGGCGTCTGCTACCTTTGGAGCGGTTATACTGGACAAGGCTACTGCCTCAGGGTACCTAGTGGCATAATCTACCAGGGTAAGGATATACTGCTTCCCCGTTCTACTGGCTCTAGCTAGGGGCCCAATGATGTCCACAGCTACCCTCTGGAAGGGTTCTTACATTACTGGGAGGGACTGTAACTTGGCCCTGCTGTTCTTCTTGAGAGGCCTGTTCCTTTGGCAGGCATCACAAGAATGGCAAAACTCCTTTACATCCTTATCCAACCCTGGCCAGAAAAATATCTCTTTCACTCTACTCCGGGTTTTCTTCTCCCCTAAGTGCCCTCCCAGGGGTATTTCATGTGCTACTTGTAGCACCTTGCCCCTATATAGCTGGGGAACCACTAATTGTTTCCTGGGTTCTCTGCCTACCTCATTAATTATAGGTACCTTGACCCTATATAACAACCCCTTATCCCAGATAACGCTGTATAGGTCATCCACTCCTTTGCCTTGTGCTGCCCTGTCCCTTAAACCAGCCAAAGTCTCATCTTTCTGCAGAACTGCCCTAATCTCCTCTCCCTTGGCCCATCCTAAAGTTAATGTATTACCAAGCAATGGACTTACCTCAGGTCTTGGGTATTCCCTCTGCTCCTGGTATGCCTCTCCAGGGTGGGTGCTCTTGGCTTGAGCTCTGGTAATGGGCTGTACATATTGGCTCGTCATGTGGCCCAAATCATTGCCCAGTAAAACATCCGCGGGGAGCCCATCCATGACTCCTACTTCCTTGCTTTGGTTCCCCATGCCCCAGTCCAAATTAACGCGAGCCATGGGGATGGTTAACTGTTCTCCTCCTGCTACCATCACCCACATTTCCTTTCGGATAGAATCTGTAGGGCGTACCCATTTGGGTAGGACTACTGTGACTGCTGATCCAGAGTCACGGTAGCCAGTAGCTTGGCGTCCTTGTAACCACACGGCTTGCCTATGTTGTTCTCCAGACAGCTTCTGCGGGTTCCTTACAGTATAGACCCCTGAATATCCTCCCTCTGCTTCTGGCTCCCAAAGAGCTGCGTTGGAGCTCGCCGGCCCCTCAGTCCACTCCCCCAAATAATGTACATGGCGGTGGGAAGGTCCTCTAGAGTTTTTGGGTGCCTGAGGACAATCCTTAGCAAAGTGACCTCGTTGGTTGCAGTTGTAGCATTCTGAGCTCATTGGTTTGGTCCCCCATTGTGTCCTGGGAGCAGGCTGGGACTTGGTACCCCCTGTGGTCAGATGTTTTTTACTGGCCGTGCCCAGGGCGCATTACGCATCTCAGGAGCTGATCGTGCTGGCACCACCTCTCTGGGGCCCCTACCCGTATTTAGGCTAGGTTTTGTTCCTTGGGACACTCTTTTGGCCCTGGTGCTGATAAACCGATCTGCCAGCGCAGCTGCTTGGTCTGCAGTGGTCGGTTTTTGATCTTGCAACCATTCACCTACTTCTGAGGAGCAAATGTTCAGGAATTGTTCCATCAGTACCACTTCCAATATCTGTTCGGCTGTGATGGCTCCTTGTGTAGACCACCACTGGGTACAAGCTCGCCTTAACCTGCACATAACCTCCACATGAGTGTCTGCTGGTCCTTTGGTGGTGCCCCTGAATCTATCCAAAAATGTCTCAGGCGTCACAGTATATCTGCTCAGCAACACAGTGCACAAATATTTATAATCCTGGGCTTGTTCTCGTGGAAGGGCTCCACATGCCGCACTGGCTCTTCCTCTTAACTTGTTCAGCAGCAATTTGGCCCATTCTCCATAGGGAATATCTTGGACCCCACATTGCTGCTCAAACTCCTGAAGGAATTCGTCCATATTGTCCATACCATCCTGGAACTTCTTAAAGTTCTGGTATGCCATCTTAACTCGTGCTGGCAATTCCTCTGTGCGGCAACCAAGCCTTTGCTGAGCTTGATCCCGCTCCCCAGTGCGCTCCTGCCAGATTCTCTGGTAATGCTGGTCCAGTACTTTGGCCACCTCTTGTGCGGTCATCTCACTGGGGTATAGGTGTCTGGCTTCTTCATACCTCCTTGTTGCCTCTTTGGTGATGTCTTGCTCTGGTTGGGGTCTTGGAGCCCTTGGTGGTCCCTCACCCAACTCCTCTGCTTCCCCCTGCTACGCATAATTTTTTCTCAGGGCTGCAATCATCACCGCTCGTTGGTCTCCCTTCCTCCTAGGGATTCCTTTCTGCTTCATCGTATCCCTTAGCTCCGCTGAGGACCATTCCTCGTATTGCTGCTCCATTCTTGGTCTTTCTGTAGAGTCTCTCACCACTGCCAGCCAATTGTCACAACCTACAATGATGATGGAGTATAGAGGATCCTAGTCCTCTTTTCTCCTGTAGGTTTTAGACCTAAGATTTGGGTGACTCAGACCAATGGACCTTCCTTGTGGATGCAAGAGCATAAGCCCCAGCTTTTGGTAGTGTGCCTGGGAAAACCTGGCCTGGAGTCAGAAACGATCTCCTCTGCCAGCATATGCCCCTGGGTCAATAATACACCTGCACACAAAGTCTTGATGAAAATTATGAACAACTTCTTTATTTTTACACAAGTATTTAAACAACTCACAACAACAGTACAGGGAGTGGCTACCCCTTTGTCCAACCCTTATCTTCCTCTTGGCCAATGGGGTAATCTCCACAGTAACTTGATTACCTCTAGCCAATGGACTAGAGGTAAGCTCTGGGAACTTCCAGACCCCTCCCCTGGGCCGCCCACTAGGTGTGGCTAACAGAGTCATTTGGACGCTGGCAGTTAAGAGAGACACATCTCTTTGCTATGGCCCAGGCCCCTGGATCTGGGCCAGGGAGACCCCAGAGGCCCCCTGGATAGATGGTGCCCCTATGTCTGTTGGGAGCCTATTGTTCCTGACTTAAGTATGTGTACTTAAATGATTAACCTTGGTGGCCAGCTGGGGTCCTTCTCCTGTTGCAAGATGTATGTGGCAATGTATCCAGCATGACTACCCCATACTATCATATACATATGTGTACATATTCCACACACTGTCAGTCTATTTAAGTACAAGCGTAAAAGCGCACCCCACATAAAACCACCTAATGTCCTCATAGTATATGGGATTGGGGCAGGGTTTTCACATCAATCCATCTCATGCATTATGATGACTTTTATTGATGGTGATGGGAACCCTGCTCATTTCCTTAGACAATAATCATAATAATATAACAGTATAACCGTATAACAGTATAACAGGGGGTCTGGGAGCCCCAAACCCCCAGGTATCGTCTCTTGTGTCAACAGCCTGTGACAGACATCTGTCCGAGTCCCAGATGACTGCCAAGTGAGCCATGACACCACCCCTTTCCCTTATTTGGCCTGTCGGTTTTTGGCATATCTATTAAAGGTATATTGAAGTTTCCATGTTTTTAACTTTTTAAAATCTAACACATACTGCTTTTTTCCAAAACTCAAATTACATTGTGTCATTCTGTTATCCATACAGATTTAATGTATTAAATAAAATGTGGTTTCCACACCCCCAGAGATGCCTACATAGGCATCTGGTACCAATAGAAACACTGCATTTCTGTATGTTTTTTAACCCTAGAATAACCTTTGAACCTACAGCAGCACAATGCAGAAATTTACATAGCAATGTCTTTTGCTCCTCCTTGCTTCCTTGTGCAGGGGAAACAAAACTACACATTTCATGGTGCTTTGCTGCATAAACTGGCTTCCCGGTAATTGAAACCATGTTATATCTGCCTATGATTGGTCAAAATTAATTATTAATTTTATGCTAATTTAACTTAAGTTTTCAAGGGGAATGTCTTCTCAAAATCAAGAGGCAGAAACCTGAAAAAAATTGCAAACATCAGGGTAAGTTTTTATTGTTTGTTTTGGGATTGTTTCAGACACAACTGATTCTCCCCTATCAGATGCATTCATAATCCATTAAACTTAAATATTACTTTAAGTCCCATATTCACACCCCTACCTACCATAAATAAAGCTATAATTTATCCAAAACAGCAAAGTCAGAGGTGCTCAATCAGAGAACGAACTAACCTTAATAAGTTAGTTCTATGGTCATGATAACCCACTCTGAGAGCAACTTCTTTTAACTCATTTGTGCCCTTTACAGGGAGAAATATCCTGTAGTATATCAGTCTGGTCCCACTCACTAGAGTGATCCAGCCCCGAAATAACAGGCAATTCTACCCTGAACAGGAGAATCAGCAAATCCTAGACATACCTTTCGGCCTTCATTGGGCCTTGTTAGTGAAGTGTAGCTGAACTCCCTAAGGCACAGTGAGCAAGGGATCCACACCTGGAGCCCCCTATCACCCATAGGAAGACTAATCTCGAAGGGTAATTTGCATAAACAAAACAGCAAAGTTAGAGGTGCTCATCAGAGAACAAACTAACATTAATAGACATGAATAGTTCAATGGACATGATAACCAAGTCTGAGAATACCCTCCTTTAGCTCACTTGTGCCCTTCACAGAGAAAAATATCCTGTAGTATATCTATCCATCTCTGGCTCTGTTGTCCCCTTCTTCAAGTGCCTTCAATCTTTCCCCGCATCAGAGTCTTCTCTAGGGAATCCTGCCATCTCATGATATGGCCAAAATATTCGAGCTTCAGCCTCATGATCATACCTTCTAGTGAACATTTTGTCTTGATTTCCTGAAGTACTGATTTATTGGATCTTCCTGCAGTCCAAGGAACTCTAAGCAGTTTTCTCCAACACCACAATTCAAAGATGTCAATTCTACGGTGCTCAGCCTTCATTATGGTCCAGCTCTTAACTCTGTATGTTGCTACTGAGAATACCCTAGTTCTAACTATGCAGACCTTTGTTGATATCTTTAAAGATATCTTTAATATCTTTACTTTTTAGTAGCTTGTCCAGACTTGCCATAGTTTTCTCCCCCGAAGCAAACGTCTTTTAATTTCATGGCTACAGTCACCATCTGAAGAGATCTTGGATCCCAGGAAAATAAAATCTGTCACTGCCTCCACTTCTTCCCCATCTATTTGCCGTTTGCCATGATCTTTGTCTTTTAATGTTGAGCAGCAGGCCAGATTTTGCACTTTCTTCTTTTATTCTCCTCAACAGATCCTTTTCACTTTCAGCCATCAGAGTAGTATCAACCACATGTGTGAGGTTGTTGCTATTTGTTCCATCAATATTGATTCTAGCTTTTTATTCATCTAGCCCGGCCTCACGCATGATGTACTTTGCATATAATTTGAATAAATAAGGTGACAATATACAACCTTCTTGTCACATCTTGAGCCATTCTTCAGGGGGGGGGGGGGGGTGAGATGATCTGGTACTCCCATTTCTTTAAGAACTTGACATATTTTGTTGTGATCTACACAGTCAAAGGCTTTAGAATAGTCTATGAAGCAGAAGTAAATGTTTTTTCTGGAACTCTCTTGCTTTCTCTATTATCCATCGGACATTGGCAATTTGATTTCTTGTGTTTCTTCCTCTGTGGAACCCAGCTTGCACATCTGGTGGTTTCCAGTGAAATTAGGTTCCCAGTGAAATTAGTGCAATTGTTCAATAATTGGAGCACTCTTAGGCATTGCCGTTTTTGAGATTGGGATGTAGACTGACCTTTTCTAATCTACTGGTCAATATTGAGTTTTCCAAATGTGTTGACGTAAGGCAAGCAATACTCTCACAGCATCATATTGTAGAATTTTGAATAGTTTAATTGGGATTTCATCAACTCCTGCAGCCTTGTTATCATCAAGGCATCCCAGGGCTCATCTCACTTCGCTCTGTAAGATATCTAGCTCCAGCTCATTGGATAAACTATTGAGGTCATCACTACTGTTAAGATCCTTCCTGTATAGATCTTCAGTGCATTCCTGCCACATCTTCTTTATCTGATCTTCTTCTGTTAAGTCCCTACAATTTTTGTCTTTTATCACACCTACTTTGACATGAAAGGTGCATTTGAGATCCCCAGTTATCTTGAAGAGATCTCTTGACTTACCAAGTCAGTTATCTTGTTCAATCTCTTTACATTTCTCATTGTAGAATGTATCTCTTCTTGTTATCCTCTGGAATTCTACATTCAATTGTACAAATATTTCACTATATCCACTACCTTTCATTCCCCTTCTTTCCTGGGCTACTTTTTAAGCCTCATGAGATTACCAGTTTCCCTTCTTAGTTTTCTTTCCTTGTTTGTTGCTGTTTCCTGGATAATTTTGCAAACTTAGGTCCAAAGTTCTTCAGGCATTCTATCTTCCATGTCTAGTCCCTAAAATCTATTCTTTACTTCCTCTGCATTTTACAAAGGATAGTATTTATTTTGTATCTACTGGGTTTGATGACTTTCCTACTTTTCTTCAGTTTAATTCTGAGCTTTGCAATAAGTAATTCATGGTCTGAGCCGCAGTTATCTCCAGGTCTTGTCTTTGCTGATTGTATAGGGCTCCTCCATCTTTGGCTGCAAAGTATATAGTCAATCTGATTTCTAAATTGTCCATCTGGTGATGGCCATGATTCATCACCTAAATTCAGATGACCACAACTAGCTCCTGTAAAGAACTCCAATCACTAGTAACACATCTCAGTTTTGCCTCCTTCATCCTCCCACAAGGCTTATTCTTTAGCTCCAACCTCCTCGCCATCCTCAAATTCCACCCCACTTACAAGAACCCCAAAATCCGCCCTCCGATCTCTGTACAATCCTCACTTTTGCTGCCAGCTGCAACTTCCACCTTGGCCTAGGCTACCAGTATACCAAGACTTACCTCTCCTGTAATTTTTCTTCTCACTCAATCTTAAAGCTAAAAGATTACTTTTACACTCACCAACAGTATAGTCGTTCCTATGTGGCCTAGCCTTCAAGCATGGTTTGCTACCGAAACTCATCTTCAAACGATCTCTACTACCAAAGCAGCCACTATCATGCTTGTATTCTATAGCTTTCTACCCCAGACCATATAATCAAAACCTTAGACAGATGGAAATTCTGCAAACTTTGTAGGGCATTCTAATCTAATCCAAACCAATTGACCCAACCAATCACTCATGTACTTTTTGGCCTCTAATCAAGTTAGAACAACATAGCCAAAATATACCACACTACAAGCTACCATCCACAAGAGAGAAGGCATCAATCACAAATAACAGGTTAATTTACCGGGAGCTGTAGAAGGGGCCTTGTCTCACATAAAACACTAAAACATTTTTTTTTAAAGGCACTTACCTCAATGCACATGTCACTTACCCCACCCTCCTCTACCTTCTCTCTATCTTTTTCACTCTCCCTGGCCCTCTATTCAGGCTAGGATGACATGGCTAGAATATGCCACACCACAAACCGCCATCCACAAGAGAGAAGGCTCCAACCACAAGCATATTTATAGACACACACACACTTGCACACACACACACATATATATATACTGTATATATATATATATATATATATATATTGTGACAGATTCACTGTCACTCTCAGGATCCGTGCCTTGTTTTCCAGCACCACAATGGAGTACTCTGGAGCCTTTTAAATGTTTAGTAGATTGGGGCTGTTTATTTGTCAGCATACAACAGAAAATAAAACCAAACAGAAAATAAGTCCTAGCTTCCCATTGAAGCCCTGCATAACTGAACTGTAGTTTCCCTTACTGTCTTATGTAGGCGTGCAAACATACAGTCCATACAATGGTAGCAGAGGTGTTTTTTCCTCTCACCTCTCTTAGGCTCTGTATCTCCGGCCTCTCTTTCCAAAGCAGATCCCTCCTGCGGTCATCACCTTGAGGGACTTTCTGTTCCTCTCATCTGCGTACCTTCTCTTAAAAGCTTCTGGCTTTGTTCCATTAGCTTTCAGTGCAGCCTCTGACTTCGGTCCTGCACACTTCCACGCTCCAGCACTGTCAAACAGCTTTCCCCCTGGAGACAGCGACCGCTGGTCCTGATTGCAGCCACACCCCTGCCTTTTGAGCAGGTTGTTAACTCTCTCATTCCTGGGGAAAAGTCTTGAAGAGCTCTCTTCTGCCCTCTGGTGGCACTTCACCACAATATATATATATATATATATATATATAGTTGTGAGCAAGAGGGTTGTTGCTAACGCTGCAAGCCACTGCAGCACTCACAAAGCGAAGGCGCTCCTTGCCAGCAAAGCGAGGTCCACAGTTGCTGGCAAGGAGCGCCGATGGCAGACTTTAGGCCCGCAAATGCGAACCCTTGCAAAGTAAGGGGCCGCATTTGCGGAGGTGGAGGCTTCCACCTCGACCGCAAAATTTACAAATACGAGCCGCGGGACATAGAAAAAAAAACATTACGACCTCGCAAAATTATGACCTTAGTGCCCGAAACACGCGCACATGAAAACATTAAAAACACAATAAATACACACAACAAACACATAAAAAGCTTACCCACAGCAAGGGGGGGGGGGGCACCCAGGACCTCTGAAAGTGAAGTTACACCTCAATTTAAGTAGAAATTCAAGAGTTTAGACACCCAAAAATCCCCTAAGCGAGAGAAAAAATGGCCACTGAAAAAAACGAAAACGATGCTACAGGACCCTAAACACGCAAAACACCACGAAACACATACAGATTTAAAAAAAAAAGCTGTACGAGGACAACAAGTACGCAAAATCATCCACAGCCGCGTACCACACACATTAGGCGCCATTTTACAACACTAACTCCACAGTGCGGAAGTATACAGCTACCCTAACGGATTTTCCTTGCGCACGCACACTATTTACACTACACACTGCACACATTGCTGACTTACACAGCAGCTTCACAACATTGTATGGTGCAGCACCATGGACACAGATTGTCAGCTCTTCAACACAATGCTTCCTGCATATATTACTTCAAAATAGGTAAAGTATATTCATTTATTAATTTATTAATTATTTCATTAGCATACAAAAAAACACAGCCAACGCTTCTCATAGCACACAAACAACCAACAGCTTCGCATAGCACACAAACAACCAACAGCCTCGCCGAAGGCGTTCAGCGTGAGGCTCGCAATGAGTGCCCAAGGATCTCGGAACACCAACAAAATTAATGTCGCAACTAAACACCATTACCTGCCTTATAATCTTATTGCCGTCATTTTGTGACGGGCAAGTCGCTAGTATATATATAATTATAATATTTGCTATTGGGTAACTTCTTGGATAAGGTATTTGCCAATAAAATAAAAATACATGTTACCTAAGAAATCCCTTTGCCAAGTTCAAGCATTGGATGGAAGACAATTGGAACGGAATCTGTTCACTTCTGTAAACTTCTAACCAGCTCCTGCCACTGTTATTATTAACCTCTGATACACGGATTTCCTTGGTTGTGCCATCACAATCCCAGAATTGACTCAACATAGGGGCATGTCACTGCCTGTGACCCTGTAGTTCTTTTTTATATGGTCCTGTAGTGATTACTTGACTGTGAGGACTCTCGATCTGCCAGCTCTATATAGAGATTATGTGCGCATCTTATCCAAAAAACAGGCTGAAGAACTTCCACCACATTGTCCATATGACGATGCCACCTAGGGGGCACACTATCTATTTCAGAGTCCAAAGCTATGCATGAATACAAAACCAACCATCTAATCTAAGCAGAAGATTAATTGAACAATCCAGTTTACCCACAGGATTTTTCTTTGTAGACAAAATAGATTGGGGACTACGGTCTTGTATTGATTATAGGCGTCTCAATCAGATTGGTAAAAGGGATCAATACCCACTACCTTTGATTTCAGAACTCCTTGACCAGCTTCATGATGCAACAGTATTCACCAAATTAGATCTCCTTGAAGCCTATAATTTAGTCCACAACCACAATACAGTGTAATACACTTTGGCTTCTGTAATGCTCCTGCAGTGTTTCAATTATATATAAACTAGCGAATTGCCCGTCAAAAAATGACGGGCATGAAATTGTAAGCCAGGGAATGCTGTTTTAGACATAATGTAAAGCGAATGTGTATGTGGTACGTGGCTGTGGATGATGTAGCGTCCTTACTAAAAGTGTATCTTTAACTTGTATGGCTTTTTTGAAAAGCCGTATGTGCTTGGTGGTGTTTTGCAGCTTTAGGGTCGTGTAGCCACGTTTTCGTTTTTTTCGGTGGCCATTTTTTCTCTCGCTTAGGGGCTTTTCGTGTGTCTAAACTCTGGATTTTGGACAGAAATTGAGGTGTAACTTCACTTGCAGAGGTTCTGGGTGCCCCCCCTTGCTATGGGTAAGCTTTTTATGGGTTTTTTTGTGTGTATTTATTGTGTTTTTAATGTTTTCAGGTGCTTTAAGGTCATATTTTTGCGAGGTCATAATGGTTTTTGTCCGCGTCTCGTATTTTGTCTGCTAAGTCTGTAAATTTTCCATTTTAAATTCCCCGGTTTGTATTTTTTTGTGTAAGTCCGTATATAGTGATTGCGTGTTAGATGTATTTTGGTAAAGTGCGGCTTCTGTGGATGTTTGTAAGCCTCCACCTCCGCAAATGCTACCCGTCGCTTGCGAGGGTCCGCATTAGCGTCCTGCAATGAGCCTTCGGCTCATTGCAGCCGACGTTGGAGCCTCCACCTTCCACAAATTTGCAGACCAAACTGCGTCCCTCACTTTGCGAGGGACGCAGTTCTTGCGAGCTCGCAAAGCGTGACGACAATTCATAGTTTGACAACTATTATATGTGATGATGGGTTCCATGACCTACTAGGGCAATTTGTAGTGCACTACCTAGATGATATCCTGGTCTATTATATGACTTTGGATGTACATCAAAGAATCGTGACTACTATTCTTCAAAGGCTCAGGAAGAATCATCTGTATGCAAAGCACGAAAAATGTGAATTTGAGAACTCACAGATCTTGTTTTTGGGCTACGTAATCTCTGCATCATGTTTTCAAATGGATTCCAAAAAAGTGTCAGCAGTGCAAGGCCTAAAAAGCTACCCAGTGATTCCTAGGATTTGAAAACTACTCCACATGATTTACCAATATTTTTTCCAGAGTAGTGGCACATATCAAGACTTTAACAAAAAAAAGGGGACAATGCCAATATGTGGCAGGAGGAAGGTTTTGGGTGAAGGAAGCTCCCTTTCTAGCTTACCCAGACCCTAAAAACCCTTTATGCTGGAAGCTTCAGACATTGTTGCAGGTACTATGCTTTCCCAGAGGAAGGACTCCAAAGTTACCTACCACTCAGAGAATTTCAGTTCTGCTGAGAGGAATTATGATGTAGGTAATCGCAAACTCCTGTCAGTAAAATTGGCATTAGAAGAGTGGTGGCATCATCTTGAGAACTCAAATTTCCAAGTTATCATTCTTACAAATCAGAAAAACCTGGAGTACACTGAAAGGGCCAGGAGGTGTACTCCAGGTTAGGGTTTGTTTTTTAACCCATTTTACAACCTTTCTTATTGTCCAGATTCTAAGAATATGAAAGCAAATGCCCTGTCTAGACAGTTTTCCTCTACTGAAGACACTCCTGATCAATATCCTATTATACCTGCCCATAACTCCAGACATTGTTCAGTCCATACAGGATGCTCAAGCTGATATCTGTGCTGATGATGCACCTTCTGCTGCCATCTACATGTCTCCTGTATTCCAGACATGTGTTAGCCTGGGTTCACCAGTCAATCATTTCTGGACATCTGGAATGAGAGAAACTATGGAGTTGATTTCTAATACCTTCCTGTGGCCTAATCTCAATGAAGAAGCTTTGAATCAACTTGTTCCGTCTGTGTCCACACAAAAATACCTAGAGATCTAACCTGTGGGCTTTTGCATCTTCTACCTGTGCCTTCTTGTCCTTGGACAGATACTGCGTTGAATTTTGTGTTCGATTTTCCACCCTCTGGAATAATGTCTACAATATGTTTTTCTGTGGACTGGTTTTCCAAGTAATGTCACTTCAAACGTTACCTAAAATTCCCAACTCTCCAAGAAGTGTTCTCACTACACAACACTCCAGAAACTATTGTATCTGATCGGGGGACACAATTTGTCTCCTATTTTTGGATGGTCTTTTGTGTCCAACTGAGAATTCCACTTCTCCTCCACCTATAATTCTCAATCTAATGGCATTACTGAGTGGACCAGTCAGGAGATGGAACAGTTACTTCATTGGTATGTGTCTGAACACCAAGATAATTGGTCAACTCTCTTACTATTGGCTCATAATAAACTCAAACAGGATTCCACTGGTACTTCTACCTGTTATCATTCTAATTTATTTCCACTGGCTTCCCTGCCTTCTGTTTCACAGCAGCAGATCTTAGCTCTCATAACTTGCAGGACTCCTAATAGATGATAAAAGAACAATTTACAGAAAGTTGCTTAGGTCCAAAAATGTCAGACTGATAAACATAGTCGGTCTTTAAGAAATCTGGCTTTCAGCTCAGTATATCTGTCTTAGACAACCATGTGTGAAACTGGTGCACAGAGCCAATGGACCATACAAAGTTCTACAGTAACTAAGCCTATTTTGCTTTTGTTTTTAACTTCTTCCATTACTGAAGATACATCCTGTATTTCATGTGAGTTTGCAAACACTGGACCCAGATGTCTCACATCCTGATTGTCACAATCTGATTTCTTCAATTGGGCTTAATAGGAACCTAGTTCCACCTACCCAGCAGAATAATTGAGTTCTTTGTACACCTCTGCTACAGAAGATGAACTCAAAGCAGGGAAAATGCCCAAGAATGCTTTCAAGAGATAGTCAGTCAAGAAACCAGTGGTCATAGGATATAACCACTCTCCAACATAGGATACCATCACCCAGTAGGACACTCACACAATTTTTATGTGAATCCCAACTGACAACATTTTATTATGACTATGTACATATTTATACAGTTTCTCCAGTGGAGAACAACCATTCAGGGAATTGTGCATTATTTTGTTACCAATGGGTGCAAACCTACATGTAAATTAAGATTACCCTATCAGGACAATGTGCATTTTTGATTAGACAATAAAGGCATGTCTATGTGTGAGATGGAACATCTAGAAGCCACCAATCAAGTCAAGGTGCATTCTTAGTTGCTTACATGTCAAACAGAGCATCTCGGGTATGTGCAAGACAGCACCATCTGCTCTGTAATAGTCAGGATCCCTTTCTCAAGAGTGTTGACTTAGCACTTAGCACTGAAGGATAAGCCAGCTGGCTGGTCTTTGGAAGGTGGGAGCTATTCTGCAGAGCTGTTCACCTGCAGAGCATCTTATATGGTTTTTATTATAGCCCTTACTGTGGTGCATCCCAGAGCACCTGTTTGTGCGTGCATAAAAGCGCAATACACACAACCGCCTTGTATGAGTTTATTAGAACAGGGTTTACTCTCAACATGACAATACCTCCGCTATCCACAGGATAAACAATAGGGAATCTTGAATACCAAACTGGAATAACACGCACATTTTATGTCCAACTATACATCATATAAGCTTCATTTGAGGGAATAAGGCAGAAAATAGTAATCCCAAGTCTAGGTACATTAGTCTTGCAGATTATCTAGGCCATGGGCATGACACTGATCTGTCGCCACTCAAGCCTGTGATTCTTGAAGACTGTGAATGATTAGGAAATGAGTTCCTAAATTCCAGAGCCAATCACTGAACACGTGAGGATATTTAGTCTGGCCTCTACCTGAGTTCTCTACCAGTTTATGCTTCCCTGCACTTGATCCAGTTTTGCTCCAGCTTGTCCAGCCTGTTTATATCCAGTTTCCTTCCTGATCCAGTGTAGCTATTGCCAGCTACCCTGTGTCTGGTTTGTCCAATCTGGTTTCAGTTCAGGGCATCTCAAGTCTGTCTCCTCATCTACTTCAGCCCAGTGGTTTTGTCATGATCTTCTTGTCCAGCTTCAGCACAAGGTACTAACCTCACATGGCACTTATGGAGGGAGTGGTGGAATTGGAATAGATAGCGCAGCGAGGGTCCGCATTTGCCGAGGTGGAGGCTCTATGGCACCTCACACGCGTTTACAAACACCCACACAAGCGACACTTTAACAAAATAGATCTAACACGCAATCACTAAATACAGACTTACACAAAAAAATATGAACCTTCGGGACTTAGAATGCAACATTTACGGACTTAGCCTAAAAAAATACAAGACGCGGGACTTAGAAAAAAAAACATTACGACCTCGCAAAAATATGACCTTAACGGCAGAACCGTGCGCACCTGAAAACATAAAAAACACAATAAATACACACAAAAAAGACATAAAAAGCTTACCACAGCAAGGCGGGGGGGGGGGGGGGGGGGCGCACCCAGGACCTCTGCAAGTGAAGTTACACCGCAATTTAAGTCCAAATTCCAGAGTTTACACACACGAAAATCCCCTAAGCGAGAAAAAAAATGGAAGCTGAAAAAAAACGAAAACAAGGCTACAGGACCCTAAAGACGCGAAACACCACCAAGCACATACAGCTTTTCCAATAAGACGTTGGGACACCCCTTCCATGAGATTCAAATTACGCTTCTGGTAGGATTCAATTTGATCTTTGTATCTTTTATTATAATTTCATTATTTATTTTATTGTTGCTGCTATTTTACCTATTTTCACCATATTGGTCCTATTTTTTCCTGATGTGAGAGGCTCCATAGATGGGTCTCAATTAGTCCACCATTATAAGATTAGAGCAAACATTATATGAATTGTCATTTGTGCTGACCCTAAACTCACTGATATTGCAGGATCTTATGTGAGGCTTGCTAATCTCAACAATAGATGTCTCAGTCTGGGGAGTGAGGTCTGGATCTGTGTGTGGACACTGAAGCACTAAGACAGTTTCTATTATGTGTTTACTATCTTTAATTGTAAAAGTATCCCTGTAACAATTGATATATTGGATATTGGTCTATTGAGACACTAAACATCGGGCCGTCTGGATTAAAAACACCAACATCTCGTATATAACGTGAATTGATATCGTATTGAATGTGAGTGTAATGGTTTTAATTATTTGCTATAATAAACCTTGATGTACATATTTCACGATTGGTTTGGCTTCGCGCTTGTCCCTCCACCCCTCTTCTTGTTTTTTTGGCTTTTGGAGTACTTTGTGGACAGTACTTGTCTGGAGGACACACTTTAATTACACTTGGGACTATTCTGGACACAAGAAGAAAGGACACTATTTGGAGAACTATATCATTCCAAAGTGAGACGATTTGCATTTGATTTCCATCACTTTCCTGCATAGTGGATTTATTTGGCGTGACGATTGAATAACCTCAGATTAATATCCACTTTGCTTTTCTCTATCTATTCCCACGAGCCAACTTTATATATTCAATTGCACCATCCTCTTGATATCACTTGTGGAGCGCTATAGACAGAGCAATCAACCCTTTTGGGAAGTTGCTTTTACTTATATTCATTTATTAATTATTTAATTAGCATACAAAATTTATATACACACACAAAAAAAAAAAACACTCTCCCAATAAACACAAATGCCATTCACTGCGCTCCTCAACAACACTGCTCATAGCACAAAAAGTCTTGCAATAAGCACAAAAAGCGTTTATTTTAAGTTGCTGCAGGATTCCATTATGCCACGCATTCGTGAGATGTTTGCTAATAAGGGGGATTTTTATTTAGAGCAAGATGGAGCATCTCCCCACTACCATCGTGCTATAAGGGCCTATCTTGATAAAAATTTGATGAACGACGTTGTCATCAGTGTCTAGTTTAGAAAGCCCAGTTTGAACAGAGGCAATAGACCATAACAATTACACATGTTCCTCTTTTATTTAAATTATAAATCTTGGAATACCTTAATTTGAAACATGTATTAATAAAAATATTCAAAGTGTATACATTTGTTGAGACAACCTGTATATATATATATATACATTTTCCAAACGAATACTTACTTAGGTATGTAAACATGCACAGTAAAATTATACTATCTTTCAGTTACTCACAATATGCCTAACACACCTTTGCACAATTTGTGTATACCTAATCACAGCTCCCATAACCAAACACTCTTGTTTCTATTATGCAAGGCTGTGAAACACAGCAGGAGTCTTACCATGTTTGTGTATTGGGCTGGAAGAGAACCTATACTGACATTAATAACTCATATAGTATTGCTCTGCTTTCTGCCTCTGAGACACCCAGAGGCTTCTTAGCAGTAGTAATCAAGCAAGCAAGACTTATTTTTTCAGTCTTGAGATGACCCTTAATGTGAAACAAACATACATTACCTGCTTAATGCAAATAAATGAATATGTGTATCCGTTCTGTGTATTTCTAGTTTCAGCTGAGCATTGGTTGCCTCTTTGTATGTTTGGCTAAAGCCAAATGAGATTTCTTTATACATTACAACTGTTCTTTAGGGTTATGTTTAGGGGTATGCTTTTCACAGTGCTTTATTACATATTGTAAGACATGGTGAAAAACATACTCATAAAACAACCCCTGCAAACACATGGCATACCTACATAGGAATATACATAACCAAGATCATGCAAAGCAACACTTTACAGTTGTTAAAAAGAATGCTATACAAAGTGAGTTATAGTGATCAATGCCAATTGACCTTTAGTGATGCAAGGATAGCCATTTTGGTCATATATACTTTGAGTATCTGTTTAAGAAATTCATATATAATGTTGAAAAGAGGAAATTATTAACTAAAACAAGCAATAATAGGTGCAAATATAAACTGCCTTCGGTATTTTAGTAAAATTAATATAAGAAAGGATAACATCACTGACAGACATTGTAAAGACTTAGGGCTCAATTGCACGGCTCCCATAGGAAATGTTGCAAGTGAAAAGTTAAACACTAACATAGCTATTACATGCTGCTCGTAACAAACCCTTACGGGCTGACCCTAATGAGCCATCAATACATATAGAATGTTTCCTGTTCTATATGTGTTTCTATCTAAAATGCTATTAAACGGTTCCCATAAGAAATCCACCCTAATAATACATGCTCTCGGCAAGCGGTGCAGGCACTCACAGCAAGCTGAAACCCTATGTGTAATCACCACCTCCTGCAGCACGGCTAAACCCCTACCGAGAACTGTTAACAGCCCTTATTACAATTAAAGTGATAACCTTTCTTGACATGATCTTGGCAGGAAAAGGGTTAAATAAAATAAAAAGTCATGGGTTAATAACCAGTTTACTTATGCCCTTTTGCCTCCTCAGCTGTTAAATGAACCCAACTGTCCCCTCCACATCTGGGTGGACCATCGGGCCACCTTCCCCATTCACTTCCTTTTTAAGGCAGGGGCCCATAAGTTATCCCCTTACCCACCATTACTAAATAAAAAATAACTGTGAAATAGAGGTCCCAATAGATCCCATAGTTCCCTATCTTCCTATCTCGTATGGGTTCCCAAAGCGGTCAATCACGGGATCACTATAGACCTCTGTGCCCCCAACATTCAAATAGTCAACTGAGATTGACTGCACTATTATTGATACTTATTTTAGCCAATCAAAAACCTAAAAAAAGAACGGTGGGGGAGCAAATACAAAATGTTTTTTGGAACGGGAGCTAAATTAGTCTAAATAATTTTCTTTACAGAGCAGCATGTTTTTTTCTTGGATGGACTTTGCCATGTCCTGAAGAGGAGGAGTGAAGGTCTTCAATCAAGGCTAATGAGGTCCTTTCTAGGATGGCAGAAGATTAGGATCCAGGGACTTCAATTAAAAATGAATGTTTCCAATAATCCAAGAATTGAAGATTGAGGACAAGGATGGCGCTGATAATTTTTGATTTTCATCACTATGCCTTCTTCAGCATTTTTCATTCTCACCTCTGTTCTTGTTTTTCATTTTATAGATGCCATTTATATAATTTGACAGGGGAGCAGCTCTGATCATTTTCAAGCAATTGCATGTCATGCTTAGTATCACCAAACCTGCTTATAAAAGCTCCAGTAGGGCAAAGTCAGTCTTACAGACGTTCTTATGAGATCCATGTAATCAAGCCCTTAGACTCAGAAAACAATTCTTTATAAATAAGAAGGATAAACTAACAATTAGATATGCCACACCCAAAGTAAGAGAAAAAATAGAAGGTAATAGCAGAAAAATAGCTACAAAACATCCTTTAGGTATAGTAGTAAATATAGTAAAAGGAGGGACTTAAATAGAGATAAATAAGAGGTAATCAGTGATAGTACTATATTATGGAAAGGGTAGTAATTATGTAGAATAGCCTTCTAGCAGAAAACAAACAAATTAAAGAATTGTAAATAAGATTACATATGTATGTTTCAAATAGGTAGTAAAATGAGCAGACAAAGGGCTTAATTACATTTGTCACAAAAAATGCTCTCTAAACTACTTTTTTGTTATGGACTCTCATACAGGAGGTAATGTTAATGACTATGGGAGTCTTTAGGAAACCTTATGGGTGACAGAGACAGGGGCACATGGGGGTCCTTAGGGAAACCAAGTAGTGACCGGGCTTAGGGACCATGGAGAGCCTTAAGGATAAATATGAGGTGTTGTGTTAGGCACTATGGGTCATTGGGTTCCTCGTGGGTAAGTCTGCTGACATATAGATAAAATAAGAAATTTGGTTTGACAGCTCGCTCTAGGTCACATGTTCGAGATTATCATATGGGTTAATGGCCACTATTCCCATAGCGTCAAGGCATGGGGAGATAGTGAACATGTGTTTTTTTCATGTAAAAATATAGTGAGTGCCTAAAAGGATCTGTTGGTTTTTCCCTGTTTCTATGTTTCGTGGGGGCCAGTACAAACATAACAGCCAGGGCCCGTACAAGCATTTTCCACATCCAGTCATACATCCCACCTCCAATGACAGTTATTTCACACCTAATACAACTGTACCTAACAGCCTTATTAAATTGCAATTCGGTAAATTTAAAAGGGCTCTATTTAAGCACACAGCATATTTTTTTTACAGAAGTTTTTAGTTAGTGAAGACCTTGCTTTTGGATAAAAGTTCACTAACTAAAAACTTCTGCAAAAAAAAATATTGCTGTGTGCTTAAATAGAGCCCTTTTAAATTTACTGAATCGCAATTTAATAAGGCTATATATGTGTTACCCAATATTAAAGGAGTTATGTAATTTTGTAAATTTACTTTTACCACACTGAGAGTCTTAGATAGATCATGTGTTTTAAGGGTAAGCTGAAAAACCAAGCAAAATAAATAAAGAGTCCAAACTGTTTTAAATAAATTAAAGCAAATAATAAGATTTAACACACTTAAATGGATGTTGAAGGTTGCTGGATTTTACTAGGTATATAATACACCTATGTATGTTTTTACTTTTATGTACTTTATTTTATGAAAAAGTGCTTTTTATGCACTGTTTTTCCTGCCTAAAATCAAACAAATGATACCTGTATGGCTCTTTCCACTGCAGTGTATACAGGTACAGTCTCTGAAGAAGATAACAGAATGAGAAAGTCAGTAGATCTCTACAAGCAAATTGGGGATCTGAAAGGCACCTTTTATGCCCAAGTGTGCGTGATAAAAGACCTAAATGTTTGGAATTAGCAGAAGAAGATCAGATAAAGAAGAGGTGGTAGCAATATACAGATCTTTACAGGAATTAACAGCACTGATAATCTCAATAGTTTGTCCAATGAGCTGGGACTAGGCATTTTAGAGACTGAACTGAGATGGGCCCCAGGAAGCCTCGCTGATAACAAGGCTGCAAGAGTTGAAGAGTCTGATGCTGGGGAAATTGAAGGAACACAAAAGAAGAGGACAGAAGAAGGGGAGATGGTTAGATGAAGTCATTGAAGCAATGAATTTGAGCTTGATGGAACTCAGAGGGGCAGATGTGGTTGGCATGCTGGGGTCCACAGGGTCACAGAGAGTCGGACATAACTGAATGACTATACAGGCAGTACAAATAGAGCTTATAAGCACTTCTTAATAAAATAAAGTACAAAACAGTAGTAAAATCCAGAAAACTTCCATATACCTTTACCCCTAGTAAAATCCAGAATCTCTTCCATACTCCCTTTAACCCCTTCTCAGCACAGACACTGCAATACCTTTCCATCCAGCCATATGTCTAGTAGGAATATGACGGAGAAGAAACATCTTTTGATATTCCCTTCAAGTCATAACAACAGGTTTGCCGCAATTATTACTCTCTCAGTGATACACCAAGTACACAAGCCTTTTCACTGTCATATTAACACTGAGCCAGACTGACACGTGTAAACATTCAGACTTATACACATGCACACTGACACCCATAATAAAAAAAAAATTCTAGTTAGCTTGGCCCTAGCGCTAGGAGTAAGTCTTATCAGCCTACACATAAAAGAAGAGCAAGTAAAAAAGAAGCATCAGGGGACAAAGTAGGAAAATGAACAAATTGGCACAGAGGAGGTTTATAAAAACTAAACATAAAGAGCCAATCTAGCAAGAGATTCTGGGAAAAGGAAATACCAGCTACAGCAACACCTAACGTAAGATATGGCGGATCAGTGTGGCTGTAGAAGAGTTAAATATGTTTTTTTCTTATCCTGTCCTTTCAACATCTTACAGCATTCCTTTCTAGCCCTGAGATATACTCACCCAAAGTCGTCAAAATCAATTAGCTGCTGGTTTTGCAATTCCCTTGCAGCTTTGCTAAAGTTTCTTTTCTGCATTGATGTTCATGCCAAGTGACTCAGTATCATTCCCACAGGATAATGGATGTGTGGTACCTATGGGGGAACTTGCTATGTGTGAGCCTATGTGAATGTGTGCATGAGCAGATCTCTGTGAGAGCTTGTGTGTGTCAGGCTGTATGAGCTGGTGCATATCTGTATCTGTGCATCAGTATATGTATGTGTATATATGTGCATGTGTGTCAAACTGTATACCTGTACATTTATGGATCATGTGTATGTAGGTATGTGCCTGGGTGTATGTGTGAGTTTGTGGATGTTTGTGTATGTGTAAGGCCTTGTGGACAACATATATGATTATGGGAGTACATGATTCAGCCTGGTTTAGAGCATGTGTGTGATTAGGTGCGTTTGTTGCAAAAGTGTACGGGTATTTGTACATGTGTGTGACCATTTGTGTATCCTGTATTAGTGTGGTTCTGTATATGTATATGTGCATCATCATCTGTGTTTTAGATCAAAGGCTTTCCTCCGGCGCGAGCGGCCGCAAGGGATAGAAAGGCGCCGGCCGCAAGCCTGCCGGAATCCCCGGCCGGAAGGGAATAGAATAGCAGAATAGCTTGCGGCCGGTCCTTGCGGCCCTGCATCACCTACGGCCGATAATAGAATGAGGCCCAATGAATTTAGTGATAATCTGCACACGTTTTGCTGTATTTGTACTTGGATATTATTATCTATTTTTTTCTGTTTGCTTATTTTCCTCTTTTGCTTTACAATAAAACGCACAGCTTCTCTTATTCAATCTTGTACTAAAGATGTCTTCATATTTTACATGCATGAAACTGCCCATCCATTCCCAATGTAATGTAGATATTCCCACTCTCCTCCCTGCAGCAGATGGTAAAATAAATAGAAATGCAAATTAAATTGCTGTTGTCCTTTCCATTCACATAGAAAGCACTTTGTTTTGCAATAGTCCGTGACTTATAGCAGAGAGATATTTAACTCATTGGCTGCGAGGTGGCAATATTGGAATTAATGATTAAACCGCAGAGTGATAAATCATTATAAAAATAAAGTTATCATCATTGCTACAAATCAAAACCAAAGCCACCACGTTTCCTTAATTAGGAAAATGGATTGAGGCAGACATGAACTAGCTTTTGTGGTGAGGTTATTCATTGAGCCCAGGAGTGACCAGTCAGAGCAAGCATTGCTAGCCAAGGTCACACAGCCATCACCTAAAACTCTGTTAATCACATGTTCAGCTGAGTGTGTCCACTGTAAATGGAATTGCTTTGAAAAGGGAGTTGCTGTCCCAAAGAACTTACAATTAATTAGCTTGCAATAAACAGTATCAGCCTTATTAAACTGCGATTCGGTAAATTTAAAAGGGCTCTATTTAAGCACACAGCATATATTTTTTACAGAAGTTTTTAGTTAGTGAACTTCTATTTAAAAGCAAGGTCTTCACTAACTAAAAACTTCTGTAAATAAAATATGCTGTGTGCTTAAATAGAGCCCTTTACTGAATCACAATTTAATAAGGCTGTATGTTAATAGATTTTGAAAAATACTTATAGTATTATAGTATGATTATGTCTTAAACCACTAATTCTATTATTCTCTCTCTCTCTCTCTCTCTCTCTCTCTCCCTCTATATATATATATATATATATATATATATATATATATATATATATATATATAAAATACAGATATTTTCCATACACATGATATGTGAGTATATTTATATATGTATATATATATATATATATATATATATATATAAAAAACACACACAACATACTGTATGTCTATTTCTCTCTCTCTCTCTCTCAATCTCTCTCTCTCTCTCTCTCTCTCTCTATATATATATATATATATATATATATATATATATATATATATACTCATTAAACATCACTGTTAATGTAGTTAAGTATTTGTTCATGCTGCGAAGCACAAGCCATAATATTTTACAGTTTAGTATCCATCAGAATATGTTGAGTGCCTTGGAGATCTCTCACTCTCAGTAATGAGTTCTGTCACTGAAAGCTTTGAAGGCTCAGCTTTATAGTCTGGCTCTATAGTGACTACATGGTCTGTGTTCTTATAAATCTAATACTCGGATGCACAAATTGGATCCTGATTACATTATGTGGGTTTCCTTCTGCCGCTGCTTTTGAGCGATTTCATTATCAGAACTGCTAATGAGAAATATATTTACCTTTAAAGGCAGGGCAATCCAGACTGTTCTATTGTTCTATTGTATATTATACAATAATACTATTAATATAATGATATAATATCTTTACAATATAAATTGTCAAATAATCCCATTTTTTGGTCAGAATTAGAGCGCTTGCACTGGCTGTCTCTTGCTCTATCTCCCTCTCTAAATTATACCTCTCCAATGTTTCTTTTTTGTTTTTACCCAAAATGTCTTACACTTGTTTGCTCCTCTACACCCATGGAGAGAAGGAAAGGTAGAAAGTGTGTAATAGAAACAGATATTGGTTGAACAGCAAAGTGAAAGGAGAATATAGAGATAGAAGAAAGGGACATTGGGGTGATGGGAGTAGATGTGGTGTCAATGGGCAGAAAGAGGATAAGTGGTTGGTGAGATCAAGGGAACGGAGAGAGAGAAGAAGGAAAGGGAAGATTGGGGTGGGTGAGGTTGGAGAAGAGGCAGGGAAGGTGTCAAATAATATGGATCCCTATGGCACCTAACATCAACCTCTGTGCCATGTTGGTCCTCAAAGAACCCATGGCACCCTTTATATCACATAGTGGTCCATATTGGACCCCCATGAAACCTAACCTTCTCATGGGACCCTCATAGTCCCTAACACTAAACTTACAAAACATAAAGACTACCAAAAATAAAAAGAAACTATCAGTCTTATTAAATTGCAATTTGTCAAATTTAAAAGGGCTCTATTTAAGCACATAGCATATTTTTTTATAAAAGTTTTTAGTTAGTGAAGACCTTGCTTTTGGATAGAAGTTCACTAAGTAAAAACTTCTCTAAAAAAAATATGCTTTGTGCTTAAATAGAGCCCTTTTGCTGAATCACAATTTAATAAGGCTGTATATCTCTAAGGGGCCCAAATAATTCTTTACCTATACTTGGACGCCCTCCAGCGAAGATCAATGAAGCCATAGTCCTCACTCTTTTGCTCTCTGTGTCAAACATATCCCAACCAATCAGAATTGAGATTTTGACATCATCCTGCCTAATTTCTGAATGGTTAAATGTCTAACAAATCAGAAGGCCTTTTTGCCTTCTCCTTTACACAACCCATTTTAGGCATATATTATATACTAGAATATTGCCCGTCAAAAAATGACGGCAATGAAATTGTAAGTGAGCTAAGGGTGTTTGGGTGTATATAATGTGGCTGATGTAGCGTCGTTAGTTTTGTATGTTGTGCGAGTTTTTCGGAATATCGGTAGCTGTTTTGCGTGTTTATGGTAGTGTTTTGCGTGTTTAGGGACCTTTAGCCTCGTTTTCGTTTTGTTCGGCGGCCATTTTTTCTCTTGTTTAGAGAATTTTTTAGTGTCTAAACTGCTTTAATTTCAGTTAAATTGAGGTGTAACTTTAGTGTTCGAGGTCCTGGATGCTCCCTCTTGCTGTAGGTAAGCTTTTTATGTATTTGTTGGATTTTTGATGTTTTCATGTGCGCATGTTGCGGCCGTGTTTTGCGAGCTCGTAATGTGTCGTAACGTGTCTCGTATTTTGTTTGCGTTACAACGTAAAGTTTGCGAGGGTCGCAGTTGCTGGCAACGAGCGCCGAAGCAACTGCGACCCTCGCTTTGCGAGGGCCTGGGCTCGCTGTGCGAGCCCGCAAGCGTGAGCAACGGCTTGTATGCTCACAACTATTATAGTGATAATAGATAATATATACAGTTTTGATTTTATTAGCCAGATGACTGCTTTAATTTACTTTTTTTTAAACTACTAATGCACTCAAGAGGACCCGATCCATATCTTCCATCACATGAGCAAGACATCTTGTATTAAAACATTCCTCTCTCTCCTAATACTAGAATGATGTTTAATAAAGAATTTGCATGTATTTTTGTTTTTATTATTTTGTATCATATTTCAGAAACCTGTTCATTTCAGTTTCTAAATCGGTAATGTATTTATTTAGCATAGATATTGGGTGAATTACACTTTTTAGGGGCATGCCCTTTCAATGACTACTGATTAAGTGAGAAGCTTTCAATGTATTGATTTCATTATGAGCAGCAATGTTTGGAATCCCTTTACAGTTTATGGGCCCAGATTGTGTGTGTAAGAGGGTCATTTAGTTAAGGAACTGAAGCATATAAAAGTGTAAACTGAATTGTATTATATTGTAATAATGCTAATAAGAAATTGTGTAATTGCGGATTAATGGCCATCCAAATAGATATTTCTATATAAGAATAAGAAATAGGAATCATAGCAAATTAATTATGGATTTCACAACAGGAGGAACTTGTGAAATGCACACTCCCGCGTTATATATACACTAGGGCCCTCATTCAATTGCAATTTGGCCAGTTGAATAGGGCTCTAAAGAAGCACATAACATATATTTTTTAAAGAAGTTTTTAGTTAGTAAACATCTATCCAAAAGCAAGGTTTTCACTAACTAAAAACTTATTTTAAAAAAATATGCTATGTACTTATTTAGAGCCCTATTGAATTGGCCAAATCGCAATTGAATGAGGGCCTAGGAAATTGCTCGTCAAAAATGCAGAGAGTAAAATTGTTAGCCTGGCAATGCTGTTTGCCACGCAATATGAGGCTATGGGCCTGCTGAGCACATTTCTACCCTCCTCTCCCATCCTTGTGTCTCACCCCCCTCCCTTGTGTCTAATTTCCCCCCTCCTCTCCCTCCCTTGTGTCTCCTTTTCCCCCTCAGCTGCCTCCCTTGTGACTCCTTTTACCCCCTCCTCTACCTCCCTTGTGTCTCCTTTCCCCCCACCTCTCCCTCCCTTGTGTCTCCTTTTCCCTCTCTTCCTCCCTTGTGTCTCCTTTTCCCCCTCTCCCTCCCTTGTGTTTCCTTTCCCCCTCATCTGCCTCCCTTGTGTCTCCTTTGCCCCTCCTCTCCCTCCCTTGTGTCTCCTTTTTCCCCACCTCTCCCTCCCTTTTGTCTCCTTTCCCCCACCACTCCCTCCCTTTTGTCTCCTTTTCCCCCTCCTCTGCCACCCTGGTGTCACCTTTTTCCCCACCTCTCCCTCTGTTGTGTCTCCTTTTCCCCTCCCCACCTCGTGTCTCATCCTCCTCCTCCCTTTCCCCCCTTTACCTCCCTCCATCCCCCCTCTCCAATAACCTCCCTATCCCCTTTCCCCTCTCTTCTTAATTTGATCCGCCGAGCTCTTGCATCGCGTCTTCTGCGTGTGTCCGGAACCGGCACATGCTAATGACGTGATGCGCATGTGACATCACGTCATTAGCATATGCCGGTACGTTAAAAGCAAGAAGATGCGCTGCAGCAGCAGGAGCTCAGCGGATCAAGGTAAGAAAGGGGAAAGGGGACAGGGGGGTTATTGGAGAGGGGGAAGGAGAGAGGATAAGGGGGGAGGATTGCGGCCCTCACTTCGGCCCATAACGGCTTGTATCACAGGAAGGAGGGAGGATAAGGGGGAAGGAGGGAGGATAAGGGGGGAGGATTGTGGCCCTCACTTCGGCCCATAACGGCTTGCATCACGGGAAGGAGGGAGGATAAGGGGGAAGGAGGGAGGATAAGGTGGGAGGATTGTGGCCTTCCCTGTGGCCCGTAACGTTCCGCAAAGCGTGACCAACAGGCCATATAACCACAACTATTATAGGTGATAACTGATTTGCAGAAACTCTTCGGCTCATTCTAAAAAGTGTGTAATGCATTGTAATGTAGGCAAAATGCTGGAAGTAGTAGTTTGTCTCATCCTGATAGATTCAGATGCCATGAATATATGATGAGAGGTAGTATGGGGAAGTGTATTATAAAGGTAGAGACTGATCGAATCAAAAATAGGAGAGGCTGACGTATTTTCAAAGTCAGATTGTCCTGTTTCTCAATGGTGACTTGCATGTAATGGCGATAAGAACTGATAGTTTTACATAGGTACAAAGATATTATTACTTTCTCAGTAATCAATTGTTAGTGGTGAGTTGCAAAGAGTGGTAATATCTTCTTAAGGTAGGTGTTGCTCTAATACTGAATAAGGAGAGCCAGGACTCCTCAACATGTATCCAGATACTGCACCTTTGAAAATTGAGAGAGCTCATACAGTGGGTCTCGAAAGAGAGAAGTGTGGAAGTGTTAAAGGAAAGTGATAAAACAATTTTAGAATTTTCAAGATACAATAGAAATTCTACAAACCTTTAAAAAGCTTCATAGTGTAACATGAGGGATCTAAAATTATGCTTTTTAATTATTATTTAGCTGACACAAAATGGAGTTCTGACCTACTTGTAAAAATACTATATAAGAATGGTCAAAGATTTTTTTGGTTACACCAAGCAAGGCTATACCTATTTACTGATTTAAAGGAGTTTGCTTTTTAATAAGATTAGTGAGATTCATAAATGTTTCACCTATGAAGATAGAAAGAAAGGAAAATGATAGAAATGTAGTAGGATCTGTATTACTTAAGACATACTGTTTTGTAAAATGGGGCTATTAATCTTTTCTTTTTGTTCTAGTGACCAGAAAGAAATGGATTTTTATTCTGCAGTATTGCACATAAGCTTGATAAAATATATAGACATGGGCCTCATTCAATTGCGATTTGGCCAATTGAATAGGGCTCTAAATAACCACATAACATATATTTTTTAAATAAGTTTTTAGTTAGTGAAAACCTTGCTTTTGGATAGATGTTTACTAACTAAAAACGTATTTAAAAAAATATGTTATGCGCTTATTTAGAGCCCTATTCAATTGGCCAAATCGCAATTGAATGAGGGCCGTGGTCAGAGATAATAAGAGCATCAGGGATAGCTTCTAAAAGTATTGTTTATGTGTTGTAAACAGGAAAGGTTAGGAGGTAATTTTAATATCTAACAAACTTTATAGATTTATATGCATATAACTAAATATGCAACATATGGGCTAATAATTCCCCAATAAAGGCAATATTACGTTATTTAAACAAATTTAGGTTGGCTATGAATTTTTTTGCAGATGAGACATTTACAGCCTTATTAAATTGCGATTCAGCCAATTGAATAGGGCTCTATACAGGCACAGATCATATTTTTTTACAGAAGTTTTTAGTTAGTGAACTTCTTTCCAAAAGCAAGGTCTTCACAAACTAAAAACTGCTGTAAAAAAAATATGCTATGTGCTTATATAGAGCCCTATTCACTTTGCCCGAATCACAATTTAATAAGGCTGCAAATCTGTAGGCAGCCTGAGAGGCTTGCAGAGAGCTTGAATTCATACTTTAACCTTGTACCGTTTGTTTAATTAGATTGACAAAAATATAATACAAATTTGCCTTCTTAAACCCACAACAAAGATAAGACACATGAAAACCTGTGCATAGATAGTATTAAACAATATTTAAACTTATTTGATGCATGCCATACACAACACCACAATGAAAGAGAATTCACTTGTTATTATCAAAGTCCTACATGCCTCAGCTGCTCCCCTCGCTTTGCGAGGATCGCAGGGCAATGATCACCCTCGGCGCTCATTGCAGCCTAAGTCCCGCACGCCTTAACTGCTCGCCTCGCAGTGTAATGAGCGCCTTTGGTGCTCATTGCAGCCTAAGTCTCGCAAACGTCAACTGCTCGCCTCGTGAGGCTCGACGACAACTCGAAGTACGACAACTATATATGTGATAGTTATTTTTTGAATGAACAACAGATTTATAGAATATTTACAGAGGCAAATTTATGTATTATTCCTAAGAAAGATAGGGGTTTTATAGACATATATCATTATTTAATAATAATTATAAAATTCTTACTAAGATTCTTGCCAGTAGACTCCAAAATGTATTACCAACTTTGAACAGATTTATGGCAGGAAGATCCTCTTTTGTTCTATGTCTGAGATTCAGAAATATTGGAAAAGGAGAAGTCATTAGGGAGCTCTGCCCTCTTTCACACAATAGGCCTTTGATAGGATGGGACCACCTGGTCACCACATTGGAGCAATCTGGAATGAGAGGTTCCTTTTCAGAAATTATACATAATATATATGCAAAAGCATCCATTATAGGAAAAGGACATAAATCAGCACTGTTTAAACTACAAAGAAGTACTAGACAGGAGTGCTCCCTCTCTCTCCATTTATTCTAGAAGTAGCATCTTAGCACATGTTATAAGATCTGTATGTCCATGTATTCTTTTGGGAAATCAAAAACTAACTTTATCTATGTTTGCTGATGACATGCTCCTATGCATTGAAAATCCAAAAAGACATATCCCTGAAATTTTAAAAGTTTTTATGGAATTGGTCAAATCTCTTACTATAGTATAAACATTAAAACATTAAACGTGAAGAAATAGACTATCCTTTTAAAGTAACTCTGAGTGCTCTCGATATTTGGGAATAAACCTCCTAATTTACCCTGCAGTCATTTCTAGAGTGAGTAGAGTTTTAAATAACTGGACTCGATTTAATTTATCTTTAATGGGCTGAATAAGCCTTATTAGATGATATGTAGACTTTTTTTTATCTGAATCAAATGTTGTCTCTACAGATTAAACAGAGGGGTATCACATATATAATTGTCGCTCTTACGAATGTTGGTCATGCTTACAATGTTGGTCATGCAATGTTAAAAGATACGGGCTTGCGCATGCGCAATGAGCGCCGAAGGCCAGCACAACGTGGTGCAACAAATTGTGGCCTTTCAGGGTCCCTCTATGTGTCATCTGTCCCGTCATGCCTGTTATTTGCCCGAGGACGCTCCACAGATAAAGGATGGAAACAGCTTGCAGGTGCACATAGCGATGGCCGCGATCAGCGCCTTTGGCACTTTGGCACTGATCACGAGGCACACAACACTTTCTGTTAATTATGACTTTAACGGACAACATTTTTTCAAACAAGTAACTCAAACCCCCCCCCCCCCCCAGAAAAGCCAATTAATTACAAAAATGAACTTCAACACTCATACACAGCACAGGGGGATAGCCAGGGAGCCTGTGGGTGAGATTGCAAGCTAATTTTAGGCTTCATTGGCTTTTTAAAAAATCGAAATTCAAACAGGATAAAAACAAGGCCAAAGCCTGTAACACTTACCCGAACAACACCAGGCACGCAGGACTTACAAAATACACGACGCTAAAGCCAGTAACACAGCTGAAGAGCGTGGCGCGTGGGACTTGAAAAAAAATGTTAAGAGACACAGGATTGATAGACGAAGGAAAAGAGACACAGGGGAGGGAAATAAGGAAAAATAAAAGAGACAGGGTAGGGAGAGGAGGGGGAGAGAGAGAGGTGGAAAACAGACACATGGAAGGGAGAGGGGGGAAACAGACGCCGGGTTCATAGAGTGTTAAAATTAATAGCACAACATTCTCATGCTCATAATTTGCAATATAAAATACGCTAAGCGAATAAAAAAATGGTGGCCGAAAAAACATACATTTTCTCAAACAGGATCAAAACAAGGCCGAAGCCCGTAACACTTACTCGAACAACGGCAAGCACGCAGGACTTACAAAATACACAACGCTGAAGCCAGTAACACAGCCAAACAACGAGCGGCCGAAGGCACTAATTGCAAGGCCCATAAATTAGATGGGAGGAGTGGCTCACAATGAGCGCCAAAGGCGTTCAACGCAGGGCTCACAATGAGCTCTGAAGGTGCTCAGAGGGGGAAGAGCCGTGAAATGTTTGGCAAACAGCATTGCCAGGATTAAAATGTTATTCCCGTCATTTTTGACGGGCAAGTAGCTAGTTCAATATATTAGTCATTTATTTAGAAAATGTTTTTGGAATGCGAAGAAAGCATGAATAAGCTTATAAATACTTTGGTAAACTAAAAGAAAGAGAGCTTTGGGTGAACTAGGCTGTATTATGTAAATTTCGATTGGATTGGATAAGGCATGTAGGTATATATGCTTCATGTTCAATAGAAAGTGATACAGATTCTGGTGATAAGATCAAATACTTGCTATATATGACATGGAGGCCTAGATCCCAACTGATTTGAATGGAAATTTGCTTTTATACTCTTCTTTGAAGACTTGAAGAGGGATACACTATTTGATACGCAACTGATAACATTCCAAATGTCACTATTTAATAATATATCCTTCACTGGTGGTAAAGTGAATTTTGTGTATGAAAGATGGCAAATAAAAGATGTTAATTATTTTTAATGTTTTTTTAATCAGTCTATTTCTGGAATGCCAGGAAGAATATGCCCTTCCTTGTAGAGCCACCTTTTGTGGCAATAACAGCTCCAAGTTGCTTTGGATAAGTCTCTATGAGCTTGCCACATCTTACCACTGGAATTTCTGGCCCATTCCTCCTTGCAAAACTGCTCCAGCTCCTTCAAGTTGGATGGTTTGCACTTGTAAACAGCAATCTTTAAGTCAGATTTTCTATTGGATTGAGGTCTGGCTTTGACTAGGCCATTCCAACACATTTACATGTTTCCCCTTAAACCACTCAAGTGTTGCTTTAGCAGTGTGTTTGGGGTCATTGTCCTGCTGGAAGGTGAACCTCCGTCCTAGCCTCAAATCACGCACAGAGTGGTACAGGTTTTGCTCAAGAATATCCCTGTATTTAGCACCATTCATCTTTCCCTCAACTCTGACCAGTTTCCTAGTCCCGGCTGCTGAAAAACATCCCACAGCATGATGCTGCCACCACCATGTTTCACTGGGGATGGTGTTCTTTGGGTGATGTGATGTGTTGGGTTTGCGCCAGACATAGCGTTTTCTTTAATGGCCGAAAAGTTAAATTTTAGTCTTATCAGACCAGAGCACCTTCCTCCATACATTTTGGGAGTCTTCCCATGCCTTTTCGCAAACTCAAAATGTGCCATTTTGTGTTTTGCTGAAAGTAATGGCTTTCTTCTGGCCCAACTCTATGGAGCGTACAGCTTATTGTCGTCCTATGTACAGATACTCCAGTCTCCATACTTAGGTCTCTGTGCTGCCTCTCTGATTAATGCCCTCCTTGCCCGGTCCGTACGTTTTGGTGGGCGGATGTCTCTTGGCAGGTTTGCTGTTGTGCCATGTTCTTTCCATTTGGTTATGATAGATTTGATGGTGCTCCTGGGGATCATCCAAAATGTGGATATTTTTTTATAACCTAACCCTGACTTGTACTTCTCAACTTGTTTGGAGAGTTCCTTGGTCTTCATGGTAGTGTTTGGTGGTTCATCTTGCTTACGTGTTGCAGCCTCTGGTGCCTTTCAAAAAAGGTGTGTATATGTAATGACAGATCATGTGACACTTAGATTGCACACAGGTAGGCATCATTTCGCTAATTATGTGACTTCTGAAGGTAATTGGTTGCACCAGAGCTTTTTATGGGCTTCATAATAAAGGGGGTGAATACATAAGCACAATCCAGTTTTCTATTTCTAAAAAATAGTTTTATGTATATATTTTTCTTATTTCACTTCACCAATTTAGACTATTGTGTTCCGATCCAACACATAAAATTCAGATTAACAAAACATTGAACTTAAGGCTATAATGTAAAAAAATGGGTAAAAAGTCAAGGGGGTGAATACTTTTGCAAGGCACTGTATATAGTTATATTAGCAAAGTTGGTTCGAGATGAGTGAACATTTTGGGAAGAAGCACCTAGTACTCAGACAAAGCATTTTCAGAAAGGACGAGTTGCATTAGGCTATTTATATAAAGTAATACAAGATATATTAGGCCAGAATTTAGAAAATGATCTGGAAAAAATAATGTCCACATTAAAACAAATTGTTTTATCCTTACTAGTCTAGTGAGAATTCAAAATTATACAATATCTGCAGAGCTATAAGATGTACAATTTGAGTTACTTAATCAGGCATATTACACTCCAAGGCCCATATTATATTCCAAGCCCGTAGCGGCACGGGTACACCCGCAAAGGCTGCAGGCTTGAAATTCAGCGGAGTTACAGAGCTATTAAATTAGCCAAGCTTGCAACAGACGTGGCCGACATCGAAACCTGTAAACCATTCTTGTGCACGTTGCATGTATGGTCATGAACAGGATAAATTAGTCAATAGTAAAAGAGATCGTCATCATTACGTCACTGAAAAATGGAGGTTAGATTTCAAATCCTTACGGGTTTGAAGTACGAGTTACAATTGGACCCTCATTTCAAAAATATTGCAATATTAATAAATCAGTAAATATTATATTCTAGCCCATGCTAGTTCCATTATATGTATTAACACATTGATTGCCGGCATATAACACGGAAATTAAACATTATTTTACATTGCAGATTTGCAAGCTTGAGAATGTTGTGCTATTAATTTTAACACCTTTCATCACTTTCCCTTTCATTTAAAATACAGTAGTGTATGTATATTTGCATTCACAATGCTGCAGATAGGACTTTTGTTTGCAGGTAGCTGTACAAGGCCAATTTAATAGCCGTAAGTCTGGCGGGCTCCATTACGGGCTACGGGTTTACACATTGGGGGAATTTAATAGGGCTGCAAAAGTACTGCTTGGATTTGGAAGACTGGAACATAATAAATGTGAGGAATGTTTAATCCAGAACTGACACATTTGTTTTAGTAATGTCATAAGATTAAAATTAATTTGAATAAAATTCAAAATTGGCTTAAGAACAATAACTTAATTATAATATCATACTTTTTTGTAAACTACAAGGAATGAGTGTTGAACATTCTGAAATATTTTTTTCTGGTATTATTATACTTTATTTGGAATGCATTTTGAGAAAGAAATGGATATTAAAGAAATGGACTAGAAATATTGCTTTGACAATAATGGAGCTTACAAATGTGAATTTTCACTAAATGATTATTGAAAAATATGATATTTGGGAATAGTCTCAAGGAAGGCTCAAGATGTTTGAGCTAAAGTGGCTATGATATCATAAATGGCTGGTAAGAGTTGCTATAGAGACTTCGCTCGTGTGAGCTTTATCTTCTTTTGGTACCTAATCCTGATTTATGGTAAAAGTTTGTTTAGGAGGTTATTAGAAGTTACTCATGTGATACTAAAAGAGTTGGTTGAAAAGATTTGAAAGAATTTATTTATTAGTAAAAAATAAAATAAGCTGTATTTGGCACCCAAAGTGTAAGGGAATGATACCTTTTTGTATTGCAGAAATTCTGCAGATATATTCGAATGTATTATTTTAATATATTGTTAATGTGGATTTAATACATTTATAAATAAATACAAAACAATGACTATCCCTCTAGGTATATTTGGGAGATATGTGTGTGTGTGAATATATCCATATAAAGCACTGGTATTCTAAAGTAATGACAATATGAGTGATCTTATTTGTGCATCTCATCCAAACATTTTGAGGATGCAGTAAAACACACTACATAGTGTAAGACTTTGTGGGGAATGCAATTAATATGACCTTTTTAGGAAGAAAATACATGCAGTATACTTATTTTAAGACTTTTTGCAGCATGGATGACTGTAAGAATGCTTCACTGTGTTAGTGAAGAAAAATGTACATTGTCAGTATGCAAAAAACATAGACATATTAAAAATAAAAATACTTAAGAGCTATCTGCCAGTTAATTAGTTAATAACAAATTTATAACATGTGGATATACTAATAAAATTATGTTTTGGTAAAAAAAATTATATTATTTTCACACACATTGGGCCAAATTCAATTGTCCAATTCGTAAATTTATACACACGTAAAATCACACTTAATATTGCTACATACTCGGCAAATATTACTTATTGGCACTAATGAATTCTTAAGTCAATAGAATGCATAGAAACATTTATAAAACAAACAAACACCAGAAGCCAAATGTATGAGTTCAAGGAATTTGCAAGTAGCTAATAGAATATGGCCCATTGTGCTATGTGGTTTAGTCTGACCATAAGACAAATGACTTGTGCTTTGAATGAGAAAATCACTAAAAGATTGCAGATCAGAATAGACACATTTGTCCATATAGGTGGAAATAAAGAGAGAGAGAGAGAGAGAGAGAGAGAGATTTCTACCAGTTTTTGAAGTTCTACATAATGCACAATATCTTCTAGGTGTTATAATACAGAGTTATAATGAAGGAATTTTAAAACAAATTTGTGGTGCATTTTACTTCAGTTGAGAGTAGTTAATCTATAGCTTTTCCATAAAAATACAAAACATTACACTATATTATATATAACAGAAACAGAAGTCCCTTTCATATTACACACAGTTACACAAATGCTGTGATAACCTGCTGCTGGGTGTTGAGATGTTCCTGTGCTCGCAATGAGGGCTCCTATTGTCAGTTCAGCAGAGTCCTACCTCTCTCATCTCTATCTTTGCACATTTCCACAGCTTGTCCAGTGCCTTCACCCCACAGCTCCTGCATCCCACAGCCAGGAATCTGACTCCAGCTTCCTAAATAGCCAGCATTGTGCTGTCATCCCAGAGCAGCTGCCTCCCATATTGTACTTTCCACACACTGCAACCATATAGTATCTCTGTATCCCATACAGCACACACCTTGCAAGCATACAGAGTAGCCAGCATCCCATACAGCACACACCCTGCTATCATATAGTGTATCCAGCATCCCATACAGCACACACCCTGCTATCATATAGTGTATCCAGCATCCCATACAGCACACACCCTGCTATCATATAGTGTATCCAGCATCCCATACAGCACACACCCTGCTATCATATAGTGTATCCAGCATCCCATACAGCACACACTCTGCTATCATATAGTGTATCCAGCATCCCATACAGCACACACCCTGCTATCATATAGTGTATCCAGCATCCCATACAGCACACACCCTGCTATCATATAGTGTATCCAGCATCCCATACAGCACACACCCTGCTATCATATAGTGTACCAGCATCCCATACAGCACACACTCTGCTATCATATAGTGGACCAGCTCCTGCATGCCATTCATCACACATCCTGCAATCAGCCAGACAAACTTACTGTGTCCTGCACACCCTGCATCCATAAGTCACATCACTGTGAGTGTGTACCATGGGGGATCTGTCACTTCTGCTCCTGTTACTTCTCTTCTTGGTGGATGGTGAGTATTTATCACATAGCCCTCACTTATCTCTGGGACTTCTTATTATTAATGAGGATTATACCGCTACAAAGGACTAATATGCTGTAATAGCTTGCTGTTGTATTCTATGTACATTTGCATTGATTACAAGATAATAATAACAGGATCATTATAAGGTTTCCTTGCTAAGTTGCAAGTCATATTTGTCTTGTTTATGACACTTTTTGTGTCTCTCTCTTTAAATGTATATATTAAATAAAATATAACAACTTACTGGGTAGTTTTAGCAGCAAATCGATTGAGGTTTTCTTTAAACCAAGCACATTTTGGGCAAAAAATGAATAATATTTATATATTCTTAATATGAAAACATATAGAGTCATGGGAAAAAATACATGTAATATAATTTTAAAGCACAGATGACTGTAAGAATACTTAATTGTGACAGTGAAGAAAAATGTACATTAACAGTATGCAAATAACATGACATGGTTATATTCTGTTGTGGTTAGTGCTATCTATCAGATAATAACGAATTTGCTGTTTTCTATAATGATGTTGAGTATCTGCAATGTGATGACACACTGCACTCAAAACGAACTGAATCTCTGTATGCTAATAATGAGCACTATAAAATAGAAACATTGCTGAGTATCTTTATACTAATGATGAACACACCACATTGTTAAGTATCAGTATTCTAAAAGAGAACACAGGCAAAGGATCTGCATACATATAATTAATTTGCTGCACTATATCTGCAAACTGATAATGGCTTCTTTGTGTAATAATGTGTATGTGTACTTTGATCATGTGAAAAGGTATCTGAGGAGTATATTGTATGGTCTATACAATGAAAATGATCTGTATTGTATTGATACCAATTATAAGTGCAGTAATAACTCACTGGACTGTCTAAGGATGCTGAGCTTGTGTGCACTGCTAATAGACGTGGTGCATTGAGTAATAATGTGATGTGTGTGCACTGGTATGGACACTGTACTGTATAAATATTGCACTATATAAAGATATACAATGTAAGTGCACTGGTAATGAACATAATAATGCAAATATTGATGGTGGACACATAGCTCTGTATGGGTATCTATAGATTCATAATGTTTAATAACACTGAGTAGCTAAAAACTGATAATAACCATTCTATGTGGCATAATTGTGCTAAGTTGTGTATTTTGGTAATGACCATGCATCAATATATGTTGATGTGATATATCTATAAATAAATAAAGAACATACCACACTATATAACAATGATTTACACAGGGAGAATGAACAAACTGCACAGGTTAATGACAAATTGCACAAGTATACTAGGTATATTTCTTATTATCAACATATGTAATTCATGACATGTACACATACAATACTGACTATAAATACACACAATATACAAACCTTACTATACATACAGTTATATGTCAAGGAGAAGTTGAATACTTAGTGTACACCTATGCATTTTATTCCACCATGTACATATGTATACAACATTACATACAAGATACGTATACTTGTTTGATGTGTGATAATATATGTACATATATTCAGACTCACTAAATGTACAGTTGTAATTCATATATACTGCTTAATTTATACACATGTATTTGTACACAATAATCACCTTTTTTGCACATATATGCAATATATTTAATTATATCTGCAGATATGCATTCAATAATATACTCACCAATTCTAAAATTTGCACAATGCTACATATGCATTCACAACGAACCATGTTTTCCATGATCACATATATACATCACACACATGCAATTTTAATTGCAAACGTTTCTATAACACAGGATGACAAGAGACTGTAAATAATACTATGAGTTTAGCATTTAGAAATGTTTTCGTTTTGGAAAATGTGATTAAAAGTTTTAAACTATACTGACATCTAGTGGATAATTAGTCCCTACAATACTTAAATGTTGTGATAGGGAAAAACAGACCTTGAGGAATGGAAAAATCTCAGATTTTTGGATATCCTGCTTTATCACAGATGTTGTGGAAGAAAAACAGTTTCACTTACTCGCCCTCGGAAGAATAAGATATGACAAGAAAACTGTATTTTCGGTTTAATACAAGCTTGGAGGTGAACTGATAGAGTAACAGCAAGTCTATAGTTCATCTGAAGAACTCTTCCACAGACTACCTTTTTACAGTTTTCACAAGGTTATGTAAACAATATTGGCAAATCAGAAAACTTCTTCTTGTGAGACTCAGCAGGGTACTGTTACAAGGTTCTACAAACAATTCTAGTTGTTCAGTAAATTCCTTCTTATAATACAAACACAAGGCGTACACATTTTCACCTTTATCTCTACTCAAATATACACAATCTGTTTAATTGTATTCTTGTTTCTTCTAAGAATCAACAGCCTTATTAAATTGCAATTCGGCCAATTAAATAGGGCTCTATATAATCACAGAGCATTTTTTTTTTTTGCGGAAGTGTTTAGTTAGTGAACTTCTATCCAAAAGCAAGGTCTTCACTAACTAAAAACTTCTGTAAAAAAAGATAGAACCCTATTTAATTGTCCGAATCGCAATTTAATAAGGCTGTAAGTTTACAAAAACCCTTGAAGTAAAAGCACTGAACTAATGATTCTTCAGAATGAACTCCTTCTTAGGTTTTTGATTACTAAGGTTAGCAATGACTATTTTCCTATATACTTATATCTACTTATAATGCATAGATATTAAACTCTTACGGCTAACTCTTTGGATTTTACCTATCTGTGCTCAAGTAGTGACATTTCTAAATTCCGGCCTATTGCTAGCCTTAATGATCTCTCATTGTCAACTTAGTAAAATACAAATGCAAATTTTTCCAAACCTAATCAAGGATAATCAGTATTCTTACTCAGATTTAAATGTAAAATCAATATCAATGTTGCTGTTTGTTGAAAGTATAAAAAGAAAACACCCTGCTCTGATATTAGAGTATAATATTCGTGGACTGTTAACCTTTGTATCCTTGTTTTGCTTTCTAGGTAATAGAGCAGCAGATTCAGAGGAGAAATTAATGAACACTCTTCTGAATAAAAACAGATACAATAAACTCATTCGGCCAGCTTATAATAACAGTCAACATGTCTCTATCCATCTCCAGTTGTCTCTGGCTCAGCTCATCAGTGTGGTAAGATTATTCAAAGCTTCATCCTAATTACAGTCATAACCCTACTCTGCTGTACATCCTGTTTATCTCAGTCATTGTTTCATTACTTCATTGAATCAGCTTGTGCTCTTTCTGCTATGAGACTATTCAATAAAGCCACCACTCATAGAACAATCTTTAGAGCTTGAGCTCTTGTTCTGGCACATTTCTTTCTAGAATTTGTTTCCCTCCTGCCCTTGCTAAATAATTAATTAATGCATATCATAACTTCCTATCATTTCCACTGTCATTATTCTTGTTCCAAGCCAACAATTGGACATAAAGGAGAAATGTCCCAATATTCATGGTAAAGGAGTAAAAAAAACATAACCCACATTGCATATGTGTAGTTTTAAAAACAAATAAAATATGTACTAAATATATGGGGTATTTGGGAAAATGCATTAGTAACAGTAGGATGAGGTCACTAAAGTGTGACAGCTACATAGACATAACTGGAACTTGGACACATTATAGACAAGTGTTGGGGTATCTGTGAAACAAGTTAGGTACATTCATATGCCAAAGTGAATTTTGGAGAACACTCCAGCTCCAATCGCCCACTTCATCATGATGCTAAAGTAGAAAAAACACATATTTAATGTTGTTAGGCTGTATCCCAACTGGAGACAAATGGAAATGAGCTGTAGAAAAAGGAGGCAAGTAATTAAAATAGTTGAACCTGAGAGATCATCCTTAACCGGAACATACTGGAATTATTTCACAATGGCTTGTCTCAACAGCCTTCTATTGTCTGAGTCAAGTTTGCTGTGCAGGAACCACATGATTGTGTCGTCACTCTGTGTGTGCTAGAAAAGGCAATATGTTGATTCATAGTTTACTGCAGCCCACAATAAATCCTAACTAATATACTTATTCACCATAGAGTCTCTTTAAGAAAGACAGGACTATAATCAAAATGTCAGTCACTTTATCTGCTTCACACAAGCTGAAGAATACAAAAAGCTGATTGGACTAACTTGCTGAAAATAAAATGAAGACACTACTTGGCAAAACAAAGGTGGAATCAGAAAGTTGACTTCATTTATCACAATACTTCGATGGAGACAGGAGGTTACTTACACATTCCCTGGCTTATGGATAGTATTATGGGGCTGATCCATGCATGAGCAAGGTTGATTATGATCATGAATATGGTAATGGTTATATTTCCATCTTAGCCTGATTGGCTACGATTTTGTCTGCTACCTTTTAGATTGGCTAAATGACCCGGGTCCTCAGAAAGTTTTGGGTTTGCTTTGAAATTGGATTGGTTTGCTGGACCTCATACCATTAATTTAAAGTGGAACTGTTACAAATATAATACTTCAAATCTCAGTGACTGGAAGTTAACCGTGATCTCTAAATGATAGTGGTGCCCATTTAACTGCATAAGATTTATGTATATTGATGTCTCACTTGAAATATTTATTTTTATTATTATTATTTTTTTTTAATACATTAGATTATTAGTTGAAATGCCCTGGTCAATGATGCCCTTACTGACTCTGAATAGTGCCCTCCAAAGATTACTAACAGTTTTACAATATGATTAAATTACAAGAACCCAGAATGAGAATGTTGTGAGAATACGTGTTATATATATTTATTCTTACTGAATATATTTTCTTCTAGAATATTGTTGGGATACAAATTGCTACTTAAAAACAATGACGTGCTTTTAAATTAAATTCTGAGCATTATTAGATTTTTCCTTCATTACCAGACTCATTGAATTTAATCTTGTGCCCTGCTTTATGTCCCAGACGACAGTTATTGTGTAAATCTGAGACAGGTTTATGGAAAACAGTCTAAAATAGAAATCAGTGTTCTTATTCTCTTATGTGATATGGTCACTATTTTAAATCTTTGGGTTTTTAAATCTGACTGGCATTTTCCATTTCTTAGATTTATAAAGCAATGTACAATTGGAGCAAAAGCGGATCATTTTAGAGTAAAATAACTGCATAATATCTATTAAAATTTCCGAAAAATAATATTTTCTTTGATACATATGGTGCACATCCGATTCCAGGCATATGATCAATAGTCCATAAAGGCAGGGTGCAACAAACATTTTTACTAAAATAAGCTTTTGTTCAACAAGATAAAAACAAAAGAAAAGGAAACAGGAGGTATTTTATAGTCATACATATATTTAAGCAGTATATTACCCTAAAAGCAATTAGCTTTGCAAAGAGATAAATAATCCAACCCCTGAAGTCTGATGGGAATGCAGTAGGGCATATCTTGAGTTAACTCAAAAGTGAGCTTGGAATGACTGTTACTTAGGCATGCATTAAAATGCTGAGGAAGCCGTTTATAAAGAAATATGGAGAAACAATCGTCTGGTTATTGACCTTATGCCTGTATGGATCTACAGATTGGGGGGTATCTTATATTACAACTTGAAGACTATGTACAACTATTATAAACTTAACCAGGTTGTTTGTTGATATTGATTGTTTATTGTTGTTTAGAATTATCAAGTATGTATTAAGCATTATGCAGTTAATATACTCGTTATTTGGAATAGCAGTTTTCCTCTTGTTTCCCCTATACAAAGCACTATTGTGGTCCTATTTAGTCTAAGTATATAGTACACGTACAATATATATTGTTCCAATATTGTGAATTAATGCTTATATACTAGGCACTTGATTATTTTCATATTTTAATGTCTAGTCCCACCGGTAGATGACAAGCTGGATTGCCTTGAGTTGAAAAAAATCCTATCTCAGGTATTATGTTACAATAGGGGTACAAGTGGCAAAAAAATATTTTATCCTGTGAGTTGAAGGGCTCCAATAAGTTTAAGGGTCTTCCTACACTAAGTAGAGGCACTGAGGGAGGAGGTATCCACCGAGATCATAGGGTTCCTTCTGTTCTTACCCAGGTGTGGGGGCTTTGACCACATTTATTTCGCCCTTGTTACCTCGATTTGGTAAAGCCTGGAGATGGAGTTATTTTACATTTCAAGTTGCGTCATACTGGTGGGTTTTTATTGCGTAGTTGTTAAGTGCCTATTAACGTTTTTTGAGTGTGATTATATATGCATTAAAATGCTCCTAATAAACATATTAACATATTTACCTATAACTTTATGGACATTCATTTTCAATACATTGGCTGTAAATGTATCAAGACGATTTAGACTTGCCTCTTGGTTTGGGGTTTAGATGGAAAACTTGGGGGTAATCTATAAGAAATAAAAATATAACAACATTTTGAAAGAACTTTAACTTCCATTTTATAAATGATTATACAAGAAACAAAAAACAGAATTATGTGAACAAACTTTGTATGACTGATTTGTACATTTATATAGTTTTACTATGACTAATACTAAGGTTTATAGTTTTTTTTTTGCTTACAGAATGAAAGGGAACAAATTATGACAACTAATGTGTGGTTGAATCAGGTGAGTATTTTTTGTTTATCATTGCTTAGAGCTTTGTCACTTATCTTAGATCATGAATTAACACTCACTATAGGGGATTGTATAGAGATAATATCAAAAGGCAAATGTTTGGTAAGGCATCTGTTATTAATCTAGTTCATACAACTAGGTATGCTCAATACATAAAAACACCCATAAAACATAAGAAATTGTAAAAAATGTAATCAAATGTAACAATGGCTTTCATTTGTTCTAAATGCCTTACAAGAAAATGTTTATTAAATGTTCTGATGGAAGAAAAACATTGTCAGTTATGTTTAATTCATGTTATACATTTTTGTAAGGCACATTTTATTTTATTTGTGTTACTTTATGAACTTCTGGTTTACGTTTCTGCATTTACTGTGAGCCTGAAGTAACAGAGATATCTCACATTAAGAATTCTAGACCATTCATTTTCGTTTGTAGGGTGGAGCTGGTTGTCATGTCTTCACTCACTTAGCATGTTAATATGAGAAGCAGGCAAGCCTGTCCTGTATATTGGTCATCAACAAAAACCAACACAATTAATAACCACTTTATTGACATACATTTGCAGGAGTGGGCTGATTACAGACTAACCTGGAATCCTGATGAATATGATGGTATAAAGAAGCTTCGGATCCCATCTCAGCAGATCTGGCTACCAGACATTGTACTTTACAACAAGTAAGAAAATTCCCCTCTATATTAACACTGCAAAATCTACTAGTGTTTCATAAATTATTAATAATAAACAGAATAATCTATAAAATACTCATAGCCCTACATACTAATCATTCAGGTATCTATTTCATGTACTGGGATACCCTTATTTTATATGCACCTAAGAATATTTGATATTTCAAGTCACTACTCTAGATTGGTACCATAGGTGTTGAATAATTTGTCAGACAATATGTGTCATTCACTGGTTATAAACAGGTTGTAAACCTGTGACCAGATCTAAACGGACCAATCCAAGGGAACCCAAATATGTCTATGCCATGTACATAGTAATCTCAAATCGCTAAAAAACTATCTTTACAAAAAAATATTGTTCTATACCAGTGGTTTCCAAACCTTTCCTCAGGGTTCATTTGAAATCTGACCTGTCTGGGGAGCCCTGAGGAGAGGTTTGGGAAACACTGCTCTATACATATTACTATATAAGCAAAATTCATAGTTATATGCACCACGTAAATGCTGTCTAAATCCTACATACAAGTGTTAATATTTTAGTGTGCATGCTGTTAAATGTATATATTCATTTGATTAACCTTTCTTTTTTAATGACTTATTTTCATTCTTCCAGTGCTGATGGAACATATGAGGTCTCCTTGTTCACTAATGCGATTGTGCAAAGCAATGGCAGCATTGCATGGTTACCTCCAGCCATCTACAAGAGTGCATGTAAGATAGAGGTGAAGCATTTCCCCTTTGACCAACAAAACTGCACTCTTAAGTTTCGCTCCTGGACGTATGATTACACAGAAATTGACCTTGTGCTTAGTTCAAATTGGGCCAGTATGGATGATTTTACACCAAGTGGAGAATGGGACATCATAGATCTGCCAGGAAGAAGAACTGTAAATCCACTGGATGCAACATATGTTGATGTCACTTATGACTTTATTATCAAGAGAAAGCCTCTTTTCTATACTATTAACTTGATTATCCCTTGCATTCTTATTACCTCATTGGCTATCCTAGTGTTCTATCTTCCATCAGACTGCGGACAGAAGATGACCTTGTGCATATCTGTTCTTCTTGCATTGACAGTGTTCTTGCTTTTGATTTCAAAAATTGTCCCTCCAACTTCTCTAGATGTTCCACTCATTGGGAAGTACCTTATGTTTACTATGGTACTGGTGACATTTTCCATTGTCACTAGTGTCTGTGTTCTCAATGTTCACCACAGGTCTCCAAGTACTCACTCCATGCCACAATGGGTAAAGCATTGTTTCCTAGAGCGGCTTCCAGCCTTATTGTTTATGAAACGTCCAGAACATAATTCAGCCACTCAGAAGCTCCGCAGCTACAGGAGGAACGTGCAGCTGGAATCCATCCAAAATTCAAACTACTTTGTAAATTCATCTACAATGAGAAGATGTGATATAAAAGCAGAGAGCTTAAGAACCCAAGATGTTCGACATAGATCCTCCCGGAGGTTCCCTCCAGATGTTCAAGAAGCTGTGGAAGGTGTCAACTTTATAGCAGATCACATGAAAAGTGATGATGAGGACCAAAGTGTAAGAAATACTCATTATTATACAAATGAATATGTATGTATAAGTGAATGTACTGTACTATAGAATGACCATATTTTCTCTTTCAAACATTTGACATTGAGGATGGTATATTGGATAACTAAAAGAATATTGCACTTTAATATGTATGGGGGATGTTGAGAACCTTAATATGGATAGTATATAGTGAAAATGAACCATTGTAGATTTATGTGGTTCAAAATGAAGAACAAATTAACCCAGAGCACCTGGTCTCACCATGATGCCTGGTCAGGCATCACCTTGTTTAGGTATATATGCTGAGTAACTAAATAGTACATATGAGTGTATGTATTCTGCATTTGTGCAGAAGAAGATGTTTTGGCTACACACACTCTCCATCTTTAGTGATCATGGTGAAGATTCATTAGATTGAAGTTTTTATACTTCTAGTGTAGTCTTTATAATATATAAAACATGTATATCTGACCCCCAGTATTAATTGTTAATGAACATTTCAGAATCACACTCAAAAGATCCAGGCTATTCACCTTTTAATGCAATTAGTTTAGTAAACCTGAATTTATGTTTTGAATTTAGACTAAAACAAACTCTATTCATGACCTGATATGGCACACACTTTACACAGATGTAATTAACTGCTACAATACCTAATTCAGTGATGGACCATCAAAGTTTTCCAATGCTACCCCATTTGTTTTCTCTGAAGTGGTAACTGATGCCTCTCTTCCACATCACACATTATAAAATTGGTAAATATATTTATTTATTTGCTTATATATTTGTTGGGCTACATGAAATTACAAAAACAGAACAATTAGTTTGGGTATGACATTTAAAAAACAAACAGTAAAGTTAGTCAATTAGTCATAGTACAGGTAGGTCGGGGTAGGAAAGCTAGCAGAGTTAGTGCAATGGCCGAAAGTTTACATTATATATGAAAAGGTGGTAGGTTAAGCAGGATGGGGGTTGGTGATAGTTTATAATTAGAGTATTTCTTAGCAACTGTTGCAGACTAATCAGGGCCAAGTCTTTTATGCTTCTCTATAAAAAAAAAAGACAAATCAGGAGCATGTGGGTGTGGGGAAGGTGGGGAAGAAACTTCGTCAGTTATGTAGATTATCCCTAGACTGGAGATGCCAGACAGATTTTCAAAATCACTACTATCCTTGTTATACCATCCGTTAAAAAAAATACCTTGCGTATAGTATGCGTAGGGGCTGGATTGCATGACGTGTTGGTAAATTAGCCAATCTGAGTTGTTCACTAAAAATTTCTTGCTGCATAATAGACCTAGGAACCAATAGAAAACGTGAACGTTACATTCATTGACAGGAACAGGTCATAAAAGAGCATGTTTCCCGCCCATGCCCATGTCTGTGAAATGTATAGGTGAGGTGGAAAATTCTGTTTAGAGAGAGTAGTTTGGAGGTTTTGATTATTACTTATTATATTAAATTACTGTACGTTTAAATTACAAATAAGATATTTTACTGATTTTGCCTAAATTCCATACACATAGTTATACACCTATATATATATATATATATATATATATATATATATATATATATATATACAGTATATATATATATGTAGGCAACATTTAGACATATGTACCCTTCACATACGATATACATATGTTTTCATCACATATACAGCAGTACACCATTTAGTGCATGCAGGAGCACTATGGGAAACTATTCGATAAATAGGGAAGACTATGTTGAATTGGAGAGCGATGAGCGCGGATTTTAGGGCATCAGAGCTCAAAACAGTTCTATAGCAGGGTTTAGCGTTCATACAAAAAGATCACTTTGTTAAGTGGGGTATACCTGTTTATACAAATTACATATTTTATTGATTTATCCTATTTATTTTTGTTTGTGATTGAGTATGTAGGGAGGAGTGAGGAGGGGAGGAGAGTAGATAGGGTGCCATCTGAAGAGGAGCTGGGAGAGGTGTGAAGAGAGGGAGATGTGGGGATAGAGGGAGAGGTGTGGAATGAGGAGGTGAGAGAGGGAAATGTGTGTATAGAGGGAGAAGAGGGAGAGATGTGGAGAGAGGGAGCAGTGAGGAGAGAAAGAGGAGCAGTGAGCGGAGGGAGAGTGGAGATCAGGAGGAGTGGAAGCCATACAGGATCAGACAGGGCAGCAGTGGAGAAGAGATTGAGGGAGGGAGGGATGCCCAAGCAATTCATATAAAAGCTAAGAGTTATCACACAGTACTCACAGTGCTAAGCATGAATAGTTATCACAAAGTTCACTTGTGACAATGTTTTCTGTTTGTGTGATCATATATATCAATCAAATAACTGCAATTTCTGGCACAATACATGGATAAAGACCAAATGGTTGACAGAATAATTTATGTCACACAGATATATAATAATATTGCATGCTCCGTATATTCTAAATTATTTTATAATGGATTTATCAAGTACTGTTACCAATAAAACTTGGTCACAAAATAATATTTATATGTGTATAACACATGAATTATATTTGGTGTTATTTTTATTTGTGAGTGGAATACAAGGCTATATTGAGATATGTTCAGTAATAATTCACATCTCTTCTCTTTTAGATCATTGAAGATTGGAAATATGTTGCCATGGTGGTGGACAGACTGTTTCTCTGGATATTTATCTTTGTTTGCGTTGTAGGAACTGTGGGGCTTTTCATGCAGCCGTTACTGCAAAATTATACTCCATCTGTCAGTCATTAGTGAGCAGAGAGCTGCAGACAGTAGCTCTAATAACAAGGTTTGCTAACGCAGATCACTCTCCAATTATAGACATTTGACTTTTTTTATCATGATATCTAGGAAATATCTAATAAATTAACTTTTGCATATATTTTAATTCAGAATGTCTGTGCTTACTTTGAATTTTTATTATATGTATTGTATAATAATGCTATTTTTAAAATAAAATATATACACCATATTGGGCTACATATACATTTATTTAAAAAAGATAGTACTTGTAAAGGTAAAAGATTTGCATAAACCTTAGCAAAAAGGGTATGCAATAACACACAGAATGCAGCTCTAAAACAGTAAAGCAGAGACATATAACACTGAACTGTAACATAATGATGATATAAGGAAATAACATATTTATAAATTGACACGTGTAAGTACATTTTCCATGTGACACTTGAGCTAAAAGAATTATGTAATCTTTATTCAGCATGACATATCACATTTCAGAGACCAAAACATTTCAAAATAAAATGTCAGAAGAACTCAAGGACTGACCATGCTGCCTGTGTTATTTTAGATGTTTTTTTCTGTTTGCTGCAAACTAACCATGTAACTATCAGCCTGCTGTGATGCTGTTTTTATATCCCATTGACTCCAAAGATCATGCATCTTCCATATATATGACTCGAATTGCCAGATAGATTACCTGCCCAATAAGAGCCATGGATAGGGCTGTTAACATATGCCATTCACAATAAAGTTATGGGAGTACCTTGTCAGGGATTGTGAAAGAAAATGGTGGAATATGTAGGGCTACTGTGATTCAAATACACTTTATTTACCTATGGTGTTTGGGCTTCAAGATGCCTATGTATTCTAGACCCTGTATATGGATTTGAATATCATTAAATATCTGTGTAGCACAATGAACAGAATACTCAAAGGAAATGCAATTGTCAAGATATGGGACCACCTGAACTGGCTATGATTAGGAACTTCCTGAGTTAGGTCCTGTTAGGTCCTTGTACCGTCTGTGGGTTGGTTTTCTCGACAATTGAGCAGGTAAAACCAAGAACAGGGCAGTAGTCTCACCAGTGGTAGCATATGTAGTAGAGTTATTCCTTGCAGAAGAACCACAGCGCTACACCTTGCAACTCAACCAAAAGAGGAATACTTTATTGGGACATTACATGTACATTTATAGGGCTGAACAATAGGAACAGTTACTCAGTAATCATAATGTTAACATTTCACAAAGTTCAGCCATATACAAACTTCCCTCCCCTACAATGAGTGATCAATCAGGTTGTGCTCATGTGGATGCGGTATACTGGGGAACCCAGTGTTGAGTGTCCAATGTATGAAACTACAAACGTTGCCCAAGTTCATGTGGGATAAGAACATCGCTAAGAGATACCTGACTTATAGTGAGGTAAAAAAGTATTTGATCCCCTGCTGATTTTGAAAGTTTTTAGGTGAGAACCTCCTTCTTTCAGCCAGGGCATTGACAATGGGTCATGGTCCCAATGACCCAAAACACACAGCCAAGGCAACAAAGGAGTGACTCAAGAAGAAGCACATTAAGGTCATGGAGTGTAACTTTTAACACTGCCTACATGAGGTTGCCCACATGTCCTTATAACCACACTTTGTTGTCAGTCTTCCTCACATATGCCAATACAAATAACATACATGATAGCAGGTAACTTTAGGGGTTCAGAGTCCTTTCTGAAGAAGCACACATCAGGTTACCTTGGCCTTGACAGCAACACATTTAGACAAATAAGCATAACCTAAAGTGTGTACTCTGGTATTAGAAACACTTAATTGGTTACTCACTTTTTGAGAAGGTAATTACTGACATAATATATGTGTTGTTAATAGTGCTTGAGAAAGAGGACATTCTGTTTCGCAAAATATGTGTCTGCACTAAACATGAACAAAAATATCTAAGGTAAAAGACTGAACAACCATGTTCAATTGCTTATAATCCTTTTTATATTTATATGTGTGGTGAAAAGTATTTTTGCTTCAGCACCAGCAAAGTATCCTCACATATATAAGTGAAGCTGTTCATGATAATTTCCTATTGTATTTATATGTGATTGTACAATAAGCCACCCAGAGACAATCAGACACTCCAAGTAGTAGATCAAATTCCACTGCACTGCCCCCTTGTATCCAAAGTTAATGGAGGTGTTCAAGTTGGTCAGGTTAATTCAACCAACAGTACTAGTGAGATAAAATATTACTAGAAAACAGGTCCAATAAGAAAAATTATTAATGGGAAGTATTTCCTTACAACAGCCCAGAAGGCACAGACAATACATAGTCATGATTTCTAGTTTACCCTAGCTATTTTAGTAGAAAGCAAAATCCCTGCTCCATCTATGTAGCTTTTAGGGGACACTGATTCTTATCACAACTGAGCAACAGGGATGTCACTTTCCATAGGAAAATATAAGTAGGAGGTCTGGTTTAACTGCACCATTGCCCACCAACATTAAGCTTCCATCTTCCATGACTCAATGCTCTATGTCTGAACTGCTTCCACACTCTGTAAATCCAGGAGGCCTTACTGTTTCTTGCTCTTGCAATATATTTCTTCTTAGATACCAACAGCCTTATTAAATTGTGATTCAGTAAATTTAAAAGGGCTCTATATAAGCACACGGCATATTTTATTTACAGAAGTTTTTAGTTAGTGAAGACTTTGCTTTTGGATAGAAGTTCACTAACTAAGACCTACTGTAAATAAAATATGCCGTGTGCTTAAATAGAGCCCTTTTAAATTTACCGAATCGCAATTTAATAAGGCTGCAAATGTTATTTTTAGCTCCATTCCCTAAAAAGGTGAGGGTTAATAGAAAAATAAATATTATCAAAGTTTCAGATGACTAAATCACCACAAACATGTTAAATCACATAACAGATATTAGTAATTACTTCTCCTGACTACTTAATGTAATGTATAAGGTTTAATAAATTTCCAGTTTTATACATTTATTAACATTTAAAAAGTTTAGGGTTCTTGTGAGAAAACATACACTGTAAATAATTAAATTTAATCTCATATTTTAGACTGAAACTACTACCACCTTTTTACAAACTGCTTCTCTTTGGTGATAAGGTGCAATTTACTTGGATTATGTTGCATCGTGCAGCAATGAAGCAGTTGCAGATAAGTAGTACATCCTGACACCACTGCCAATTTATAATACTTTGGTTCTACATTCCTATAAAGCAACTTGTGCCTCTATAAGGGAGAAAACATTTTACACTGAAAGTAAACTTTAACAAATGTGCATTATTATTACTGATATTTTAAATCTAAATATGCTTAATTACATTGGTAGACTGAAGAACATTGCCTTTATTGATATAATAAAAATAAAAGTAAATATAATAATGTGTTTGTCACAATCTGCTACTTCAATTGGACTTGGTACGAACCTGGTTCAAACCTATCCAGCAGAATTGTGCGGTCCTTTTACACCTCTGATAGCAGAAGTTGGACCAAATCCAAGAACCACGCCCAGGCGCTTGCTTCCACAGACCAATAGCCACCGACTGTGACAATTCTCCACCACTGGATACACCATACAATCCCTTAGAATATAAGGATTAGTTCACAGAATGACACTTACACCTTGATTATGTAAGTCCAAAAAACTTGGGTACCCAAATGATCTACCAATGGTTACTGCCCATGTGGGTCGAACATGTATATTAAATGATGTCATGTTCTCTCTGCAGTGGGTCATATAGATAACTGCTCAAGGGCCCTTATCTGGTAATTAACTTAGGATCATTTCTCCTTGATGTAGGGGCCATCTGGCTCTGTGCCTGTGTAATCTAACTCAGATCCTGTGTTGTCACTGTTTACTTTGTAATAGCCTAGACATATCTATGTGTAGCAGTATCTTCTGAAGATCAAAGGACCCACCAGACAATAGCACTTAAGTTCCCCTGATCTTTGTATTTGTTCAGTTGGGGCTGGGTGAGTCAGCACAAATTAACAGTGTATGACCTCCCTGTTACTGTCCAAGTAAGTTATTATGGTACCCGATAGCTCTCTTGTCCCTGAGAAACCCATATTCACACTGTAACACACTCATAGTACATGCAATACAGATGTAATTTTAAAACCATCAGCAGCAAAAAATGTATAACCATAGTAATAAACAGGATAACTCTTGCCAGCCCAAGCCCAGGCCCAGGCCACAGCCCTCAACAGTCCAGCCAGAGACTGGGCATGACAGTGTTCTTAAAGAGAAATAGACAAAACACTTTCAGTGCAACAATGTTTATTAACTATGTAGCACTAACATAAAGGGTGTAGTATAACCAAGTATGTTAGTGATACATGTAGCATAGATAGTTGCTTCAGGTAAATATTGTCTGCTGACCACATACTATGTGTCACACCAGTCTAAAGGGTAAAGGGAAGGTGTCATGACTGATTATGGGACTCCTCTGAACCCCACAATCAGCCATGCTATTTTGGATGAAATGGACAAGATACTTGTTCATGGACTATTTTAATGTGTAGTGTGGGCCACAATAATTAATGTTGGGGTTGCTATATGGTGTTATGTGCACTGTCATAATGTTATTTTACCTGTACACTTTCTGCCATATTGTGTTAGTGGACCAGCAAAACCCAAGGTTTTTGCAAGAATTTATATGGCCCCTCAGAGTGGCCAGGCATCCACTCTCTGGCCTCAGATAGTCATAAAGTGATATGCTTTATCTAACAGCAAAACACAGGTCTGGGATATGAAGTGACCTGGCCAGATAAACCCAAGCTCTGGTGTACCCGGGATGGGGGGGGGGAGGGGGGGTTCATGGCCAAGTGACGGGGGGGAGGAGGTCACACTAAGAATTCAGTCCCCCTCTTACAGGGAGGGAAAATAGGAAGGGGTGTGGCTAATGGATGGGCTCTGTTAGATCATGTATGGTGATTCTGAGTGTAGCATGGGGACTATAAAGAGGCAGAATAACTTGTATCTCAAACGCTGTCAAGGGCTGGGGCAAAAACCATGATCCTAGGAGGCTAATTTGCCTAAACCCCTGATTCAGCAAGAGCTACACCTGGAGGCTGAGTATGTTGAATTACTGGATGAGACATCCATGGAAGGGGTAACCTGGATGAAGAGGACTGGTTACCGGACCCCTACCAACCAGGAGGTATGGACAAGAATACTTATGCTCAAGGGGTCTGGAAAGAGGATGTTATGGATTCTGACCAAAACTGTGTGAATATGGATGGCCAAGCTAATGTTTTCTATGGCTGGCCCAGATGAGGACTGTACACACATTAAGAAATAGAATATGGGACTCAGACTGTGATATTAGGCCAGGTGAAGGGTCTGAAATGGAGCCACCATGCTCCTGGGTTCTGGAAGGAACCAGAGACGGAGTGTGAGCCTAGCATGGGGTTCCTGTGGATAACTACTGTCCAGGAGCCAGCCACGGATCAAGGAGAAAATAGAGGGAATTACCTTGGGACTGTGCCAGCCATATCTAGTTGGCTGTGGTACAATTTCTAATCACAAGGCAGTAGGGATGACAGAGAAAGTCTGTCAAATTGATGGCCCAAGAGGAAGTCTGGATGAGAGCAGTGAGGCCCTGCCAGTGAACACCATAACCATGGACTCGGAAGTAGGAGAGTGGTGGTTCCAGAGGAAGGGGGATGTGATATGCTGATCCAGGTAGAACTTAGAGGATTGGAGTCTTCATACCAGGCCAGAATATTGGGTGCTGGCTTCCAGTACATTCCTCCTTGGAATTACTAGTTTTCTGGGCTCCCCAGGGGAGTGTTTTACCCATGCAGTGGGGGAAAAGGGTGCATCGGCCCTGGTTTTTGCGGGCAGGGATGGCGATGGCACCCTTTGAACTGTCTCCTAGAGTGGTTCCCACTGTGGATCTTCTGGGAGTGGGTAAACTAGAAGGCCCAATGGACAACTATAAACTTAAACAATGGTCAGGGGAAGTATTACCCACTTTTTCATCCCATAGGCCCATGGACTATATTAGGCACAGCAGAACAGCTATTTGGACTGGCTTTTTTGGGAAGTGCGGCTCTGCAAGGGGACGCAAATCACTTTTTGCAGAACCCAGGCCAAGTGGAAAGTTTGGATAGCTGTACTCACAACCCCTTTGGAAAGATTACAATGGACTGTAAACCATTGATGGAGCTAGCCACAGGCCAGAGGTCAGGAGAAGGGATGGGCTCTGAGACCCTGACGCAAAGAGACCAGGATATTAAGCCAAATTGGGACCACAATCCATATTGTGCGCCCAAGCAAGGAAAGCTGGAATTGGTACAAGAAAATAATGGCAAAAATCTGCCCTCCACACCCAGAATGAGGCCCCATGCAGGGGGGATGCCTGAGGGAATTGTCTTCCACATTTTCCCGAATGACGTTTGGAAGACTATGTGTAGTGTGGGGCAACCGCAACCCCCTGACTCACCCAAGCAAGATCAGTGTGTCTACAAAGTCATCCAACAGGATCACTTTCTAGGCCACACTAGAAAGGGGGGACTAGCTGTCATGACTGATTTTGGGACTCCCTTGAACCCCACAACCAACCCTACTATTTTGGACTCTGGCACATTTGGTTATGGCTGCTCTGAGGGGATATATAAATTCTTGCAGAAACCTTGTTTTTAATCCTTTACTGGCCCACTAACACAACATGGCAGAAAGTGTATCTCTGTTAGTTCACAGGTAAAATAACATTATTACAGTGCACATAACATCATATAGCGACCCCAACATTAATTATTGTGGGTCCCACAACACTACACATAAAATAGTAATTAAACATGTATCTTGTGGTGTTCAGGGGAGTCCCAAAATTATTCATAACAGAATGTTCACTGTTTTTTTTTATCTTAAAATAAATAAAGTGTTTATTTGCATTTCTTAATTTCATTTTATTAACAAGTGCTTAAAAGCTCTCTTTTTACTCACACCTTCCAAATAGTCTCAATGAGAGTCTGCCACCAGTAGCTCATGCACTCAGATTTTCTATCGGTATTAAATGTACTAGCCAATTACAGACTGTTTTGAAAAGTTACTGAGAGACAATCTGTGATTGGTTAGTACATCTGCAGTGTCAATATGTGAAAGAGAATCTGTTAGGGGCGTAAATATTGACTATTGTATATTTGTCGTAATTTATTTTTCAGGGATCAGCATAGGGCCCATAATTATTACTTTATGATTTTCCCTCATTACTATCAATTTTGGTGAACATTCCCATTTGTAGGATATATTTTCTTTTCTCAAAGCTCTAGAAATGTCTTGAAATTGTCTCCTTTTGATACCTATATTTATAAATCTATGAATACAACCAAATCTTCAAAATGTGTATCAAATCTAGCAGATTGCCTTGGGGCTTTTAAAACCACCTCTTTGCATAGTGATGACACCTTAAAATATTATCTCTAGGAAGATCTCTAGGAAGATCTTTTTTAATATCTCTTGGAAGTAAAATTTTGTGAAATCTATCAAGTTCATTCTTACACTGATTTTATGGTTTAACTAAATATGTGAAAAAGGACAGAATAATCGGCTGTAATTCTTAAATCGATAAAGACTTAAAATCCTCTAATACACGAATTATTCCTCCTGGAAAAATTCTCTTGTTGAGTATATTTCGCTTTAAGTGACTTTGTCTCCATTTTCAATGATTCCGTAAAACTAAGTAAGTTCTGATAGCTTTTAATTAACATTTCATATTTCTTTTCCAACTCTTCCGCTCTTTCTAAGAGACAGTAAATTGCTGCCTTATTCCCAGCAATTTCTTGTGTTAGTGCTAATTCAAGTGAGAAAATCATCTAACTTTGTTTAACGCTAGTAATAGTCAAAGTATCATCCACTACATTCAATAAAGATTTATCTGGATCCATACTTAACATTTTAGTTTGTTCAGCTTGGACTAATGGAGTACTAAATTGTGTTGAGATTTATAATTTTGAGATATTAGTGGTAATTATATTTTCTTTTAGAGAGAAGAATGTCGGACAAATTAGATTAGATTAGAACTCATTTCCTTCTCTTTTGATTTCCCTTTAGAGGGACTAACTTCTTTATTATTCATTTTGTCAATTCCAGTCGCTTACCTTCACTTTTTGCATTTTTATTTAACTTTGCCCTTTTCTTTTATCTGTCTCATGTTCCTCCATTTTATTTCTCCTTTGTCTCTCTCCACTTCCTTGTTCTCTCCTACCACCACCTTGTTATACTTCTCTCACGCCTATTCTACCCTTGTCTTTTCTTTTCTTTATATTTAGATAAAGATTCCCATGATCAGTTCTTCACCTTATGATAAAGGCTTAAACTTGCCAAATGAAAGAGAAAGCTTCTCATTTCATTTTGTGTCTCCTTTTATCTTTCTTAGAAAATCCATAAATATCCATATTGAGGCATCTTCATAACCCAGCTTTAAATTTTCTTAAAAACAAACCACTCACAATGATTGCATTATAGTCTGTGGGTGACCTGAAGAGCGAGGCTGGATCCTGTTTGCCTTACAAATGTAGCTCAAATTAGGACATCCAAAATCGTTCTCCACTATATCCCTGTTTCTCTTTTTCACCCTTCTTTCTCTTTTTGAGTTTTCATCTTGTTTCTCTTTTCTTTTTCTCTTTCTCCTTTTGTAATGGACTTTATATGCTTTTATTTATAATTTCTTTCATTGTAAAATGGACTTGTATTTCCCACCAACAACCATGAAGTAATCATATTCATGCAGCTATCATATTCAGTGATCATAATATTGTATAACTCTCAATCAAACAGTCCAGGATGATGTTCAAAAGTGCAATCAGAATCTACTTTTATAATTTGAAGTCCAATCACTTTCTCATCCACACTAGCATCTATCATGTGTGTATGTTCTGTAGCTCTATACGGGGAAAACACCTTTAGTTGAAGCTTGCAGGGCTCCCTGAGTCTGTATGGGTACAGGAGCTGATTCCTCCAACGCTGGTTGCTTCTGTCATTTCTGCAACTTTATTGAGGTTCTCCCTGTGCTCATGAGGTTCACCATGCTCCGATTCTCTTGCAAGCTTGTTCGATCACACAGGAATTGCGCCGGTGTCTCTCCCAGCCGACAACCCCACGTGCATCTCTCCACCAGCACTGGGCTAAAGATAACATGAAGGACGGGAGTGGATATGTAGTTCAATCCCTTTGATTTTAAAATGCTGGATGCACGCTGGGTCTCTTTGTTGGAGTGAAGTGCCCTTGCTAGTCTGCCATGTTAGCTTCTTCCAGGGCGTGGCCCCTCAAGAGTTAATCTGTAATTGCTGAGAGACAATCTGTCATTGGTTAGTACATCTTCAGCCCTATTAAATTCAAAGACCGTAACTCCAACATGAAACTTGCAACGGCTGCGGGCTTGAAATTACGTCGCTATTAAATTAGAATGGGCTGCGAGCTACAGGCCTGAGATGCAAATCGTAGCTCGTTCGTTGAATCAGACGATCAATTAGTGTAGACCGTAGTTACGGGTTTAGACGGAGCCAATGGAAAAAGAGATTGTCAGTATTAAGTCACTGAAAAAGGGGAGGTTAGCTTTCAAAGTACTGCAATTACAGTTTGCGATTGGATCCGCATTCCAAATTAATGCAATATTAATAAAGCTGTAAATATGATATTCTATCACATGCAAGTTACAGTATATGTATTAACACATTGATTGCCGGGATCGATATAACACGAAATCAAACATGAAATAAAGTATTTTTTGGGCTGATTTGTGGGCTTGTGAATGTTGTGCTATTAATTCTAAGACCTAACATCACTTTCCCTTTTATACGAAGTACAGTAGTGTGTTTTGATTTGCATTTACGTGGCTACGTATTGGTCTTTACCCCCATTGCGAGTCATCTCCAGCACACGTTGGGCTCCATTTACATTTTACGGGCTAGCTCGCGGTTGACTTCAATGCAATTTAATAGCATGATTGGATTTGTAGCGGTTACGAGCTTGACAGATCAAAATATTTGCAGGCTGCGATGTTCCACGTTCAAGTCCCGTAGGCATTTTTGGGCCGTCCTGCGTCTTAACCCGCAAGTCGGTGTTGGCCTGCTTTACGGGGCAAATTTAATAGCCGTAAATCCTAATATCAACGTTACAGGATAAATTTTAACACGTAGCCCGAATTTAAAGAGGCTGCTAGTACTGCAGAGTTGCTGTGTGGGTTACAGGAGGTTACCTTTGTCGATACTATTTGGGAGGATTCAGTGAGTAAAAACAGAACTTATAAGCACTTGTTAAAAAATGATTTGTAAATATACAAATAAACACCTAGGCAGTTTATTTCAAAATTGAAACAGGGCACTTTCTATATGCCTTTAATAAAAGAAACATATATTATTAACAGTGGCAAAATAGTTTGCTGCTTCGATGACTGACATTTTAGATCAAATAACAATATACATAGAAATTAATCAAGTGTCTCAGATTCAATATTCTTCCCAAAATAACAAATGACTGAAATATACCAAGCTATTTCGTTAATATAGAAGGTAGGAACAGGGTGGAGGAATAAACAAGTCAATAAATAAAAATGTAATAAACATTTTTTAATAAAACAAACCAAAAGTATTAAAAAGCAAATACATTTTTAGATGTTTAGGAAGTTGCTCTGCCAACTGCAGCAGAGCAGTTAATATATAGGTAGGGACTGATTTTGCATATCGTATTGTGGTAAAATTAATATCTGCTTATTCCCAGATTCCCATTTTCCCAAATGTCATATAGGACATTTACAATCTTAATAAATTAAAGACAAAAATCCTCATATACATTGATTGAAGGATGGCAGGTGGGCAGATGGCAGCATTGAGGTAGGTTAACCCCTAAGACATCTAAAATGAACCCCCATCCACGTGGTAGGTCCTATAGGCTCATATTACCGTACCGCCATGGCACCAGGGCAGTTTTAGTGCCATGAAGGTCCCTTCAGGAGTGGGAGTGTGGAATCAGATGTGTTGCATCTGATAGCAATTTTTAAAAAATTTATGTGAAAGGTACTTAGGATATTAGTGACATTTTGAGCACTCGGATGGCATTTCCCAAGGTTAGATTTACGTGTGTGATGTCATAGCATGGTGGTGATTTACGAGTGAACTTCACTCGATTCTTGTCTTACAATAACCATGCAATGGAGGCATAAGAATGCCTAGTCGCCCCTGATGGAACTTTAGGGCATTGCCCTATGGGATTGCTCCTACATTTTTTAAGTAATATTTACAAGTTCAAGGTTAAAGAAGGTAATGCTATCCAGCCACTAGAATCTGACTGGTCCTTGATATAATTGTGTGGGTATTTTACAATATTTACATTTTAACATATATGCAAAAAAAAGTTGGGAGAGTGATTAAAAAAGATTGTATACAAAAAAAGTAAGCTTTTAAGAGATTCATTAGTCTAAATAAATGCTCATCTACTCTATGTAACACTGTTTGATTGAGTGAAACCTAAACAGAGTGTCTGTATGAATTAAAGTTTTGCAAGGCTTAAAGAATCTGACTTGAGTCCTATAAAATAATGCTGCTGAGAAGTAAAAGAATTCACGACTTTAAATGATTCATACGTGGCCTCTGAGTCCTTAACCACGCCTCACAATGCTTTAAAGGGCCACTGTCGTTTGATAAAATTGTCCCATGTTTTTGAAGCATATAAAAAAATAACAACATTAGCAGGTATGCAAGACAGGAACATAAAATAATTTCAGAGAAAATCTTATATTTATATGACTCGGATAGTGTCATTGGTAGATTCATATTAGATTGCTAGTCTGTATGCATACATACAAAATAAGAAATCTGGGGGATATTTGTCCCCCTCACCCCCCAGTTCCAACACCCATGAAAGTGAATAATGAATCTTATTTGCACCTGTTGTTCCTTCTGCCAGGCTTCTAATACTTTAACAGACAAAGACAAAATATCATCAGTAAAGCAAAGCTGAAAACCGTAAAAACACATTTTGTTCATTATTAAGTCAAGTACTTCAAAAGAGCAAACTATAAATATTACACTGCAGTGGTTCTTTAAATCTTTTTACTTCACCAAATGCAATATGGTAAAGTTTCTGTAGCAAAGGAATTAGCTGTTAATATAGGTAGAGATAATGAGAAATATTTAAGAACATAACTGGATATTATTTACTTGTTTTAGACAAATATATTGTGTATGATACTCTCTCACTTCAGAGAACAGGCTGGGGGCGTCATGAGAAGTGCCTGAGGGATGTATGCGGCCCTCGGGCCACCTGCTGCCTACCACAGCTCTAATTATTAAAGGATGTTTTTTCTTTTTTAACAATAATATCTTATTGGTTTAAATACTATTAAGGTGCAGTTTGTTAATATCAGTTTTTATTGCATATCTGTCTTCCTTTTTCAGCAGTTATACATGTGCACCTGTTATATGGGGCTACAGGAATACTAATTACACTGTCCCATCCCGTCTCTTATTTTGTCTCTTTTCTACCTCTTATTCTAGGTTTGGTTTTGCATATCTGTATTGACTGTTATGTGAATCGAATTCCTTTACTGGGAAGAAGCAGCTCACACAATATGTGCATTTTTGGTATGTATTTTATGCTGAAAAAAATGTTCTTCATAATCACTGATGTCATAATCTGATAACAGTAATGCCTTGTTATTTTTGTGATACAATCTTGTTTGGCACTAATTTGTGTCTTTATATGGAAGTATTTTTTACTCAATAGAAATGTTCCCACCATTTTATCAGCTTCATTTGTTCTTTGCTTATCTAGATGGTGGTCTAGTTAAACAAACAGCGATGTGTAATCCTTTTATAATATGTTGTTTTGGATAACTATAACTGCCATTTGTTTTAAATTGAAAAATAAACATTGCGTCTAATTTTTTTATTGTTATATTCAATCATGCCTTAAAGGCAATAACCATGCTTTTTGTCCCAACATGATTAGTCAAATGGGAGGAATCTTGACTGGAGTTAAGATCTCTTTATGTTTCTATTAAGTGGCTGCCCCAATATTCTGTAACTTAATAGTAGGCCTGAATAGAAATGCAACTCACCCTCTTCCAGGAATGCAGCACTGTTGTAAAGTCCAGTCTGCCCCTAGACACAAAAAGAGGGTGTTAAAATGTCCTTAACATGTTCTATTCTCATTGCTAACACAGCTTTGTTGTTCTATGGTGATTTCTCCAGTTTTCCTTTTAACATCTAAAATCAGAAACACAGCTATTTGTGAGTTATCAATAGTAATATCTATATTTCAAAATACCTTTATTGGTACTTGGCTTGGATCCTCTGGGCATTCTATAGTGCTGCAGGTTCAGTAAGTAGAAGTGCCATTCAGCAACAACTGCCGTACCTGCATCCCAACCATAGCTCTTTTAGAGCAGGTTTTATACCAGGGCTCTCCAAATATTTTAAATGTAAGCTATTCTGGGTCATTGAGGAATGTTGTAGGCAAAATAAAAAAGACTATGGTCCAACAAAGTTTAAATAGTGAGTAGTCTTGCACCAATTAGGAGTGAGAGATAGTGTACCAGGTTGAGAGCTTATAGAAGCTCTTGAACTGCCTTTTTCTTTAAATATATTTTTATTGTAAAAACATAACATTATAGAAACAAATAACTGGTATAATATTAAACACATACATTATTATTATTATTATTATTATTATTATACAAACATGTATTATTCAAGGTTTACATTATATAATCATAACTGCTATATTCTTCACTTCCTTTGCTATATTTATTTTTCTTTATTAAGCAAAACAACTGAACATAAAATTACATTTAATTTGCAACCTCTTCATTTTTCCAAAGCTTTGATTATTTTTGTTATTGTATAACTTCATGGATCCAAGAGGCTCATTTCTTGTCATAATGTAATAACCTGTTTTCGAATGAGTATGTTAGTGTTTCCAAGTAGACCGCTGATAAGCAAGAAAGGAGAGGTCTAGTTGTTTCCATCTAGTTGCAATATGTCATTTAACAACACTAACAGCCCTATTAAATTTCCTCAACGTTAAAAACCGTAGCCCGTAACGTAGGCCGTAAGACTTGCGGCTATTAAATTGGCCCTGTAAAGCAACCCGCCAATGACTTGCAGAGTAAGGGCGAAAATTGAACTCAGAGGCCACAAATCCTTTGTTCTGTCAAACCTTTAACTGTTACGTTCCAATCACGCTATTAAATTGCAATGAATTCAGGACCCGCTAGGGGGGGTAAAGTCCTATCCGTAGCACTGTAAATGCAAATATACACACAGTACTGTACTTATAATTAAAGGGAAAGTGGTGTTAGATATTACAATTAAAAGCACAACATTTTCAAGCTCGCAAATCTGCAATATAAAATACTTTTTTTTCTGTTTCATTTCCGTGTTATATCGATCCCGGCAATCAATGTGTTAATACATATAATGGAACTCGCATGGACTAGAATATCATATTTACTGATTTATTAATATTGCTTGCTTACCGATGCTGCTACGGGCTTCAAATTTAAAGGGTCTGTAAATGTTGTTCCTAATTATTTTTTTACTTGCAAATTTTAATTCTCTAGGGAACATTCCTATTGAACAATTGTATAGTGTAAGTATTATTTGTCGACTGTACATATCATTACTTCTATTTCTGCCATATATTCCTATTAAAAATATTGTCCACATCGTCTAAAGCAACGATCTGACTTAATTATCAATATTTTATGTAATTGTATTGGTACCATATAACATTCGATAAGTCACTTTAAGACTTGCTTCTAATACAGTGACATTTCTACAACTATTACTTTGAAAAAACTAGACTTTTATCCCAATCTCTGTTGTCTGTATGAATGTTCAGAACATTTTCCCTTTTAATTTATGGAAAGAGTTTTCATCTAGTCTGTTTCCTAATCTATATATCATACTTATTCCTCCCTTTACATTTGGATTTTCTGAGCTTTTCTTCTCGGGAAGTGGTCTCATTATCTCCTCTTTTGGCAGTAAGTTAATGAAGAGCCTGATTTTTAGATATGAATAAAAACATCTTTAGTAATCCTAAGCAGTTCTTTTAAATTTTCAAATGAAATTACATTTCCATTTCTAATAAAATGTATTACTCTTTTTAAGCTAAGTTTAGTTCCTATTTTTAGCTTCTCAGAAATTTGACCTATTGGAAAATTGAGTTTTCTATGATAGGAGTCATTGGTGAAGTGGAAATTGTTAGTTGGTATCTATATTTCAATCTAATCCAGATGTGAGTGAATGAGTTGTAAATTAGCCAATACTACTATTTTTTTATGGTAACCACAATATTTATGGTGTTTCTCCTTTTGAAAGTAAGGAATTATCCAAATCTGTTTTTATAACCTAAATTAAATGTTATGGTAAATTGACGTCTCCGTCTTGAGGAGCAGTCTCTGAATGAGTCTTTGAATATTTGTTCCTGGAATGTCCCCAGTTTGCAGATAGGTAGATTTTTCAGTACCCAAAGACTGATTTGTCTTTTACCCTGAATTAATTTCAAATTTGAGCTAAACTATGTATTTATTAGCACATAACAATATCGAGTAACATTATGATGAATCTTATCACATTTGTCCTCAATGTGAGTGATTTAACCTTTGTTTTTCCTCCCACTTGGCTATACAGGTGAACTAACATAGCAAAGGTGTAATGCAGAATTCATGCTCCACATTTCAACCAATTTCATCAATTATTTTCAATATGAATCATAGTAGGTAATACCTATAGGAAACCGGTATTCTAAGTATAAAATATGCTCATAACATCTTATTTAAAATGCCACCATTCCACCAATCATTCACTAAATAAAGTGTCCATGGAAATTTTTATTAAAAAAATCTAGTCATTATATTATGTATGCAGGATGGGGACAGTTGGGGGAGAAGTTATAGAATCAGTTCAGAGAGAAATTATAAAGAATATATAAAGGAACAGCTAGAGTTAAAGTAATATGGTAGAAAATATATTTTTCAGTATTTAAAAAAGTGCATTAAATGAATCATTAAGCTTTCTCCTATTTGTATATTGTTAAACCAAATACAGCTCTCATGAGCAGGTTCTGCTATACAGTTCTTGTGTCTGGATAGTTTTATCTCACAGCTGTTTCTTTCTGCTTGGGGAGGAGGTGTCATTATGAGCTGAGCAGTATTATTGTCAGTAAGTATATCTAATGTTGTGTATGGTCCCCAGGCATCCACACAGTATACACACCCAATACCAGTACCTTGGTTCAGTACAAGTTTACTACAATGGACACACAATGCTGGCTAGTTATCTGCACTATTTTCATCACTTTATGTAAAGGTAAGTAATATATCCTTAACTACATTTATGTCACTCTTGTATGAACTAGTTTGTATCTTTCAGTTTCTATAACTGTGTATGAATATTTTATTATTGTGTGAGTGAATTATTATAAATTAGTAGTAACCTTTGTTTATACAGTGCCAATAAGCAACATACATGAGAAATAACATACATGAAAAATAAAAATATGTTGATAGAAAAGGACTGGAGGTCCCTTTACTGGGAACTGGCATTTTAAAGGAAATGGTTGGGTTTATAAGGCAATATGAGTAAGGTGGATGAATAAGCAATTCTGTTCTTTGTATGTATGCCACCCTGTTAATGCTTTCTGTGCTTGTATCATTGTTTGTGTGTGACATTGTGTGTGTCTATGTGCAAATGTGTTAATTGCATTTGTTTGTGTACCAGTGTATCTTTGTCTATGTATGTGTAGTAGTGTGAATCTATGTGTTATAAGCTTCTGATATAGTATATTGACAGAACAAATAATGTTGTTAATGTAAGAGTAAATGAGTTATGAGTATGATTGTATATTATTATGAAAATGTGTGTATGTTTTATATCATACAAAAATACACTAAGATCAAGGGTAAGGATTTATGTTACCTAACTCAAAAAAGTGCTTTCCTTGTGCAATCTGTAAAAAAGCAAAAAAGTAATATTTATGAATCAAGAAATGGTCAGTCTTCATCACAGATAATTCATCCATGTATATTACATGCCCATCATAGAAACCCACAGGTTGACCGTAAAACAGCAAAAAACAAGGGGTCACAGTTCCACAAAAAGTCATTTCAATCTTCCAGGTAACAGAACAACAGGTGTACAGAATAACAATTTTACATTATTGAAAAAGAAGAGAGCAGAGACCCAAAATGATACCTTAAAGGGAATCTGTCACATCAAAATCAGGTTGAGTTTTTCGTTTCAAACTGTTTTATTTAGAGTAAAGATATTACAAAAGGTTTTATTAAAGAACATGTAAAACTGGCTATATATTATATTCATCATATTTTTCAGGATTATGTGGGCTTTATTATTATATATAATTATGTATTATTCTATTGTATTCATCAGATTTTCAGGATTACCCTGGGCATTATTATTATGCAAATGAGTGGTTCCTGAATACCAATTAGCTGCTCTGTATGTGGTATCCAAACCAATCAGCAGTTAGGTCCCCTCACTCATTCTTATCAAGAACTCTAAGCTGCTAATTAGCATACTGAGCTCTGTATTGATAAAAAAAAGAGCCACACAATCAAACCTAGATTTCTTTGGAATACATTAATGTAGAAAATGGCTGGTACAATGCATAAACAGTGTGTTAAGCTGTTTAAGATGAAGCCAACTTGTTGGAGTAAAAGAGTCCCTTTAAATACAATTTTATTATTAAAACAAAGTAATGCTCATAACATAAGGTCTTTGGAAAGGTAGCTTAAAACATATATCACTGTAAAATCCAAAAGGAGAAATAACTCCCTCCACACAAACAAAAGAAAAGAAAAAGATCTACAAAAAGGATCCATGAGCATAATAGACAAAACATGTTTGTTTTCATAATATATATATATATATATATATATATATATATATATATATATATATATACCGTATAGATATTTTTTGTGGATATTTATTAAATATATATTTTACCTTATTTTTCACCTTTTAAATTCTAGAGTGAATATGGCATTCTTCAATTCTTTTGAGTATCATTTTTATTTGCACAGTAAAATTATATTTAATGTACTGCACCTCACTGACTCAGATTTCTTCTTTTTAAAAAGATTCTAGATGTTTTATATTATTTTAATGTTTTTGTTACACTGACATAGTGTCTTGGAATATGTATCTATGTTACTATGTACATTATGTTTATTACATTGTGATTATTATTGGTACAGTATTTTCCTGAGATCAGTGAAGTCTGTTTTCTATTTCTTATGAGAAATGTTTCCATTGCAGCAACTACAAAGCACTTTGTGTGAATCTGAGGATATATGTTTTAGTATGTGTGACATTGTGCATACATGTGTGTACCAGTGTGTCAGAGAATGTGTTCAGTGGTTAGTTTAGGCTTTCACTGTCTGCTGTCCTACAGAGTAGTGTCAGAAACATAATCTATTAATATAATATATGAACATTATAACAATGTGCCAGTTAGTATAGGTATGATTATAGTTACAAACCATTGCTTTTCAAATAAGATTAAAATGTGTCTTTAAGAGGCTATGCTCAAAGTGTTCCTGACAATATTATTTTATTGTATATTTTACAGACCGCATGTAATAGCTTTGTTAAGGCTTACGTAAACTTTTGACTCTCACAATTTCCTACAGGAGCCATGTAATGAAGCCCATAGTTAAGTAGATGATGGAGAACAGTGTTAATAGCTTATGCATAGGCATTTATTTAGGTTTTATGCTACCCTAGGCCATGCAAGTTTGTGCAGCCCCCACACTCCAATTGGTAGCTCCTTCTTTCCCCTTTCTATATCACAAATCATAAGTTTATGTGTTTTTGGTATATGGTATGTCAGAAAGTGTGAAAATACACTGTGATGAAGCTCCCATAGCCTTGTCAGTTCACCTATGCCTGAGCACGATTTGTTTGCTACATACACTTGGAGAGGAGCTCTTGGACCCAGTAGCCCAGGCTTTCCAAATCCACCTGAACAAAAGGCTGTATAGGACCACTGTACTTTGTTTTGTGGCAGCCCATGATTACAGAATTAACACAAAAATAAAATGAGTCACTGGTCCTTAAAGGAGAGTCACCCCAGTTGTCAACTGAGCCCATCACGATAAACCTGAACTGGCTTTTGGCCAATGAGTGGGACTGCCTGAGCAAAACGGATTCCTCGCTAAGAGGCTCACTGGGTTGTCTCAACCTTCTAAAGTGCCATGGCAACTAGGTTAAATGTATGGTTTACCACAATGATACATCAAAGGGGGTATCTGGTAAAGCCACTTAACCATGTGACTACACGGTTAACCACAATAGTGCATCAAAGGGTATCCCTGTGTAGACTAATTGACCTAGTTCCCATGAATATCAAGAGGGCAACCCCCAGTTAAAGCCAATAGGGAATTTTGTGTTGTACTGTAACTTATATTAGGTTGGCTGCAGAAATGTTTAATAATGTATAGATCTGTGGGAACATGTTAAACAATATACCTTTGACCACTAGTACTTGGTAAAGGCATGAAGCCTGGCTAGTGGCCACCAGATGGGTATTATCTGGGATGGGTTATCTTATTTACTCTGTTAGTTAATTAATGTTATTTGGAACTACATGATATTCCTCAGTTTTTCCTCGTTTTTTTTCAACCCCTTCCACCATCTACCAATGGCACTATGGGACTTACTATTCATATAGAAAATAAACATTAATCCAAGATATCAGTTCACCAGGTTCCACCTTATCTCCATTTATCTGCCCATAGGAAGTAGGTATTATGGTCATTGAATCAAAATAACATCTGAACTGTCATAGGATATCTGTATTTCAGTTCACTAATGAGAACATATGAAAGCTACAGGTTAGGGATTGATTCCTTGTTCCTGAGGATAGATATACAAACTTATTCAAAATTATAGTGAAACCCACAATCCAATGTTTACTATATGTTAATCTTCAACTTAGATTATTATTCTGAGTAAGTTAAAAAAAAATGATGCTCTTTCTGAACAAATACATGTCTCCAAGTGGTATTTCATTCAGAAGCTAAACTTGGTATAGAAAATATACTGTCTTTTTCCACCTCCTTGCTCCTAGATTCTTGCAGCTTCCAGGTCCTCGAGACAAAAAGAAACCTGAAGATACGGAATCAGTGCCTAAGAGGCAGGATCCATTGCATTTGCCTGTCTAGCTGGTACGATTCCATGACATACACTTACAGATAGAAATATCACTGTGTAGACTCTACACTGTAGAGACATTTTTGCACATATGCAAATATATTTCTGGACCTTGAATTCCTCCTGAAGTTTCCATATCATTGTCCATGTTAACTCATATGTTCTTCTCTGGATTATATTACCCTTTGAGTGCTGTTGTATTAAATTATGTTTTTGTATATAAATTAAAACAAAACATAAGTATGAACCTGGTATTCATTTTTGCAAATAACCCTGGACGTTTTAGTGAATAAAGTAATGCTCCCATTAATGTTAATAAAATAAAAATTAAACTTGTAAGTGATATAAAAAGTATGATATAATAAATGCTCAGAGCAGTAATAACAATATATATAATAATATAAATATATAACATAAGATGGAGTGTGTGACGTGAAGCAGCAGTATGCAGTGCTAGGGGTTTTAGAGCATAGAAGCCATATAACTATATAATAAAACCTATATAATAAAACATATTGTAGCATGAATCTAGCGTTATTTATTGCTCAGTATAGATCAACTTATGATTAATTTTCAAATATGCAATGTGGCTGGCAAGCAATAGAGCATAGTGAATGGTGCCTGATCAAGGCTTGGCTTTCTTTTGACTGAACAACATCTAATAGTAAGTCCAGTTTGAACACAGCTGTGAATCCAGTTTACTGTCAAGTTGCTTACTGTTTACCATGTAGTCACCTGCACAAAAATATACTTGCAAAGCTCAATTTCAGGCAACTGCACTTAAGATAATAAACCCAATTCCTCAGGGACTTATCAATGAGTAATCCCAATGATCACTCATTAATAAAAGATTAGAATCTGTTCATGTTATGTGAGTGTGAGCCAGGTCACCAAATGTCTCAATATGCAAAAGTTGTAGTGTTCCTCTAAGGGGATATTATGGGTATCGCTCTGTTCAAATTAAATAATTTTTCCATCTTAAAAGCCATGCCCTACTCTGTCAAGGCCTCCAGTCCTCCACAAACTCTTTGAGACATTAGTAAGTCCTTAGGGGAATTTAGGGGATTGGGGAAAAGTGGTGTTAAACGGGATAATATGGGCATGATGTCCTATCTGTTGCGGACCCAGTTGCAGCAATCTGGGAAGAGTTTTATTATTGGGTTGGAAATCGTTTTTATGGCCTTGTGAGGGTTGGCTTGCCAGATAATATTGTCCCAAGTGTAGGGGTGCATTAAATAATTTTCTATAAAAATCTACGCAGGCTGCTGACATGTAAAATGAGTTAGCAGGATGAAGGCCAAATTTGCGCTCTTTGATGTATAGTTTGAGATTAGGGCACGAGAACCCATTTTTTATGATTCATTAGGGTTTTCCTTGCTATTTTTGGGATTTTGTGTTGACATATAAATTGTAATATTTGTTGTTGTAGATTTGACAGGTCGTTTTAGTTTACTGATATTGGGAGAGAGCGGAACAGGTAGAAGAGCCTTGGAGTTCATTATATATGTATTGATTCGGCCTATCCAGGATATTGGGAATTTTGACCATTTGTTTAGGTCTTTTAGGAATTGAGAGAATAGAGGTTTATAGTTGGTCTGATATAGATTTTTTAGGTTAGATGTGATATTTATGCCCGGGAATTTTATGTGGGACTTTGGGCATGAAAATTTGTATTCTGTCTACGGAGTTTTTTTGTCGTCAAATGGTAGGGCCTTGGTTTTGTCCAGGTTTAGTTTTAATCCTGAGACCTGTCTGAAGCATTCTAGCAGGGTCACTAAGGCAGGTCTGGAGTGGGTTGGATTAGTAAGGTTGCCAAGAAGGTCGTCCTAGAATAGTCTACATTTGTATCAATGATGTCCTACTGACAAGCCTTAGAATCTGTTTTTGAGGGTGGCTCATAAATGTTAGCTGGCAACTCAAAATGGCAACCGTTATTGTTATATTACTGTATTAAAATGCAATTTTTTTAAAATAACATTCAGCTGATACTTGTTATAACATATCATTATGAATTATACCATATTTGAAACCTGCTGTGTCACTTTAGCTGTATTGTAATTGGTTGGTTAATTTACAAAAAAGGCTGCACACCGCTATGCTATAATATTGTGTACAATATTTTAGAAGATAATTTTTCTGAAGTATTTTCACTAATATTACCAATTTTATCTGTTTTATTTCCAGGGTTTCTTTGCTCAAGTGCAGAACACAAGCTTTATAAAGATTTATTTTCCTGCTACAATCCATACATCCGCCCAGTAGAAAATGTCTCTGATCCAGTGATTGTCCAGTTTGAAGTGTCAATGTCTCAGCTTGTGAAAGTGGTAAGTCAATGCCTTTATTTTAATTCAAACTTTCATTATGGCAAGGTAATTAAAGAGGAGTCAGCTCTTCAATCACTCAGAAATAGACCTATGTACTAAAAATGTAAACATCTTCATTGCTTGTTGCCACAGACCTACTGCTAACAAATCATCACTTTAGAAAAAAACGTATGTGTACCTTGGTGGCCAAGGGCATAACTCATGCCTAAAGTTATACTATGTATCTTGGCCTCAATTGCATATGTTCAGTAACCTATGTGAAAAGTCACCCTCGTAACTGTGGGAGATTTTTCCATTATTTATAGAGCTATTCTATTGCTTCTTTTGCCGATGCTCTCATGTCTTAATGTGTACTCACAGTCTTCTCTCAGGAGACTCTTGAGTCTGAAGCCCATAGCAACATAGCAGAATGGTACCCACTATGTGAACACACTACACTAACATCCTCCCTGAACCCTATCTACTTATATAAACCCCTTCCCATGGCAATTATAAAAACAACTAATGCAGGGTGTTAATGTGCCAGCTCCTATGACCCCGGCTATCCCCCATCTGCATTATAACCATGGGGGTCCCTACAGACTGTCATGGTACCTAACATTGACCCCTATACTATAGGTGTCTCCATAGCCCCACTTGGATTATTTTACTATGACCATGGGGGTCCCTATAGCATCTATCATTAATACCAGTATCACGGGGGAGTTGTTATCGCCGCTTCCCTGTGTCTTGTCAGGGGGTTGGATCATCATGGAGCTTGGAATCAGGCTGTGGAATAATGTCAATGTCTCTGAGTTATGACTGAGATGCCAAATCGATCTCCTTAAAGTGCACTGCTTGGAGTTCTAGATAACTCAGCATTGCAAATCAAGCTGCCTTTATCCATGGTGAACATTTACAGGACTGACATGTATTCAGCTTTCTGGTCTGACAATGATTCAAGAACCACTGTAATGCCCTAACAAGAGTTGCTACTTATTTTAACTAGGCACTAATCATTGTTAAAATTCATAATTAAATATTATTATAGCAATGTGCCACATTAAATTTATTTTCAGAAATTACAATATATGACTCCAGTTGAGCTCATTGTGTCCACCCTGGCAAGATCATCAGGGGTGAGGTTTAACTGTGAGACAGGTCTAAAGATTTTTTAAAAAAATCAGATTGGAGAAGATGTCAAACAATAATTCATATATCTTTGTGGTCCTTTAAAAGCCACCCTGTTGATCTTATTATAATTGCTACCACCATCAAGACAATTTAAAGTCTCACAAATTACAAATTTGGTAAAAATGGCAAATACTAACTCGTTATTACTGGTTTAAAGGGTTATTCAGAAATACATGTATTATTGTAAACTACAGATATCCTTTAAATCACAGCCCAAATGTCCATTAAAATCCTTTCAGAACAGTTGCTGATCTCTGATGTATATCAACTAGTTCAACTCCCATAGCCCTCCATCTCCACAACCTTCACACACTGTGACCTCCCCAGCCACTAAGTAAGCAAATTATAAATATTTTACAAAGAGCTAGGTTTTGGTGCAGACAATTATACAAAGATACATTTTAAAATTATACAAATGCAATATCTAAACCACAACAAACAAAAAACATTGTCAATGTCAAAAAAGTGATACATTTTCGCATTTATATTACCACTAATATAATTTAAGTCCAATTAGGCAGTGTGCTATCACCCTTCAGGGACACTCTATTTAAAAATTAGGAAACATAAAAATGTATTTAAGCCTTTAAATGTAGCCTGTAGCGGTGCAAAATTTTAGAGTAATATAATTATAGCACTTCATGCAGGACACACTACTAACCCGCCAAAACAGTGTGCGTGAACAAATGTTTTTTTAATATATATTATTTACTGATTTTTTTGTATGTATTATAATGATATATAAATGTCTGAGAGATTTATAAACATATATTATTATAATATTCCCTGAATGCAGTGTAATAACTGTTTTTCTTAGAACTCTGAGCTGGAAGCAGGTTTTTAAACGTGTTTTAGACATTCAAATGTGAACACAGATGTACTATTTATTTATTTACTGTACTACTATACAGTGGAGGGCTTCTATTGCTCTTTTGCCCACCATATTATAAGTGATTGTTGGGGTGAACTACCTACTCATAAGGTCTGCAACACAAGCTGGGATCCCGCTCCATGCTGATGATAGCCAGTAAGCTTGAACAGTTGTAGGCGGATAGGATTCTCGGCTTGTGTATAATCCAACCTTGGCTTTGAATAAAAGCAGTGTAATGCAGCAGGCATAAGCTTAAAGGAAGCCATGTTTAAAATGGGCAATGGATTGAAGAGCAAGGCATTTGCATGTCCCTGCTTAGCTTCCCAGAATGCAGTGTAATAACTTTTTTTCTTGGAATTCTGAGCGGAAAACATATTTTTTTAACTTGTGTTAGACATTCAAACGTGGACACAGATGTACTATTTATTTACTATATATATATATATATATATATATATATATATATATATATATATTTATATATATATATATATATATATATATATATTGCACAATTTTGCTCCTGCTATGTTGAGGTGTTTAGTTTAAGGCCAAAAACAAACAGGTATCTTGGTCCAGGCGAAGTAGTAATAGTATAAGAGGAAGCCAGTTGTCTGGGCACAGATTCAGTACACAGATTCAATACACAGGTTGAAGGTCAGGGTAGGATGGGTTACTGCAGAGTCAAATATACACTCAGATTTCTTGTACATATTTGTGTAATATGTACAAGAAAAAGGCTTAGTAAGCATTTGCTATTAAACATTTATATTTTAATGGGAAGGTCGACACTCATAGCATATGTGCATAACATTGCTATTACTGACTGTAGAATGTCAGAGGTTAAAATTTAAGGCAGGCTTCAAAGCATTCAATTCAAAATAATACAGTTGCTGGAGAAAAGGAGTAATTAGAGAGCAGACATTGTGGCAGGAAGTAGAGAGGAGGAGTCACCAAGAGAACAGATAATAAATGAGGGGTAAAAGGAATTAAAATTAGAAGGCTAATTGTTATGAGAACGCAATAGACTGGTTTAAAATTGTGACAAAATTATTCTTCAGAATAACCAGTTATTATTATCAGTTATTTATAAAACTAGCAACTTGCCCGTCAAAAATTACGGCAATAAAATTTGAAGCCTGGCAATTCTGTTTCCCACACAATGGGAGCCTCTCCCCCTCTACTTTATTGGCCTCGCGATGAGCACCTTTCCCGCTCATCTCGGGCCTCACAATGAGCACCTTTGGTGCTCACTGCGAGCCTCTCCCCCCCTCTACTTGAGGGGATACGCTCATTGCGAGCCTCTACCCCCTCTACTTTACTGGCCTCGCAATGAGCGCCTTTGGCGCTCATTGTGAGTCTCTCCCTCTGTCTACTTCCTTGTGTCTCATTTCACCCTCCTCTCCCTGACTTGTGTCTCCTTCCCCCCTGTGTTTTACCCCCCCCCCTCCCCTGTGTCTTTACACCCATGTCCCCCCCAGTGTCTATTTCCCCCTCTCCCTTCCCTGTGTCTCTTTCCCTGTGTCTCTTCTCCCATTTCCCTCCCCTGTGTCTTCCCCCTCCCCTGTTTCTCTTCCCCCTCCTCTCCCTCCCCTGTGTGCCCACCCCCTCCTCTACCTCTCCAGTGTGTCTACCCCCTCCCCTCCCTCCCCTGTGTGCCCACCCCCTCCTCTCCCTCCCCTGTGTGTTTCCCCCTCCTATCCATCTCCCCCTCTCCCTCCCGTGTGTCTCCCCCCTCCTCCCCTGTGCCTCTTCCCCCTCCTCTTCCTACCCTATGTCTCTTCCCCCTCCTCTCACTCCCCTGTGTCTCTCCCCCGTGTCTCTTCCACCTCCTCTCACTCCCCTTTGTCTCTTCCCCTCCTCTCGTTCCCTTGTGTCTCTCTCCCCCTCCCCTCTGTCTCTCCCCACTCCTTCCCCTCCCCTGTGTGTCTACTCCACTCCTCTCCCTCACCTGTGTGTCTCCCCCCTCCTATCTGTCTCCCCCCTCTCCCTCCCATGTGTCTCCCCCTCCTCCCCTGTGACTCTTCCCCCCTCCTCTCCATCCCCTGTGCCTCCTCCCCCCTCATCTCCCTCCCCTGTGTCTCTTCGCCTTCCTCTCATTCTTCTGTCTCTCTCCCCTGTGTCTCTTCCCCCTCCTCTCACTCCAATTTGTCTCTTCCCCCTTCTCTCACTCCCTTATGTCTCTCTCCACCTCCTCTCCCTCCCCTTTGTCTCTCCTCCCCTCTTCTCCCTCCCCTGTGTGTCTTCCCCCTCCTCTCCCTCCCCTGTGTGTCTTCCCCCTCCTCTCCCTCCCCTGTGTGTCCACCCCCTCCTCTCCCTCCCCTGTGTGTCTCCCTCCTCCTATCCATCTCCCCCTCTCGTTCCCGTGTCTCCCCCCTCCTCCCCTGTGCATCTTCCCCCCTCCTGTCCCTCCCCCTGTATCTCTCCCCCGTGTCTCTTCCCCTCCTCTCACTCCCCTTTGTCGTTCCCTCCTCCTCTCACTTCCCCTGTGTCTCCCCCCCTCCTCCTCTGTGTCTCCCCCTCCTTCCCTGTGTGACTCCCTCCCAGCTCTGTGTCTCCCCACTCCTTCCCTGTGTGTCTCTTCCTCACATTTTCCACTTCTGTCGCACCCACGGACAGCAGCTTGTGCGCGTGCCTCGCCGCACAGTGCGCATGCGCGCCCCGCCCGCAATTGTAGTTGTCAAACTGTGACTTGTCGCAAGCGTGACGACAAATCGCAGTTTGACAACTATTATATGTGATTACAAAATATTCTGTAGTTCTAATTATAGGGGATATAGTGAATACATTAGACAATCATGAACAAGTATAAACACTAGTACAGAAGATGCTGTGGTTCCTGTTCTCATAAGAGTTTAAGATTGATCAAATCAGACATTTCATCATAAAGATGTCCTGTTAGGGTTGGGTGCTTGCTGGCTTGCACTACTCCCATTCTATGGTGAACTTTAGTATTTTCTTCTTAGGCATAATATCTAGTGTTTTCTTCTTAGGCATAATTAAAGATTTTGAGTAAAGCAGGTGTATATTTGCCTTGGGACGGACCAAACAATGGTGGAATATATCGTTTGGAACATGACAATGTTGACTTTACAGACAATATTGCCAAGAAGTAGGTGCCAAGAAGGTAGACATAGATGAATGATTATAAAGCCATATTTTGTCTCACATTGTAAGTCTGCTTCTTTCATCAACCACAATTTTTAGGGTACACCATATATTTTACCATTATTCTTTGGTGACCATGAATCCTGCAACTGTCATCACAATAGTAAGGTTTCCAAGTGGAAAGGATCCAGGCCACATAAATGTGACAGCATGTCAAGTACATGTGACAGACGCATGGCCGGATTACCAATTAGATCAACTAGGCAGCTGCCTGGGGACGCCTCCCTGTGAGGGGCAGCTGTTTTTAGGATTAAAATTCCCTAAAATATAGTTTCTGGCTTAAAAAAATGAAATACTGCAGTTCATAGATTGGCCACTAGGGGAACAACAGGAAAAGGAAGTTATTGAAAGAGCTATGGCAGCTTGGAAGGGGTGAGTTTGAGAAGATATTTTAGATTGAAAGATAGATAGATAGATAGATAGATAGTACTGGAGTTTTATCAACCACATGCTGTATAATGCACAGTAATTCTATGTCTGTGTTACTGTGTATGTATATATTGGTGTTAGAAGGTATTCTTGTATATTGTGTATGAGGGGACTTTCTATAAATCTCCAGTGTTGGGGGCTTTGTAGGGAACTGTATACCCCTCACATTTTTGTAAATATTTTATTATATCTTTTCATGTGACAACACTGAAGAAATGACACTGCATAACAGTGTAAATTTGCTGTCCCCTCAAAATAACTCAACACACAGCCATTAATGTCTAAACCGTTGGCAAAAAAAAATAAAAAAAAATATATATATATATATATATATATATATATATTTATATATATATATGACGGGCAATGTGTTTAATGCGGGCATTGTGTACAATGCCCAGGCAATGTGTATAATCTTTGAATCTTTTAACGTGGTCATGTGTTAAATGTGTTGTTTTTTATATTACAGAGCTGATTCAAGAACCCTATACCCAAAATATTTTCTAGTAGCAGGTGCCGTGAGCACAAGCCAAAATTGGCTAGACTGTGAATTAGGGAAAAATGTATTACATTATGGTCTAAAAATTTGACATGAACCACCCCCAGAGGCCAGAACCTACATTATATTGAAAACAGTATGGATCCAATGTAAGAATATTTTGTCATAATCAAATTAACGTTGGATTTAAGGGAAGGCAAATAATAGAATCATCCTCTGCCGTGGCGTAACTCAACGGCACTTAGTCGACAGCGGGGCCATCGATTTGTTCAGCGCGGGCACTCGTCGCTCCCAGCTCCTCAGGAACGCCTCTCATAGCTCAAGCCCCTTCTGTCGGCTCGCCTTATATATATTGAGTTGTTTTGGTAACTAAAACACAAACAAAGAATATTGGTTTATGTTTTATATTTTATTCATTAAAAGTTATATGGCATATTAAAATCATGCATTGAACGAATGCGTTTCCAAAAAGCAATGCATTCAACACATTGCCCGTAACATATATATATATATATATATATATATATATATATACATACTGTATACATACACATCTACAGTATAGTGTGCAGAGCTGTGAGTGTTGGTGACATTTGGTGTTTTTATAATAATGTTAGGGAATTAGCATCTGTCTGTCTGCGTATATATATGTCAATTTTACCTTGTATGTATATATTATTATTCCTCATGTTTTCTGGTGCTACCTTGGGCAAATTGTTCCTGTAAGTTATTGTTTGACACAACACTGTTTTATTATACACATTGGATTATTGGTGCCCGTATTGTGAGGGGCAGGGTGTGATATACAAAATGGCTCCACTCTGGTTATATCATCTGAGGGAACTACATGAAGTAGTGCCAGTTACTACACAAAGCAGTGCCAGTCACTGACATAAGGCTTAAGGTGTCACCACCTCCTGGTCTGCTCCTCCACATCATGTCCGCCGCAGTACGGAGCTTCTCAGTTTCAGTACTCTAACTGGCAGGCACTCTGCAAATTAAAGCAGGTTTGTCCACCATCATCATGTCATGTTTTTATTATTTCACTTGTTGTGCATCTATTGTGTTGTGTCTATGTGTATCTGTGTCTGTATGTATTTATGTCTGTGTTTCATCTGTGTGCGTATGGACATATTTGTTTTGGAAAACCTGAATTTTTGTAGTCTGTGTTTATGAGTATAGGAATCAATTTTGTGTTTGTTACATCACTTCATCAGAGCTGGCTCATGTATTTTCAATGAAGGGAGGGTTGAAGAAAGAGGGCACCAAAAGCATTTCTTAACTGGAGAAGATTAAAATTGCCAACACACCCCCTTCCCCTCACAGGCCTAGAAGCAGACATCTTGCTTCAGGAAATGTAACCATATCTCTCCAGAAATGTTAACCACACACACCTTTCCCCTATGCATCATGGATTTCCCCAGGGGCCAGCAGAGGCTTCACATTTTTTTTTTTTTTTTTCAATTAAAAACGAACTGTGTGACTTTTTTTCCCTTACTTATGCACTTAGACTCAATTTGTTCGAACAATTTCTATTTTCATTGTGCAGTGGCCCTTTAACTCTCATAATTACTCAGTTTTTTTTATGTATGATTCAAGTGATCTTGATATGTGTTTGTGTAACATATGCTCACTGCCCTCCCATAGAAAAATATAAATAATACGGCTAACCATCAAATGCATTTAATAGCTTGGTGTGTATATGAGTAGCTGTGTAGCTATGTAGTTAAAATGACTGTTATGGGGGAAATGTCTGAGATTTGCTCACATAGCAAGAGAGCAATATACATGCATAGAAAAGGGAAAATTGGTGTGTGCATATCTTGTGTACTCAGTCACAGGGGCTCCTCCTACAGTTGTAGAGAAAAAAGATCCACCCTGTTACCATGTTGTTTATTGCAATAGCAATGAAATTACTCCATCTGCTGGATGACCAGTTCAGTATAACCATTTGATTGAGGTCCTAGGCCAATGAAGTTTGAGCTCAGTTAGTCAAGGTTTTGAGACTGTTTTCCTGTTATGTTATATTAATGGAGTTGCTCAGCTTAATGCATTTTTGTCAGTAATTTATTTAAGTAAAAAATCTCATTAGAAAAGATTTCTACAAGGTTTTCAGAGGAGTGAAAATTATATAGAGCAATACAATACAAATTATAGAGCAGTCATCTCAATCACTAGGATTGTTGAAGAGTGTTTCAAGCACCCTCATGTGTCAACTAAAGAATACTGATATCAGCCCAGCACCCTGGTCTGATCAAAGTATAACATGATTGGGGATGATACCATCAAATATACCACACACACATAATAGAGGAATGCTTAATAGTAGAATACTACTGTCTCCAGGTGATGCTGAAACTGTCCAGGCTAAAATCTATGTCCTACTTAACAGTACCCAAACAGAGTTTAAACAAAAGGACTGCAATAGACTCTAAAAATATTTTTTTGTTTTATATGGAAACACTCACATCCTAGGGCAAATAGGAAAATCCTGTATGCACACAGAAATGAGGGAGGTTTTTTAGTACCAACCCTAAAAACATACTTTGAGACTACCCAACTGAACAAAATGCAGTTGTGCAGTCATGGCATTCCTGAACAGATGCTACCAGGCTGGGTATCAATTGAAAATCAAATGTTTCTCTGGAAATCCATCCAATATACAGTACTAGCGACTTGCCCGTCAAAAATTACGGCAATACAATTTGAAGCCTGGCAATGCTGTTTGCCACACAATGCGAGGCTCTCCCCCCTCTAACTTGCGGGCCTCCCCACTCTCTCACCTCTGTGTCTCTTTTTCCCCTCTTCCTCCCCTTTGTCTGTTTCCCCTGCTCTCCCTCCGGTGTCTCTTTGCCCCCTCTCCTGGGCTTTTTTCCCCCTTATCTCTTTCCCCTGTGTCTCTTTCCCCCCTCTCGCACCCCTGTATCTCACCCTCTCACTCCCTCCCCTGTGTCTCTTTCCCCCCTCTCCCTCCTCTGTGTATTTCTCCCCCCACTCCCTCCTATGGGATCCTGTTTCCATTTAAGGGTGTGAAACCATTTGCAGGCTTGGGAAATTTGGTAATTTTGGGGTTTCCAATTTATGGGCTTGAAAAACAATTACGGTGTTACGGCCGACATTTTATTTCTCGCTTAGCCATTCTGACCCCGGCCAAAAACGCCAATTACATAGCAAATTAGCTTGCCTCTCCCCCTATGCTGTGTGTGAGGTTGTAAGCTAATTTGTTAATTAAGTGGTGTCTTTTGGGGCCTCCGAACGGCTTCTGAGTTACGGGCTTGGAAAAATGGCGGCTGTACGGGCCTAGCGATGCTCATTGCAGCCCCCGTCAAACCTGTAAATTTTGGGCCTCGCGATAAGTGCCTTTGGCGCTCATCGCGAGGCCTGCACGCAGAAGCCCATAACTTTTAACATTGCGTGACGACAACTCGCAATTACCACAACTATTATATGTGATTATATGTGATAGTGTGGCTACCTAGCAAATACCTCCTTAAGATCCCCAATATAAGTCCTTAAACCCTGCACTCTCTAAAAATCTGAAACAGAATAAATATAATGTAAGTTATTATACATAACTGCCCTTCTGAACTCGCTCAAGCTCATTGCTTCAATGACCTAATTTATCCATCCTCTGTTACTTTTCTTGGAGTGCCTACAATCTTTCCCAGCATCAGAGTCTTCTCTAAGGAATCCTGTCTTCTCATAATATAGTTCAACACAACAATCATTTATAATGTGGTCGCCAAAAGAGTGATAGAAGCCATCCAACCTACAGTAGAACAGTATATACTGTAAATAGTACATTTGTGTTCACATTTGAATGTCTAAAACAATTTAAAAAAATTGTTTCATGCCCAGAATTCCGAGAAATACAGTTATTACACTACATTCTGGGAACCTTGGCAGGGACATGCAAATGTGCCCACAAAGGCTTTGCTCTTGCAATCCATAACCATATCAAACATGGTTTCCCTTAAGCATATGCCCGCTATATCAAACAGCTTTGAGCAAAGCTAGGGTTGGATTATATACAAGCTAGGAATCCCACCCACGTACAGCCTTTTCAAGGTTACTGCCTCTCATCAGCGTGGGGCCGGATCCTTAGCTTGTGTAGTGGATATTTTGTATGTAGTTCAACAACACGTTCATTAATTCATTAAAAAAATCGTATGCACGTGGGTGGGATTCCTAGCATGTGTATAACCCAACCTATGCTTTGCTCAGAGCTGTTTTTATACAGCAGGCATATGCTTAAGGGAATTCATGTTTGATATGGTTATGGATTGCAAGAGTGAAGCCTCTGTGGGCACATTTGCATGTCCATGCAAAGGTTCCCAGAATGCAGTGTAATAACTGTATTTCTTGGAATTCTGGGCATGAAACAAGTTTTTTAACTTGTTTTAGACATATAAATGTCAACACAAATGTATTCTTTATTTACCATAATATAGTTGAAATATTTGAGCTTCAGCCTCATGATCAAACCTTCCAGTGAACAGTATGGCTTTATTTCCTGAAGTGCTTATTTATTGGATCTTCTTGCAGTTCAAGGGTCTTCTCCAGCACCATAATTCAAAGGCATCAATTCTATGGCGCTCAGCCTCCTTTATGGTCCAGCTCTCACAACCGTATATAACTACAGGGAATGCTACATTTCTAACTACAGTACGTGGATCTTTTTGATAGGGAATATATTTCCTTCTATAGAAAAAACCCACTGAGGTATTTTTCGTTCTCAGATGAGCACCTCTACCCTTTTTGCATACATTTTCCTCACCTTATGGGTGATAGGGGATTCCAGACGTGGACTCCTTGCTTATTGTGCCTTAGGGAGTAAAGCTGCACCTCACTGACAAGCCCCACAGAGGCCGAAACGCATCTGGGGTTTGCTGTTTCCCCTGTTCAGGGTAGAATTGTTTGGTATTTCAGCGCTGGGTCACTCTTTTGAATGAGACAAGATTGATATACTACAGAATATTTCTCCCTTTGAAGGGCACAAGTGAGCTAAAAGAGGCTGCTCTGAGTAGGTAACCAGACCTATAGAAAAAACCCACTGAGGTATTTTCGTTCTCAGATGAGCACCTCTACCCTTTTTGTCTTCTTAGTTTTCTTTCTTTTGGGGATATTCTTTGTAGTTGTTTTCTGGATGATGTCACAAACTTCTGTCCAAAGTTCTTCAAGACTGTTGATCCACACAGTTGTAAATCCTAAGGACTATTACATGCAAATTACGCTTTTCCAGACAGACTACTAAGACTATATGAGCGTGCTTGTAACAAAAATTTAACAAAAAATGGAATTTGTCTTATCTGTAGACCAACCTGATAAAAACATGAGAAAAGAAACTGAATGTAGAAATCAAACAAAGAGATTGGTCACAACATAAGAAACTACATTACACTAGAATCTAACCTCAAAGTATTTTTGCATAGAATGTACAGTATCTAGTTCTGAATTGATTACACATTATATACCCTAACTAACCAAGACAATGCATTCAGGGCTTATCACACATGGGGGTCATGTCCATGGAACCAGACAATCTGGAAAATTTAGCAAAGCTTATTACTGCAGTGTATAACCTTGTCCCCCAATTGTGCTTCTATCTACCCTAATTACATCACCAAACATCATATGGCTTCCAAAAAGATATCAACAAGCCTGATGTGGCACCAAATACTTAACAAAATTGAAGAAACTTGCTGGAGAAGGTGACATGCATGCTAGAGAATCACCCAGACCATTACCTTAAAAAGTGTAAACGGTTCTCTCAACTACTCTTTAGCCTTCCGTTCTTTTGCCTTTCCTTGTTACTGGTGTCCCTGATTGACTGTTGAAGAATATGGGATACAATTACTTAGATAAAAAATGGTACAGTGGTTGGATATTCTGCATAGTCTGTAAGGAAGAGTGGGTGAAAGAACTGAAGCCCATCAGTCTTACATTTCTTAATTCTTGTAATGAATGATACTAATTTTTTAAAATCCATTGCCTGTGTCTTGCCTTAATTAAGAGATTTATTTTTATTAAAATAAAAAATAAACAACATAGATACAAGTAAAATACCTGCATTATAATGAAGTTGATATACATGTATATTTCATTTTAGGATGAAGTTAATCAGATTATGGCAACCAACCTTTGGCTGAAACATGTAAGTAATTGAAATTCTGCTCCGGTATTTATTGTAAACTTAAGCTATGAGCATAAAATCATTTTACCAAAAGCTTCAATGTTGACTCTGCTTATGTCATGGGCTCTTCCTTATCTTGTACTTTTATCAGTAATGTTACACTGGTATTCAATGCTTCCCAACGTAACATTACTCATCCGATCCGCAACTCTTAAACCCATGTCTTGTAAGTAAAGCACAAGTCATGGATTTACACAAAATGGGGAGATTGAGCAAAGTTAGGTTGCTAAATCTCCCCATTCACCAATGAGAATCCCCATTGCCTGCACAAGGTAAAAGGAATTCCCGGGAATCCACTTCCATGTTTACCCCAGATCGCCCCCTTTCCCACTAACACCCAATCCCTTTACCTGATCATCACATCTACATAACCTTGGGGGTCTTGAGACTTCCATGGCATCTAAAATGTTAACCCTGTGTCACCTAAATGTTAACCCCACCACGTACGTCCCTAATGGACCCCTGTGGCACCTAGATCCCAATGCTGCCGTTTTAATCCCTCAGATTGATTAGATTTTAGGAACATCAATCTGATTAGTCAAAATATGACACCTATTTCAGCCAATCAGAATGGGCAAAATCTCTATTTAAGCTACAGAAAGCACGGCCAAGACCATTTGTGGTGGGAGAGCTCCTCCTAGGAGGAGCTCCATTAGTCTGAGTATTTTGTTTAGTGCAATAGGTTTTTTGAATTAGAGGGCCCTTTCCTGGCCAAGAAGATGAGGAGCATGGGTTTCAATCAAGCAAGTAGTGGACCAGAACCTCTTCAAGCTACACCATAGCCCAACTAATCCAGGGTAAAAGAGTGAGGACCAGGGGGTCGGTCATCATCTATGGATGATCATTTGGGGTAGGTAAGTATTATTAATATTAATTTTGTTTTACAGGTCTACTAATTTGTTTTTATTTTAATGTAATTTATTTTATTTTGTATATAATATATTTTATTTTTGGTAATCTCTTTTAATTTATATATAGACACCCATGGTATCTTAGAGGTTGATAGGGACACCATGTGGATCTGTATAGATCCCCACTGTATTTTGTGGGGTTAACAGATATACCATGGGCGTCTGTATATACCTAAATGGTATCTTAGGGGTTTATAAGTATACCATGAGAGTCCTTTAAAGACCCCCATGGTATGGGGTTAATAATTAAATGCAGCAGGGGTACTTTAAGGACCTACATGACAGGGGTTAATAGATGCTGTGGAAGTCCTTCTCCGACCCTTGCTGCATCTGGGTTAACTCTATGTGCCACGGGGTCCATCAGGGACCTCCGTGGTATGGGTTAACATTAAGGTGACACTGTTTTAATGTGTTAGATGCCATAGGGATCTCAATGAACCCCCATGGTTATGTAGATGGGTGATCTGGAGTCAGGTTTGAGTGGGGAAGGGGGCGATCGGTGCTCTATAGTAGTCTCAAAATGTAATGGAAAAATCAGGAATATTACGAGTTGCAAGTAATAAGTAATTTGGAGTAATTTGGAATTTTATAGATTTTTTTAGCAAAAGAAACTCAAAGAAACTAGTAGAAGTACGCGCCGCCATATGCGCAAGCCAGAATGCCTGTCAAATGCACGCACCAACACCAGCGCGCCCGGATGAAACTGCAGTTGTCTTCTCTAGCTTCTCCCAATTATCCTTTCTCTCCTCCTCCTCTTATCTTGTCACTATTTTCCTTCCCATCTCTATCCCCAGTCTCCCCATTCCACTATCTCTCTCTTCCTCTGTTTCCCCTTTTTGCCTGTAATCGGGGTGCCATTTACCTCATCCACGTCACTATGCCTTGCCAGTTCTCCTGCAAGGCATAATGATGTGGATGAGGTAAATGGCACCGTTCCTGATTCTGTCTCACGTTTTATATTACAAAATAGTAAGATTTGGCTCAGAGCTTCCTCACACACAGCTGTCTCACCTCTGCTAGGTGACTATCCCCATGCCACCTCTACCTATCCCCATTCCCATTTTGGAGCGAGCTGGTGTTGGTGCGCGCATTCCTCGGCGCGCACCTCTTGTGCGCTCTCAACTCGGGGTGCCGCGAAAATCTATGGAAAAGCAAGGTGTAATATTGCAAGTAGGAGTTACTCCCAGACATTGAGAGTAGCACACTCAAAATCATGCTGAGAGGGGTGAATAGAATAGGTAGGGAAAGTTACTGAGCACTTTTTGCTTGTGTAACGTTACAAAATGGGTAATTGAATTGGACTTTAATCTATAACACACAACTGACTCCAATCATGAACTGGCAATACAAAAACAGGGTTCAGTCTGTAGCCCATTCAACTATTTTAGAAATTGAACCATTTTCAGTTTAAACTTTTTGCTCTGGACTTTCTTCAAAGTGTTTGTTTTTCCTGTAACGTTGTGAAACAATATGGACAAAAGCATGTATAAATGTAATTATAATAATTTGGTTTAACATAAGTGGTAGTAACTGCGCTACAATTTCACTGCATATTTTTATTTTGTTCTTTGCTTCTCACATACATTCAACACTTTATAATAACCCCTTTGCTTTACACTAAACATAATTACATGTATGATATACCATATATATCACATCACTAATGACATCTGCTATCATATCATAAATTATGTAATATAGCAAAAGAAAATGATATCAGGTAAAATTAAGTAAAACAAAGTCCTAATAAATTGGATTCCATCAAATGGAAAATCAGTATTATTAAACATGTGAACCCTTGTGCATCTGAATATGACTAAATATACAATGTTGTGTTTGCAGATATGGAATGACTACAAGTTAAAATGGAAACCAAGTAATTATGGAGGAATTGAATATATCCGAGTTCCCGCTGTTCAGATCTGGAGGCCAGATATTGTTTTATATAATAAGTAAGCATCTATACTATACTCAATCGTAATATATATATATATATATATATATATATATATATATATATATATATATATATATATATTGGCACAAAATGTTTTAAAGTTGGGGCAAATTAAGGCTTGTAAAATGCAGGTAATTGGGAAATTAAAGTACCACGCAGCCATAATATGCCCTGCTCTCCCTCAGATGACATCATTCATGTCAACATTGATGACATCACATATGATATAAATGACATCAGCTATGATATAATTCATGACATTAAATATAATATTAAAAAAATCATCATCCATGATATTACTGATAATTGGTGGCGACTGCTGCCTAAGGAATGTGTATATTTTGTTTTCAATAAATAAATATATTTCACTGCAGATAACAAGCAAAATGACCATATGGTGTGTGTAGTTTGGTTAATTTAGCCTGAGGATAGCCTTGTCAGACAGCCTTAAATGCCATAAATATGTTTGACCCTATTATTATTATTATATTATTATCTTTATTTGTAACATGCTGACATATTCTGTAGCATTGAAAAAGGGTTAAGTATGAGGCAAAACAAAAATTTACATATAGCAAAGAGCCCTGTCTGACTTTAGAATCTAGTGTGCGTGGAGCTTTCGCTGAAACACCTTACACAATTGAAAACTCGCAAACTTACAATCTAATGACCCTACCCCATGCAATGGAAGGCTACGGCAGTTATGTACTGCTGTTTTATAAAGTAGTACTTTACCACATTAGCATCATATGTTCCAGTTCCAAAGTTAAAATAAAGACTTATTATTGCTATATATCTCTTTTTGTGAATTATATTTTCATGTTAAAGTTTAGAATAGTGTTTTATATTAGAAGATCAAAGATTTAGTAATGGAATCACATACTCACCTGTAATGTCAACAGAAGATTAATTTATACTAATTAAAATGTAACATTGTTTAACATGAAGTTGTTACAGTGTTCTCTCACCTGGGATGGTAGATGGGTTGGCCCTGAGTATCTTGGGGAAATGGAAGAAAAGTCCTGTGGAGAGAATGAACGAATATCATGATCTGGAGTTTAAATATATATTTGTAATTGATGATTCAAGGAGAGGAGGCTGAGCTCTTTTAGGAGGGACATGCATATAGGTTGGGTGACCGTAGTTTCCCTAACACTATGCAAGTAGTGGCTTTGGAAGTGGTGACTCAGAAGGAGTGGCCTTCCAACTAAATGAGTGAAGGAGTGTAGGAATGACTGCGGTGGCTGGACAGCTAGAAGGATCAGTTTTGATCTGCGAGGAAGTGATAATTTCACGGGAAGAGGAAACTTTAAAATGATCATGGGAAGGAGTAAATTGTGATGATGGGTGAAGAGGCATTTAGCCTGGTGAGAAAAAAGGAACGTCCATTCCATTGAGAGATGAATGAGGGCCATAACGGGAGGTCTGCCAGAGCTTCTTTAGAGATACGAATGAGTTTGTGGATGCTTGGGTGTCGTTTTAGGATGGAAAAGAGATTTGAGATGAATGCTCTTCCTTGTGGGAGGATGATTTATATGAAATGAAGATGGTCTAACACTGATAGGAGGTCTTTGACTGAACAAGTAGTTGTCATTTAGAATCTGGAGATAGTTTATTTTAATCTTTCTAGTTTGATAGCTGTGAGCTAGCTTCCATGTACATAGAATGAAGGATTAGACCCTGGAATTTTACTTGGTGATCCAGCCCTCCATTTTATCTAAAGCAAATGGTGAAAAGTGACAGTGAAAAAGAAGACTTCTCAGGATTTCCTGGGGACCCTTGATGTTCAGGAAGTCATTGAGGTAATTGAGGTGACCATTGGACATCACTTTACGTTTAGTAGGATCCAGCAAAGTGCTTCTGTGATTCACAGATTTATCAGAATCAGAGTATTGGAGGGAGTACTCACCTCACGGTATCATACCATTGATGCTCAGGGTGTTGCTGTTATAATATTTTGGGTCGCTATTCCTTATGGAGTTTATGCAGCATATGGGAAAGGAAGGTGAATCAAAAGGCCCAGTGGTTCTTGAGCTTGGATGATAGGAGTTGATCCACAGCCTCGTAAATTGTCACTGGTGAAGGAAACCTGAGGCAATGTAGTGACCCCAGTGTGAAATCCTCATGTGAAACCAGATAACAGAAGATTGGTTGATGATGTAGGGCTAGGTAGTGTGACAGGCATGCAACATTAACCAATCCTAGTAATTTAGGATGCATTACCTGGAGACATACATATTTGGCGTCAGCTTTTTTGTATTGGGAGCAGATATGTTGATGTCTGCAAGCACTAAAGGAAAAACCTTTCAAATTAAAATTATTGCAGAATAGGGTTGCACCCAGAAAATGCAGCTGACAGCTTAGGCAATCTTTTCCTTGAAGTGCTGGAAGTGAAAGGTTTAAGCTGAAGAGAATTGGATTTGAGAGGGGCCAGATTGTGAAGTGGAAGAAGAGGAACAAAAATCGGTGGCATGGAGAGGGGACAGGCACTGCTGGCAAACTGAAGCCTTTGCCATGGCAAAGTGCTGACATAACTTATGGTCAAGAGAAAACCAATATACAGCATAGTTGACTGGGACATAGCTGCTGCTGCCTTTGCAGTGAAAGAACGTTGATAGTCATAACAGTTTAGGCCTCCAAATTATTAGCCATGTCCACCACTAGATTTTACAGTTTGGTTATTTAGTTCTCCAATTAGTTGACAGAGGCAGCCACTTGAGAAAGCTGATCATTTGCTAATGGTTCTTGGTTGCGACTTTGGATCAGAATCTGGTACAGCTCAGCTTTCTGGGCTGTGGATGGATAGGAGATGCCCCTATCAGAGAGTTTGTGGATCAGCCTGAGCATGGTCCGCAGGGAGAGTGAGGATTGATTTCCCGCTATGCAGGAAGGCCTAACAAGAGAAGATAGTGCTTGAGATAAGACACTCTCAGCATCAGATAGATCCTGGTTGTCAATGGAAATATAGGAATTGCCTAAGAAAATTAAAAAAGGGTTAGAGAATGGTCGTAGGCAGTAATGAGTGATGTGAAATTAAGTCTCTTGATGAGACAGCAGCCTCGGTTAGGCTTGGCCGGAAATTTTGAAGGGTTATGTCATGGAAAGTGACAAAATGTAGAGACTCTCAAAGAGACAATAGTCTTGAATTAGCTTATGGGACGGAGATAGTGGTTCTTTTTGTAGGAAAGCTGGATTTTGAGATCGAGGTGTGGGAGCAGAGGAAAAGTCTTCCCATGCAAAAGCTCAATGAGAAATCTATGCTGGAGCTGCCTCACATTGACAAACAGGAGAAGCGAGATTTCCTCCCTAATCATTTACCTCAGAGGATGAGCGGTCTATCTAATAGGGAGACACAAGAGAAGTTTGAGGAGCAACAGGTGGAGGAAGAAAGTATGGCTGAGCAACCAGAGGTATTCAGGGAGAACCTGAAGAGAAAATCCAAGGAGATTTCTCTGTCTAAAATGCATCAAAAGATCCAGTGCAAGCAGAGTGCACTTGAATTGCAACAAGCTAATGAGGAAAACTGTGGATAAAGGAAGACAAGAAAACTGAAAAACTGGAAGCCTTAGAGGTAACACAAGAAGTAATGCTAAAAAAAGTTGAAGAGAAACAACTAAAAGAGGAAGAAATATAGATAAAAACTGAGGATGCAGAAATCACTAGTTCTTTTCAGAACCTCAAAACTCAAAAGGCTACTAAGTTTGGTATTAGCCAATGGGTTGAGTGTCAACCTGAAGTTGCTGATCAGCTGGAGATATTCCAGCAAAGTCAAACTTTTGAAAGATCCTTACTAGCAGAGATAGAGAGTCGCAGACCTTATACAATTAGAAGCACAGTGATACAGAGGATGCCTGTTTCGAACAATGAGACAGTTGAGGTGCAGATTCAAGAGCTAGAAGCAGCCCTGAGAGAGGATATGCTTGTGGAGCCTATTAAGTATACAGTACCAGAAAAGAACTAATATGGCAATATGGAGCTGATTCAGTTTGGTGAAAATGTTCAGCCATCCAATGGGACCACCTGGAACAGAAAGAGCCAGGTTATCTCTCCTCTTAGATCTTAAGCACCAGACAGTTTTCTGGACTGCAAAGTTAATTGGGAGGAAAAGTTGGAAGAGGAACAGACAAAAAAGTTGCTATCCCATAATGACTATAATGATGATGATGGCTAACCTAATAAGAGAGAGTTGGAGACTCTGCATATGGAGCTGAGGAAGGGAGCCCAACCAGCTCAAAATGTCAAAGAGCTTGACCAACTGTTACACAGACTGGTAACAGAGAGTCAGTTGTTAGCCAGAAGTGGAGAACTCAGAGTTCTTGGAGAGCGAGGAGACACCAGCACGTGATAGGCAGACACCGAAGGAGACCAGCCCGGACAGGAACATGGCCTCAGGCTCAGATTCTAAAGCAGATGACCTCTCCACAGCAATTTTTAAATCGAAGAACCGTGTCAATTGGTTAATTGTAGATGACGCTATTAATGAAGATAACAGCGTGGTGTCGCTGTCTCAGGCCAAGATGGTTGAGCTTCAATTGTTCACAGCGGACACGGTTCTTCTGAAAGGGAAAAAGAGACGGGAAGCTGTATGCATTTTTCTTTCTGATGATACCTGCTCAGATGAGAAGTTCCAGATGAACAGAGTTGTAGGCAACAGCCTGAGAGCACAGCTTGGAAATATTATCAGGGATGGATGGCAAACAAATCTAGGTGCTACCCATAGAAGACACTGTGGAAGGAATCACTGGTAATCTATTTGAGGGGTATCTCAAGCCCTACTTCTTGCAAACCTACAGTCCGGGAAAAGGGACATCTTCCTGTTTTGTGAAGACATGTGTGCTGTTGAGTTCAAGGTGGTGGAGACGGACACTAGCCCGTTCAGTATGGTTGCACTAGACCCTGTAATCCACTGGAAAGTAGATCCCGTCAAATGTAAGGATGAAGAGAAGATGAATTTACAAATGGCGGTCCAATCACTGTGGTATGCCTCACTACAGATGGCACTGAGGAGGAACGATGTGCATGACAGAGAGATTCTGTGGGTTCAGCAGTTATTCAGAGTACGGAGGCTACTGAACCACGGATGGCTATGCCATCCCCACCATGTAGTTGTCATGTCTAGCCTTTATGGCCTTTCAGCACAAATCGCTCAACCATGTTGTTGAGCTGAGGGGGAGGGTGTGTGACCGACTTCTCTTCAGGGATCATGGAGTTAACTGTGCTAATTGATGCTGCAGGTGTGGTACGCCTGTTAAAAGACACACACAGGGAAAGGAAGGGTCTCTCGGTGGTGAGAGAGACTGAGTGGAGAGAGGAGGTGTTTGAACTGAGGAGGACTGCAGACCAGGAAATATCTGCAGTCTGCATATGCCAGTGCTGCTGGGCCAGCAAAGAGCACTGTATACCAAATGCTGCTTGGAAACTGCTGTCATCATCAGACTGGGGACATACGCACTGGAGCTACTGGAGAGACACTCACTGCAGCCCGTAGCTACAGGAGAGACTATCTACCAGCTATTCTCAAGGTCAGAGTTTACCTTTATCTTTACAACCCCCCAGGGAAGGGACTGTTTATATTAAGAATGCTTTTATTTAATACAGTACCTGCTGTACTCTTTATGGGTCCCTGGGGGCAGGGCACATGGAAAGACTTCTTGACCATTATGTGGTGAGAATCTGTGACCACTAGGTGGTGAAACTGTGACCACTAGGTGGTGACAAATCTGCTATATTCCAGAGACTATTTGGTACACACCAGTAAAGGGAATTGCTATCTCCTATTTTGTCCTTTGCTTTATGTTTACCTGAGACAGAATAGCGACTCAGGCTTAGTTAGGGTGTTCTGGGAAGTTAGTAAGTCTGTTAATGTAGATTTTTATTTTTCTCTAGCCAAGTTGCTGCTAGGTTTATTTATGTTTTGTCTTTCCCTCTGACATAATAAAATACCAGTCTACAGCACCCTACTGCACGTTTTGTTTTATATTCCTTCAAGATCTCTTCAGTTCCCGGCGGCCATCTTTGTCACAATATATAAATAAATATATATATATATATATATTTTAGGCATATGGCCAATAACCATTACTTTGGGATTCCGACTCTGCTATGGCCTCAGGATATTAATGTGGATCTGCTTCTGAATCTGCTGTTGCACATCCGTGGCTAACACATAGGTGTTGTCAGCTAGTTTATGGATGATTTGGAAGGGATCCTCAAAAATCGCCTGGAGCTTGTTCTGAGGATTGACTTTAATACCTGCTTACCTACCTGAAATACCCTAGTCTGGGCTTGCCTTGGGCTGCAATCAAATGCTCATTGTATAGTCCAGTCGGTGTCTCCCACCTGTCTCTAAGTTCTGTAATGCTGAACTTATCATAATGGCCATCTTTACCTCTTTTTTTTCAGTCTGTCTTGTTTGGCTTTTCCCCTTTTATAGAACCATTCCCGACGCTGCTTATGTATTGGAGTTAGGGATTCAGTTGTTTTTCAGAAATATAGTTGGGAGTGAGAGAGGAAGCATGGACTTATTACTAGTAAACCTAGGCTGAACAGCCCTTAGTTTCCTGCAGATAGTTAAAGTTCTCTTTGCAACTGTCACTGTTGCCATGTCAAACTGCTCGTAGCACAGTTTTGATTGGAGAGAATCCTGAATGAAGGGCTGTCGCATATAAATATACACTTATATGTCGGTATATAGATTATAGTATGTGAGTGTGTAATGATAATGAATAAAGCAGGCCAAATATTGCACAAGCTTCAAATCAACTTCAAATCATCTCGCAGGTACCTTATTTACAGATTAATTTATGCATATGTGCACTGCTCTCAGGAATCCTTCAGAATGTAACCTTGGATAAAGTTGTATATATATATATATAGTAAATAAATAGTACATCTCTGTTCACATTTGCATGTCTAAAATAAATTAAAAAACCTGTTTCCAGCACAAAATTCCGAGAAATACAGTTATTATACTGCATTCTGGGAAGTTGAGCAGGGACATGCAAATGTGCCCACAAATGCCTCGCTCTTCAATCCATAAACCATTTTAAACATGGCTTCCTTTAAGCTTATGCCTGCTGCATTACACAGCTTGTATGCAAAGCCAAGGTTTGATTATACACGAGCTGGGAATCCTATCCACGTACAGCTGTTTCAAGCTTACTAGCTATCATCAGCGTGGAGCGGGATCACAGCTTGTGTTGTGGACCTTATGAGTAGGTAGTCCACCACAACCAATCATTTAATAAATGGTGGGCAAAAGAGCGATAGAAGCCCTTCACCATATAGTAGTTCAGTAAGTAAATAATACATCTGTGTTCCCATTTGAACATTTATTTATTTATTGAATGTATTTATTGATAGATCTAGATCTACATTTATTTATTTATTTATTGATAGATAGATCTACATATACATACGACATCAGCATAACTACATGGAGAGGATGACAGTTTCTTTATGGTGATGATTCTACCAAATCAGCTTCTCTTTATCTTGCACAAGCTTCAAAACAACTTCAAATCATCTTGCATGTACTTTATTTACAGATTAATTTATACATATGTTCACTGCTCTCAAGCATCCTTCAGAATTTAACCTTAGATAGAGATATGCATATACATTTATTTATTTATTAATAGATATACATACCACATCAGTACACTTACATAAATAGACTGACTATTTATAGTGATGATTCTACCAAATGAGTTTCTCTTTCTGGTTTCTTATCTCTTAGTGCAGTTGGGGCCTTCCAGGTGGATGACAAAGCTAAGGCTGTGGTGAGATATACCGGAGATGTCACCTGGATCCCTCCAACAATATTTAAGAGTTCCTGCAAGATTGATGTCACCTATTTTCCATTTGACTACCAGAACTGCACTATGAAGTTTGGATCCTGGACATATGACAAAGCAAAAATCGATCTGGTAATGATTGGCACAGAGATCAACCTGAAAGAATTCTGGGAGAACGGAGAGTGGACCATTATCAGTGCACCTGGATACAAACATGAAATGAAATACAACTGCTGTGTGGAAATCTACCAGGACATTACATATTCATTATATATCAGAAGGCTTCCATTATTCTACACCATTTACATGATAATTCCCTGCCTTCTCATCTCTTGTTTAACCATTCTGGTCTTTTATCTGCCCTCAGACTGTGGGGAGAAGGTGAACCTGTGCATGTCCGTTCTGCTATCTCTAACTGTATTCCTATTAGTTATTACTGAAATTATTCCCTCTACGTCGCTAGTCATCCCACTCATCGGTGAATATCTCCTTTTTACTATGATATTTGTAACACTCTCTATTGTTATAACGGTTTTTGTGCTTAATGTACATTACAGAACTCCTACCACTCATACCATGCCTCAGTGGGTAAAGCGGATATTCTTAGAAAGGCTTCCAAAAATAATGTTTATGACCAGACCCACAAAAGAGATGATCTCTCTAAAACCACTATTAAATGCAGAGCTGTTTAACATAAATAGCATCAGCAGCTCTGAGAGCCGAATGTATAAAGAACATTTGTTTTATCAAAATGGCTCCTGTGCTTGTGGGCAGCATAAAAGTCTGTATACTTCAGAGACTGCATGCAATCTGACAAGAGGCTCTAGCCTGGAATCCATGGACAATATTGCCATCTCAAATTTTTCCCTTTCCCCGGAGATAAGAGAAGCCATACAGAGTGTGCACTTTATAGCAGAGCACTTGAGGACTCAGAATGCAGCCAAAGAGGTAAGATCCAATGCCTATGTGTGGCTTGAAAATATATACAGATAGATTAAAATTAGTAATGTTACTTGGTAAGAGGAGGAAACTATATAAAATATTTACATATTCACATTGCATATCCAACTCCAATTACACCCCTTATGCCTGATCATTTAAAGAACCACTGTGGTCATTTTTTTTATAAGTGAAAAAAACTAACAAAAAAAAGCATTTTATTTTGCAATTTTATAATGCAGTTATTATTTAATGTGTGGCTCCATTTTGCTTTGTTTCCTGCTGCTGCCTTACTGTTACTTACTGTTGCTTTCTCATGTGGGTATGTCCTTGTAGACCGGTGAGCCTCTCTTTAATCCAGCTGAGAGTACTGGTGAATGTAACTACCATCAGGACGTTGGGGTGGCACTGCTTCCATATTATAAGAACCACCCGACCCTCTCGTTCCTCCCACTCCAGTTCGCTGTCTGCTGCTCCCTTGTCACCCGAGAGTCACCTCTCACTTCTCCTACTTCCTCCCTGCTGTCACTGCTGAGTCTCAACTTTGTATTCGTCCTCTACATCATCCCCTCTCCCTCCATTCCCTGTTCTGTTCTCTTCTCCAGTGTCACATGCAGTTTTCCTTGGTACCTCGTACATTTGCCTTCCTACTTTGCCACTACTCCGGCTTCCAACATCACTGATCTGTCCAGCTGCCCCTCTTTGCATCCTTCCTCTCCACAGCAGCTGCCTTTCTGGCTGCTCTACCTGCGGGTCCCCTCTGCCGTTGCGCCTTCTGTCGCATTTACTTTATTTGGCTCTCTTGTGGCTTCCACATCAATGCTTAACTTCTCACGAAATTCCAGTATCCTGCAGCCACTCACCGGGTAAACCCCAGATCCTACTTTATCTCACCTCCTGACCAACAACACAATTAGTCACTACCCTCCATGGTTCTCTGCCACAAACCCCAAATTCTCCTCTATGCCACCCCGCTCTCGCCCCTAGTTCCACCCATGTATTAACCCCTAAGTTTACCCTGTCCAGTTTCCTCATAGTCCAGCCCTCTCAATGAATGACGGGCCTCCTACATCTCCTATTTAACCATTATGGTCTTTAATCTGTCCCCAGACTGCAGGGAGAACAACCTGTGCATGTCAGTTCTAGTATCCCTAACTGTATTCTTTTTGGTTATTATTAAAGTCATTTCATCAGTGAATATCTGCTTTTTATAATGATATTTGTAACACTCTCTATTGTTATAACTGTTTTTGTGTTCAATGTACAGAGCTCCTACCACCCATACCATGCCTCAGTGGGTAAAGCAGATAGTCTTAGAAGTGCTTCAAAAAATAATGTTCATGTTCATGACCAGACCCACAAAAGAGATGATCTCTTTTAAATCAACATTAAATGCAGTACTGCTTAACATAAATAGCACCAGCATCTCTGACAGCTGAATGTATCCCTCCAATATCCCTGCATTGTTTTACCTCTTACTATTTCCGTTCCCAGTGACCTCTCATTCCCATATGTAACTGCCAGAGCCGCAGGGGCCCCTGTCTAGCTGATGTTCCCATTCTCTTTCCCAACTGTTCCCAGTAATTTCATGGCAGCCTTAGGTCATCCTAGGTTAGCTGACTGCAACAGTATTCTCAGCTGTAATTGGTCAGTGGTTTGGTCAACTACCTCCGACCTATCCTCCTGATAGATTTTCCCTGATGTCTGCCCTCCACAATTTCTGGCACCTCCCTCCCACCACTTAGACACTGTAAGCCATTTGCTCACAAACAAGCCTCTGCACCATTCTTTGATCATGGGTCCCAGTCACAGACTCATACCTTTGCACAGATCCTATTGGCAACCAGTTTGCCCCCGACATGACCACCACCGTTCTCATGTTATCCTGGAACTGATGCCCAACAGCCTGTGGTCTCTGTTCAGCTTCATGAGTAGCTCATTTTCCGCTACATGCCTACCTCTTCTCTCCTGTCTCTAGGGCGAACGTCTTTACCGATCACCTATTGTTTCTGTACACCTTGTCCCTTCTTACATGCCAGATTCCATCCCTGACTTATGGCATTTATATTTTTTCCAATACACAGCCTGCTTCATGCCAACCTACCCCATTCCTAATTACCATTGTCCCTTGCAGTAGTGCCACTCCTTCGGTAATGAACTATGTCTCCTAGTTGCTACAGGTCTCCCCCAGAGACTATTCTTGGACTTCATCCATGCATCTTTTAAGCTAACTAACTAACAGCCTTATTAAATTGCGATTCTGTAAATTTAAAAGGGCTCTATTTAAGCACAAAGCATATTTTGTTTACAAAAACTTCTGTAGAAAAAACATGCTGTGTGCTTAAATAAAGCCCTTTTAAATTTACTTAATCGCAATTTAATAAGGCTGTAAGTGTTTTTCTTCCAGATACATGGTTCAGTTAAAGGAAATGTGCAAACCAGTCTGTCAGAGGAGGACCCAGTGCCTTGCACTGCCTGCACCACCGGTGACCCCACCCCTGCTTTATAGGTGTAAAGGCAGAGGTCCAGGCTCATCTAAAATCCCAACTGTTTCTTGCCCACAGAAAGACTGCTAGGGGTGGATCTACCAGTGGTGCATGTGGTGCAGTGCACCGGGGACCTCCACTATGCCACAACATGACATAATTGATTTGGTCCTGGCGGGCACAATACAAAATATTTTTACAACCCCCTGGTTAGCACCATTACTGAAGACTGCCTAGGATGACAAGTGCATTGTCTAGAGGTATCCCAGACATACAATAACTTCAACTCTAAAGGCTGCACCTGCAGCAGATGGCCATTTGCCAAAAGGTGTATGCCAAATCAGTATGCCCCTAGGTGATGCACTCTAAATGACTAGCAATCATTAATCTGTCCCAACATTATCATGAGCCACCCATCATCATAGTCCTTTGTTAACACTTTGCCTCTGGTTTCCTTCGCCACTGGCAATCTTCAATCAGCTATGAAGGAACCTGAGGTTGTTAAAAATCGCCTATCCATGGAAATCTGAAATCGATACATCATGAGGACAGTCTGGCGAATACATCCTATCAGAGCTGCCATGCACCAGAATTCTTTGAATTCATATTCATTGTATTTGCTTCATATAACTCTACCCTCCCAAGAGTAAATTTGTTGATCCCCTCTAATGCATACTCACTGCAATATGCAAGGTTAGACAATGCCATTTTGTATATCTCTAGACTAGGTCTGTGCTGTCTATCCAAATATGACATCAAGGATGCATTCAATGAACTCCCAATAGACCTTAAACATTTTGCACCTCCACAGCATTAAATAAAACAAATCATTTTCTACTTTGCTACTCGCTATGCCTTCAGGTCTAAAAATTGGGATCCTATTGAACATCAAATGTTACCCAAAAGTCATCCACTACCTGGATGACTTCCTCTTCATTAAAGCCCCCAACGCATGATCCTAAGTCTGAGGAAATCCATTAAGTTATTTTAAGATCTAAACATTCCATTCAGCAGTGATAAAACTGAAGGCCATTCCCACTGAAATTCTTGGCCTCTCTCCTACTCTGAATGTATAGAAACCAGTCTTCACAAAAACAACTTGACAGGCTAAAGGTGCATCTAACATCATTCCAGATTTGTACAATGAAAGAGCTGTAATCTCTCCTCAGCCATCTTATTTTGCCACCAATATCCTTCCTCAAGGCAGGGTATTTATAAGTAATCTCCTATCGAACCTGATGAGACCCTCTAACAAATTTGCAGTGAGCAACGAAGCTATCAAAGACCTTAATCAGATTCCTCCTGCAATGGAACGGATCCTTTCTCCTGACCAGACCCGCATGCAACTTCTTTTTATTTCTAGTCTTTGAATTCCCATTTCATTACAAGACAATCCACTGCAATTAGTTACCTCTGCATGGCTGACAAAAATCAACATTGCCTCCTCTACTAGGCATGTTATGCCTGTGTTAGCTCTTGAGTGGAATGCCTCCTTACTGTGAAGGAGCCCCATATACAGGGGTTAATGTTAGGTCCATGAGGACACCCATGGTGCAGGGGTTAACGTTAGGTGCCACTTACAATCAAAAGGTAGTAGGAAAGGGAGAAAACTTTGCAAAAGTGGATTGGCTGTGATGGAAGTGATAAACATAATAGTGGTATAGAACAGAAATTAGAAAAATTCTGTTGGTGTAAGTTTACTAGGTTATAAAAATGTGCAAAGACATTTTTATTTAGTAAGAGAAGGAAGGGATCTGATGACTTTGCCTAGTGGTCACATAGTATAAACTGCAAATGGAAGTGTAATTTGACTATTTAAAAAAATGGTAACAATTAAGGGTGTATGTGGAGGAGGGGAGTGGTGCCAAAATGGTAGATGACAAAGCAGCATAATCACCTTTAATAGTTTCAGTAGTGTGTAATGCTCCAGGCTGGGGACGTGCGCACTATGGAAACTATTGTAGGTAATTCACAGCACGTGGCATTAGCTGCACGCATGCACGCTGGGGAGGGGGTAGGAGTAGAGAGAGACGGAAGGGGGAAAGGAGGAGTGGAGAAAGATGGGGGGAGGAGGAGGGGAGAAAGACGGAGGGGAGGAGAAGTAGGGGAGAAAGCCAGAGGGGGAGAGGAGGAGGGGAGAAAGACAGAGGGTAGGGAAGAGGGGTGAAAGGAACAGGGGAGGGAGCAGGGGAAAGAGACACAGGGTAGGGAGAGGGGAAAAGAGACACAGGGGAGGGAGGGAAAAGGAGAAAAGAGGCACTGGGGGAGGAAGGAGGTGAAAGAGACACAAGGGAGGGGGAGTAGGGGGGAAGAGGCACAGGGGTGGGGGGGAGAGACACAGGCAGAAGAGACTCAGTGGAGGGGGGAAAGAGGCATGAGGGGAAAAAGGGGGAGGGGGAGAGACACAGAGGAGGGAGTCGGAGGGAACGAAACACAGGGGAGGGGGAGAGAAACAGGGGGAAGAGACAGCGGAGAGGGGGGAATAGATACAGGGGAGGGAGTGGGGGGGGGGGAAGAGACACAGTGGAGAGAGAGGGGGGGACAGAGAGGGGGGAGACACACAGGGGAGGGGGGAAGAGACTCATCAAACATTATCCTGTTATTTTTGATGGGCAAGTTACTAGTTATATATAAAAGATAGTAAATTAGATGCTGTGTAACTAGCACATTTAAAAAATATAACCACATTGGTCTTTGTCTTCAGGTTTCCAGTCACTGACCCTAGTATTCTCCTGCCTATACTACACAAACTCTCATATGCTGCCTGGTAAGACCCATTCCTGCTTAACAATCTGTCCTGCAGCACATTGTAGCCCCATCAAACCTCATTAGCTGCAGCACATTGCAGCCGCATCAGACCTCTTGGGCTGCAGCACATTGCAGCCGCATAAGACCTATTTGGCTTCAGCACATTGCAGCCACATCATAACTCATTAGCTGCCGCACATTGCAGTCACATCAGACCTCAATAGCTGCAGCACATTGCAGCCGTATCAGACCTCTTTGGCCTCAGCACATTGCAGCCACATCAGACCTCTATAGCTGCAGCACATTGCAGCCACATCAGACCTCTATAGCTGAACATTGCAGCCGCAACAGACCTCATTAGCTGTAGCACATTGCAGCCACTTCAGACCTCATTAGCTGCAGCGTATTGCAGCCGCATCAGACCTCTATAGCTGCAGCACATTCATCCACATCAGACCTCATTAGCTGCAGCACATTGCAGCCACATCAGACCTCTATAGCTGCAGCACATTGCAGCCACAAAAGGCCTCTTTGGCTGCAGCACATTGCAGCTACATCATACCTCATTAGCTGCTGCACATTGCAGCCGCATCAGACCTTTATAGCTGCAGCACATTGCAGCCGCATCAGACCTCTATAGCTGCAAAACATTGCAGCCACATCAGACCTCTATAGCTGCAGCACATTGCAGCCGCAACAAACCTCATTAGGTGTAGCACATTGCAGCCACTTCAGACCTTATTAGCTGCTGCGCATTGCAGCCGCATCAGACCTCTATAGCTGCAGCACATTGCAGCCGCATCAGACCTATATAGCTGCAGCACATTGCAGCTGTATAAGACCAATTTGGCTGCAGCACATTGCAGCCACATCAGATCTCTAAAGCTGCAGCACATTGCAGCTGCAACAGACATATATAGCTGCATCACATTGCAGCAACATCAGACCTCTATAGCTGCAGCCCATTGCAGCTGCATCAGACCTCTTTGGCTGCAGCACATTGCAGGCACATCAGATCTCTATAGCTGCAGCACATTGCAGCAACATCAGACCTCATTAGATGCAGCACATTACAGCCACATCAGACCTCTATAGCTGCAGCACATTGCAGACACATCAGACCTCATTAGCTGCAGCACATTGCAGCCACACCAGATCTCTTTAGCTGCAGCACATTGCAGCCACATCAGTCCTCATTAGCTGCAACACATTGCAGCCACATCAGACCTCTATAACTGCAGCACATTGCAGCTGCAAAAGACCTCTATAGCTGCAGTACATTGCAGCCACATCAGACCTCTATAGCTGCAGTAAATGGCAGACGCACCAGACCTCATTAGCCATTGCACATTGCAGCCATACCCGACCTCATTAGCTGCTGCACATTGCAGCCACATCAGACCCAAACTACTGTGTGCTTCTAGTGCCGCATGGTGGCAGGATGCATCTTCTTTATCCTTACCCGATTGGCAGGGCTCCTTCCACCCTTTGAGCCAGGTCCTACTCTGAGCTATTTCCAACATCAGTTCCAGATAACTGGTTTCAACTTTCAGCTCTTCCTGGATCAAGGGTTTAATCAATGCAGCCTCCTTAGACTCTGGTTTTAGTCCCATATCTTGGTAATACTAATCATACAGGATCACCCCCTGTTCTATAGGCCCAATGCCATTACCCTGCAGTACACCCTAGAGCCCTTTCATTAACTCCACCATGTAGTATGAGGGAAGTTGCAGTAAGATGGCTGGCTCCATCAGATCATCATACTGCTCCTCCAAAGCGATCTCGTCCCACACCAGTCCCGTCAGCCATTTTGATAGCTCACCACCCTGCCGAAGCTTAAGGAATGCATCCACTGCTCCATAAGAGCTGCTGCCAGGTCCTTCTCCTTGGCAACCTGACGTGCTGTCCGCTCCGTCATAGTTGTGATCTGTTTCCTTTTCTCCTGAATCACCTCTGATCTGCAGGAAATCAGGGACTTGGTCTGATAGTACTGGGCAAATTGTCTGTCTGTCTCTGCATCTCCTCCAAGCCACTGAAAGTACTCAATTTCTGTCTTGGATAAGTTTCCATATGCCATTCTGGCTGCTGTTTTTTCTGATGAAGGGATCGTGCTTCTGACACCAGTTGTGGCGAGCTGCTTTCTTCAGTTGGGCTTGATAAGGCTATTATGGCCAAACCTACCCAGCAGATTCACCAAGACAGCTGATGTTTCTAAAATGCCTTTACTCTTTATGTAGCATTTAAAAATATGAATGTAGGCTCAGCATTATAAAAATCACGAACTGCTTTAATTGCTGTGGAAACTTTATAACAGGTCTAATAGATGTATATTTAAACTTGAACTGATAACATTCTTTAACAGTTTGTGTGTCTTCTGGATTTTGAATAAAATACTATTGACAAGGTTTAATTTGCAAGGCATCATAACATCCACTTCATTATTATCTTCTGTAGGAATGTTGACATATACATATATCTTCTAAATGTGTTTCCTCCCCTTTTATTAGGGGCATACACACACACACGCACTTTGGTTTCCTCCCCTTTGATTAGGAGCATATACACACTTCAATAATTGGACAGGATTAGGGCAGCCATTTTCTCTGACACATATATATCTTCCAGATATCTTTCTCCATATATATATTAATCATATCTTCATTATGGATTCTGATACATATATATCTTCCAGATATCTTGTTTCATATATATATTAAGCTTCTCAGAGTCACTAATAGCTGGGTTACCTCACTTCTCTCCTGTCAAACGCATCACAGATTGCCTTCAGACTTGCTTGCTCTCAGAGACACCATTACATGACTAACTAATTATATAACTCCCAACTGTCAGTTACTGGCTATCTCATAACATTCCAACTCTGGACACAATTAAACAGTAATTAACATAACATAACACAGCATAGCATAATATAGAGTAGTTAACATACATATGGTAACCAACTTAATATAACATTTAATAACTATAAAACAGACTTAGCCCAGTCTCACAACCACATATTCACAGGAGGCAGTGCTGATAGCATATTCACAGAAGGCAGTGCTGATAGGAGTCTTTAAACAGCCATGGTAATGGACATCCTTAAAATCCTAATCATCCTGGGCGGATCATATTATTCCCATGGACTGGTGGTGAGGAGGATCATCACCCCTTGCATGCCGAGTCATGTCATACCCTACTGAACCCCTTGCATGCCGAGTCATGTCCTACCATAACATTCCCCTTGCAGACCAAGCATGCCATTCCAACATGTACCCTTTGCATGCCGAGGCATGTCATACCCTACAATACCCCTTGTATGCCGAGTCATGCCATACCCTATCGTATCCCTTGCATGCTGAGCTATGTCATACCGTACCATACCTCTTGCATGCCGAGCCATGTCATACCATACCCCTTGTATGCCGAGCCACGACATATCCTACCATACTCCTTGAATGCTGAGCCATGTCATACCAATGTAAGCCCAGCCGTGCCATACATTAACGTTCCCCAGCAGCATGCCAAGCTTTACCTTACCAGTATGTACCTCTTGTATGCTGAGCCATGCCATATCATAATGTACTCCTTGCATACTGAGCCATGCCATTCCACAAACATGCCCCTTGCATGCAGAGCCATGTCATACAATAACGTACGCCTTACATGCCAAGCCATACCATACCAAATTGTTACCCTCCTACTCTCTACCAGCACTTTCCATTCAGTTTTGACTGCCATGTACATACCCTACCAATGAAATCAGCAAGCATTTCAGATTCCCAATCTAATTATCACCTTATCTACTACTTTGTACTTTTTGGCCTCTAATCAGACTAGGATGACGTAGCTAAAAAAAACACCTCAAGCTACTATCTGTAGAGGGAAAGTGCCAACCACAAATTGTGGGAGGGGCTGGAACTCCCCCTCACCCTATAAATACCTTGTACCCTAATCTAACCGCACTCTGACGTCAATCTTCCCACCCACCTTACCCTTTTCTCTAGCTTAATTTTGCTCTCCCTAGCCCTCTAATCAGGCTAAGATGACATAGCTAAAAATGCCACCACTCAAACTACCATCTGTAGAGAGAAAGCCTGGATCAGTTTTTATTAGAAGGGTGCCATAGTACCAAACATTATTCAACCATAGTATCTACTAAAACAGTGCTTCTCAACTCCAGTCCTCAGGGCCTACCAACAGTTCACATTTTAGGTATATCCCTGCTTGAGCACAGGTGAGTTAATCAGAGACTCAATACTTCAGTTTAACCACCCGCAGAGCCTCTGATTAGCTCACCTATGCACAAGCAGGGATATACCTAAAATGTGAACTTTTCGTGGGCCCTCAGGACTTGAGTTGAGAAGCACTGTACTAAAAGGACTTTTGCATGACAGAACCACTGAACTCATTAACCAATGAAGAAAAATAAGAGCTTCAGTTCATGTATTACAAGTGATATAGAAGCTTGTACTGTATGGGAGATCAAACATTTTAATTTATTTTTGACAATATTTCATGTGAAGACCCCTCAGAGTCATCTGCCTACATTTTCATTAATTAAAGGCATATCTAAGTTTCATGGGTTAATACATTTTAGCACTCTTTAGGGAAAAATCATCACATATATAGTTGTCAGTGTTGGGGGCGTTTCCAATTTCTCTTAAGCTTTTGCGTCTGTCGCAAAGCGAGGAGAGCCGTCGATGCACGCACGACTTAGGCTGCAATGGCTGAAAAAAGTAGCACTTTGCCACTGACCGCAAGGAACGCAGTATGCTAATTTAACAGCCACAATTAGTTCAGGCGCATAACTCAAAAAAACAGAAACACAAAAAAAATAATTAAAAAAATATAAAACACACTCACACACAGCACAGGGGGAGAGCCAGGAAGCCTGTGAGAAGGTTGCAAGCGAATTGGAGCCATATTTGCCATTTTTCATTGAAAATCAGCTAAGCGAGAGAAATAATGGCAGACGAAAAATGTAAAAAATCTGAAACAGGATGAAAACAAGGCTGAGCAAAGGCAGGCATGTAGGACTTATACACGACAGCAAAGACAGTAACACTTACACAAACAACGCAAGGCACCCGGAACTTTTAAAATAAAACCAACGTCAGTCAGCACGACCCACACAAACAGTCAGCAGACACACAGAGGAGAAAGACACAGGGAAGGGACAGGTGGGAGATGGTGGAAAGAGACACATAGCATTCCCAAGCACAAAACTTGCAAGTTAACGAACCCTGCAATGAGCGGCCTGTATAGTTGGCGGGAGGAAAGGCTTGAGCATCACGAGCCGGAGAGGCTTGCAATGAGCACCGAAGACACTCATTGAGAGCCCCACAAGGAGCGCAGAAGGCGCTCATTGTAGGGCTCGCGATGAGTGCTGAAGGTAATCATTGCAAAGCAGGAAAGTTGAAGTACACAGTGGAGAGGTTCACAATGAGCACCAAAGGTGTTCAGAGGAGTAAAAGTACCTTTTACCATGGCGCCACACTGCATATCCTAGTCTGCTTTGCAGCACAAAACAGGAACCCCAGAAATTGATCCATATGTATCAGCTGCCTGAGGTTCCTCCTAATTGGCCAAAATGAATTATGAATTTTATGCTTATTTAGCCTGGGTTTCAAGGGGGTGTGAACTCTAAATTTCAACTGTCAGAAATTACAAGACATTTTGCTAACTTCAAGGTAAGGTTTTGAAATGTTTATTTTGGTATTTCTTCATGAAAAAAAAAACGTTTGCATACACTACTGATTCTCCTCTATTATACGCATTCATAATCCAGAAAACTTAGATATGCCTTTAACACAAAGAAGGCTGACAAACAATGAGTCATGTGACAGGAGGGAGGTGAATAAAGACATTGACACTAATTTAGACAGTTCTATTGTTGACTTTGTAAACACAAGAACTGATATATTATGCATTTGATAGACATATAAACAATGATACACACATAGAAAAAGCTGACTTAGATACAATTACTGATATAATGTGCCTCAGATATACATAGAAACACTGATACATAAAGAAACAGCTTACTGAGATACAGGACCAGATATACTATGCTTCAGATAAAAAATCCACTTGGGCTGGATGTGGCCCATAAATGTTTTCTGTGGCCCACTGTCTGCCAGGGAGAGTTCCCTGACAATCCCCTGTACATTATCAGGGGATTGACCAGCTTTTCCTGGAGTTTGGAAGCAGCCTGGGATATGATGTCATTGATCCTACCCCATGGCTTAATTAGTCCCACACATGGCAAGGTATCAACTCTATTGTAAAAAGCTTGCACCTGCCCCATTGTTCACTCCTAGTGACATTGCATGAGCATCGCTTGAGCCAGTCTGAAGCAGAACATAGAATGGACAGACTTTTTTTTTTAGCCCATCCTTCAGAAGTAGCTGGCTATGCCCACTGACATATTTAAAAGTAAGAAAAAAATATTAACTTTTAAACTGCATAATGATTTAAATATTTTATGCCCAACAATCAAACATATGAGTTTGCTTGTAAATGCACTACAGTGGTCCTTTAATATTATTAAAAAAACACTTTGGAAGATTTAATCACTTAGGACATCATCTGTAAATTCTCAAATATTTAATTGTTTTATATAATACATATTAATTGATATATTTTAGAAATACATTTTAAAAACTGCTATTTTAAGTTTTAGTAATGCACACTGCAAAATACAGACAGCACTTCTTTAGATATATGTAAGCACAGTGGTACAAGCAAATATCGTCTCAGTGTGCAAAACCCCACAATTACCACACCCAGTAATCAACAGCAATATATTTATAAAGATTACTCATTAATACTGATTTATTTTGTACTGCGAATGGTACAATTTTACAGATACAGTAGTCAATAAGTGGAGAAGGCTTTCAATGAAAGGGATAGGGTTAAACACATTTAAGGAAGTTAAGCACAGGGCCAAAATGGACATAGAAATATTTTTTTTCTTTAATGCATATGAAAGAGGACATTTGATAATTTTGATAATGGACCACTGTGTATTTTCTTTTTTTCAAATCCATCTCTCCATCCATCTCAGAAAACAGATTCAAATGTTTAGTTAGGTGGGGGCTTGGCCCTGTAAGCCAGTGAACAGCAGTGTAGATGTATGACTCATTCTTATCTGACAATGAAAGCCACAGGCAATATATATGATCTCAGTATTTCCTGTCCGTTTCAATTAAGTTTATTTTTCATGCAAATCACAACTTTAGTAGCGTTTATAGCATGCTCTTTTAAACATATGAAAAAAGAATTGTGTATCATGTCCCTTAAAGTAACTTAACATTTCAGAGCAACTTTTTAAGAAGAGCCTGTAAATAAGAAAGTCCTTTGCAAAACTGTAAACATACTTCTTAAAGGGACACTGCATTTTTTAAATAGTTTAGTATATTATAGTATTGTCTGCAGTAAGTAAAACAACTTCGCAATATAAATATTTTTATTGAAATCTTCTTTGTAAAAATTGCATTTTGCACTTTATTTGATGCAATATTAATGAGCCATGGATAATAATCACTCCAATAGACATACGCTAATACACGGAGGGATGTTAATATGATGAGAATGAATAAAGGAATTAGGCATGCAATTTAAGATTTTAATACACAATTACATTTGTTAATCAAATTACATTGTAGTAGTGTTTATCTTACCATGTACTACAACATGCTATAAAGTACCAGAGCATTACAGCATTACAGGACCCCTATAACTGTATCTACTTTACATTTGTTGCTTTGTGAAGTCTGCATTTTAGAGGAGGGGTTTGGTGAGAGTTACAGAGACGTAAAAAAGCAAACTGATTTGTGTACACATATGATTAGGGGGTGACAATGTCAATATATTTATCTCTACTGTGTCTTATTTGGCTCTTGCAGTGTCTCTGTGGATTCTACCTTGATTCTATTTATCTCTGTGTTTTTCTCTTTAGATCCAGGATGATTGGAAATATGTTGCGATGGTGATTGATCGGATTTTCCTGTGGGTATTTGTCCTGGTCTGTATCCTGGGGACTGCTGGTCTTTTCTTACAGCCACTGATGTTTGGTTATTGAGTTAATTTAGATCACATTGTATATAGATGCTTGTTTTATTTGTGGATGCATATACTGAAATATGAGTTTTTGTCTTTCTTCTCTCTGTTTATTTGATGTGCTTTATTTGCTACTGTTTTTATCACAATAATAAAGTATCATATAATTACAGTCTCCATGTGTGGCCTTATCAATACACTACTTTTTTTTATTTTATTATAATGTTTTTATTATTTATCAATACAAAACAACCTCTTGTTACATACAAAAAACTTAAAAACAGTCAAAACATATACAGTCTTTCCAAACAACCACTCATAAAATTAGCGCAAGAAGGGTTATTTAACATTTACTATAAAAGAGGACATAATTTATAGTGTCTTAAAGGGCCAGCCATTATAGTAGAAAAAGAAAAGAAAGAAAGAAGGAAGAAAAAAAAAAAAGTGAGCATCAAGCCCTAAATCAACAGGATTTAGGCTTTACAAACTTTCTTATATCTTTATATCTTCCTTCCTTCCCTTTACATCTCCACATATTTATCCCATATATTCCACTGGATTGACAATCCCTTAGTTTTAACTTGAGGACTTTGGTTTATATGGTCAAAATCTCTATTTCTGTTTATAATACTAAAGATTTCAGAAATTGAAGGCATTGTACTCACTTTCAACGATTTGGAAATTAATCCCTTAAATACCAATAGAATATGTGATAACAAATAATAAAACTTCGGAAATTGTTTCTTAAGATGTAAGTGTAATATTATAGTTTCAATATTAAAAGGGATTTCTTCCTTAAATACCTCGGATAACCAAGCAACACACTTTCTCCAAAAAGATCTCAATATAGTACAGTCCCACCAAACGTGTATGGTATCAGCCTGCATTCTTTCCAACACATTATGGCGTCTTTCTTTACAATTTTGCTAATAAATTCAGGAGTGTAGTGCCACATATTAATGATTTTAAAATATAATTCATAATATGCTAGAGATCTTGCTGATATTCTAACCATTTTAATAGTATTCTGCCAGTCTTCAATAGAACTAAGAAATCTTCCTTTTTTCTCCCACTCTACCATTCCTGCTGTTTTATCCCACTGTTCATTCAAGTGGAGGATCTTTTGGCATCTCAATATTCTATGAGTATTCTTCTTATTATATATCAATAATTCAAATGTAGATAAAGATTTCATATTGTTCTTTTTAAATCCTCTCTGTCTAAGTAAATTCTGAATTGACATAAACTGCAGCCACATGTTACTATTTAGTTTGAATTTTTCTCAGAGTTTTGACCAACTAAGCATCGGTCCTCCTTCATAGAAGTCATTCATGTAGTTTATACCATATTTTTTCCAAGATTCTATACACACTTGCTCTCGATGTACATTTAAAATTTCTATGGGGGTACCTAACGATGGATATTCTGATAATTTCATTTTTGTCTTGATTTTAATCCAAAATTTTAACAGTGACTTTATATTTCTCGGAATAAAACTATTTTTCAATTCCTCCATATAAGAAATCCATAATAATACCTTAATTACGTTTTTCCCAAAAAACTCTCCTTCCATTAATTTCCAGTTAGACCTTGGTAATGGAGTCCCCCACTGTATTATCTGGGATAATGCAATTGCAGTATATATATCCTTTATACATGGGGATGCCAGGCCCCCTTTCTCTATGCTTCGTTTAGTAGTCTCACTGGAGATTATAGCTTTTTTCCCCTGTAGAATGTATTGATCTATATCTATCTGCATTTTTTTTAGCCAGTATTCTGGTGGTACTTCTGGTATTGATCTAAAAATATATGTTCATTTGGGGATAGCTATCATTTTTACTACCGCAATCCTTGCTTTCCATGATAAATACATTGATCTCCAATCTGTCAATAAATTTAATATTTTCCTATGAATAATAGCCAAATTGTTTTTTTAAATATTTTTTAGATCAAAAGATAGGCTTATGCCCAGATGATTTATTTCTTTAGCATTCCAATTGAAAGAATACATATCTCTTAGCTTATTTTTAATTTCAAGGGTAATGCCCCTGGTAATAATATCTGTTTTTGTCTATTAATCTAAAAATATGAAATTCTACCAAATTTACGCAGTATTTTATCCAGGTTAAATAGTGATTTCTCTGGATCAGTGAGGGTAACAATCATATTATCTGCATATACCGTTGCTTTATATTCCTTATTCCCAATTTTAACCCCTTTAATATCTTTTGTCATCCTTATTTTTTCAATTAATGGTTCTAAGAATAAAATGAACAATAGTGGGGACAGGGGACATCCCTGCCTCGTTCCGATAGTAATACCAAAGAACTCCGTCTCAAAATTTATTCCCACAATTTTTGCTCTTAAATTACTATAAAGAGCTCCTATCGCTTTACTGGCAAAATCTCCTAAACCATATTTCTGCAGTACCACGTGGGGGAATTCCCAGCTGACTCTGTCAAGCACTTTTTCAGCATCTAGTGACAGAGCCAATATGGGAACCCTCTCCTTTACACTAAACGCAAAGAGATTAATTAAACTCCTAATATTATCGCAGCCCTGCCGGGACCTAACAAATCCCACTTGATCTAAGTGAGTGAGTCTATTAATAAAAGGATATAACCTATTTGCCATTATTTTAGAATATACCTTCAGATCAAAATTTATCAATGATATCGGCCTATAACTCTTCTTGTCTGCTGGATCCTTACCCTCCTTTAATCTATCTATAATTTTAGCTTCCATCAGTTCAGCTAGTATATTTCCACTATTTTTACATTTATTAAACATCTTAGTTAAAGGGGTTTTCACTATGTCTAAAAATGTTTGATAAAATAGTTTGTCTAACCCATCTATACCAGGTGCCTTGTTATTCTTGCATCCCTCTATCACTTCTTCAACCTCCTTCTCAGTTATATTTTTATTCAGGCTATCCAATTCTAACTCAGAGATTCTAGGAAGGTTAATATCACTTAAAAATTCCTCAATATCACTTATATCCATTTTATTTGTCTTATATTGTATTTCTAAATTATAGAGCTTGGAGTAATATTGATAAAAGATTTCCCCTATTTCTTTCGGGTGTTGATGAACCTTTCCATCCTCCCCTTTCATCTCAACAATCGAATTAGCTATTCTTTGTTTTTTCATCTTATTCGCTAGGTATATACCTGTTCTATCTCCCATCTCATATTTATTTGCTTTCATCTTTCAAATGAATCGATCTAATTTATATTGTTCAATCCTTTTTATTTGTAATTTTATTATATCTATTTTTTTCAAAATTTCCACATTTGGATCTTTCTTATTCCGTCTATGTTTTTCTTTTAGATCAATATATAGAGTTCTTAAGAGTTTTCCCTCTTGCTCTTTTTAACTCTGCTGTTTTAGCTGTAAAGATACCTTTTATATATGCTTTCATCGAGGACCATAGGATCGATGGTGATAATACCGATCCTGTATTTATCTCTAAGTATTTTATTAACAGTTTCTTAATCTCGTCTACTATTGATTTATCTTTTAATAATATTGATTCCATTTTCCAATTATTGCATTTATCTCGAATTTCAGTAGCTTTTATTGTTAGCACTATCGGGGCATGGTCCGATACAGCACTAATACCTATCTTTATATTTGATACCATATTTAATATAGAAGCATCTCCCAAAATATAATTGTAACGGCACCCCGACTGGGTACCTCCGTTGATGAACGCGTCCTAGCTTGCGCCGAGGACTACAAGCACCGCACCGGACACCACAACCACCACAGACTCCACAACCGCCGTAGCTTAACTGGAGCCGCGCCGTCTTCCTTCCACCCTGTATGAATCTCCAGCATCCAGGACCGTGTGGGGAAGACCTCTCCTCCAAGGAGAGTACATCAGGAACAAGAGTTCAGTAGTTAAAGCTCAAGGGAGTATGCAGCGCATAGCAATCCCCAGTGTGATATAGCAATTCCCTCCAAGAACGAGACGAGACTACGTTTTGCAGGGTCAAGTAGAACTCAGGTGCTGGCACACCCAGCCTGGTTTTTATTACAGTCAGGTACAAACAAAACACACCCAGGGGGGAGGTATAGAACAATCAATAACACAATAGTAACGCCCGCAGTTTCCCTCCCCTCTGCTTGGGAGATAATTGAGTTTCTTACTATCTACTCAATTATCTCCCAGCTAAAACTTACACATTTTTATACAATTTTATAACTTTATGATTTTACATAGTACATAAATAAAACATACATTTTTATGAACAACATAAATTGTGGAACAACATATTAAAAAATGGCATGAATCAGACCAGGGGTTCAAACGTTAGTAAAAGTATCTTTTGGGCCTTGGCTCAAACAGGTTTTACAGAGGCCTCTGTACTGGAGACAATGGGGAAAGTAATCCAATTATCCAGGGATAGAGGCAGACTCCTTTGAGCACATGGTTGCAAAAAGACATAAACCACTTTAAACTACATAAAGTCACCTTCTGCTCCCTGGGATACACACTGCCGCTGGGGGGAAGGACGACACCTTCTGCCCCCTGTGGCTCACACTGCCGCTGGGGAGGAAGGACGACACCTTCTGCCCCCTGGGGTTCACACTGCCGCTGGGGGGGAAGGACGACACCTTCTGCCCCCTGGGGTTCACACTGCCGCTGGGGGGGAAGGATGGCACCTTCTGCTCCCTGGGATACACACTGCCGCTGGGGGGGGAGGACGACACCTTCTGTCCCCTGTGGTTCACACTGCCGCTGGGGGGGAAGGACAACACCTTCTGCCCCCTGGGGTTCACACTGCCGCTGGGGAGGAAGGACGACACCTTCTGCCCCCTGGGGTTCACACTACCGCTGGGGGGTAAGGACGACACCTTCTGCCCCCTGTGGTTCACACTGCTGCTGGGGGGGAAGGACGACACCTTCTGCCCCCTGGGGTTCACACTGCCGCTGGGGGGGAAGGACGACACCTTCGGCTCCCTGTAGGGCCGGTAGAGAGACCTCGGTCCCATCTCTACCTGCCATCTGGAGGTCATCCCAGGACCAGTCAATGAGGTCTGTTTCTGCTTGTCGGATAGGTTGGGGCTGCACGAAGCTGAGCAGGTGTTGGTAGTCCAGCTCCCACTCTCTTGTTACCAGGTGGGTCATGTCTTTGCTCACCTCGGCTTCGTCAACCCAGACATACATGCCCATCCGGTCGTCGTAGATGTCCCAAAACCTAGACCCCTCCGTGCTGCCAAGATCAATGTCATCCTCCAAGGCCTCCCATAATAAACCCGGGCCATCATAATCATACCCCTCCGGTAAGTCGTGTTCAGCCGTCCAGGGGGTAAGTCGAACGGTATGCCACCAGAGGGCCTGGTATGCGTTGTCTAGCCAGATCTCTCACTGTACCAGGGTCTCTAGTCTTGTCACCCATTCATCCAGGGGCTGCTCTCCCAATAGATACATCCGCATCGCCACACGCTTCTGTAGCCGCTGCTCATCACTGGGGAGACTCTCACCTCGCCGCTATTGGGCATCTTCCAGGGCATCATACCAGAGTTCTTTTCTGTCTGCATCCCTGTAGTCCGCGGCCTCCTCCTCCTCCTCATCATGGAACGCTGTCCGAAAACTAGCCGGTTCCATCCTGCTGTAGCCAGGGGCGCTGTACGGATACTAGCGTTGCCCTCAATTTGTAACTCCAAACGTTACCAGTGTCTCCGGGCTGCTTTTCCTCGCACTAGGATGCCATCCCACCACTGCCAGCCAATGTAACGGATCTACTGGCACCCCGACTGGGTACCTCCGTTGATGGACGCGTCCTAGCTTGCGCCGAGGACTACAAGCACTGCACCGGACACCACAACCACCACAGACTCCACAACCGCCGTAGCTTAACTGGAGCCGCGTCGTCTTCCTTCCACCCTGTATGAATCTCCAGCATCCAGGACCGTGTGGGGAAGACCTCTCCTCCAAGGAGAGTACATCAGGAACAAGAGTTCAGTAGTTAAAGCTCAAGGGAGTTTGCAGTGCATAGCAATCCCCAGTGTGATATAGCAATTCCCTCCAAGAACGAGACGAGGCTACGTTTTGCAGGGTCAAGTAGAACTCAGGTGCTGGCACACCCAGCCTGGTTTTTATTACAGTCAGGTACAAACAAAACACACCCAGGGGGGAGGTATAGAACAATCTACTTTATGTAGTTTAAACCACTTTAAACTACATAAAGTCACCTTTTACACATAACACACAGACATTTCACATATCCCCAGATAGCTGGGATCTGAGCGCACAAAACTACTGAAAAGCGCTCAGATCCTATTCCCACAGTTAAATTGCCATGTAGCTAAAGTCTTTCCCATAGTCTTTCATTATATGAATGGGCTCCATGGCATAGCTATCTGGGGTATCACCGCTCCCACAGGGCAAATACCGAATGACCCCCTTGTATTTAAAGGGCCAGAATGAGTGACATACACTCTGGTATGGCCGAATACTGTTTTTAAAGGGCAATATGTCCCAGGGCCATAGTCGCAGGGCAGGAGGCTGGCAATAAGTCCTTTCCAAGACAAAGTGGCGAAGGGCACTTCGTCACAATAATCTATTCTTGAATATGTATTATATCTCTTAGAGAGATAAGTGTAATCCTCTCTCATGGGATTACTTATTCTCCAAAGATCGAAAAGGTTCATATCTATCATCATTTCTCTCATTTTTTTTACTCCACATTTTTTATTACTCTCTTTAAGACTCTCTGGCCTATATGATTTATCTTTTAGTGGGTCCAACACCTGGTTGAAATCTCCACAAATTATCGTCCTACCTTTCTTAAACCTATTTACCAACTTTAATGTACTTCTTATAAACTTTTCTTGTTTCTGATTTGGCACATAAAAGTTAACAATCGTATAGGGGATATTATTTATATACCTCACCCATATAATATATCTGCCTTCCTCATCAATTTTTTAAAATTCTTCTTTTACCATTAACAGTATAGATACCCCTCTAGCTTTATAACTAAATGTAGAATTTATACTCTTTGTGTATCTCCTATGAAATAATAAATGTGCTAGCTTTCCTTCCAAGTGAGTTTCTTGTAAACATATGATATCAATTTTAAATTTAACATACTCTGCCATAGCAATTCTTCTGTTTATTGGAGAATTCCATCCATTGATATTATGGGAAACTATCCTTATAGACATCTATCCAACTGTTTTAATTCTATATTTATCCTCTTTTCCATCTTCTCTAATATTACCCGTCTTGCTCTTAACTTTCCATTTAACTTCACATTCATTTATCCTTTCATAACAATAACTGTATTAGTTCTTTGATACAGTCTCCTCTTGGGGTGTCTTGACCTATTGGTCAGAAATGGTTGGCGTTACATGTTGGAAATGGTACATCTAAAATCAATACATTTCTAGACGTCTTATTTGCATCTTTCCCCAATTCCTAAAATTTCTCTCATTTATTCCTAACCTCCTCCTATTTTCTCATATTTTCATTTCACCAAAAATTATTTTTACAGTGTATTATATATTATGAATTTATTTATTGTAATTTCTCCCTACCTATATATAATATATATTTATATCATTCCAAATTGTTTACCCCGAAAGTGCCCATGTGCAATTTTATGTGCCATAACATACTTATAGCTGTATATAATCCCTTTCTCACTTATGTATCTAACTCTTACTAAGAGAGAGCATAGAGGACAAAGTAGAAAAGGACAGCTAATTCAAATATATATCACCACAAAAAAACATTTTCTTAGTTCCTTTTGTGTAATACAATCTTAAGACCTTTTCTTATGTGCTTAAAATTAGTATTACCATTATTTCTTAGCAGTAAAAACATTGTATTACTCATAATATATAAATCTTAAAAAGTGCATTTCTACAGGTTCATTAATATTTATATACCTTCAACACCTATCCTTTCGTGACTTTAAATCTTAAAATTTAAAGAGAAAAAAAAAACCTATGTGCATTACATGTGCATTATCATTATTATTTTATAACTTAAATATTGCAGTCCTCATAACATACCAAACTTTAAAGTGCATTTCTACCCTTATCTACCCCTCCACACTCCCCCATTAGAGGGAAAAAAGAAGAGAAGGAGAGAAAACAGAACACAAAAAGGAGGAAGGGAGCAGGGAGAGGAAAACTTGTTCTTCATTCCGTTCTTGGTGTCGTAATTTCTTTCTTCCTCCTATTCAGGAATAAGCACATGATAACAATAACTCAGTCCCGAAATGAGTCTCTAATCAACCATTGAGTCTCTAAATGGATTTTCCCATGATTCTATTTTAGTTGCCATTCTGGGGCTGATGATATAGATTTTTGCATAAAAGATGTTTACAATTCCAACTCAAAATTCCAGCTTTTAAGTATATCTTCTCCTTCCTTTACCGATTTAATTTTATGCCATCTTGAATTTTTGTTAATAGAAAGTCGTTGCCGTTGGCATGGCCCATCTATATTTCAGTTTTTCTCTTCTTAAAGCTTTTGTAATGATGGAAAACTCCTTTATTTTACTCACTGTATATGCTGAGATGTCCGAGAAGATTTTTATATTTTCATAAGGTTCCAAAAATCCTTCTGCCCGTAGGCTTATTTGGCTTATTGCATCTTTCATTGATAAATGATGTAGCCTTACAATTACATTTCAAGAGATTTTATTTGCCAAAGATGTAGGGATCGTAATCCTGAAAAAAGAATCAAATCGATTTTCAACTTGGGAAAATCCTGGAACCAAGGCTGAAAAGAACTTATTTAAATATTGCTCCAAACCATCATCTGTAATAGTTTCCAAAATTCCTCTAACACGTAGGTTTTTTCCCCCTCCATTTATCATCTAGAGTTGCAACTTTATGGCTCAGTGTTATTACCTTCTCTTCTAGTTCTAGATTTTGTTTTTGTAGTACATTAAAGTCCAGTATTACCTTTTCCAGGTTTTCCTCTATCTCCATAGTTTTAATATTTACTGCTTTAATTTCCTTTACATTCTCTAGAATTTGTGTTTTAATATCCGGCAGAAAGTTTATTTGAAATTCTTGTAATAATATTTTCATCTTTGCCCCCGTAAGTATTTCATCTTCGTGTAAATTGGATTCCTTGCTAATAATGCTTTCATTTAAACTCCCAATACTATGGCTTAGATTGTGTTCCATATCTGAAGAGGTTGGTAAGTGAATGTCCTGAGGTTTCCCTTTATCTTTTGGAAGGAAGAAAGTACTTGATTTTTGATGAGTGGATTTTTTGTCCTTATTTTTTACTCTTCCAGGCATACTTCTAAGAGTATCTTAGTGGGTGGATAATTGTATGCAGTTATACCCAGATCTTGTCTGGTTACACTCCCCCTCACAATGCAGCCTCTAACTTCCAGGCGTTTTTGAGATATCTGGTATCTGTATGGTGTCTTGCTTACACCTGGCCTTGGGCTCTTATAGCCGGACTCTTAATGCCTCCACAGGCTCCCTTACCCCCAGAAGCATACTACTCTCCTCCCCCATATATTTCATCTGGGTGTTATCATAGAGTAACAGGGGGATTTTCATCAATATCTTCCAGCACTCTGCAAATTCCTTATCTATTTCCCATACTCATATTCTCCTTCTCAGGTTTATTTAGTGTATACTTTATAAATTGGCAAACGCCATTTTCTCCTCCAAACTCAAGGCTTTACTGAATGTTCTACCCCTTATTTTCACACCCCCTTAAAACTGCCATAGAATTGTGTAGTGCACTATAGTAGGGTTATAGGAAATTTTCTGAAACAATCATAATCAATTTTCATGTACTTATGCCATCAACTTCTCATTTTCCTTTATGTCCGTATATACCGAGATGTAAACATTATACATTATTTATAGTTTCTAGCGTTCACCGCCTTAATATCCTTAATATCCTCCTCCTTTTCCATAAAAATGAGATTTTGGTGAACTTTGCTTCTATCTGCAGTGTTTCTGCCCCTTATTTACACACCGGCATAAAATTGCCATAGAATGATATAGTGCTCTATTATAGGGTTATAGGAAGATTCCAGAAATAAGCATAGTCAGTTTTCATATACATATGCCATCTCCTTCTCTTTTTCTTTATGTTCGTATATACAGAAATGTACACATTATTTGTGGTTTCTTGCTTTCACCACCTTAGTATCCTCCTCCTTTTCATAAAATGAGATTTTAGTGTACTTTGCTTCTCTCCGCTGTGTACTATCTGCCCCTTCTTCACTCACCCCCTGCACCTTTCTCTGGGTCTGCCATCCACCTTGAGGTCTTCACCCCACGGGCTCCTCAGCTCCCAGCGACTAACTGTTCTCTTCAACCCAGGTATATTTCGGGTATTTACAGGGGGTGGGGGGAGTAGCGTCAACAGCTTCCAGCGTTCTGCATTTTGCTACCGTACCACTCCAACCGCCAAACTCCGCTATCAAACGGCGCAAATCTCCATTTCTTGTCATGCCCCAAGTGTTTGTATCCTCTATCAATACACTACTGTACTAACACTACATACAGTGTCAGTGATCTGGCTGTTGATTACTATCCTTTATTTATAGGCTATATATATACTGTGGTGTAATGCAAAGGGTTCACTGAATACACAGAACTTATGTCCATAAATGTTTATACGCAGCTATAAAGAGAATTCAGGGACCCTTTGGTAAGAGCTTGCAAACTAGTGGCAGAATTGTTTCCATTTTCTGTTATGGTCCAGGTGATGTTTGTATGGTAAAGGAAAATAAAATTGCCCGTAAATCGTTATTAAAACCCGTACGGGTTCGGCAGTTGAAGGCCACAAACTCAAAGCATTGTAGAAGCAAATATATACTCAATCCAGCACTGTAAAGCACTGTAAATGATGGGGAACTCAATGAGGGACATGAGGATTAATAGCAAAACATTCTCAAGCGTGCACATCGCCAAATTATAATCTTTGATTTTAGGTTTAATTTCCGCCCAAAGTCCCACGGGCTTCAATGACCTCCAAGCCCATAGCTTGTCATTCAAGCCTGTGTGGGCTTGGAGGGTGATTGACCTCCAAGCGCGTGGGACTTGCATGATAGATAGAACACGAAGATTGAACATGAAATGAAATGTCTTTATTTGCAGATTTGAGAGTAGGGGAATGTTGAGCTATTAATTCTAAGACCAAACATCACTTTCACTTTTAATAAAAGTGCTACGATTTGTAAGTAAGCCGTTTGCGACACCTCCGTGGCCCAAGTAACCTGTGGTTCTATTTTACCCATTTACAGACTTGACGGAGGCTAATCCCGCAGCCGTTGCGGGTCTGATATGCTCCAAGCCCGTGGGACTCGGACACGGAAACATGAATTACAATAAAAATGATTTTCAGATTTGAGTGGTGGGGAATGTTGTGCTATGAATTCTAACACCTACAATCACTTTCATGTCTCATCAAAGTACAGGATGGCTTTTTTATGTGCTTAATTGGTGCTACAATTTGTAAGTAAGAGCCTTGCAGGACCTTTTTGGTGTAAGTAAGCTGCGGCTCGGTATTTGACGGAAGGGTTTGCTTAGCATTTGAATAGTGATCTGGGCTTTCTTGCGGCCGCAATTCTTGTGGCCGCTTAAGATCAAAGGCTTTGACGGAAGTAATCTCATCCCAAGCGGCCGCAGCTTGATGGCCATAAGCCACCCAGAAGCCGCAAATTGAATAGCAGCCTCCCCTTGTGGCCTTGCAGCTCTTACGACCCTTAATAGAATGAGGCCCTACAAACTTCTGTAAAAAATATGCTAGGTGCTTATATAGGGCCCTATTCAATTGGCCAAATCGCATTTGAATGCCCTTGGTGTGGTGCAGGTTAGTGGGATTTATGCTAAATATATATGATATGAGAGTCCCATTCATTTTGTAAAACTAAACCCACACTATCAACAAATCTTGCTATGTAACAAAACTTGTTGCTTTAATTAGGGTATGGGTATCACAGTAATGTGTGAGTAACGATTTATTACATAAGAACTCCCGACTACTGAATTACTCTAAGGGCTTTAACTAAGATTTTGAAATATGGAGGGGAATATCTTGCGTTATGTGATCTATTACTTCTGTTTGCCTTATGATGGTTGCCACAATAGTATGTGAGAAAAGATCTATAATGAGAAGACTCCTGGCTACTTATTGGTATGATATATCTATGCCCTACCTATATGGTTGCAGTAATAACACTGTTGTGCTAACAGGCTGACCAATCTTTTGAGATGTGATTAAGCTTTTTAAATGCAGGGGTGAATTTCTTATGCTCTGTGATTGATTACTTTTGCCTGTAGATTGTGTGACATTGTTGCAAGTGTTACTACATGGGGGACTATAAATATGTGTTATTTATACTTGTTTGTATCTCGACGGAGACCCTGTAATAGGTATTTATAGTCAGATCCAAAGTATAATCAACCTAGGGATACAATATGGCATGGTATAAGATTTTGATATTGCAGTGTTTATTGTTAAGATATTGTATAGTTACTGGTATGCTATGAATTATTGTAATGACATGATAATGTAATGTTATTATGAAACATAAGAATAGTATTTTATAGTATATGAATATAATATATGTTTATGATATAATAATATAAGGTATTTCTTAAACCAATGAGCAATGACAAGTCTGCTAAGATGGCTAAAAAGAAATTCAATATGAAACATATTTGAACATTGTAACATAGCATATAAGTGGTCCTTAGAATGAGTTATTCAAGTTGAAGATAAATGCATGTTTCAATATTTTTACAATAAACTTTGCATTATACATTATATCGTATTACACTATTGCAGAGATCATGTCAACATTATCTGTGCAGAAATACAGAGTGGTGACAATGATACTGTACATAGATGAATGATATGAAATTCCTACTAAAATATAATAAACATGAAAACAGAATATATCTGAACCAATCCTCCGTGTACCCAATGGTAAGCCTGGTATTATTTAAAGAAAGTATTGAAAAATCATCTCTAAAGGGAGGACAGGATGAACATCCATCCATGTTAAGAAGTGGAAACATATGTCAAGTACATTTTGTCCACTACATTGGCAGGTAAGTATAAATAGACCCATAGAAATTTGCTACATTCTTTATACTGATATACCATTAGTCTAGTTTAAGAAAGTGAAAAAATAAACTTTTCCAGAAACATAACAGGAGAGTTTTTATTGTGTAAAATATAATTGTACATATAAACACACAAATAAATATTAAGCCATGAATACATATAATCATATAAATAGCAATTCAGACAGAATACCTATATAAAGTAAATAACTTACCTCCAAGAATAAATAGTATTGAGGAACTACTTTCTACCAATATTTCCTTAAAAAAAAAACATTTTAGTGTAAAAAACATTATATAAACTATAACAATACTATACTAATGCTGCCTCAGTTTAATTGGGGCAGTTTCTGACCTTTCTGTACACTCATCAGGAAATGCATGGGATGAAGGAGGGAGGGAACGATGAGCACTCTACACTCTAGTTCCAAGGCAGGCACCTACTGGCCAGTCTGTGAATTGCAGGTGACTGTCTAGTTTACCTAATGGTTAATCTGGCCATGTGCAGAATGTTAATACATATCAGGCCACCCACATGGACTAGAACAGTTTCTTCATTCATTTTTATTGATTTTTACATTGCTGGATTGTGAGTATGATCGGACATCTAAACACTAATTGATTGTAGTCTAAAATCCATATTTTATTGATGTCATTATGACAGTCTCATTTACTACTGGCTATTTCTAAATTGCAACTTATGGGCTTGCTTAATTGATAATGATCACACCCTGAAACGCTACGTACGGGTTCATGGTTTACGGTTTTAGACTTCAGCCCTGTTATTGCAGTCTTGTTCAATTAAATACCTCTGTAACTGTTACAAATTTCTAACCTGCAGACATACAGCCTGTATTATGATAATTACGGGCTTGGAATTAAATAGGGGCCATAATGTTTTAATTGCTTTGTGTATCCCACTTTCTGCAAGTAAATCATTCAATGCATCTCTGTATTCTGATGTACTGAATTAATGTACATTAAACAGAAAATCCTCTCTGCGTTGTTGGTAATCTATCAGTTGTACAAAGGCTGCTGTAAAGTGCCCACAATGCATCATTAATCTTAATAAGTTGTAATTGTGTCATGTTGAGCAGTTTTTATTAATGATGCATTTGTATTTGCTTTTTATTATTGAGGTTAGTAAATTGCCTTGCTACGTTACACATGCCATTGAAGTTACACAAGTATTTTAATTTTACTAAAAATAAGAACATCAACAACATTCTTGTAACCTTGCAATCTACTTTGAAAACTTTTAATTACAGATCTTTTTCTTTCTATCTATCTATCTATCTATCTATCTATTTATCTATCTATCTATACCCGTGGAGGACATATGCAAAGTGTGCATACACAAATTTTTCCCTTTTCTGTATATATCTCTCCTGCTGTCATTTTAACAACATAATTACTCATACACACTCCAAGCTATTATTTGTTTATTAAATACATTTGATGGTGGGCCATATTATTTATATTTTTATATGGGAGGGCAGCAAGTATATGTTACACAAACACATATCATGATCACTTATATCACAAATAAAAACTGATTAATTATGAGAGTTAAAGGGCCACTGTACAACGACAACAGAAATTGTTTGAAAAAATTGAGTCTAACTGAGAGCACAAGTAATCAGAAAAAAGTCATACAGCTAGTTAAAAATTAAAATTAATTTTGATGCCTCTGCTTGGCCCTGGGGAAATCCATTATACATATGTATATATGTATATATATATATATATATATATATATATATATATATATATATATATATATATATATATATATATATATATTGTGATGGAGTGCCATTAGGGGTCACAAGAGAGCTCGGTAAGACTTCTCCCCTGAGAATGAAAGGAGTTAATTCCATTCAGTTATCAGTGGCTAAATGGAAGCAGCCCAGCTGTGAACTGCCTTTAAAAGCAGCAGAGAGATGGGTGGAGTCTCTCTCACTTAGGCTTGGGCCTAAGAGCCGTGGGCTGTGTGTGTTGCAGGAGGAAGCCCTGAACAGCTCAGCTGCCTCTGGGATCCAGAGAGCTGGGATTTGTGCTGGAGCGAGACAGTCAGGAAGACTATTATATTCCAGAGTTTGTTTACAGAGAAGACTTCTGTGGTATCAGAGATACTCCACTGAGAGAGGATTATCTAAAGACCCCATCCCTGGGAAGCCGGACGCAACAAGGGATAAAAAGGTTGGTGACAAATACATGTTTTCACCATATGAGGAAGAAGTACAAAGGCCCCAGGGAAAAGAGTGCGTTCAGAGAAAGTAATAGTCCCTCATCCCAAGAGGGTGACAAGGGTCCCTGGGGTGAAGCAAGGGAGAGAAAGGGTGGGCCCTATGCTTCACCCACTATTGGCAGAAGCCGTAGAGGAAAAGACATTAAAAGACTGTTTTGTTTCCTAGCCACAAGCAGGCATTCTCACTTTCAATAAGGGACTGTTTGTTCCCTGGCCACAAGGTGGCGATACAACGCAAATAAGAGACTGTTTGTTCCCTGGCCACAAGGTGGCGATACAACGCAAATAAGAGACTGTTTGCATCCTGGCCACAAGGTGGCACTCTCCGGAGCCAGAGAAGCTGGCCGGATATAGTTAGGGTGTTCCTGAGTATAGTAAGCACGTTTATGTAGGGTTTTATTTTATTTGCTAAGGATAAGCACTGTTTTGTTCTGTTTTTGTGCTGACAAATAAATAGCAGTAAAACTCTGTCAAGCCTGCTGTGTCTTCCTCCCTAAACCAAAGTAAAAGGAAACAGGACGCAAACCCCGCCAGAAGGGGGCGCCCTGCTACACTGGTGGCAGTGGTGGGATTGTGAAGTGTCTGAGTGCAAGAAGACAGCCCACAGTACAGTACAGTGATGGAGGATATACTGAAGGCCTTGCTGCAGCAGCAGCAACAGCAGCAACTGCAGCACCAGCAGCAACAGCAGCAACTGCAGCAGCAACTGCAGCAGCAACAGCAGGAACAGCAGCGACAAGCAGAGGAGGAAACAATCCGCATGAGAGAGGCCGCGGCTGCTCAGCAAGAGTTCAATAGAAAGTGGGCCATCCAGTTAGCCCAGAATGAAGCTATACTGGAAAAATATAGAAAAGATGCGGCCAGAGCTAGAGCCAATGAAATTCTTTGGGAGCTGACAGAGGATGATGATGTGATCATATACCTCACCATTTTTGAGAGAACAGCCATTAGTGAGGCATGGCACAAACGGTATTGGGCCAGCCTCATTGCCCCGTATTTGACGGGCGAAGCTCAGAAAGCTTATCTGAGCTTGAATGAAGAAAATAAAGAAAATTATAATGACCTCAAAGCTAAGATCCTTGCCAGAGTTGGAGTTACCCGGGATGTCAGAGCACAGAGAATCAGTACCCAGAATGAACAGAAGGCGTACTTTACAGCCAGCATAAAGGTGCTGGGGGTGCAACAAGCTAACCGGAGAAGTGCTCCTATACTTCAACCACACGAGAAAGGTGCGACTGGCATGACAAGGAGAGATTTCCATCCAAATATTATGGACACCCCATTGGAGCTTGGCGTTGAGAAGTCATTTGGTGATATTGTCCAAGATAGACAAGCAAGGAACTAGCGGGCTGACAGAGGAGCCGCCACAGAGACGGCAGGAGCCGCCACAGAGACGGCAGGAGCCGCCACAGAGACGGCAGGAGTTGCTGATGAGAATGCAGAGTGCACAAAAGAAACTGCAGAGACAGTAACAGATATTGCTGAGAAAGCAAAAGAGCCTGCTAGTGCAGACAGAATGGCCTTAGAGGAGGAGAAACAGCATTTTTTAAGGCTCCAAGGACAATTTAAAGTCAAGATTGAGGAGCTTCAGATGAGAGAGCAGGAGATGAAGAAAGAAATGGAATCTGTTATCCAGTCCAAAAACAGGAAGGTTCAAGAGTTGCACAAGCAGCTACATGAAATGGAAGCAGAGAAAAATGTCTGCATGGATAACTTCTCACGTCAGAAGAATGAACTGGAATACAGTCGTGAGAGAGAGGAGAGACTGATTCTGGAACTGGAGACCGCAACACAAACAGTAAAAAGACTGGAAGAAGATATCAAATCGGAAAGAGCAGCCCATCGGGAGTCTAAGGCTAACTCTGAAGTTATCCAGTTGCGGATCCTGGACCTTGAGTCTTCACTTCAAGTGGAAAAGGCCAGCTACTCGCAAAGTGCATCCGACTTAGAGATGATAAAAAACCAGTTCAGAGAAGTGGAAGCTGCTTATAACAGAGAAAAGAAACGGGCTGACCGCAATGCAGAAAAACTCAAGGAGTACACACTGTCCCAGACAGGACATATGACGCAGAGCATGGAGATGTGTCATACCAAACCAGACCAGCGAGAGGTAAAGATGATGCAAGACTATATTCCTGAATGGCGGAGGATGCCTGCATTTGAGGACTACAGAGTGTCCTACAGGAATGAGAAACTGATGCCAATTTGGGAGCAGAGGAAGAATCCTCCCAAGTCTAAGCTGGAAAACATGGGGGACATCCTGAAGATGGAAGGATTGACCCAGGAAGTAGCTGAAATCACTGCTAGGTGTACAGCCCTCCAAGTACAGATCACCAAGCTAGAACAAGAGAAGAGCTCCACCAATGCAGAACTAGAAGCCCAGAGAGCCCGGTTTGATTCTGAGAAACTGCAGCTACAGGGAATAATTACCAATCTGCAGACATCCCTTTCAGAGAACGCTGTACAGAAGGAGAGACAAGACCAAGCGGCTCAAACTCAAGAGGAGCAGCTGATTTGTCAAATAACCACATTGAAACTGGAAATCTCCAAGATGAAAACAGTATTAACGCAAAAGGACAAGGAGCTTGAGGGACTCCAATATCGGGTGGAAGATGAGAAGAGGCAGAAGGAGCAGGTGATTGAAGACATGCAAAGAAATGAAGAGTCATCAAGACAAAACATAGCTGGACTCAACCACGACGTGGACAATCTAAGCAGTATATTGAAGCAAACTGAGGACAAGCTAGCAAAGTTCACCAGAAAACTGGAGAGCGAGGCCCAGCAGATGGTTCAGTTAAGGGAAGAGCACAATAAGGTGATTAGTGAGAGAGAGTCAACTCTTAATGTGTTTAATGAGTACAAATCCACAAATGAACAAGAAATAAACTATTTAAACCAAGCTGTTGAGATTCTTGAGAAAGGTCTTCAATCAAGTTTGGCCACATCCGAGGAGCTAAAAAAGGAAAAATCAGAGTTGGCAGTTAAAGTGCAAGAACGGGATGCAACAATCCTTGATCTAATTGCTAAATGCCAGAATCTGTACACTGAGAATGAGGCGCAAAGTAAGACTCACGCAGCCACAATGGAGTCTATAAAGACGCAATTAATTGAGAAGGACAACCAGTTACGGCTTTATGAACAGAGAATCTCTGGGAAGGAGGTAATGACAGAAGAAATCCTTCACCTAAAAGAACAATTGCTTGCTATGGAAGAGACAGAGAAAAAGAAAGACATTATTTCTGTCTCTAATAAAGAGAGAGCGAGTGTAGTCAAAGAAGCATCTAGTAAAGTGGAGAGTGGTGCAAAGCAAACTAAGGAGTCAGCTGTGATAGATCAGCCAGAAGAAAGCAGGGAAACAAAGGTTTCACCAACCATAGCGGAACAGTGTGATACAGAGCAACAACCTGAAACATGAACAAAAAAGGAGACAAAATCACTTGACACTGAAAAATCTTCTGAAACTGAGAAGAAAACAAGTACTTCAAAAAATAAACATAAAGATAAATTACTTCCCAACGAGAGCAAGCAGACTGACAGAGCAAACTCAGTGGTTGAGTCTCAATTGACAGAGGGTGGAGCTGCAACTCCAGAAGTAGAGAAGTCTTCAAAATCAGAGAAGCAAGCTCCAGGTTTAAGAAATAAACATAGATCTAAGTTAGTACCTGAAGATGAAAACAGTGGAACAGAAGGGAAGGAAATGACATTGGAGAGGCAGAAAGATGGTCTCAAGCTGACAATCAGGGTCTCCAACAAGAGGAAGAGAGGTGACGCATTATTTGTGGTTTCCGCAGTTGCAGAAGCTGAGGAGCCTGAAGCCGAGGAAAGCATAGGCCGGACATTAAGACGGTCGCCGAGAATTTCACGTCCCTCTGTCAAGGCCGTTGAAGTTAAAGAGCTTAAACCTAAAAAGAAACCCATTGATGAGGAGGACAAACCTACTGCCCAGAAAGCAGAAAAAGAATTGGAAGAATGGAAACATAAGAGTAAGGAACTCAAGGTAAATCGTTACAAAGATTATGTAAAAGAAATCGGTTGTGAGAGAAATTATACAACCAAATCGCTCTCTGCAGAATTATCTGAACTGCAGGTCCTATTAAAAGAAATTGAAGAAAAACAAAGCAATGAAGAGAAAGTGATGTCGATGACTCCGGTCCAGAAGGATGAGCTTCTGTTGTACCAAGGAAAACCTGTTCTTCTGAAAAGAAAGAAGAGACAGAAAACTGAGTACAAAGGTCGTACAGCTGAAACTTGCCTAGATGAGAAGATCAGGAGGAACAGAGTTGTGTGTAACAACCTAAAGGTGTGGTTTGGAGATACTGTCAGTATCCAACCAGGTCCAGAGGTGCCATGTGGCGAACAAGACAGTGTGTTCCCCATAGATGATGCGGTGGACGAAATCCATGGTAGTCTGTTCGAGGGGTATCTCAAGCCTTACTTCGTCAAAGTTGATGGATCAATTGAAGAAGGGAAAGTTCTCCTGGCGCATGGAAGTACGCGTGCTGTTGAGCTCAAGAGAATAGAGCAAGACCCAAGCCCATACTGCATAGTTGCACCAGAGAATATTATGCCCTATGAAGATGAGCCCCTTAGACGAGAAGACAAGAGGAAGATAAAGTTACAAGTGAGCGTTTACGGCCTCTCGGCTCATGTAGCTCAACTACATGGTGTTGAGCTGAGGGGGAGGATATGTGATGGAGTGCCATTAGGGGTCACAAGAGAGCTCGGTAAGACTTCTCCCCTGAGAATGAAAGGAGTTAATTCCATTCAGTTAGCAGTGGCTAAATGGAAGCAGCCCAGCTGTGAACTGCCTTTAAAAGCAGCAGAGAGATGGGTGGAGTCTCTCTCACTTAGGCTTGGGCCTAAGAGCCATGGGCTGTGTGTGTTGCAGGAGGAAGCCCTGAACAGCTCAGCTGCCTCTGGGATACAGAGAGCTGGGATTTGTGCTGGAGCGAGACAGTCAGGAAGACTATTATATTCCAGAGTTTGTTTACAGAGAAGACTTCTGTGGTATCAGAGATACTCCACTGAAAGATGATTATCTAAAGACCCCATCCCTGGGAAGCCGGATGCAACAAGGGATAAAAAGGTTGGTGACAAATACATGTTTTCACCATATGAGGAAGAAGTACAAAGGCCCCAGGGAAAAGAGTGCGTTCAGAGAAAGTAATAGTCCCTCATCCCAAGAGGGTGACAAGGGTCCCTGGGGTGAAGCAAGGGAGAGAAAGGGTGGGCCCTATGCTTCACCCACTATTGGCAGAAGCCGTAGAGGAAAAGACATTAAAAGACTGTTTTGTTTCCTAGCCACAAGCGGGCATTCTCACTCTCAATAAGGGACTGTTTGTTCCCTGGCCACAAGGTGGCGATACAACGCAAATAAGAGACTGTTTGTTCCCTGGCCACAAGGTGGCGATACAACGCAAATAAGAGACTGTTTGCATCCTGGCCACAAGGTGGCACTCTCCGGAGCCAGAGAAGCTGGCCGGATATAGTTAGGGTGTTCCTGAGTATAGTAAGCACGTTTATGTAGGGTTTTATTTTATTTGCTGAAGATAAGCACTGTTTTGTTCTGTTTTTGTGCTGACAAATAAATAGCAGTAAAACTCTGTCAAGCCTGCTGTGTCTTCCTCCCTAAACCAAAGTAAAAGGAAACAGGACGCAAACCCCGCCAGAAGGGGGCGCCCTGCTACAATATATATATATATTTATATTTATATTTATATATATATATAGTGTCCCATCCTTAGAGCGCAGAACCATTGTGCAATGTCACAAATGCGCTGACACATGCGCCCACCAACAAATTTTGCAAGACAATTTAGCGCCCAACAACTGCGCACTGTGGACTGAGCTAAGGTGATTGTAGGGGTGTTAGGCTTAGGGGTTGTAGGGTTGGGCTTAGGAGTGTTAGGTATCTAAGGGTTAGGGTTAGGCTTAGATGTCTAAGGGATAGGGGTCTTAGGATTAGGCTTAGGGTTAGGGGGGTGGAGGGCGTAAGGGTACCTAGATAGTTGAAACTTGAGCGATTTTACCGGCGCGCATTTGCCAGGCACATTTCCACATCGCTCAATTGCTGGCGCGATGTTATCGGTGTGCTGCTGTCGGCACACAACTGTCGTGCGTGCATAGGACGTGGTGCCTATATATATATATATATATATATATATATATATATATATATATATATAAATACATACATACATAGCCAATGAAATACGTCATGTGTTATGAGCTGGCTTGGTGAGTATATAAGGTAACATGTAGACATTCTACAAACATTTCAATCATTCTTGGGTAAAACATGTGATTTATCCATCTTTGAAAAGAGGATGGTCTTTGGCTTTCGGCCAAGGATGGCAGTATTTCTGAAACAGCGCAATTTTTTTATGTTGTTGAAACTGCAGAGCACAACATGCCATTGATAAGGTGAACATTGGCTGTAAAGGTGAGTGAGGGACAAGAAAACAGGTTTCAGTTGAGCAACTCACCGTCCAAGTAAACCAGGGTACAGAGAACCCTGTTGTATGGGGCTCTGAAGCAAACGGCTGATGGGGGTGCGTTGGCAGAAATGGCTTCAATTTGCATGACAGTTCCCAAAATGGGACCTCTTCTGATTGGCAAAGGGTTGCCTTCTCTAAAGAGTCACGTTTTCTGCTCCAGCAACTGAACGGATGTTGGCGAGTCAGGCACAAAACCTCTCTGCAACCATTGTTGGAAGAACGCAAGCTGGAGGAGGTAGCAATATGGCCTAGGGAATGTTTTCTTAGCATTGTCATACCTCTAGAAGGCACTCTTAACTGATTGAACATGTTATAAGGCCAGAATTGTGTGGGAGTGTTTGGAGGAGCACAGAGAAAACTTCCAAGTACCTTCCTGGCCTCCAAATCCCCCGGACTTGAACCCCATTGAGCACCTGTGGGACCACCTCAGTAGCCATGTTCGCCATATGGATGCTCTATCAGGCACTCTTCAGCAGCTGTTGGGTGCACTGAAGTCTGCATGGCTCCAGATACCCTTGGCAACCTTTCAGCATCTTATTGACTCAGTACCACGCTGTCTGGCTGCTGTCTGTGCTGCACACCGCGGTTATTAGGTCATAATAACTTGACTCGACTGTGTAGTCTTTTATACAGGTAATGAGCTGAGATTAAGAGCACCTGTCCACCTGTCCACAGAAGCAATCAATCAATCAGATTCCCAACTATCCACCATGGCCAAGAACAAAGAGCTGTCCAAGGATGTCAGGGGCAAGATTGTAGACCTACACAAGGCTGGAATGGGCTACAAGACCATAGCCAAGCAGCTTGGTGAGAAGTTAAAAATAGTTGGTGCAATTATTCGCAAATGGAAGAAACACAAAATAACTGCCAGTTATGGACTGGGTTATATACCGTCAAATCATGGATGAGAACCTCCTTTCCTCAGCCAGGGCATTGAAAATGGGTCGCGGATGTGTATTAGAACATGACAATGACTCAAAATGCATGGCCAAGGCAACAAAGAAGTGGCTCAAGAAGAAGCAAGAGGAGTTCACCAGAGCTTCACAGGTTGACACTGGAGTCCTCTTGCACGCCTCCATGATGACATCACGGAGCTGGTGGATGCTAGAGACCTTGCACTACCCCACCTTCCATTTGAGGATGCCCCAAAGATGCTCAATAGTGTTTAGGTCTGGAGACATGCTTGGCCAGACCATCACCTTTACCTTCAGCTTCTTTAGCAATTCAGTGGTCATCTTGGTGTGCTTGGGGTTGTTATCATATAAGAATACTGCCCTGCGGCCCAGTCCCTGAAAGGAGTAGATCATTCTCTGCTTCAGCATGTCACAGTACATGGTTCCATCAATGAACTGTAGCTCCCCAGTGCCGGCAGCACTCATGCAGGCCCAGACCAATCATATATACAGATATGTCTATATGTGTATATATGTTTTCTATAATATGTGATGTTATTCCCTATATGCATTTACCTGATGTCAGATGCTGACTCCACTCTCTCTGCATCACTGCTTACAGTCAAACTGAAGATTTCATCTCATATCAGTGTTTTTGTGTTCTTTGGGCCTTGTTTTCTGTCATTTCGGGATTATTTCAACTACCTTTCCTCAGTATAGATGTATACTTTTGGTGGTGGGAGTGTCATGGTCTGGGCCTGCATGAGTGCTGCCGGCACTGGGGAGCAACAGTTCATTGAGGGAACCATGAATGCCAACATGTACTGTGACATACTGAAGCAGAGCATGAATATGTGTTTGTTTATATGAGACACTGACTAAATATGTATATACTGTATTACTATGGTGATTCCAGGTGACACTCTACTGCCCTGCAGCCCAGTTCGGAGACTGGGCTGCAGAGCAGTATTCCAACATGAGAACAACCTTAAACACACCTCCAAGACTACCACTGCCTTGCTAAAGAAGCTGAAGGTAAAGGTGATGGACTGGCCAAGCATGTCAGAAGACCTAAACCCTATTGAGCACCTGTGGGGCATCCTCAAACGGGAGGTGGGGGAGTGCAAGGTCTCTAACATCCACCAGATCCGTGATGTCATCATGGAGGAGTGGAAGAGGACTCCAGTGGCAACATGTAAAGCTCTGGTGAACTCCATGCCCATGAGGGTTAAGGCAGTGCTGGAAAATAATGGTAGCCACACAAAATATTAACACTTTGGGCCCAATTTCGACATTTACACTTAGGGGTGTACTCACTTTTATTGACAACTGTTTAGACATTAATGGCTGTGTATTGAGTTATTTTGAGGGGACAGCAAATTTACACTGTTATATAGGCTGTACACTTACTACTTTACACTGTAGCATGGTTTCATTTCTACAGTGTATAATAAAATAATTTACAGAATATTTACAAAAATGTGAGGGGTGTACTCACTATTGTGAGATACCGTATATCTATCTATATATATACATACATATATTCTGCCAGTGTCTACTATAATTATTTTAATGTATAGATATTCAGAGAGTGTCACCTGGAATCACCATAGTAATACAGTATATACATATTTAGTCAGTGTCTCATATAAACAAACACATATTCAGCCAAGGTCTCCTATAGACATATACTGGACATAAGCCAAATATTAATATAATATAAATTTTAAACAACAATTGTCAATTATTATATTAATGTATACATATTCAGGTAGGTTCACCTATAACACTGGTCAACAAAATTTTACTTTTTTTTTGTCTCAGAAGTCAAAATATGTAATAACATATAGATGGGGATTTCCAACAAAATTATTTGTAAATAAAGATAACCAAAGATATATTTGTAATTCTTTGAGTGAATCAGAAAAAGAATAGTAACTCCTTTGCAACATCATTGGATCAAGAACAAAAACCTAAACAGAAAGAATGGACTTTAGTCCAACATTAAATGATTCCCCCTGAATCTCCCACTTCCATACTATTGGATCTCTTATGAATATTTTCTTACTCCCTTTTATATCATGAGGATAACAAAGTAGTTTAAATAAGAATTAAAATACTAAATATAGACAAAGAAGGAAATGAGGGGTTTCTCTTCTTTTTTTTTACAAGAGTAAGTAGGAGTTATTGCACAATTTGCACTATTGCACTTTACATATTGAACTAAGATTTATACCCACTTGTGTTAATTAAAAATTTGGAAATAAGGTAATCCATCGATATAAAGCACCTTAAAACCACATCATGTATTTAGAATGATATGGATATCATATAAATTACAAGACCAACTATGCTAAAGGTATGAAATAAATATGCAAATAATTATGATTTATAGCATAATTGACACTGGGCACTTTACGGAATTTTGAAAATTTTGTGAGAATGTACAAATGCTAAATATAAGAATAACCCCCTCCCTCTTTTATTTTTCTTTGAAATGGGAAAATGGAATATGAATAATTATGATATGTCGCATGCACAATTGGAACTATTGCACTTTATATGTTAAAATTAGGTTGAATTGATTTAAACTAGAAATTTTGAAATAATGGAAAGAATCTTGATTAACTGTACAATCAACATGGGGCACTTTAAGAGATTTAGATAATGTCTATGGAAATTGTATATCATTTAAAAACACATTTTGGAATGGGAATAATAAGGATATGTTGCACAATTGGCACTATTACACTTTACATGTTACATTTTAAATGGGAACTTTTATGTTGAATTGATTTAATAAAAAATTCAAATCTTGAAATAACTAAAGAATGTTAATTAGTTGCACAATTAATATGGTAGACTTTAAGGCCCTCATTCAATTGCAATTTTGCCAATTGAATAGGGCTCTAAATAAGCACATAACATATTTTTTTTAAAGATGTTTTTGGTTAGTAGACATCTATCCAAAAGCAAGGTCTTCACTAACTAAAAACTTCTTTAAAAAATATATGCTATGTGCTTATTTAGAGCCCTATTCAATTAGCCAAATCGCAATTGAATGAGGCCCTAAGAGATTTAGATAAATGTATGGAAATTTTATACAAATACTTTTCTGATTTCCCAAAAGGTCCAAAGGTTAAATTCACCTTACAAAAGGAAAATAGTTATAGAAACACTCCAAAAAGAAAACCCGGAAATGAATTGTCTCCAAGAGACTCACTGGAAGACAAAAAAAGAACCAGAATTGTACTCCAGTAAGTTTTCCTTTATTATTAATTCAAGTTACAAAAATAAATCACAAGGTGTTGCTATCCTATCTAATAAAGAACTAAATATAATTCAGCAATATAGAGAAGTAGACAACTAAACTAGATATATACAGCCTTATTAAATTGCTATTTGGCCAATTGAAAAGAGCTCTATATAAGCACATAGCATATGTTTTTTACAGAAGTTTTTAGTTAGTAAACTTCTATGCAAAAGCAAGGTCTTCACTAACTAAAAATGTATTTAAAAAAATATTCTATGTGCTTATATAGAGCCCTATTCAATTGGCCAAATCGCAATTTAATAAGGCTGTTAATCTGGTTAGGAAGCATAAACGGCCAACAATATACCATTCTTAATATATATTCTCCAAGTTTGAAACAAAATGCTTTTCTGAATAAAATGTTGAAAAGGGTTTATAGGCTTACGAGCGGAGTATTAATAGTATGTGGAGATTTAAATATGTATCTCGAACCTAAATTGGATAGGAAATATTTAATTAAGCCTGAACCAAATGCTCAAGCAAAGAGAACATCTAATAACTTTTTTAAAACACTAATTAAATTTGACATGTATGTTGCCTGGAGAACTCTACATGGAAACCAAAGAGATTATACACACTTCTTGTATAGACACAAAGTCTACTCTAGATTGGACTATTTCCTAGTAGATGCAAAAACAATAGAATCCATTCATAAAACTGAAATAAAAACTGTTAATTGGTCTGACAACTCAATGGTAAAATTGCAAATTGGAAATAAACCTAAAATGTATAAAAAACAATATAGAAAAATGAATATGTTTCTATTAAAAGACTCTGTTAGAAAAGCAAAATTGGAGGAAGAACGTATTGATTTTTTTTAAAGAAATCAAGAGTCGGTTGCCTTAGACATTACAATCTGGAATGCACACAAAGCATATGTCAGAAGACTTATGATAAAATGGGATAAACATTGAAAAAAACAAAGAGGACTCTCACTTGGGAAATTACATGTGCAACTAGCTAAAATAGAAAATCAGACTAAAATAAATTAATTAAATAAGATACAGCTACAAATAAGGAAATAGATCAATTAAGAGTTGACAAAACTAAATGGTGAGCTCAACGAAAAAATTACTTCCTCCGAAACAAACCAGGCAAAATACTTTCAAATAAATTGACTAAAAGAGAACCACAAAATAATTGATATGCTTAAAAATAAAGATAGCAAACAATGTAGGAAGCCAGAGAAAATTGCTAATATCTTCTATGAGTACTGTAAAACTCTTTATAATTTAGAAGATGTAAGAGAATTTGTCAAACCATCTAAACAGGAAATAAATACATTTTGGACAATTTAAAACTACCCAAAATATTAGAACAACAGCTAGAGAATTTGAATAAGGAAATATCAATTGCAGAAATACAGCTATAACAAATCATAAGGTAGACAAAGCACCTGGCCCGGATGGGATCCCAAACCAATATTATAAATTATTTGCTCCTACACTTATTGAATGCCTCAGGAAAGTATTCAATGAAATAAAATTGAAAGGGTCAGCCCCTCCAGAGATGCTTTTAGCATCCATTATTACAATCCCCCAAAAAACAAATATATATCTGAATGTAAGAACTATAGACCCATTTCATTGATGAATACAGGCATAAAACTTTACTCAAAGATATTAGCTACAAGATTGAATTGGATTCTTCCTGAGTTAATTAACCTAGATCATACAGGTTTTGTAAGAAACAGACAAACAACTGATAACACTAGAAGATGTATTGATACACTGTCAAATGCCAAGTCCATGAAGATTCCATTGTTGGCCCTGTCATTGGACGCGGAGAAGGCCTTGACACGGTCAAGTGGGAATTCATGGACTTGGTTTTGATAAATCTGTAACGACTGTTTTGGGAGCCTTGTATAGAAATCCTTCGGCCTACATTACGGGTATAGGATTTTTAACAAGGAAGTTTGAAATACATAACGGTACTAGACAAGGATGACCCTTTTCTCTGTTGATATCTACTCTATTAATAGAGACACTTGCAGAAAGTATCAGGATAAATTAACAAATAGAAGGGGTACAAATATCAGGTCATGGAAATAAAATAATCTTATTTGAGGATGATGTCTTGATTACATTAACTAATCCAATGAAAACTTTAATATTAATACACAAAGAATTAGACTTATTCTCTAAAGTTTCTTATTATAAAGTGAATGTGGAGAAAACAGAGACTCTATGGTAAAATTTAGATAAACAAGTACTGGACTCACTAAGTAAAAAAATCTTATACAATTGGCAAGAAAATAGGATCTCTTATCTAGGAATTGTATTTACTCCAAATCTAAATAAATTGATCTGGATTAACTTTGAAATATTACATCATCATATTAAAAGATTACATGTAAGGTGGAAAGAGCTACTATTATCTTGGTTGGGAAGAATATCAGCAACCAAAATGGTTATATTGCTGAAATGTGTATATTTCATGAGGGCTTTACCACTGGAAATACGTAAATTTATTTTGAGAAATTTGCAAATTACTCTAGATAAATTCTTATATAAAGATAAAAAAAAAAAATATGTATAAGCTATAAAATAGTAAAAAGGGATCTTTCGAGAGGAGGATTATAAGCATTATCAATATTTGATTATTACAAAGCAACTAGATTATCACAAATACTAAAATGGACTTTCACAGAATACCCAGCAAAATGGTAGTATATAGAAAAATCTACAATGATTAAAATTAATATTGAACATGTAATATGGTATAGAGAAAATGACATTACCTTAATAAATCCTCTTAAAACTGTTAAATCTGGAATTAAGATTTGGAATAAGCTTAATAAAATTATAGCTTAATATCAACTCCTTCCCTTATAACTCCGGTTGAAGCTATATACGATAAACTTGATCAAAAAGATAACAGGAATATAGGAGGTGAGAGAATTAAATATCTCAGAGATCTATTTGATAGAGGTACCATGAAAAAAAAAAAAAAAGATATATCTAAAGAACATAACACTCTAAAATAATTGGCTTAAATATAACAGTTTAATGAGCAGATTAAAATATTCGGATTATAATATGATCGAAGATTATTAACCATAAACAATGACTATCCAAGGGAATAAAAAATTCTTAATTTCCAAATGCCAGGAAATATTAAGGAATAAATCCCAATTAACTAAAACAACTAGAATGGAAGACTGGAAAAGGGAAATAAATATAACTTGGTCTAATAGACAATGGCTAAAAGCCTGCGAAATAACACAAAAAACAACAAAATGCTCAAATTATAGGGAAATCTTTTTTAAGCTTATTAGGTAGTACAGATTACAAGTAATAATAAATAAAATATTTCCAGATAAATACTCTGACCTATGATGGAGAAATTGAGGCCACAAGGGCACTCATCTTCATATCTGGTGGACAAAATTCAGGAACTTTGGTCTTTGTGTACAAACAGATTTTAAATATCGTTGGTCTCCAAATGGAAACTTCTCCTCAATGGATACTATTTCACATATTTCCCATTGAAATAATACAATCAAAAAAAGCTTTAATAATTAAAATTTTAAGGGCAGTAAAATGGTTAATTACTACAAAATGGAAATCCCACAATAAATGGTATCTATGAAACGAATATATGGATAAAAACAAAAATATCTGCTCTTTCCACTCTAAACTTAGGGTTAGGTTTGTTTATGTCACTTGTTAATTGTTTTGTATATTTTTACATGCTACATGAAATTATTATTTTTAAATGAATACAATGTATTTGTCAATGTATAAAAAAAAAAACATATTAAACATATTTAAATGCTGTATGAATGTGTTATATAGCACAATATGTTATATCAAAGCAGGCATAACTTTAATACTATGGGTGATAGAACAATTCTGAGACCTCTTTCGAAATCAGAGGGATAAGTTACATATATCACAACCCTCATTTGCTATGAGAAATGTTTTTTGTTGACCAGTGCAATCATATGAATGTATACATATTCAGCAATGTTCAACTATAATAATAAACATATACATATTTAATCAGGGACATCTATAATCATAATTCCACCAGGTCCCCTATTTTTATTTTCTAAATATATATGCAACCAGGCCTTCCTAAAATCATATACATTTACATATATTCACCCAGGGTCAACCATAATTATAATATAAACACATATATATATATATATATTTTACCAGCTTCACCTATAAGCATATATAATGTATGCATATTCAGCTAGTGACACCAATAATTATAATGCAAATACATAAATAGTTAACTAGGATCAAGTATAATTAAACAAATGTACACATATTCAACAAGGGTCACTTATAATTATGTATAAACTAGCGAATTGCCCGTCAAAAAATGACGGCAATGAAATTGTAAGGTAGCTAATGCTGTTTAGTGTGTAATAATGAAATATATAATACATTAATAAATGAATATACTTTACCTATTTTAAAGCATTGTGTGGAAGAGCTGTGAATGTGTTTTGATGTTGCTGCAGCATTAGTGGTGTGGATCTGCTGTGTAAGCGTGCTGAATGTGTGCAGTGTAACACTGTGCGTGCGCGAGACCAAACCGTTAGCGTAGTCGTGTACTTCCGCATTGGCGAGAAATGGCGAGTAATGTGTGTTATACGTTTGTATCGGAATATCCGTAGGTGTTTTGTGGTGTTTTGCGAGTTTCTTGTGGTGTTTTGCGAGTTTAGAGTGCTGTAGCCTCGTTTTCGTTTTGTTCGGCGGCCATTTTTTCTCTCGCTTCGTTTTTTTTTTAGTCTCTAAACTGTTTTATTTGAAGTAAAATCGAGGTGTAAGTTGTATTTTTGAGGTGCTGGGTGCTCCCTCTTGGTGTAGGTAAGTTTTTTATGTATGTGGTGTGTGTATGTATTGTGTTTGACATTTTGTAATGTTCGCGAGTTGCGTCCGAGTGTTGCGAGTCCGTAATGTGTGTGAACGTGTGTCGTATGTTGTTTGCGAGTGTCGTAATGTGTGTGTCGTACTGTTTGGGTTGCGACGTGAAGTTTGCGAGGGTCGCAGTTGCTGGCAAGGAGCGCCTTCGGCGCTCCATGCCAGCAACTGCGGCCCTCGCTTTGCGAGGTCCTCAGGTGCTGGCATGGAGCGCCTACGGCGCTCCATGCCAGCAACTGAGGCCCTCGCTTCGCGAGGGTCCTCAGTTGCTGGCATGGAGCGCCTTCGGCGCTCCATGCCAGCAACTGAGACCCTCGGGCAGTGCCCTCGCTTCGCGAGGGCCTCGGCTCGCTGCGCGAGCCGCGGCCCTCGCTACGCGAGGGCCGCGGCTCGCTACGCGAGCCCGCAGCGTTAGCAACAACTCGTACGCTCACAACTATATATGTGATGTACGGTACATTTAAATACATAAATAAATATTAAGCCAGGAATACCTGTAATCATATAAATGAGCAATTCAGACAGAATATCTATATAAAGTAAATAACTTACCTCCAAGAATAAATACTATTAAACTACTTTCTACTAATATTTTCTTACAAAAATACATTTTAATGAAAAAACATTATATAAAATTAGTAATGCTGCCTCTGTTCAACTGGGGCAGTTTCTGACCTTTCTGTAAACTCATCAGGAAATGGATGGGATGAAGGAGGGAGGGAACAGTGAGCACTCTACACTCTAGTTCCAGTCAGGCATCTAGTGGCCAGTCTGTGAACTGCAGCATTTCATTTTGAAACCAAAAAAAGTATTTTTAGGGGGCTCCCCTCACAGTGAAGCACCCCTAGGTGACTTTCTAGTTTGCCTAATGGTTAATCTGGCCATGTGCAAAACCCAAGGAGTAAGTTGCCTGATTAGGTTGATTACTCCCTGGTGTTTCACTTTCATTCAGTTTCAAATGGCCTTAGACTAAAAACAATGTAGCCAGAGGCCTGGGGTAATTATTGACAGCCACACTCTCTTTGTGTAAAACTGAATACCTCATTGAAGTAATTAAAGACACAGGCATACAGTATATGAGGGGTGTTCTGAGCCCAGGCTATATACCTTTTATACTTTTAAAACATTGATATGATCATTCTTGCATAAAACAGAGTAAGTTCTTCTAACCAGAAAACATTTATATTTGATGAAGTGCTTACATAGGTGTGAAACATGTTAGTGGAAAAAAGAAGAGGATTCACTGGTATAGTGTTTATTGTACTAATATAGTGTTTATTTTTATTTTTTTAAGTTTACCTGAATAAAGGTGATTGTTTTATAGCCAGAAGCACTTACTTTGTGTTAATCAAAAATGATCAAAGTAATTGCTGGAAAGTGTAAGAGGGGTATAACTTGGACTTGGCTCACCCATAATATCATTCTGAGCTTTTGCTTTAGAACTGTTTCATGCACCATTCTTTATGGAGTATTATTGCCAATATTTGTTAATTAGCCCCTGTGGGTCTGGCTGTGTTATTTTCAGTTTAAAGTCATATGAAACAGATTGACTTAGGCATTTCTTCCTGTTGTCTTCAAGCTCCAATTCTTGTGAGTTTTATATGGTTTCAGACTGAAAAAAATATAGTCAGACACCCCAAGGGGTAATTAGCCAATGATCACAAAAACAAAGAGTATAATATATTATAATTGGTAAGTAGGTCAGAAATTCAATCACCGTTTCACTTTAAATTCATATTGGAAGTAATATTTCAGTCAGAGATGCAAAATTATAATGTACTCCATTTTACAGCAAAATAGGGCCTACAGTGAGAACGGAACTGTTTCTTGAGACACTCCAATTACAGTAAACTTTTAGTTATCCGGCACCCCCGGGGGTTGGGAGATGCTGGATAAATGTAGTTTCTGGTTGCTTGAAAGTCACTAGCGGCACATAGGATGCTCTGCTAAGTATAATAGTCAGTGAGGGCTGTTCAAGCATGCAGCAGCTTTCACTCCTCACTCACAGTTCTGGTTAACTGAGAGTCCACTGTATTATTAAACACCTAGTTTCATTTTTACTTATAAAATAAGCTCCATTGTTCAGAGATGTTCAATTACAGATTTTGATTGGATTCATTTTGAATTCTGGATCTATACTCAATGCCTTGTGACATTTATTCTAGTGACAAATCATTCAGCCTCTTCCCATAACAATCTTATTATGTTATATGACTAGCTCCAGGGTTGAGCCTAGGGAGTGCTTGGGGTTATACTGCACCCAGCCGCATAGGCTTGGACCTTGGCTTGTGTTTTTGTAGTTAATCTCATCTAATAGTTTGTGGAGCTTGCTGAATCTATTTAATTGATCTCTGGAGTGAATCATAAGTGAAGTAATAACATTCAGACATAGGACCTACTTATGATCAATTTCTTTGTTTTTGCCATGAGTTTTGCCCTCCTTGACTTTTGTTCTCCTTGACCTTGGTACAAACCAGTGTGGGACCAGTGTTTGCAGAATGTTGCCATGAGGTATGTGAGCAATGACTATGCTCAGTTTTAATTGCCCCTCCACTCTCTAGTGTGTTATTCAGTGATCACTAAATAGTTTTGTTTATCATTGTTCTGTTTTTGATCACAGTTGATTTTTGACATGCTTTAAATCCCTCATATTGCTGCTTATAACATGTTCTGTAATATTGATTTTATTCAGCTTTAACTCTTTTCCACCAAACACTTCCCTACCTCTGCCTCTCCTCACTACCATCTACTCATAATTCTTTTTTAATTTTCTCTTTCTCCATCACATATTATTTTTGCTTTCCTTATTCTTCCTATTTTCTCTTCCCTTCACTCCTATACTAACCTCTTCTCTCTCCCTATCAGAAGCCCTATTAAATTCCTCCAACGGTAAAACTCGTAGCCCGTAAAGGAGCTTGCTAGACGTACGGCTATTAAATTGGCCTCTTACAGCTACTAAATGATCTGCGGGTTCCATTCGGAAAAACCCTACCGGCTGTCGAAATCAGAACTCTGTTGCCGTTAAGCCTTTGATCTGTCAAGCCTGTAAATGTTACATTCGCAAATCGCTATTAAATTGCTACGAATCCACTGGCATTCAAACCTGTAAATGGCAAATCTAGCTAAAAAGCCTAGGGGTACTAGAGAGGACCCACAAAGGGGTTAAAGTCCTATCCATATCCACTGTAAATGCAAATATCAACACAATACTGTATTTTTAATTAAAGGGAAAGTGATGTTAGGTATTAAAATTAATAGCACAACATTCTCAAGCTCGCAAATCTGCAATATAAAATACTTTTTTTATGTTTAATTTCCGTGTTATATCGATCCCGGCAATCAATGTGTTAATACATGTAATGGAACACGAAAGGACTAGAATATCATATTTATTGATTTATTAATATTGCAATATTTCTGGAATGCTGGTATGATCGTAAACTCGTACTTCAAACCCGTAAGGGATTGAAATCTAACCTCCATTTTTCAGTGACGTAATGATGACGATCTCTTTTACCTCTGGCTCCATCTAAATCCGTAACTATGGGTTTGACTAATTGATCATGTTCACGGCCGCAAATGCAACATGCGCAAGAATGGTTTACAGGTTTGGATGTCGGCCATGTCTGTTTCTGGCTTGGCTAACTTTATTGTATGACGCAGAGGCTGAACAGGCTTCCTGGGTCAGCACGTAGCGTCGCGTGACCCAGCGGAGCCTGTGAGTAGTGATGTCGCGAACATAAAACTTTCGGTTCACGAACAGCGAACGCAAATTCCCGCAAATGTTCGCGAACCGGCGAATCCGGCGAACCGCCATAGACTTCAATGGGCAGGCGGGTTTTAAAACCCACAGGGACTCTTTCTGGCCACAATACCTGGACTGTGGCATGCCGGAGGGGGATCCATGTCAAAACTCCCACGGAAAATTACATAGTTGATGCAGAGTCTGGTTTTAATCCATAAAGGGCATAAATTACCTAACATTCCTAAATTGTTTGGAATAACATGTTTTAAAACATCAGGTATGATGTTGTATCGATCAGGTAGTGTAAGGGTTAGGCCCGCTTCACAGTAACAGACCAAACTCCCCGTTTAACGCACCGCAAACAACCGCAAACAGTCCCTTTGCACAACCGCAAACTCCCCATTTGCACAAGGTGGGATACCAAGCTAGCCATGTCCCGTTCCTTGTCCTCACTGATGTCATTGAAGGTCACTTCCTCCACCCACCCATGTAAAACACCAAGGGTCCCCGAAAGGTGACAACAAGCCCCCTGGGACGCCTGCTGTGTTTGGTCTTCCACCTCCTCAAAGCCACCTTCCTCCTTTGACTCCTCTTCTTCAGACTCCTCTCACTGCGTTGCCTCTCTCTGCATTATTATAAGGTGTGTTAAGTAGTACTACTCTTATCAGTTTAATACCTGTTACGTCACATATCAGGGGACGTGTATAAGGCCTGGATTTTTGGAACCCGGGAGATGGAAAAAGATGCTTGGTTGGTCCTCCCACTTCAATTTTGGGGCACAGTGCGTGCAATCTAAGGTGCCACCAGATAGGAGTGGTGTGTGTGTAAGTACTACTCTTATCGGTTTAATACCTGTTACGTCACTTATCAGGGGGCGTGTATAAGGCCTGGATTTTTGGAACCGGGAGATGGAAAAAGATGCTTGGTTGGTCCTCCCACTTCAATTTTGGGGCACGGCGCGTGCAATCTAAGGTGCCACCAGATAGGAGTGGCGTGTTTGTAAGTACTACTCTTATCAGTTTAATACCTGTTACGTCACTTATCAGGGGGCGTGTATAAGGCCTGGATTTTTGGAACCGGGAGATGGAAAAAGGTGCTTGGTTGGTCATATCACTTCAATTTTGGGGCACAGCACGTGCAATCAAAGGTGCCACCAGATAGGAGTGGCGTGTTTGTAAGTACTACTCTTATCAGTTTAATACCTGTTACGTCACTTATCAGGGGGCGTGTATAAGGCCTGGATTTTTGGAACCGGGAGATGGAAAAAGATGCTTGGTTGGTCCTCCCACTTCAATTTTGGGGCATGGCGCGTGCAATCTAAGGTGCCACCAGATAGGAGTGGCGTGTTTGTAAGTACTACTCTTATCAGTTTAATACCTGTTACGTCACTTATCAGGGGGTGTGTATAAGGCCTGGATTTTTGGAACCGGGAGATGGAAAAAGATGCTTGGTTGGTCGTATCACTTCAATTTTGGGGCACGGCACGTGCAATCAAAGGTGCCACCAGATAGGAGTGGCGTGTTTGTAAGTACTACTCTTATCAGTTTAATACCTGTTACGTCACTTATCAGGGGGCGTGTATAAGGCCTGGATTTTTGGAACCGGGAGATGGAAAAAGATGCTTGGCTGGTCCTCCCAGTTAAATTTTGGGGCATGACGCATGCAATCTAAGGTGCCACCAGATAGGAGTGGCGTGTTTGTAAGTACTACTCTTATCAGTTTAATACCTGTTACGTCACCTATCAGGGGGCGTGTATAAGGCCTGGATTTTTGGAACCGGGAGATGGAAAAAGATGCTGGGTCGGTCCTCCTACTGTCACAGGGCCGGGGGCGCGCCTCCTCGTCAGGCTACCTGGTTGATCCTGCCTCAAAGATTAAGCCATGCACGTTTAAATACACACAGACGGTACAGTGAAACTGCGAATTGCTCATTTAATCAGTTATAGACTGGTTCCTTTGATCGATCCATCTGTTACTTTGATAACTGTCGGAATTAGAGAGCTGATACATGCCGACGAGCGCTGATTCCCCAGGATGAGTGCACTTATCAAAAATTAGGTATTGTTGCAGCCGCTGCTGTTGCAGCGACCAGAAAAATTTACGTTTGTTTCCCAGGCAGAAACTGCTCTAAAACATTGCGTCTTGAACCCTAGTTGGTGGCGGATAAGTCACGCAAGTCATGCGGCATTCAAAGATAAAATACTGCAGCTTGTGGACCATTTTTAGCTCAAAGCAGCTCATCTCATCAGCCCTTTTTTAGTCTAATGTATCGCCCAGTGTCAGTCCGTTCGGGATCCATCCCTCATTCATCTTTATAAAGGTGAGGTAATCTAGACTTTTTTGACCTAGGCGACTTCTCTTTTCAGTAATACCTCCTGCTGCTCTGAAGGTCCTTTCTGACAGGACACTGGAAGCGGGGCAGGCCAGAAGTTCTATGGCAAATTGGGATAGCTCAGGCCACAGGTCAAGCCTGCACACCCAGTAGTCAAGGGGTTCATCGCTCCTCAGTGTGTCAATATCTGCAGTTAAAACGAGGTAGTCTGCCACCTGTCGGTCGAGTCGTTCTCTGAGGATGGATCCCGAAGGGCTGTGGCGATGCGTAGGACTGAAAAAGCTCTGCATGTCCTCCATCAACAACACTTCTTTTAAACGTCCTGTCCTTGCTGGCGTGGTCGTGGGAGGAGGAGGATTACTTTCACCTCTTCCCCTGTTAGATTCCTGTTGTGCTGTGACATCACCCTTATACGCAGTGTAAAGCATACTTTTTAATTTCATTTGGAACTGCTGCATCCTTTCTGCCTTGCGGTAATTCGGTAACATTTCAGGTACTTTCTGCTTATACCGGGGGTCTAGTAGCGTGGACATCCAGTACAGGTCGTTCTCCTTCAGCCTTTTTATACGAGGGTCCCACGACAGGGACGACAGCATGAAAGACCCCATTTGCACAAGGTTGGATGCCGAGCTACCCATGTCCCGTTCCTCGTCCTCAGTGATCTCACTGAAGGTATGTTCTTCCCCCCAGCCACGTACAACACCACAGGTACCAGATAGGTGACAACGAGCACCCTGGGAGGGCTGTTGTGCTTGGTCTTCCTCCTCCCCCTCAAAGCCACATTCCTCCTCTGACTCCTCTTCCTCACAATCCTCCTCCAGCGTTGCCGCAGGTCCAGCAAGCGATGCTGATAAGGCTGTTTCTGGTGGTGATGGTGACCACAACTCTTCCACTTCTTCATCACGCTCATCTACGGCCTGATCCCACACTCTTCACAGGGCACGCTCCAGGAAGAAAACAAATGGTATGATGTTGCTTCTGTGCGACTGACAAGGTTTGTCACCTCCTCAAAAGGACGCATGAGCCTACAGGCATTGCGCATGAGCGTCCAGTAATGTGGCAAAAAAATTCCCAGGTCCGCAGAGGATGTCCTAGCATCCCCAGTCATACAAATACTCGGCGTGCTGTCTGGCTGACCCCGGGTGCCAATGCATGCTGTCTGACTGTGCCACTAGCTCCTTGCGATGACTTCCCTCTGCTTCCAACTCGTCTCCTCCTCCTCTCTGTCTCCCCATCTGAACTTTCCCCTTGTTCTTCTTCTCTTCTATCGGGCACCCACGTGACATCCACGGACGCATCGTCATCATCATCACCCGCTTCACTTGTATCTGACAACTCAACAAAGGAAGCAGCAGCGGGTACATCATCATCATCATCATCACACCGTACGTACATGTGTGTAATGCTGTCTGACTGAGACATATCCCTGTTATCTACATCCTCTGGCAATAATGGTTGCACATCACTCATTTCTTCAAACTGATGTGTAAAAAAACTTTTCTGACTGATCAATTGAAGCGGCTGTGGTACAAGTGTTGGTGGTGGCGGCAGGCGGGCGAGTGGTAACTTGAGAGGTGCCCGAAGCTAAGCTGGAGGAGGATGGTGCGTCAATGTTCCGAGCGGAAGCTGTAGAAGATTGGGTGTCCTGTGTTATCCAGTCAGCTATGTCCTCAGAAGTTTTTGAGTTCTGGGTAACTGGCCTCTGAACACTGGGCATTATTGTAGGGCCAAAGGGAATCACAGCACCACGACCACGACGGCTCCTGCGGATTGGCCTGCCTCTGCCTGTCATTTTTTTTGCGATTAGTGGAACTATGTGTGCAAGCTACTGTGACAACAGATATGAGTGGCACTGTGCACTTGCAGAAGTTGGCAGAGTAGACTCTGTAGGCCTGACACACACGCTTGCAGACAAGTAACTGCTATTCAATGTATTACAGTCAAAATTGTATTCTTTGTTTAAATGTGGACTACTGACTGTAACACCAGATATGAGTGGTGGCACTGACTGGGCAAGTGGGCACAGTATATGCTGTGAGCCTAAGACACACACGCTGGTAGGTAGGCAAATTAAATTAGAAAAAATTTGCTTTTTTAAAATGTAGACTGCTGGTACACCACCAGATTGGATTGGTTGCACTGGGCACAGTATAAGTTGTGAGCCTGAGAGACACACACAGACTAGCGGTCAGGCAAATGAACTTAGATTTAACAAAATACAATTTTGTGTTTTTTAAATGTCGACTGCTGGTACACCACCTGATTGGATTGGTTGCACTGGGCACAGTATCAGTTGTAAACCTGAGACACACACAGACTAGCGGTCAGGCAAATGAACTTCAATTTAACAAAATACAATTTTGTTTTTTTTAAATGCAGACTGCTGGTACACCACCTGATTGGATTGGTTGCACTGGGCACAGTATCACTTGTGAGCTTGACACACACACTGGCTAGTAGGCAGGCAAATGAACTTAGATTAGACAAAATAAAAGTTTTGGTTTTTAAAAGTAGACTGCTGGTACACCACCAGATTGGATTGATTGCACTGGGCACAGTATCAGTTGTGAGCCTGAGATACACACAGACTAGCGGTCAGGCAAATGAACTTAGATTTAACAAAATACAATTTTGGATTTTTTAAAGGTATAATGCTGGTACACCACCTGGTTGGATTGGTTGCACTGGGCACAGTATCAGTTGTGAGTCTGACACACACACTGGCTAGTAGGCAGGCAAATGAACTTAGATTAGACAAAATAAAAGTTTTGGTTTTTAAAAGTAAACTGCTGGTACACCACCAGATTGGATTGATTGCACTGGGCACAGTATAAGTTGTGAGCCTGACACACACACTGGCTAGTAGGCAGGCAAATGAACTTAGATTAGACAAAATAAAAGTTTTGGTTTTTAAATGTACACTGCTGGTACACCACCAGATTGGATTGGTTGCACTGGGCACAGTGTATTTTAAAATTAGGAGAAAACATTTTCTGTAAACTAAATAAAAATCATATTAGGAGGTTGAAAGAAAAAGAAACCGGATGGGGGGATACCGAGCAGAGCACACCATCTACAGCCCACTGGGAGACAAACTCATCCATTCCCCCAGTAGACAAAGCCAGGTGGTACTCTGCCCGGATACGGGAGCGCACCAGCACCCGGAACATGGCCTCAGGTGACAAGGGAACCCCCCCTATCAAACACTGCTTCCTGGACTTATATATAGCCAACTTGGCTAATGCCAGGAGCAGGTTGACGAGGAGGTCCCTGGCCTTATTGCCCCGGGACACTGGGCGCCCAAAAATAAAAATGTGAGGGGAGAAATGCAGCCAGAACTGCAGGAGGAGGCCCCTCAAGAGTGACAAGAGGGGCTGCAGTCTGGCGCAACTAAAATAAACATGATACACGGACTCTCCCTTGCCACAGAATGGACAAGTGGAGGGAGAGTCCGTGAATTTAGCTAAGTACTCTCCCGTGCTCAGTGCACCATGGAGCACTCTCCAACTCAAGTCCCCGGTGGGTCGTGGAACTAAATCAGAATAAAGTTCCCTCCACCGGGGCCTCTTGCCCTCGTCAGCTGGTAGGACCCGCCTCCAGATGGTATCGGGACGGGTCACGAGGGCAAGGAAGTGCACTGTATGGAGCACGAGAGAATATAAGCTCTTCCTCGGCATGCCGCGAAAGCATGCCGAGGGTATGTCCCTCAACCTCGAGAGGTTGGGGACAGGAGGAGCCTGAGGGGAAACACGGGGCTTGTGTCCAATGCAAACAGCCGGAGAAGGGGTGTTGAAAGGTGCATGTGGCACTCCGGCCTGCAAAGCCCCGCGAAGGAAGGTGCGCAAGTCGGGGGAGATGGCATCTCTAATCTCCTGGAGCAAGCGCCCTGAGACTTTGGGCGTCACATATCCCAAACGGAGCGCAAGCTCCTGGGGTGACACCCAATCAGAACGCCCGTATTCCAGGAGATCCCCGACTCGGGTCATCCGTGCATGACTAAGGCGGCGGATGATACTGGGGGACTGTAACATTGGAGCCCCCACTGCTGCATTAAATAGCAGGGGCTCTGTGAATATTTCATCCCCCAAAGGCACGCCCTGCCTGGTCACGGAGACCATGCTCCAGGCCTTGAGGGTTTCCTGGTAGTATGCCGGCAACACAGAGAGGTCTCTCCCAAACCCCTCAGGCCTGATCAGAAATAATTGCCGGTCATACCCCAGGTTGCGCAACTGGCGATAAAAGCTGGATGCCAGTGCGCACCACTGCGGAGAGGGATCTGCATATAGGTATCTCTGCAGGTACTGAAGGCGGAAGGTGGACAACTGGGAGCACACACAAACTACTCCCTGTCCACCCTCCACCAAAGGCAGACTTGCCACCCCTGCAGAGACCCAATGCCTTCCCATCCAGAGGAAATCTAACAAATTCCTCTGGATATTGGTGACAAACTCGGGGGTCGGACTCAGACAAATCAGCCGGTGCCAGATCTGAGAAGCCACCAGCTGATTCACCACTAGAGTCCGCCCCCTAAGGGAAAGCATTTTTGCTAGACCCCTCCATCGTCCCAGACGAGAGAGGACACTGCCCTCTAACTCCCTCCAGTTGTCTGGGACGGAAGCGTCCGCAGCGGACAGGTAGACCCCCAGATATTTAATGACATCTGCCTCCCACGTGATGTCACGAAACGTGGGAGGCAAAGAGTCCACCTGTAAATTACCCTCTAAAAGGCCTGTGCATTTGGACCAGTTGATCTGAGCGGAGGAGGCAGCTGAATATACCTCCTGGCACTGTTTTGCCAGCTCAAGATCAACTGGATCCTGGGCCACGAGGAGCACATCGTCAGCATAAGCTGAAAGGACAATCCGCATGTCTGGATCTTTTAGCGCCAGCCCTGTGAGCCTTTTCCTCAGTAGGCAGAGGAAAGGCTCAATGGCCAGTGCATATAACTGTCCAGACAAGGGACATCCTTGACGCACCCCTCGTCCAAATACCAAAGGTGCTGTTAGGGACCAATTGATTTTAAGTAAACACTCTGCAGAGGCGTACAGCGTTCTTATAAAGCCCACAAACTGTGGGCCAAAGCCGTACGCTTGCAGAGTGGCTATGAGGTAGCCATGGTCCACCCTGTCAAACGCCTTCTCTTGATCTAAAGAGAGAAAGGCGAGTGACAGACCAGTCCTGCGAGAATAATGCAATAGATCCCGGACCAGAAAGATACTATCAAAGATAGTCCGGCCCGGGATAGAATAGGACTGGTCAGGGTGAACCAATTCTGCCAGCACAGACCCAAGTCTAAGCGAGATGGCTTTAGCTACAATCTTGTAGTCTGTGCTGAGCAGAGAGACCGGTCGCCAGTTCTTAATAAGCCGGAGATCCCCCTTTTTGGGCAGCAGGGCAAGTACTGCCCTGCGACAAGACAGGGGCATCTCCCCGGTCTCCAGGGCTTCCCCAAGGACCAGATGGAAATCAGGTCCCAGAGTCTCCCAGAAAAATTGGAAAAACTCTACAGTCAGTCCGTCTAGTCCTGGAGACTTTTCACAGGACATGGCACGGAGGGCTTCAGAGAGCTCTTGAAAAGATAGTGGTATATCAAGCCGCTCTCTTACACCCTCACTGACTGTGGGGAGCCCCTCCCATAGCACCCTGCAGGCGTCTGGAGAAATGGGATCCGGAGAGTAAAGATCTTTATAAAAGTTCCGGGCTCTATCCCGGATACTCTCCGGATCTGTAAGGGGGGCACCGTCTTCATCTAGAAGACAGGTGATGTGCCTACTGTTACCCCCCTTTTTCTCCAGTGAGTAGAAGAGGCGCGAGCCGCGGTCTAGATCTTTGAGAAAACCTAAGCGGCTGCGCACGTATGCCCCCTTGGCCTGGTGTCGTTCCAGGTCACAGAGGACACCCTTCCTCTCTACATACTCGCTCTGCAGGGATTGGTCCCTACAAGTGAACAGCCTCTGCTCCAGATGGAGTACCTCCCCCCGGAGTGACTCCAACTCAGCTTCGCGCTGCCCACTCGCACCCTTGGTATATTCCTGACACAGAAGTCGCAAATGAACCTTGCCCACGTCCCACCACAGTTTTAACGTGGCAAAGTCCCCCTTGCAACCCCTCCAGTCCGTCCAAAACTCCCGGATCAATGTCACGAGCCCCTGGTCCTTCAACAAAGCATTGTTGAAGTGCCAATAGGCGGCTCGTGGCGCTGTTGGCGTTAGCGCCACTGTCACAGACACACAGTTGTGGTCTGTGAACGGAGCCAGCCTAATGGCACAAGAACCGACTCGTGACATATAGTGACTAGATATATATAGTCTGTCGATCCGGGAGTGGGACACCAGACCGGCTCTCACCCTGACGTAGGTGAAACCGTCTGATGCCCCTGGGTTCTGCTCTCGCCAGATGTCCTCCAGGGAGAAGCGGGCGATGATCTCCCGCAGGGCTGACGCAGAAGGCGGGAACGGCTCTGGACTATTCCGGTCCAGAGCGTCGAGGGTGCAGTTGAAATCACCCCCGAGTACCAAACACTCATCTGCGTCAACCGTCTCCAAAAACTGGGACAGTCTGGCGAGGAACCTCACTCTCTCGAGCCCTCCAGCAGGGGCATATATATTAACTAGGTTAATGATGCTACCCTGCTCTCGGACCCGGAGGTGGATTAGACGGCCTGGGATAACAGCTTTCACAAGCAGCAGCTCTGGCTGAAAAGACTCTGAGAACAGGGTCACCACTCCACATGACGCCGATGTGAAGTGGCTGAAGAAGACCCTGCCTCTCCACTCCAGTTGCCACGAGGCCTCAGCCTCTGGAGTGGTGTGAGTTTCCTGCAGGAAGCTCACAGAGTACCCTCCCTGATATAAATAGGAGAGTACCTGGAACCTGCGGAAACTGTCTTGACAGCCATTGGTATTTAGCGTGCTTATGTGCAAAGCCATTACTGCGTGTCAGGAATTGTGCGTTCCTCAGACCCTTGAGACTGCTGATAGGACACGCACATTTTATAGAATTTCCGGACGCGGAGATGCTCCGCAGTCCCAGAATTCTTGGCCCTAGTGCTGACCACTAGATATTGCTGGAGAGAGTGGAGAATAAACGACATATTCTTCCACCTCTCCAAGGCCAGCCGCACCTTCCTTTTCTTTTGTCCATGAAGGGTGCTCTCAAGGAATAGATCTATTTCCTTGACAGGGATAACCCACCCAGAATCTGATGTTCCTTCTAGTGGGTCACCCCTGGGCTCCTCTTGGCTGAGGGCTTTTACTCCATCCTCCCCGGCTGGAGTCAGTTTCCTCAGCTTTATTCTCAGGCACCCCCTCTTAGATGATACAGAAGGAGTCCCTTTAGCACCCTTCAAGGTAAATAATGGACCCTTGGATTGCTGCTGCACCCCTGTAGCTTCAGGAGTGCATTCAGGGGTAGCTGGCTGGACAGCAGTGGCTAGCATGGCTTCCTTAATGGAAGCCTTGGAGGCTTTATATGCCTCCTCTGCCAGTTCCACCGCTGCTTGCTCAGCTTGGATGGCACCGATGTTAGGGTCAGTGGACGGCTGAGGAGGGTAGACAGGCTCTCCCATGATGTTAACAGGAAAACCTCTTTTATCACCCTCCCCCATTTCCACTTCCCCTTGTGCCACATCCCCCCTGACAGACAAATCCATGGGGTCCTGAATGGGGGTCATGCCTATATTCCCCCCCTCCAGTAGTGACTCGGCCTGGGGCTCTAACAAAGCCCGAGGTACGTCACTAGAGAGTGACACTGGAGGAGGAGACTGACTGGTGCCCTTGAAGCTCAGCACCTCAGGGACACTGACTACCCATTCAGCAGGGGCTTTGTTGGGTCCCCCCTCAAAGGCCAGAGGCAGAACCTGATCTTTCTTGTCTCCCCCTGCCTCACTTGGGAGACCCTCTTGCCCCTGCTTTTCCTCCAGACCCTTTTCCACATTAACCCCTATAGGGTCTGGAGAGAGAGATGTGTGGTCTGGCACCGGCTGGCTGAGCTTAATAACTGGGCCAGACAATGTCACCGGATGAGGAGGAGATGTTTTGTTCCTCTTCTTGCTTTTAGAGGGAGGTGCTCCACTATAGAGCACTTCCCACTTATCAGCAACCTCCCTGTTGGTTTTATGCTTCCTCTTCCTGGGGACGTCACTCCTGGAAGAGGAGCTGCCACTAGCTGCCTCCCCTGCAGAGGGCTTATTATCCCTCTGCTTACACTGTGCCCCCACACTAACTGATGTAATTATGGTGGGGGCAGATTGGGACTTGGGAGATGCAGCTGTGACACTGGGAGGAACGGTGACATTCTTCCCCTTTTTCCCCGTGTCTGCAGTCTTGCTGGAGACCACAGACACAGATGGCTTTTTTGGGGAAGAAGGGGGTTTGGAGGCCGTGGTGGTGGCTTGAGGAACGGCCTCCTTGCCTGAGCTCTGTGGGGGGGCTATGACCCTTGAGGTCCCCGCTGTTATGGGCTCAGCGGGGATGGGTGCCGTACTGACGGAGGTGCCATTTGCTGGGGCTGGGGCATGATGCTTTACATTAGGACAATTCCTACGTGTATGCCCCAACCCTTTGCAATGATAGCACTGCACCTCCGTAGTGCTGTAAAAAATCCTGTACAGCACCCACTCAAATGGAACCCCAAAAGACCCCTCTATGTTTTCTGCGCCCTGAGGCAGGCACATTTGTACCTGCCTCTTGAAAGAGAGCACATGACGAAGTGCTCTCTCTCTGCACCCCAGGGGAATTTTTATAAATGGTGTTTTTACTTCCCCTAGGGTTAGCAGGTGGGGGCGCAGGAGGGAGTCTGGTAGGAAGGGGGGCACATTAGAGAGTGTTACTTTTGTGCCCAACCCTTCCAGGGGTTCTATTGGGACATATAATCCCCCCACTGTGATGCCTCTCTGTATAAGAATGTGTGCAGCAGCCAGAGTACGGGTAAAAAAAACTGCTTTCCCGTACATTTTGCTGGCTGCTACTATAACAGAGGGGCTGATGACATTAGCTGCAGCACGCAGATAGATATCAATGCTGTAGACCCCAGACATCTGACATTTAACCCCATGCTTCCTGGTGATCTGCCCCTCAGCCCCAGCGGCGGTATTACTGGGGCCAGCAGAAACCACCTGTGACCAGGTATTAGCCACAGGGGTAGGTCTGCTGGCAGAACCACCAGGAGCTGGGGCTGCCTTATCTGCCTGGGGCCTATGCTGTGCAGTGCTGCAGCTAGGATTTTCAGGGGCCATTATTCCCCCTTTTGACCCCTGAGGCTTCTTAATGGTCTTATCCCTCATGTTTAGACCCTTTTTTTTTTTTAGTTTATTTGTTTTATTTATTTTTATTTTTTGTTTTATGATTTTTTTACTGTTTTCTTTTTTTAAAAAATATAAAAGTGTGAAAAAGAAACAAAAAGACAAAACTAAGGGAGACAAAAACTAAGGGAGAGAGAGAGATGATGTTTGGCAGTGGAAGGGTTAATGGCCTGTTTGCAAGGTGTTACTAAATGCAACAACACAGAGAACACAGAGGCTTTTTAACCCCTCTGTGTCTCTGTGTCAGATGTTAAAAAAGCCTTTTAAACAAAACTTCAAATTGTTTTCCCCCCCACTGCCTACAAAGATGTTACTTGTCTTCTCTCCCCCAAAACATAAAACCCAACACCAAACAAACAAAACTTCAACAAAACCTAATAAACTTTTTAAAAGAAAAAAAGTCAAAGTAACAAAGCTCCAGGAGTGAAGGTGTAGTGCTAAGGGAGGGGTGTGGCAAAGTATCCAGGAGACAGCTCACTCTCCTGGGATAGAGAGTTGAGCCTGACCCCCAGAAAACTAAAACTTAAATTAAACTAAGAAAAAAACCACAAAAACTCTGAAAAATGAACAACACCGTGCACAAAGTGCTTATTAACAAAAAGGTTTTAAAATAAAACTTGTATTTGAGGGACTAAGACCCTAAAAAGCCTTTTGTTTGGAGCTCAAGCATGCACACAACATGCTCTCTGAGCACTGGGCACAGTATCAGTTGTGAGCCTGAGACACGCACAGACTAGCTGTCAGGCAAATGAACTTAGATTTAACAAAATACAATTTTGTTTTTTTTAAAGGTATACTGCTGGTACATCACCTGGTTGGATTGGTTGCACTGGGCAAAGTATCAGTTGTGAGTCTGACACACACACTGGCTAGTAGGCAGGCAAATGAACTTTAGATTAGATTTAATTAAATTTAATTAATTTAAAATTAGACAGAAAAAAACAAAAAAACAGACTGATGTTATAGCCCTAAAAAGGGCTTTGTGGGGTGCTGTCCTTGCAGCAGAGATCAAAAGAGTCCTTAGGGACTGTATTGGACACTGTGTACAGTAGCCTAGCTATGGTTTTCCCTATTGAAATAGTATCACCTACACTCAGCCTCCTCTCAGTAAGACTGCAAATTAGTTATGATTCCAAAATGGCTGCTGTCCATGAGGTTGAAGGGTCTGGAAGGCAGGGTATGATGCTGATTGGCTGGAATGTGTCTGCTGACTGTGAGGTGCAGGGTCAAAGTTTGTTTAATGATAAAGTATAGGGGCGGATCGAACATTGCATATGTTTGCAGTTCGTCGCGAACGGGAACATGCTAAATGGATCATGCATGGGTCACGCTCTGTAAATCTGAATTTCAAGCCTGCAGTCTTTGGGCCTCATTCAATTGCAATTTGGCCAATATAATAGGGCTTTAAATAAGCACATAACATATTTTCTTAAAGAAGTTTTTAGTTTGTAAGCATCTATCCAAAAGCAAGGTTTTTACTAACTAAAAACATTCCAGGGCCTTTGTGTGTGTACTGGTGCAGATATGGTCTTGGAAATTAATATGGCCTCATTTTCTGTTTCTTCCATTGTCTTTCACTCTCGCCCTTGTCTGATTATTTCTTTCTCCTTTATCTTGCCTTCTCCCTTAAAAATAGAAATATTGGTATATGCGCTTATCAGCTGAAGACACTCTTACTGAAAATGTGTTAATTATATAAAACCATTCAGTGAAAAAAAATCTATGCAAATTTCTCCTCTATGATATCTATAAGAGCGATACTAACTGTCCCATTGGTGTCAGTAATAGTTATATCTATAGGTCACATCTGGTGCCCATCTACACTAAACTGTCATATTAATTTGTTCAAATATCTGGCACAAAAAGCTGATAATGTTTTTAAGACAACTAAAAATACTGTTATTCATGCCTGTCACTGACATTTTTTTAAACTGTGTATTCTTTGATAGCTCAGTATTCATAGCTCAGTATTTGTGTAGTACTATGTCCAGCACTCCAAAATCCAATACTGAAGGGTAGCAACCATTTTTCTCGGTCAATATGACTAAAACTGATCAAATTACCAGATGAATCCTAAAATCCTTTACAGTTTGCAGCCCTTAAGAACTGGAGTTCAACATTCCTGTTCTGTATATTCTGAAATGTATTTATTCTTAATACGTATATACATTAACTAAAATGTACTACACTTACTTGCCAGTCATTTAGCCTGGCAACCACACCCTCTTAGTGTAACACTGAATACTGCATTGAATTCATTAAAGACACAAGCATGCACAGGGGCGTAGGGACTGGGGGGATGGGCGGGGGGTACAAATCCCCCCCCAGATTATATGACTACAATGAACAACCAGGCCTCAGAAGGCTAACTGGCAAGGATCAACAGAAAGAGTATTTGTACAAAAGCACACACAACATTATAACTAAAAATGGCTAGTATACATTTTCAGGCATGTATGTTTGCACCACAACACCTGACTTGCAAAATATTCAGTTTCATATCTTTCCGACTCACTTTTTCACTTTGTTCTTTATTCTGTTTTTTCAGTCTTCGCTTTTACCCATCTCACTTTCTACCTTCCCTCTCAGCCTTTTGGTTCTTGCTTTGGAAATGAGAATGAACTCTGTGTTATGCATTGATGATAGTGAGGAGAGAGGAACCCTGTGTTATGCATTGATGATAGTGAGGAGGGAGAAAGTCTGTGTAATGTAATGATGATAGGGAGGAGGGAGAAAGCCTGTATTTGGTCATGATATCATTGTGAGGAGGCAGAGAGCATGTGTTATGCAGTGATATGATAGTGAGGAGGGAGGAACCCACTGTTATGCATTAATGATAGTGAGGAGGGGGGAGCCTGTGTTATGTAGTGATGATAGTGAGGAGGGGAATCCTATGTTATGAAGTGATATGATGTGGGAGGTGGGGGGAATCATGTGTTATGAAGTGATCTCATTATGAGGTGGGGGAAGGGTGCGTTATGCAGGGATTTGATAGTGAGGTGGGAGGAAGCCTGTGCTATGCAGTGATCTGATAGTGGAAAAATACATTAGCTAAACACAGCAGTAGATTACAAGTCACTCTCCAATACATATACATATCTGTGATTTTCTCTGAATCAGTTTTTTTTGTCTGCTTTGCATACATTGTAAGTTGTTTTTTTTGATAGTTTTACGTATATAATGACAATGGGAACAATGGGGCATGCCTTACAGCATGAACCCTCATGAAACATCTCTTGCTCCCTTCTCTCTCCTTCGTATCCCTTCTGTCTCCCTCCCTCTAGTGTCTCTCCTCCTCTATTTCTCTTTCTCTCTCTCCTTCTCTCTCTCTCCCTCTCCCCTTCTCTCTACGCTCTAGACCTTTTAGACCTTTATCTCTCTCTTTTTCTTTTCCTTCCCCTTTTCTCTCCTTCCCCTCGTTATTGTACATTTTCTCTCTTCTCCCTTCCCTTCTCTACCTCTGCCTCTCTTCCCTACCATCTACTTATAATTCCTTTCTAATTTTCTCTTGCACTCTCACATATTTTTTTTTCTTTCCTTATTCTTCCTCTTTTCTCTTCTCTTTACTCCTATTCTAACCGCTTCTCTCTCCCTACCTTGTCTCTTCCTGTTTCCTCCATTGTCTTTCACTCATATCCTTGTTTAACTATTTATTTCTCCTTTATCTTGCCTCCTCCCTTAAAAATAGAAACATCTGTTTGATGACAGATAATAACAAAAATGTCTCATCTGGCTCGCCCATTCTATCAACCCATTCTGAGCTACTAAGCCTAAAATAGTCTTATGCTTTTCCCAGTCATGCTTCACTTCCTTAACTGTGTTTGAATCTGCCACTTCCACAAGAAGGTTATTCCAATTATCTATCACTCTTTCTGTAAAGTACTATTTGATTTTTCTCTCTCCATTTCTAAATTTCTCAATTTCTCTTTCTTACGTTATCTCTGCAGATTCTCAACAAATTATCTTTGCCTTAATTTTATACTAGTCTGTTTAAACAAAAAAAATGGAGAGGAGCACCAAAAAAAAAGATGAACAACAGCAAAAATGTATGTTAGTTTAGGTTATTTTAATATACACATGAAAGATTGTACTTTCAGGATTTAAAAACAGGAATAACATATACACAATATATGACATTACACAGTCATGTTAAGATAAGATAGATGTTATAGACACTTGGTGTGAGATTAATCAAAGGTTATCTACGTAATTCTAAAAAAGTAAATCTGATATAATACATATGTAAAACATCTTTTCATGAAATTAAGGGTCACACAAGTATAAATATTCTGCCACATGTAATTAATAAAAGATGTTCTACGTATGTTTTATGCCAAATAACCAAATTACTTTTTTAGTATTGAGTAGCTAACCAGTTTTTATGTTTTATGTTTTGTAAGTGCAATATTTATGCTTATATTAAAATAACCCAAACTTACTTCACCATCTTCTGGCCATAAAACATTTTTCTTTCAATGAAGTGCCTACAAAAGTGTGAAACATTAGTGTGTGTCACCCACTGGCATGGGGCCTCATTCTATTAGCGGCCGCAGCCGTTGCGGGGCCGCAAGGACCGGCCGCAAGCTATTCGGCTATTCTATTCCCTTACGGCCGGGGATTCGGGCAGGCTTGCGGCCGGTGCCTTGCTATCTCTTGCGGCCGCTCGCGCCAGAGGAAAGCCTTTGATCTAAAACGGCCGCAAGAGTTTCGGCCGTAAGAAATTCCTATTTGCAATTCAATTGCTCCGGGAACCCTCTCTGCAAGGCTAAAAACTAACCGCAGCTTACTTGCAGGAAAGAGGTCCCGCTAGCACCAATTAAGCACATAAAATAGCTCAAATAAAGCCATCCTGCACTTTGAGAAGACTATAAAGGGATATTAGGTGTTAGAAAAAATAGCACATAATTATCCTATACTCAAATCCGTAAAATATTTTATTTTTAATATACGTAAAATATCCAGAGTGCTTGGAGCACTTCAGACCCGCCCACGCCGCAGCCGGAAAATAAACAGTTAATTTGAACTCGGGTTTGGGCTGATGTGCAAGCTTGAGAGTGGGTTTCTTTTAATCCTCATGTCCCCCAATATGATCCCTAGCATTTACAGAGCTGTACAGTGCAGGCTTGAATTTATTTTTGCGTTTTTAGATTTCTCAGCTTACGGCCGGTTCCAAGATATGCGGCCGGCCGTAAGAGGAGATCCTTGCGGGGCCGTATAATAGAATTGCGAGTTAACAGAGCCCCCGCAAGGAATCGCAGCCTTACGGCCGATTTACGGCCGGTAATAGAATGAGGCCCATAGTGTTTATTGTGCTGGTATAGTTTTTATTGTATTTTTTTTTAAGTGTATCCAAATAAGAAGTACTGTTATTCAACAATGATCAAAGGAATTGTAAAAAAGTGTAAGCATTGGGCTTGGATCGCTCATTACATCTCTCTGAGCTTTTCCTTTAGAACCATTTTTTTATGATTTATTATTGCCCATAATTGTTAATTAACACCACATTTTGTAACATGAATTTAAAAGTGTAAACCATCATTAAAATGTTTATACCATGAAAACAAATAGTGATCTATAGTTTAGTAAACATTAAAAGTCAAAGTAAAAAAGCTGCAAGGAGACCTGTTTGCCCCTCCTCTTTCCTTGACTTAATAAATTATTCAGTTTAAGATGAACTCTTGGGGAGTAATCATAAGTTTAAACTGTTTTTTGTTTTTAACGTTACATTTTTTTCAAATGCACTACCAGTTAATTGAACAAATTGACTTTTAACAAGACGTTCTCCTAACTTTCTTTCAGGCTTCAGGAGGTGCAAACACTGGGGGAAGATTTTCTAAGCATCTCAAGTGCATGTCATGTCCGCACTTGATTTACTGTGCACCGTTTTCAATGAGGAAAAACTGAGACCATAGACATTCTGTGTTTAGTCATTTCCTCCAACTGTACTTAGAATTTTGTGTTTTTCATCTTATCTGTCTAAACTTTAAATAATTAAAATGTTACATTATATGCAGTATGGCCATGTTTATACTACTAATTTAAAAAAAGAGAGCACCAAAATATTTATGCACCCTAGAGGCAACAACCCTAAACCGTAAACCAAGCACCCATAAGTAGCATTTCAGAGCATGATCATGATCAACTACCGACTTAGAAACAGCCAATAGTAAATGAGACTGTCATCATGACGTCAGTAAAACATGGAGCTTAAACGTTAATTAATTAGCTTTTAGAGGTCCAACATGCGATGTGACTCGCAATCCAGAAATTTTGAAATGTATAAAAATCAATAAATGTACTGGTCTAGTGCATGCGGGTTCCATGATATGTATTAACCCATTGATTGCCGGGATCAATATTACAGAGAAATAAAGCTTTAAAATAATATTTTTTTCTATAGATTTGTAAGCTTGTGACCATTGTGCAATTAATTCTAATGTTTTACATCCCTACTTTTTAACTGTAGTAACCATTATGGAACCTTTTTAGCAGATTTCAGAAACATGTGGTGGTATAAGCTTTACAACCACTGCAAAGACTGTATTTACTAATTTATATCAGCCTTATTAAATTGCGATTCAGTAAATTTAAAAGGGCTCTATTTAAGCACATAGCATATTTTTTTAGTTAGTGAAGACCTTGCTTTTGGATAGAAGTTCACTAACTAAAAAATTCTGTAAAAAAAATATGCTGTGTTCTTAAAATAGAGCCCTTTTAAATTTACAGAATCGCAATTTAATAAGGCTGATACTACTTAAAACACTTTGCAATGATTGTGGTAAAATGTAACTCAACTTGCAATTGTGACTAGTCATTACTGTTCTTTTCTTTTACTAAGACTGTAACTTATTTGTATTACATATATATTGTAGAACTGTAGACTTATTGGCAGTTACAAACTAAAAGAACCATGAAGTCTGAGCATTATACTAAGAAAGCTTGGTTTAAAATTAACCCTTAGTTTGGCATTATGCTTATTCCAGGCATGATGTTATTATTTAACCTGTATCCACAATATTCACTGGAAGACGGTTCTGATTATCCGCTACCCTTTTGTAAAATTAGCATTGTAAATTTTCCTTAAATCTTTATATCTTGAATTTAAAATCCTCTTGTATTCCTTTCTTTTGTATTCTTCTTTTTGGGGAAGATACATCCCTCAACGTATTAAATCAATTGCTATATTTGAAGTTTTCTGTCATACCCTTCTGTACTCTAAGCTATACATACATTTAATTGTATTTATAAAATGTATTTAATTGAAGAATAAGCTTTGCCTTTAGACCATACACAATTTTAGTCACCTTCCTTTGAACGGTTTCAAACTTAATATCCGTGTGGAGACATAGGCCCCTATTCCACTTCAGTATGAAGGCAACTGCAGGCTTGCAATTGAATAATGTATCATTAATAAAAACTACATGACACAATGACAACTTATTAAGATTAATGATGCATTGTGGGCACTTTACAGCAGCCTTTGTACAACTGATAGATTACCAACAACGCTGAGAGGAGTTTCTGTTTAATGTACATTAATTCAGAACATCAGAATACAGAGATGCGTTGAATTTTTGGGATACACAAAGCAATTAAAACACTATGGCCTCCATTCAATTGTAAGCCCCCAGTTTACTTCATACCTGTCATAAGTCTGCGGGCTTGAAATTTGCAACAGTTACAGAGCGATTCAATTGATCAATAGCCTCATTAAATTCCAGCCTCGTAGATACAAGGTTAGAACTTAAGATATACGTGCTTCAAAATTGAAAAATGTACGACGGTATTTAATTTAATTAGACTGCTGCTAGCATCGTATGAGCTACGCAGCACAGCCATCTGTGTCAAACACGGAGCAACAGGGCAGGAGAAGTGAAAGCCTGCAAGATGATCTTGCAGGCTCCCCACATCATCACTTGCCGCGGGGGTCCTGACTGGGACCTCCGCAGCAGTTCTACATACAAGCCCTACCGCGGGGTGTACTCCAAGTACCCCCCGGCACCTAAAATTAACACCCCAATGCTGGGGGTCCCCATCGGGACCCCCCAAGTGTCCCTGTATCAATTCATGCAGCGGGGGTCCTCATCTGACTCACGCTGCACTTAAAAATTAAAATTTCCTGCCATGGGTCCTTAAGAGGCCTGCCGCACACTATTAACCAATCCCAGCCGCGGGGTTATTACAGAACCCCTGCGGCACCTAACATTAACCCCCTCTATGCTGGAGGTCCCCATCATAGGCATCGATCGGGACTCCCACTGCATTTTAAAAAAATAATTTCCCACCTTGTGGGTCCTGATAGGACCGTAAAGGTCTTGAAAAAGACCTGCACTAAAAAAAATATTAACCCCTGCATCTGGGGTAATATAAGTTCCCCCCCCTGGCACCTAAAATTAACCCTATAGTACATGGAGCTCTATACAGAGCCCCATGAGCCCTTAATTAACCCTATCACTCATGGGGCTCTATACAGAGCCCAAATGAGCCCTTAATTAACGCTATCACTCATGGTGCTCTATACACAGCCCCATGAGCCCTTAATTAGCTCTATCACTCATAGGGCTCTATACAGAGCCCCATGAGCACCTAATTAACCCCATTAGTCTAATAAGGGGCTTTACAGACACTAATTAACCCCACTAGACCAATAGGGATCTATATAGACCCCTATAGGACACTAATAAACCCCTATAATAACACTATAAGTGCCATGAGGGTCCTCTAGGACCCTTATGACACAACGTCTAAGCACTACGCTACACTATTAACCCTAACTATACCCCATTAACCCCTTAACCCTAACTATACCCCATTAACCCATACTAAACCCTGTTAACCCCATATATGCCTATGTAATCCTAACTGGGCCTATCTAACCCTTTCTAGGACTATTTAACCCTAACTGGGCCCATCTAACCCCATCTAGACCTATTTAACCCTAACTGGGACTATCTAACCCTAACTGGGCCTATTTAACTCCATCTGGACCTATTTAACCTTGTCTAGTCCTATGTAAGCCTATCTAGTCCTATTTAACCTTAACTGGGCCTATTTAACCACAAATGTACCCAGTAAACCCTATCCTACCCTACACTATTAATACCCCCTTCTACCCTATTAAACCCTACACTACCTACCAACCACCCTGATAAAATCCCTATTACCCCACTAATTACTGGGGGGGGGGACATCTAATTACAGAAAATAATAAAACCTAGAATTACAGAAAAAAAGGACTTTACAAAAATAAAAAAGGACATTACCAAAATGAAAAACCTACATTACCAAAAATAAAAAATCGACGTTACCAAGATTAAAAAAAAAGAACTACGCACCTGAAAAGGAAATGCACGTACAAATAACACATAACATTACATTAATACAATAAATACTGTTACAATACATCAATAAATACAATACAGTTCAAATATACCCCCTAACTACATATTATTAACCCCCTAACTACAATACATGAACCACTAACTACAATACATTAACCCCTAACTACAATAAATTAACCCTATCTACAATAAATTAACACTATCTACAATCAAATAACCCTATCGACCATACATTGACCCTATCTACAATCACTTAACCCTATCTACAATCAATAAACCCTATCTACAATCAATTAACCCTATCTACAATACATTAACCCTATCTACAATCAATTAACCCCTAACTACAATCAACATTAACCCTAAATACAATACATTAACCCCCTAACTAAATACATTACAAAAACCCTAAATCTAACCAGAAATAGAATAACAAAGCCCACTTACCTTGCCAGATGTCCCTTTAGCAGCTCAGCCACCCCTAGGATAAAAGAGACATACACTTAGTATGAAATTAAACACAACACAAGCATCAAAACATTCTAAATATTAAACTTACCTTTTCGGGATGTCCCCGTCCTTCTTCTTGTCTTCTACGGCTGGGTCCCTGGAAACAAATAAACATTGCATTATAACACAAATAAACACAGCATAATAAACTAAACATTCTAAATATTAAAACTTACCTTGCTGCAATGTCCCCGCCCTTGTCCTCTTCTGCCCCGGCTGGGCCCTTGGCAAAAAACGACGCTTATGAGACTAATGGGGTTAATTAGGGTCTCATGGGGCTCGGTATAGAGCCCCATGAGCTATAGGGTTAATTTTAGGTGCCTGGGAGGGTACTGATAGAGATAAAACATTTTTTAGCACTGGTCCTTTTAGGACCCGCAAGGCTGTAAATGTCAAATTTTAGAGGGGGGTTAATGTTAGGTGCGGGGGGGGGGGTACTTACCGTACCCCCCACAGCCGGGATTGGTTAATAGTGTGCCAGGTGCCCTTTAAGAACCTGCAGCGTGTATTATGAACATTTTAAATGCAGCAGGGGGCCGATTGATGTAGATCAGGGACCAACGCTGCAAGGGTTAATATGGGGTAGGCTGCGGGGACCCTGATCGGGAACCCTGCAACATGGGGATGCGTTTAGGGAGCGGGGGGGAGCATTAAACGCTGGAGTTGGGCTGCTCTGATGCAGCACGTATAGACTTTGGTAGCCCTTGCGGGCACTTTTTGTGCCCGTAGGGATTCTTCCGAGGTCCGAGCTTCACGCCATAGATTTATGCGTGTTACTACGTTGCTCCCTCAGGGCATATTTTTGGCTGTTTTTGGGTGTCATCTCGCAATGGCTGCTGTGAGGAACATATTCAGGAATCGATCCTTGCAAACAGCACTAAGATGACTTTTGCGAGGACAGAGGGAACAACGGATTCTAATTTAATGAGGCCCCAAGACCGCAATTACCTGGCCAACCGCAGGGATTTTCAGCCTGTAAACCGCAAATCGTTTGCGGGTATCTAAAAGACGCCAATTAAATAGCAAATTAGTTTACTGGCTACATTACGGGCTCCAGTAATTAAAAATTCCTCAATTGAATAGGGGCCATAGTCTCCAGATCTAGACACAGGTCTCTCAGCCAATCACATGCGGTCTAGTAAATATTATCGACAGTAGGAGCTTAGAAATTAAATTGACACACGTCCATGCTTTGACTGTGTTGTAAATTTCATTGGAAGTAGCACACAGATCCAGGAGCTGGTGGGTGTATTTTTTCAGAGAGAGAGCAGGAGTTTGTTGGAAAGAGGTAGATTGCGTTTTTTATTGATTTATATTCTTTTTCAAATGAACTTACACATAAGACTTACACATATTTACAGATAACACATATTTGCAATACACATAGGTTAAAGAACACACATAGAGACATAAAGAGTTCGGACCCCCCCCCCCCCCATCCCATCCCCCAACACTTATTAATAATACATAGCACATACATTTTTTTTCTAACACATATATTACAGAAATACTTTTTTGATTTATCCTTCTTTTAATTTTGTTTGATGATGGAGGGAGGAGATAGGTGCGGAGGAGGAGAAGAGAGTGGAGGAGGAGAGAGAGGAGTGGCAATGTGGAGTAGGTGTGGAGGAGGATGTGAGGAGTGAGGAGGAAGAGGAGGTGGAGGGAGAGGAGGGCAAGGAGGGAGAAAATGAGGGAGGAGAGGATGGTGAGGAGGGAGGAGAGGAGAGAAGAGAGGAGGGAGAGGAGGAGAAGGGAGAGGAGGAGAGTGCAGTGGTGGGTGGTGGAAGGGGAACCCGAGCATCAGGCCCATCTAGAGGAGGGACAGAGGGAAGGGGCCTGATCCCAGGGGAGGTGGTAGTTCGGGGAAGGGACAGGCCTCAGGGACAGGTCAGGAAGGTAAGGGTCCCCGTCCACATTTGAGAGGGCAAGAGGCTAGTGGCAAGCACAGGGCCCACAATTATATGCACAGGGAGAATGTGGTCCTCCTCTGTGCCATCCGTGGCTGCTCCATCATTCTCGCAGGGGGGAGGGAAGTGAAACCTGGGCCTAGGGCTCAGGCTTGGAAGGAGGTAGCGGCAGAAGTGACTGCGGAAGGCACAGTGCCAAGGTATGAGAGGTCTGTGAAACACCGCTTTGATGACATCAGGGCCAAGGTGAGGAGGATGATGTACAGAGAGGAGCAAGGCCACAGCGTGACCTATAATGAGTGGGAGAGGGTTGCAAGGGACCTTCTGAGACCGTTACCTGCCGCTGGAGCTTCAGGCCTGGTGGCCCAGCAGGACCCAGCCTCCATGTCAGGTGAATATGACATACACCAACGTACCACCACATGTGCATCTCACACACACTACAAATTTACATAATGGCCAACAAGGACACTAACGTGCCAGCTCCATGAAATTAACAAGGGATAGATGGATGCGTCATTAAATCCATGAAGCTGACAAATCACTGTCATTCCTGGGCACCACAACAGTAATCAAGCAATAAAGAGGCCATGTATTGGTGTCCACTGCAGCCTATGCAGATACAGACCACCACCGGAAACAAGATACCGTTAGGTTTATGGTCTTGATCGTTCTTGGTTCCTAGCATATGATAGCTAATCTGAGTTGAAATGAGGAGAATCATCCATGCTCAATCCTATAAGTCAGATAGTTAGGAATGAGCACATAACAATGTATTATTCATCATACTAATGACGTGTACCTTTCTTTTCTATCTCTCAGCATCCAGGAGGAGATCTGGATCAAGTGGCGAACCAGAGGTGGGGTCATTGGCCCCATCTGGAACCAGCGCTGGGGAAGAAGGACGGAGGAGGATCAGAGAGCCCTGGTTCTGAGGAGGGGGAGGTCATTGTGGTGGAGAAGTCACCCCCTGGACCAACACCAACCCCGCCTGGATTTTACCACACTATCCCCCTCCCCGAATGACTGTGGACTTCGCCGGGGGGCCCCTCAACTCGCCAGCCAGCCAACACCTCCTTCCCCCCACACCAGTGTGCTGGCCTGGCCACCACCACCACCGGGCACACAGACATAACCACCACCAGCATCACCCCTGACCCCAGTCGGGCCCCAGATCCTCCACACTCCATCCCCACCACCTCCTCACCTGGCCCTGCAACGAGGACCTCCATTCCAACCACCACCAAGCCAGGCTGCGCAGGTGGAGATGCTGGCCATGCAGGTCCATGAAGGAATTTTCTGCATCTGCAAGCATTGTGGATGAAATGTATGAGGTGTAAGGTTTTGCCAATGCCTCTCAGGTAGACATTCCTTCAATGACAGCCCCCCTTAACATGTAGCTCCCACAATCTTAAAACGATCATATAGCCAGATATCTAAGACATGATTGTTGTTAGCTGAAATGTAGACTAATAACGCTACGGTGGATTTGCAAAGTCTCACAATGGCAAGTTAATGACAGCCAGCATTAATATATGCACTAGTGAAGCATGTGATCCTAACCTCAATATCGGTCTGAGAACAGTTCCTTGGGTCTGATGTAAGTAACAGTGAATCTGGCTGCTGACCTTTCTGTCCTCTCCGTATTAATGGGTAATTTCCCATATTTCTGATTATCCAGAGACCTAGCTAAGAGTTAGTAATGCTTGCAGATGGGAATCAGGTGAGTTGGTATATTGGTACAGTATTTAGCACTGCACTGTACATGCATTGTGATTAGTTATTTTGTTATCCTCCTCCGCTTCTTTTTAGTTGACCACTTTATAATTTATTTTAAATTTTTTTGTCGCCACACTGTATGTGTGAAACTGGATTGGATTACACAGTCCAGAGGTTAAATCATCTGTTTCATGGAGCAAACCTAGACAAGCTGTAAGTGCTATGCACATTAATGGTTTCAAATAAATTGAGTGATTTGTTATGATTCTTTTTTTCATCAGATTGCAGTTGCAGTGGTGTAGTGACCACATGTGACCCTGGTAGGTGCTATGCATCATGCTTATTCTAGACTATGACATTACCCCCTGCAGGTATCGCTTTTTTACCACAAGCCTCTTGCTCTTCCGGGATCCGCCCACACCACACCCATGATATTAATGCACAGACTTGACAGTTTCTGATTGTGCTCTGTGTATAAAAATAAAGCTTTGTTATACCGTTCTAACCGAGTCGTGTGAATTCAATGGTTGAGGTTATGGGACATCCACATGCATCACATTAGTGTCAAATTCCTATAGATGTAAACTAATGAACCCTAGTTAACATGCAATAGATAAATACATATAAAAAGTATAATAGTATTAATAGCATTAGATATCATATAATACTAAATATCAAATCTAATAAAAATGGGCTAATACACAGGCCAAGTCCAATTAGTGATATTGTGGAGTATGAACATTCCCCTGAGGGCCTACAATGAATATGACAGGTGACACTGGAGTGGGTTGCCAGTTCCTTCTCTAGTGGACTGTGATTTATCTGACCTAGCTGCATGTGCTGCAGTCCATCGAGTCACAGAGAGTCGGACACGACTGAAGGGGCTTGTGTACCTGAATGAAGTTGTGAGCTATACCATGTAGGGTCAATCTAGGTAGTCAGGTCATAGCAGAGAGATCAGACAAATCACTATCCACTAGAGAAGAAACTGGCAACCCAATCCAGTATCTTTGGCATGCAATCCTTGTAGAACAGCACAGACAGAGACCTAGTTGCATGTGCTGCAGTCCATAGAGTCACAGACACTACTGAAGGACTGAACAACAAATAATCAAATGTTGCCTGGGTACTTGATCTATGTGATGTGGAGGTGAAATATGGCCACTATTTGTGTTCCCAAATGTAGATGTGATGAACGAGATGTATATTCAAGTATATTGATATTTTAGGGCCACAATAGAGCCTCTGTGAGTGAGAAGAAGTAATTGTAATGTTTATCTATGCTTCCCAATTTTTTAAAGTGCACTGTTGTGTTTATATTGCCTTTGACAGTGTTTAAATGTGGTCTGTGAACCCTTTGCGGGTCCTATTTAGAGGCCATAATGTTTTGGCCTCCATGGTGTCTTTGGAAAATCGTTGAAAAATTGAAACCTAGCAGTTACGGGCTTGACAGAAGAAAGGATTTGCAGTCGCGAAGTTTAAGTGCCTTAAGCCACAAGTAGTGTGCAGCTTGCTTTTCTGATTTCATAGCTCTAAGTCTTGTGGGCTACGTTACGGGCTAAGGTTTGATATCTGACGTAATGTTGATGGGCTCCGTTTCTATTGGCTTTTTCTAAATCGGGAGTTACAGCTTTGCAAATGCTACATGCGATTCCATGGTTGCCAAATTTCGCTATCAGCCCATAATTTGCGGTCTTGCAGAATTGAATAACACATTAACTTATGGCCGCTGATGGCCCGCAGCAGGTTTGCAGCAGGCCCGCAGACATACGGCCTACTACTATCAAGTTGCGGCCTTGCAATTGAATGAGGCTCACAGTGTTGTATTTAAGGCCTATTACAAAGGAGTATAGTGTAGTATACTAGTATCTCCATTCATTCCTTATCTAAAATAGCCAATCATACCACTGACTTTTTTTTTTTTATACTTTGTTGGTCTAGTATTGAATGGATTCAGTAAATCAATGGCTAAATATTTGCACCAATGCTATATTAGACACCTAATTATAAATGTGCATTCTTCTGGTGTTATCTTGTGACCATTTCATGTGCAGTTCAGTTATTCAATTTAATTTTATCAGCAGTACAAGAGATAAACAGATTTGTACCATCTGATATAGACTGTATTAGGATACTGAGCCCACATGACAGTTGGTGATAGGATAGTCTTTAAATGGGCCGACAAGAACAATAGATTATTAGTAATGAACACAGAAGAACAATAAACATCAGGTTAGATATGGATTCACACAGAATGTATTTTATGTATTATTTTACAATGTTTTGTTGGGTAATGTCTTAATTCAGTTCTCTTCTGTTATTCAATTAGCCCAGAGGCATTAACCATACCCTGGCATCTGTCAGCCAATGGGTTAAACATAAATATAAAAGTAATTAAGAAAGTGCCTTTGTGCACTCGTAAAGTTGCTATAACTGTCAATTCTACTTGAAACTAGTATTTTTAAATAAGTAGTTTACTTTAGATATGTAATAATCAAACAGCTGAATAAGGGTTCAATATAATTAACATTGGGCTAACACTTGCTAAGGAAATAATAGGTTGTTTTCAATATAAAACTTTTGATTGGCCTCCTTCATGTTTTATCTATTAAATATTTAAGAAGACCATAATTAAAATATTAAATGTAGCAGCTTTCTAATTTATATTGGACCAAATAAAATTAACTGAGATTTTAATGGACCTTATTAGATCAATACCATTATAAATCAAGGGCCTCATTAAAATCTCCCTCGTAGTTCTCTCGGTGTTCGCAAAAGGCAGTTTTTTTGCTGTTTGCGAGGACCGAATCTCTCGCAGCCTGCTTTGCGATATGACTACAAAAAATGGCAGAGAATAGGCTCCGAGAGAGCTACGTAGTCACACGCAGCCATAAATCTACGAGCGATTCTCGCATCTCGGAAGAATCCCTACGGGCACAAAAAGTGCTAGCAAGGGATCCTAAAACCTCTACGTGCTGCCTCGAAGCAGCCCGAGACAGCAGTGTAAGCTCCGCCCTGCTCCCTATACACATCCCCATGCTGCAGGGGTCTCTATCTGGACCCCTGCTGCACCCCCACATTAACCCCTTGCAGCGGGGGTCCCCGATCGGCACTGATCAGGCCCCTCTGCATTTAAAAGTTTTAAATTCCCCGCCGCAGCTTCTTAAAGGGGCTGCGGCACACTATTAGCCAATCCTGGCCGCGGCAAAAAAAAATTAAACCCCCTCTATGCTGGGGGTCCCCATCGGGACCCCCAAAGTGTCCCCACATAAACCCCTTGCAGCGGGGGATCCCCGATCTGCATAGATCAGGCCCCCGCTGCATTTAAAAATATAAAATTTCAGCCAATCAGAAGTCAATGTGTGAGCCAATTAGAATGCGTAGATGTCTTCACCCAATCACTCCGTGGGGGTGTATACCATAGTGATTGGCTGAAGGCATCTGCGCCTTGTGATTGGTTCCAGTAAAGATTGACAAGTGCTTTAGCCAATCAGGTGGGATTTTGGAGTGTATCCCATCCTGATTGGCTCACACATTGACGACTTCTGATTGGCTGAAATTGATAGACAGCTTTTTCAGCCAATCACAAGCCGCCATTGCCAATTTCCTCCCAGAAAAGGCTCCGGGAGGCTCATTAGCGTCGGGGAAGTCTGCGAGTGCAGACCTCTGTTAGTTTTTTTATTTTTATTTTTTTAGACCGGGGATGGTTGCAGGGCCCAGCCGGGGCTGAAGGGGAGGAGGCCGGGGACATCGCGGGGAGGTAAGTTGAATGTATATTTATATGTTTATATGTTTATTTTATTTGGTGTCTGTATATTGTATTAATGTATTGTGTTTTTTTTAACAGTGCCGTGCCGGAGAAGAAAGAAGAAAGATGGGGACATGCAGTAAAGGTGAGTAGAATATTTAGAATGTATATAATGTTTATTTATTTTATGTTAATGTTTTGTACTAATTTGTTTGTTTTATTTTACCCCTAGGTTAGTGATATGAAGGGACATCTTAAAGGTAAGTAGTCTTAATTATTTTATTTTAGCTTAGAATTAGGGTCTGTGTATGTAGTTAGGATGTATTGTATATTAGATAGATAGGGGGATGTATTTGATATAGTTAGGATTTATTTTATATTAAATAGATTGTATGTTAGATAGATATATTGTATGTAATGTATTGTATGTAATGTATTGTATGTATGTATTGTATTGTGTATGTCTGTCTTTCCTTTTCAGGTGTGTATTTTTTTTTTTCTGTAGTGGGGGGGGGTTGTAATTTTTATTTTTTATTTTCTGTAATTAGAGTGGAGGGGAGGTTTATTAGGGGGTAGGTAGTGTAGGTAGGTAGTGTAAGTGTTAATAGATTAGTGTAGAGGGGGGTTAGTTTAGATTTAATTGGGGGTTATAGTGTAGTGTTTGTAGTTAGTGTCATGATGGTCCTTAACAGCCACATAAGTGTAATAATATACCCTTATGGGACTGATGGGGTTAAATTGAGGCTTATGGGGGTCTGTATTGACCCCCATGAGTTATAGGGTTAATTATTGGCTTATGGGGGTCTGTATTGACCCCCATGAGTGACAGGGTTAATTAAGGCCTTATGGGGGTCTGTTTTGTAATAGTGTGCCACTGGCCCTTTAAGGAGCTGCGGCGGCGAATTTAAAAGTATTAAATGCAGCGGGGGCCTGATCGTTGCCAATTGGGGACCCCCCGCTGCAAGGGGTTAATGTGTGGGGGCTGCGGGGGTCCCTATGGACCTCTGCAGCAAGGTGTTAATGGTGATGGGGACCCTCGCATAGAGGGGGGTTAATATTAGGTGCCGGGGGGTAGTTGGAGTACCCCCCATGGCAGGGCTTATGTGGGGGACTGCCGCGGAGGTCCTGTTTAGGACCCCTGCACTACTTGTTGAGGTGCTGGAGCCTGCGAGATCATCTCGCAGGCTTTCACTCCTCATATACATTTTCGCAGTGTTGATACGTATGGCCCTGCTGCGTAGCTCATACGTTGCTTGCAGCAGGGCGATTGTAATAGCATTTGAGAAATTTTGCAGTACGTAGGATTTAAGTATAAAGCCTCTTATTTACGAGGCTGGAATTTAATAGGGCCCCAAATGTTTTGATTCATTCAATTAATAAATTATTATTTTATAAACCACTGAACTGCAAGAATTTAAGTGGAGCAGTTGTAGAATTTATAGAAAAGTTTAAAAAAAATCACTTCTGACATTATTTTTACCAATACAATCACACATTGCAAAATGTTACTCTTTCTTAAAAGCACACAGTGTTTATTTATCAGGCACTTACATAAACATTATATTTATTTTCCATGCAATATACAGTTTTTGAATAGTTAAGAAACATAACACAAAAGTAGCACAGCAATTAGTATAAAGCCTGATATATGTTTTACAATAAACTTGGGAGTAAGCCTTGTCTAGTGTTAAGCCACTTTGTTTAACTAGTTGTATGCCCTGAGAGGTGATTTAAATCACAACATTCTGAATGTATAATAGATTCCAAATGCTCGCTTACACTCTATTACATGTAAAAAATCAGAGGAGGGGGAGAGAACAATATATCCAACTGTCTGACTTCAATGCAAGTTTTCTACACTATAGATAACTTTTGTAATGTAACACACTCTCTTAAATATATTATAGAAATGTTGGACTACAGTGGCACTTTAATGTGGGTAGTATATAACCCCCCATTTGACAGCCCATAGTGTTTTTCCTCCTGTAACGCGCAGATCATTTGCGGGCAGCTAAAAGAGGCCAATTTAATTGTCATGAACGATTTGGGGCCATGATAGGACCCCTTGCAACCCACCAGTAACTCTGCTATTTGGAATGCTGGCACACTGGGTGTTAATGTCAAGAATTATTACAACGGACCTGAAACTTGTTGTTGGGGACTGAACTACAATAATTCATTTGGTGGTTACTAGATCATGTTATATGCACTGTAATAATGCATCTGTGATAGAAGTAGGCCCTAGGATGCTAGAATTATCTAAAAAATACTGTAGTCACTTATGTGACAAAGGGTAATCTTCTATACAATCTTTATGGCCCTGCAATCGGCCACGTGTGAAGGCTCTGGCTTTATTCAAGATAGAAACTAGTTTTATGGCTCTGGCTTTATTCATGAAAGGGGGAACTAGTTTTATGGCTCTGTAAGAGGAGAGAAAAAAGGTGTAATTAGAAGAAAGACAGATGCCTCTATACATCTGGAAATCATGTGGGTGAGGGGAGATAGCAAGCTATTTGCCTAGGAGGATGGGCTAGAACTGGGGGGAGGTCTTTGGTGTTTTGTGTAATTTTTCTGTGTAACAATAAAGAAGTGGCCAGTCTGACTTAGGACACACTAAACACAGGTGGTGTCAGAGTCTGCTTGTACTAATCCATGGTACATTGTGTGTGATTCTTAGATCCTAAGAATAGGGGTCTGAGGTGCATGTCTCGGCAGTAATGATGCTGTCATCTGAAGTGTCTGCTGGTGTCGAGATCTGAACAAAAGTTGCGACCGTAGAGAGAGAGAGATTTGAGGTGAGCGTGGTCCCCCAAATCAGGTAGTCGTGACAGCTGGTGGCAGCAGTGGGAGATCTCAAGCATTTTTACCAGCAGCAAGGATGGCTACTTACAAAGGCAGAGAGAAAGAGAGCCAGATGACAGAGGCAAAGGACTGCAGAGGAATGGCCCTTCTAAAGTAATGGATGGCGTTCCTGGGATTGTGGCAGGGCCATGAGCTGTCAGGCTGGCTGAAGAAACTGGTATGGAAAGAGATTGCCTTGGAGAAACAGTATTATGCTAGGATATGTGCTGTTGGTGCCCTTGAAGAGGATCTCTAAGGTCAATTGGAGCTAATAGATGGGCTCTGGGAGATTGTCTATGGTGATCCTGAATGTGGCATGGGGACTGTAAGGAGGAAAAATGACTTATTTCTTAAACGCTGTCATGGTCTGGGACTAGAACCATGGTCCCCGGAGACTAATTTGCTGGAACCCCTGATTCAGCAAGAGCTGCAGCTGGAGGCTGAGTATGTTGAATTGCTGGATGAGGCATCCACGGAGGGGTTTTGGCCATCCAGTTGGGAGGAACCCTGTCAGGCGGACAGGGAGGAAGAGGATTGGTTACCAGAGGTCTGGGGAGAGGATATTGTGGACTCTGACCAGGACAATACCAATGTGGAGGTACAAATGGGCCAGGCCCAGTTAATTTTTGCTACAACTGGGACAGATGAGGAGGGTACCATACATTATGGGTACATATCAAAACCAGTGGAATCTGAGTCTCAGACAGGAATAGCAGGCCAGATGGAGGGCCTAGGAGAGTTCTGGAAAGAACCAGAGATGGATTATGAACCTATCATGGGGTTCCCGTGGATAACTACAGTCCAGGAACCAGCCATGGGTACAGGAGCGAACACCGAGAACAACCTTGGGACTGTGTCAGACCAAGGGGGCCAGCCAGACCCAAATGGCTGGGGCACAATTGCTAATAACAAGGCAGTTGAGAAGACAGAGAATGTCTGTAAAACTGATGGCCCAAGGGGATGTCTGGATGAGAGCTGTGAGGTCCTGCCAGGGAACACAGTGACCAAAGATCCCGAGGGAGGTGAGTGCTGTGACCAGGCGGTGGTTCCAGAGAGAGGGGGATGTGATGTGCTGATCCAGATACCACATAGATATTTGGAGTCTTTAGACCAGACCACAACATTGGGTGCCGGCTTCCAGATCCGTCCAGTAAATGACCCCCTGGAATTACTATTGTTCTGGGCCCCCCAGGGGAGTGTTTTACCCATGCAGTGGGGCAGAAGAGTCTATGGGCCCTGGTTGTTGGGGGGTGGGCTGGCAATGGCACCCTTGAACTGCATTGATTACCCTGGCACAGAGGTCTGTTGGCAGGACCCTGGCCAAGCAAACAGTCTGGATAGGAGCAGCTATGTTCACTGTGCCCTGGGAATGGATTTTGGGCCTAGCATGGAGCTCCCACTGATAAAAAATGTCAGAGAGCTAGCCACAGACAAGGGGGCACGGGAGGTTATGATCCCTGAGATCCTGCCAAACAGAGACACTGCAAATCATTTAAAGAGGGACCACATTCCTTATTGTGTGCCCAATCCAGGCCAGATGGAATACAGCGCACCAACTGTGGTCCAAGGAGATGGAGAAATGGAGTCCCATGCCCAGACCATTGCTCCAGGTGAGAGGGGTTACTGTGCCCAGACTGCAGTGCAGGGGAAAGTGGGATACAGTGCTTAGGTCATGTGTCAACACAGGGGGGTGAAGGCTACACCCAAGGCTCAGGTTTCTAATGCCAGCCAGTACATACTGGCAATGCCTGCTTTTGTTCCAAAGGAAAATGACTATGCTCCTGGCCTAATAGCCAGGGATGAGTACTTGCCCTGGCCTGTTGAGGTTGTGCTGGCCAGGAATCCACAGGACTTTCCCCTGGCTTTTAATTCTTCCCTGGAGTTGGTAGAGGGGAATAATGACAAGAATCTGCCATGCACACCCAGGATCAGGCCCCGTGCTGGTGGAGGTCTGAAAAAATGATTTTCCACATTGGCCCAAATGGAGTTGGGTGGTCCTCTCGTTTCAGCCGGACAGATGGGGTTACTGCGCAGGATTGGGGGGCTTGTACCGGTATTTGACCCTTCAAGATGCCTGCTAGCCTGGATGTATCACGTTTTATGGATTATAATAGGGGTTTACAGGATGCAATTTCCTGCCCACCCCACTACTTGTTACTTCTTGCAGCCGCAGGAAAGGGGGGAACCACAGAATGCTTCTCCTGGGATGGTATCTCTAAGCCTCAGAAATGCCGGCATCCATCCGATTAAAGATGGAAGCCGGGATTCTGCATTTTAAAATGGGGGCAAGCTGTCATGAACGATTTGGGGCCATGATGGGACCCCTTGCAACCCACAAGTAACTCTGCTATTTGGAATGCTGGCACACTGGGTGTTAATGTCAAGAATTATTACAACGGACCTGAAACTTGTTGTTGGGGACTGAACTACAATAATTCATTTGGTGGTTACTAGATCATGTTATATGCACTGTAATAATGCATCTGTGATAGAAGTAGGCCCTAGGATGCTAGAATTATCTAAAAAATACTTTATTCACTTATGTGACAAAGGGTAATCTTCTATACAATCTTTATGGCCCTGCAATCGGCCACGTGTGAAGGCTCTGGCTTTATTCAAGAGAGGAACTAGTTTTATGGCTCTGGCTTTATTCATGAAAGGGGGAACTAGTTTTATGGCTCTGTAAGAGGAGAGAAAAAAGGTGTAATTAGAAGAAAGACAGATGCCTCTATACATCTGGAAATCATGTGGGTGAGGGGGGATAGCAAGCTATTTGCCTAGGAGGATGGGCTAAAACTGGGGGGAGGTCTTTGGTGTTTTGTGTAATTTTTCTGTGTAACAATAAAGAAGTGGCCAGTCTGACTTTGGACACACTAAACACAGGTGGTGTCAGAGTCTGCTTGTACTAATCCAAGGTACATTGTGTGTGATTCTTAGATCCTAAGAATAGGGGTCTGAGGTGCATGTCTCTGCAGTAATGATGCTGTCATCTGAAGTGTCTGCTGGTGTCGAGATCTAAACAAAAAGTTGCGACCGTAGAGAGAGAGAGATTTGATGAGGTGAGCGTGGTCCCCCAAATCAGGCGGTCGTGACATTAAGTCTAACTTTTGTGGCCTTTTTAACGGGCTTCTGGAACTGCAATTTGGCGAAATTAAAAGGGCTTTTACTCTCCTCATTTGTCACTTGACTATTATAACCCTTCTTCGTAGAGCACTCTCCTTTCATTGTCAGTATACTGAGTGCTGATTGACCTTGGATCAGAGTGTTATTCTCTTGCAATGAATATGACAGCAGGTCAGATCCACCAGCTTTTATTTACAGGAACATCTGTATATAGTGTGTGTTGAATGGGGTATGATAAGAGCCTATTGCCCAAACCTCTCCCCACAGGTGTGCCCAGTTCGTTTTACCTCTGTATAGCAGGGAGAATTTTCAGCCCTTATGTCAGACTGAGAGATGTCTGTGGTCTTGTAGAGCATAAAGATCTTTCTAAATTCTGAAAAGAACTTACTCCAGCATCAATAATGAAATCCACACATTAATTATGTGAACCAGTTATAGCACATTTATTACTGAAACACCAGACATATTTATACCACACTCTTAGCAACACAAAGCCAATCAATTCAAATGTGCATTCATGGTTACCCCAATCACCTTCTAGCTCATGTAATCACCAATGCCTGCAAGTCTAAGAGAATCACCCATTGTTTTCCCTTTCCACCGCTGTATTCTTGGTAGGGGGTAATTACACACAATAGGCATAGAGACACCGGGCTAAGGGCTTGTGATAATAGAGAGAGAGACTTGTGTCATGTGAATCCTGGGGTCAGTTATCTCCCTAATCTGGTAAATAAGGAATAAGTCCAGTACTAAGAAATATTGGGCATATACAATATGTCCCTTGTAATTGCTAGGCCCTTAAAGCACAATATACACATACATCCCATTACTCCTGTCATGTTCTTATGCACACCCCAACTATAAACATGGGTACCATACTATCGGCCTGGGAAATTACCCTATCCTATGCTATAAACAGGCATAACAGGGAATAACGGCACCCCAACTTTTTGGCACACGGCCAATACGCACCGACGTATGCGCGCTGAAAATAACGCTCCTAACATCTGCACTCTCACTCTCCCTGTCACTTAGCTTCGGTCACCCTTCTCCCCTGCACCTCATTTTCAGCCCTCAACACCCTGCTCAGGGTCTAGAGAGGGCATGGGGTACAGGGGAGAAGGCAGGGGTACAGGGGAGAAGGCAGAGGTACAGGGCCAGGGGTACAGTGGAGGAGAGAGCAGGGTGCTGAGGGCTGACAACGTGGTGTAGGGGAGAGGGCTGACTGAAGATAAGTGACAGGGAGAATGAGAGCGCAGATGTCAGGAGCGTTATTTTCTGAGCGCTTGTGTCAGCGCGTATTGCTGTGCGCCAGAAAGTCATGCCACCGGGAATAATACACAAATCACAATGTCCCCAATGTTAACTCTTCTCAGTAGGCCCCTTTCCCCTAGCACAATAAGCCCATATTATAAGGTTGAGGGCATCAGTCTGTAAGGTATTGCACAGCTGGTGCTTTGGCATGCTACAGCCATGACAACTCCTCCCTCTTTCTTTTCCAGTGTAGCTTGGGGAGTCCTTTGGATCGAAGGACTCCTCATCTTCACTGATGTTTAGTATTCCTCCTGTCTTGACAACCCGTCTGCATTCTGATGCAGCTTGCCCTTTCGATGTTGCACAGTAAAGTTAAATGTCTGCAACGCTAAGCTCCATGAAATGTGACCCATCCAGGCATGAAACAATCTGTGGTAGTCCTGTGCCAACACCTTTTCTCTTTGGTGTCCACATGGCAACAGTGTACTGGGCCTTACTGGTAATCCAGGCTAGCAGGTACTTGCAATAATCCCCCAGTTGGAATAGTAAAGTAACTTGACCTGCTGAATACAAGCCTGTGCCAAGCCCCAGGGTCCAAAATGTGGGCCACAATTTATTTCCCTTAGCAACCTCCCCCCACCCAGCCAGTCCCCACAGCTGTAATGGGATATCTAAAACAGTGTCTGGGCCTATGTGACCAAAATTAAGGCAATCTAGTCCCCCTCACATGTTCCGCTACCTCCCCTGACCAGTGTCTGAGTTCAGGGGTGTCGATTGGGCCTTTTGGTTTCCCCAAACCAAACAGTTCCCTGGGGGTAACCAGTTCAGGTGACTGCTCACTAGGTGTTATCACCACCCCATTCCACAAAAGCCAGGATCCAATGCCATCTTCTTTCCCCCTCCCTTAGGGAAAATAGTCTTGTCATTTTTCCCCTGTACCAACTCCAGGGGAGAAATAACAAGCCCCACAGGTCAGAGCAATAGCTCATCCCCTGGTATTAGGCCAGGAGCATAGTTGCTCCCATCCAGACTGTTTGCTTGGCCTGGGTTCTGCCAACAGTCCTCTATGCCAGGGTAATCAATACAGTCCAAGGGTGCCATTGCCATCCTACCCACCAAAAACCAGGGCCAATGCACTCTTCTGCCCCACTGCATGGGTAAAACATTCCCCTGGGGCGCACAGAAAAATAGTAATTCCAAGTGGGAATGTACTGACCGGATTTGGAAATCGGCACCCATTATTGTGGCCTGGTCTAAAGGCTCCAATCCTCTAGGTTGCATCTGGAGCAGCATATCACATCCCCCTTTCTCTGGAACCACCACCTGGGCATAGCACTCACCTCCTTCTGAGTCCATGGTGATGGCGTTCCCTGGCAGGACCTCACTGCTCTCATCCAGACTTCTCCTTGGGCCATCAATTTGACAGACATTCTCTTTTTGCCCCACTGCCTTGTCATCAGCAATGGTGCCCCCACCACCTGGATAGGTCTGTGCCCCCTGGTCGTCCATGCTCCCAGGGCTGCTTGCTGAGTCTGTCCCTTGAACTGTGGCTGGCTTCCGGAAATGTGTTATCAGTTGAAGCTGCATGCTATGTTCACAGTCCATTTCCAGGGCAGAGCCCATATTTGATTCTTTCAAGAACCCAGGAGCATGGTGGCTCCCCTCCAGGCCTTCTCCTTGCTCTGGCAATCCGATTTGTGATCCCTTCTCCAGAGCCCCTTGACACTTTATGGGACCCTCTGAGAGCAAGTTCTCAGTGGTTCCAATGTCCATACAGTCCCCATCTGACCCAGCCATAGCACAAGTTATCTGGGCTCCCTTGATCTCTGGCACATGATCTTCTCCCCTGCCCGACTGACAGGGTTTCCCCAACTTGGAGGCCAAAGCCCATCCCTGGCAGCCTCACAAAGCAGATCCATATACTCTGCCTCTTGTAATTCCTGCCGGATCAATGGCATTAGTGTAAATGCCTTATCTGACCATTAGGCCACTACCAGAGAGTTTCATCCATTCTGGAGCACATCCATTGTAAGCTGACAAGTGCCCACTCCACAATCCAGAGGGTCATATGCCAGCTCCCAGAGTGCCTCTTTCAGCCCCAAGGACAAAAGAATGTCCTGTCTCCACTGGGGATAAGCATTCCTCATCCTCAGGAGCTGGGAAGGGGGCATTGCATACCCATCTCCTCTCCCACTGTCCCAGGACAGTCCTCTTCTGATCCATGCTTACATGTGAAAGCATTTCCCCTGGTCTTAGCTCCATCATGTTCTTGTAAGTTTCCATCATGCTGTGGTTTAACAGCGCTCCCACCACTGCCAGCCAAATGTGACAACCCATATATTGAATGGGGTATGATAAGAGTCTATTGCCCAAACCTCTCCCCACAGGTGTGCCCGGTTAGTTTTACCTCTGTACAGCAGGAAGAACGTTCAGCCCTTATGTTAGACTGAGAGGTGTCTCTTGTGGTCTTGTGTAGCATACAAATCTTTCTAAGTTCCGAAAATAACTTACTCCAGCATCAATAACAAAATTCACACATTAATTATGTGAACCAGTTAACAAATTTATTACTAAAACCATCAGACAAATTTATACCACATTCTAGCAACAGACCAATCAATTCAAATGTGCATCCATGGTTACACCCAATCCTTCTAGCTCACATTATCACTGATGCCTGCAAGTCTAAGATAATTACCCATTGTTTTCCCTTTTCCACCGCTGTATTCTTGGTAGGGCTAATTACATACAATAGGCGTGGAGACACCAGTCTGAGGCTTGTGATAGTGGGAGAGATGCTGGTGTCATGTGACTCCTAGGGATCAATTACCTCCCTAATCTTGTTATTAAGGGACTAGTCCATTACTATGAAATATTGGGCATATGCGATATTTCCCTTGTAAGTGCTAGCCCCCCCCCCCCCCCCAAAGCAAGCACAACACAGACATACATCCCATCACTCCCATCATGTTCATACATTCACCCCAACTATAAACATGGGTACCACAGTATGGGCCCAGTGGCACCCAGGCAACTTTAAACAGGCATAACAATGAATAACACATCAATCACAACATCCCCCATGTTAACCCATCTCAGTGGGCCTCTTTCCCCTGGCACAATAAGCCTATCTTATAAGGCTGAGGGCATCAGTCTGTAAGGTATTGCACAGCTGGTGCCTTGGCATGCTACATCCATGACAGAGTGTGTTTGTCAAAATCATTTTTGGGGGGTTTTACCTACTCTCTCTTTATAATACCAAAATTGTTTTTTTTTTTTTTTTTACATATTCTCTCTATAAAATAATACTTCCACTTATATTGCTGCCTCCGCCTTCAGCATCTTCTGTTGTTCTGACATAGTGGTTCCTTTTCCTCTAGAATCACATACAAGTTGCTGAGAACCTTACTGATCACTTAATATGTTTCTTTGTCTAGTTTAACAGATGTAATGTTATATACTAGTAGCTCTAAAAAGAGCAAGGGCGTAGGAAGCAAAAAAAATCTGGGGAGGACAGAGTTTTGAAATATGTGTGTATGTGTTAGTGTGTATATACAGTATATACATATATATATGTATATATATATATATATATATATATATATATATATATATAAATATATATATATATATATATATATATGTATATATATATATATATATATATATATATATATATATGTGTGTGTATCCATGTATATACATTAAATGTATATAAATATATATATATATATATATATATATATATATATTTTTTTTTTTAAAGGCTCTCCCACATTGGCTAATAGGCACAGACTGGTCACACTGGCACATAGGTACAGGTTGGGCACATTGGCACATTAGCACATAGATACAGGCTGGGCACATTGGCCCATAGGCACATGGGTATAAGCTGGGCACCTTGGCACCTAGGTGAAGGCTGGGCACATTAACACATAGGCATAGGATGGGCACATAGGCACAAAGGTAAAGGCTGGGCACATTGGCACATTGATATAGGTGGGGCACATTGGCACATAGGTACAGGCTGGGCACATAGGCTCATAGTCAAAGACTAAGTACATTAGCACATAGATACAGACTGGGCACATTGGCCCACAGGCACATAGGTATAGGCTGGGCACATAGGTGCAGGTTGGGCACATTGACACATTAGTACAGGCTGGGCACATTGGCACATAAGTATAGGCTGGGCACATTGGCACACGTACAGGCTTGGCACATTGGCACATATGTATAGGCTGGGCACATGGGCACATAGGTAATGGCTGGGCACATTGGCACATAGATATAGGCTTGGCACATAGGTACAGGCTGGGCACATAGGCTGGGCACAAGGGTTTGTTTATGGCATGTATAGAACAATAGGGACCCATTACTCCCCAGTAGTCTCCCCACACCTCTTGTACCTTTGGCAGCTGAATTCATGTTAAAGACGGGGCTCACAAGATCACGCAAGACTATCTTGTGTGTCCTCGTGAGACCCGATTTTCAGGGAAAAACAGCAGCTAAAGACACAAGAGGTGAGGGGGACACTACTGAGGAGTGAGATGTTGATGAAAATGTTTGGTGGATATGTCCCCCTCGTCCCCCCGCTTCCTTTGCTTGCGAGACTGCCAGCACACATTGTTCAGTCAGCATGGAGAATGGTATGGATCACAAGGTAATTTCTTTGAATGTGGCACAGTTGATACTGTTCGGCTTAAGATGTCTTTTAAAAGAACATCCCAGGCTATAACTGACCTATACCAAATACAGTAAATAAAACCCATACATTTTTGAATCAAGATACTTCCATATTATATATTACTAGGAAATTGACAGGAATAAAATTGTAAGGCTGGCAATGCTGTTTGCCACACAATGTGAGGCTTTTGCTCCTCTGAGCACCTTCGGGGCTCATCCCGAGCCTCTTGCCCCATGTACTTCAACTTTCCAGCTTTGCAATGATCACCTTCGGTGTGCATCACAAACCCCTCAATGAGCAATGCGCATTGCAAGCCTCTCCCGCTCACGGTGCTCATCGTGGGACTTGCGATGTGCACCGAAGGTGATCATTGCAAAGCAGGAAAGTTGAAGTTCGGCGCTCATTGCAAGCCTTTCCTCCCTCCTACCTGCAAGTTTTGTGCCTTCCCTGTGTCTTTCTCCTCTGTGTGTCTGCTGAATCTCTGGCTTTGGTTTTACTTTCAAAGTCCCGCGTGCCTGGCGTTGTTCGTGTGTGTTACTGTCTCTGCCGTCATGTATTTTCAAAGTCCTGTGTGCCTGGCGTTGCTCAGCTTCGTTTTCATCCCGTTTCAGATTTTTTACTTTTTTTTTCGTCTGCCATATTTTTCCTCGCTTAGACGATTTTCGATTGACGAAAAACTCAAAATATCGTTCAAATTCGCTTGTAACCTCACTCCACGGTTTCCTGGCTCTCCCCCCAGTGTTGTGTGCAAGTGACTTTTTCTGGATTTTAGAGTTACGCACTTGAAACAATTTTGGGCGTTAAATTAGCAAACGGCTTTCCTCGCGATCAGCGGCAAAGTACTCCATTTTTCACCGGCTATCGCGTTCATCGACATGATCGCCTTCTGTGCTCATGTGTATGGTGTTTTAAAGTCCTGTGTGCCTCATGGTGAGCCTTCCCCCCCCAGTGTAGTTTAGGGGCCTCGCGATGATTGTTACTGCCTTGAGTTAAGTGTTGCTGCCTAGGGTTAAGTGTTACTGGCTTGTGTTAAGTCTTACTGCTTAGGGCTAGTTTTTTTACCTTTCTGCCTCGTTTTATGTACTTCGCCCTTGTTTTCGCCGTGTTACGTTTTTTCGGCAGCCATTTTTTTTCTTGCTTAGGCGATTTTAGATTTTAGAAAAACACCAAATATGCCTCACTCACTGCAACCTCACTCACAGGCTCCCTGGCTCTCCCCCTGTGTTGTGTGTGAGTTATTGGATGCATATTTGAGTTTTTTTGTTTGTTTTTCTAGTTCTGCGTTTCGGGCCATTAATTTCGTAATTATTGCTAGGTTCCTCAATTTTTCCGAGATCCACAATTTTTGCAAGTCCTCGCGATGAGCGCCTGCTGAGCTCATTGCAGCAAAGTCCTGCGGGCCTCGCGATTAGCGCCTGCGACGCTCATTTCCACCCCTGCAATGAGCGCCTTCTGCGCTCATTGCAGCCAAGTCCCGCAGGTCTCCACCCCCGCAACTACGTCCCTCGCTTCGCAAAGCATGACGACAACTCACAGTACGACAGCTATATATGTGATCATATAATTAATTTTAGCATTTTTGTTTCATGTATGTTGTGACCCTACTTGTTCACAGACCACTTGTGACTTACAGTAGCCCTTACTGTAGTTCTATGTTTGTATAATATTTTTTACTTCTCTCTGAATGTCCGTGTTGTACCTGCCTGTTTTATCTGTGATTATTCTCTTTGCCCCAGCTTCACATTTCCTTGACCAAGAATGGACAATGTGGAAAGCAAAATATGGTAAGTATAAAAAAAATCATGTTTCCAAATATTTATAATGCTCTAAAGCAGAATAGCAAGTGATGTATTTAACTCAAATAATGTATTGGACATAAAGGTTCCAAGTACTAGAAGGATTCCTTATTTAAAGGCATACCTACATAACCTGGATTATGAATGCATCTGATAGAGGGGAATCAGTAGTGTATGAAAACATTTTCTTTGCATGAAAAAATACCAAAATATACATTATTTTACTAACCCCAAAGTTTTCCAAATCTCTTTGGTTTGCAAGCAGTTGTTTTTCACAGTTATCCTCACTAAAATTAGCATAACAATCCTAATTTGTTTTGGTCAATCACAGGCAGCTAATACATTGTTTCAATCTGTCATAGCAGTTTGTGCAGAATGGTATCATGGGATGTGTAATCCCCTGCAAAAGGAAGCAGGAGGAGCCAGACACTGCTCTGTAGATTTCTGCATTGTGCTGCTGCTGGCTTGAAGGTTAAAGGTTAACAATCTGTACAGAAACTCAGTGTTTCTATTGGTAGGTTCACTGTGCCTATGTAAGCAGCTCTGGGGGTGTGGAAAATAAGTTCTATTTTTTAATAAAATAAATCTGTGTGTCTATAGAATTACTCAATGTAATGTGTGTGTCTGATATAAGCCGCATGTGTTAGATTAGAAAAAGGTAAGAACACATACACTTTTTAACATAACATAAAAAAAAAGAAAGAACCACTGTCCCAAAAAGGGAAAAAAACATCTGGAATCTCATGTACTTTGTGATGTAATATTGCAGCACAAAATGTATATAGGGTGTACCATATGCAAATGCACATTATAAAACATTTGATTAACATCATGTCTATAGTATGTTTCGACCATGTTTCTAATTCATCTGCATTCTTACCTATGACCACTAGATGGTACATGAAACAATGTTATGGCCAGAAGTCACAGTCATAGTTTTCAGCAAACTGTTTTGCAGCCTCTGCAGTTGAGTAGCAATTACTATCAGCCTCATTAAATTTGGGCTACGTAGCCCGTAACTCCAAATGTATTAAATTAGCCCCGTAACGTAGCTCGCAGCAGACTTGTATGTTAAGATGCAGGGCGGCCAAGAATAGGCTACGTGTTGAGCAACTTCGAACTATGGGGTTGTAAATCCTTTGATCCTTCCAGCCCATAACCGATACGTTTTCAATTTAGCTATTAAATTGCAACAAAGTCACTCGCGAGCAAGCCGGTAACACACAAATGGAACCCAAAGGCCAATGAGTGCTCGAGAGGACCCCCAAGGGGGAAAAAGTCCAATACGTAGCATTTGTAATGCAAATAAAAACAAACTACTGTACTAATATTGAAAGGGAAAGTGATGATAGGTCTTAGAATTAATAGCACAACATTCAAACGCTCACAAATCGGCCTCAAAAATAATAGATTTTATGTATATTATGTGTTATATCGATCCGGGCAATCAGTGTGTTAATACATATACTGTAACTCACATGTGATAGAATATCATATTTGCAGCTTTATTAATATTGCATTATGACTGGAATGTGGTTTCGCTCATAGCTCGTAATTGCACCCTGTAAGACGCAATCTATGTTGCCATTGGCTCCATCTAAACCCGTAACTATGTGCTTGCTTAATTGTTTGCATTCTAGCCCGCAACTCCGATGGCCGAGAACTGCTTTACGATTTAGCGTCTCTCGCTCGTAGCCTTTTTAATTTAATAGCGATGTAAAACATCCTAATTTCAAGCACGCTGCCCTTACGTGCTACACATTGGACTTAAGAGGCTCCAATTTAATCGGGCTGATTAGCCACTCAATTAATTTAAATGTCTTTCTGTGTATTAACCATCACTCATCTTAAGGGAACACTGCAATACTATATCTTCAGTAGGCAGATTTGAAGAAATCATCTTGATAATGGATCAAATTATGTAAAAAGTAAAAATCTGGGAGGAAACATGGGTGAAAGTTCAGACACACAATGTATTGGCTGCACAGTGTCTGAAGAACTACACTCTGAACATGAATCAGTTTGCGGATATGGTGAGTTACTAGTTCAGTTCTTGGGAAAACTGGTGGGAGAGCAAATAATCAAGAGCAATTACGGTAAATAGGCCTCCATTCCATGTCTCCTGTGGGTAAATAAGCATAAAAAACACACAATAAAAAAACCTATGAGAAATGCCCTCTGAATGCTTGTGAGATACTTAAAATCATAACCCACAAGTACCTATCTCTAAAAGACTATCACTTTGTTCCAGTAGTGAAATCCCAGCACTCATATGGTTACTTACAAGTGCTGAGAGTTTTACAAAAGCCAACGTGCACTTTTATCCTCTCGTAGAGGCAATCAACATGTCTCTGAAAAGATTACATGCGTCAACTGAACACTATCGGCAAGCTACCAGCTTAATTGTGTCACATTTCAGATCATCTATATTAACTGCAATTTTGGTACTCTTCATTATTGATTGAAGCCAATAGTCAGCCTTTGTAGAAATCCCAATCTATCTGTTATACGTTGCTTAAGTAAAAAGTAAGGAAGATCCGTAGTCTATATACCCAGAGCCTATATATTAGTTGCAGAAAAAATAACCAGTTGTCAGAAGAGAAGTCTTGCTATATAAAATGGGCTTGTGATCCACTATGCTTTATCTTTATATTGATAGAACCATATTTGGATGTGTGAAACTTTTTGTGTATAGTTTGCTTCTTGTATTCTGTCTTAAAGACAAAAGAATAACAAATCACACAAGTATACCATTATTTTGGTATTAATATACCAAATGTTTATAGAAATGTAAATCATTTTACCTCCCAGGAGTCTATTTTACCCCTACAACCTGAGATGCTCTTAAACAGTCAATTCATATTGATTTTATTATTAATAAGATGGGTCTTTTATATTTGTTGGATCAATAAAGCAATATACTTTTATAGAACATTTTCTCTGTCGCATTATTTGATTAACTAGGATATTTTAAGTGCAATTAACCCTTGTCTGGATTATCATTACTCACTGATGCTCATAGTAAAATGGAAACACACAATGCTCAAGTTGTACAAAAAGAGCCTGGATTGTACACAGTTTATCAAACAGACTCTAAAAACTCATAATCACTGGATATTATAGAACAGGGTTATGTTAAAAAAAAGAATAAAATGCAATATGAATCTCAAACTCTGGAAGGGATACAGATTGTTTGATATGGTTTAATAAGGCCCTAGTGGGATGATCTTTTTTCACCTCAAATACTCAATTTAGTAAAATGTTATAGTAAGTCCAGTGCTCAGAGAGGAGATAGCTTTAAAAACTCAATGTAGTAATTTAGACTTTACTACTGCTAGACAGTAATTTCTAGCATGCTAACTATAAATGCACCTGTCTTGGGCATTTTTTTAAATTAATCTCTCTGGTTAAAATGACTGAGTGAATTATATGTAGCTGATTCTGGATGTACCTAGTAATATGGCAACAAGAAAATAGTATTATTTCTCAGTTAGTTTAGCCTAATTAGTAAAACACATCAGATCAAAATGGTCTCTTCAGCATGTTTCATTCATATACACCCCTTGGGTAAATGTACCCAATATGTTCTGTAGGTTGCTTAATAGTACAACTGTAATGGTCCAGCTCTCATAGCTTTATAGCAGTAAATATGAATATAAATAACTTTTTCGCATATTTTCTGTAAAAATATAATTTTTTGTGAGAAATACTGAACTAAAACTAGAGATCTTTCATATTTTTGCTGTGGGAGAGTGTGGAGCAGAGGCAAATCAGTAAACCAGCAGTCTTTAATGTATGTTTTCTCACATAAGATAAACATTTTTCAGTCACAATGAATTGAAATGTTGTTTATACAGATCTTTACCATAACTACAAATCATGACTGTTACAGTAGCCCAATAATGAAGAATTTGGACCATCCCATTTAGATACCTGGGATTATCTGACATATTATTGTGTTATACTTTTCTTCCAGACCTCTAAAGAACGGAGTGCATATAACTGCCTTTCTTGTACAAAACCAAATCAACCAAGACAAGCACCTGCAGTCCAAGCAATTAAAGCCCCAAAAGTCAAATCTGGCGATCTTCCTGAGACTGTGGATTGGAGGGATTCAGGCTGTGTCACACATGTCAAACAGCAGGGAATATGTGGTTCCTGTTGGGCTTTTTCTGTGGTAAGAAGGGTTTGTCATCTTCTTACACAGAGATCACAATACATTCAGTTGGGCTCTATTTTGTCATCGGAATTTGCCAAGGCAAATATGACATAGTTTTGGATATTGCATCTGCAGGATGAACAAATATATAAAAAAATAAAGGAAACACTGTAGTCCTATATTTTTAGTATTTCTATTTTATATAATTTGGATTGCTAATGGGCAAAATGTGTTAGAACATTAAAACAACCTTTAATTAATTTACCACCAGTTTCTGGCAGGGCTCGATTTTCTACTACACAGAGTATGCAGGTGCCTACCTATGGGGCATGACAGGGGCTACTAGGATTGCAAGTTGTGTTAGTTGCAAGTTTCTATGGCTTGCACAGATATACCAGGAGGCTCTGACTGCATTGCCATTGTGATAAACAAAAAACTATTCTCTAAGTGGCTGAATTGTGCTGCTAATCAAGATACTATCTATATTTTGTACAGGTATGTAGAAAGCAGCAAGATATTGATTCACCCTAACACACTCTCTGCCTTCCTCCTCTCTCCCTCCCCCCCCCCCACACTCTGCCTCTCTCTCTCTCTCTCTCTCTCCCTCTCTGCCTCCTCTCCCTCCCTCCCCCCCCCCCTCTCTCTCTGCCTCCCTCTCTCTCCCTCCTCTCCCCCTTTGCGGGTGCAACTGAGCATGCACCTTTCATAGGCGCAACTGCACATGCACGAGTCACGGGTGCAACTGCGCATGCATGATTCACAGGCGCAACTGTGCATGTGCGACTATGTTGCCAGTGGAGGCCAGTGGAGACACAACAGAGAGAGATATATATACTAGCGACTTGCCTATCAAAAATGACAGCAATAAAATTTGAAGGCTGGCGATGCTGTTTGCCACACAATGCAAGACTCTCCCCCCTCTAACTTGCAGGCCTCACGATGAGCGCCTTTGCGAGCCTCTCCCACTGTCTACTTTACGGCCTAGCGATGAGCGCCTTCGCCGCTCATTGCAGATCTCGGACAACCCTCCACTTTCATGCCTCGCAATGAGGACCTTCAGCGTTCATTGCGAGCCTCTCACCCCTTTACTTTACGGGCCTCGCGGTGAGCGCCGATAGCGTCATCCAACCCGCCACTTTCGTACCTCGCGCTGAGCTCCTTTGGTGCTCATTGCAAGCCTCTCCTCACTCTTTGACCCCTGTGTCTGTTTCCCCCCTCTCTCTTTCATGTGTCTGTTTCCCCCTCTCTCTCTCTCTTTGCACACTCTCACCACTCTTGCTCCCCTGTGTCTTTCTCCTCCATCTCCCTCTTCAAGTTTTGCGTGCCATGCCATGTGCACCAATCGCGCCTTTTTCAGAGTCTTGTGGGCCTCACGATGAGCGCCAGAGCCTGCAGGCTTCGGCCTCTTTGTGAGCATTTTTTTTTTTTTTTAAATTACAGCATTACAGACCTCCCAAAAACGCCAATTAAAGATAAAATTAGCTTGCAACCTCACTTACAGACACCCTGCCTCTCCCCCTGTGCTGTGAGTGAGGTTGTAAGTTAATTTTTTAACTAATTGGCGTATCGTGGCGGTCTTCCGACAGCTTCCGAGTTACGGGCTTGAAAATATGATGGCCGTTAAAGCCATAATTCTTTCAAAATATTGCGTGCCTTGCGATGAGCGCCACAGGCTTGCGGCCTTCGGCGCTGATCACGGGCATCACCATGGGCGCCTTCGTCGCTCATGTTGAGACTTTTTCAAAGTCTTGCGGGCCCCGCGATGAGCACCCGAAGGTCTACAGCCTTTGGCGCTCATCGTGGGCCTGGCAATGAGCACCAACTTGCAATTACGACAACTATTATATGTGATGCCATACATACAGTTTGCCTGGAGTCCTTTCTTTAGTCTGACTAAAAGAAACTTTAATTTTAAAATATGTCTGTATTGCAGTGAATGGGGCAGACCTTTGATTAGTCTTTGCCTAGGCGGACCTCAGATGTAAATCCAACCTTGGTCCTGGCCATCTCCAGTATTGTCTCATAAATACTATCTTCTGTCTTATGTCTCAACTTTCAAAGCTCACCTGCTTGAAGTGTAGCTAAGCAAAGTCAGTTGTCTATGGTATAAAAGTGCAAACCACAATGCATTGAGTGGCAACGCGCTATACTCAGCCTCAGGTTCCATCTACTTGACAAGAAACATTTATTGACAGATACGGGCAGATGTTATAATGACATAGGAGATCACCAAGACAGCATAACATTGTTTAAATAGTTAATACATTTAAATGTGTTTTTTACTTTACTGTAGTGCTTTAATACATTATTAATACTTGTTCTTTAAAATAGCACAATAAAAATATAGGACTACAGTGCTCCTTTAAATTAAGGGTACATGAAATAGAAAGGAGATATATCGGTGTGTGATAAAGATGTGAAGCTATGGCTTTCAAGGAATTATGTTCTTTGTCAGAGCCCTTTTAATTAAATATTGTTAAAGTTTAAAAGGTTTATACTTTTTTTCTGATTTACATGATAATGTCAATGTTCATATTTTCACTGTGGTCATAGAAGTTAAAGAGACCACTCTCAGGCCATTTCACTCTGCTGAGCCTGCAAATTAGAAGAACAAGACAAGCCTTGTCCGTGGAAAACAGATAATGCCCTTATGTAAGATTTGAATAAATCCCGTCTACTAAATGAACTAGGATAAATCATAGTATCAGCTGTGGACATGATTAAATACTAGATATTGTACGAATGAGTGACAATGCTAAAGTGTAAGTAAGACAAGTCTGTTACATTAGATCTTTGTAAAGTTGTTTGTGGCCCAATGCTTGCTCTAATCTAAAACTAATACCAGGCATCTCCTGTATGCAATCTTATAGATAATAAATACAAGTTAACATTTTGTTAGCTTTTAAATTGTCTTTTTTCTCCTCAAGCAGAGTTGTGTATCTGTCAACAGGGACATAGCCAGCTCTTCCTGTTTGCTTGGCTAAAAATACATTTTGACCAGTGTAGTTCTGCATGAGACTGGGCATGCTCCATAATGCGGGGCGTGGCATTAATGGATCACAAACGATCACTGGGGGGCCTATGGGGAGTCGCAAGTAACACTATAATAGTTAGTAGTGGTGAGTAACTCCTGAGAGATGCGCTCTGCGCAAGCGTTACTCACCACTGCTAACTGCACACTGCAGCGAAATTGTCATGCATGCGCAGTTGCACCCGTGACTCGTACATGCGTATTTGCGCCTATGAATCATGCGTGTGCAGTTGCACCCGCAAATCATGCATGCTCAGTTGCGCCCGCAACGGGGGAGAGGAACGAGAGAGAGAGGGGTGGAGAGAGGGAGAAAGAAAGGGGGAGAGAGAGGGGGAGAGAGGAGGAAGAGAGAGGGGAGAGAGAGGGATGGGGGAGTGAGGGAGGCAAAGAGAGAGGTGGAGAGAGGAGGCGCGGAGAGAGAAAGAGGGAGGGGAGAGAGAGAGGGAGTGGGAAAGAGAGAGGGATGGAGAGAGAGAGGGATGGGAGAGAGGAAGGGGGAGGGGAAAGGGAGGATGAGAAGAGAGAGGCATGGGGAGTGAGGAAAGGAAAGGGAGGTGGGGAAAGTGAGAGGGAGGAGAGAGAGTGAGAGGAGGCAGTGAGAGAGAGAGAGAGAGAGAGAAAGGGAGGGAGGCAGGCAGATAGAGAGCACCCAGAGCGTAGAGAGAGACAGAGGGTGCACAGAGAGAGAGAGACAGAACAGACAATTGAACATAACACATGATACCGTCACTTATTACAGGTAAGTTACTAGTGTTACAATAGATGTTACCTCTGTGCAGACAGTGGGGGTGGAGTTAATTATATAATCAGGCAGGGTCAGTAACATCAATCCAGCCTGCTTCCAAGTTCCATACTAGTCCAATCTACGTGCAGAGTTGGCCACGCCCCTGATGACACAGATAGGAGGAGATACACAGCTCTGCTTGAGGAGAAAGCAGAAAAAGCTAAAATGTTAACATTATTTATTTTAAACTGCATACTATTTTTAATAACCTATGCATAGGAAACACATATATGAGCTTTAATTGTAAATGCGCTATAGTGGTCCTTTAATTGGCCACTAATAATAGTCATAACATTTGTATCATCCATTACTAAAACTGAAATATAACTGTCTTAATTGGTTAAAAATATATTTGTATTATCTGTGTTAGCCATGAGCATAAAATATTTTTTAAAGAGAATTTTAATTTTAGCAGGCTTCAGTCTGAATCTTCCATGTTTTCTGTCTTCAGCGCTTCTTGATTTTTAGGGCTGTGATTTTGTATTCAACAGTGGAAGAATGGTAAAAAGAGGGAAGGAGATTTTTTATCTCATTGGTAGTTAAAATTAGCATTTAGTATTTGACAATGTCCCCCATCCCAGTATATGATCAGGCGTCAAAGCCACTTTATGCTACAATTTCAGGTTTTCTCTCAGACACTAATCAGGAAGGATTACTGTCATGTTAGTTTCTATACGCTAGAAAAGTCTGATAAAATTAAGATTTCCTCTGTAAATGATTTTATTCTCATGACTTACACCGATCTGTATATTGTTAGCTTGTTACATACAGTACTATTTTTTTAATATTCTGTAAATCTGTAAATTCTGTAAAAATTTAAAAGATTATAGTTGTCTAAATTGTTTCATGATTTTGAGAAATTGTTACACTAATTTGACCTGAACTAAAATCATTTTGCACTTTGTCCAGAGCTTGAACTCATATTGTTAATAAAATGTGATTTTGAGAACCAGAAAGTTTGAGTAGAAGACCAAAAGACCAGACTTAAAAAAATTGTGGCTTTCCAAAGGATTCAATGTTCTTTTCTCATAGACCACTTTGATGATTGATATTATATTTTAGTGAAATAGAACTTAAATTGTTTTATAGGTGAGTGCTCTTGAAACTCGTTACTGTCTCAGACATGACAAGCTTCTGAGCTTCAGTGAACAGCAGCTTGTAGACTGCGATGATGGCAATGATGGCTGCTGTGGAGGGATGCCCTTGCCTGCCTTTGATTATATCTATAAGAGAGGGCTCATGGAGACCAAGGACTATAAATACACCCAGATGGTACAGTACTTCAGTTTTCCTTTTTTGTACTTAAAAGGACTATATCATTTCATCTCATTTAGTTATTCTACAAATTAATGAAAACATTATTAACATTGTTGCATGTTCATATCATGATTAGTTGATTTTGTGAATGCCCTTAAATGACCGCTGTAATATGTTGTTTTAAAAACTAGTTTTTAGGAGATAAAAAAAAAAATACAGCCTTTAATTTATTAACCGTTATATGTAATTACTTTATTTTAGATGCACATTGTCTTATACAGTTCCCTATTTGCCACCTATGGGTCATTCTTTTGTAAATTGCACTTTAGATTCCAAGTGTAAGTTGCTTATCAATATGGCAACCTTTCAACAGAACTGAACAGAGATTGTATCTGCATCCAAGGACCTCGCCAGATGAAAATGTATTTACAAAACATAAAAGCTATAACTCCGCAGTAGATTATTTATTCACTCTTCATATTAACAAGTCAATGATCAGAATTTAAATTTTGACACATACTTTATATTAATATACATACTTTATATTTATATAATACTTAGACTTTCAACTTTAAGAAATAATGTGCATTTGAAATGAATACTTAATTTGCAAAAGATAACATAATATTTAACAGAGTATCTTAGAGAGTTTGCTTTAATTTTCTTGGTGTTTTCAACCAAATTATTTAAAGAGCCACTCTTTAAGAGCCATTACGGTCCCGCTTTTTTATAACTTTTAAGTAATAAAAAGCAGTATAAACAACTTTTTTAAACTTATTTTAATTTAAAAAGTTGATTTTTTTTCAGAAAACTGACACCGTTATCAGTTGGTTTTCCCACTAACTTTCAGGTACAACTCTTCTGATTTTCAAGACTGTGGCAAAGCCTGCAGTTGATTTCCCAGTTTTCCTAGTTTCCGGCTAGGAAAATGTGCTGCACTTCTTGCTGCTGCCTGAAAAGGATGGGGAGAGCTCCAGCCTAAAGAGCAGCATCTATCTATCTATCTATCTATCTATCTATCTATCTGTCTGTCTGTCTGTCTGTCTATTTATCTATACCTCTCTCCCGATCATCTCCCTGCCTCTCCCCTTTCTGTCTGTCTCTCTCTCTCTCTCTCTCTCTCTCTCTCTCTCTCTCCTCTATCCAAAAATAGACCTTACAATCAAACTTATCTCTACAACATGTAGTGTAATAATGTGCTATTAAATCAAGTTTACCTCCAACACAGACCAAACTACTACAGTCATGTCACGAGTACAGTCACAGGGAGGTGCTGGTCTCACTGTTATGCACCTACATTTATGTATATTTTCCCTGTTACTTCAGAAATGTAACAGTGGGGTTAAAAATATGTGTTTGGCATAACTCTTCATTATCATTTACACAAATAAACGCACAACAAGCAGTATATATATATAAATATAAGAAGGCAGTGGTAGTTTTACTCATAGAAATCCAAATATAGGAATGCAGGGGTATTTCTAGCCACAGTAATATATAAACACTCAGGCAGGGGGATATATAATCATAGAACAATACACAGACACACACACAGATAAGTAGGGGCATTTATCATCCTAAAAATATATATACCCACAGGCAGAAGCATTCACAAACATAGAATCCTATCCATACATAGACGGGGCATTTAAACTTAATAGACATATTTAATTCAATCAGCATGAAGGTATCTCTAATACTACTGACTAAATCCAATGAGCATTGACAGTCTATTCACTAACAGTCTCTATTTCTTGCATAACTTCCTGTCTGCTCTCAGCTCCCTCCATGAGCATCCCCCTCCCCTCTCAATTGACACACAGTGTGTGGATAACAAGGCAGCATGTGTGAGAGCTCCCCCTGTGTGCTTGGGCGTTTGTAACAAACGTCCAGCTGCTCTCATTAGAGTTGCACATGAAAGCAAGTCCTACCCTCTCTACCTCACTTGGCTTACTGGAAAGGGAGATTCACGATGCAGTCCTAGGGCTCACTAGCTCCCCCTTTTTTTGTTTTAAGGGAATAGCAGAACAATTTTCTATAGCAGAGGTCTGAAATCTATAATCTTAGAAATATAAAGCTGAGAATTTTGTAGCATTTATGGGGCAGAATGGGAGAGGTCATTGTTCAAAAAATGTTGTCAGTCACAAACCAAATGTAATAATAATACTATTAATTAAATAATATATATAATAACAAGTCATTGACACTGGCAGCTAACACTTTGGGAGGGCGGTTGCCCAATTGCCCCAATGCACCAGCCACCCCTGCTGATTTTAATTAACTTTACGGAGCTGCTCTGTACAAGAGCTGCTACATGTCCTAAACTCACAACTTCACACTTGCATCTGCTTACAGGGCCATTTACCTCACTGTGTTCTTCATGGTGTGAAAGATCACAAGATTATATGTTACATGATCTATTATTTTTTTTATTGCTTTTTAATAATAGCAAAAAAACAATCCAAAGTTTTAAGTCTGTTTATAAATGTAGTGTGTCCTGCCTATTGGCAGTTTCATGATTAATAACAGACAGCATAGCCGCTCGGTGAAGACACTGATTGATATAAGTTTTTCCCTGAACTCAGGAATGCACTCAACAGTTAACACACAACAGACCTATTTATGTGGTTCCAGCCCTCCATGATCGGCACATATTGACTTGACGGTTAACTGTTTTTATTTTTATTTTGTTCACTAAACAGAGCAGAATCTGCAGGATTTACTCTTAGGAGAACTATTTCTGTCTAGGATCACCTGTGAGGTTCCCTAAAGGGCATATAGAGCAAGATATTGTTACACCTTTCCCATTGTTACAGCCTATAGGATGATCAGAGCTCTATTTAAGATTCAGAGATTCCTCCTATGAATGGAAACAAAAATACAGCCATTATGGTTTTAACTAAATTTTGAGATTACTTCATATAAGTCAAAGCCTATTATATATGAATTGAGGTTCATCTATGAGACATAAGTTGTAAAGTTTTAAAAGTGCACTATAAAGCTTCTATTATCTATACATTTATACTTTATGTTTCTCTCCATCTTTGGTAGAGGATTTATCCAGATTTGGGGCTGCTGTTCCAGTTAGAATGACCCATTGAAGTCACAGGCTTGATCTTTATTGCTATCCCTTTGGATAATGTTTGGTTTAAAATGTTTGATATGAGATTTGACCATTTCAATTTATCTTAAGGTGTATAAAACTATATTATAATCCATAAAGGCTTTAATTGTGATATCATTTAAACAATAAAGACAGTATTTCAAGGTTCTCACAAGATTTTTGAACAATTAAATGTATTCAAAAAGTCAAAAAGTACTTCAACATGCTTTTGGGAGATCTTTACAGTGGTGTGCTCTAAATTGTGCTGAATTAAGTGGCCTTTTAAGTATCATATAAGGGCATTTGGCTACATAACCATAAGCTCTTATGTGAACAGCCTACAGGAGCCACATAATAGCTACCTACATTCTTCTATATAATTTCTAATTTCAGCCTTATGGCTGTTTCTATGGTAGCCATTTAATTGAATATGATTTATTCAACACAGTTAGTAAAACTCTGGGCCAGGTGTATTATTCAATAGGGCATCCTTTGGTAAATATGGCCCAGATTAGTAGCATGTGTGGTGTGTACTACATGTATTTTGCTTGTATGGTACTATATATACACACAGTACTTTACACAGAAATGTCAAGTTTGTTACCAGAAGATACAGTAGTGCACAAAAGTTTGCATACCCTGGCAGAAATTGTGAACTTTTTGCATTTATTTTTAAAATATGACTGATCATGCACAAAAAATGTCTTATATTGAATGATAGTGATCATATGAAGCCATTTATTGTCACATAGTTGTTTGGCTCCTTTTTAAATCATAATGCTAACAGAAATCGCCCAAATGGCCCTGATCAAAAGTGTACATACCCTTGAATGTTTGGCCTTGTTACAGACACACAAGGTGACACACACAGGTTAAAATGGCAATTAAAGGTTAATTTCCCACACGTGTGGCTTTTTAAATTGCAATTAGTGTCTGTGTATAAATAGTCAATGAGGTTGTTACCTCTCACATGGATGAGCTGAGCAGGCTAGTAACTGAGCCATGGGGAGCAGAAAAGAACTGTCAAAATAAATTGTTTTGACTCCAGTCTCATTAGCTCCTTTCTTTTTGATAGCACCTCTAAAGCAAATATAAACTCCTGCACCTGGTCTGATTACTCAACAAACTCATTAAATTTAAATTTAGGAACACAATTTAATTTACCCTGGTCTTGGAAACGTAATGAATATCTTTTATCTATCCCCTCACACCAAGATCAGATCTCCTCTGACTTTATAATTATTTTTTAATACTAATCCAAAAAAAGAAACATCAACAGGCTGACTATGGGTAACCCATAAAGCATTCATACGAGGCACCTGCATAAAAATAGCTTCTCAACATAAAAAAGAATATCATCAGAAAGAACAGGAGTTAATGAAATATCTAAACTTCTCCCTCCTTAAGACTTAAAATTGTTAAAACCAGATTGGAGCTTGATAATATTCTCTCTTATAAAACAGAAAAAGCACTAAGAAGAACTGGATATATTTTTTATTCTAAAGCAAACAAACCTGATAAACTCCTGTCCAGAAAACTAAAATCTAAATTTTCCCAATCTAGAATCTCCCAAATACGAACTTCATCCAGTTCTTCAACCATAAGTCAAAAGGAAATTCAAAATACTTTAAAACATTTCTACCAAAATATTTATTCTACCCAAACTTTTGCCCCAGATAATATAATCACATCATACCTAAATTCATTAGACCTTTCCTGAATTTCTAATCCTGACCTACAAAATTTAAATAAAGAAATTTCTTACGAAGAAATTCAAGAAGTAATTAAGGAATTGAAGTCTGAAAAATCACCTGGTCCTGATGGATTTACTAATTTATACTATAAAAATTCTCAGATATTCTCATTCCTTTTTTACGTAATTTATTTTACTCAATTCTTAAAGGCGAGACAATACCTCCAGAATTAAATTATGCAGATTTGACACTCTTTCTCAAAGATGGGAGAGATCCTCTGGAGACCAAAATCTATCGGACAATTTTGCTTCTAAACAGAGATTTCAAATTACTATCTAAAATATTTGCTAAAAGAATTTTTTGAACTTCTTACCAGGTTTGATACATAAAGACCAATCTGGTTTTATTCCCTATAGACAAACAGGGGACAATATTAGAAGAACTCTAAAAATTATACATCTTTCAAAATCATCTAATACCCCTATATGCCTTCTTGCATTAGATATAGAAAAAGCATTTGATACACTTGTATGGCCTTTGTTATTTGCCACCTTGACTAAATTTGGATATAAAAGGACAATTTATAAACATGCTTCATACATATTATAATGCCCCTAAAGCAAATTTAAAACTCCCTGGATCCCAAAGAGCATTAATAAACATACAAAGAGGCACCAGACAAGGTTGCCCTTTATCCCTTTTACTTTTTACCTTAGTAGTTGAAACACTAGCACAAGCCATTAGAGCCAATGCAACAATTAAAGGCTTTAATGTAGGACATCAACACATCGTATGTTTTCTATTTGCTGATTACCTTTTATGTACTTTAGCAAATCCTGAGTCTTCAATTGAGGCATTAATATCTACAACAGAACAATATAGTGCCCTATCTGGACTACGACTGAATTATGACAAAACAGGAGCTCTCAGCTTAGGTCTTTCCACAAACACTCTAAACCACATAAAACAAAAATATAATTTCATATGGCCTACTACACATATAAAATATTTAGGTATTAATTTAACTAACACAATATCTGATCTTTATAAAGCAAACTACCCTCCCTTAAACCCAGACTTAGACACATGGACACATGGACGAAATCAAATATTTCTTGGACAGAACGTATAACCTCTATTAAAATGAATATTTTACCAAGATTGCTTTATTTATTTAGAACCTTGCCAATTCAAATAAACAAAAAAGAACTAATATCATTTCAAAATAGATTATTTAAATTTATCTGGTGAAATAGAACTCCCAGAATAGCAAAAAGATCATGTTTAAACATAAATTAAAAGGAGGTTTATCATGCCCCAACTAGCATCCATTCCCCTAGCTCACTCCACAACACCAACCTAACAGGATATTTATAGAGAATTTCCAAATGACCACTCTATCTTGGGAGACCATTTTATGGTCCCCTTATCCTATTCCACTCAAATACAAATCCCTAAACCCCCTGATTAATCTTACTCTAAAAACATGGAACTGGGCCAAATATAAATATCAATTAGCTCTACCTTTTTCTCCCCTCACTTCACTTTTTCATCCTCTACCAAAATATCTACTTTCTCAATAGAAACAAAAAGTTTCTGGACTTCACTTAAACTAGATAAGGTGGGAACATGGTTTTTGAATGACAACATTATTCCTGCAGAACAATTAAGACAAAATGTAGTTTACTAAATTCAGACGTTGGATATATACAATGTATAATAAATACAGAGCACCCAAAGCTTCATGGCTATCAACAATCTGTAAAACTCTACCCTTATCTAAATGAATTATAGGTTCCCTATATAACATTTTTAATAGCTCATCTGACAATCAAAAGCCTTCCTTCGTTTTAAAATGGGAATTGGACCTAAACCAAACATGGGATAATATTAAATGGACTGAAGCTTATTTAAACCTTTACAAAGGCTCTACTTGAGACTTCCATAAGAATTTTACATAGGGCATATTTAACCCCTTTGAAAATATATACAATTTATTCAAAAGGCAATGACAAATGCTATAGAGGATGTCAAAAACAAAGTGATTTTATACATGCATGGTGGCAATGTCCCATAATCCAATAAATATGGTCTAAAACTACTAAATTAATAACAAAATTACTCAAAACCACATTAAAACCCACCATAGATAACTGCTTGTTAGGCATACACTATACTATTTTAACTATACAAGGTATTAAATTAGCCCAATTAATTTTTTTAGCAACTAAAAACATTATAGCTAGATTCTTGAAAAATAGTCTTATTAGATTCCAAGATATAATCAATAAAATTAACTACATATTTATAAATGAGAGGATAAAACACACATTATTAGATAAATACCCTACTTTTCTAAATATTTGGGAACCTTGGATATCTTCTCCAGAATGTGTTTCTGAAAAACATAAAAAATTAATAAACCTTTTGAAGCTTTGTACCCAATTATAAAAGAGTATTAGGTTGAAGGAAAACTAAAATAAATGACATTGAAATAAAACCTAGATTCTTGGACAAACATCAAATTATTTTGCCATATAAGAGACCAACTGGATGATTATGTAGGAAGGAGAATTAACCACCATGGAACTGGTCTGGTTTCTTCTTTCAGTCATCAGATTTGAACAAATAAAACTTGATCAATATATTTCTTTAAACTTATGGCTATCAATGAATAGAGAATTGTATTATCTTATTAAAATACATTATCTTTAGATACCTCAAAACACCCTTAATTTAAAACCAGTACAACTTAAATATTAAAAATGTTTAAACAAATAACTAAACCATACTATAAAATATGATATCTCAATCATATTATGTTTAAGGGTATACATTTTCAAAGAAAGAAAATCAAAAAAATATTTAAGGATTTTATCTAATCACTAAATTACAACTTAGTTCACAAAATGTTATTAATTCCTTTATCCCACCCCACCCCCTTTTCCCCTTTCTTCCATTTTCTTTCATTCTTTATCACATATTTTCATAAATGTTTTTATAAAATGTTATACATTGAATATTTACATTAATTGTTGTGAATTTCTATTTATATGTCCATAATAAAGATATTGAAATAAATATAGGTGAGTCATACATTAGCTTAAAGGTGTGGTACTTTCAATACTGAATATCTCAGGAATAATTTACTGTAGATAAAAATGGCTAGTACAATGCATAGACCGTTTTTTTAATGCTTTAAGAAATAACCAACTTCTTGTTAGGATGACCATTTCTGTTTAAATAAGTGTAACTTACAGAGAAATGTTTTATGATACAGTACTGCAGAATATTGTATAATTTGATACCTTCTGACATATTGTGAAAACATTCTAAGACACATTATGTGTAAATAATCTTTCACTACAATAATATTTGTATAACTACACTTTTTTTTTTAAACTGTACATATCATATAGGTATCATAAACAAAATAAATTAAACCAATAGTGTGACAGGTTTCACTAGTGCTCTTGTCCTAGACCAAATTTTTCTATATATTTTTTGAATAGCTAAACTGTTTTTAGAAAAAATAAATACTAACTTTTACATAAAAAAGTTAATAAAAAAAAGATCCGTGTAACAAGGTAATAAAACTTCATAAAGATGGAAAAGTATATAAAAAGATATCCAATGCCTTGAAAATTCCAGTCAGTACTGTTCAATCACTTAAGAAGTGGAAAATTCTGGGATCTCTTGATACCAAACCAAGGTAAGATAGACCAAGAAAGATTTCAGCCACACCTGCTAGAAGAATTGTTCGGAATACAAAGAAAACCTCACAGGTAACCTCAGGATAAATACAGGAAGCTCTGGAAAAAGACGGAGTGGTTGTTTCAAGGAGAACAATACGACGATACTTGAACAAAAATGAGCTGCATGATCGAGATGCCAGAAAGAAGTCTTTACTGTGCCAATGCCACAAAGAAGCCCTGTTACAATATGCCTGACAACACATTGACACACCTCACAGCTTCTGGCACACTGTCATTTGGAGCTTTATGGTCATCAAGGCCTATAGTGAAAAGAAGACCATCCTCACTGTGAAGTGTGGCTCACTAATATTTTTTTTTTGGGGGGGGGGGGGGGTGAGCTCTAAAGGCACTGGGAATCTTGTAAAAATTGATGACAAGATGAATGTGTCATGTTATCAGAAAATAGTGGCAGACAATTTGCATTCTTCTGCACAGAGGCTGCTCATGGGATGGTCTTGGACTTTTCAGCATGACATTGACCCTAAGCATAAGGTCCAGTTGACCCTCCAGTGGTTACAGCAGAAAAAGGCTGAAGGTTGTGGAGTGGCCATCAAAGTCTCCTGACCTGAATATCATCGAGCCACTCTGGGGAGATCTGAAACGTGCGGTTCATGCAAGATGACCAAAGACTTTGCATGACCTGGAGGCATTTTGCCAAGAAAGAATGGGCAGCTATACCACCTGCAAGAATTAGTGGCCTCATAGGCAACTATTACAAAAGACTGTACACTATCATTGATGCTAAAGGGGGCAATACACAGTATTAAGAACTAAGGATATGGAAACTTTTGATCAGCGTCATTTGGGTGATTTCTGTTATAATTATGATTTAAAAAGGAGCCAAACAACTATGTGATAATAAATGGCTTCATATGATCACTATCCTTCAATAAAAGAAATGTTTGCTTGCATGATCAGTCATATTCTCAAAATAAAAGCCCAAATCCCACAATTTCTGCCAGGGTATGCAAACTTTGAGTACAACTGAATAAGTGAATTTTGCATAAAACAATAAAATGGGTTACACAGTCATAGACCAAAGAGCTTACAATCTAGTTATATAGGGCATATTATGGTAAAAGGGTAAATGCATATGAAAAGGGATACTAAATTTATCACTGAATCAGAATCTACTTTATTCTACTTTCTTTATCTATCTAGTTATAGTCTCTTTTTTCCTATTTAGAAATATGAATGCTTGTAGGAACCCAAAAATGCCATAGACTAAATATGACAATATTTTATACATTGCCCAATGAGGACAATATTGCAAGGTCTGTGGCAACAGATGGTCCAGTAACAATTGGATTTGGTGTTCATGATGATTTTATTCTGTATGAAGAAGGTAAGATCCCACTGCCAGTGCTGATGTAAATATTGTATCATATTCTTGAGTTAATGTTGTTAGTTTCTTTGTACAGCAGCACTTTACACTATCACAATCCAGGGAACATGCTATATTATGAACAGAGGTGTATTTAATATTTCTGCTACCCTAAGCCCATATATATAGTTAGAAACACACCACACCACACACATGCACACACTTGTTCCTTGCAGCACATCCTTCTTAGTGACACACGCAAATAAATCTAAACATGCATACAAGCTGCGTCGGTGCACAATGTATATAACACATTTTAAGGGGCAGCACAAAGTTTGAACTTGCAAATTAGTATCAAACCACATAAATAAACACTATAATATCAGGCAAAGGGAACACCTAATCGTATAAGCTTAAATAATGAATAATGAATATGTATCAATTCAGGGTGGCCAGTGACTGAATGTATGTGGAGGTTTAATTTGCTATGATACCTATAGACACCTATGGTAAAGGTTTAATGTTAGGTGTCATGGGGGTCTATAGACACCCCTATGGAGATAGGGTAGGATTCTTAAAGGAAGACCGTAAGCACCAGGTAAGAGTTTGTAAGTACCTAGTTTGCCACTTGTTGGTTGAAATATGTATTAATACGTTCAACAATAAACCATTTGTAAATAAAATGGTTTAACATTTTTTAAATCTATAAATACACATGTATTGAACTAACAAGTGGTGAACTAGTTATTCACAGACAGTACTTTACGGGGCGCTTACACTGGACCTGTAACTTCATACAAAGGCAGAGGGGCAAGTAATGGTTTACATATAGTAGATGATGTTGATCTGTCTCTCACTTAGAGAAGAGCACATGGACCTTTCAAAAAGTTACTTGTAATCCTATTGATGATAAAATATATTACCCTTTACAACAAATATTGCAATTTAAAAGCACATGGCAGGACTATTAATGGTTCTTCATGTTAATTGCAACCAAAGCATGTATTACTAAGCTCTGGGATAAGTGCAAATATGTATTTACTAATGCAAATGTATTTTATTGTAATTATTTTTAATGCACAATTTTGCTGGGTTTACAAAGTTAATGCTAAATTACATTTACAGTGCCTATTGTACTTTTTGTACTATGCATCATGTTGTAAAATGCCTTGCCTAGCTGGATTTACACATCACATTTGCCAATATGTTTATGTTTTTTATTTTTAAGATTTAAAATCATTATTTTTAGGGCATTAGTAAATGGATGCTTTTTTGAACTTTGGCTTTCAAATGATTGTGCTCTGTTGTCTAGATAAAATAAAGTTAAAAGTGTAAATTAATGTTATTGATACTTGAGACTATTAACTTTCTTTAATATTTATCTACTAGCGACTTGCCTGTCAAAAATGATGGGGCAAAACAATTTGAAGCCATGGGAATGCTGTTTGAGACATAATTGAAAGCGTTTTGTACTGTGAGGACCTTCGGTACTCATTGCGACCCTCTCCTGCCGTGTACTTTTGGTCCTCTGAGAGAGATATATATTTCTATGTATATGTAGTTAAGTAATAATTAATGATTTATTCAATAAATTAATTCATTAATAATTAATGATTTATTCTTTAAATTAATATACTTTAATTATCTATAATTGATATATGCAGCGAGCAATAGGCTGAAGAGTAAACAATCTGTTTGTATTTTGCGTCTGCATAGAATATACATTGTGAGTGTTAGTGCCCTGCTTATTAAGTGTAATGAATGTTCCAAGTGTGCATTATAAATAGGCTGGGTGCGCGAGGTAAAGCCTTTGGTTTATTGTGTAAAGCGACATTGTATAGTCGTAATGTTATTAATGTGGTACGCGTCTCGTGAGCATTTTCCGGCTTTTGTAATAGTGTATCTTGTAGGTCGTAGTGTGATGTGTAAAGTGCTATGCGGTTTGCAGTGTTTTGCGCGGTCCGGGGTCGTGTAGCCTCGTTTTCATTTTTCCGGCTGCCATTTTTTTCCTCGCTTAGGCAATTTTCGTGTGGTGAAAATCGTCTAAATCAAGTTAAATTCGCATTCCACCTCACTCACAGACGTCCTGGCTGTTGCCCCATGCTGTCTGTGATGTTTTTGTATTTTTTTGGGGTGTATTTAGTGTCGTTTTCGGGATTTTTATTCGGCCGCTAATCTCGTAAATTTTTGTGTCTTGTATCTTTTTCTAAGTCCTCTGTCTCGTATTTTAATGTCTCGCTTTGCGAGGGTTGCATCGGCTAAGTCCTACGCGTTAATGGCTCGCCTCGCTCCGTCTCAGCTCAGCCTTTGATCTGTCAAGCCCGTAAATGTTACAATCATAAATTGCTATTAAATTGCTATGAATCCCCAAGAATGCACTGGCGTTTAAACCCGTAATTGGCAAATGGAGCCAAAAAGCCTACGGGTACTAGAGAGGAACCGCAAGGGGGTTAAAGTCTTATCCATAGCACTGTAAATGCAAATATAAACACAATACTGTATTTTAAATTAAAGGGAAAGTGATGTTAGGTATTAAAATTAATAGCAGAACATTCTCAAGATCGCAAATCTGCAATATAAAATAGTTATATTGATCCCAGCAATCAATGTGTTAATACATGTAATAGAACTCGCATGGACTAGAATATCATATTCATTACCGTAATTTATTAATATAGCCTTTTTTCTGGAATGCGAGTCCGATCGCAACTATTAGTTCAAACCCGTAAGGAATTGTAATCTAACCTCCATTTTTCAGTGACGAAATTATGATGATCTCTTTACCATTGGCTCCGTCTAAACCCGTAACTACAGGTTTGACTAATTGATCATGTTCACGGCTACAAATGCAATGTGCGCAAGAATGGTTTACGGGTTTGGATGTCAGACACGTCTGTTCCGGGCTTGACTTATTTTAACACTCTGTAACTCTGCCAAATTTCAAGCGGTTGTACCAGGGGTTGCTGGCATGGAGCGCGAGCCGCGGCCGTCGCATAGCAAGGGCTGCGGGCAAGGGCCTCAGTTGCTGGGATCCATGCCAGCAACTGAGGCCCTCTCGAAGCGAGGGCCTCGGTTGCTGGCATGGGGCGCGAGCCGCGGCCCTCGCGTAGCGAGGGCTGCGGGCGAGGGCCTCAGTTGCTAGGATGGAGCGCCCCATGCCAGCAACTGAGGCCCTTGCAAAGCGAGGGCCTCGGTTGCTGGCATGAGCGGCCCACACATATCAGTTGTCCGGCGGGACAATGCGCTGCGGGTTGACGCTCTTAACTTCTCCCCCGTCCCTGTCAACTCCTCCCCTGTCGCTCTCGACACATAGTTGTGAGCGTACGGACCGTTGCTCACGCTTGCGGGATCGCATAGTGAGCCCGCGGCCCTCGCGAAGCGAGGGCTGCGGGTAAGGGCCTCAGTTGCTGGGATCCATGCCAGCAACTGAGTCCCTCGCGAATCCTCAGTTGCTGGGATGGAGCGCCCCATGCCAGCAACTGAGGCCCTCGCGAAGCGAGGGCCTCGGTTGCTGGCATGAGCGGCCCACACATATCAGTTGTCCGGAGGGACAATGCGCTGCGGGTTGACGCTCTTAATTCCTCCCCGGCGCTCTCAACTCCTCCCCTGTCGCTCTCGACTCCTCCCCGGGCGCTCTCGACTCCTCCCCAAGCTGCTCTCAACTCCTCCCCCGGCTGCTCTCAACTCCTCCCCAGGCTGCTCTCAACTCCTCCCCGGCTGCTCTCAACTCCTCCCAGGGACCGGTGGACATGCTGGGGACTGAGGTGAGATAGACAGCCTGGAGGGAAGGAAAGACAAGAGGGACAGATAGACAGGAGGGACACAGATAGACACAGGAGGGACACAGATAGAGACAGAAGGGAGAAAGACAGAGAGAGACATGAGGAACACAGAGAGAGACAGAAGGGACACAGACAGAGAGAGAGAGACATGAGGGACACAGAGAGAGAGAGACAGGAGGGACACAGAGAGAGACAGGAGGGACACAGAGAGAGAGAGACAGGAGAGACAGAGACAGAGAGACAGGAGGGACACAGGCAGAGAGACAGGAGGGACACAGACATAGAAAGACAGGAGGGACACACAGAGAGAGACAGGAGGGAAACACAGAGAGAGACAGGGGGCACAGAGAGAGACAGGAGGGACAGAGAGAGAGAGAGACAGGAGGGACACAGAGAGAGAGACAGGAGGGACACAGAGAGAGGCAGGAGGGACACAGAGAGAGAGACCGCAGGGACAGAGCAAGGGACAGAGAGAGAGATGAGGGACAGAGAGAGACAGCAGGGACAGAGAGAGAGACAGCAGGGACAGAAGGGACAGAGAGAGAGACAGGAGGGACAGAGAGAGACTGGAGGAATAGAGAGAGTGACAGGAGGGACAGAGACAGGAGGGACAGAGAGAGACAGGCGGGACACAGAGAGAGAGAGAGGAGGGACAGAGAGAGACACAGGAGGGACAGAGAGAGAGAGACAGAAAGGAAGGTGGGACAGAGAGAAAGACAGACAGGAAGGAGAGACAGAGAGACAGGAGGGATTGAAAGAGAGAGAGACAGGGAGGAGGGAAAGAGAGACAAACAGGAATGAGGGACAGACAGAGAGAGACAGACAGGAAGGAGGGACAGAGAACAGGAGGGAGGGACAGAGAGATAGACAGGAAGGATGGACAGGGCGAAAGATACACGGGAAGGAGCGACAGAGAGAGAGACTGACAGGAAGAAGGGACAGAGAGACAGACAGGAAGGAGTGACAGACAGAGATGTGAAAAGTGAAGTGGAAGAGACGGGAGGGAAAGCGGGGTGGAAGAGACTAGGGAATGGAGAGCAGGGTGGAAGAGACAAGGGAAGGGAAGGGAGAGGGGGGAAGAGAAACAGGGGAGGGAGAGGGGGAAGAGAAACAGGAGGGAGAGGGGTGGAAGAGACACAGGAAAGGGAGATGGGGGGAAGAGGAGGGAAAAGAAACGGGAGGGAGAGGGAGGGAAAAGAAACTGGAGGGAGAGGGAGGGAAAAAAACGGGAGGGAGAGAGAGGGAAAAGAAATGGGGGGAAGAGACACAGGGGAGGGATAGAGGGGAAAGGGGACACCGTGGAGTGAGAGAGGGGAGGGAGAGAGGGAAAAGGGGACACATGGGAGGGAGAGGGGGGAAGAGACACAGGGGAGGGAGAGAGGGGATGAGACACAGAGGAGGGAGAGGGGGGAAGAGACACATAGGGGGAAGATGCTCGCAATAAGCACCTTTGCCGCTCATTCCGAGGCCCATGATGATCGTCAAAGGTGCTTAACGCAAGGACAGTAAAGTAGAGGGGGGAGAAGCTCTCATTGAGAGCCTACCATCAAGTAGAGGGGGGAGAGATAAAGGGGGGAGAGGCTCTCAATGAGCGCCAAAGGCGCTCATCGCAAGGCCAGTTAAGTAGAGGGGGAGAGGCTTGCAATGTGCAATATATATATATATATATATATATATATATATATATATATATATATGGGTGTATGTATATACATATGTGTGTTTATATATACAGTATCTCACAAAAGTGAGTACAACCCTCACATTTTTGTAAATATTTTATTATATCTTTTCATGTGACAACACTGAAGAAATGACACTCTGCTACAATGTAAAGTAGTGAGTGTACAGCCTGTATAACAGTGTAAATGTGATGTCCCCTCAAAATAACTCAACACACAGCCCTTAATGTCTAAACCATTGGCAACAAAAGTGAGTACACCCCTAAGTGGAAATGTCCAAATTTCGTAGTTTGACAACTATTATATGTGATATATATACAATATACAGTGTCTTGCAAAAGTATTTACCCCCCTTGGTATTTTTCGTGTTTTGTTGCTTCACAACCTGGAATTAACATGGGTGGTTTGAGAATTTGCATCATTTAATTTACAGAACATGCCCACAACTTTGAAGATGTTTTTCTTTTTATTGTGAAGCAAACAACAAATAGGACAAAAGGCATAACTAAAGGCACCCCCCTAAAGTCAATACTTTGTAGAGCCACCTTTTGCGGCAATCACAGCTCCAAGTCGCTTTGGATAAGTCTCTATGAGCTTGCCACATCTTACCACTCTGATTTTTGCCCATTCCTCCTTGCAAAACTGCTCCAGCTCCTTCAAGTTGGATGGTTTGCGCTTGTGAACAGCAATATTTAAGTCTGACCACAGGGGGCCCACAGGGGGGCAACAGTGGGCCATAAGGGGTTGCAGGGGCAACAGGGGACCAACTGAAGGTCTACTGGGGCCAAAAGGGGCTGTGGGGGCCACAGGGACCCCAGGGGCAACAGGGGCCATAAAAGACCCACAGAGGCCACAAGAGGGCCACAGAAGACCTGCTGGGGCCATTGAGGAACTGCAGGGGCCACGGGAGGGCCACAGCTGCCACAGGGGGGTCACAGGGGTGCAGGAGGTAGCTCCCCCTCTGCCTTCTACATAATATGTGCCCATTTCTTATAGAGACATTTTGGTGTAAATTGTATGGCATATTATTTACTGTTAGAGGTTTTAATTTAGAAAAGCTCAATTATTTCCCCCTCTTTAATATATAGAAGATAATGTATATAGAAGGGTAAAACGTTTAGAACATCAAACTAAAGGGCCACTGCAGTTCAAGAAATAAACAAAACACTTGTTTGTCAAATACAAAAGTAACAATGCTAATAGCAATGTTAGCCATGGAAATAAATACAGTTTTTGCCATATCTAAATTTCTGAAAAACTTTCAGGAATCCATTTTTTGTTTGTTACATCACACACTGGGAGATCAGTGAAATGAGGGTGGATGAGGAGGCAACAGGCATAAGTCCTGAGCTTTTGTTTGATTATTGGATTATACTAAAATTGAAACCACAACCCTTCTCCCTCACTGGCCCAGAAGCAGACTCTTTGCTTCAGGAAATGCAACTAAAGCTCCCCACAAATGTACACATTTCCCCTGATTGATAATAGATGCATCCAAAGTACAGCAGAGACATCAACATTTATTTTTACCAGTTAACAACCAGCTGTATGAATTTTCAGACATATATTTTTTTTCATTGTGCAGTGGTCCTTTAACTGTGTGTCGAGAAAAACTATTGCTAGTTGGAGGACAGTTAATGTAGGAACAAACAGCCTTATTAAATTCCGATTGGCCTATTGAATAGGGCTCTATATAAGCAAATAGCATATTTATTTTACAGAAGTTTTTAGTTAGTGAAGCTTACTTGGATAGAAGTTCACTGACTAAAAACTTATGTAAAAAAATATATGCTATGTGCTTATATAGAGCCCTATTCAATTAGCCAAACCGCAATTTAATAAGGCTGTAAACTCTACTTCCCCAAAGGAAATATATAGTTTATATAAAACATGGAATATCTGAGAAGCAGATTAATTGGACATCTGTCAATTGTGGATTTTAAATAAATGCATGCTTTAAATGTGATTTGTAACATTTATTATTAGGTATTTTCCAGATATAATAATTAATAAGATAAATGAAAGAAAAATAAATGATGTACTAATAAAATACTATTTAAAAGTAAAACAATCCTAATAGGAAAATGTATTTAGAAAGTAAAATAAGTCCTAAATGCATTAGTTATAATATGCATTTTGACATTAATGTAGGCATAACTTGTTTTATTTGGTTTCCTGTAAGGCTAATCATATTGTGTGTTACACTTCCATTTAAACACTTTTCTAAATTCAGCATAATTGTGGCAGGTCTTTCAACAGAATTAGGGATCTCATCTGCATCAACAGCCCCAACCAACAGCCTCATTCAAATGCAATTTGTCTAATCGAATAGGGTTCTATATAAGCACATAGAATATTTTTTTACAGAAGTTTCTAGCTAGTGAACTTCTATCCAAAAGCAAGGTCTTCACAAACTAAAAAACTTCTTTAAAAAATATATGCTATGTGCTTATATAGAGCCCTATTCAAATGGCCAAATCTCATTTGAATGAGGCCCTAAGTGACTAATCAGAATAGGAATTTTTTTTAATTAATTTTATGTATAAAAATGTAGATTTTATTTATTTTCACTTTCTAAAATCCATTACCCATGTAAATATGAGACTTTTGTGACCTTTCGTGATGAAAAGCATCATTAAAGGAATTTTTTGTAATTGAATCTGAAATTACTGGTGCCTTACACCACTTAAATGTTTATTTTAAGAAACATTATGAGAACCCTAAAATGTAATCTTCATTATGTCAAATACGCCATCATTACAATTTATGGAGTGTGATATAAACCTGTGAGCTGTAAAGAATACAGAGATCAATCATCCTAAGGCAGGAGGGCCCACTGAGATCATAGGCCTGATCTCTATGCTATCCCTTTGATACATGATGGACTTGGGATTATTGATCTCTATATTCTTTACATTTAGGATCACAGGTTTATATCACAATTCATAAATGTTAATGGCAGTGTAACTGATATAATAAGGATTACATATTAGGGTTCTCATATTGTTTTCTTAAAATGAACATCATTAAAGGAGAGTTAACAGTAGAAATTACATTATGTTCAGATGTTACTGTTTATCTACATACAAGAAGAACATATACATTGTTGTCTAATATCTTAATCAAAACTGACACGTTTGGGTTATTGCCTTGCAATTGTTATTGATTTTTTTTTTTTTTAAACACACGAAACAAGCACATCACATGTGAAAGCTGTCACATCATATTAAATTAACTCCAGATACACAGCCAGAACAAAGGTTTCCAGACATTCTGGTAGAGCTGTTGAAAGTTATACATCTTGCAAAATAGCATTACCCAAACCTTGGAAAAACCTGTGCTAATTGCTATAATACCAATACATATTAAAGGGATATGAAACACTTTTTTTTTTTACAACTGTATTTAACATTGTCAAAGTAGTATTTTGTATGATAAATATTAAGTAAATTCCACTGAAACTAATAGGAAGTGTACAGAGCATATATACATTTGTATATCTTAATTGCAGACAAGTAAGAGTCATACATCTATATTATTGGCTGGCAGGGGCAAGCATCTACATCAGTTAATCATCTGAATAAAGTTTCCTGCTACATACAGTAGTACATTATCAAATACTGCTTTTCATATGCAACAAAGAAAAACATGTATTCAGTGTCTCATTAAATACTTTATAAAAATGCCACATTTGACATTTTCCATTAGTTTGATAAAAAAAAAAGGCAATAAATCAATTTTGAATAAAGGGGCAAAAAAAATAAAGAGAATCTTATGAAAACACAATCTTATGAAAACGCAAGCAATACCAACAATAGAGGTGCTCAGGCAGAAAATGAACTATCCTTAATAGGTAATTCTATAGATATGGAACCTCATTCAATTGCAAACTCGCAGGTTACAGTATACAGGCCATATGTCTGCTGGCTTGAGATTTGCTGTATGTCTGCGGGCTTGATTCAATTGAACAAGCCCGCAACTTATGGGCTGAAATCCAAAACCGTAAGCCCTGGTTCCATACGTAAGCAATTCAGGGCTTGAGCATGCATCGGGACCACAATCGGGACCACCGTGGCATTTAAAAATTTAAATCCCCCGCTGTGGGTAGTTAAAGGGCCTGCGGCACACAAATAGTTCACTCCTGCCGCCGGGGTACTACAAGCACCCCTGCGGCACCTAGCATTAAGCCCTGCACGGTCCCTACATTACCCCATGCTGCAGTGCTGTGAACTGGACACCCGCAGTATTTTCAATTAAAATTTGCTGTCTCTTAGGTCTTTGAAGGACCTATGCTACAATTAAAATTATCCCCATCACTCATGGGGGTCTATACAGACCCCCACGAGTCTCTAATTAACCCCATCAGTCCCATAAGGGTCTTATGGGACAATAAATAACCCTAATATTAACACTATAAGTGCCATGAGGGTCCTCCAGGACCCTCATGACACTAAGTCTAATCAATCTAAATTAAACCCCTCTAACTAAATAACCCCCCTCTAAGTAATTAACCCCCCTAAGTAATTAACCCTATTTAACCCTCACTATACCTAATTAACACTATCACAAACCACTTAACACTATGTAGACCCAGTTATCCCTTATCTAGACTTATTTAACCCTAACTGTACCTATTTAGCCCTAACTGTACCTAATTACTCCTAACTGTGCCTATTTAACCCTAACTTTACCTAATTACCCCTAACCGTACCTAATTAACCCTAATTGTACCTAATTACCCCTAACTGTACCTATTAAACCCTAACTGTACCTAATTGCCGCTATCTGTACCTAATTAACCTTATTCTATCAACCCCCCTACCCTAAACTATTAACCCCTATTACCCCCTCTATCCTATCCTACCCTATAAATCCTATTACCCCCTCTTTCCTCTCCTACCCTATTATCCCCTATCCTACCCTATTAACCCCTATTACCCGCTGCTATCCTATCCTACCCTATTACCCCCTATCCTACCATATTAACCCCTACTACCCTCTCTATCCTAATCTATTAACCCCTATCCTATTAACCGCACTCTATCCTATCCTATCCTATTAACCCCCTCTACCCTACCCTATGCTTTTAACCCCTACACTACCTACTGAACCCCCTAATAAACCCCTAACCCCCTAATAAAATCCCTTACACCCCACTAATTACAAAAAATAACACCCACATTACATAAATTAAAAAACTCCACTAAGTACAAAAAATAACAAACTACTAGTTACATAAAAATAAATAAAGCATTACAGAAAATAAAAACAGACTTACACATAAAATAAAAAGAATACATAAAACAAAAAACACTATTAAAATAAAAAAGATTTGTAACCTGCAAAAAAGAAAGGGTTAATTAGTCTACTGACCTGGCCAAAATGCCCCTCCAGCGGTGATCACCAATGCCCTAGTCTTCACTCTTCTGGGCCAGGCAAAGCCCATCCAACAAAATCCTGACGCTCTACAAAAAAAAAGACTACTACTAATGGAGCTCCTCACTTGAGGAGCTCCCCGTCGCAAATGGTGGTTCCTGCGTGAGCTCCAGCATGAAAAACTCATTGGAACATTCTGATTGGCTGAAATAACTGTTAATGAGAGGTGAATATCATTCTGATTGGCTGAAATCTGATTGACTGCTATTTCACCCAATCAGAATGCTACAATGCGTTTTTCATGCAGGGGCTTGTCTGGGAACCACCATTTGCGGCAGGGAGCTCCTCAAGGGAGGTGCAGCGTCAGTAGCAGTCTTTTTTTTTTTTAGAGCATCAGGATTTTGGCCAGATCAGTAGACTATTTTACTTTTTCTTTTTTACAGGTTGTAAATCTTTTTTATTTTAATATTGGTTTTTATTTGATGTATTTTTTTATTTTATGTATAAGTCTGATTTTATTTTCTCTAATGCTTTTTTTCTTTTTATGTATATAGTAGTTTGTTATTTTTTGTACTTAGTGGGGGGCTTTATCTTCTGTAAAGTGGGTGTTTTTATTTGTTGTAATAAGTGGGGTGTTAGGTATTTTATTAGAGAGGGTTAATAGGATAGAGGGGGTTAATAGGATAGGATAGGGGTTAATAGGTTAGGATCAAGGGGGTAGTAGGGATTAATAGGGTAGGATAGGAGTTAATAGGGTAAGCTAGTGGTTAATATGGTAGGATAGGATAGAGGGGTAATAGGGGTTAATAGGGTAGGATAGGGGTTAATAGGGTAGGATAGGATAGAGGGTGGTAATAGGGGTTAATATGCTAGGATATGGGGTTAAGAGGGGAGGATAGGGTTAATAGGGTAGGATAGGATAGATGGGGTAATAGGGGTTAATAGGGTAGGATAGGGGTTAATAGGGTAGGATAGGATAGAGGGTGGTAATAGGGGTTAATATGCTAGGATATGGGGTTAAAAGGGGAGGATAGGGTTAATAGGGTAGGATAGGATAGATGGGGGTGATATGGGTTAATATGATAGGATAGAGGTTAATAGGGTAGGGGTCAATAGGATAGGATAGAGGGGGTAATAGGGGTTAATATAATAGGATAGAGGTTAATAGGGAAGGATAGGAGTTAATAGGGTAGGATAGGATAGAAGGGGTAATAGGGGTTAATAGGGTAGGATAGGGGTTAATAGGGTAGGGTTAATAGGTACAGTTAGGGTTAATTAGGTACAGCTAAGACTAATTAGGTACAATTAGGGTTAATTAGGTACAGTTAGGTGTAATTAGGCACAGTTAGGATTAAATAGGTACAGTTATGGGTAATTAAGTACAGTTAGGGGTAATTAGGTGCAGTTATGGGTAAATAGGTACAGTAAGGGTTAAATAGGTACAGTTAGGGTTAAATAGATCTAGATAGGGATAGCTGGTCTAGGCAGGGTTAAGTTGTTAGTGATAGGGTTAACTAGGTATAGTGAGGGTTAAATGGGGTTAATTACATAGAGGGGGGTTAATTACTTAGAGGGGGTTAATTAGTAAGAGGAGGTTAATTTAGATGTATTAGTTTATTGGGGGGGATAAAAGTGTAGTGTAGGGTAGTGCTTAGACTTAGTGTCATGAGGGTGCGGGATGACCCTCATGGTACTTATAGTGTTAATGTTAGGATTAATTATTGTCCCCTGCAGCATGGTGGTTTATTTTGGGAACGGGTGGGGGTTACGAGCAGAGGGGAAGTTTAGGGGCAGCATAAGTAAGGGCTTTTAAAGCCCTTGTGAGTCCTATTTTGAACCTGTAATATTTTGGGCTACATTTACGGGTTTGAACGCAAGTGCAGGTTTGGGGAATTGTAGCAATTGAATAGCGATTTTCGATTTTACTGATTGTTACTGCTGCAGGCTTAGATTTTCAGCTTTTAATCCGTAGATTTTTTGCGGCTCGCAAAAAGACGCCAAATGAATAGCAAATTAGTTTACTGGCAACATTACGGGCTCCAGTAAACTACAATAGCTCAATTGAATCGAGGCCATGGTCATGCAATCTGAGAGCAGCCTCAGTTCACAGGGAGAAATATCCTGTAGTACATCAGTCTGGTAACACTCACAAAAGATTGATCCAGCTCTGAAATACCAGGCAATTCTACCCTGAACAGGAGAAACAGCAAAACCTAGATGTACATTTCGGCCTTAATTGGCATTTGTCAGTAAAGTTTTGCCAAGGAGTCCGCATCTGGAGTCAAAATGCATATGTACTTATTTATAAACCAAAGCTATTGTATGCAAGGTTGACTTCAAGTATTGTATGTCACATGTACAATAAACATGTTTATTTATTCCTTGTCTCAAGTTAATAGATTCTCCAACCATTTATAATGGAGTTTCAAACCACACAAGAGGAAGATAAATCATATAAAGAGTCCTTCCCAAAATAATGTACAGTAAAAACGGAAAGGAGATATTTAGAGACAAAAGCAATGAAAATACATTTGCATATTTGCAGTGAGGAGTGTGTGAATTTGTATTGTATTCAAACTGGTAGATATTGACTATAAAATTTAGACAAACATAAGTTAGACTTCATTACATGATACAAAGAATGGTCTCTTGCCCCTCTCTGGAGGATAATATTTTCATTTAATAATCAGTTGGATTCTTAAATTACATCTTTGCTTATAAAATGATTAGATCTCCGCAGTCATATGGCTGCTTGAATTTTTCATTATCATGTCATATCTTAACCGTTTATTTAGTAATCTAACAGTACAAAATATACTATTTAAACCACAGCTATGTTAAAAAGTTTCCTACAGCCCTTGTTAAACTGCCAAGGTGTCCATATTAGATCATATATAACATATATTCCTTGTCCCTCTGCACAACTAAATTATATATAAACCATTTGGATTTTTACATTTTAAACTATAGTGCATACAAATATATACTATTTAGTTTTTATATGGAGCAGCAGCCTAAAATGCATTTTTAATGTGAAATTATTTTAGTGCAGAAAAGCACATTTAATATAGACAGTGAGGTATTCTTTTCTCCTTAATCCTCATAAGTTACACAAAGGATCAACCCGTTAAAAATGTTCTGGATCTCAAGTTGGTCCCCATGAGCACTGGAAGGAAATAAAATGGTTACCAGACCCAGGTCAAAAAGCTTGAGATCCACTGCTCTAGTTTGTGGCTCGGGGTCATTAAAGGAACAATGTCTAGGTTAAAGATAAATGTATGTATGTTTCTATATATTTTAGATAAACTTTAATCTTGTATCACATTAGACTGCACATATTAGAAAGTACAAAAAATCGAATTTCTCTCCTATGTATTTTTCATCCCCAATTGACAATATTTTTTCTAGTTAAAAAACTGAAATATTCTACCTTCAAAAAGCTAACGTACATTTGTTTGTATTGTGTAGATCTATAAATATCAGAGGTGTGTTTAGCCCTAGGCCTATAAAGTTCAGATCTATAATGGCCCTGTATAAGGGCCAGCAAATTCCAATGTTACTGGGAAGAAAAAAAAACATTTCACTTTTATCCATCTGGACCACACACCCTCTTTTTACCGGGACCTTCACTGTGCCTTCACCTACAAACATAAACTCAGTGTACATTACATGTACTGATCACACACCACTGAGCTTGCCCGTCTTATTCCTCCCCTGTGTCCCTTCGTGGAAGTAGCTGACTAAAAATTGATGCTGACATGGAAATATTTCTTGAAAATACCCACTAACACACTCAAGCTTTCCATCCAAGTCATGATAATGTAAACTGTTTATAGGGTTCTGTATTAGCTGTGTTTCTTTCTTTCTGTAAAAGGTCATAATGCAGGTCTGCGCTGCTTGTGAGACATGTACTTACTACCTGAGCATGGGTGTAGGAGCCAAAGAAAAACGGAGGAGGATACCACATACAGTATAAAAATACCACACAAATGCTTCTCTACACATAAACACACAGATTGAAAAATCTGGGGGGGATTTGTCCCCCATTAGTACCGACACCCATGTATCTGAGGGTTCTCTGTCTCATGCATGTGCTGTCAGTGTGTGTTATGAATATGGTGCCTATATGTACCTGGTTATTTTCACATTTATACATATTTATATTAAGAAATAAGCAGCATTAACATACACACTCATATTATCGTCATTCAGCCCAATACTCTCTTCCTTGGGGTGCCTCCCTCCTTGTGTTCCCGCTGTCATGTCTGATGCCTTGGTCTCCTCTCTGCTGTCTCTTTCTTTTTTTGGGAATCACTGAAACCATTTGTTCTGCGGCTCCTGGTCCCTGGTGCACATTGGCATCCATTGCGAGCCCCTCTTCTTCTGCATGTTCTACCTTCCCATCCACCTACTGTCATCTATGACGCCTTGGTCTTCTCTGTGTCCTCTTTCCATTTTTTTGCTCTCATTCAGCCCTACTTTGCCATTGCTCATTGGCATCCAAGTTTAGCACCCTATCACTCACTAGGCTGATTTTTACCATAGTAGCTCACCCTCCCTCCGAAGCTTTATGGATTCAGTTTACGCACCTCCAGCTAATTCAACATAGTTTAAATTAATTCAGAAAAGCCGTTTCCCTAGTGCAATGAAATAGAGAGACATGTGTTGGTGGGTAAGTGGCTGAATAAACTTCTTGTTGCTAAATATCTTACAACCTTTTAAAGGTACTAATCAGATTTTTTAATGGGCATGATTGGAGTGAGTCCTTTTCAAACAATTAGCAGAAAATGGGAGATGTTTGTTAATTACATCAGCTTTGAACTGTATAAAATATTATCCAAATATTGACATATTCTGCAGTTATCAATTTGGAAGGTTGGAAAATGGATATTACGAATACATTTCCAGTTTTATGTAAAGCTCGTTGTAAACATAAGCATACCACAGACATTTATGCATCTATATTCAACACATCAAAATATTTTCCAACTATTTTTATTTTAAAGCAAATAAAACAAGTTGCACATTTAGGGTATAAATGATTTTAAAGAATTAACATATTTAAAAAATAATGAAACTAACAACTTTTCAGAGCTTCTGCAAAATAGTAAAACTCCATATCTGTACATCAGTTTTACAGAAAATCTCAAACCTTCTCATTCACCATAATAATCTCCATTGTGCAACTAATGCATTATAAACAATGTCCTGATTACAATGTGATTGTTGATGAACTGACTGACATGAAATGAAGCCAACACAGAAGATTATGTCTCTCCCAGAGTGGGCAGGAGAAGAGGATTGGCACTCAATCAGATCCTAGTATGGAGGGTAGAGAAGAAAGAGGGATGCTCCTTCCAGGCAAACTCAGTAAAAGGTCAGGGAGAATGGGGGCATAGGAGAAGGGTGCTGGATCTTCACAATCAAACTCAAAGTAGACACCAAAGTACTTCCTAGAGGAGAACACTGTCCTCTTATGGAGAGAGCGTGATTGGTGGTGGCTAGAGGGCCAGCATGTGGCCAGAAGTGGCTGATGAAGTTAGTGTCTTTGGCTGGTGTAAGAGGATTGCTTTGTCCATCAAACACTGATTCATTGATTGTTGTTACAAAATAAAGGAAAACATGCCAAGTAAAGGCAGAGCATGATAAGGGTGAAAAGATGAACTACATGATCACCACAAGTCTAAACTATATCAAAATTATTTCTCCACGGCAACTGATTATCCTTCTCAGGTTAATTCTCAAGAGCCACCAACAGACTCTACTACTTGGTGGACCTTCCATGAAATGTAGCCAACTATTAAATCCTAGGTCATCCAGCATTGACTCCATTTTTTCAACCTGCACTATTTTTATTTTTATAAAGTTACGACCCTTTATTTTAAAACCAAATTTTTTTAAAGCTTTATTTGATTGCCTGTAGGTAATACATTTATCCTAGCTGTTATTTATATTAAGAACTACTTTTCTATATGATATAGAGTATCACTTATAAATCAGAAGTGTACAAAAAGTATGCGCAATGCACATATTTATTTAATTCCATTGATTCAATACTTTATTTCTACCATCATTTTACGACATTTTCTACACTTAGATATAGTTAACATCTGGGTTCATTTCTTAATTTGTTTTAATTTTGTTTGCAAAAGTTTTCTTGTTTTCCAGCCTCTTTTGTCCTTAGGATCACTAAGCACCACATTTTTATATTATAAATGCATACATGGTCTAGCTATGTTGATGATCATGCATAATATAATTGAAACTATCCACCTATACAAATGTAACATATGATGCACATTGTCTATGTCATTTCACATACATTAGTCACCGGTATTCTAACACAAGGTGTGTACATTTGCATTTGTGCAATGTTAATGATAATCACAGGGTAAGAGGATGTAGGAAGAAAAGGGTCACACATTTGAGCATTAGAATGGACTGGTATTCAGTGTGAAGCAAGGTTCCAAGGAGTCCAAGCAAAGGAAATTAAAGAAGGTATGACTTCATGTAGGAGCAGGTGACATGATAGGCATCATTGATTGTAAACAGATGCTGAGCCTTTACACATGGGCCATACTTAGAGGTGGCAACCATAGTATGCTGATCCTCTTGTCTTTCTTATAGTTCTTCAACTATCCATCCACAGGTCCAACCAGTGCTCTCTGGGGTACCACTCCCATTTCTCCTCACGCCCTGTGTTCCCCTAAGTCTGTTCCTCCTTCTCATCAACAGTCCTTATATATTTCTGCCACTGTCCCACAAACAACTCTTTCCCTGCCCACCTGCAATCACCCAATGCATATCCTGCCCTGCATGGATACTAGCCCCCTCTCATGAACTCTCTACTGACTTGCATGCCGCATTGTCTTCCTTCTCTTACTTCTCATACTGCAATGTCTTTCATGCCTCATCATTCAGTGATTTTAATACATCATGCTCGCTATATCTCTGACATACATATGCTTTACAAGCACCATGCTAACCTTCATGTTGTTAATCACTATGGTTTTACTATGTGCTGAGACTATTCATAAGTGTGTTGTTGATTAATGTGTAATCAATTAGTTGCTGTTAACTGTGTGTAGTATGTTGTGAACATGGGTGGTTTATCATTGGTTTTGTTGCAGTGTTTTGTTGTGTGAGCTATAGTGTTTAATTGGAAAACCGAAGTAATTGATTGAGTCATGCTATATATTGGATGGGCGATGCAGGGATGACATTTTTTTAAAAGGAGAAATTAAGGTCTGAGATGTGTAGGCCTTGTGTCTTTGCGTGTTTGTTCTTTATATTTCACCTTCAGTGTATTTTTGAATTTTAATACTAGTTAACTTGTCCAGTTTGGTCCCTTCTCCATTTGTTGCACTACAAGATTTACCTTATTTTCTTATAAATAGTGTATCTATGTATTGAGCATGCTTTACATATCATTTCCTCTGTTAGCATGACTCGCTATTAGGGTCACTATATTTTTTGGTGCTTTAACAAGTAATTGAAATGTTTGTTGACTTTTAGCCCTTAACAAGCACTCACTAATGTTAGTGCTTGATAAAACTTACCAAGTTAATTTGATGGGAGCACTTACACACATCACTCACTAACCTGGATTTGCTTGCTAACTATAATTAAATAAAATGGGGATTTTTTGAGAGAATTATTAAGCTTTTTAACCTACCCATTGTGATGACATATTTTTAACAGTAATAATGATCTATTCCTTAAAATCCTCAACATTTTAGAAACATGTAATATTATAGCTACTTTCTCTGGACTGCTTAGTATGCTCAGTTTCATAGATAGAGAGATGATAGAAAAACTATTATAAAAAAAAAAAAAGTCCCTGCCAAGGTTCCCAGAATGCAGTGTAATAACTGTATTTCTCAGAATTCTGAGCATGAAACAAGTTTTGTAACTTGTTTTAGACATTCAAATGTGAACATAAATGTACTATGTATTTACTATAAAAAAAAGTAAAATATTTACTGCCTTATTAAATTGTGATTCGGTACATTTAAAAGGGCTCTATTTAAGCACACAGCATATTTTATTTACAGAAGTTTTTAGTTAGTGAAGACCCTGCATTTGGATAGAAGTTCACTATCTAAAAACTTCTGTAAATAAAATATGCTGTGTGCTTAAATAGAGCCCTTTTAAATTTACTGAATTGCAATTTAATAAGGCTGACTACTATTATTAAAGAACATATCAGTTATATGTGTATTTGCACTCATGCAAATAGTCCTTTTTATGTGTATACTAGCAACTTGCCCGTTCAAAAATGATAGCAATACAATTGTAAGGCAGGTAATACTGCTTGCTACATAAAGTAAGGCTTTTGGTCCTCTGAGTACCTTCAGCGCTCATTGCGAGCCTCTCCCCTCGTGTACTTTTGGTCATCTGAGCACCTTCAGCGCTCATTGAAAGCCCCTGCGATGAGAGCCTTTGGCGCTCATCGCGAGCCTCTCCCCTTGTGTACTTCTGCTTCTCTGAGCACCCTCGGTGCTCATTGTGAGCCCTGCGCTGAGCTCCTTTGGCGCTCATTGCTATCCTCTTCCCTGCTTTTTTATTTTTTTTATTTATATTGATTTTTTTTATGATAATAAATCAATGAATACAATAATAAATTAAAATACTTTACCTATTTGTAATTAATATATCCAGTAGTCAATATCCTGAAGCGCTAACAATCTGTTTTGATTTTTCTGCAGCATACAATGTACATTTGGACTTTTGCTGATCTGAGGTGTAAGTGTCAGCAATGTGTCAAGTGTGCAGTATAAATAGGCTGCATGCGCGAGGCTAAACCGTTTGTTTAGTTGTGTAAATCGCCATTTTAGAATGGTAATGTTATGTTACTAGTTGCAAGTTAGTGTTGTAAAATGGCGGCGATTGTCTATGTGTTACGCAGTTGTACGTTGTACGTTCCTGTGTATAAGTCTTATGTGCTTGGTGTTGTTTTGCGTGGTTAGGGGTCATGTAGCCTTGTTTGAATTTTTTTTGGGTGTCATTTTTTATTTTGCTTAGCGTATTTTCAAGTGGTGAAAATGCTTACATTTTACTTAAATTCGCGTGCAACCTCACTCCCAGACGTCCAGGCTGTCCCCCCATGCTCTGTGTTTTTTTTTTATGTTTTATTGTTATTTTGCTGTGTTTCTGTTGTTTTCGGATGTATGCGTTTCAGCCGTTAACTTCGTATTTTTGAGAACTCGTATTTTTATTTTTTTTAAGTCCTGCGGCTCGTATTTTTTTTTCTCAGTCCCTATTTCCTCATCCCGCTGTTTTGTTTTTGTTTTCTAAGTTCCACGGGTTGTATTTTTTATTTTTTTTTAAAGTCCTGTTTATGTGGATTTTTTTATACCAAGAGTGAGGTGCCATAGAGCCTCCACCTCAGCAAATGCGGCCACTTGCTTTGCAAAGGGTTTGCATTTGTGGCCTGCAATGAGCCTTCGGCTCATTGTAGCGGACGTTGGATCCTCCACCTCCGCAAATGCGGCCCTCTCTTTGTGAGGTCTGCATTTGCGGCCAGAACTGAGACCCTCGCTTTGCGAGGTACACAGTTCTTAGCGAGCTCGCAAAGCGTGACAACGTTTTGTAGTTTGACAATTATAATGTGACTAGCGACTTGCCCATCAAAAAAATTACGGTCAATAAAATTTGAAGCCATGGGAATGCTGTTTGAGACATAATTGAAACCGTTTTGTACTGTGAGGACCTTCTGCGCTCATTGCGAGGCTTGCACTGAGCACCTTTGGTGCTCATTGCATGCCTCGCAATGAGCGCCTTTGGCACTCATTGCGAGCCTCGGGACCTTCGGTGCTCATTGGAGGCTTGCGGCTGAGGGCCTTTGGAGCTCATCGCATGTCTCACAATGAGGGCTTTTGGCGCTCATTGCGAGCCTCTCATGTCGTGTACTTTTGGTCCTCTGAGAGAGATATATATTTCTATGTATATGTAGTTAAGTAATAATTAATGATTTATTCAATAAATTAATTAAGTAATAATTAATGATTTATTCAATAAATTAATATACTTTAATTACTTATATTTGATATATGCAGCGACCAATAGGCTGAAGAGCTAACAATCTGTTTGTATTTTGTGTCTGCATAGAATATACATTGTGAGTGTTAGTGCCCTGCTTATAAAGTGTAATGAATGTTTGAAGTGTGCATTCTAAATAGGCTGGGTGCGCGAGGTAAAGCCGTTGGTTTATTGTGTAAAGCGGCATTTTATAGTCGTAATGTTATTAATGTGTACGCGTCTTGTGAGCATTTTCCGGCTTTTGTAATAGTGTGTTTTGTAGGTCGTAGTGTGATGTGTAAAGTGCTACGCGTCTTGCAGTGTTTCGCGCGGTCCAGGGTCATGTAGCCATTTTTTTTCTCGCTTAGGCGGTTTTTGAGTTGCGAAAATCATCTAAATCGAGTTTAATTCGCGTTCCACCTCACTCACAGATGTCCTGGCTGTCGCCCCATGCTGTTTGTGATGTTTTTGTAATTTTTTTAGGTGTAGTTAGTGTTTTTTTCAGGTTTTTGGTTCGGCCGCTAATGTAGTAATTTTTTGCGTCTCATATTTTTTTCGTCTCGTATTTTTTTTTGCTATGTCTTGCTAAAAGTGCTCCAAGTTTAACGGCTCACCTCGCTATGCGAGCTCATCGGCAATGAGCCCCTTTGGAGCTCATTGCCTAAGTGCTCCGAGTTTAACGGCTCGCCTCAATATGCAAGGCTCACCGGCAATGAGCGCCTTCGCCGCTCATTGCCTAAGTGCTCCGATTTTAACGGTTCACCTGGCTACACGAGCCTCGCCATCAATGAGTGCCTGTGGCGCTCATCGCTAAGTCGTACAAACCACGGAAACAGCGTGACGACGTCTCGTAGTTGGACAATTATAATATGTGATAGTGTGGCTCCTTATTTATGGAATGTTGCAGCACTATGAATTCTGAGATCCAACTGAATGTTGTAGCTATACCATCTGGTCCAAAGTTTTGCTATTCTCACAGTGACTGTTGCTTTGCTTATCCCATTTGTTTGAATGAATAATTCAGAGTGTCTATATACTGAAGCACTGAATTAATGGACATTAATATACCATTGTCTCTGTGTTGTTGGTGATGTGGGTCAGTTGTATGAAGATTACTATAAAATGATCAAAATGCATCATTAATATTGAAAAAGGGTCACTTTGTCATGCTGAACAGTTTTTATTAGTGGTACATTTTTGCTGGATTTCTATTAATGAAGTCTGGCTGAATTGCTTTTATGTAATACAGATTATGTGATGCACAGGCTATTTAGCTTTTCCTGAAAACAGTAATAGCAACAGGGCAATCGTTACCGTGCAACACCAGGAGATGCAACAGTGGGTTCTGCACTGTCGTATTTGTAGACACAGAAATATATAAAGTGGACTCAGAGCACTAGGCTATATTCCTTCAAGTTATTCACAAGTTATTCTGTTCTGACCATAAATCTTTTATTTGTTATTAGACACCTTTCAGGCATGATATGTGTTAGTAGAGATGACAGTGCAATCATCAATAGAGTTTTAATTGTAGTTTTTACATGTGTTGCTCAAATAGAACAAATAATATTTATGGCCAGCAGGACTTACTCAAAAATGATAAAAGCAATTTCTTAAAAGTTCATTCTATTGATCAGAAAGTGTTTATAAAAGAAGGATTACGTTTGCATTCTGTTGTTTTTCAGACCCCAGACTTCTGCAGTGTATGGATATTAATATACATTAAGCAACAGCACGACCCAGTGAAAAGATAAAGTTTTCCTTTTATTATTTTTTTTTCTTCATCTTTTCGTCCTCTTCCCCCTCAGCTTCAACTCAGTAAAGGAGTCACGTGGTCTTTCATGTTGTGTATTTGAAAGGGCTTGTTCCTGTTAAAAATGATTATAATTATCTTCCAAAAAACCTTTCCACACCTAAAACAGTACCACAACCATTGGAATAAGCTTGATTAAATAAAATAAAAAGTTTCTCTACTCCTAAATTGATAATATTGGTTACTTTTATCAGACACTGCAAATATGTTTTTAATAAATCAAAAAAATTATTGTTAAAATAGGTACTTTACCAGCTGCATATACTGTATAATATGGTATTATTAGGCTGAAACAAGAAGTCCTATAAAGTTTAATTTTAAGACTGAATGGAATATTTTTCATTATTATATTGTAGTTACTAATCTATCTATAAAAAGTTGTGAATGTATCAGGTAACCCTAACACTTCCCCTTCTGCTGTGCAAAACTATAACTTTTTGCCTAAGGCTGATATTTATTGGCTTTCCACTTTACATGTTTGTTTAACAATATATTCTCAACGAATAACAAAGCAAAATGGGAAATATACAGCACTGTCACTGCAGTGTATGACAGCAAAATATAGAATTTCAAGTGACAATATTAGTGCAAGTTAGGTAACATTAGAATTGTCTCTGATATACGTTTCACATCCAAACATTTTTCTACTGTGAGATTTCGGTACAAGGGAAAACAAGAAAGAAAAAATTAAGAAAAAAGTTATTTTATCTCAATTTACACTTTCATAAAGATAATGGGTTTATCTGTGCCTGAAATAATCTGTTTTGTGAATTAGCAATAAATGTAATGCCTACGTATAAGTCATTAAAGTGCTAAAATGTAATTTAGCATATTAGTTGGACACATTATTCAAACTGTTACTTTTACTAAGATCTTAAATGTATTGGATATTAGAATTTGGGCAAAACTATAAATTGTTGTATGTTTATATTTACATATTCTATAAAGGGCACTTGTAAAATCCAAATATCTGTGTCAGTGCTATTGTAGACAAATAATTGTATATGTGCATTTGTTAGCCTTGTCTCTTGTCATTTTCTTTTGCAGTCAGTTATTTCAGTAAAACTTATCAGTAGTACAAGAGATAAACTGCTCTGTACAATCTGATTTTATCTCCCTAAGGATACTGACCCATATGACAGTTGGTGATGGGATCTGCTTTAAATAGGCTACCAGGACCAATAAGTTATTAGTAATGAACATAGAAGATCATTAAACATTAAGGTGAGATGGATTTGCGTTTTGCATTGTCATGTATTATTTTTAGCATGTTTTGTGGAGTAACGCTTCATTTAAATTCTCTTCTGTTTTTCTTTGGAAATTGGACAGGTTACTATAGCTTATTGTGTGGTCAATCATTAAATATATAACCAATATATGTTACCTTTAGCAAGCCTGTTTGATAATGGGTCCCTTTGAATGTGAAGCTGAGCTTAAAAGCCATACGTTAGCTTTTTTGCATTAACTGGGATTTTAGCAGATTGTAGAACAAAGCTAAATGCTTTGATTTATTCTTTTGATACTTTGTATTTTTAGAAATGTCTGAATTAGCTCAGGATTTAAGGATAGAGAGAGCAGAATTTGCAAGGAACAAAAGTGAGTTACACAAAATAATTGCACAAAATAATTGAAGAAGGCATAGGAAGAGGTTACAAAATTTACTTTTCACATTCATTTTGCCAATTTATTAACATGCTACATTTTACTCTGAAAAGCACATGTAGTACCTAATTTTATATCATGCATTTAAAAGAGCATATTTTATACAGTGCAACCATTTTACATTTTCTTGCACTTGAAAAATAAATTATATCAAGTTAAGAAACTTAACTGACCACTGAAGTGAAATATTTAGTTTGCTTTTTTGAAAATAAATTACTTAAATACAGATGTTGTTTTAATTAATTACTGTTGTTACTTTGTAATGATTGTATTCAATGTTGCTTTAATAATGACAGACATGTTATCCTTGTTTGAAAATGATCAGACAGACACCTTGGAGAAGTTGGAGACACAGAAGAAGATCTGTATTCACATATGTTATAACACTTCTTCAAATAGCTCCTTGATTGTACTACCCAATAGCAGAGTAAGACCCCATAGGATAACATGTCCAATTAAACTAGTGCTCTGATCAAAGTGGCTGTGTTTGCTTAGCTATTTGTACTTTCAGGGGCTTTAAAAAATACCCTTGTGAGCATAGGCTTAGAAACTTTGAATCATGGTCAGGAATAGAGTAAACAATCAATTAAAGTACACCTTTTTATTGAAAATTTTATATATAGTGGTATTGTGGTGTCATTGTAATATTGCTCGTTATAACCCAGTCTCTTCAGCTGTATTGTCAAACAGCTAAAAATACTCTCCACTTTTCTCTCCCAAATTGATTACTGTTGTATCCTCTTCATAGGGCTCATTCCCTTCCTCATTCCTAACATGTCAATGTACTCAGTGCTCCTGTGAGGATATCAGTGGCTGTCCTTGTTCAGTCTTTGCTTCCATTTTGATGAATATGACAACTAGCTCCACAATTTGTTCCTGCTGTAAAATAACTAGATATGCCTTTTATTTTCAGAGAAAAAATATATATGTATATGTGATGTTTTTATCAATATTATTGTATTAGCTGCAGCGCCAGTATTTTGTGGTGTTTTGGCTCAGTAGCGCCCATATTTACCCTGTAATACTTGAAAGGAACCTGACAGACCATTTATTATGTTTCCGCATATGATTTAACAACTATAATGTAATAAACTAGAGGCTCCTAAACAAGAAGATCTCAATTTACTAATAGATCTCCAAGTCAGGACTAGTATATCTCTTAGTGTGCGGCAGTACACAGCATTCAATCACTATGAAGATTTACATTTCACTGAGTAGAGATAGCAGTATCTACATCTGCTGTTGAGCACTTACTACAACTATGGGATAGAAGGTAGAAACATGCACGTTTGGTAATGTGTTTACATTTGGCTATGATGTACAGTTGACTCTTTTCTGGTTAGGATGTCTCCGAAACAAGAGGATCCCCTGACATTAAAGCATGTGCACCCTGATCTATACTCTATTAAAATATAAATTGCGCACTTAAAACCAGTAAATGCTTGAAGCAAGACAATTCTGTATTATATACTAATTTCTATTATTATTTTTGTTTTAGATATTTTTGTAACCCAGTTATTCGACAGACCACCTAAATAAAGTGATTTGCAGATCATAGTTAAACTGATTAGATCTATATTTGTATACTATTTTTTTTTATTTGCTTTGACCTTGTGTTGTCTTCTTTCTTTAACATGTGCTTATTTTAGGATGCATCTGGAAAAATCCCTGCTTGTTTTATCAGCAATTACCCTCGTTGTTTCAGCTGCACATTTTCTTGACCAGGAATGGACGGTGTGGAAAACTAAATACGGTAAATTTCATGTTTCCAGTTATTTAGAATATTATTACATTAATTATTATTAATATCCTTTATTTGTAACATGTATTGCCCATAAAGGTTCCAAATACAGGAATAATCCCTTATTTACTGCAAACTGAAAACAGAAAGGACATAAGCGTTGTCATATGATAATACACATTGTGAGACATTTGATATAAATAAATAAATATAATAATATATAACATGTACACTTCTGCCTTCCTTATTGTGACACCTAGATGGCATTTGAAACAACACTATTACCAAAATTGACAGTCTCCGCAGTACTTATTGCACATTTTGCTCAGCAACTAACAATTACCACTACATAAATTTAAATGTCACTCTATGTATGAACAATCCCTCGTCTTAGGAAACTGATTACCAATTGGAAAATGAAAATATCGAGCATGCCCAGACTAATTACATTCTGAGGCCTGTCTTTTAATTTTCCTGTGGCTTAGACTTAACATTTGCAAACCCAGGGGTTAATGGTCATTATAAAGATATTTCACTCTGTCCTTAGTGGGTGATTAACAAGTAAAAAGTTCAAGTTTCAATGGAACTTCATTTTCAGAAAATGCTATGTAATACAATTCTAAAGATAAACTATTATTACCTGTAATTTTACTATATACCATACTTAGAGCTTCCACAATGGCACTTTAATCTGTGATCAACCATCTCATTGCTTGACTTCTCCTGTCTACAACCATCTGTAAACATGACTGATCATGTAGCACTAGGGGTATATGCACAGAAATGCCTATATGCAGGGATATTTCTGTCTGTTAAGTGTACTTGACATACCATATATAAACATAAACGTATGTGTTTGAGATATAGAGGGGAAAGGAGGAGCTGCAAGTGGGGATCACACAGTTCTGAATGGACTAGGGAAGCACAAAACCCAAATATAACCATGGTTAGAAATCAGTAAAATGAAGATAAGACAGTACATTTGTATATATACATTGGTACAGCTGGAGATACGAGCCCGACTCTTGCGAGAGCTTACAACCTAGGACATCTTAAAAGTTCAACATATTATTAAACAATAACTTGTTCTTTTGTAAAAATATATATTCAAATGTATTCCGAATTTTAAACAAATCAATTGCCATTTCATTAGCAATAGAAAGCTGTGAAGTTTTGCCCAACAAATGCATACAATATAATACATAAATAACCTTCAGTTCTGATGTTCCTGTTTTACTGATATATGCTTTCCTCCTGAACTGTATTTAATCACTTAAAGGAACATTATAGTGATAAGACATGATATGACCTTTTAAAGGCATAATTTATATTTAACACCATGAAAGCCTTTTTGAGATATAGGAATAATAAGGGAAAATTATACATGAAGAAATATATAAGAATTATTGACAGATGTCTTTCTATTGGTCCATGTATTGATCTGTATGTTGCACCAATAGAAAGCCACTGGCTGTGCTTTACATTTTAAAAGATGCCATATGGCTATTTACAGCTTGCTGCCCACCCACCTCACACAGTAACAAGTTCTAGGGTATGGAGTCAGTTCCTTAGAGAGGAACAGGGGGATATTAAAAATAGTAGTAATTGATAACTTTATATAATTCGGCAAATTGGCCTTTCCTGATGCTAGATGCAACTTTTTAAGGGGTCATGACTTGTTTTACCATTACTGTGCACATTTAATATTATTGAAGCTTTTTATCATGTCACTTTTCTCCCTTATCTCCTCTGTACTGATAATTACCTGTCTGTCTCTCACCTCCTTGAAGTTATACCTCATGTGCATGCATGAGTATTAGCCCCTTTCTTTGAAGAGCACAGATTATGCATCCTAACTACACATCCATTATCAGTTTTTGAAAAAATATAGAATTTTCAGCTTTTTTTCACAGATTGCTTTACTAGTTGGATGGACTACCCCTGTGTTTAATTTTAATATGACCACTTTTATACATTATACAATAATATAAACATGGAATTGTTGGAACTGTAGTGGTGTTTCAATGCATGTGCTGAACCAATGACCTTAGCGGGTTGGAAATTGATTTGTTGATTCCATATAACATAGACTAAAATTCATCAACTTCCATACAGGATACGAAGTGGTTTGTTTAATGTTGCAATTAATGTGTTCTATTGGAAATTTGCAATCAGAGAACCACTTTGCAACCTTTTTAATGTTAGTAAGAGTTTGTTCATTTCTAGGGTACAGGTTTTTTCATTTGGAGAGATTCTACATCACCTTAATGCATTGGTATTTAATGTTTATTTGCTTTACAGAATCTAAAATATATGTTGTGAGTGAACCAAGCAATATCTCTTCTCTCTACCAACTAAAATGGTCAGTGCAGAAAGAAATCTTAGTATGTTTGAGACTAAAGGGAAAAATACTAAAGATCAATATGGTGCGAGACGCTGTCTTTTATAGTGAACATGTAGCAACGTGAACTTGCCATTCTGAACAGGTTGTACTAAGCTATAATTGTGATGTTATTGTAAGTGAGTCTCTACCCTTCTGCATCATGGGCCTGTTTTGTTAGTATAGAGCAGTGCTCCGCAACTGGTGTGCCACGGCACACCAGTTTGCTGTGTGCCAATGCTATGTGTGCTGCCGTGCCCATAGCATAAAAGTAGGTACAATGCAGGGGTGGCCAGCCCGCGCCGCATGTGGCCTGTCGTGTATAATTTTGCGGCCCGCTAGATTCAACACAATTTCACAAGGACCTTGTGTGTTATTTCAGCGCCAGCCAGCCCCAGCAGCAGAAGTGCAACTGGGCGCTAGATGGCGCTGTGACTTATTCAGTCAGCCGGTGCTGACTGAATAAGTCACAGCGCCATCGAGCGTCCAGTTGCAGTTCTGCTGCTGGGGCTGGCTGGCGCTGAAATAACACACAAGGTCCAAGCGCTAAAGGTGCGGTGCCGCTTTGTATCATTCCGACTCCGACATTGAAAATGGTAGAAGTTTTTTTTTTACATTATGTTATATACTTAAGTTATATGTTTATGTATCAAATCAAAAATGTGTGCCTCCTATTTTGTATATATATATTTATTTACGTTTGGTGTGCCACGAAATTTGGGGAAGAACTTTGTTGTGCCCTGGGTAAGAAAAGGTTGCGGAGCACTGGTACAGAGCAATACCCTCAGTGTATATACTGTTTATAAAACAGTGTTATGATACTGAGCACAGACTTGCACCAAATGAGTGTGGTAAAGCCCCTATACTCACAATGATACCTAATAATACATGGCAATGTACACAATATATAATCATTTAAATTACTGTAAAAATCATAAGTTCTCTCGTGAAAACCTCCATAATCCATTTCTATTGATTCTTCTCTCTTACAGGGAGGAAATACGTTACAAAAAAAGACGAAGATTTAGGGAGAAAAGCTTGGGAGGAGACATGGGTGAAAGTTCAGGCACACAATGTATTGGCTGCACAGGGTCTGAAGAACTACACCCTGGAAATGAATCAGTTTGCCGATATGGTGAGTTACTAGACCTGTTCTTGTGAAAACTGTTAATGTGTATAGTCGGTTATCATAGAGACCTCACTGTATCTGTAACGTGTCATTATGAGCATAGTATGTTATGCTTGCTCTGATAACCACATGTTTTTAGAAAAAATTACCACCAGTTACAAGATAAGTGTTTTTACCAAGGACTGTTTTGTGATACACTACATTTTATTTTTATATTGATAGAACCATTTTTTGCTGTTTAAAACAGTTTGCATATTATTTATTCTTGTATGCTGTCCTGAAGTAAAAATTACTACTAGTACCCCCTATTTATACTAATAAACTATTTTTTAAGAAATAAAATTCTACAAAACAGGAAAATTACTTTTTAGTATTTTCGAGGGGCAGTCCATGGTCAGGTTCCTATTTTAGCTAGTAAGAGATTTAATGTTTACCAGTACAAACCATGATGCTGTTAAAGTGGGGATTACTATTGAATATATCATTTATGAGATTTGTCTTTTATATATGATGGATCAATAAATCATTATGCTTTATAGAAGAATGTTTCTATCAATTATTTGAGTAATTGACCATTCTCTAGAATACTATCATTGTCATCTTCATAAAAAATAAAAATAAAATATGCAATGCTCTAGTTGTACAAAAAGAGCCTAGACTGCACACTGTTTCTCAAATGTTCTGAGGTGTGCATACACAAGCTCACTGAATATCATAGTCTGGGACTGGATTCAAATTTAGTATAGTTTACAAGACGCTGGCAAAAGGATGGGAGTCAAAGAGTCATAGGTAATGGAATTCAGTCAAAGGAATGGAAATCAATCTGTAAGACGCAAGTACATCTAGCACCAATAAAAACACTGTGTGCGTGAGTTTTAGGGGGCAGACCGTTGTGGGAATTATATGGAAGGTTTCAGTGAGCAAAAACAGAGATTTTAAGCACTTGTTAATAAGTAGATATGAAAACAAACACTTCATAGATCCCGAATTAGACCTCACCTCTACCACTAGGTGGGGGTATTAACCAGTATCTAACTATTGGCCTTATAAAAGGCCAATAAGAGTAACTCTGGTAAATATATGCAACCTTATTAAATTGCGATTCGGCCAATTAAATAGGGCTCTATTTAAGCACAGAGCATTTTTTTTTACAGAAGTTTTTAGTTAGTGAAGACTTTGCTTTTGGATAGAAGTTCACTAACTAAAAACTAACTAAAAACTTTTGTAAAAAAAACATATGCTATGTGCTTATATAAAGCCCTATTCAATTAGCTGAAACGCAATTTAATAAGGCTGATGGTGTCTGGTTCTTATCTTTGGTTCCACGACCTACCAGGGACTTGAGTTGGAGAGTGCTCCATGGTGCACTGAGCACAAGAGAGTTTCTGGCTAATTTCAAGAATTCTCCAACCACTTGTCCATTCTGTGACAAGGGAGAATCTGTTTATCATATGTATTTTAGTTGCGCCAGACTGAAGCCCCTCTTGTTACTCTTGAGGGGCCTCCTCCTGCAGTTTTGGCTGCATTTCTAACCTCATCTTTTTATATTTGGGTGCCCAGTGTCCCGGGGTAACATGGCCAGGGATCTCCTTGTCAACCTTCTCCTGGCATCAGCCAAACTGGCTTTTTATAAGTCCAGGAAGCAGTGTTTGGCTAAGGAAGTTCCATTGCCTTGCAAGGCCATGTTCCAGGTGCTGGTGGACTCCTGCATCTGGGCAGAGTACTACCTGGCTTTTTCCACTGGGAGGATGTGTGAGTTTACCTCCCAGTGGGCTGTAGATTGTGTACTCTGCTCGGTATCACTCCACCAGGACTTTTTTCTTCTCACTCTCCAGATTTGATTTTTATTTACAGATTTGTTTTACCTTTATCCGACCAGCAGGTGGGGTGCTTACCAGTACCTGCTGGTTGGCCCTATAAAAGTCTCTATACACTATTGCACCTATTCAATCGAGCAAAGTGTAGTTACAAGAGCCCATAATGGAAGCCATAAAAGTTACAGAGATTTAATTGGCTACATTTTGCTACTCGCATTCCATTTGTGAGTTACTGGCTCAGAATCTGTGCGGTTGTTAAAAATTTAGCTCTGTCCTATCTATTCCTTTGATGTTTCAAGCCTGCAAATGTTACCAGAGCTAAAGACGTAAATTCCTTTTAATTCCAACAAGCCTGCAATTGCCTTCAAACCCGTAAATGGCAAATTTAGCAAAAATGTCTACTAGTACTAGATAGGACTCGCAAGCAACACTGCAAAAGCAAATATAAACACACACTACTGTACTCAAAAATACTGGGAAAGCAATGAAATACATTAGAATTAATTGCACAACACCCTCAAGCTCATAAATCTGCAATAAAAATGTTTTCTTTTTCATGTTTTATTTCCGTGTTATATTTTTATATAGTTACATAGTTACATAGGCCCTCATTCAATTGCAATTTGGCCAATTGAATACGGGTCTAAATAAGCACAAAACATATTTTTTTAAATAAGTTTTTTAGTTAGTAAACATTTATTCAAAAACAAGGTTTTCACTAACTAAAAACGTATTTAAAAAAAATATGTTATGTGCTTATTTAGAGCACTATTCAATTGGCCAAATCGCAATTGAATGAGGGCTATAGTAATTAAAGTTGAAAAAAGACTTTCAGTCCATCAAGTTCAACCTTTTAAGATCTTCTCTGATCTGCAATAATATTTATCCCAGGAATCAAATTAATACATATAAGGCCACCCACGTAAACTAGCAAAGTTTATTCACTCATTTTTATTGATTTTTACATTTCTGGATTGCGAGTCTGATCGCAAATCAGACTTCTAAACACTAATTGATTGTGGTTTAAACACCGTCCTCCTCTTTGTTTCCACGATCCACTCGGGACTTGAGTTGGAAAGTGTTCTATGGTGCACTGAGCATGATAGAATACCTGGCTAATCTCCAGTCACAAATCTGTGGCAAGGGAGAGTCTGTATATCATATTTATCTTAGTTGCTCCACTTCAGCCCCTCATATCACTTTTAATGTGACTCCTGCTGAAGTTCTCGCTGCATTTCTCCCAGTGTTTATTTTTTGGGGGCTGCCACTGGCATTAGCCAAGATGTTTATTTATAGTGTTGAGTTTACCTTCCAGTGGGCTGTAGGTGGAGTACTCTGCTCAGTATTTCACCAACAAGATTATTTTTCTCTAATGCTCCTAATTTGATTTTAATTTATTTAGCAGTGTTAATTTCCTTTTACTGTTTGACATATTTCACACTCCTACCAGACTGACCCATCATTGTCAGGTCCATCTTAATACACTATGTCTGGTTCTGGAGACCGTATCTACAGGAGCATACTACAAAATTAGGAACAATAAAAAAGAAGAGCAACAAACTTTCTAAAGAAATTCTTCATTACCTGAATATGTATACCTTAGAGGGCAAAAAGGAAAGTGGGTAATATTTTAGAAACCAAATATATTAAAGGATTTAATAAAGTTAAAAAGAGGAATACAAGAACAAGAGGTAATGATTTAAAATTCTAATGTTGTAGATTTAGATGTAATGTGAGAAAGGAATAGATTAGTGGAACAGTCTTCCAGTTAATGAGGCAGAGTCTAAGATAGTTAAGGAGTTTTAGCATGCCTGGGATAAGCATAAGGCTATCCTGAGGTTTATCTAATCAAAACTTTTAGATACAAACAATGGGCAGAACAGATGGGCCATTCTTATTGGCCACCAGATGTATATTCCTACTAGAGTACAGGGTCAAGAAATTGTTATAAAAAAGCTCCATTTTTCAATATGACTCTTTAAAACTGGAAGGGGTAAAGGTTATCTGAAAAGCAACGGTGAGATGGTATGATGTCACCAGAAATACTTAATTTAGTAAAATATAATGGTAGGACTCATACTCAGGGAAGAGATACCTTGCCATATTGTGATTTCTCTGCTGCTTTTTTGCTTCATAGTGAGAGAAATGTGAATTGGGATGTTTGTTTTGACCTTCTTCTGCCCAGTGTATGTAGAATTATAATACCAGTAGCTCACAATCTTCAGAGATCACAATACATTCAGTCAGGCTCTGTTTTGTCATCTAAATGAGCCAAGGCAAATATGACATAGTTCTGCATATTGTATCTGCAGGATTCACAGCTATATTAAAAATGATGCCACAAAATATTTAACTCTTAATAGGATATATTATTTTCTAGAGACTTAAGTGTCAATTAATATATTGGAACACCAGAGGGTTCTCTTGAACCTTTGCATCACCATCAAAGAATTTAAATAAAATTAGCTAATGACCCTTGACCTACAAAACTATAAACAAGATACGGTCAGTGATAATTGGTGTCAGGTATATATAGCAAGAAACATAATTTACTCAATTAAGCTCCTTTGGTCTTAAAGGACCACTATAGTTCAATAAAAAAAGACACTTGTTTGCCATATATGTACCAAACTATAAACAATATTAGCAGCTGAGTAAGACATGAGCATAAAGCATTTTGGGGGAAAATATGCAGAGAGCCATTAAAAAGATAATTGGATGAGATTGAAATACACACAACGACCATTCCCTCTCCCTGGCCCAGGACCAGACATCTTGCATTAAAGGATGGAACCATAGCTCTCCAGAAATGTTATGCCCCTCTGACACATAACTTCCACCAATGTATAATTGATCACTCAAGGTACTGCAGACTAATTAAAAAAGTTGGACACAACATTTTTAAAGGAATATTTTTGTTTTTCATTGTGAGGGACTCACTAATAATGACACTATACATGCTGTTGTTTTGTGGGGATTTTGTATAAACTAATTTCTTTGGTTAAAAAAACAGTGAATTTTATGTAGCTGTTTTTGGTTGGAACTAGTAATATATCAGCAAGAAAATATTATTTTATCTTTGTTAGTTTAGCAAAATACATAAAAACACAATCCTTTTTGACATCAGATAGTTGCTTTAGCATGTTGCATTCTGAAGTTATATGTGGGCAAATGTACCCAATATGTTCTCCAGGTTGCTTAATAGGGCCACCATTATGATCCAGCATTCAAAATTGTAAGCAATAAATATCATTATAAAAATATTTTCAGTTGAGCTCCCTTTTTACTGCATAGTTTTTTTTTTGCAGTTATTCTTAAAGAACACTAAAAACTAGCTATACATTGTATATATTTGTTAATAACGTGAATAATTCCTGAGATGTTTAGACAGGTGTTAATGTTCTTTAAGATAACTGCAAAGTATCTCAAGTACAGTGGCAGGCACTTCAGAACTTCAGCCTCATAACATAAGGTGTATGCTCGCTAATGCCAGAAGCTTGCCAGGAAAAATGGGAGAGTTAGAATTATTAGCAGTTAATGAGAAATGGGATTTAATAGGCATTGCTGAAACATGGTGGTATTAGTCTCATGACTGGACTGTTAATCTGGATGGTTATAACCGATTTAGGAAAGATAGTGGCAATGGTAAAAGAGGAGGGGGGATTTGTCTGGAAGTTAAGCCTGAATTTAAGTCTATAGTCAGAGAAGATATTTATGGTGGTACTAGCGGTAATGCTGAATGTTTGTGGGTAGAGTTAAATAGTGGAGCAGCAAATTCTAAAAGAATATTAGTTGGAGTATGCTATAAACCCCCAAATATAGCTGAAAGTGTGGAAATACAATTATTATTACAGATTGGAAATGCAGCTAAGCATGGGCAAGTTCTAATAATGGGAGATTTTAATTGCCCTGAAATAAACTGATAAATGAGACCAGCAGTTCAGCTAAGGGGGTCAGGTTCTTGAGTGCACTCAGGGATCATTATCTGTCCCAGGTTTTACAAGAGCCTATCAAATTTTAGGTTCGCGAACAGCGGACGCGAACTTCCATTAAATGTCCGCGAACGGGCGAACCCGGCGAACCGCCATAGACTTCAATGGGCAGGCGAATTACAAAACCCACAGGGACTCTTTCTGGCCACAATAGTGATGGGAAAGTTGTTTCAAGGGGGCTAACACCTGGACTGTAGCATGCTGGAGGGGGATCCATGGCAAAACGCCCACAGAAAATTACATAGTTGATGCAGAGTCTGGTTTTAAGCCATAAAGGGCATAAATCACCTAACATTCCTAAATTGTTTGCAATAACATGCTTTAAAACATCAGGTATGATGTTGTATCGATCAGGTAGTGTAAGGGTTACACCCGCTTCACAGTAACAGACCAATCTCCCCGTTTAATGCACCACAAACAACCGTAAACAGTCCCTTTACACAACCGCTAACTCCCCATTTGCACAAGGTTGGATACCAAGCTAGCCATGTCCCGTTCCTTGTCCTCACTGATGTCATTGAAGGTCTCTTCCTCCACCCAGCCACCAAGGGTCCCCGAAAGGTGACAACAAGCCCCCTGGGACGCCTGCTGTGTTTGGTCTTCCACCTCCTCAAAGCCACCTTCCTCCTCTGACTCCTCTTCTTCAGACTCCTCTCTCTGCGTTGTCTCTGTCTGCGTTATTATAATGTGTTTACTGTTAAGTAGTACTATTCCTATCGGTTTAATCCCTGTTACGTCCACTATTAGGGGACGTGTATATGGCATTGATTTTTGGAACAGGGAGATGGAAAAAGATGCTTGGTCGGACCTCCTACTTCAAATTTGGGGCACTGCGAGTGCAATCTAAGGTGCCACCAGATATGAGTGTCACTGTGCACTGGCAAAAGTTGGCAGAGTAGATGCAATAGGCTTCACACACACGCCTGTAGGCAGGCAATTGCTATTCAATCTATTACAGTCAAAAAAGTGTTGTTTTATTTCACTGAGCACAATATAAGCTGTGAGCCTGACACAGGCAGGCAGCTGAAATTAGATTTAGTCCTTCAGGTCTGTAGTGGAAGCTAAATACACAGCCTGGCTATCTATTTCCCTATTAAATCTCCAGCAGCTACACTATCTGTCCTCTCACAACGAATGCAGCTTCAGAATGATTCTAAAATGTATGCTGTCCTTCAGATGGAAGGCCCTGGAAGGGAGTGTATGCTGCTGATTGGCTGGAATGTGTCTGCTGACTGTGAGGTGCAGGGTCAAAGTTTCCTCAATGATAAAGAATAGGAGGCGAACCGAAAAGCGCATGTGTTCGCCGTCCGAAGCGAACGCGAACATGCCAAAATCGCAGAGAATAGTCTGCGGGCAAACTGTTCGCGACATCTCTAATCACAAATAATATTGATATAGTATCAAATGTTGAAATAGGGCAACCTTTGGGAAACAGTGATCACAACACAGTCTCATTTGAGATTGAATTAAAAAAATATAACTGTACGGGGCTAACAAAAACTCTTAATTTTAAAAGGGCAGATTTTAACGGTCTAAGGGCAGCAATACAACGTATAGACTTTGACAGAGAACTGACAGGTAAAAATACTGAACATAAACGGACAAGGTTCAAATCCTTACAAACACAATTATTAAATTGGAATTCAGTACATTTAAAAGGGCACTATTTAAACACACAGCATATTTTTTTACAGAAGTTTTTAGTTAGTGAACTTCTATCTAAAAGCAAGGTCTTCACTAACTAAAAGCTTCTGTAAATAAAATATGCTGTGTGCTTAAATAGAGCCCTTTTAAATTTACCGAATTGCAATTTAATAAGGCTGTAAATAAACATACTTATCACCAAATACCATGTTTAAATAAAAGTAGAAGGAGTAAATCACGACCCATGTGGCTTAACAATGAATTAAAGATAAAGATGAGGAGTAAAAAAAAAGCATTTAAATTATACAAACAAGAGGGGACAGAGACTGTTTTACGTAAGTACAAGGAAATCAACAGGAAAATAAAAAAAATTATTGCAAAACAGAGTAAGACTAACCCTAAAATATCTTTTAATTATATTTATGGGAAGAAGGTCAGGAAGGAAGCTATAAGAACATTACAATGTGACACAGGCTGTCTGATAATTAGTGACCAGGAAAGGCAGATGAGCTAAATAGGTTATTTTCTTCAGTATACACAAGGAAAGTACCATTGGTTGGGTCACTGCAATGTAATGGTGCTACACTACCTTCACAAAATAACTGGGTAACACAGGAAGAAATCCAAAAGAGGTTGGAAAAAAAAAATGTTAATAAAGCCCCAGGTCCTGATGGAATACATCCAAGGTTACTCAGGGAACTGGGCTCTGTAATAGAAAAACCATTATATCTAATTTTTCAAGATTCACTCAACACAGGGTCTCTACCAGATGACTGGAGAAAGGCAGAGGTGATACCTATATCTAAGAAGGGAGCAAGAGCAAATCCGGTGAATTATAGACCAGTGAGTCTCACTTCAGTAGTGGGAAAGCTTTTAGAAGGGTTAATAAGGGATAATATACAATAATATGTCTATTCAAACAATATTACAAGTAGGAGCCAAAATGGATTTATGAAGGATAGGTCATGTCAAACAAACCTAATTCGTTTCTATGAGGAGGTTAGTAAGAACTTGGATGAAGGCAACTCAGTGGATGTAGTCTATTTGGATTTTGCAAAGGCTTTTGATACAGTGCCACATGGGAGACTATTGAGCAAATTACATTATTGCCATACATATTTGCTTATGGATTGAAAGCTGGCTAAAAGACAGGAAGCAAAGGGTGGTGGTAAATGGAACATACTCGGATTGGACTAATGTGGTAAGTGAAGTTCCTCAGGGTTCAGTATAAGGTCCCCTCCTTTTTAACATATTTATTAATGACTTGGAAGTGGGATTTGATTGTGGTGTTTCCATTTTTGCTGATGACACAAAGTTGTGCAAGGTAATTAAATCAGAAAATTATGTACTTTCCCTCCAAAGGGATTTGAATAAATTAGAGGAATGAGCATCTAAGTGGCAGATGATATTTAATACGAATAAATGTAAAGTTATGCATCTGATAAGGAAAAATAACCATGCAATTTATAATCTTAATGGAGCAAAACTAGGAATATCAGATATTGAGAGGGATTTGGGAGTACTTGTGGACAACCGCTTAGGTAACAGTGCTCAATGCCAAGCAGCATCTGCAAAGGCAAGTAAAATATTGGCATGTATTAAGAAGGGTATAGAAGCAAGGGAAGCAAATATAATTCTCCCACTATACAAATGCCTAGTATGCCCTCATTTGGAATATGGAGTACAATTTTGGCACCACTACATAAAGCATAGAGCTGGAAAAAGTACAGAGAAGGGAAACAAAGCTAATACAGGGAATGGAGGGGCTAAGTTATGAAGAAAGACTAACCAAATTAAACTTATTTATTCTAGACAAAAGGCATCTAAGAGGGGATATGATTACCTTATATAAATATATCCAGGGTCAATACAAGGCTTTGTCAAGGGAACTTTTTGTGACAAGAGGTTTTTAACCGACAAGGTGACTTTGAGATTAGAAGTAAAAAGATTTCACCTAAAAGAAAGAAAAGGGTTCTTCACAGTGGTGGTTTCAAGGGTGGTTAATCTGTGGAATTCTCTACCAAAGGAGGTGGTGACAGAGCATTCGATAGATAACTTTAAAAAGGGATTGGATATTTTTTTTTAAATAAAAAGGGCATTAAGGGCTATCCTAGATAAATAGAGAGGGGGTATTGATCCAGGGATGAATCCAATCACCAGTATCTGGGGTCAGGAAGGAATTTTATATTTTTTTTCTCTGTTGAGACAATTGCAAAGTTTCACTGTTTTTTTTTTTTTTTTTGTTTGCCTTCCTCTGGATCAATCCACAATAAATCTGCATATTGCAGATCAGATGAGATCTAAAAAGGTTGAACTTGATGGACTAAAGTCTTTTTCAACCTAAATTACTATTTACTATGTAACTATGTCATAAAGCCAACTTGTTGTTAGGGTGAAAATGTTAAAGTAGCCCAGTAATGAAGAATTTGGACTTGGGCAAGTTCTCCCAGTTCTGAGACCATTGCAATTAAATACCTGGAGTTATCTGACATATTATTGTGTTATACTTTTCTTCCAGACCTCTAAAGAACGGAGTGCATATAACTGCCTTTCTTGTACAAAACAAAATCAACCAAGACAAGCACCTGCAGTCCAAGCAATTAAAGCGCCAAAATTTAAATCTGATGATCTTCCTGAGAAGGTGGATTGGAGGGATTCAGGCTGTGTCACACCTGTGAAACAGCAGGGAATATGTGGTTCCTGTTGGGCTTTTTGTACGGTAAGAATGGTTTGTCATGTTCAGAGATCACAATATATTCAGTCAGTCTCTGTTTTGTCATCGGAATGAGCCAAGGCAAATATGAAATAGTTCTGGATATTGTATTAATATGATGATATTATTAATATATAACCTTTATTAAAATTAATAAAAAATTACATATTTTATATATTTGCAATTTCGACTAATTTAGAATTCTTACTACACAATATATTAAGAGCATTGGCCTCATGAAGTAAACAGACCTGTATTATGTGAAAATATATTTATTAGAAATTAATATACATAATAATTTAGTATATTTTAATAAAACAAAATGATATAAACAATTGTAACAGATATATATTAAGGTACATCAATTATAAAGTGTTAGTTATTATCACATTGTCCACATAATTATATATAACACATGCACAATATGCTTAATATAATTAATATGGTAATTTATGACATCAGAGATAGTTTTGATTATTTCGGTATGTTTACAAATATTAATTTATTAAGATATCATACCATTTTAATATCATCATTGTATAGTTGAATTATTATTTTTTAGTATTATCTCTAATTCAAAAGAGAAAATGTTTTTATTACAATTAATTATCGGATATATTAGATTGCTATAACAGCGGATATTTGTTTTTATAAATTTAATTTGCAAATTATACATCGACTTATAATTCACAAATGATAGTGGTATTTTGTATTAACAAAATATTACTGTGATTGTAATGGAAAAGAAGAAATACAATTTTGAGAAATTTTAATGTTATAACACACCTAGTCCTTGTACTTGATTTTATCAAATGACTCAGCCCAATGGAGGTCTGAATCTTTTCTTATATTTCAGAAGAATTTCTTCGTCTGTAAGTGTATAAATTATTTTGTTAGTGATCTGTGAGGGTTTGTTTGTAGAGTGCATTTTGAGTTTCTATTTGTTTGGGAATGTCCCAAAATAGTAAGTTTTAAAAGAAAGGTTAGAACAGTATTATAATATTATATTATAACAACACATTAAGATAGGATTTTATTCATAGTAAAAGTTCTTACAGAACCATATGGTCAGTCCAAGGCCTATATCAGGAAGTTCCTTCTCTATGAACTTGGTAGGTGTTACTTAGTCACAGCATGTGCAAAGGCAGCTAGCCTGGATAGCCAAATGGCCATCTACACTTGTAGGGACTTGGTTAACCCTTTGATGCCACCTCTCAGGGCAGGATGTCTCTTACCCATAAGGGTTTACCAGTATAGGTTAACATTAACCTAACTGGCGGTCTGGCCGGGGCAGTACCCCCAAGTTTTAAAGCAGTACACTCAGGGATACTGACCTGGCCAGACGCCTTGTTCCATCCCCCTGCTCCTACATTTACATTTTTTCAATAGTGTAGTGACCCCTCCCCCCAGTACATCATTGCCCCCTCTCCTCCCCTTGCCCCTCACTCATCCCCCTCTCCATTCTCCTCCCTTTTCCACTCTCCTTTCTCCTCCCCTGCCCCATCCTTCCTCCCCCTTCCCCCTCCTTCCCTCATCCTCTTACTGTGTAAGCTGCTCATCCTTCCCCTGCAGCACGTCTTTTGACTGTGGCCGGGAATCGCTATTGAAGTGACGTACATGTGACATCACTTGGGACTCCCGGACACTGCCAGAAGACATGCCACAGGGGAAGGATGAGCAGCTTACACAGTAAGAGGATGGTGGAAAGGGGTTGAAGGAGGAAATGTGTAATCCCGAGCGTGGCTCGGGGTTACTGCTTTAGGAACTGCAAATTAACCCTCTGGACTAGCGCTAAAGCAGTTCATAATAATAATCATAATCATAATGGGAGCCCCACATAACTTGTTTTATTTAAAAAAAAAAGGAAAATCCTGCATTACAAGATTAAACATGACATATACAAATTCACATGGACACAATAACATCATACTTAGTAAAACCCAATAGTCCAACAGAATTAGCTCTTTGGACAAGTTATTACAAACATGGGGAAAATATTGCATAGCACGATAGAATACCATGGCACAAATGTTTACTCTATCCATGACATCATGGGTACCACAGTCCTGATTTCTATGTGGCCAAAAACAGGATATTGAAAGATACAAATAAACAAACAAATTTCAGCTCATGACTTGGCCTACAGATTCACCAAATATCCTAGTGAATAGGCTTTTATGATCCATACTCTTATTCCTGCATGAACATTAAAAAGGGCTTTTACAGTATGTCACAAGTCCAGTGGTATAACAAAATGATTGGTGAAGGGCTCTACTTACCAGCTAAGTATCCCATTACCTTATAAGAGGTAATAAACATAGTAGCATCTCTATTTGGCTACCTCTTATCATGACAGGAGGTGAAAATGCTAATGTCCACACCATACCTTCCTGGAGACAGAGTGTTTTGGGGAAGAAGGGTAGTTCTTTATGTGTCCAGCAACAGCAATTAAACATGGAGTCACCTAACAAGATGGTGGACTAGCTTAATATGGGCAGAGACATGAAAATGGAACACTTTCATCCTCTACTGACTCTGGTTAGTTCCTGGTAACACTGTACCTCTGTCTGATACTGGTAAACCATTGTTTCAATACATTGAACTGTGCCTCCAGGGCCCCCAGTAAACCTTAGTCCCCAAAGTTACATTAAAAACACTTATTATATGCAATTATATGCAGCCTGGCCATCTCCACTGTTGTCTTATAAACTATTGTTTCTGCTTGAAGGCTGGATATGCAATTTCCAAAGATAACATCACATCCTTGGTCCTTCCAGTGTTTTCACTGAATTGTAGTAGCTTCTACAGGCCTTCTGTGCACATCATTTCTAAATCTGAAAAGATGATAATTTTGCTGAAGTACATGTCATGTAACACTGTCAATATGTATACATTCAACGTGGACATAAAGGCAATTCTCAGGCAGTGTCACTACTTTTAGACAATGTCTCTCAGCTTAGCCTGCAAGTTAGGAAGCCCTGCCCCTGGGATATAAATACTGCCCTCATGTAAACTTCATATAAATCAGATGTGTATGGATTAGGATAAATTACAATATGACTTGTTAAAGGAAAACAACAAAGGAAAGTCCTGTCAACTGAATATATTTGGCAACATAACTGATATTATCTGTAAATTATCTTTTAAGGACTTGAGAATTATACCACAGTGCACAATAGGGTGCAAAACGGTTACATTTTTTCCCTATATTCACTAAACTTTGCAGGAGCTGTGAAATAGATTACTGAAGATTGTGCTGTTTATTTCCTATGGGAAGGGGGAGAATAGTTATCTCAATCTCAATCTCAATAAAGGAAATTGCAACTCCTACAGCTAATGAAACTACCCCTTTATGACAAAAGTTGACATGATTACATTGGAGGTGTTCTAATTTTGTTGTGTTGATGCTATCATCATGGTGCTTTGGGAAAAAGCACTATGTATGGTAGATTTTAAACTCAAAGACAGGGTCCTCCATTTTTGAAATGTGTTAATGGGATATGTAAGTTTTCTGTATTTTACTAGGTATATAATATATCTATGTGTTTATTTACTTTTATGTACTTTATATTATGAACTCGTGCTTAAAAGCTCTATTTTTATTGCCTAAAATCAACAAATAGTCCCTGTATGGGTCTGCCCACTGAAGAGTATGAAGACACAATCTCTGTAGGACTAGATGAGCAGTTTAGTGTCCTAGCCTATTAGGGACCACTTTGCAGAATGCAGATGAGACGTGGTCACTGATTGTATGAGACACAGCAAGTACAGCAGAGTATGTGTCTTGTGAGCTTCAGAGGGCAGACCCAAGCAGGTAATAATTGTTTGATTTTAGGCAGTAAAAATAGAGCTTATAAGCACTTCTTAATAAAATAAAGTAGATCAAAGTAAATAGATACATATGTATTTTATATAGCTAGTAAAATCCGGAAACCTGCCATATCCCTTTAATATTGTATTTTCCTTTGTACTTAACCCTTGTTGTATAGTGCTACAGAATATGTTGGAGCATTTCACATAAAGGAAAATAATAATAATAATAATAATAATAATAATAATAATAAGATCTGGTTGTTTTGTAGGTGAGTGCTCTTGAAACTCGTTACTGTCTCACACATAACAAGCTGCTGAGCTTCAGTGAACAACAGTTTGTAGACTGTGACGAGGGCAATGGTGGCTGCTGTGGAGGGATGCCCGTGAATGCAATGTATTTTGCCTCCCACATTGGGCTCATGGAGAGCAAGGACTATGAATATACCCAGATGGTACAGTATTCTACTTTCCTTAAAACAGAATGGTCAGAATATGATGCATGTTTAGAATAGGATGCGGTTATTACGTTGATGCCCTTACATTGGCCACTGTAGTATCATATTTATAGTATGTTGTTTTGATAAAATAGTCTTCATAATAAGAAAATTGGCCACAGAAAGTAACATAACAATTACAGCTTTTAAATGACCACAGCAGAAGTACCAATGTTTGGTGTGATAACAAAGTACTAATAAAAATATAAATATTTGCAATTGGAAGTTAATAAAAAAATAGTAATAGAAAAACAGTTTTGTATTGGCTACATTGTGGCTGTTACTCAGCTCAAGAGATACTCCCACCAGAATACTCTTGTTTTTAGTATCAAAGTGAAGTAATTGGAGCATTAATGGCTTCCTTTTGTATATGGCATGTGTGGTAACAATAGGGACTGACATATCAAAAGCTATATGCTAAAGGAAGCCATTACTCAGGGATCTCTTAATCATTAATGATTTGGCCAAATTGATGGGGGGATATTTTGAACTGAGTAACAGCCAACATTTTGTAAAATTAAAACTATTTTTCTTTTACTAGTGGTTATTGTTAATAACTTTCAAAAAGATGAACCCTCTTAAGAAAGAAGCAAACATAATCAGAAAAAATAATAATCTGGAACCCTGCAGTATCAAATGATTGGATATAAAAATACAAAATGTACAGGCTTTGTTTGTTTTATTTAATTTATTTATTTATTGTATTTTTCCTATTATCAAGTTTAGTTTAAATCAAAATACCATATATAAAAATATTACCACAGTGGTCCATTAAAAACACATACCTACAACACAAAATCCTATGGCTTAAATGACCACTATAATGGTCCAGCTTTTATAACATTTACATAATAAAGATCAGTATGAACAATTTTTTTATTTATTTTTCTTAAGCAGTTGCTCTTTTGTGATAAAACTCACAATGACATTAAAGGACCACTGCAGATTAATAAAAATGGCATGTATTTCTCAAGTGTGTACCAACCTAACAACATTAATAGCTTTGTAATCTTGGACATAAAAATATTCTTTGGGAAAATCTGAATTTTGAAGGTTTTGTTTATGAGTACAGAATCCATTTTAGGGGGAGGGGTGAGGGAGGAGTGAACAGAGAGTCTTTGTTAAAATAATTGATAATATTAAAATTGACACCATGTCCCAACCCCTCACTGGTCCAGAAGCAGGGACCTTGCTTCATTCAGTGCAACAAAAGTTATGAAGAAATGCACCCCACTCTCACGTACATATTCCACCATGTTCCACCTATGCATCATGGATTCATCCAGGGTCTTACAGAAGCATCACTTTTTGAAAACTAACTTTATGACTTTTTTTTTCCATTTAAAGGGTCTTTGATCTCACTATAAGTGCTCTTCGTTGTGTGAAAGAGCACAAGATTCTATGTTAAAAGGATCTATTGCTTTTTTTTTTTAAATTACACTAATAATAGCTAAAAATCGGCAGTTTGTGGTCTGTTCCATGATTAACAACACATACCGACACCGTCAGATGCAAGCTCTGTGAACACAAAATTGATGGGGTTTCACTGCATTCAGGAATGTAATCAGTTAACCCCCAAGTGACATATTTAGGAGTTTCCAGCAGTCATTTCCCTGCACAGATGAATTTGTGAAGGGTTACTCTCTGCACGCAGCTCTTGCTGTGACTCTGCCTGGGGGCACTGTCTCATGTAAACAGACACTTCATTTATGATTTTGTTCTCTAAAAAACGCACCTATTTAAAAAAAAGTATTTCAAATCATTGCTTTAGTACTCACTACAAAAATCTATCACACAAACCAGGAACCCACCCAACACTGATGAGCTGCAATAACCACAAAACAGTGCTGTCTGTGGGTAGGTATCCTGGTATGTGCATATTCCATCCTGTGCTTTGCTTGAAGCTGTGAAATACAGCAAGCATATGCTTAAATGGAGCCATGTATATAGTGGTTTGTGATTAACAGAGTGAGAGTGCATAGGGGTCTCATTTGCATGTCCCCTCCTCGTCTCCGGAAGTGCAGTGTAACAGCTGTATTCCTGAAAAATTTGAGCAGGAAGTAAGTTTATTAACTTATTTTTAAGTATTTAAATGGAATCACAAATGTACTACTGTACTCTGTACTGTATGGTGGAGTACTTCTATCAGTCTTCAGCCCACCATAAGTCTAATGATTGCTGAACATGTTTTTAGGAATACTTTACAGTGGTTTGCTTCAAGTTGTGCTGAATTAACTGTCCCTTCAAAGAACTACTGAACTCAGGATTTTTTTGTTTTACTTTGAATCACAATTAATCTCTTTTATATTTTTTGTAAACATTTTAGTGAAATAAATGATTTATTTTAAGCTTACTTGTTTTATTTTACCCTTCATAATGCTCATTTTTGCCTCTTACAATATCCCTCACTGTTATACCTCAATTACAGTATTTTTAGCAGAAGAGATGATGTCACTGCTGGGAAGGAGGAGCCAAGCACACAGCTGGACAGGTTCCACTTACAACATGACAGGGGGGCAATTAATGTGATTCATCTCCATAGCAGGAAAGGAGCACTTTACTAAACAAAAAAACTGTAATAAATGTTAATGGACACAACATTCTTCCATTATTTAAAAACTAATTGTACCTATATAATTCAAATAAATATAATTATTATCAGCCTTATTAAATTGCGATTCGGCAAATTGAAAAGGGCTCTATTTAAGCACATAGCATATTTTTTTTACAGAAGTCTTTAGTTAGTGAAGGCCTTGCTTTTGGATAGAAATTCACTAACTAAAAACTTCTGTAAAATGCTCTGTGCTTAAATAGAGCCCTATTCAATTGGCCAAATCGCAATTTAATAAGGCTGTATATTCTTTGCGATGCACAGCATGCCACTACTTTACTATGTAAATCATTTGCCACTACCCTAACCCTAACCCCTAAACCCTAAGTCTAACCCTAAACCTAACCCTAATTCTAACCCTAAAAAATTGAAGAATTGAAGAATCCACCTAGTGGCTGCTGCACGTTACTGCTTGCGAGGATGAAACAGGAAAGGTCCATCAGTTATATTAAGCATCACTTTGAATGGAAAAGTTGTTTATAATGATCTTTACTACTTAAAAGTTATGAAAGCTGGATCATTACAGTAGTCCTTTAAATGTATATTTCAGATACCATTTCTGTAAACTTACCTTTATAACTACTGCTATTGAAAAATGTGGGACATTCATTTCTAAAGCAACTAGTACCACTGATTGGTTTATCTTTTAAATATTTTGTTTTTTTTTGCTGGTAGAACAATACTGTTGTGGCTTTTTTTCCTTTTAGATAAGTTGTATGCCAAATCTTTATTTTGGCTTTGAATGATAATTGACAATGAATGATTTTTTTCTTAGACAGCCACTAAGTTTCACTAAGTTTGTTAGTTTTTACATACTTCAAAATATGTGAAAATTTTTAAAACCTAGAGTAGTCTTTTAAATGAGGATTTCAGGAAAGCTCGACCTTGGGTATCAAAGAGTTAATACATTTCAGGCCACCTATATGGACTAGTATAGTATTGTCATTCATTTTCATATTTCTTTACTTTGCGGGTTTGAGAGTCTGATCGCATATTGGACCCCCGAACCTAATTGATTGACATGTAACCTCCATGTTTTACTGCCGTAATAATGACAATCTCATTTTCTATTGGCTGATTCGAAATGGGATGTTACTGTCTTGCTTAATTGATCATGTTCCCGCCCTGAACTGCTACGAGCCAGTGCCTGGTTTACAGTTTCGGCTTTCGGACAGTAACTTGCGGCCTTGAGCAATTGAATAACATCGTAATCAGAGACCAACGGGAGCCCTCAACACACCCTCAGACTTTTGGCCATGTGCGAGCTTGGAAATGAATATGGCCCCTGGATTCATTCAACACAATTAGGAAAACTCTGGGCCAGGCGTATTGAAAGGAAATGTATTCTTCAGTTCTTAATCCTTTGTTCAATATGGCCCAGTTTAGTAGCAAGAGTGTACTGCGTGTATTTTGTTTGTGCTATCTATATATGCAGAAAATGCACAAGTGCATTTTGCATAAAACAACCAATTGGTTACACAGTCATGCACCAAAGAGCTTACAATCTAGTTATATAGGGCAAAGATACACATGTGGAAGTGCATGTGTAAGCGATACTCTGGTAGATGCTTAGAGGAGAATTAGAAAGTACATTATAGCATATGCCAGAGAGAGGACTGCACTCTACAACTCATAATTATCCTACTTTCTTTATTTATCTAATTATTTTCTATTTTTATCTTTTTGCTTTTTAGAAATATGAATGCTTGTACAATCCAAATAATGTTGTAGATTTAAATATGACAATATATTATTCACTGCCTGATGAGGAAAATATTGCACGGTCGGTGGCTATGGATGGTCCAGTAACATTTGCATTTGGTGTTCATGATGATTTTATGCTTTATAAAGAAGGTAAGATATCACTGCTAATACTGATATAAATATTGTAACATATTCTTATGTTAAAGAAACATTGAAGTTTTTTTTTATTTTTTGCATGTAAAAAAGGGTACTTCATAAAGTATCAATGCGTGTTTTTGCTTTCCAAATGATGCTGTCAAGCAGAAAACAATATATCCAAATGTTTGACTAATCTGAGGGCTTCTCAATGAACAGTTATAAAACTACAGATGTTTAAAGTATTAACAGGTTTACTTACCGTATATACTTGAGAATAAGCCGAGACACCTATTTTACCACAAAATACTGGGGAAAAATGAGTGACTCGCGTATAAGCCGAGGGTGGGAAATGTGCTTCCCCCTGTGTCCCTCTTGTGCCCTCTGTGTCGCCCTCTTGTGTGCCCTTTTCTTGTGTCCCCCCTCCCGCTCCGCTGTGTCTCTTCTCCACTCTCCCTCCCCTGTGTCTCTTTCCCCCTCTCCCTTCCCTGTGTCTCTTTCCCCCCTCCCTTATCAACCCCCCTACTCATTCTCAACCTCCCTGCTCAACCCCCTCCTCATCCTCAACCTCCCTCCTCAACCCCGCTCCTCATCCTCAACCCCCATCCTCATCCTAAACCCCCATCCTTATCCTAAACCCCATCCTCATCCTAAACCACCCATCCTCATCCTAAACCACCCTCCTCATCCTAAACCGCCCTCCTCATCCTAAACCGCCCTCCTCAGCCCCCTCCTCATCCTCAATCCCCCTCCTCATCCTCAACCTCCCTCCCCAACCTCACTCCTCATCCTCAATCTCCCTCCTTATCCTCAACCTCTCTCCTCATCCTCAACCCCCCTCCTCAACCCCCCCATCCTCAACCCCTGATCCTTAACCCCCTCATCCTCAACCCCCCTCCTCATCCTCAATGCCCCTCCTCATTCTTAACGCCCTTCTCAACCCACTTCGTCAACCTCAATCCCCATCCTCAATCCCCCCTCAACCCCCCCATCCTCAATCCCCCCTCCTCAATCCCCCATCCTCAGCCCCCTCCTCAATCTCAACCTCCCTCCTCAACCACCCATCCTCATCCTAAACCACCCTCCTCATCCTAAACCCCCCTCCTCAGCCCCCCTCCTCAAGCTCCCTTCTCATCCTCAACCCCCCCTCCTCATCCTCAACCTCCCTCCTCAACCTCCCTCCTCATCCTCAACCTCCCTCCTTATCCTCAAACACCCTCCTCAACCTCAACCCCCCATCCTCAATCCCCCATCCTCAACCCCCCCATCCTCAACCCCCCATCCTCAACCCCCCATCCTTAACCCCCCTCCTCATCCTCAACCCCCCTCCTCATTCTAAACCCCCTCCTCAACCCCCTTCTTCAACCTCATCCCCACTCCTTAACCTCAACCCCCCATCCTCATCCTCAACCCCTCATCCTCAATTCCCCCTCCTCAAACCCCCATCCTCAACCCTCCCTCCACTTTCCTAACCCCCTTCTCAACCCCCTTCCTCAACCTCAACCCCCTTCCTCAACCCCCTCATCCTCAACCTCCCTATCCTCAACCCCCCATCCTCATCCTCAACCCCCCCATCCTCAACCCCCCATCCTCAACCCCCCATCCTCAACCCCCCATCCTCAACCCCCCCATCCTCAACCCCCCTCCTCATTCTAAAACCCCATCCTCAACCCCCCATCCTCAACCCCCCATCCTCAACCCCCCATCCTCAATCCCCCCTCAACCCCCCTATCCTCAACCCCCCTATCCTCAACCCCTCATCCTCAACCCCCCATCCTAAATCCCCCCTCTTAATCCTAAATCCCCACTCCTCAACCTCAACTACCCATCCTCCACCCCAATTCTCATCCTCAACCCCCCCATCCTCAATCCTGGCAAGTGGCGGCTGATGAATTTTCAAGTTGGAGGGGGGTCAGAGCAAGACTTGGCTCCTCTCCTTACATAGACCCTACCCATTTTTAAACTCCTCCCTGTTGTCATATTGACCTTTATATGCCCTTCCCACTGACCTTATGCGTGCCCCATCCATTGAAATAGACACCACCTACTGATTTTTTAATACTGTTTAAAAATTCTAGAATCTTGGGATTCAGGCAAATAATAACATTTCTCTTCTGCATGAATATAATGACACTCACCAACAGTTGGCTCTCCTTCTCGGGGTGTCTTCAAGTGTAGTAGTCCAAAATAGTCTGCAGACGCAGAGTTTTTAGACCTGGGCGTGATATAAAACAAGCAAACAAATGAAATAGTTCAAGACCCCAACCGTACTTAAAAACACTTATGAAACCAAGCAAGACTATCCAGGCCCCAACAATACCTAGAAAACCCATATTATACAAAGCGGGACTATATAGGCCACAACCGAACCTTAAAACCCACATTATACCAATCAGGACTATATAGACCCGAACCGTACCTAAAAAACCTTAAAATACCAAGCCGAACTATATAGGCCCCAACCGGACCTTAAAAACCCACATTACACCAAGCAGGACTATATAGGCCCAAACCGTACTTACAAAAAACATAATATACGAAGCGGGACTATATAGGCCCAAACTGGACATAAAAACCCACATTACACCAAGTGGGACCATACAGGCCCCAACCGAACCTAAAAAAAAAACCCATTACACCAAGCGGGACCATATAGGCCCCAATAATACCTTTAAAAACTTAAAATACCAAGCAGGACTACATAGACCAAACCAGGCCTTAAAAACCTTAAAATGCCAAGCAAGACTATTTAGGCCCCAACCGGTCCTTAAAAACCCACATTACACCAAGCGGGATCAAATAGGCCCCAACCGTACCTTTAAAACCTTGAAATACCAAGCGGGACTATATAGGCCCCAACCGGACCTTAAAACCCCACATTACACCAAGCAGGACCATATAGTCCCCAACCGGACCTTAAAAACCCACATTACACCAAGCGGGACCATATAGGCCCCAACTGGACCTTAAAAAACACACACTACACCAAGCGGAACCATATAGACCCCACACGGACCTTTAAAATCTTAAAATACCAAGCGGGACTATATAGGTCCAAATCGGACATTAAAAACCCACATTACACCAAGCTGGACCATATAGGCCCCAAACGTACCTTTAAAACCTTAAAATACCAAGTGGGTTTATATAGGCACCAACCAAGGCACCAACCAGACCTTAAAAACACACATTACACCAAGCGGGACCATGTAGGCCCCAACTGGACCTTAAAAACAAACATTACACCAACCGGGATCATATAGGCCCAACCGTACCTTTAAAACCTTAAAATACCAAGAAGGACTATATAGGCCCCAACCGGACCTTAAAAACACACATTACACCAAGCGGGACCATATAGGCCCCCAACCTGACCTTTAAAACCTTAAAATACCAAGCAGGACTATATAGGCCCAAACCGTACCTACAAAAAACATAAGATACCAAGCCGGACTATATAGGCCCAAACGGACCATAAAAACCCACATTACACCATGTGGGACCATATAGGCCCCAATCATACCTTTAAAACCTTAAAATACCAAGCGGGACTACATAGGCCAAACCAGGCCTTAAAAACCTTAAAATACCAAGCAAGACTATATAGGCCCCAACCGGACCTTAAAAACCCACATTACACCAAGCGGGACCAAATAGGCCCTAACCGTAACTTTAAAACCTTGAAATACCAAGCAGGACTATATAGGCCAAAACTGTACCTAAAAAAACTGAAAATACCAAGCGGGACTATATAGGCCCCAACGGACCTTAAAATCCCACATTACACCAACAGGACCATATAGTCCCCAACCGGACCTTAAAAACCCACATTAAACCCAAGCAGGACCACATAGGCCCCAACTGGACCTTAAAAAACACACATTACACCAAGCGGAACCATATAGGCCCCAACCAGACTTTATAAACCCACATTACACCAAGCGGGGCCATATATGTCCCAACCGTACCTTTAAAGCCTTAAAATACCAAGCGGGGCTATATAAGCCAAAACTGTACCTAAAAACCCTTAAAATAGCAAAGGGACCATATAATCCCCCCAAAAAATCCACATTACACCAAGCAGAAACATATAGACCCCAATCGGACCTTAAAAAACAACATTACACCAAACGGGACCATATAGGCCCCAACCGGACCTTAAAAACCCACATTATACCAAGCAGGATCATATAGGCCCCAACCGGACCTTTAAAACCTTAAAATACCAAGCAGGACTATATAGGCCCAAACTGGACCTTAAAAACCCACATTACACCAAAAAACAGGACTTTATAGGCCACAACTGGACCTTTAAAACCTTAAAATACAAAGCGGGACCATAAAGTCCCCAACCAGACCTTTAAAATCTTAAAATACCAAGCGGGACTATATAGGCCCAAACGGGACCTTAAAAACCACATTATACCAAGCGGCACCATATAGGCCCCAACCGGAACTTTAAAACCTTAAAATACCAAGCAGGACCATATAAGCCTAAAGCAGACCTTAAAAACCCACATTAGACCAAGCAGAACCATATAGGCCCCAACCGGACCTTAAAAGCCAACATTACACCAAGCGGGACTATATAGGTCAAAACTGTACCTTAAAACCTTAAAATACCAAGCAGGACTATATAGGCCCAAACCGGACCGTAAAACCCCACATTACACCAAGCAGGACCATAAAGGCCCCAACCGGACCTTTAAAACCTTAAAATACAAAGCGTTACTATATAGGCCCAAACCGGACCCTAAAAACCCGCATTACCCCAAGCGGGACCATATAGGCTCCAACCGGACCTTTAAAACCTTAAAATACCAAGCAGTACCATATAGGCCCAAACCAGACCTTAAAAACCCACATTACACCAAGCGGAACCATATAGGCCCCAACCGGACCTTTAAAACCTTAAAATACCAAGCGGGACCATATAGGCCCTAACCAGACTTTAAAAGCCTGCATTACACCAAGCGGGATTATATAGGCCCCAACCGGACCTTAAAAACCCACATTACACCAAGCCTTTGGCACTCACTGCGAGCATCTCCCTACCCCCTCTACTTTATTGGCCTTGCGATGAGCACCTTTGGCGCTCATTGTGCGCCTTTCCCCCCTTCCTCTGTGTCTCTTCCCCTCTCTCCCTCCTCCTCTGTGTCTCTTTGTCCCCTCTCCCCCCTCCTCTAGGTCTCTTCCCCACTCTCTGTGTCTCTTCCCCCTCCTCTGTGTCTCTTCACCCCCTCTCCCCCTCCTCTGTGTCTCTTCCGCCCTGCTCTGTGTCTCTTCCCCCTCTCCCCCCTGCTCTTTATCTCTTCCCCCTCTCTCCCCTCCTCTGTGTCTCTTCCCTCCACCCTCCCTTGTGTTTCCCTTCCCCATCTCCCCCCTCTGTGTCTCTTCCTCCCCTCTCCCCCCGCCTCTGTGTCTCACCCCACTGCTCTCCCTCTCGTGTCTCTTCACCCCTCCCTGCCTTGTGTTTCCCTCCCCCATCTCCCCCCTGTGTCTCTTCCCCCCTCTCCCCCCTCCTCTGTGTCTCTCACCCCTCCTCCCCCTCCCCTGTGTCTCTTCCCCCCTCCCTCCCTTGTGTTTCCTTCCCCCATCTCCCTCCGCTGTGTCTCTTCCCCCCCCCCCCTGTGTCTCCCCCCCTCTCCGTCCGCTGTGTCTATAGGAACACCATTTAGTGTACAAGAGAAGCCTCCACCATACAGAGTACAGCGAAACATAATACATACACATGATATATGCCGGTACTGCTGGTGTTGCAGTGGTGGTGGTGCAGTGGGTTACAGCTTTGTGCTTTCACAGCTATTGAACTGGGTTCTAATGTGAATCAGTTCCACTGGAGAAGGAACTGGCAATCCACTCCAGTATCACTGCCTGTGCAAACTTACTTGGTTGATGAGATCAGCACAGAAGGATCCAGTCAGTCAAAAACAAAAGTGGGGTAGTGTTTGAGATAATTGGCTTTATATAAAGCCTTACTGATGTCATATCATAGCAATAAGCCTCATAGGCTTGGGGTGGTCAGAGGGGATGTTCATAGCAACCAGACAGCCTGCAGCACTGATTGGTTGATGCTGCAAGCTGTCAGTCAGGAAAATTGATACAATTGTAGAGGAGTGAATTAATATTCACCCGAGTTGGAGTGTTACAGCCCAACGCTCACACAGTAATATGATCTAGCAGTGCAGCACTAGGAAGAGAGACCAGGCAAAGGGGAAGGCATACAAAGGGTTAATTTAAAGGTATAGATGCATATTTTTAACTAAACCATATGAAAGAAGACATGAAAGCTGATCTACAGATATAATTACATTGTACTATCTATATAAATGTAAAATACAATATTAAAGTGATTGATAATTTTTTTTTGGGGGGGGGGGGCTCGCCCATTTACCCCTATGCACCAGTTGCCCCTGTTCAAAGTTATATTTATGTTGTTTAAATGCGTGTGTGTATATATATATATATATATATATATATATATATATATATATATATATATATATATATATATATATATATATATATATATATACTAGCGACTTGCCCGTCAAAAAATTGTAAGGCACGTAATGCTGTTTGGTCGAGACATTCATTTTGTTGGTGGTCCGAGATCCTTCGGGGCTCATTGCAAACCTTGCGTTAAGGTCGTATTTTTGTGAGGTCGTAATGTATTTTTTTTCTAACTCCTGTGGCTCGTATTTTTTGATGCTAAGTCCGTAAATTTTCCGTTGTAAATCTGTATGTGCTTGGTGGTGTTTTGCGTGTTTAGGGTCCTGTAGCCTCGTTTTCATTTTTTTCGGCTGCCATTTTTTCTCTCATTTAGGGGATTTTCGGGTGTCTAAACTATGGAATTTAGACTTAAATTGAGGTGTAACTTCACTTGCAGAGGTCCTGGGTGCCCCCCCTTGCTGTGGGTAATCTTTTTATGTATTTGTTGTGTGTATTTATTGTATTTTTAATGTTTTCATGTGCGCCCGGTTCAAGCGTTAAGGTCGTATTTTTGCAAGGTCGTAATATTTTTTTTTTAAGTCCCGCAGCTCGTATTTGTTGATGCTAAGTCCATAAATTTTCCGCTGTAATTCCCGCCTGTGGCTCATTGCAGCCGACGTGGGAGCCTCCACCTCCGCAAATGCGACCCTCGCTTCGCGAGGGTCCGCATTTGTGGTCCGAAAGACATAGGGGGGGGTCGTAGTGATGAGCGCCTATGGCGCTCATATTAACCAGCACAAGGAGCGCCTTTGGCGCTCCTTGCCAGCAACTTGTGGCCGCAGTTGCGGAGGGCTCTCTATGCGAGCCAGCAAGCGTTAGCAACAACCCGCATGCTCACAACTATATATGTGATATATATATATGGTGGGCAAAAGAGCGATAGAAGTCCTCCACCGTACAGTAGTACAGTAAATAAATAGTACATCTGTGCTCACATTTGAATGTCTAAAGCAAGTTAAAAAAAACTACTTCCAGCTCAGAACTCTGAGAAAAACAGTTATTACACTGCATTCTGGGAAGCTGAGCTGGGACATGCACAAATGCCTCGCTCTTCCATCCATATCAAACATGGCTTCCTTTAAGCTTATGCCTGCTGCATCACACAGCTTTAATGCAAATACGGTGGAGGGCTTCTATCCCTCCCTTATGTCTCATTCTCCCCTCCTCTACCTCTCTTGTGTCTCCTTTTCCCCCTCATCCCCCTCCGTTGTGTCTCCTTTCCCCTCCTCTTCCTCCCTTGTGTCTCCTTTCCCCCCTCCTCTCACTCCCCTGTGTCTCTTCTACCCCTCTCCCTCCACTGTGTCTCTTCCCCCCTCTCCCTCCCCTGAGTCTCTTCCCACCTCTACCTTCCCAGTGTCTCTTCCCCCTTTCCTGTGACTCTTCCCCCCTTTCCCTCTCCTATGTTTCTTCCCCGTCTCCCTCCCCTGACTACTTCCTCCATTGTGTCTCATTTCCCCCTCCTTTCCCTCCCTTGTGTCTCCTTTCCCCCTCCTCTCCCTCCCTTGTGTCTCCTTTTCCCTCTCCTCCCCTCACTTATATCTCATTTCCCCCTCCCTCTCTTGTGTCTCATTTCTCCCATTCTCTCTCTCACATGGGTCTCATTCCCCCCTCCTCTCCCTCCCTTGTGTCTCCTTTCCCCCCTCCTCTCCCTCCCTTGTTTCTCATTCCCCCTCCTCTCCCTCCCTTGTGTCTCCTTTCCCCCACCTCTTTCTCCCTTGTGTCTCCTTTTCCCCCTCCTCTCCCTCCCCTGTGCCTCATTCCCCCATCCTTTTCCTCCCTTGTGCCTCATTGCCCCCCTCTCCCTCCCTTGTGTCTCCTTTCCCCCTCCTCTCCCTCACTTGTGTCTCCTTTTGCTCCTCCTCTCCCTCCCTTGTGTCTCCTTCCCCCCTCCTCTCCCTTCCTTGTGTCTCCTTCCCCCCTCCTCCCCTCCCTTGCGTCTCATTTCTCCCCTCCTCTCCCTCCGTTGATTCAAATGTCCCCCTCCTCTCCATCCCTTGTGATTCGTTTCCCCTTCTCTCCCTCCCTTGTGTCTCCTTTCGCCCTCCTCTCCCTCCCTTATGTCTCATTCTCCCCCCTCTCCCTCCCTTGTGTCTCCTTTCCCCCTCCTCTCCCTCACTTGTGTCTCTTTTTCCTTCTACTCTCCCTCCCTTGTGTCTCCTTCCCCCCTCCTCTCCCTTCCTTGTGTCTCCTTCCCCCCCTCCTCCCCTCCCTTGTTTTTTATTTCCCCCCTCCTCTCGCTCCGTTGATTCAAATGTCCCCCTCCTCTGCATCCCTTGTGTTTCATTTCCCCTTCTCTCCCTCCCTTGTGTCTCCTTTCGCCCTCCTCTTCCTCCCTTATGTCTCATTCTCCCCCTTTCCTCCCTTGTGTCTCCTTTCCCCCTAATCTTCCTCCATTATGTCCCCTTTCCCCTTCTCTCTCTCCCTTGTGTCTCATTCACCCCCTTGTGTCTCTTTTCCCCCCTACTCTCCCTACCTTGTGTCTCATTCCCCCTCCTCTCCCTCCCTTGTGTCTTCTTTCCCCCACCTCTCTCTCCCTTGTGTTTCCTTTTCCCCCTCCTCTCCTTCCCTTGTGTCTCATTCCCCCTCCTCCTCTCCCCTGTCTCTTCTCACTCTCCCTCCCCTGTGTCTCTTTCCCTCCCTCACCCTTGTGTCTCTTTACCTTTCCCTCCCTTTCCCCTTATCATCCTCCTCCTCCAATATAGTCACTTTGTGGCTTCATGTTTATGCAATTTTTGCATTTTGTATACAACTATTTATTTATAAACATATATCTTAAATGACTGTAATGTCCTAGCAAGATGAGCTATTGATTTTAATTATGCATTGATCATCAATAAAATGAATTTAATGAAAATGCATTTAATTATTTAAAAAACAATATTCAATATTAAAATCACTTTTAAAGACTGGACTATGGCCCTAAGTTGAGTTAATTGTTTCCACCCTAATTAGGTCATCAAAGAGTGGGTTATTTTTCTGAGAGACAGGTCTAAAGGGTTTTAAGAGCAATATAATTACATAAGTGGATTTCCCTTTGCAAGTAAAGGATGATTAATTGCAGAGTGCACTAATTGTGCCCAGGTGAGAGTGGTGTGACTTGGCTGTTTTAAACTAGTATAAAAGGTTTGTGAGCTGTTTTGGGGCTGTTTGCAAGTGGATTTTCATTTGCAAGTAAAGGCTGATAAATTGCAGAGTGCACTAATTGTGCCAGGTGAGAGGGGTGTGGCTTGACTGTTAAACTAGTATAAAAGGTTAGTGAGCTGTGTGGGGCTGTTTGCAAGGGGATTTTCCTTTGCAAGTAAAGGCTGATAAATTGCAGAGTGCACTAATTGTGCCAGGTGAGAGGGGTGTGGCTTGACTGTGTTAAACTAGTATAAAGTGTTTGTGAGCTGTTTGGGGCTGTTTGCAAGTGGATTTTCCTTTGCAAATAAAGGCTGATAAATTGCAGAGTGCACCAATTGTGCCCAGGTGAGAAGGCAAAAGTTAATATAAACAGGAGAATCGACGAACCTGTTAGCTTACGAACATTTCTAGTATAAGTGCAAGTCTAGTAAAAGTGTAGGCGTTTAAATAAAAGGAGGGAGTTCAAAGAAAAAGAGGAGGGAGGGCAGATTTATAGTGCAAAGGGGGAAGAATAGAGGAAAGACAGTATATATATATATATATATTTTTATTTTTTTTATTTTTTTAACAAAACTTTATACAAATATATTATTTTATATTCTTTACTTTTCCCACTGAATTTTTGTAGACAATAATAATAATTATGAGTCAGTTCAGTGGCAACCTCACTCAGTGTACATCCTGTCATATATGTGCACTACTGGAACAGATGATCCACGGTTCATACCTCTGTGAGATGTGTGAGCATGTTGCCTCTCTTGAAGCTCAAATTGGGGAACTGAAGAGGAGAATTGCAGCACTTAGTGATATTGCTCCACTGGAAAGGGGGTTGGTGTTCATGGAGCAAGTTTAGCTGGGCCTAGTATGAAGAGAGGAGCTGGGGCTAGTGAGGATGTTCAGGGAGGTAGCTGGGATACAGTTAGGAGGGGAATCAGGGGAACGGGAAGAGGCAGGCCATTTCTGAGTTGGCAAACACCAACAAATTTGGCAGATTGAGTAAAACTGTTGGGAATGTCCATTCAGGAATGGCAATGCCAGATAGAGCTGTTCCCTCTAACAGCTGGGAGAACAGTTCTACTGGAGGAGTGGGAGGGCAGAATAGGCAGAGCAACAAACAGATTTTGGTGGTAGGGGACTCTATTATTAGGAAGGTAAACAGGGTGATTTGTCACCCAGATCCCAGGAATCTAACAGTTTGCTGTCTCCCGGGTGCTCGGGTTCGTCATGTTGTGGATCGGGTACACAAATTATTGGGAGGGGCTGGAAATCAACCGGCGGTCCTGGTACATATTGTTACCAATGACAAAGTTAGTGGAAGATGGAGTGTCCTAAAGAATGATTTTAGAGAATTAGGGAATAAGCTTATGGGAAGGACCTCCAAGGCTGGGCTTCTTCTCACTATCTCCCTGGCTCAAGGCTGCTAAGAACATCTCCTCTATCTCAGACTCTTCTGGGCTTCTTCTCACTATCTCCCTGGCTCAAGGCTGCTAAGAACATCTCCTCTATCTCAGACTCTTCTGGGCTTCTTCTCACTATCTCCCTGGCTCAAGGCTGCTAAGAACATCTCCTCTATCTCAGACTCTTCTGGGCTTCTTCTCACTATCTCCCTGGCTCAAGGCTGCTAAGAACATCTCCTCTATCTCAGACTCTTCTGGGCTTCTTCTCACTATCTCCCTGGCTCAAGGCTGCTAAGAACATCTCCTCTATCTCAGACTCTTCTGGGCTTCTTCTCACTATCTCCCTGGCTCAAGGCTGCTAAGAACATCTCCTCTATCTCAGACTCTTCTGGGCTTCTTCTCACTATCTCCCTGGCTCAAGGCTGCTAAGAACATCTCCTCTATCTCAGACTCTTCTGGGCTTCTTCAAACTATCTCCCTGGCTCAAGGCTGCTAAGAACATCTCCTCTATCTCAGACTCTTCTGGGCTTCTTCTCACTATCTCCCTGGCTCAAGGCTGCTAAGAACATCTCCTCTATCTCAGACTCTTCTGGGCTTCTTCTCACTATCTCCCTGGCTCAAGGCTGCTAAGAACATCTCCTCTATCTCAGACTCTTCTGGGCTTCTTCTCACTATCTCCCTGGCTCAAGGCTGCTAAGAACATCTCCTCTATCTCAGACTCTTCTGGGCTTCTTCTCACTATCTCCCTGGCTCAAGGCTGCTAAGAACATCTCCTCTATCTCAGACTCTTCTGGGCTTCTTCTCACTATCTCCCTGGCTCAAGGCTGCTAAGAACATCTCCTCTATCTCAGACTCTTCTGGGCTTCTTCTCACTATCTCCCTGGCTCAAGGCTGCTAAGAACATCTCCTCTATCTCAGACTCTTCTGGGCTTCTTCTCACTATCTCCCTGGCTCAAGGCTGCTAAGAACATCTCCTCTATCTCAGACTCTTCTGGGCTTCTTCTCACTATCTCCCTGGCTCAAGGCTGCTAAGACCATCCCCTCTATCTCAGACTCTTCTGGGCTTCTTCTCACTATCTCCCTGGCTCAAGGCTGCTAAGAACATCTCCTCTATCTCAGGTATCTGGACTTCTGAGGATTTTCTACCATTGTTCCAGGATATTTATCAATTTTGTGATTAATATCTGTTTATTATATCTGCTGACATAGCCATTTTATTTTTTATTATCTAGATATAATTGTATTTCCTCTGTACCATCCCCCATCATTTGCATTGATTGCTAGCCATGTGTTTTGGCCAGCAAAACTATACCCCATCTTAAATTTATCTCCATTTGCTTTCAGACTCTTCTGGGCTTCTTCTCACTATCTCCCTGGCTCAAGGCTGCTAAGAACATCTCCTCTATCTCAGACTCTTCTGGGCTTCTTCTCACTATCTCCCTGGCTCAAGGCTGCTAAGAACATCTCCTCTATCTCAGACTCTTCTGGGCTTCTTCTCACTATCTCCCTGGCTCAAGGCTGCTAAGAACATCTCCTCTATCTCAGACTCTTCTGGGCTTCTTCTCACTATCTCCCTGGCTCAAGGCTGCTAAGAACATCTCCTCTATCTCAGACTCTTCTGGGCTTCTTCTCACTATCTCCCTGGCTCAAGGCTGCTAAGACCATCCCCTCTATCTCAGACTCTTCTGGGCTTCTTCTCACTATCTCCCTGGCTCAAGGCTGCTAAGAACATCTCCTCTATCTCAGGTATCTGGACTTCTGAGGATTTTCTACCATTGTTCCAGGATATTTATCAATTTTGTGATTAATATCTGTTTATTATATCTGCTGACATAGCCATTTTATTTTTTATTATCTAGATATAATTGTATTTCCTCTGTACCATCCCCCATCATTTGCATTGATTGCTAGCCATGTGTTTTGGCCAGCAAAACTATACCCCATCTTAAATTTATCTCCATTTGCTTTCAGACTCTTCTGGGCTTCTTCTCACTATCTCCCTGGCTCAAGGCTGCTAAGACCATCCCCTCTATCTCAGACTCTTCTGGGCTTCTTCTCACTATCTCCCTGGCTCAAGGCTGCTAAGAACATCTCCTCTATCTCAGGTATCTGGACTTCTGAGGATTTTCTACCATTGTTCCAGGATATTTATCAATTTTGTGATTAATATCTGTTTATTATATCTGCTGACATAGCCATTTTATTTTTTATTATCTAGATATAATTGTATTTCCTCTGTACCATCCCCCATCATTTGCATTGATTGCTAGCCATGTGTTTTGGCCAGCAAAACTATACCCCATCTTAAATTTATCTCCATTTGCTTTCAGACTCTTCTGGGCTTCTTCTCACTATCTCCCTGGCTCAAGGCTGCTAAGACCATCCCCTCTATCTCAGACTCTTCTGGGCTTCTTCTCACTATCTCCCTGGCTCAAGGCTGCTAAGAACATCTCCTCTATCTCAGGTATCTGGACTTCTGAGGATTTTCTACCATTGTTCCAGGATATTTATCAATTTTGTGATTAATATCTGTTTATTATATCTGCTGACATAGCCATTTTATTTTTTATTATCTAGATATAATTGTATTTCCTCTGTACCATCCCCCATCATTTGCATTGATTGCTAGCCATGTGTTTTGGCCAGCAAAACTATACCCCATCTTAAATTTATCTCCATTTGCTTTCAGACTCTTCTGGGCTTCTTCTCACTATCTCCCTGGCTCAAGGCTGCTAAGACCATCCCCTCTATCTCAGACTCTTCTGGGCTTCTTCTCACTATCTCCCTGGCTCAAGGCTGCTAAGAACATCTCCTCTATCTCAGGTATCTGGACTTCTGAGGATTTTCTACCATTGTTCCAGGATATTTATCAATTTTGTGATTAATATCTGTTTATTATATCTGCTGACATAGCCATTTTATTTTTTATTATCTAGATATAATTGTATTTCCTCTGTACCATCCCCCATCATTTGCATTGATTGCTAGCCATGTGTTTTGGCCAGCAAAACTATACCCCATCTTAAATTTATCTCCATTTGCTTTCAGACTCTTCTGGGCTTCTTCTCACTATCTCCCTGGCTCAAGGCTGCTAAGACCATCCCCTCTATCTCAGACTCTTCTGGGCTTCTTCTCACTATCTCCCTGGCTCAAGGCTGCTAAGAACATCTCCTCTATCTCAGGTATCTGGACTTCTGAGGATTTTCTACCATTGTTCCAGGATATTTATCAATTTTGTGATTAATATCTGTTTATTATATCTGCTGACATAGCCATTTTATTTTTTATTATCTAGATATAATTGTATTTCCTCTGTACCATCCCCCATCATTTGCATTGATTGCTAGCCATGTGTTTTGGCCAGCAAAACTATACCCCATCTTAAATTTATCTCCATTTGCTTTCAGACTCTTCTGGGCTTCTTCTCACTATCTCCCTGGCTCAATCCCCTCCCTCCCTGCCCCTCACCCAGCCCACCCTGTGTTAGCTTTAATTTATTGAGCCACACTAATCTTCTACACCTGACCAATTAGCAGCTTCTGCTACCCTTTCCTATTAACCCTTTACAGAATGTTTCCTCTTGCCTGCTTCTTCCTCATATCCTCCTGCCTTTTCCTCAGACTCTTCTTAACTTCTGCAACTTTTGTCTCCAACACAACCATCTCAGCTCTCATGTCCTCCTCTCCTCTTTTACCCTCCCATGAACTACTTCTACTTAAGTTGTGGTTAAACTATGTGTCTCCTGACATTTCCATCTGCAGGTTACATTATCTGACCACTAGGGGCAGATACCATATTACATAATAGTGCCAATCACTTATATCACATATTTTCCCTCTCTAACGAATGGATAACCTAACCTCTTTACTTTCACAATTTCCTTCCTATGTACCTCTCACTTCCTTCCTAACCTTGCTTTTCCTTATCTACCCTTCCCAGGTCTCTGTCTCTTCCATTACCTTTAGATTGTAAGTGGCGAGTGTCTAATCCTGTGGGGTGCTTTGGGAAAAAGCACTTTTACAAGATTCGAAGCTCAAAACAGGGCCATCCATGCTTTTGTCAATATTGTATGTTGTATATTTCCTTGTTCTCCTCCCCTGTATAGCGCTACGGAATATGTTGGCGCGATACAAATAAATGATAATAATAATAATAATAATAGTATTTTCTGAGATACTACCAGTGCCACGAGCTAACCCAGGGAGGCAGAAGGAGCTTAGGGAGATTAATGTGTGGCTAAAGATGTAGTGCACTAAGGAGGGTTTGGGGTTTTTAGAGTACTGGGCTGACTTCTCAATTCAGTACAATCTCTACAGCAGGGATGGATTGCACCTTAATGATAATGGAGCCTTTGTGCTAGCGGATAGGATGGTAGAAAGGCTGGAGGAGTTTTTAAACTAGTAGGTGGGGGGGAGGGACTAGATATAAGTAATGGGGTAGAAAGTGTAGAGGGTATAAGGGATGAATTAACAACTCATAGGGGAGGAGATGGGGGAGGGTAGTATAGTCAATAGGGAGGTAGTACTAAGTAACTCCAATACAGTGGTAGGCACTTCAGAACTACAGACTCATAACATAAGGTATATGCTCGCTAATGCCAGAAGCTTGCCAGGAAAAATGAGAGAGTTAGAATTATTAGCAATTAATGAAAAATGGGATTTAATAGGCATTACCGAAATTTGGTGTGATAAATCTCATGACTGGACTGTTCATCTGGATGGTTATAACCTATTTAGGAAAGATAGAGGCAATGGTAAAAGGGGAGAAGGGATTTGTCTGTATGTTAAGCCTGAATTTAAGCCTATAGTCAGAGAAGATCTTTATGGCGGACCTAGTGATAAAGTTGAATATTTGTGGGTAGAGTTAAATAGTGGAGCAGCAAATTCCAAAAGAATATTAGTTAGAGTATGCTATAAACACCAAAATATAGCTGAAAGTGAGGAAATAAAATTATTGTTACAGATTGGAAATGCAGCTAAGCATGGGAAAGTTCTAATAATGGAAGATGTAATTACCCTGAAATAAACTGGATAAATGAGACCAGCAGTTCAGCTAAGGGGAGCAGGTTCTTGAGTACAATCAGGGATCATTATCTGGTCCAGGTTATGCAAGAGCCTACTAGAAATGAAGCTATCTTAGATTTAGTCATCACAAATAATATTGATATAGTATCAAATGTTGAAATAGGGCAACCGTTGGGAAACAGTGATCACAACACAGTCTCATTTGAGATTGAATTAAATAAACAAAATTTTAAGGGGCCAACAAAAACTCTTAATTTTAAAAGGGCAGATTTTAACAGTCTAATGGCAGCAATACAAAGTATAGATTGGGACAGAGAACTGATAGGTTAAAACACTGAACATAAATGGACAACATTTAAATCCTCACTAAATATACATACACATCGGCATATACCATGTGGGAATAAAAGTAAAAGGAGTAAATCCCATCCAATGTGGCTTAACAATGATTTAAAGATCAAGATACGGAGTAAAAAACAGGCATTTAAATTATAAAAACAAGAGGGGACACAGACTGCTTTACGGGATTACAAGGAAATCAACAAGGCTTGCAAAAGGGCTGTTAGACTGGCTAAAATAGAAAATGAAAAATTAATTGCAAAAGAGAGTAAGACTAACCCTAAAATATTTTTAAGTATATTAATGGGAAGAAGGCCAGGAAGGAAGCTATAGGAACATTACAATGTGACACAGGCCATCTGAAAATTAGTGACCAGGAAAAGGCAGATAAGCTAAATAGGTTCTTTTCTTCGGTATACACAAGGGAGGTACCAGTGGTTGGGACACTGCAACATAATGGGGCTACACTACCTCCAAATAATTGGTTAACCTAGGAAGTAATCCAAAAGAAATTGAAAAAAATAAATGTTAATAAAGCCCCGGGTCCTGATTGAATACATCCATGGGTACTGAGGGAACTGTGTTCTGTAATAGCCAAACCAATATATTTAATTGTTCAAGATTCACTCAACACAGGGTCTCTACCAGATGACTAGAGAAAATCAGATATGATACCTATATTTAAAAAGGGAGCAAGAGCAAATCCAGGGAATTATAGATCAGTGAGCCTCACTTCTGTAGTGGGGAAGCTTTTAGAAGGGTTAATAAGGGATAATATACAAGAGAATATGTATATTTGAACAGGATTATAAGTAGGAGTCAACATGGATTTATGAGGGATAGGTCATGTCAAACAAATCTAATTAGTTTCTATGAGGAGTTTAGTAGAAACCTGGATCAAGACAACTCAGTGGATGTAGTCTTTTGGGATTTTGCAAAGGCTTTTGATACAGTGCCACATGGGAGACTATTGTGCAAACTAAGAGATACAGGAATTGCAGTAAATATCTGTTCATGGATTGAGAGCATGCTAAAAGACAGGAAGCAAATGGTTGTTGTAAATGGAACATAATCCGATTGACATAATGCGGTAAGTGGGGTTCCTCCGGTTCAGTATTAGGTCCTCTCCTTTTTAACATATTTATTAATGACTTAGAGATGGGACTGGAAAGTAGTGTCTCCATTTTCGCTGATGACATGAAGTTGTGCAAGGTAATTAAATCAGATAATGATGTGCTTTCCCTCCAAAGGGATTTACATAAAATTGAGGAATGGGCATAAATGTCAGATGAGATTTAATACGAATAAATGTAAAGTTATGCATCTGGGAAGGAAAATAGCCATGCAATTTATAATCTTAATGGAGCAAATCTAGGTGTATCAGATATTGAAAGGGATTTGGGAGTGCTTGTGGACAGCCACCTAGGTAACAGTGCTCAAAGCCAATCAGCAGCTGCAAAGGCAAATACAATATTAGCATGTACTATGAAGGGTGTAGAAGCAAGGGAAGCAAATATAATTCTGCCACTATACAAATCTCTACTATGCCCTCATTTGGAAAATGGAGTACAATTTTGGGCACTACTTCATAAAAAGGACATTTTAGAGCTGGAAAAGGTACATAGGAGGGTAACAAAACTAATAAGAGGGATGGAGGGGCTAAGTTATGAAGAAAGACTAACCAAATTAAACTTAATTTCTCTAGAAAAAGCCATCTAAGAGGAGATATAATTACCTTATATAAATACATCCAGGGTCAGTATAAAGATTTGTCAAGGGAGCTTTTTGTGCCAAGAGTTTTTCAACTGACAAGAGGACATCCCTTGAGGTTAGAAGTAAAAAGATTCCACCTTAAAGAAAGAAAAGGGTTCTTCACAGTAAGGGTGGTTAATCTGTGGAATTCTCTACCAGAGGAGGTGGTGACAGCGGATTCGATAGATAACTTTAAAAGAGGACTGGATTTATTTCTAATTAAAAAGGTAATTCAGGGTTATCCTGGATAATTAGAGAGAGAGTATTGATCCAGGGAGAAATCCGATCACCAGTATCTGGGGTCAGGAAGGAATTCATTTTTTTTTTCCTTTGAGACGATTGGCTAAGTCTCACTTGTTTTTTTTTTTTGTTTGCCTTCCTCTGGATTAATTAATCATTTAAAACAAATAATAATAAATTAAATAATTGATTAATAATGAATTAACAACTAATTAATTAATATTTACTCCGCATATTGCATATCAGAGGAAGTCTTAAAAGGTTGAACCTGATGGACTGAAAGTCTTTTTTCAACCTTAATTACTATGGCCCTCATTCAATTGCAATTTGGCCAATTGAATAGGGGTCTAAATAAGCACATAACATATATTTTTTAAGAAGTTTTTAGTTAGTAAGCATCTCTCCAAAAGCAAGGTATTCACTAACTAAAAACTTCTTTAAAATAAATATGCTATGTGCTTATTTAGAGCCCTATTCAATTGGCCAAATCGCAATTGAATGAGGGCCTATGTAACTATGTAACTATGTAAAGAGACAAAACAATGATCCATTGGCTGCTTTCAGAGTGAAATCTTGTAGCCAAAAAAAATCACATAAAACAGCAAGTCTCCGCCATTGAGTTGGTATATGTTTGTGCCTTGAAATTTAGCATGCCTGCTAGACCAAGCCACAGACCTAGTGTGAGGAGGGCAGCAACAGCTGAGTCTGATCTTTGATAAATGTTTAATATTGAATATTGTTTTTTCTTTTAATAATTGAATAGGAATTAGATTAATGACCAATGGCTATATAAAAAAATGTAACTCGTGTTGTTAGGTCATTACAGTGGTTCTTTAATGCCCCCTCCCCGCCAGGTATACAACTATTATTTGTATTGTTAAACTTGGGTACCTAACCACAACAATTTTTTTTTATTGTTTTATTTTTTTATTATTATTAATTAATCCAGAGGAAGGCAAACAAAAAAAAAACAAGTGAAACTTATCCAATTGTCTCAAAGGGGAAAAAAATCCTTTCTGACCCCAGATACAGGTGATCAGATTTCTCCCTGGATCAATACTCTCTCTCTCTCTAATTATTCTGGATAACCCTGAATTTCCTTTTTAGTTAGAAATAAATCCAGTCCCCTTTTAAAGTTATCTATCGAATCCGCTGTCACCACCTCCTCTGGTAGAGAATTCCACAGATTAACCACCCTTACTGTGAAGAACCCTTTTCTTTCTTTAAGGTGGACTCTTTTTACTTCTAACCTCAAGGGATGTCCTCTTGTCAGTTGAAAACCTCTTGGCACTAAAAGCTCCCCTGACAAATCTTTATACTGACCCTGGATGTATTTATATAATGTAATCATATCTCCTCTAAGACACCTTTCATCTAGAGAAAATAAGTTTAATTTGGTTAGTCTTTCTTCATAACTTAGCCCCTCCACTTCAGTAATAAAAGTATCTACAATCTATAAAATGAATCTTCACTCTAAGCAGAGCAAAAGTCCAATGACAATGTAGACCTCAAGAAACAATCAAATTGTACCATGATCTTTTCTTATCCAACAGGTAAGTTATACATTAACAGATAGAATTTATTTACTCTTAAAGGAGTAAATGTTTACATTTCTTGATTTTATTAATCTCCCTGTGGCCTCATATTAACACATGCCTGTAATATAGTCTCCACTGTTTTTATATTGAACTAGGAACTTGCCCACCAAAAATGACAGGATTAAAATTGTAAGGCTGGCAATGCTGTTTGCCACACAATGTCCCTCATTCAATTGCAATTTGTCCAATTGAATAGGGGTCTAAATAAGCACATAACATATTTTTTTAAAGAAGTCTTTAGTTACTAAACATCTATCCAAAAACAATGTTTTCACTAACTAAAAACGTATTTAAAAAATATATGTTATGTGCTTATTTAGAGCACTATTCAATTGCCCAAATCGCAATTGAATGAGGGCCAATGTGAGGATTTTGGTCCTCTGAGCACCTTCGGCACTCATTGCGAGCCTCTCCCCCCATGTACTTCAAGTTTCCTGCTTTGCACTGATCACCTTGAGCGCTCATCGCAAAGCCCTACGCTACGCGCCTTCGTAAAGCCTCTCCCGCTCGTGGTGCTCATCGTGAGCCCGGCAATTAGCGCCTTTGGCGCTCATTGCAAGCATTTCCTCTGGCCTACTGTACGGACCGATCATTGCAGGGTTCGTTAACCTGCATGTTTTGTGCTTGGGAATGCCATGTGTCTCTTTCTACCATCTCCCCCTGTCCCTTCCCTGTGTCTTTTTCCTCTATGTGTGTGCTGAATGTTTGAGTGTTGATCGGTGACTGCTGTTGGTTTTATTTTCAAAGTCCTGCGTGCCTGCCGTTGTTTGTGCAAGTGTTAGTGTGTTTGGTGTGGTGTATTTTCTAAGTCTTGCATGCCCGGCGTTGTTCGTGTAAGTGTTACTGTCTTCAGCGTCGTACATTTTGTATGTTTTGCGAGCTTGGCGTTGCTGAGCCTCATTTTCATGCTGTTTCAGAAATTTGCAGTTTTTCGTCCGCCATCTTTTTCCTAACTTAGGCGATTTTCGAGTGCCGAAAAATGGCAAATATTGGTGAAATTTACTTACAAACTCACTCCCAGGCTTCCTGTATTTCCCCCTGTGCTGTGTGTGTTATGTGTGTAATTTTTTGTACATGATTTCTTTTTTTGGGCGAGTTTTTAGAGTTACGCACTTAAACCGTACTGCGCCGCTGGCTGCAATCAGTCTCGCATGTGTGGCTCTCACTGCAGCCTAAGTGCTGCTTGGCTGCTTCGCCTCACTTAGTGAGGCTTGCATGAGTGACGGCACCGCTGGCCGCAATAAGCGCCTTTGGCGCTCATTGCAGCCTAAGTGCTGTGCAGCTGCTTCGCCTGGCTTTGCGAGGCTCTCGGTTGCAGCGGCTCACGTACTCCGGCCAGAACTACTTTCTGGATCAAGCCACGCAGGTGGAATGCGCAATGAGCCACTTGATCCAGAAAGTAGATTCGACAGGAGGACGGGAGACAGAGGAGGTGAGTGTGGCACTAGTGACAGGATTCCATCCAGATTGAATTGGCGTCTTTTAGCTACACGCAATCAGTTTGATGCTCAAAATCCCTACGGTTGTCAAAATCAGGCCACCCATATAGATAGAACAATATCGTCATTCATTTTTATTATTTTGTACATTGTCGGATTGCGAGTCCGATCTCATATCGAACTTCGAAAGGCTAATTGGTTGACGTTTAACCTCCATGTTTTACTGACCTCATGATAACGGTCTCATTTACTATTGGCTATTACTAAATTGGTAGTTAGGCCTTGCTTAATTGATCATGATCAAGCACTGAAAGGCTACGTACGATTGCATGGTTTATGGTTTTGGCTTTCGGCCTATAAATTGCAGGCTTGTTCAATTGAATCGCTCCGTAACTGTTGCAACTGTGGGCTTGCAACTGAATGGAGGCCAATGTCTATATAACCAATATAATTTTATTTTCCACAGTAACTAGTATAAGAACTAGTTAATGTTGAAAGATGTGTGTTTCTCTACTGAAAATAAAAATGTGGGAGAGTTTTGAAGTAGTTTGTTCACATGTTATAATACTTCTAAGACAAAATGACACAATTTGATTATGAATGAAAATGAGTGGTTAGTATCAGTGGCGAAGCTAGTCAATGGAGGGAACGGGTGCAAAAAAATAATTTTGGGCCCCCTATATCCTCTTAGCTGTCCCATTCTTCCTCCCCTCTTGATCCTCCCCTCCTCTCTCTGCCCATTATGATCCCAGACTCCCACTTGGCACTTCCTACCCCACCAGCACTCCTGCCGCACTGGATGCGCCAGGAGGTGAGGATGCAGTTCAGGGGAGTGATGCTGGTGCTGTATGAAGCGCCAATAGGGGGTATTAGGAGTGGGGTGGCGGTAGCTCCGCCAAGGGTTAGTATGTTTGTTTGTAAGGTATTTAAATGTATAGTAGAAGGTTTGATTCTTTCAAGTCTCATTAATATTTGGATATATCACTTAAGTAATACAGAGTGCAATTTGTATTGACAATAAGTTTAAATTACTTGCCTTGCTGACAGGATTTGTGAATAACAATTACCAAGTTTTTCATGTTTAAGAAAAAAAAAATTATCTTCAGTACAGTTCTATTCTATCTGCATTTAAATTATATTTGTTTATTATATTTGTATTATATTTATTTTGCATAACTGAAAATAAATCTTTCTGGACTTTGGTTCCAAATATAAATGTGTTTGCTGATCCACTTGGTATTCATGGCAGAGATACTGGAGAGGGGTGGCCAGTTCCTTCTCCAGTGGGCCACAGCATACAGCTCCTGGTATTCCTGGGTGGTCTCCCATCAAAGTGCCGACCAAGCCCAACCCGGCATGGCATCAGAGTGGTATGACCTCCTGTCTCCTGACTGGAATTGAACCCAGGTTGCAGCGGTAAAAGCACCAAATCCTTACCACTGGACCACCAGGGAAGCCCCAAATATAAATAGCTTATGGTAAAATAAAGTAAAAATTGTTAAATATATGTATTGAACATCTTGAGACTATTTAAACTTATTTAATATTTTCCTATGTTATTCCTTACTCCAGGAGTCTATGATGGACCATGTTCTGGCAGTATTAACCATGGAATGACAATTGTTGGCTATGGAGAAGAGTGTGGCGTTGACTACTGGCTAATAAGAAATAGGTGAGATACTATATATTGATTCCTCTCTAATAAGTTGAATTAGTGCTATGACATCTGCTGACACTCTAAAAAAAATAGTTTTGTGTAACATTTTAAATGTTCATCCCAGTATGCTCACTTATTAACTAATCTCACACTTCCATTCGTGCAGCCTGGTGATATAACTAGATGAAGCTTTTATCTCAGACAGATGGGTATATTCATGGAAGGTTGCTAGTTATTTCACATGAGATAAATATCTGCAATTCCTGAAGCATCTTAGTATAAGAAACATATTAGTACAACCATTAATATACAACCGCATAGAATAAATAGCTTCACTTATTCACAATTAAATAGTGAAATATTTATCAAACATTATATTTAGGAAGACAGAAACAAATGACCATTGAGAATGAGATTTCCAGGATTCATAGAGATAAATCCTATAAGACATTCTCTTATTCACTGCAACTTAGGCACTCTCCAAAAAAATAACATGAGAATAAATGGGGACACTCTGATCTATCACTGCTGCTGTTGGCATTATCTCCTCCAAAAATATACAGTGGGGTACAACTTGATAATTTGTTAAATGGATATTGAAGTTATGAAAATACATAAATGTGTATGATATTCTACATTACCCTCAACAGTAGAGAATGTGTCTCCAGTTTACTAATAGTCTGTATACAAATAGTCCATAGGCCATTGTTAGTATCAGTTGTGGGGTGAAACAACTTAATTTTAGGTTAAAAAATGTTATCTCCCAAAACTGTATTTTATATTATTTAACGCTCCCACCTATTCCCTCCTACAGACATGCACTTGACATGAAAGTAAGAGGTTGTTATGTTATAGTCCTTAGATTTAAAAGGACACTAAAGTCACAAATGTGCTGTCATGGAGACTTTAAACATACCACAATTGTTTTCTTAGCAATTTTAGTGCTGCAAGGGTTAACATGGTCTTTTAAACCCTGTAATTTTGGAACAAAGCTAGGACCTTCTCTAGATCGGCCAGTAGAGGGAGTATCTGATTTGCTCATAACACTCTATAACTCGCTAGTTGCAGTGCCTGGGCACACCCAAGTATATCTATGATGCCCTGAATTTGTTCCACAGGCAGTTTGTAGAGCACTTTAATGCCTGCTGTACCTATCTTTAGCACAAACTTGCACATTGCGTAAAACGTACTATTTTAAATGAATGATTTAGATTTGTGACTTCAATGTTCCTTTACCAATAAATTAGCATTTGTTGGGCATTTCTTTGTATCCCAGTTTTCAGCGCTGGATTGTGAAAATGCAAACCTAACTTATATTTTCTCTCTTTTTCCTTCCAGCTGGGGTGAGACATGGGGAATGAAAGGATATGCACATGTTTCACGTAATCAAAATATGTGCTTTATAGCAGATCATGCCGTCACTGCAGATCTCCAGGGTCCTAAGTAAACCAAAGGAATTTTAGCTGATTCCTCTTATAGCTTCTCTTCTTCTAAAGTGTTAGAGTGAACAATTCCTTCCCACCACTTAATATTCCCTTTGGAATATTCCCACTGACAAAAATGGCAAATAGAACCAGCATATGATGCCACAGCCGCTTGGAAAAGAGATGCCAACTAATCTTGAGTAAACATGATACTTGATTCTAAAATAACGCTACAGCTAATTGGCATTTAGAGAAACACATTTTACATTCATGGATGTTGGTTGCTTATGGTTTGATTGCAATAGAACTATTATCCTAAGATTACTAATAATTTGTAATAAAAAGTAGTGCATAGCATCAGCACACATCTACGCAATCGAGCTACCCTGATTACCTCCCCTTTGTTGGATGCTGCTTTTTATATCACCTAAATCATTATTACAGCATTGTCTTACATGTATAGCACCACAAAAGTATTTGAATTCTTGTTAAATGTAATACAATCTGAATTTGTATTTTGCAAAGGAGCAATTTGCCCAAACCTCCCAGTTTTCCAATCAATGCTTCAGCACAACATATTTAAATAAATATTTCTTGAGCATAGTGGAGTTTACATCTTTTTTTACTTTTAATTATACAATCTGAATGACATTACTCCTTACACAAATCTTTTTGCAATACTGTCTTCCACTCATCTTCCCTATAAATGCAAACATGATTATAAGCATGGAAGTGTAGAAGAATGGAAAATAATATTTATATGATTACACTGCATTGTGTAACTCTTCTTCATTGCATTGTTAGAGGAGATATTTCCCTTGTGACTGGTCTATATCTGTGTTGGGCTGGTTCAGTCTTGACTTGGCACCAGTAATACATCAGTGAAGGAGGAACCGGCTCTGGATTAAACAATGTTCCTTATCTGTAATACATGTAGCTCTCATTGTATGGTTTTGTGAGATGTGATGCTTGTGAAGATAAAGCAAGAGAGTGCGAGCAGAGAAGTGCATGATGCCTAACAAGAAAAAATGTAACAATTATCCAGTCTTACCACTTTAAAGACAAATAGTCCTCTGTCTTCTGTAACCATTGTAAAAGTGGCAATGGATCTCCTTATACTCTAATCTGAATGGGTGCATCAATCACATGAGATTCTGGAGAAAGATTATTTGAGGTGACTGGGGGTTATTAAGAGGAAGCTGACATATTAAACATCTTCACTGTGCTTTCCCATAAGTGGTATTGAATATTTTGTTTTAGATGTGCTAAATACACAACCATGAGTCAATCTGATTTAAATAATTTCAAGGCATCATGGAGAGCAAACTATATAACAGGTTAATCAAATATTTTAACAATTTTTGTTTCTGTACTGTAGTTGAACATTCTTTTTCAAGCATTAACATGTGTGTGTGTGTGTATATATATATATATATATATAATATATATATATATATATATATATATATATATATATATATATATATATACACACATAGTATCTCACAAAAGTGAGTACACCCCTCACATTTTTGTAAATATTTTATTATACCTTTTTATGTGACAACACTGAAGAAATTAAACTCTGCACAATGTAATGTAGTAAGTGTACAGCCTGTATAACAGTGTAAATTTGCTGTCCCCTCAAAATAACTCAACACACAGCCATTAATGTCTAAACCGTTGGCAAACAAAGTGAGTACACCCCTAAGTGGAAATGTCCAAATTGGGCCCAAAGTGGCAATATTGTGTGTGGCCACCATTATTTTCCAGCACTGCCTTAACCCTCATGGAGTTCACCAGAGCTTCACAGGTGGCCACTGGAGTACTCTTCCACTCCTCCATGATGACATCACGCAGCTGGTGGATGTTAGAGACCTTGCACTCCCCCACCTTCCGTTTCAAGATGCCCACACAGATGCTCAATAGGGTTTCGGTCTGGAGACATACTTGGCCAGTCCATCACCTTTACCTTCAGCTTCTTTAGCAAGGTAGTGGTTGTCTTGGAGGTGTTTTTGAGGTCATTATCATGTTGGAATACTGCCTTGCGGTCCAGGGAGGGGATCATGCTCTGCTTCATTATGTCGCAGTACATGTTGGCATTCATCGTTCCCTCAATGAGCTGTAGCTCCCCACTCATGCAGGGCCAGACCATGACATTCACACCACCAAAAGTATACATCTACTGAGGAAAGGTAGTTGAACTAATCCCTAAATAACAGATAAACGTAGAAGGCACAAAGAGTACAAATACACTGATATGAGATGAAACCCTCAGTTTGAACGTAAACAACGATGCAGAGAGAGTGGAGGCAGCATCTGACATCATCAGGTAAATGCATATATGGGGAATCAAAACAACATATTATAGAAAACATGTATACACATATAGACATATGTATATACTGTATATTTTTGGTCTGGGCTTGCATGAAAATCTAATAGTAGGTCTGCATAAGCAAACTAAACAACTATCAGAGCATCTCTGTTTACCTCATACATCATGTACAAAGCTGAACCTTTTTTTCCCTCCTGCCTGCCAGCTGCTTCTTACTTCTGCTCCCTGTGCCACAGCCTCCTGGCCCTCCTTTCTTCCTTGACACAATCTTCCTGGTCCCTTGCTGTGCCCTTTCCATTTTCTTTCTTCTGCCTCTTACTCCCTGCAAGCCTCATGTGTGCTGCCCCTTCTCCTTGCTCCGCACTGCTGTTCTCCCTCATTTCAGACCTCACAGACTGACCGTTGGCTTCCTCCTCCTCCTTTCTCAATTCCGGCCTTCCTTTCGTACCTCTTCCCCTCAGGCCTCTCAATTCCCACTGCCCCTGCGCATCAGACCTGCTTATTTCAGACGATGCAGCTTCCGCCTCACTATTGCTGGTCTGCGCCACTCCTTCCTTGCTGCGCGGCTGGATCTTCATAAGCGGATTGACCTTCAACGCTGTCCTCTCACAGTCTGCTGGGTCCTGCTCCAAACTCTCTTGTGACCAACTCCCTTGCCTGCCGCATTGACTGGAAGCCTCCTGCTCGACTCCAGGTTCCTCTCCGATGTCCTGCAGCAGGCAAGCTGGGCCTTGTCCCCTCAACTACCTCTCTTCTCGTATCCATCCACGCCGACCGTTGCTCCGCCGCATCCTCCTGCTCTTGACCTGCTGTTCTCTTCACCAGAGTTGCATTTCCTGCCCTGCTGATTTCTTCATGTATCATCAACACCTAAACACCTCTTTCCACATACCATATTCCATAGACCCCTTCACCTAACCCAAGTTCTTGTTGATGCACCTAGCCTCTAAGGCCCCCACAGGTATCCATTGCTTCAAAGTCACCCTCAGGTATCTTACTTGCTTTGCTGTGGCTGCACAAACACAGCTCCTGCTATCTCATCAACCTTAAGAGCTTGCAATTGTCATTTATTTTACTACATTGTAAACTTATTGCGGGAGAGAATCCTATTATGCCACTAAATGTTAAGCTTCATGGACGTAGGTGTCACGACCCACTCTCTGGCTGGGGTCTGCTGACCGGATTTGGGTTACTCTGGACCTTGGAGTAGCTTTGATTACAGGAACATCATGTCTCAGCCCTTGGTTTAGACTGAGCAATATTGACAGTAAGTCTGACGAATCTTACTGCAAGCATATGTCCCCGGGTAAATAATACATCTACACACCACGTCTTGATGAAAATTAGGAACCACGTTTTATTTTGGAACAACATATTTAAAACATTTCACACACACACAGTGGAGGGAGTGGCTACTCTTAGTCAAACCCTCATTCCCCTCTGGCCATTCTCACAGAAGTAAATTGTGGGAACTTATTAGTCTCCTCCCCCAGGGCCTCCCCCAGGCATGGCTACTAGTTCATTTTGGTCTGGGTCTCAGACTGGAAACATCCTGTATTAGCTCTTGGACTATGCCCCTGGGCTTGTGGTTGGGAAACCCCATACTATACCATTGTCCTGCGGTGCCTGGCAGTCTGGCAAATCTCTTTGTTTAGGTTATCTCCTTTGTTTACACTAAGGACCATATGGCCAACTCCTGACTGAGAGTTTATACAATGGGGGAGGGTTGACTAATTAAAACATAGCTATCACTCCATAATACAATATACAATATAATACTAACATATTATAACCCATAACACAATATACAGTGGGTCTCCTAAACCCAGAACTCTTACTCTCCATATGGCACCAACTGTGGATGATATACCAGCCCCAAGATGGCGGCTATTGGTATATAACAGTCCAGTCCCAATATAGGCCACTGCTGCCAGTCTCAAGATGGCCACAGCATAGTTCACGCCAAATCCAATATTGCCCCTGGCTGATTCATGACAACACCTCCCCCAAGCGTGGCAGGAAACATCCCTGATTTTTCCAGCTACGCTGATAGTCATGAATGTGCAGGTTTGGCCCTCTGTATGCTATGCCAGTTCTTGTCTGTCCCAAGGTGCAGAGTAAAAACCTCCCCCAGCCCTTGGCCTTGCTCCCACTGTATAGAGCAAATTGCTCTTCCCATTCACACCCACCCAAATAGTCCAGGGTACCTCCCCAATAATCTGGGATCCCAGAGTACAACAGGTGGGCCACAGTTTCTGTCCCATCGCAACCCTGTTCCCCCCAGCCAGTCCCCACAGCTGGGCTGGGATCTCTAAAACAGTCTCTGGGCCTATGGGATCGCAAAGGGACAGCTCCTTTTGGCTTTCTTCCTCTGGTCCAGCTGTTTCCGTTGCTGCTTGGGGAGCTACGCTGCTCCCACCCAAGCTGTGCTTACACTCCTCTGACTTGGCTGGGGGGCTATGCTGCTCCCATCAGCTGAAGTGCCGGACTCCTCCATTGCCCGGGATGGAGCAACTTTATCCCAGTCTTTTCTGTTGAACTGGGTCTTTGGAGTGGTGTCTGTTCCAGTGGGCCCCTGGACAATGGTTATCCAGGGTATCTCCCCACTTGGTACACCCTCTTTCATGGTGCCACTCTGCACCCATAACGCTTTTGCCAAGGCTGGCATGCTTGCTGCCCCGGCCTGACTCTTTGTGCCCCTGGCACATTCTTGCTGTGTGAGGTCAGGTTCCCTGTAGGTAGAAACCAATTCCTTTCCCTCCCCACAGTCTCTTAAACAACCCTCCTGGGCTCTGTTCTTCACTAGCACCTCTGGGGCCAACTCCCCTGGGGTGTCAGGGTACAGACAGTGGTTATCTGATGCAGGCTGGGGAATCTCATCATTCCCTTCCAGCCTGGCCTCTAAGGCTCCCTTCCCACCGTCCATCACATAATAATCCAGAGCCTCTGGCTCCATTAGCAGTTCTGGCCAACACACTTTGCCTAGAACTTCTGAGGGCAGACTTAACTTATCTGGCCCTAGTTTGTGAGCAGTTCCCACTTCCTCTGGGATTAAATCTCTTGGGGTATCAGGGGGCAGACATGGATTATCTGACCCCACCCAGGGAACATTACACTGGGTCTCTGGCTCTTGGGGCTGGTGACTAGGCCCTGACACAGTTGCTGCATGTTCTAGGGGCAAACATTCTCCATCCCCAGGAGTTGGCAAAGGAACAGTGTTTACCCCTTCCCACTCCTCACTTTGTTTACCATCTATAAAAGCCTCTCCCCAGTTCCAGTGAACATACTCCCTCTGGTACATACCGTCTGAGTTGTAAAAATACTTCTTGGGTATCGCATCCCACAATTGCACATACTCAGCCTCCAGTTGCAGCTCTTGCTGAATCAGGGGTTCCAGCAAAGGAGCCTCCGGGAACCATGCTTCCAGTCCCAGACCCCAGCAGCGTTCAACAAACAAGTTATTATGCCTCCTTGCAGTTCCCATGCCACATTCCGGATCACCATTCAGAATCTTACCGACCCCATATTCTACATCCAAACGAAAATAGAGATCCTCTCTCCGGCCACCCAAGGACTCTATCCTGGCAAGGTACTGTTCCTCCAAGTCCATCTCTTTCTCTACCAGTTCCTCCAACCAGCTTGCCAGCTCATGGCCATGCCATAATTGCATGAATGCCATCCTTTGATTTAGCAGGAGTAGTCTGTAGTCCTCTGCTTCCATCTGCTCCATTTTCTGGTCCTTCTCAGAGTACCCCACCACTGTGCCACCAATTGTCACGACCCACTCTCTGGCTGGGGTCTGCTGACCGGATTTGGGTTACTCTGGACCTTGGAGTAGCTTTGATTACAGGAACATCATGTCTCAGCCCTTGGTTTAGACTGAGCAATATTGACAGTAAGTCTGACGAATCTTACTGCAAGCATATGTCCCCGGGTAAATAAAACATCTACACACCACGTCTTGATGAAAATTAGGAACCACGTTTTATTTTGGAACAACATATTTAAAACATTTCACACACACACAGTGGAGGGAGTGGCTACTCTTAGTCAAACCCTCATTCCCCTCTGGCCATTCTCACAGAAGTAAATTGTGGGAACTTATTAGTCTCCTCCCCCAGGGCCTCCCCCAGGCATGGCTACTAGTTCATTTTGGTCTGGGTCTCAGACTGGAAACATCCTGTATTAGCTCTTGGACTATGCCCCTGGGCTTGTGGTTGGGAAACCCCATACTATACCATTGTCCTGCGGTGCCTGGCAGTCTGGCAAATCTCTTTGTTTAGGTTATCTCCTTTGTTTACACTAAGGACCATATGGCCAACTCCTGACTGAGAGTTTATACAATGGGGGAGGGTTGACTAATTAAAACATAGCTATCACTCCATAATACAATATACAATATAATACTAACATATTATAACCCATAACACAATATACAGTGGGTCTCCTAAACCCAGAACTCTTACTCTCCATATGGCACCAACTGTGGATGATATACCAGCCCCAAGATGGCGGCTATTGGTATATAACAGTCCAGTCCCAATATAGGCCACTGCTGCCAGTCTCAAGATGGCCCCAGCATAGTTCACGCCAAATCCAATATTGCCCCTGGCTGATTCATGACAGTAGGTCTCTCATTACACTACTACATTGTAAGTTCATGTGCACAGAGCCTCCAATTATAGTATCAGATTGTAGGCTCTTTAGGACAAACAATCCCATTAAACTATTAGTAAGCCCCCAGGTCCCCCATTATGATCTCCTATAACACTCTTTCTGCTTCTATATCATTGTTATAAAGGTAACTCCAGTAATCCACCTTAAGTGCACACAGTCTTTTAAGATCTTTTAAAATCTCCTCTGATCTGCAATATGTGGATTAAATATTAATTAATTTATTTATTTTTATTATTACTTGAGGGTACCTCAAGTAGATTAGGGGCAGTAAGGGGTCTTTTGACTTTAGGTGGGGGGAGGGAGAAGCCTGTGTGTATGGTGGCAAAGAAAGGGCCGCTGAGGAGAGGAGGGGGAATGCACTGAGAAAGAAAAAAGGTGGGAATGATAGTAGAGTTGTGTTCAGAAGTGGGTCAGCAGTCCCTAGTAGTAGTGGATTGGGATCTAAGGAGCTGATAGAAACCAGCAGAAGTGTTGAATATTGGAGGAGAAGAAGTAGTAGGGAATGGGACTGTTTTGAGGGGCTTATAAGGGGAACATAGGAGTAGGTGCCATTTCTGTTAGGCAGCAAGGTTTGATTGACAAGGGGCTGTCAGGTGTAAGGGTTGGAGGGTTTTCTATATTGGATTATGGGTCTGAGGGATCTAGTGGAGAAGGGGGTGTTTGGTGAGGTTCTGTCTTCCCTGTGGGGGCAGGAAGAGTTAGTAGTGATCCCTTGCAGCCAATTGTGGTGGAAGAAAAACATGATAAAGGGGTTTTTACTTTGGTGTCTTTTAGAAGGGGATTTGTTTTCATCATGGGGTCTCATGCAGGGCCAGAATCCTTTAGCTCAGCGGAAGGGGATGCGTGCATGTTGCTTTTAGACTGGTTAATTTGGGTCCCCCAATTCAATGAAGGAAATCGTACATGGGTAGTGTCGTGCAAATTCAAGCATGACTGTCGTTTTTGTTGGGGGACGGCGTACTGCAAAGGGATCCCGAAAAGGTAGCCGCACTAATAATGAATTGTTTTCAGAAAGGGTTTCAGATTTACGGTTTGTAGCTGATTTCCCTAAAGTCCCCTGGGCACACGTGTATTAAGAAAGGATGAACAGTTGGGTAGCTAGTACCTTTGAATGGTCTCCGGTTTTAGAGTCCCATTGGCGTCTAAAAAAACTAAGGGGCTGATCAAATGCATCAGTTTCCTAGGCATAGAAATAGACTCTGTGGCCATGAAGTGTCACTTACCAGCAAATAAGCTGGCTAAGTTTAGAGAAATATTGTCTGGGATGCTTGGTAGAAAGAAGGTTATTGTTACTCTTCCCCAGTTCTCTGCCCTTTAATTCCCTTTAGATTGTAAGTAGCGAGTTTCTAGTCTTGTAGGGTGCTTTGGGATAAAGCACTTTCTGCTAAGATTCTAAGCTCAAAACAGGGCTCTTCAACTTTTTTTAATTTTGTTAAACGTGTATTTCCCTTGTTCTTATCCCCTGTACAGCGCTACGGAATATGTTGGCGCAATACAAATAAAAGATAATAATAATAATAAAATTGTTATGCTCGCCTGATTTGGGGACTACGCTCACCCAAATTCTCCCTCTCTATGGGTTGCAACTTTTTGTTCAAATCTCAGCACCCAGCAGGCAATTCAAATGACAGCACGATTTCTGAAAAGACAGGCACCAGCAGTCCCCTTTTCATAGTATCTCAGAATCACACACCATGTACCCTTGATTAGTACAAGCAGACTCTGACACCACCTTTATTTTGTGTGTGCAAAATTAGACTGACACTTCTTTATTTTTCAAGACACATTTTCAGATAACACAGAACTCCATCCCCCCAGTTCTGTAGCCAAACCCCCATCTCTTAGTTGCTAGATCTCAACTTACAGGGTTATAAACTAAACTTCCCCCTTCCTGACTCAGTACAGGGATCTATGCATGGCTTACTCTCAAAGCCATATACATTCTTTAGTATCTTTAACCCTATGTATATCCCAGATATGACTGCATTAACGTTATATTATCTAAGCATATCCTATGGACTACTTCTAACAGATACATTATTTTAATGTTAATCAATGACACTACTATATGCACTTATTACATCCATGATATAACTACATGTGTGCATTAGACCCCTGATATAACTGTTAAGCAAGTCGCTAGACCATTCTTAACACACATATAATAACTGATTAACCCCAAACAGTCCACTGGGCCCTTCTGTTCATAACAGCTATGTTGAGAGAGCTCCAGGGAGTCATGGTGCATTTGAATTTTGCTATATGGGTCCTTCCCATGGGTAGAGTCTTTTGTCATAACCTGGCGTTTGCGCCTGGAGAACGCACCATAAGTTGAGGGTCTCAGGTGCGGTGAAGGAGTACATGTCGATATTGGTTTAAATTCTTGTCTCTGTATAATGGTCGGACCTTGACCATGGAGGATTTTGTGGATGACTACTTTATGTAGTTGAACATGCTGCTGGGGCAGGGGGATTTGGAGCACTGTTCCAGGGCCTTTGGTGTGTGGAGCTTTGGCTGGATGGCTGGTGCGATGACGACATCATAATAAATCTCACATGGGGGTTGTGGAAGTGGTTAACATGTTGACTTCTTTCTCTCCTCTGGTGGTAGACATTTTGTGTAATTCTGTTCTCTGCTGTCTTGAGCGTAACATATGATTGAAGGTGCAGCATATACCAGGAAAAGATAAACAGGGTGTTGATACTATCTCTAATTATCCTTGAAAATCTGAAAATTCAGGAAACTGATACCAGGAGTGAGGGAGCAAAGAGAGAAATGTCCAACTGAATTATGGGAACTGGCAACAGAGTTCTAGGTAGTTTAGTTAGGAACCCTCTAGCTAAAAATACCTGGCAGAATGAATGGTCTGTAATGAATGGAGTTAGTTTTGTTAATAAGAAGGTTGATTGCTATGGAGTAAGTTTTCAGTTGATGCAATTTTTTGGAAAGGTTGCATGTGGCAGAAAGGTCTTTGAAGATGGTGTAATGCTTGAGGGCCGGCCTTTCATTTCTCTTTAAGACATTGGGAATGGGGTAACCATACACAGGCATTTGTAGTGAATACGGTGTTGTATGGATGGTGGTGGCAAAGCTTGTTGGAAACCTGTGTGTAACTGGATTGGTTACAATGTCATTGTTGTAGCTCTTGGTTAATGTAACATGGAGGTGTGCCATTTAAAGCTGCTAACTCTTGCATTTGTGATGACCTTCTTTGTAGAGCTTTTGTTAAGTGAGTTAGTGGCCAGATCCAGGTTAGAGCCTGTTGGTTTGTAGTTGTAGGATATGGTGTAAGAAGAGAGTACCTTGTGATTGTTTGTTAGGAGTTCTAAGATGAACTAGAATTGGCTGGGTAGGTAGATAAGTCTATATGATGTGATAGGCCCCAGCCTATGCCCTGTAAAGCTTATGAATGTATTTCTAGCTATAAGAACAAGATTGATTCAGTCCTCTTTATGCAAGAGAACAGATAGTTTTTATCTGGATTTTGACTCTGTATGTTGTTGCAGAGATGCTTTGTTGTGTTGGGTTTATCACTGGTGGACTATAGCTTCCACTCATTCAGATGCAGGGCAGCCACATAGGCAACTTATCTAGGGATGGATGAAAGTAGGATTTGGGAGATTGGGAGGTAAGCTTCAACACAGTTCTTCAGCAATGTTCAATTAAGTGTTGTTATGGTGTGGGAGTTTTGGGGGGTTGTACTTTCTTTGTGGTGTTTTTCAGGTGGTCATGGTACTATGATGTAGATTTGTGTGAACTCCTACATCTATTGGGCAGGGCAAAGAACCTTTGTAAGATCTACAGGACTGAATTTCGGTAGGAGTCTGAAGGTGGATGGCTGAGCTATAGGGGTTTGAGGTGATCCCAAGTAGCGGGGAGCCGATTAAGCATAAGCGCATGGGTGGGGCATCATGATATTTTAATTTTGCAAAGGGGACCTTCTTGTGTGGCCTGCAGAACACAGGTTATGCACAGTCAAAGTTACTGTGAGTTTTGACTATTATTAAAGGTTGGGCCATTTATACCCCAGAAAAGTCTCTGTGTGTTATTTGGTGTGATGATCTGCTCTTCTTATGGGGCTTGAGAAGGCTTAGTAGAGCCAACCTTACCCTACAGTGTCATTTTTGGTCCTTTTGGAATCCCTTCTGTAAGTCAGCAGGACCTTAGCCAGACATTCCCCGGTAACCTCAGACCTTTTCAGCAGCAGGAATACAGCTGGGTTGGAGATAGGGAGTTAGTTGACCAGAGTACCAGCCATGATACTGGGAGAAATTAAATCTTTCCCTCCCCTGTGTGTCTCTTTACCCCCTCTCCCTCCCCTGTGTTTCTTTGGTCTGCTCTCCCTCCCCTGTGTCTCTTTCCCCCCTCTCTCACCCTTGTGTCTCTTTCCCCCCACCCCTTCCCATTTCTCACGCCTGTGTCTCTTTCCCCCTCTCCCTCCCCTGTGTCTCTACCCCACCCTGCCTTCCCTGTGATTCTTCCCTACCTCTCCCTCCCCTGTATCTCTTCCCCTATATCTCTTTCCCCCCTCCCCCTCCCCTGTGTCTCTTTGCACCCTCTCCCTCTCTTGTGTCTCCCCCCACTCCCTCCGCTGTCTCTCTTTGCCCCTCTCTCCCTCCCCTGTGTTTCTTCCCCCCTTTCCCTCTCCTGTGTCTCTTTCCCTCACTCCCTCTGCTGTGTCTATTTGCCCCTCTCCCCCTCCCCTGTGTCTTTCCCCCCCTTGTCTCACCCTTGTGTCTCTTCCCCTCACTCCCTCCTGTGTCACTTACCCCCCCACCCCCTCTCCCCCATTTCTCACTCTCCTGCGGCCATTACGGGCCTCGCAATGAGCGCCTTTGGCGCTCATTGCGGCCCTCTCCCCCCTCTACCTATTGGTTGCAGAGGTTTGCAATGAGTGGCTTCCCTGCTCATTGCAGGCCTCGGCATGAACTCTGAGCATGCGCAAACACGTAACTTTTAAACGGCCGTTACGGAGCTCATTGCGGGCCATGGCATGCGTTGCGCGCATGTGCAAGCTCGTAACTTTGCAAGCGTAACACAGAAGCTCGCAATTACGACAACTATATACATGATGGGTTATCAAGCGAGGTGCTTTTTGTCAGCTGCAGCTTACCTACAATTTAGATATTTATAACCTTAATATTTTTTTTCTGTGAAGTATATTCATTTTAATGATAATAATGTGTTGCATTAGTTCATTTTTACACCTTTGGTGTCTATTTGGGATATTGACTTAGGCTAAATTATATTGTCTAAATTAAAATATACAGCGAGTAAACAAAAAAACTATAATTCTGTTGCGTGTATCTTCACAAAATGAAACTACCATTCAAATATAATTTAACTCTAACAGTTGCGTGAGTACTACATCAATCTGCCAAACTCACTAAATCTGAAAACTGAAATGCCTCTTTTTGGTTATTCAGTCACATTCTAGCTGTGGCTATCAATCTATATCATACCCTAACTACCTGACACGTTTCAAGAAAAACTATTCTGCCACATTTTTGCTAGGAGAGAACAAAGATTTGCAGATTCAACTAGTGTTCAAATAGTTACATTTCAATGAAATGAATGTCAGAATTTGCTGTTCCCCACATTTCTCTCAAATAAATAAAACCAGTTTAAAGTTAAAAACAAACGAAAAAAAAGAAATTAGAACAAAGTGTTTGACAACTATACTGATGTACTGTAACATCTGAATATATATGAAATTGCAGTAAAGTGTAGTGGAAGCAAAGGTTAATGTATACAAAGTAATATAATAGGAGGGGGCGAGGCTTCCTGATCCTCAGTAATCTGCACATTCCAGTCTGACATTCTGTAAGAGCTATGAGTGCTGCAGATTCTGGGTGCTGGTCTCAGGGTTTTTTTACCCTGTTAGGTGCTCTGGTGGCTGTTTACCTCGCTCTGTCCCAGGGTTTGAAACTGATTCGGGGGTTGAGGAGTCATGTTCTGTCTCTGTGGTGGAGGACTAACCTCAGAAAGTATGGACGATGGGCAGGTATGAAAGAAATATGCAGTAACACCCTAAACAGCATGAATGATATCTAATATTTGCCTACGAGTGTTATTGTAAAGCAGTTGCTACTGTAACATAAAAATAAAAATGTAGCAACCAGCAAAAATTATTAGAGTATATGTTGGCTTGTTACAAATAAAAGTATAATAATAATAAATGAAAATGCCATGGGTAATTGTGGATGAGTGAAAGTTACAGCCTTATTTATGCATACATAGTTGCGGGGATAACATGCCTTGACGCCTCCTTAACTTCTTGGGGGAGAAGAAAACAGATTTCCCTTAAGAAAGTGATTTATAACAATACTGGATAAACAAATGTACTATACAATAGAGTGCATAACCAGTTTCATGTTGTAGCAAAACATAAAGCTTACATACATAAATTTGCCAAGCCTGCTAGTATAGCACATTTGCCTTTCATTCACCCACACTGGAGAGGACAAAAACACAGGACAGACATACACGTTATACACATGCGTAGTACTCACATACACCGGACACACAAAAGTTATTGGACTATGCACTCATATTGCACAAAGTAAACAGTTTTAAGCATGTGTTCTCAAAAAGTGAACTGTGAGGTGTGTGTCTTCACCAAATTGTTGAAGCAGAAGGGAGGGAAGGTAACATACTATCCGTAGACATAGTATCAGTGCAAGGCTACACCTAAAAAATCTATCTGTTGCAGAAAACCCTTAAAGGCATATTTAAGTTTCATGGAATATGAATGTATCTGATAGAGGAGAATCAGTAATGAATGGAAAATCCCCAAATAAACATTAATAAACTTGACGTTAAGAAAAATGTCTTCTATTTCTGTCAGTTGAATTTGAGAGTAAACACCCCTAAAGACCTGGGCCAAATTAGTATAAAATTCATAATCCATTTTGGCCAATCAGAGACAGCTGCAACATTGTAGCAAAGTATGGGGATCACGGGATTTGTAGTCTAGCACATATCCATATAAGAAGGTGCTATTCATTTTCATATGAGTCTCTCTTTCTCTACAGCACATTCCACCTCAGTTCTTTGCAGCTCATTACAACTCTCACATTCACTCCGCAGTTTATTACACCTCAGTATCTGCTACACATTCACACATTCTCTGCAGCTCATTCCACCTGAGTCACTGCAGCACATTCCACACCAGGCCCTGTAGCAAATAATAGAAATAGAAATAATAGTAAACATAGATTTTACATATAAAATATAATCAAAACTGCTATACCAAATACTGGCTGCAGTGTGGGTTCAGCCTTGGTTATTCTCTGCACCTTCTCTACCACCTCTGCTGGAACTCAATTATATGTATCAACTACTGCTGCAGGTTTTTTATTTTTCTCTCTCTCTCTCTGTTTGGCAGATCTAACGAACCCACAGCTGAGAATAATTATCTGTTAGCACTCAACTGTGCAAATTCTTTCTCTTCCTGCAGCAAAGAATAGTTTACATATACAATACAATATAATCATACTGCTATGTACCAACTACTTATGCCGGTTGTTTTTCACTATTTAAAACCAGGGAAACTTCCATATACCTTTAAGCATATTGTTGATACAAGCATTATTTTAAGGGTGTAGTATGGTACTGTATAAATATAATGCTAGGTTCAGGCTAGATTAGATAAGTGGATCTCATTGAATTGTTACATGCTTAGAAGCCAGAATATTGCATCAGTAGATGCAAGCACTTCTCTCCAGAAATGTAAAGGCCTCTCACATATTATCACCATAGTATCATGAGTGTCTCCAGGGCCCAGCAGAAGCATCATATTTTATTTTTTCTAGTTAAAAACTAGGTTTATGAGTTTTCAAACATATTTTCTGAAACTCACGTGAAGCTCGCTCTACCCACAGTTTTCTTACAATACACCATTCTCACAATGTTGAAGTTTGAAGGAGGGAGGAAACATAGGGGTATTATGCGAAAGAACTAATTTACAGAAAAGGTTGCTGGAACAACCTTCCAGTGAAAGTGGTTTGGTCAAAAACAGTTAAGGAATGTAAGCATACCTAGGATAAGCATAAAGCTACCCTGAGGTGTAATTAATACAAATGTTAAGGTAGATACAATGGCCAGGCAGATGGCCCATGTTGTCTCTTATCTGCAGTCAAAACTGTTTCTTTGTAGTTAATGTCATTCTGTCTTTGCAGATAACCAATTTTATCAACAATAACAAGATAATAAGAAAGATATCTAGACTTAATATGGCTTTTTTTTTCAGTTAAAACACGTGGCTTTAATATTATTTTTTATTTTCTTATTTTATATAGGTTTTTTTTATGTTAAAAACAGTATTTATTACAGAGTACAGATTTAATTCCTGATTCTTTGCATCACCTACATTAAGCATATCCACTATTTTAAGTGGGACTTTGGCTTGTTTGAAAGTAGAAATAAAAATTGAAGACATGCAGGTTATCAGATTTTTCATGATATTTGTTGTTTTTATATTTATTCTAGCGAATTGCCCGTCAAAAAATGACGGCAATGAAATTGTAAGGTAGCTAATGCTGTTTCGTGTGTAATAATGAAATATGTAATACATTAATAAATGAATATACTTTACCTATTTTGAAGCATTGTGTTGAAGAGCTGGCAATGTGTTTTGATGTTGCTGGACTATTAGTGGTGTGGAGCTGCTGTGTAATACTGTGCGTGCGCGAGACCAAACCATTAGCGTAGTTGTGTACTTCCGCATTGTCGTAAAATGGAGGGTAATGTGTGTTATGCGTCTTAGCGGAATATCCATAGGTCTTTTGTGGTGTTTTGCGTGTTTAGAGTGCTGTAGCCTCGTTTTCGTTTTGTTCGGCGGCCATTTTTTCTCTTGCTTAGAGAATTTTTGAGTGTCTAAACTCTTTTATTTTGAGTTAAATGAAGGTGTAAGTTGCTTTTTTGAGGTCCTGGATGCTCCCTCTTGCTGTAGGGAAGCTTTTTATGTATTTGTTGTGTGTATTTATTGTGTTTTCAATTTTTTCATGCTCGCGGGTTGCAGGCGATTTTTGCGAGGTCGTAATGTGTGTTAACGTGTCTCGTATGTTGTTTGCGTTGCGAGGTAAAGTTTGCGAGGGCCATAGTTGGTGTGTCGTGTTGTTTGCGTTGCGACGTAAAGTTTGCGAGGGTGGCAGTTGCTGGCAAGGAGCGCCTTCGGCGCTCCATGCCAGCAACTGAGGCCCTCGCCCTCGCTACGCGAGCCCGCAAGCGTGAGCAACGGCTCGTATGCTCACAACTATATATGTGATAGAGATCTTAAAGGTGTTTATACAGCAGTACAGTTTTTTATTTAGGTTTTAATGTACTCATATTCATGTATAAATAGTCTGTCCAATTAACAATGACAGTTTTGACATCATCGGTAATAAACATATTACCGTACTTTGTTAGTTTTATGGTTATATAATTTTTTGTCTAGATTTGCTGCATTAGCAAAAAACACAAAAGTAATTTCCATTTCATCTCTGTGGTCTCAGCAAGATAAAACACAAAAACTGTAATGTAGATTTTGTGCAAGACCTTGTTTTTCCTCCATAGTTCAGATTGACAGAATAAGTTGCATGTTTTAAAGGTTTAAAGGGCTATCAAAAGGCATGTTATTCTTTGTTGCAACTGAAATAGGGTGATAATGTTGAACAGAGTGTTCCTTTTTTTTTTTTAAATGAAGCTCTTAATGAATATAGTTTTTTGAATATATAACTGTCTTTGCGGGTCTGCTCCTGTCAGTCAAAGTACAGCAATATCATTGTGTAAGTCATTAGTGTCTGCCAATTAGATCTAGAGTTGTGTCTACTCTCTGCTCACACAGAGGTATTTTCTGTGGCATTTCCTGTTAGTTTCCATAAGTTTAAACAAGTTTTACTAAATATTTTTTTCATGAAAAAAATAAACATTCATGTTTAAAACGTGCTCTTTTAAATGAATGATAGAAAAATGTACATTCATGTCCCTTTAAGAACAGAATGAAAATAGAAAAGTGAAATGTGACAAAACAAGAGGTACCGTACATAGGTTCATATGCATGCAAACCCAATCTCACATGTCACCAGCAGAGTTCAGATATATGCATTTTCTAATTTTTAGGTCAATGAACCAGATTTTGGCCTGTATCGCTTTAGAGACCAGACTTCAATTTATTATACTAACAGCAATGGCGGCAGTCATATTTGTGCCCGTCATTCCTGTATTAGGGTAACCTACACATCTTAAACATCTATTCAGATTTTTAGTAACTGTTACATGCTCTAATATGTTAAAATGAACCAAAATAATGACAGAATCCCTTTTACTAAACAGGCTATTTTCCACACTTACCTGTTTTCTAATGGTTCCCAAACTATGGACTTTAAGGATCTACATCAAGAATTGTAAAACAAATTATAAAATAGAATTTTAACTATAGGTAGTACTTCAAACAAACTGTGGACTACCGGGTTGGGGCAACAACCAGTGAGATCATTGTACTGTTAGTGACATCTTTGTGTACATAACTCAATGAACCATTTTCCTAACTTGATGACAGTTGCACATTTCTTAGATTATGGCCACTGTTTCTGCTGTATTAATGTTTTCACTTCCCCCGTAGGGAGAGGAATGTGACACACTCCCTACATGCTGTTTAGACTGTCTTTAAGGATATTTTACAATACACTGGTCAACAAAGATTTTGTTTCAGAGCAAATAAGGGTTGTGATATGTAATTTATCCCACTCAGAATTGTTCTATCACCCATAGTATTAAAGATATGTCCTCTTTATTATGATACATTGTGCTATATAACACATTCATACAGCACCAAGATATGTTAATTTTTCATCAGTAAAATCCTAGTATTATTTTTAATTGTTGTAAATTCTACTGATTAGTCAATGTAAAAAGGGCCCAGAGTTGAGCAGTTGAGTCATATTCTGTCGGGCATGATGAGTCATGTGTTTGCTTGTTTACTGTATGAGTAAGCGCTCCTGGCCAGGTGGTAGAAAAAGTTTGTTCTTGAAACATCTAATGCTGTGAGTATCTGTTATTTGTGTACTTCTATGTACGTTTTATGTTCATAATATGAAGTTGAACAATGCAAAGAAATTATTTTAATCATCCGGACTCATTTTGCTACATTTGCGTGAGGTGATATTTAAAAATCATAAAGTGGTTTTACTACACTTATTAAAAAGTGTTATGAGCTTTACTTTGGATACAAAATAAAGGTTGGGCCCCTCATTTTCGTTGTCGTACCTGTGTCAGACTTCTCACAAGTTGGTCAATGGGTTCTCGGCACATTCATTTTGCTGTTCCAATGATTTGGAGAGAACAAAAAGATCACTCCATAGATTGTTACTTTCGTCTTACAAACATTTCAGGCATCAGTTCTAAATCAAAGCACACTGTCATCAGGCCAGTGCTGCAAAATGAAGAATTGCCTGTGCCAACAACTCCAGAAGAAGTAATACTTAGTGATGATGAACAAGAAAAAGATCATGTAGAGCACGGTGGTGATTATGATATAAGGCTTGATCAAACTTTTGAGGCTTCCTGTTCATTGTTACAACCACATTTCCTTACCCAAGAAAATCTTAATGACCTCATCCGAGACTTGAACCTATCTAAAATGCAAGCAGGCTCCATGTTTTTTTGAGATAGGCATAGTGACTTTAAGGATTTATTTTCCCTCGGAGATCAACTTGTTTTTGGCAATGATGTTTATTCTGTCATGGAAGCACTTGGTCACAAGTACAAAACAGAGGATTGATGTTTATTTATCGATTGTTCTAAAGTTAGCTTGAAAGCTGTGCTTTCCACAAAGGAAATAAGTTTCCATCAGTGCCACTAGCTCATGCTGCCAATATCAAAGAAACTTATGAGAGCATGAAACTCGTGCTTGAAAAAATCAAATATGAAGAATACAAATTAAATATCTGTGGTAACTTGAAAGGACTTGATTGGACTACAACTTAGTCACACAAAGTACAGCTGTTTTCTTTGTGAGTGGGACAGCAGAGACCAAAGAAATTATTACATTTAGAAACAATGGCCAAAACGAATATCACTAACTCCAGGCAGAAGAATGTTGTCAATACATCCTTCTCATATTCTTTTGCAGCCTCTCCAATACCTCTGGGCCTCAGTCTCTCCTCTCCTTCTCTCTCTTTCTTCTGCTGCCTTCTGGGGATATACAGTATCTCCTAACCCAGGCCCCTCCCCTGGCATTCCCATTTACAAATGATACTATCTGACCACTAGGGGCAGATAACATATTACATACTAGAGCAGGGGTCACCAAACTTGGTCCTGGAGGGCCGACCCAGGCCTGGATTTGTGGATATCCTTGCTGCAAACAGGTGAGTCAATCAGGATGGCTGAAGAAACAAGATTCTCACCTGTTTGTAGCAAGGATATCCACAAATCCAGGCCTGGTGCGGCCCTCCAGGAGCGAGTTTGGTGACCCCTGTACTAGAGCAACTTACCTAATTACTTTCAATCAGATGCTTTCCTTTTCCTTCTATATGAAAAACCATTCTAACTTTGCATACCTTCCTGACCCTTGCTATTCCTTATCTGCCTCTTCCATTCCCTTTAGATTGTAAGTAGCGAGTTTCCAATCTTGTAGGGAGATTTTGGAAAAAACACTTTCTACAAAGATTCCAATCTCAAAACAGGGCCCTACATTTTCTGCAGTTTGTTAACATTGTATTTTTCCTTTGTTCTTTTCTCCTGTATAGCGCTACAGAATATGTTGCCGCGTTACAAATAAGTTAATAATAAATCATAATAATAATAATAATAATAATAATAATAATAATACACCACTCTTTGATCCAGAAAAAGTGTATCTACCTCCACTCCATATAAAACTCGGTCTTATGAAGAACTTTGTCAAAGCGATCGGTCAAAGTGGACCTTGATTTAAATTTGTAAAAAAATCCCAAGGATCAGTGATGCAAAGATCAATGAGGGGATCTTTGCAGGACCTCAAATAAGACAACTGATTAAAGATGAGAACTTTGATAGTCAGTTGAACCAGGCTGAAAAGGCTGTATGGGAATCTTTCAAGAGTGTTTGCCAGAACTTTTTAGGAAATCATAAGGCAGACAACTACAAAGAAATAGAGGATGAACTTTTGCAATCTTACAAGACCATGGGATGTAACATGTCTTTGAAAATCAATTTCTTGGATTTGCACCTTGATTCCTTCCCAGCAAATCTTGGGGAAGTCAGCGATGAACATGGCGAACGATTCCATCAGGATAATTCCAAAATGGAAAAGCGGTACCAGGGCAAGTGGAGTCCAGCAATGCTTGCTGATTACTGTTGGACCCTTAAGAGAGATGTTCCTGAGAAAAAATACAGTAGAAATTCCTATACTTCTACCTTTTTGGGGAGATTGTCCTTTACTATGTACCGTATATCTCGACTATAAGCCGACCCGAGTATAAGCCGAGGCACCCATTTTACCACAAAATACTGGGTAAAATGAGTGACTCGAGTATAAGCCAAGGGTGGGAAATGTGCTGTCCCCTGTGTCCCTCTTGTGCCCTCTGTGTCCCCCTCTCTCTCCGTGTCTCTTCTCCCCTCTCCCTTGCCTGTGTCTCTTCTCTCCTCTCCCTTCCCTGTGTCTCTTCCAACCTCTCCCTTCCCTGTGTCTCTTCCCCCCTCTCTTATCACCCTCCTCAACCCCACTCCTCAACCTCCCTCCTCCCTCCTCAACCTCCCTCCTCATCCTCAACCTCCCTCCTCAACCCCCCCATCCTCAATTCCTTCCTCAACCCCCCCATCCTCAACCCCTTCCTCAACCCCCCCATCCTCAACCCCCCTATCCTCAACCCCTTCCTCAACCCCCCATCCTCAACCCCCTCCTCAAGCCCCCCATCCTCATCCTCCCTCCTCAACCCCCCATCCGCATCCTCAACCCCCTCCTCAAACTCAAACCCCCCCAACCTCAACCCCCCCTCCTCAACCTCCCTCCTCAACACCCCATCCTCATCCTCTCTCCTCAACCCCCTATCCTCAACCTCCCTCCTCAACCCCCTCCTCAACCTCCCTCCTCAACCCCCCCATCCTCAACCCCCTCCTCAACCCCCCATCCTCAACCCCCCATCCTCATCCTCAACCCCCCATCCTCAACCCCCCCATCCTCATCCTCAACCCCCCCATCCTCATCCTCAAACCCCCATCCTCAACCCCCCATCCTCAACCTCCCTCCTCATCCTCAACCTCCCTCCTCATCCTTAACCTCCCTCCAACCCCCTATCCTCAACCCCCCTCCTCAACCCCTCCTCCTCATCCTCAACCTCCCTCCTCATCTTCAACCTCCCTCCTCATCCTCCCTCCTCATCCTCAATCCCCCTATTCAACCTCAACCCCCTGCAACCACCAACCCACCTCCTTAACCTCCCCCCTCACACCCCCTCAACCCCAACCCCCCTCCTCAACCCACCATCCTCAACCCCCCTCCTCAACCCCTCCTCCTCATCCTCAACCTCCCTCCTCATCCTCAACCTCCCTCCTCATCCTCCCTCCTCATCCTCAACCTCCCTCCAGCACCTGGTATATGCTAATGACGCGGCCGCATGTGACGTCAGTCACATACGTGCCGTCGCCGGGTCAAGGAGCGGAGGCCGGAGCACAAGCAGGTAAGTGAGGGGAGAGGGGGGAGGTATTTAGGGGGGTTTAGGTGGAGGAGGGGGGTGGAGGGGGGTTTAGGTTAAGGAGGGGGGAGGGAAAGAGACACGGGGGTAGAGAGACACATGGGGGGGCTATAGACACATGGGGGGGCTATAGACACTCGGGGGGTTAGAGACAAACAGGGGGGGTTAGAGAGACACGGGGGGGTTAGAAAGACACGGGGGGGGGGGGGGGAGTGACTCGAGTATAAGCCGAGGGGGCCTTTTTTTGCCTTAAAAAAAGGGCTGAAAAACTCGGCTTATACTCGGGTATATACGGTACATATTGTAAATATATGTAAACTTAAAATCACTGTCTCTCAAAATCCTTATGTGATAGACAAATTACTATAAAAGAGGCCTAGATTAGTTGCACATAGGATACGAAGTATATTTGTCAGTGAGGGCTGTTCAAGCAGCAGCAGCTTTCACTCCTCACTTACATACAGGTACTTTCAGCTGGAGGGTGCGGTGCTAAACCCTGGGAATGTAACTACAACACTGCCCTCGCTCAGTCACTCATGCCTGTCTGCTTCCAGGTAAAATTAAATTGCAGAGACGTACAGTGGATGAAATCTAGATGCCTGTAAGCATTTTGTGGCATCACAACCAGGCTCCTGGCATTTGTTGAGCCCTAAAAATTTAAAAATGTAATTTAATTTTTTATTTAAAGAACAGTATTAATTTTTTTCTGGTTGCTTGACTTTCGGTTAACTGAGAATCTACTGTATAGATATTTTTTTTATTATATTGGGAGTGTCATGCCCAGAAGGCCTACCGCTAAACTTTTGGGGCTTTAGACCTATTGTGGGCCCTTAGGGGAACTTGATACCTAAATCATGGGCATATATCAATCGACGTAGCACTTGCTAAGGAATATGACATGATGTTTCTATAAGTAATGTGGTCCACAAGGATTATTGTTGGGGTTACTATCTGATGTCATTTGTACAGGGCAGTGTGTGTGTATTACACAGAGCAGTGTGTGTGTGTCCTTAAGAGCAGGATTTATTATTGGATAGATTTGTTGATGCAAAGGGGGTACACAGGCATGTGTGTTGTCAACATGCTGCATTTTACTCAGATAGCTAGGGAGGTGTTTTGCCAGGGTCCATGGGCAGAGGGGCCACCAGTTGTGAGGTGATTGGGTATAAGTACAGTATAGAAAGAGACATCCATATTCTCATGTTTCTGCCATAAAATGTATTTAGCCAAACTTTTCTTAGACGTTATGTTGCCACAAGACATTTGTCACCTGCTAGCATGGGTCAGTCCCTTTGTAGACCAGAAGAGGCAAAATACTAAAAAGGGAAAACAATGGCTCTCTAATTACAGCAAATGGTTAAATCCTGGACTTTCCGACTCTTAAGCCCCGGTAGGTAATTAATAACCGTCACATCCTAGTACCTGGGACAGGTAATATACTTTGTTTTGGACATATGCGGGTTGCTGAAGGAAGGGGGGTGACACCAGGGGGTGTGAATAGGACCCCTATTGAGTTCAAAGGAAAGTAAGGAAAACATCTGATTAACTGTTGAGGGTAATTAATAATCCTGACATGACAGTAAGTGACCAAGTAGGAAGATTAATAAACCTCTTGTGATTGGTCCCTGTATACTATAAATACTGGATTGTGGCTCTTTAAGGGTTGTCAGTTGAACATACATAATTTCAGGTGAGGGAATATAATCATTTTAACCACTGGGGTAGTATTGCTTTCCTGTGTTCCTGTATCATGAGGACTGGTTGTTACTGGACTGACTATGCAAGTGGGGCAATGAGAGACAATACCAAATTCACAATCTAGAGGAATTCCTTTTAGTTAAAAGCAGGTGGTGTTGGGTGGCACGTAGCCCCTAATCTCCAGGTGCACTGGCGATAGATCTGCCCCTGCTTCCTGACCTGGGAGTAGAGTTGAATTATCCCCCCCCCGATTTTTTTTAATTTCCTACACCCATGAATGCAATATACTTTAACCTGAAAGACAGTTGATTTTAACTATATAATACAATGGTTTATATTATTGCTAGTTTTTAATGTACTTTCACTGACTTGTTTAACTTTAAGCTGAGTGAATATATGTAATTTTATGGTATGCAGTTCCGCAGAATGGTGCTGATACAAAAATAATTACTTATACACTTTTACTAAATATATTATCTGTGCACCAATAGATATTTTAAAATTATATTAAATTATTTAAGGTTTGCATTGAACAAAGTTCCACAGCTTATATCAGCCTCCCTATATAATTATACGGAGTTGAATCATAAAGTGTTAAATTTTACTTTATTGTGTTTCCATATTTAGTTTTTGTGTAAAATAAAGGGCTTCTCATTCAAGTCAACTGAGTTGAGCCTATTATATTGAGAAATGAGCAGTGGTTTTAACCCATCTGTAGCTCAGGGCACAAGTGGTACTTCTAGTTTTATGGTGGTACTTCTAGTTTTATCTAGTTGTCTCTGTAAATATACAGTTGATAAAAGGACTAAGGGCTCTATTACATGGAGACTCGTAGTAGTGAGAAAATGGGAGTTTTTTTCTTGCTTACTAAAGAGCCATCACTTGGCTCTTCTAACTAACCCAAGTGCCACAGAGGTCCTTTAATGACCTCCATGGCATCTAAAATTACCCCACATCCTCTCAAAGAGGATAATTCACAGAAAACTAAGCACCCCTTTTTTAATGTTAACACAACAGTTCAGAAGGCAACAATCTGGCAACAATTTGTTTTTTTTGCCAAAAACAGAGGAATTTGTAATTGAAGAAATATTCAAATTGTGCATATTTTGAATATAAATGTTCAAACAGTGTGGCTAGTTAAAAATTTTAGTTGACATACCTGTGACTACATTGCAAAATAGGTTAATCACACCTGATCTAGAAAACTCAAAACAATTCAGTTGACTAGGAGGATATAAATCTGCCTTTCAATGTTAGGCAGTAAAATAGCAAGCATTTTACTGACATTCAATAAAACATGTTTCTAGATAAGGTGTACAAAGTTGAGATGGGTTTAGTGACCTTCAGATAAAGATGTAATTAATATGTAGTTTATATGGTAATACTCCTTGGCTTAAAATTCTTAAAGGGACACTGTACGATTGGATTTTTATGTTAATACTAATAAATCGCCTGTCAAAAATGACGGTATGATTTGTCATGTTTACCTGTGTCTCTTTCCCCCTTACCTTCCCTGTGTCTCTTCCCCCTCTCCCTCCCCCATTCCTCCCCCACTGTCTTTTCCCCCCCTTCCCTCCCCAGTGTCTCATTCCCCCTCCCCAGTATATCTTTCCTTCCTCTCCCCTCCCCAGTGTCTCTATCCCCCTTCCCTCCTTTCCCCGGTGTCTCTTTCCCCCTCCCCCAGTATATCTTTCTCTCCTCTCCCCTCCCCAGTGTCTCTATCCCCCATCCCTCCTCTCCCCAGTGTCTCTACCCCCTTCCCTCCTCTCCCCAGTATCTCTTTCCTTCCCTTCCCCAGTGCCTCTTCTACCCCATTTCCCCAATATCTCTTCCTCCCTTCTCTCCCCAGATTCTTTCCCTCCATTGTCTTTCCCCCATCCCTCCCCAGTATATCTTTCCCTCCCCTATTGTCTCTTTCCCAACCCCCTCCGTCTCCATTGTATCTTACCCCCCTTGCCTCCCCTTTCAGTGTCTCTTTCCATCCTCCCCCAGTATCTCTTTCCCCCTTCCCTGCCGAGTGTCCCTTCCACCCCCATTCCCCCCGTGTCTCTTCCCCCCATTCCCCTCAGTGTCTCTTTCCCCCCTTCCCTCCCCAGTATCTATTTCCCTCCCCATTGTCTCTTTCACCCTCCCTCCCCTCTCCATTGTCTCTCCCCTCCTTCCTTCTTCATTGTATCTTCCCCCTCTCTCCTCCTGTCTTTCCCCCTTCCCTCCTCTATGACTCTTTCTCCCCCCTTCCCTTCCCAGTGTCTTTCCCCCCTTAGCGTCTCTTCTCCCCATTCCCTCCACAGTGTCTCTTGCCCCCTTCCCTCCACAGTGCCTCTTTCCCCCTTTTTCCATTTCTCTTTCCCCTCTCCCTCCCCATTGCCTCTTCCCCCTTCCTTCCCCTCCCCATTGTCTCTTACTCCCTCCCCATTGTCTCTTACACCCTTCCCTCCCCTCCCCATTGTCTCTTTCCACTCTTCCCCATTGTATCCCCCCTTCCCATTGTCTCTTTCCCCTTTCCCTACCCATTGTCTCTCCCTATTCCCTCCCCATTGTCTCTACCCCTCCCCATTGTCTCATCACCCCTTCCCACCCCATTGTCTCTTTCCCCCTTCCTCATTGTCTCCCCCTTTCCTTCCCATTGTCTCTTCCCTTCCTTGCCTCCCCTTCCCATTGTCTCTTCTCCCTGGTGATGTGCGTCCCGATGGCATTAATCATTTTTATTGCTAGATAGATAGATAGATAGATAGATAGATAGATAGATAGATAGATAGATAGATAGATAATTTATAATTAGTATCATGTATCATGTATTTCATTGAGTCTGGAAAAGAAAAACAATAAAACAACGCAGTAAATAAGCTGTCAAAAGCCTCAAGATATAAAATAATCTAGTGTTGCCAGTTAAAACCAACTGGTCTAAAGATCATTCAATTAAATATAGTTAGGAAGTTAAATAGTTTATCTCCTGTATGAAACTCAGATTTTCCTAGAAAAAAGACCAAGTAATATAATAGGATAATAATAGTATATGTCATCATGTCTTTTTGTCTTAAGACTGTTAGGATATGCACTTTGAAGAGGCTAATATGGTGATGGAAATTATATAAACAAATTAAATGTATACAAGGTTAATCCATTTTATCCTGTTCAATGTCTTTCAGCCATTAGGCCTTTCTTTCCATATGGAATATACTCCATGCTCAAATTAATTTTTTTATTAATTTTTTTGCAATCAGCATTTGTATTTGTGAAGTTATATATATATATATTATATCATTGTATATATCTGTACATTTATATGTATATACCCTTCAGGCCCTTTTGGGCAAGAATGTGACTTACTTTGAGCAGATGACCTTAGCTTTTTACATATTTAAAATTAAATAGGAATATCATCTGTTCATTTGTAGATGATATGACATGTTTTTCTCTTATTTTACAGTGGTAACAGGAGCAACAGATGGCATTGGAAAAGGTTATGCGCAAGAGGTACTGGAAACATACCACTAGGCAGACAAATGGTGTTTGATACATGTAAACCATTTTTGTACTGTGAGGACCTTCGGCGCTCATTGCGAGCCTCTCCTGTCGTGTACTTTTGGTCATCTGAGCACCTTCATGAGTCAGGATAAAGAGAGATATATATTTCTATGTATTTCTATGTATTTGTAGTTAAGTAATAATGAATGATTTATTAAATAAATGAATATACTTTAATTATTTCTAATTCATATATGCAGCGAGCAATAGGCTGAAGAGCTAACAATCTGTTTGTATTTTGCGTCTGCATAGAATATACATTGTGAGTGTTAGTGCCCTGCTTATAAAGTGTAATGAATGTTTGAAGTGTGCATTCTAAATAGGCTGCGTGCACGAGGTAAAGCCGTTGGTTTATTGTGTAAAGTGGCATTGTATAGTCGTAATGTTATTAATGTGGTACGTGTCTCGTGAGCATTTTCTGTCGTTTGTAATAGTGTATTTTGTAGTTCGTCGTGTGATGTGTAAAATGCTACGCGTTTGGCAGTGTTTTGCACGGTCCGTGATCGTGTAGCCTTGTTTTCATTTTTTTCAGCTGCCATTTTTTTCCTCGAGTGGCGAAAATCGTCTAAATTGAGTTACATTTGCATTCCACCTCACTCCCAGACGTCCTGGCTGTTGCCCCGTGCTGTCTGGGATGTTTTGGTAATTTATTGGGGTGTATTTAGTGTGTTATTATTGTTTTTTCATTTTTGGCGTTCGGCCGTTAATCTCCTAATTTTTTTGCGTCTCGTATCTTTTTTTTTCAAAGTCCCGCGTCTCGTACCTTTTTTTTTCTAAGTCCTGCGTCTCGTATTTTTTTTCTAAGTCCCGCGTTTGTCAACAGCTTGCACGCCAAGGCGATCGTGCGTTTATGAAGTGTTTTTCGGCTAAGTCCCACGTGTTTCATTGCCTCCTCGTGTTAGTGCTGATAGTTGTAGAGCGTTGTAGTAACTTAACGGCTCGCAGTGCTATATGTTAACGGCTCACCTAGCTTTACGAGGCTTGCAGCGAGGCTCACGGCTAAGTGCTACGTGTTACGTGTGCTACGCGTTAACGGCTCGCCTTGTTTCGCCAGGCTCGCACCGATGAGCGCCTTCGGCTAAGTCCTACGTGTTAATGGCTCTCCTCGCTTTGCAAGACTCGCAGCAATGAACGCCTTCGGCGCTCATCGGCTAAGTCCTACGTGTTAATGGCTCTCCTCGCTTTGCAAGACTCGCAGCAATGAACGCCTTCGGCGCTCATCGGCTAAGTCCTACGTGTTAATGGCTCTCCTCGCTTTGCAAGACTCGCAGCAATGAACGCCTTCGGCGCTCATCAGCTAAGTCCTACGCGTTAACGGCTCGCCTCGCTTTACAGGGCTTGCAAGCTGCAGCGCTCATCGTCTAAGTTGTATGCAAAATGGCTCCAAAATGGCTCCACAATACACAAATCTATTTATGGCCAATCTAGAAGAAATAATAGTAGAAAAAATATATATAGGAACTATAGGGTTTGGAATGGATGATTAGCTGGTATATTCTTAAGTTCCTACAGTCTTCCCTCATATGGCAAAATGAATTTGCTAATCCTTGGGAGGACAAAAGTATGAAAAAATATATAAATAGTGTTTAGCTCAAAAAAGTGTGGTTAAAACCAATGTAGAAAAAAGCGCATGGAAGTACTTTACTGGTTATGAAAAAAGGTTGAGGGGGGTTTATAAAAAATATGTACAAATGATGTGTTATAGCATACAATAGTGATGCAACTCCTGTTTGCCTGAGACTACTATATGTCATTAATGCTGACTGGCAATTCACAGTAGTCACAAGGAGTAAAGTAACACAATCTAGAAGAAACATTCTTATCTGTATCCATTTACAAACCATACAAATACTACCGGTACATAGATGATCTGTTAATCATATGGACAGAAGGAGAAAGCAAACTCAGAGACTTTCATAGTTCATTCAACACCTTCCATTCATCTATAAAACTTAAAATGGATTTCTCTACAGAACAGGTAAACTTTCTAGACACTACTATATCCATCACCAATGGCACTCTCCACTCTATATTTATATAGATTAATAATTACTATATATATATATATATATATATATATATATATATATATATATAGTATTTGCAATCCTCTAAAACAACCAAAGCAAAAGTGAATATCACTGCTAGAACAGAAGTTAATAAAAAAAAGTTGGTGATGCAAACTTCAATTTAGATTTTATCTGTTCCCCAGCTGGCCAGGAGAGGTCTGGACATTGTGTTGATAAGTCGAACCGCAGAGAAGCTGAAGAAGGTTGCAGATGAGATAGGTAAATGGTTAAGTGTTACTCCTGATAGATAGTTATGGACAAAATGCAAGCCCTTCTATTGCAGTGAGGGAGTTCTATCATGATATTAACATACTACTACTTCAAGTTGCGGGACCATATTCTTTACACCTACTGTACACAAGCCAATGCCATAGCAAGGCCAGTGATCTCGAAATGTGTTGAACATACTCATGACTATTAGTGCATTCATGTCTCATTTTAAGATTGCTTTTTTATTTTAATACTAATTTAAACATTTTCTCACCAATCTCACATGTGGTGACCACTGTGTGTAAAAGTTGGACATTAATGATTATATTTGGCATTGGCATATTACGGAGTATTACTGAGCCAGATTTAGATGTAAGCTATTTATAAGCTGTTTCTGTACATGGGGCCACACTCATTCTCGCAGTTTATTATAGAACAACAATCTGGACGCAAGACCAAGATTATTGCTGTGGATTTCACAAAAGGATCCGAAATTCACCAAACAATTGTAGATGGATTGAAGGGCCTGGAAGTCGGGATTCTTGGTAATTAAATCTGTTATTTGTTATAATCTATTGGTGATATCCTGAATGCAGTTTATATTGGGTTTCATTTCAATTTTGAGCAACCTGTAGACTGGTGAATACCAAGGGCAACTTCAGACAGTGCTGAATTTTTATATTTTCTTCTTATGACACTAATTATACTCAGCACTACTGCATATCTATGGAAGGTTAACATTGTCACTATTATTATGGTCGAGATAATAACCATAGAGGATTAAAAAAAAAATTGGACACGCATTCTCCCATTGTGTACTTTTGCTCCTCTGAGCACTCTCGGCGCTCATTGTGAGCCCCGTCCTGAACGCCTTTGGCTCTCATTGCGATCCTCTCCTCTGCTCTATTTTTGGTTCCCTGAGCACCCTGTGCGCTGATTGTGAGCCCCGCGCTGAGAGCCTCTCCGCTTGTGTAGTTTTGGTGGTCTGAGCACCTTTATCAGTCATTGCAAGGGGTGCGCTGATTGGCTTTGGTGCTCATTGCAAGCCTCTCCCCTCATGTACTTTTGCTCCTCTGAGCACCCTCAGCCCTCATTGTGAGCCCCACGCTGAACGCCTTTGTCGCTCATTGCGAACCTCCACCCTGGTTCTTTTTTTTTTTATGCTAATTAATTAATTAATTAATTAATTAATATACTTTACCTATTTGTAATTAATATATCCAGCAATCAATATCCTGAAGAGCTATCAATCTGTTTTGATCTTCCTGCAGCATACAATGTACATTTGCACTGTTGCTGACCTGAGATGTAAGTGTCAGCAATGTGGCAAGTGTGCAGTGTAAATAGGCTTTGTATGCGAGGCTAGGAATGCTGTGTGGCACGCAATGTAAGGTTTTTGGTCATCTGAGCACTTTCTTTTGTTAAGTGCCAATTTCCTTTTTGCAAATATTACGGGCCGTAATTGTTCCATGCATTTTTTCCACCAAACTGCTACGGGTCTCGCATTGTGAATGGTGTAATTGAGATTTAGTTCCGCAGGTCATAGGGATGACCGCCTATGGCGCTCATCTCCACCAGCGCAATGAGTGCCTTTGGCACTCCTTGCCAGCAACTGCGTGAGCCTGCAAGCGTTAGCAACAACCTGTTCATCTCCACCAGCGCAGTGAGCGCCTTTGGTGCTCACTGCCTAAGTCGTGAGGGGTCATAGGGATGAGCGCCTATGTCGCTCATCTCCAGCAGCGCAAGGAGTGCCTTCAGCCTTCACGCAACTACGTGAAACCGCAAGCGTTAGCAACCACCCATATTGCTCACAAATATATATGTGATAGTTGTCACTGTAAGTTGTATTGTATTGAAAATCTCTACATCTGTATTATACATTCCCTGGCTAATTTGTAGCCTAATAGGCCTATAAAGTTCAGGACAATCTTCATATGAGGTCACATAATATAATATAACAATATTTTAATTACAACTTGCAGAATATACATTTTGTATGCATTAATGAAATATACTTGAAATTGTACCTGTGCATTAACAATTACCATACTCTTCATTGCTAATCGAATTTCCAGGCATGCAACAAATTATGAATGTGCATAGAGAGTGTGAGTATTGCAAACGTCATTAGAGAAAATGTGTTGTGGGTGGTAGCAGAGGAGAATAACGATCATAAGCAACCTACACTATAATTGGGACTATCCCTGTATATCTAGGACATGCTGATATATGTATAATTATAATGTTATTTAGAAACATAAATTAGATACATATCAGCGCAGGTTAAAATACAAGTTTTTACTACATGCTCATTATCTAATTGCACACTATCAGAACAGCTCAACATGCATTGTTGTCTGAGCCTAACACCATAGTATCAGGACATGTTCTGGCAATAATAGGTTAATGTATATTGTTTTCAGGTTATCAAGACAGAATTAGTCAGTGTTAAGATTTTTCTCTTCTGTGGGTGATGTCCTGGCTGAAAATTATTAGGGCAGGCTAAAGTCACATTAGTACATTGGAAGTAATTGGAATATACAACTATACCTCATTGAACGCTGTAGACAAGTCATTTTAACATAGGGCAGATAGGGATAGAGGAACTCACGAAAAAAATAAACAAATTGAACATTAGCAGAAATATAAACTTTAAATGTGTGATGTTGAAGCTTCTGGCTCATCCTGGATTTGGGGGGTTTTTTTAGGGGGAAAAAAACAGTGTTATAGCAAATTAGTGCGTCAAAAGGAGTTTGACAGGCAAAAACAGCATTATATCGAGGCAGGGATTCAATGGGGATTTGCGGGCCAAAAACAGTGTTATGGCAAAACAGCGCTAAAAGCAGTTTCCATATTCGGGGTATACCTATAATTTTTTTTCTGTTTTTACAGTGAACAATGTGGGTATGATAATGCCTGGATATCCTGGTCGATTCCTGTCGGCTCCTAATTTAACTAAGGTCAGTACTTTTAACAAGTAAACTGTAAATTACAATTAATGAAGTGCTAAAATGTGTCTTGCCTTTCATCTAGGTCACTTTATTATTACATTATTAATTTTAGGACAGGAACATATATTTTTGGATGTGTGTTTACTTCTAAACTATATATCTATTTTTTTTTTCAGAAGCAAGTCTGTTATTTGTAATAATATATTTGTAATGTTTGTTATAGGGGTGTGTTTCTGCCTAGGCACACAAGGCACAGGCCTGGGGCAGCACAATTTCAGGGGGCTGCAGGCTATCTGAAGATGCAGTGCAGTACATTGAAACATGTTTGTATATGCACCGAATTGTATATATTACATAGTTACATGTATATATGCAGTATATATGCAGTGATATTTCTGTCTGTAAGTGACCTTGACACAATCTTACATATATACATAAACAAACAAACTTATGATTGAGATACAGACGGGGAAAGGAGTAGCTGCAAGTACGGTGTGTTCAAATTTGAAGGGCCTAGGGCAGCATAAAACCTAAATACATCCATGGTTTGTGAAATGTGTTAATTAATAAATTGTAGCATGCCTAATCTTTAATTAGAATTATGATATACTATTTGTATATAAATTATAATATGTGTTTGTTATTTAAAACAATAATTTATTTTCTTCTCTATCAGAGTATAGTCGATATTGTTAACTGCAACATACTGTCAGTGACACAGGTAAGAACTAATGTTTTGTGTATGTACCATCCTTTATTTAAATATTTAACCATTAAAGAGCCACATATTAGCATTAAAATGAAACTCAAACAATGACAAATATTTCAGGAATGATTCACTATAGAGAAAATGGCTAGTACAATGTACTACAAGACTTCAATTCTTAAAAATATACAAACTTACTGTTAGGGTAACAGAATCTATTTAAATGTTTTAATGCATAAATACATTTTTATAACCCTGTGTCCTGTATACTTTTTTGGTCTTGTTGTTTCATGACATTTGTATTTTAGAGACAATATGTAGTTATTATCTCTTTACGTTTACATATATATCTGTCTCTCTTTCAGATGACTCAAATTGTTCTCCCTCAAATGGTGGAAAGGTAAATGAAGGGACTAAGATAAAGTAAAAGGTAAATGGAGCCATGGACAGTTTATTGTGCATTTATAACTCAATTTTCATATATCTTCTTTTCTCAGGAAAAAAGGTTTGATTATAAACCTGTCATCAGAAGTTGGAAATCTTCCATATCCAATGTCTCTTTTATACAGTTCTTCCAAGGTATGCAGCAGAACCATAAACTTTGCCTAGGCTTTTGGTACTTAGTGTCACAACTTATTTGCACCTCTTTCCCATCTCTCTTTCACCTATACTGGAGATCCACAAACAGCAGGATGCAGTTCGGTGAAGCTCTGTGTAGGATGAACATGGTGTGTTATCTGTCACGCCAAGATCTACCATCACCAATAACAAATCTACGTGTACACCATAATCTATATTAATTACTTACCTACATGTCACAAACCAGTTGAGCACTACCACAATAAAATCACAATGCTCATATTTGTGACAATTGGGTGCCCCAGCCATGGGTGGGGGGCATATACACCTTTGAGTGTGATCAGTTTCACAATATGTAGCTGCAGATGTATTATGTCATTCCAAATCATACTAAAACAAAAATGGGTTTGCTTCAATATTTCGGGCTATATATCTGGTTATTTTTGGCAATACAAAAGAGCAATAATGGGATATAAACACATGTAACATGTTATGAATCAGCCATGTAAAACAACTTTACTGATTAGAAAGCCGAATATGTCTGCCTATACTGAGATTTTTCCCTGAATAAATAGAAAAATCAATCTCTTTCTAATAATCTTTTTTTTCTAGAACAAATACTGAGTTCAGACTTGTTTTTCTTTATATTCTTTAAGTCTTTATAAGTCATCATTGATATATGCTGTAGCTTCCTTGAGTTCTGACACAGATTAACAAAAATATCAGCAAGATTAACAGCATTGTAAGTTATAACTATATATACGCATATAAATAAAGAATTCGTCTCTGTCTGATATCACAGCCTTTCTTGATATATACCCTCACATATCACCTAATCTGTCTCTTTCTTCCCAGGTGTTTGTGGATTTCTTCTCTCGAGGTCTACATGCGGAATACAAGTCTGCAGGGATAACTGTGCAGGTAACCATTGGGCTGGGTGACCTAGCATCACTATAGATGGAAACTGTTATACCCTATTCAGTGAGCTGGCTACCCCTGTACTGTATTCTCATTCTGTGTTACTCTGTGTCCACTATTGATTGTTGTCCTCTTACAGTGTGTGATGCCTTTATTTGTCTCAACTGAGATGACCCTTCAAATGAAAACAAACCTACTAGTGAAAACTGCCAAGGACTTTGCCTGTGAGGCTTTAAACACTGTGGGTTACACAAACAGGACCAGTGGCTGTCTATCTCACTCTATTCAGGTATTAGGAAACTTATTTTGGGGGGACATTAGTAAAATCTTCATGTTTGTTTACTAAACTCTCTCCAATGTAAATTTTGAGCATAGTACTTTATTACACACTCCTGGTACAAATAGAAATGCAAAGCATGAAAAAAGTCAAGTCTTAAACCACAGGACAATAGACTTAAAATTAAAGGACAGTTCACTTCTAAATGAAGCATTGTTCACTACTCCTTATTATGCATACAATCACATGCATGTCATTAATAGTTCCTTAAAATTCAGGTAGACCACAGATAATCATTATTCAGAAACCAAACCATCCCTTTTCTGTCTCTAAATATAACAATGGTTGCTGCTAGTAAGCAAAGTTTAATAAACAGATCTTATTTACTAACTGTATTTCTATGTAAATTAAAGGTTTCATGAAGGGCATAGTTGTGGTAATGGGCAACAGCAGATTTTTTTTCACAGAGGGCCAAGGAAAAACCAAGAAATACTAAAGTATTCCCATTGTAATTATATCAATGGAGTATAAAATTATATCAATCCTTTAGATTGTAAGTTTGTGAGTTTTCAGTCTTGCAAGGTGCTTTGGGAAAAGCCCTATAGACACCAGATTATTAGCCCAAAGACAGGGCCCTCCATCCTTTGCAATATGTTAATACTGTTATTGTTTTTTACTTGATCCTAACCCATGTATAGCGCTACGGAATATGTTGGCATGTTACAAATAAAGCATAATAATAAAAATGGAGATTACGAAATGCATAAGAAACAATCACATATATACACGCATACAAACATCTCTTTTTATCAAGTCAGAAGTAATGCTGTCATATTCATGTTTTTCAAAGTAGACCATCCACCAACTACAAAAAATATTTCCAGAAACCAAGAGGGACACATGGTTCTACCTTCAAGTGATTAAATAAAATAAAAAACATATAATTAACACTATTTTTTTAAATGTGAAAAGATGTATATTCTATGTACAGAACTACTGATGCAGAATTTGTATACATCTCTTCAGTTTATTGCAGTTTACACAACATTTTATCAAACAAAACATATGTAGCTTGGCTGACGGCAGAGAGTTCAGAGCAGCCTTTAGTGGCCAGGGACACTGCATACAGATTATACATTTATCAAACACTGTGCTCGTTATCTATTTATGTGTTCATTTTCTTACCTTAACAATTATTTTTTAATTTTATATAAAACATTTTATAATGCATAAAACATACTATTTTAAATGTGTGATAGAAAGACCACAAGAATATTGTATTATAAAATACTAAGAAAAGCGATTGCCTTAAATATATCATGCTTGTCTGTGGCCTCAGTTAATGTAGCTCACCTCTATCCTCTGTAGTTTTGACATGGAGCATCTGTGCTGAAATAATTAATAACTAAACAAAAATCTCAGAATAATTTGCTTTACAAATAGTTACACGTGGAAGTTAATATCAATTGTTGTTTTTCTGCTTGCCCTACTAATTTCTTTTAATTTTCTTTAAAGAGCTATTTCTTAGGTCTGCTGCTTTCAGATACACTTTTATCCTTTTTGGCCTCATCAAAAGTTACTGGGAATCTCTGGAGTAATCTCAAAAAGGAACACAAGACCAGGAAACAGAAGTGAGAACTGGAAGAGGTGGTAATTCTACACCTAGATCATTCCACTTAATTCATATCTCGATTTTGCAATGTCCAAACACAGTGGTCAAAAATTACTGACCTGCAAATTGGTGTACTGAGGCTTTAATGGAAGTTTCCCCATAGACACCACCAAGTCTTAGAGCTGGTTAAATTGTTCACTAACAGTGTTTTACATGCAAAGACTCTATTAGGTACTAATAGCTCTTAACTAAATGGATAAATGAAGTCATATGATTGTTTCAAAATAAAGTTTGACGAGAGAAAGAGAGTGTCTTCAATCACTTACTTGAGTCTCCCTCCATCAAGGGATAGTATGTAACAAATACACTAAAAAATATTGCATTTCAGCACATTCAATAAGGGTCAGAGGAGACTCAATTGTTCCTCTATGATTTGTCTTGTCTTGGCAGGGAACATTAATATATTTTATTAATATACAGGTTAACCTGCAAAAAAAGGAACTCTGGTAAATGTCCCATAAACAGTATGGCCCCCATTCAATAGAGGTTCCAGGAGACCAGGAAGCCGTTATTGAGGTTACAAGCTAATTTGCTATTCAATTGGCGTCTTTTTGCGGCTTCCGAGTTACAGGCTTGAAAAATTGGGGATGGTTAACCTCGCAACTTACAGCCTCCATAAGTCTTTGATCTTTCACTTTCGCAAGGCTAAAGTTGCAAATCGCTATTCAATTTCTAAATTTCTCCAAGACCTCAAATGTTTTCACACCCAGCAAATGAAGGAGAAAATCCAACGAGTGCTAGAGAGGACCAGCAAAGGGGTTAAACACCTATTCGTAGCACTGTAAATGCAAATAAAAAATCACTACTGCACTGTAAATAATGGGGAAAGAGATGACAGACATTAGAATTAATTGCACAACAGTCTCAAGCTCGCAAATCGGCAGTTTCTCCCCTTTATCAATCTTTATCGGCCCATCTATATTTGTTTCTGAACCCACTCTGTATTTACCTTTTTCTCCAAGGACCAGTAGACCAGAACTTCAACCGTCTTTTGAGAAACACAGATCTAGGCCGAGAGTCACTTCTGTATTTGTACAAACCAGAATCACTAGTTTCTCAAACAATACATACAAATGCAATTACTTGGAAAACTTACAGGTTGTATCATTAATCAAATGCACACAACAAAGACTATTAAAGGTTGGCCCTTTATGTAATAGCCATAGCAAGTCTTCAAAGAAAGAGCAAATCTCTCTCTTGGACATTATCTTGATTCTAAAAGCAAGCTTGGGCCAGTCAGGATGAGGAGGTCTCTAAATACTGTAAATCTCTGCATAAAATGAGAAAAGAAATAGTAAGAGGCATCAAATAACATAAATAACAGGCATAAAATAAAAACTGAATTAGCATGTATGCACTGATTTTTTTGTACTGCTGTTTTTCACCTATTTACATGAAAAATGTATTCTAACGTATACACACTGTACATTTATGAACATGATTATGCCAATGCTCCAGATGTGGTCCCAAGCTTTCCACGAGATCTGTATAATCTGTCCATCTCTCACATGAAGCTCATCCTTTTACCCCATAAAAACACAATTCTACAAGCCACTCCCTCCATTGCCAATACTTTATCTACCCGTTAACCTGATTTACTCAGACAAGTAAAGAGTGTTTTTTTTCTGCGTGCAGTTATTTGGTACAGGTGAGAGGGGAGTGTTTTTGCCTGGCTTTAAATTGCATATAAGTTTGGACACTGTTTCTGACTGTTTGCATCTGACTTGCTCTGACAAGTAAAGTGTTTTTTTTTCCCTGTGTGCAGGTGTGAGGGGATTGTTTTTACCTGGGTTAAAATTGCATATACGTTTGGGCTTTGTGTGTGACTGTTTACAGGAAGGAATTCAAAGAAAAGGGTCAAATTGTAGTATTTTTTTTTTTTTTTTTATAATTATGAGTTAGTCCAGTGGCTACCTCACTCGGTGTACATTCTGCCATATGTATGCACTGCTGGAACAGATGATCCAGAGTCCATACCTCTATGAGAGGTGTGAGCATGTTGCCTCTCTGGAAGCTCAGATTGGAGAACTGGAGAGGAGAATTGCAGCACTTACTGATATTCTACTGGAAAGGGGGTTGGTGCTCGAGGAGCACACTTTAGCAGAGCCTAGTCTGGAGGGTGGAGCTGGAGCTAGTGAGGATGTCCAGGGAGGTAGCTGGATTACAGTTACAAGGGGAAGCAGGGGGAACAGGAGCAGGAGGCAGGCCAATACTGAGTTGGCAAGCACCAACAGATTTTCCAGATTGAGTGGAACTGTTGGGGATGTCCATTCAGGAATGTCAATAACAGATAGAGCTGCTCCCTCTAACAGCTGGAAAAAAAGTTCTACTGGAGGTGTCGGAGGGCAGAATGGGCAGAAAAACAGACAGGTTTTGGTGGTAGGGGACTCTGTTATTAGGAAGGTAGGAAGGGTGATTTGTCACACAGATCCCAGCAATTGAACAGTTTGGTGTCTCCGGGGTGCTCGGGTTTGGCATGTTGTGGATCGGGTAGATAAATTATTGGGGGGGGCTGGAAATGAACCGGCGGTCTTGGTACATATTGGTACCAATGACAAAGTTAGGGGAAGACGGAGTGTCCTAAAGAATGATTTTAGAGAATTAGGGAATAAGCTTATGGGAAGGACCTCCAAGGTAGGTTTTTCTGAGATAGTACCAGTGCCCCGTGCTAGCCCAGGGAGACAGATGGAGCTTAGGGAGGTTAATGCGTGGCTAAAAAAGTGGTACACTAAGGAGGGGTTTGGGTTTTTAGACCACTGGGCTGACTTCTCACTTGGGTACAATGTCTATGGCAGGGATGGATTGCACCTTAGTGATGAGGGAGCTATTGTGCTAGGGGAAAGGATGGTAGAATGGCTGGGGGAGTTTTTAAACTAATAGGTGGGGGGAGGGACTAGATAGAAGTAATGGTGTAGAAAGTGTAGAGGGGATAAGGGATGAATTAACTACTCATGGGGGAGGAGATGGGGGGAGGGTTAGTATAGTCAATAGGGAGGTATTACTATGTAATTCAAGTACAGAGGCAGGCACCTCAAAACTACAAACTCATAACATAAGATGTATGCTTATTAATGCCAGAATCTTGCCAGGAAAAATGGGAGAGCTAGAATTATTGTCAATTAACGAAAAAAGGAATTTAATAGGCATTACCGAAACATGGTGGAAAGAATCGCATGACTGGACTGTTAATCGGAATGGTTATAACCTATTTGGGAACGATAGGGGTAATGGTAAAAGGGGAGTAGGGATTTGTCTGTATGTTAAGCCTAAATTTAGGCCTATAGTCAGGGAAGATATTTACTGTATATACTCAAGTATAAGCCTAGTTTTTCAGCCCTTTTTTTAAGGCTGAAAAGGGCCCCCTTGGCTTATACTCGAGTCACCACCCCCTTGTCTCTCTTTCCCCCTGTATCTCTCTTCCCCCCCCCCGAGTCTCTCTTTCCCCCCATGGCTCTTTCCCTCCCCCTCCCTTATCATCCTCAACCCCCCATCCTCATTATCAACCCCCCATCCTCATTCTCCACCCCCCATCCTCATCCTCAACCCCCCATCCTCATCCTCAACCCCCCATCCTCATCCTCAACCCCCCATCCTCATCCTCAACCCACCTCCTCATCCTAAACCCCCCTCCTCATCCTAAACCCTACTCCTCACTTTACCCCTCTAATTACCTCCCCCTCTCCCTTTCCCCTCACTTACCTTCCATCTTCAGCTGCTCCTCCGCTCCTCCGTGCTCCTTCCGGCTGCGTCTTGACCCGGCCAATGCTAATGACGTCACATTTAGAAGGGGGGGGGTTGAGAATGAGGATGGGGGGTTGAGGATGGGGGGATGAGGGTTGAGGATGGGGGGCTGAGGATGAGGATGGGGTGGTTGAGGTTGAGTAGGGGGTTGACGATGAGAAGGGGGGTTGAGGAGGGAGGTTGAGGAGGGGGGTTGAGGGGGAATGTTGAGCGGGGGGGGGTGAGGAGGGAGTTTGAGGAGGGGGTTGAGGATGAGGAGGGAGGTTGAGGATGAGGTGGGGGTTGAGGAGGGGGGTTGAGGGGGAAGGTTGAGCGGGGGGGTGAGGAGGGAGTTTGAGGAGGGGGTTGAGGATGAGGAGGGGGGTTGAGGAGGGAGGTTGAGGATGACGAGGGAGGTTGAGGAGGGAGGTTGAGGAGGGGGGTTGAGGAGGGAGGTTGAGGATGGGGGGTTAAGGATGAGGAAGGGGGGGTTGAGGAGGGGGGTTGAGGATGGGGGGGTTGAGAAGGGAGGTTGAGGATGAGGAGGGAGGATGAGGAGGGAGGTTGAGGAGGGGGTGTTGAGGATGAGGATGGGGGGTTGAGGATGAGGAGGGGGTTGACGATGAGGAGGGGGGTTGAGGAGGGAGGTTGAGGAGGGGGGTTGAGGGGGAATGTTGAGCGGGGGGGGGTGAGGAGGGAGTTTGAGGAGGGGGTTGAGGATGAGGAGGGAGGTTGAGGATGAGGAGGGGGGTTGAGGAGGGGGGTTGAGGGGGAAGGTTGAGCGGGGGGGGTGAGGAGGGAGTTTGAGGAGGGGGTTGAGGATGAGGAGGGGGGTTGAGGAGGGAGGTTGAGGAGGGAGGGCTGAGGATGACGAGGGAGGTTGAGGAGGGAGGTTGAGGAGGGGGGTTGAGGAGGGGGGTTGAGGAGGGAGGTTGAGGATGAGGAGGGGGGTTGAGGAGGGAGGTTGAGGAGGGAGGTTGAGGATGAGGAGGGAGGTTGAGGAGGGAGGTTGAGGAGGGGGGTTGAGGAGGGAGGGCTGAGGATGAGGATGGGGTGGTTGAGGTTGAGTAGGGGGTTGACGATGAGGAGGGGGGTTGAGGAGGGAGGTTGAGGAGGGGGGTTGAGGGGGAATGTTGAGCGGGGGGGGTGAGGAGGGAGTTTGAGGAGGGGGTTGAGGATGAGGAGGGAGGTTGAGGATGAGGAGGGGGGTTGAGGAGGGGGGTTGAGGGGGAAGGTTGAGCGGGGGGGTGAGGAGGGAGTTTGAGGAGGGGGGTTGAGGATGAGGAGGGGGGTTGAGGAGGGAGGTTGAGGAGGGAGGTTGAGGAGGGGGGTTGAGGAGGGGGGTTGAGGAGGGAGGTTGAGGATGGGGGGTTGAGGATGAGGAAGGGGGGGTTGAGGAGGGGGGTTGAGGATGGGGGGGTTGAGGAGGGAGGATGAGGAGGGAGGTTGAGGAGGATGAGGAGGGAGGTTGAGGAGGGGGTGTTGAGGATGAGGATGGGGGGTTGAGGATGAGGAGGGGGTTGACGATGAGGAGGGGGGTTGAGGAGGGAGGTTGAGGAGGGGGGTTGAGGGGGAATGTTGAGCGGGGGGGGTGAGGAGGGAGTTTGAGGAGGGGGTTGAGGATGAGGAGGGAGGTTGAGGATGAGGAGGGGGGTTGAGGGGGAAGGTTGAGCGGGGGGGTGAGGAGGGAGTTTGAGGAGGGGGTTGAGGATGAGGAGGGGGGTGGAGGAGGGAGGTTGAGGAGGGAGGTTGAGGATGAGGAGGGAGGTTGAGGAGGGAGGTTGAGGAGGGGGGTTGAGGAGGGAGGTTGAGGATGAGGAGGCGGGTTGAAGAGGAGGGTTGAGGAGGTCGGTTGAGGAGGGGGGTTGAGGAGGGAGGTTGAGGAGGAGGGTTGAGGATGAGGAGGGGGGTTGAGGATGAGGAGGGGGATTGAGGAGGGGGAGTTGAGGAGGGAGATTGAGGAGGGAGGTTGAGGAGGGAGGTTGAGGGGGGGTTGAGGTGGGAGGTTGAGGAGGTGGGTTGAGGAGAAGGGTGAGGAGGGAGGTTGAGGAGGGAGGATGAGGAGGGGGGTTGAGGAGGGAGGTTGAGGAGGGTTGTGGATGAGGAGGAGGGTTGAGGATGAGGAGGGAGATTGAGGAGGGAGGTTGAGGAGGGAGGTTGAGGGGGGGTTGAGGTGGGAGGTTGAGGAGGTGGGTTGAGGAGAAGGGTGAGGAGGGAGGTTGAGGAGGGAGGATGAGGAGGGGGGTTGAGGAGGGAGGTTGAGGAGGGTTGTGGATGAGGAGGAGGGTTGAGGATGAGGAGGGGGGTTGAGGATGAGGAGGGGGATTGAGGAGGGGGGTTGAGGAGGGAGATTGAGGAGGGAGGTTGAGGAGGGAGGTTGAGGGGGGGTTGAGGTGGGAGGTTGAGGAGGTGGGTTGAGGAGAAGGGTGAGGAGGGAGGATGAGGAGGGAGGATGAGGAGGGGGTTGAGGAGGGTGATAAGTGATGGGGAGGGAAAGAGACACAGGAAAGGGAGGGGGAGGGAAAGAGACACAGGGAAGGGCGAGGGGGAAGAGACACAGGGAAGGGCAAGTGGGGAAGAGACACAGGGAAGGGCGAGGGGGGAAGAGACACAGAGAAGGGAGGGGGAGGGAAAGAGACACAGGGAAGGGAGAGGAGGGAAGGGTGAGGAGGGAAGGGAGAGGGGGAAAGAGACACAGGGAAGGGAGAGGGGGAAGAGACACAGGGGTGGGAGAGGGGGGAAAAGACACAGGGGAGAGAGAAGGGGGACACAAGAAAGGGGCACAGAGGGCACACAAGAGGGGGACACAGAGGGCACAAGAGGGACCCAGGGGGCAGCACATTTCCTACCCTCGGCTTATACTCAAGTCACTAAGTTTTCCCAGTATTTTGTGGTACAATAGGTGCCTCGGCTTATACTCGGGTCAGCTTATACTCGAGTATATACGGTATGCTGGAACTAGCGGTAATGTTGAATGTTTATGGGTAGAGTTAAATAGCGGAGCAGCAAATTCCAAAAGAATATTGGTAGGCGTATGCTGTAAACCCCCAAATATAATTGAAAGTGAGGAAATACAACTATTGTTACAGGTTGGAAATGCAGATAAACATGGGCAAGATCTAATAATGAGAGATTTTAATTACCCTGAAATAAACTGGATGAATGAGACCAGCAGTACAGGTAAAGGGAGCAGATTCTTGAGTAAACTCAGGGATCATTATCTGGCCCAGGTTATGATTCTACTAGAAATGAGCCTATCTTGGAATTAGTTATCAAAAATATTATACATATAGTATCAAATGTTGAAATAGGGCAACCTTTGGGAAACAGTGATCACAACACAGTCTCATTTGAGATTGAATTAAAAAAACAAAACTGTAAGGGGCCAACAAAAACTCAGAATTTTAAAAGGGCAAAATGTAATGGTTTAAGGGCAGCGATACAATGTATAGACTGGGACAGAGAACTGGCAGGTAAAAATAATGAACATAAATGGACAACATTTAAATCCGTACTAAACCTACATACTCATTGGCATATACCATGTGGGAATAAAAGTAAAAGGAGTAAATTACATCCAACGTGGCTTAACAATGCTTTAAAGATCAAGATACGGAGTAAAAAACAGGCATTTAAATTATTTAAAAAAAGAGGGTCCAGAGACTGCTTTACGGGAGTAAAAGGAAATCAACAAGGCTTGCAAAAGGGCTATTAGACTGGCTAAAATATAAAATGAAAATTAGTTGCAAAAGAGAGTAAGACTAACCCTAAAATATTTTTTTAATATATAAATGGGAAGAGGGGCAAGATGAAAGCTATAGGTGCATTCCAATGTGAAACAGGCCGTCTCACAATTAGTGACCAGGAAAAAGCAGATGAGCTAAATAGGTTCTTTTCTTCTGTATATACAAGGGAGGTACCAGTGGTTGGGTCACTGCACCATAATGGGGCTACACTACCTTCACCAAATAATTGGTTAACGCAGGAAGAAATCCAAAAGAGGTTGGAAAAAATAAATGTCAATAAAGCCCCGGGTCATGATGGAATATATCCAAGAGTACTGAGGAAACTGGGTTCTGTAATAGCCAAACCATTATATCTAATTTTTCAAGATTCACTCAACACTGGGTCACTACCAGATGACTGGAGAAAAGCTGAGGTGATACCTATATTTAAGAAGGGGGCAAGAGCAAATCCGGTGAATTATAGACCCGTAAGCCTCACTTCTGTAGTGTGAAAGCTTTTAGAAGGGTTAATAAGGGATAATATACAAGAGTATGTCAAATCAAACAGCATTATAAGTAGGAGCCAACATGGATTTATGAGGGATAGGTCGTGTCAAACAAATCTAATTAGTTTCTATGAGAAGGTTAGTAGGAACCTGGATCAAGACAACTCAGTGGATGTAGTCTTTTTAGATTTTGCAAAGGCTTTTGATACAGTGTCACATGGGAGACTATTGTGCAAACTAAGGGATACAGAAATTGCAGTACATATATGCACATGGATTGAGAGCTGGCTAAAAGACAGGAAACAAAGGGTTGTTGTAAATCGAACATACTCGGATTGGACTTATGTGGTAAGTGGGGTTCCTCAGGGCTCAGTATTAGGTCCTCTCCTTTTTAACATATTTATTAACGACTTAGAAGTAGTATTGGAAAGTAGTGTCTCCATTTTTGCTGATGACACGAAGTTGTGCAAGGTAATTAAATCAGAAAATTATGTACTTTCCCTCAAAAGGGATTTGCATAAATTAGAGAAATGGGCAATTAAATGGCAGATGTAATATGGATAAATTTAAGGGTAACTGGGAAGGAAAAATAACCATGCAATCTATAAACTTAATGAAGCAAATCTAGGGGTATCTGATATTGAAAGGGATTTGGGACTGCTTGTGGACAACTACCTACGTAACAGTTGTCAATGTCAAGCAGCAGCTGCAAAGGCAAATAAACTATTAGCATGTATTAAGAAGGGTATAGAAGCAAGGGAATCAGATATAATTCTACCGCTACACAAATCCCTAGTACGCCCTCATTTGGAATATGGAGTACAGTTTTGGGCACCAATTCATAAAAAGGACATTTTAGAACTGGAAAAAGTACAGAGAAGGGCAACAAAACTAACACAGAATGGGGGGGGGGCTAAGTTATGAAGAAAGACTAACCAAATTAAACTTATTTTCTCTAGAAAAAAGGCATCTAAGAGGGGATATGATTACCCTGTATAAATACATCCAGGGTCAGTATAAAGATTTGTCAAGGGAGCTTTTTATGCCAAGAGGTTTTCAACTGACATCCTTTGAGGTTAGAACTAAAAAGATTCCACCTTGAAGAAAGAAAAGGGTTCCTCACAGTAAGGGTGTTTAATCTGTGGAATTCTCTACCAGAGGAGGTGGTGACAGCGGATTTGATAGATAACTTTAAAAAGGGATTGGATATATATAAAAAAAAAGGGGGATTCAGGGTTATCATGGTTAATTAGAGAGGGAGTATAGATCCAGGGACAAATCCGATCACCAGTATCTGGGGTCAGGAAGGAATATTTTGTTTTCCCTTTTGAGACAAGTTTAACTGTTTTTTTTGTGTGTTTGCCTTCCTCTGGATCAATTAACAAGTAATCCACATATTGCAGATCAGAGGAGATCTTAAAAAGTTGAACTTGGGCTAAAATTATTTTTTCAAACTCAATTACTATGTAACTATATAATTTACTAAAAAAAAAGCCAGCAATGTTTTAATGGTAACTTGCAGCTTTCAAAGCCAATAAATCTGTTTACATCACTATCCTGATACAGTATTAGAGTTTTTAATAACCAGAATATAAATCTACAACTGACTTCAGATATGCTATTTATCTAGTCTGAATTTTTAATTATTTTGACCTGTTTTGGCAGTAATATAATTCTCTGACATTACTCAATTATAATACCTTATTTTAATAGTATGCCTAATGAATATAATCAAATGTGTTCCCACACAACGAAAATAAGTGAAAATAGGCATTTAGCATATTCTATTGATGCGATTTTCAGATCCGAGCTCGCAAGTGGAGATCGCAGGCAAAATTGCTATTCAGTTGCCATCATTTTAGGAACTCGGATCAGGTTACTAGTTACAGCGTTGCAAAAATGGTCGCTGTACAACTTGGAACTTGAAGCCTTCGATCTGTCACTTACGCAACGCTAAAATCGCAAATCCTTATTCAATTGCCCGATTCCCCCAAGTTCGCAAACGTATCCCAACTCACAAATCACTATTGTAGGACATAGTCCCACATGTGCTCAGGATGACCCGCAAGGGCTTTAGAATCCATTACGTATCCTCCCCCGAATGTCCCCACTGCACCTAACACCCCCCCCCCCCCCCTACACTCTTAAATGAGATCCCAATGATACGGGGGTCCTGATCGGGAACCCCCTCAGGATCACCAGTTTCTGTCCCTAGCTACTCTGCACCCTTACTTGGAGGAGGATATTGAAGGGGATAGATTCAGTGGGGGAGCTGTCCATGGTCAGCAAACACTCCAGACGCGCATTTCCCCATCTGTGCAGATTCTTCCGAGGACAAAGTATTTCAGCCTAAATGGATTTAATTCACACACTGAAAAAAATTTTTTTTCAATAAAGACAGTCCATAAGGATCTATACAGATCCTTATGGGACACTAATTAGCCCCATCAGTCCCATAAGGATCAATATAGACCCTTATAGGACACTATTAACCCCTATATTAACACTACACAACACTACACTATTAACCCCCCCCTCTAACTAATTAACCCCATCACTCACAGGGCTTTATACAGAGCCCCATGGGCCCCTATGTAACCACATCACGCATGGGGCTCTATACAGAGCCTCATGAGCCCCTAATTAACCCCATCAGTCCCATAAGGGTCTATATAGACCCTTATGGGATAATAATTAACCCCTCACAATAACACTAGAAGTGCCATGAGGGTCCTCCAGGACCCCCATGACACTAAGTCTAAGCACTACCCTACACTACACTATTAGCCATCCCAATAAACGAATACATCTAAATTAACCCCATCTAAGTAATTAACCCTCCCTCTAAGTAATAAACCCCACTCTAACTAATTATCCTATCTAAGTAATTAACCTAATATAACCCTCACAAGAACCCTCACTCATTAACCCTATCACTAACCACGTAATTCTATGTAGTCATATTTAAGCCTATCTGGACCCAATAGCCCTATCTAGTCCTACTTAACCCTATCTAATCCTATTTAACCCTATATAGACATATTTAACCGCATTTGGGCCCAATGACCCTATCTAGTTCTACTTAACACTATCTAGTCCTATTTAACCTTATATGGACTCATTTAACCCTACCTAGTCCTACTTAACCCTATCTAGTCCTATTTAACCATATCTGGACCTAATAACCCTAACTGTACCTATTTAACCCTACCTGGACCCAATAATGCTAACTGGGCCTATTTAACCCCCAATGCACCCAGCAAACCCCTATCCTATAAACACCCTCCTACCCTACCTACCCAACCCTAATTACTGAAAATAAAAACCTACATTACTGAAAATAAAAAATGAACAGTACATAAAATAAAAAAAAACACATTACTGTAAATAAAAAAACACACATAACTAACAATAAAAAAATAAATTTACATAAAATAAAAACACCTAAATTACATAAAATAAACACAACAAATCAAAACATAAATAACATACAATAAATACCCCTAAATAAATACAATTAAAACCTCTAACTACATACACTAAAAACCCCTAAATATATACAATATAAACCCCTAAATATATAATTAAACCCCTAACTACATACAATAAAACCCCTAAATACATTCAATAAAAAAACCTAAATCTCATCTACAACAACCCCCCTTCCTAAACCTAGAATAGGGTAAATAAGACCACTTACCTTGCCCAAATGCCCCTCCATTGACAACGGTTTTCTTGCCTTCATCACTAGCATAAGGGCCCTTTCCTAGATGCCCACAGGTCCGGCACCCCTAGGATAAAAAGAATAATTAAAAGGAATAAAGAAATTAACAAAAAATATTAAACAATACCGTCTAAATAGTAAACTTACCTTTCCACAATGCCCCTGTCCTCCTTGTAGTCTTTGCCAGCAGGGCCCCTCGAAAAGAAAAAGACTGGCTAAAAAAAAAAATCAAACAGTCTAACGGAGCTCCTCCCTGGAGGAGCTCCCTGGCGCAAATGAGGCTTCTATGGCTAAAATTTGGAAATGGCGTCTTCTGAAACCGCTATCAATCAAATTTCAGGCTGTGCAGAGGCACATGGAGTGACAACTCACCTTTATCAGGGATAATCTATGCCCTTCCTGGAAAGTCCCACGCAATTTCTGGTGGCCATGTGCCAAGATGCATACCAATTATCATCTGGTGACATCCCATTAAATATTTTGCTATCAATCAATTGACATTATTACCTAAAATATTGTTATCAGGCGGTCAAGGGAATGTTGATACTCCACAGTATCACAAATTGGGCTTCTCATGTGTTTTAACCCTATATTATTATATAATATATTATATACAGGGAGTGCAGAATTATTAGGCAAATGAGTATTTTGACCACATCATCCTCTTTATGCATGTTGTCTTACTCCTAGCTGTATAGGCTCGAAAGCCTACTACCAATTAAGCATATTAGGTGATGTGCATCTCTGTAATGAGAAGGGGTGTGGTCTAATGACATCAACACCCTATATCAGGTGTGCATAATTATTAGGCAACTTCCTTTCCTTTGGCAAAATGGGTCAAAAGAAGGACTTGACAGGCTCAGAAAAGTCAAAAATAGAGAGATATCTTGCAGAGGGATGCAGCAGTTTCATTCAAAATAGTCAACAGGGTCGCAAGAAGCGTGTGGAAAAACCAAGGCGCAAAATAACTGCCCATGAACTGAGAAAAGTCAAGCGTGCAGCTGCCAAGATGCCACTTGCCACCAGTTTGGCCATATTTCAGAGCTGCAACATCACTGGAGTGCCCAAAAGCACAAGGTGTGCAATACTCAGAGACATGGCCAAGGTAAGAAAGGCTGAAAGACGACCACCACTGAACAAGACACACAAGCTGAAACGTCAAGACTGAGCCAAGAAATATCTCAAGACTGATTTTTCTAAGGTTTTATGGACTGATGAAATGAGAGTGAGTCTTGATGGGCCAGATGGATGGGCCTGTGGCTGGATTGGTAAAGGGCAGAGAGCTCCAGCCAGCAAGGTGGAGGTGGAGTACTGGTTTGGGCTGGTATCATCAAAGATGAGCTTGTGGGGCCTTTTCGGGTTGAGGATGGAGTCAAGCTCAACTCCCAGTCCTACTGCCAGTTCCTGGAAGACACCTTCTTCAAGCAGTGGTACAGGAAGAAGTCTGCATCCTTCAAGAAAAACATGATTTTCATGCAGGACAATGCTCCATCACACGCGTCCAAGTACTCCACAGCGTGGCTGGCAAGAAAGGGTATAAAAGAAGAAAATCTAATGACATGGCCTCCTTGTTCACCTGATCTGAACCCCATTGAGAACCTGTGGTCCATCATCAAATGTGAGATTTACAAGGAGGGAAAACAGTACACCTCTCTGAACAGTGTCTGGGAGGCTGTGGTTGCTGCTGCACGCAATGTTGATGGTGAACAGATCAAAACACTGACAGAATCCATGGATGGCAGGCTTTTGAGTGTCCTTGCAAAGAAAGGTGGCTATATTGGTCACTGATTTGTTTTTGTTTTGTTTTTGAATGTCAGAAATGTATATTTGTGAATGTTGAGATGTTATATTGGTTTCACTGGTAAAAATAAATAATTGAAATGGGTATATATTTGTTTTTTGTTAAGTTGCCTAATAATTATGCACAGTAATAGTCACCTGCACACACAGATATCCCCCTAAAATAGCTAAAACTAAAAGCATACTAAAAACTACTTCCAAAAATATTCAGCTTTGATATTAATGAGTTTTTTGGGTTCATTGAGAACATGGTTGTTGTTCAATAATAAAATTAATCCTCAAAAATACAACTTGCCTAATAATTCTGCACTCCCTGTATATATATATATATATATATATATATATATATATATATATATATATATATATATATATATATATATATATTATTTGATATCTGATATTATTAGCATTATTATTATTATGATATGTATTAACCTATTGTATAGTAACCATGACTCCTTAGTTTACTGATATAGGAATGTGACACAAATGTGATGTACAGTGCATTGCAAAAGTAGTCACCCCACTTGGCATTTTTTGTGTTTTTGTTGTCTCACAACCAGGAATTAACATGGATTGTTTGAGGATTTGCATAATTTAATATACAACATTGAAGATGTTTTTTTATTTATTTTTTTATTGTGAAGCAAACGACAAATAGGACAAAATAACAGAAAAAGTCAATGTGCATAAGTATGCACCCCCCTAAAGTCAATACTTTGTAGAGCAACCTTTTGCAGCAATCACAGCTCCAATTCGCTTTGGATAAGTCTCTATGAGCTTGACACATCTTACCACTGGAATTTTTGCCCACTCCTCCTTTCAAAACTGCTCCAGCTCCTTCAAGTTGGATGGTTTGTGCTTGTGAACAGCAATCTTTAAGTCTGACCACAGATATTCTATTGGATTGAGGTCTGGGCTTTGACTAGGCCATTCCAACACATTTACGTGTTACCCCTTAAACCACTCAAGTGTTGCTTTAGCAGTGTGTTTGGCGTCATTGTCCTGCTGGAAGATGAACCTCCATCCTAGCCTCAAATCAAGTTTTGCTCAAGAATATCCCTGTATTTAGCACCATCTATCTTTCCCTCAACTCTGACCAGTTTCCCAGTCCCGGCTGCTGAAAAACATCCCCACAGCATGATGCTGCCACCACCATGTTTAACTGTTGGGGATAATGGTGTTCTTTGGGTGATGTGATGTGTTAAGTTTGTGCCAGACATAGCGTTTTCTTTGATGGGCGAAAAGTTACATTTTTGTCTCATCAGACCAGAGGACCTTCCTCCATACATTTTGGGAGTCTCCCACATATCTTTTCGCAAAATCAAAATGTGCCATTTTGTTTTTGGTTGAAAGTAATAGCCTTCTTCTGGCCATTCTGCCATAAAGCCCAACTCTATGGAGCATATGGCTTATTGTCGTCCTACTGTATGTACAGATACTCCAGTCTCTGCTGTGGAACTCTGCAGCTCCTCCAGGGTTACCTTAGGTTTCTGTGTTGCCTCTCTGGATAATGCCCTCCTTGCCCGGTCCGTGAGTTTTGGTGGGCGGCCGTCTCTTGGCAGGTTTGCTGTTGTGCCATGTACTTTCCATTTGGTTATGATAGATTTGATGGTGCTCCTGGGGATCATCAAAGATTTGGATATTTTTGTATAACCTAACCCTGACCTGTACTAAACAACATTGTCCCTTACTTGTTTGGAGAGTTCATTGGTCTTCATGGAAAAAGTCAATGTGCAAGTATGCACCCCCCTAAAGTCAATACTTTGTAGAGCAACCTTTTGCAGCAATCACAGCTCCAATTCGCTTTGGATAAGTCTCTATGAGCTTGACACATCTTACCACTGGAATTTTTGCCCACTCCTCCTTTCAAAACTGCTCCAGCTCCTTCAAGTTGGATGGTTTGCGCTTGTGAACAGCAATCTTTAAGTCTGACTACAGATTTTCTATTGTATGGAGGTCTGGGCATTGACTAGGCCATTCCAATACATTTACATGTTTACCTTTAAGCCACTTAAGTGTTGCTTTATCAGTGTGTTTGGGGTCATTGTCCTGCTGGAAGGTGAACCTCTGTCCTAGCCTCATGTCATGGACAGAGTGGTATAGGTTTTGCTCAAGAATATCCCTGTATTTAGCGCCATCCATCTTTCCCTCAACTCTGACCAGTTTCCCAGTCCCGGCTGCTGAAAAACATCCCCACAGCATGATGCTGCCACCTCCATGTTTCACTGGGGATGATGTTCCTTGGGTAATGTGATGTGATGGGTTTGCACCAGACATAGCATTTTCTTCTGGCCACTCTATGGCCACTCTATGGAGTGTACGGCTTATTGTAGTCCTATGTACAGATACTCCAGTCTCTGCTGTGGAACTCTGCAGCTCCTCCAGGGTTACCTTAGGTCTCTGTGCTGCCTCTCTGATTAACGCCCTCCTTTCACGGTCCGTGAGTTTTGGTGGGCAGCCGTCTCTTGGCAGGTTGCTGTTGTGCCATGTTCTTACCATTTGGTTATGATAGATTTGATGGTGCTCCTGGGGATCATCAAAGATTTGGATATTAACCCTGACTTGTACTTCTCAACAACATTTTCTCTTACTTGTTTGGAGAGTTCCTTGGTCTTCATGGCAGTGTTTGGTTAGTGGTGCCTTCTTAGGTGTTGCAGCCTCTTGGGCCTTTAAAAAATGGTTTGTATATATAATGACATATCATGTGACACTTAGATTGCACACAGGTGGACATAATGTTACTAATTATGTGACTTCTGAAGGTAATTAGTTGCACCAAAGCTTTTTATGTGCTTCATAACAAAGGGGGTGAATACATACGCACATGCCAATTTTCGGTTTTCTATTTCTAAAAAACAGTTTTATGTATATATTTTTCTCATTTCACTTCACCAACTTAGACTATTGTGTTCTGATCCATCACATAAGATTCAGATTAACAAAAAATTTAACTTAAGGCTGTAATGTAACAAAATAGGTAAAAAGTCAAGGGGGGTGAATACTTTTGCAAGGCACTGTATGTGGATGTCCCAAAACCCCAACCATTGAAAACACACCGACACGGTGAGAACAGTGTAACAAAGCTTTATTTCATGTAATCTGTAAATTTGTGTAATTAAAGATTAAGTGTAAAACCATAATTAGATGAATATAAAAGAATAAAACTGGAAGATGTTGCTCTCAAAAATCGCCTACTCTCTCTTTATAAATGCTCAAACCAACTCCAGGACCTGCGTGCTACTTCTGCAGAATCTCCAACACAATCAACGCATGGGTGGGTGGAACATAACTTTATTATCTCTCTGTCAATCATCTTCGGCTATACCACTTTCTATTGACTGAGAGGCCTGTCTCGCACTCCGTAATCCCGTCATTGTATTGTAACTGCGGACTGCTTTTTTTCCAGCCCATTAACAGCTTGCTGGCGCGGGAGGAGTTTACGGGCTTGAGGCTTCGGCCTATAACTTGCAGCCTTGTTCAATTGAACAGCACCGTAATTGTAGCAGAGTTCAAACTTGCAGACATACGGCCTGTATATCACGAGATGCAGCCTTGCAATTGAAAGTGGCTCTAGGTATGGTAGGGCTATTTAAGCTAAACAAAACATTTCCTTTTACAAGTGCAATCTTTATAAGAGGCTACAAAACATTTTGTCCCAGGGCGGCCTTGTACGGTCTACTAAACACCACCATATAACTGACTATTCTGGAGCTGCTGGTAATATTTCTGAAGCCTAAGGCGGCATTGCCACAAGTAGCATTTATTCATCTTTATCCCTCTTGAACAATGAGCCTGCACCCTATGCACTGCAGTGATGTAGTACAGAAGCTCTTCAGCTGCCCTTTTGTGATACATGGGCCCTGGTGACTGCACAACACCAGAGTCCAGCAGCACAATTCATAGCTGGCAACAATAACTATTGACCCAATGAGACCGGTGGGAGGCAACAAGTTTATCAGTGAAAGAAATGTGCGCACTTGCAAAAGTATGTAATTTTATGTATGTGCATGTTTTTTTTATTTCTATAGTGCACCGGGTTACAGGGCTAAAAAAACAATTTTGTTAAGACTGGCTGTGTACACAGACAGTAAATGATACAAGTGACTAAATTATATTGTTTTACGGTAGGAAGAAAGGCGCTAGAAACATTTGAGAACACTGAACTCTGGACTGGAAGTAGTTGTTTCTTTACAACTCACCAGTTATACATTTCATCCAGATAAGCAGAGCAAAGAATTATCTGATCATAAATTAACTTATTTTACTTGAATAGCTGTAGTTGTGATCTTTCTGGCTTCAAAAGGAGCTACACAATATAGTAACCCTTTCTCTGTGCAAAAACTCACTGCGGAAAAGAGGAGAGAACTAAAGGGGAAACAAATAAGAAAAGTATTTTGAGGCAAGAGAGAAACATGATTGGGGATAGAGGCTGTATGTTGGGGAATGAGGATGTGCTTTCCTTCTCCTGGGAACTAATTTGGCATCAGCACCTAAAGATCATCTGCTACCCACCTTACAGTCTATGTTGGTAAGCTGAAGCAGCTTTGCACTAGCATTTTGAAGAAGTATATGGCTGTAAAAATAAACTGTAGATACTTTATTATGATACTTACTAGTGACTTGCCCGTCAAAAATGACGGCAATAAAATTTGAAGCCTGGCAATGCAGTTTGCCACAAAATGCGAGGATATGGCCTATCTGAGCACCTTCGGTGCTCATCGCGAGCCCCGTGCTGGGCGCCTTTGGCACTCATTGCAAGCCTCTTCCCTCGTCTACTTTACAGACCCCGTGATGAGCACCTTTGGCGCTCATCGCGAGGCCTGCAATGAGCGGCTTTGTCGCTCATTGACATTTTGCACTGTGCACCTTTTCTGCTTTGCAATTATCCCCTTCAGTGCTCATTGCGACCCCCACAATGAGCGCCTTTGGCACTTATCGCGTGGCTCGCAATGTGTGCCTTCGGCCTCTCCCTCTGTGTACTTTATATGCCTGTGTAGTTTAGGGGCCTACTGCCTTGGATTCAGTGTTACTGGCTTGAGTTAAGTCTTAGTGCTTAGGATATTTATGTCCGTCAGCCTCGTTTTCGTGGTGTTTTACTTTCTTTGGGACCCAATTTTTTTCTTGCTTCAACGATTTTCAATCTTGAAAAAGGGCAAAATATTTCAAATTAACATGCAACCACTCAAAGGCTCCTTGGCTCTTCCCCTGTGCTGTGTGTGTAAGTGAATTGGAGTTATATTTGTGTGTTTTTGCATGTTTTTCCAGTTCAGTGGTTTGGCCGTTAAAGTCGTATTGCAGCCTAAGTCCCGCAGCGTGCCTCAAATGCTCACCTTGCAGTGCAATGAGCGCTTTTGGCCCTCATTGCATACTAAGGGCCTCATTCTATTATCGGCCGTAAATCGGCCGTAAGGCTGCGATTCCTTGCGGGGGTTCAGTTTACTCGCGATTCTATTATACGGCCCCGCAAGGATCTCCTTTTACGGCCGGCCGCATATCTTGGAACCGGCCGTAATCTGTGAAATATAAAAAGTCAAAAATAAATTCAAGCCTGCACTGTACAGCTCTGTAAATGCTAGGGATCATATTGGGGGACATGAGGAATAAAAGGAACCCACTCTCAAGCTTGCACATCTGCCCAAACCCGAGTTCAAATTAACTGTTTATTTTCCGGCTGCGGCGTGGGCGTGTCTGAGGTGCTCCAAGCACTCTGGACTTTTTACATGTATATTTTACGGATATTAAAAATGAAATATTTTACGGGTTTGAGTACAGGATAATTATGTGCTATTTTTTCTAACACCTAAAATCCCTTTATAGTCTTCTCAAAGTGCAGGATGGCTTTATTTGAGCTATTTTATGTGCTTAATTGGTGCTAGCGAGACCTTTTTCCTGCAAGTAACTGCGGCTCGTTTTTAGCCTTGCAGAGAGGTTTCCCGGAGCAATTGAATTGCAAATCTCTTGCGGCCGTTTTAGATCAAAGGCTTTCCTCCGGCGCGATCGGCCGCAAGAGATAGCAAGGCACCGGCCGCAAGCCTGCCGGAGCCTACGGCCGTAAGGGAATAGAATAGCCGAATAGCTTGCGGCCGGTCCTTGCGGCCCCGCAGCGGCTGCGGCCGATAATAGAATGAGGCCCTAAGTCCTGAGGCGTGACTCAACTGCTCGTAACAAATTTATAGTGCCAATGAAATGGATAAGGTTTATATACAGGGACAATCACTTATTAATCCTTGAGACAAACACGGATGTATTGCTAATTTAATGTTGGGCTATCAAAATACTGGTTAGCAGGAACCTTCATATGTTTCCCAAAGGGAACCTATCCTAAGATTTGAGTCATATCAGCCCCATTTTTGGTATACCCTATAGTGAATAAGCTCGGGGTTAATCACATTTAAATCACCCTAAGGCTATATGCAGCAACACTAATAATATAAAAGGGATTCTTTAATTCAAATTGTATTACAAAAGGAAAAGTGGATTTTTAAAAATAGTTTGAAGTATCTAACCATTAAAATTTGTATATATGATATACTTAGATATCTAAAATCCCAGTTTCCTTAATTTACCATGTTTCTATTAAAAGGAGGTATTTCCTTTTACGTTTTTTAAAATTGTGTTATGATATGCCTGGCTGTCTACCATATGGTACAATAAAATGTATTTTTGTAAATATGTAAAATAATAAAAATAAAAAAATTCCCCATATTTTTTTTGAGTAAATATCAATCAGTGTTAAGCACTTTTGTGGGAGTTATTAACTCCTTTTAGTTTGACAATTTATTTACAAACAAACAACATATTACAATCCTATAAAAGTAATGCCTGTTACATAGCATTTTAATACAGATATATTGATACAGGATTGCCTCCTATTCAATGGTTAAAGAAATACTGTAGTTTAAGAAAAAAATACACTTGTTTGTGAAGTATCTAACATTTAGATTGTAAGTTTGCCAGTTTTCAATCTTGTAATGTGTTTTGGAAAGCTCTATGGACACTGGATTCTAAGCTCAAAGACAGGGCCCTCTATCTTTTGTAATGTGCTAATATTGTTTTGCCTTGATCACAATGTATGTATAGCACTACAGAATATCTTGGCGTTTTACAAATAAACAATAATAATAATAGCCATAAATACAAAAAAAAAATGTAAGAAAAAAAAAAAGACCTGGCTTACAAATATAGCAATTAATTATGTGTTTTTTACAGTACATCCTGAAATGTGGATCAGGAGGATGTGTATTTATCTATCAGTGAAGCGTGGAAGGAGGTAACAGAGAAAGTTCAAGAAACTTTGTTAGATATTGGGGCAACAATTTTTTTTTCTAATTAAAATCTTTTCGACTTCTCTTCCTGCTTAATTATGCTCTTAACCATAATTATCAAACATATGTCTTGTTTTCTTTGTAGTGGCCCTTTAAATAGAAGCATCAGAGGCTCTTCATATAAAGTAACAGATGGCCTATGTGCATAGTGACATGAGGCACAGATTCATCCTGTTCTCCCTTGACAGAAAGAGATTGTCTCAGATAAAGGCAATTTCCTGTTAAGAAGCAATGGCTGTGATGTTAAGAGGCTGTTGCACAGAAGTCAGTTAATATATGTGGCGCAGGACACAGTCTTAGACTTAATTAGTCATTCATTTTCTCTAGTTAACATTTCTTACTTTCATTGGTGTGTGCTTATTAGCAAACTGAGGTTCGTCCACACTTTAATGGCTGCATTTTCCGCTTAATAATGTATGGGGAAAAATAATATTTTTCTTCTTTATTTATAATTGGAATCACAAGACAACAAGTTAAGTACAGTATATAATTTAGGATCTGAGAGTGCACTTTGTGTTTATAGTCACGGCTCTGTTATTCACATTAAGTGTTTTAACTGTCCTCGTGGTAAGGCAGAAGATTCACCCAAAGATCTGTAAAATATGATAAATGCACTGATGTCCAGGGGTGCAGAGCAGTCAATTCCATGTTGTTTGGAGACCTTCAAGTGTGTTCATGATTTTGATCTGGCCTATTTTGTGCTTATTGCACTTGCCATTTAATATTCTGCATAACACAAGGAAACTCCCATGAGAGGCCAAATGTGTGTATAGGCTGCTGGTCACAGCTTGCACTTTGCCTGGGCCACTTTGGAGCCACTCTTTCTTCCCAAAGCTTTGCAGATGAATGCACCAGCTTCAGTCAGTTTCAGTAGATCAATACCCTAAATAACGTAGGAAAAGAAATAAGTAAAAGATGAGTGGAAATCTAAATATATTTATACACATGGTGCTTCCTTGAGAAGTAAGTCCTTAGTAGTTCAAGACAAGACACAACACTTAAGCTTGATTTTCCCAGTGGGATATTAGTCATATAAGGCACCCATTTATTCAGTGCAAACATCAAATCTTATGATATGTCATAAGAAGCCATTTTTTAAATGTGAATTAGAAAGCACATCCAACTGAAAAAGTCATTGTATGTTACTTTATGCTTATGCCACCACTAATCTGCTTCATAGGATACATTTTTGGTAAGTCAATTCATAATAGTTTTTTTTTTCTTTAGATAGTTGGCCTCTTCAATGCATAACTTGTATAATTATAATTTTAGTTATAGCTAAAGAAAGAGCTGAAAATGTCACTTTTCCACTTTCAGATGCTTTCCATTTACCATTGTATTACCTTTTAGCCAACAAATCCTCCCATTTAGTGATCTTTTGCATGCGAAAGAGCATTCTGTTTACAATGTAAAACCTTAGTTTTTTTCTCTTTTATTTATTTATTAACCTAAAAGTGTTTTTTTTTTGTCTTTGTTTATTTACATGTGTAAGCCTTCCCCCCTGGTCACACCCACCATCTACTTTAAAGGTGTGCTCCTCTCAGCATATCATAGCTACTTTAGTACCGGTCTATGGGAGGGAGTCTGTTACTCACAGAGCTTCCCCTAGCACAAGTTCCTATATCCTGGCTCTCAGTGTCCTGTCAAACATCCCATGTGACCAATGAGCAGTGCAGCCTCTGTCCCTCCCACAAGCAGAGCAAAGGCACAAAGTAAGAAGATGTGTGTGAGAAAATAACCCTGCAAGTGAAGCTCTCCTGTGTGTGTGTGCATGTGTGTGTGTGTGCATGTGCTCTGTGTGAAAAAGCAACACAGCAGGTGAATCTGCGCTGTGTGTGTTCTGTGCTCTATATCATACCCCTGGAGTAATAAGCAGAAAGGTACGAAAATGCATACATTTTATCCTGTATTAATAAATATAAAACACCAATAAAACAGAAATATCACAGAACTTGCAGTGTCAGTACATATATCTATCTATCTATATATATATAATATGTGTGTATGGAGCAGGAAGGCTTCTCCAAAGTGTTTAATAAAGCAGACTGCTGGTTGCTGCCATCCATAATGTCACTGCTATGCTGGGCACACACTCACTGACAAAAAGCTTTCCTATAGAGTTTAATAGAAACACATCCTCCAACCTGATTGGTTGAAGCCACGTAAGAGCAGGAAGACCACTCTGAGCTGTGAGGCAGAGATGGGGCTGGGAATTAAACATCAACAAACAATCAGATAAAATAAAATGTATGTTTGATTCTCTCTGTGAAAAATGCATGTATTTGAAATATTCAAAAACTATGTCAACATGTTTTCAGGAGATCTTTATTCTGATGCGGTCCAAGTTGTGCTGAATGAACTGGCCCTTTACGTATCATATGAAAAAACCTGTAATGCTTCCATGCAGATACTGTCTGAATCGGATATGGTATTCAGACATCATTACTTGAAGCATAGGTACTATGAGGAAATTGGTGTCCAAAAAAAGGATAACACTAAAGAGGGGCTAGCAGCTTTATAACAATAAAATCACATTAACTATAACATTGTTATATAACAGAAATAAGTAGTCTCACTTGAATCAGAATGACACTGATATTTATCAGAAGTTGGCCAGACGGCATTATGGACATCAGTATGTGCCCAGAATAAGATCTGAACATTAGACTGACACCTGTTGATATTTGGACCACAGTATAGGACCATGGTTAAGTATGAGGACACCCTGACATTATGGTATGACCCAGACAGGCCACTAGGAAGTAAAATGTAACAATATAATACCGTAATGCGATACTCACAGTGTGAATACCAAGTCCATTCAGCATGTAAACCAAATCTTCTGTAGCTACATTGCCCGAAGCTCCTTGCGCATAAGGACAACCTCCCAATCCTGAAATGGAGGAATCTACCACCCTCACTCCCATCTGTAGGAGAGAATCATATGTGAGGGTCAAATGGTGATCAGTAACAGGGGCAGTATCAGTGTTCATGAGATACCGAGATCTATGAATATACAGTACAAAGATTTAAGTGTGTGTTTTGCTGTGTGTGTACAGTGTTTATATTGACATGCTGATAAACATGCAAAGGGAATTCACAAAATAGTACTACTACAAAATAGTACTTGCACAGATATGCTTTCTCTCAGACCATACAATCTGCATGGCATAATCTCTTTAAAAAACACTCATTTTAATCTAGGAATGCTCTCTGTTAAGATATTCTAGAAATGTCACACGATCACACTTTTATGTATAATAAGCAAAATGGAGCAATGTGGAAACAGAACTGTAAAAATGTATTTCAAGAAATGTTTACTTGACAAGGTCAGTGCGCTGAAATGTAGCAGCAAACAGACAACCAAACACTACTTATTGAATATGAATATAGAATTATGCCTGATATGTGGTGTCAAAGTATCAAAAACCACTAAACCCTTAGAGGAGTATAAAGAACATGAAACTAACATTGTTTCAACTTATCAAAAACTTTAAACATGATCAATAAATACATATTTTTGTATACTACCTGCAGAGCCACAAGTATATTTGCCAGAGCTTGTCCATATGTATCATGGCAGTGAACAGCAACAGCTTGTGCTGGGACCACTTCTAGAACAGCAGAAAGCATATCCTTCATACTGCCTGGAGTGCCTACTCCAATCGTGTCACCCAGGGAGATTTCATAGCAGCCCATATTGAACATTTTTTGTGCCACCTGAGTACAAAGCAAAAATCAAACCTTGCACATACAAACATTCCTTTTGTGCAATACAAAAAGCGTATAGCCTCCATAAAGGCAACACTGACAATGTGCAGGCAAAAGATGAGGGGAGGTAATCATTTCTAATCTCCATGGTTGCCTATTCCTTATGTAGATTAAGAGTTGTTTTGTTTTTTAAGTGCAGTGCTGGCAAGGATTTCCTCACATGAAGTTACTTGTTGCATACAAGTCTAGGAGTGAGTGAACCTGAACAGCTCATAGTACAAACATAGGTGCACTTTTCACACTATATGTAATGGAGTGCATAAGTTCCAATGCAGGAAATTTATGACAAGTTCAACCACCTTTTACATAATTTTGGGATAAGAGTGAGTTTGATCTTCTCGCATGCAAGGGGCTGGGATAAATAGGGAAATAAACTGGTGCTTACCTCAGCTACTTTACTAGGGGCTACTTTTCCTTCATATGGACACCCAAGAACACAAGACACATACCTGAAATGTGTACAGAAACAGCTTATATAGTTATACACTCATAATGGATAAGGAAATGCATCCATTGTAGCATTGGTAACAGATCAGATGAACATGCCACACTAAAATCCAAATTTACAATCACACAGTCCTCTGGTATAGTCAATGCTACATCCTGTATTCTCTATATTGATGTATCCTGCACTCTCCTCATTTGCAAGTGCTAGATCTTCCCATTTACACAAACACTGTGAGCTCTTTTCATGAACGCATCTGACATGTTTTAGTTCATTAATATCCAAAGTTTATAATTGAAATAAAATTGTAACTAAATCAGTATAATCTTGTTCTTCCATAAAAAGAACCGACCTAGTAAGTGTAAATATACAGTTACAAATTGAAGCAAAAGATACGGAACACCTGAAAACTAGATGAGTCAAGCACACATCGGAGACAAAATAAATATTGATTTACTTTGTCTCCGATGTGTGCTTGACTCATCTAGGTTTCAGGTGTACGGTATCTTTCTCTTCAATTTTTAAATGTTTTAGTTCATATAATATATTTCTTCTCAGCTACACAACTTTATTGTATACTTTTATTTATTGTTTCTTCTAGATAATTCATATTACTTGTGTCTTCTCATATGCAAGATGTGCTTTTTTAAGGAGTCTCTCAGTTATCGTTCAGACCACTAATATTCTTAACCGGTTCACATCCTCAGCTATTTTTCCTGTTACATTATGTTGCTTTCATTCACATTGAACTGTATCTTTTCTCTTTTCCCTACAAACTGTTTTCCTGTATGTCACACTGAGCTGTCACTTCCCGCTCTGAGGCACCACACTCTGGGTTTCATCTCTTACCCTCGAACTGGAATGTTGGCTTCTTTGGCTGCATTTGTCACCAACTTGAATCTCTGCAGACTCTCCTCTATGGAGCAGTTTATATTTTTCTTACTGAACAGTTCAGATGCTGCTCCAAATATTGCTACTTCTTGAGCACCACATGCAACCTTTAGATAAGATAGAAACAGGTGTGTGACATATAAAATTGCATTTAAAAAATAAACTATTAGTAATGTTATTTATAAACATATCGCTTGACAAGTGGTTTGAGCTCAACTTTTCTGCTAATTTCATATGAGTAATCATTTACCAACTATTTCAAACTAGCCACGTGCCCGTCAAAAATGATGGGTGAATAAAATTTGAAGCCATGGCAATGCTGTTTGCCACACAATGTAAAGCTTTTGCTACTCTGAGGACCTTTGGCGCTCATTGCAAGCCTCTCCTCTAGTGTACTTTTGCTCCTCTGAGCACCTTCTGCACAATATATATAACTGCAGTGCAAAAACATTTATTTTCCATTACTACTTAATACTTATTAAATAATGTACGTTAATAATTAATTCTGAATGAACAAATGTATTAGGAAGTAATGCCAGTGTAAAATATGCTATTTAGTGTTTTTTTTATATATATATATTTAAAAAAAAATAATAATAATTAATTATTTAATAAATTAATATACTTTACCTATTTGTAATTAATATATCCAACAATCAATATCCTGAAGAGCTAACAATCTCTTTAGATTTTCCTGCAGCATACAATGTACAGTTGGACTGTTGCTGCCCTGATGAGAAAGTGTCAGCAATGTGGCAATTGTGCAGTATAAATAGGTTGCGTGCGTGAGGCCATACCGTTGGTTTAGTTGTGTAAAGCGCCATTTTAGATTCGTAATGTTATTATCCTTTCTAATAGTGTATTTTGTACCTCGTACGTTCCTGTGTAAGTGGTACGTGTCTGGCTGTGTTTTACGCGGTTCCGGGTCGTGTAGCCTTATTTTTTTTTTTCTGACACCATTTTTGTTCCTTGTTTAGCTGATTTTCGAGTGTTGAAACTCGGCAAAGTCGGCTTCAATTCGAGTGGAACCTCACTCCCAGACGACCAGGCTGTCCCCCCGTGCTGTGTGTGAGATTTTTTTTTTTTGTGCTTTTCGATTTGCATGGTTCGGATGTTGACTTCGTATTTTTCCAACCTCGTATTTTGTTTTTCTAATTCCCGCGCCTCACCATTTTTTTTCTTCTAAGTCCCGCGTTCCTCAACTGCTTGCAGCCTAAGGCAATCTTGCTTTTCCTAACTGCTTGGAGGCCAAGTCCCGCGTTTTTCAATGCTTTAACGGCTCGCCTTTGGCGCTTATTTGTGCCCAAGTCCCGCGTGTTTTAATGGCTCACAGGCGATGAGCACCAAAGGCGCTCATCGCCTAAGTGCTCCAAGTTTCAATGCCTCATCTGCTCACCTGGCTAGGCGAGGCTCGCAGCTAAGTGCTCAGAGCTCGGAAAACTTCTGTGCTTCAACGGCTTGCAAGCGTGCCGACGATTTGTAGTTTGACAACTATTATATGTGATAGTGTTCGAATCTTTATATGTATGTCTTTGGGAAAGAGTGAACCCCTTAAAAAAAAAAAAAACACACACATATAGTGATGTGTGATATCTCCAACTCCTGCATTATCCCATTAAAATCTCTCAAATAATATAGCAATTGGATGGTTTGGCAGTCACTAGTGCAAAAAACAAAACTCTGTTAGTTAATGTAAAATACTGCGTCTTTACAAAAGATGGCCAATCCTGCATCTAGTTACTTTATATTAACTGCAAAGTATGTAATCATTTATTAAGATTTAGTTGTTCAAAGGATAACACTAAACATAGGACTTCAATGATCTTTAAATATTCCTATTATTACAAACTGCATGTTTCTTACCGCAGCCTGAAATCCTGTGAGATTTGGAGTTAGAACAGGGTAGCTGACATTTGGAAACTTCTTAATTCCCTGCATTACACTTGTATGATCCGCCATCTAATAAAAAGTAAAAATACATTTTCAAGCAATATATACATTTCTATTTTCTTTTGTCAACATGTATTATGTGTTAATGTTAAAAAAAGATACATACATTTTCAAAAATGCAATGCAGAAAAACAAAAAATGTATAGTGAAACTTTGCAAACAAAAATGTGAATAAAATGAAATATATTGTAATGGGTTGGTGGCCATGTTCACAAACCACAGTGCTGTGTACAGGTCAACAGCATGATGTATGCTATGTCAAATCCCCTACTTGCTGTGCCAACCAGCTGCAGAGAGAACAGTCCTGTTATACAAGTAGAGAGCTCAATGGTAGACATCAAATGACGTTTCTTATCTTATGGAATTGCTGCAATGCAACCATCAGTAGACAAAGATGGGTCAGACCTCCCCACAATAATGAAGGGCTCGCTATCTGTTAACTGGTCAGTCAGAGTCAGGGAAGTAACATATTTAAATATGGTCCCATGGACTGTCCTCTGGTAACAAATATACTAGCCTCTCATTTGCAATTTACAAGCTTGAATTTTGCCTACTGATTTAGACTTATCTAGAATAGGATTTGAAACTTGACCATTGACAAAACTGTTCTACGGTTTGTTCAAACTTTAGTTAAACATTCTAGCTTTGCAATTGTCATTCACGTCTCGAGTTAACTTAGCCCCGTAACAACTTGTGAGATGATATTAACCTGCTAAATAACTCCTGACTTAAGGGTTTTAAGTGAATTTAAGCATCATATCTTTCTGCCAACCTGCCTTCGCAGAATAAAGGCAGTCATCCATTATGTTATCTCTATCTACTTTGTGTATTCAAGGACTAATGTATTATCACCTGATATTCTATAGAGAGCCTTAACAGTACCAAAAGCATCTATCCCTAGTTATCTTGGGTTTTATTCCATAGCTCCTGTAAGAAAAGATCCCAGTGAACTTCACTTTTAAGACCCTACCAAGCTATTACATCAAATTTGTAAATATAACCTCTGGGAAATGCCATACAAGTTATCCTATATCTGTTTTCTAAATCGCTATCCCTTGCCTCCCGTAATTATATCTGAGCTTGCAGATGTTTACATGAAAGTTTCTCCAAGTGCCGAAAGTATCTAAAAAGCGTCTGGTTACCTGAATAATGCCTCAGAGCAGACTAAACTTAATACCTGCTACCCCCATGAGCCTGGGTATCCCCCAGGATTCCCCCCTAAATACCTGATATGTTCTATGAGCCCAGGTATCCCCCAGGATTCCCCACAATACCTGCTACCCTTTATGAGCCTAGGTATCTCTTAGGAATCCCCCCTCAATAATCAATGTTTGAAAACTTTAAGTATGACTCAGGTCATAGATTAGCAGGAAGAAACATTATACATCTAGTTCTTAATCTGAAATCAAACATTATTGATGCCTCTGGAAGACCTATGATACCATGATATATAATTCTAATCTTCCCCCAAAAAATGCTTTATAGCTATGGCATCTGCTAATATTGTTATTATATACATAATTGACAAGTGGCTTTTTTCTTGAACTGCAGTAGTCTTTTAAATGTATTATCAAATTGAAGTTCATGGACAATGAGGGTTGTGAGCACCTTCTTATATAATATGAGATGTTTTTAGACAGCAAAATTGCATTATCTGAGCATTGTATACATTTATGCCCCATGTTACTGAGCCATGTTCAAATATTTGGACTCTTGGAATAATAAATATGGTAAAAAATGTTACCGTAATCAATACACACACAAAAAATATGCTGTATGGTTATAGTTAACAAGTTTACATTACAAGTCATTGGTACAAATTATAAGGTGCCTGTGATTTTGTACATACCTGAGGTACCCATTTGGGAGACACAAAACTGGTTGCCTCAACTGCTCGCAAGCCTGCCTCTGATAACATGTTGATAAGCTGGATTTTTACTTCTGTTGGCACAATTGTCTGTGAAATATATAGAAATATATATTGGGTTCTAGAGAAAATGTACACACATTCACAGGCTGGAGGGAGAGCGAGCAGAATAAGGTGAAGTTAGAGAATGAGAGAGAATACGTGAGTGAGAGATTTTTACTACGTAGAACATGAAACTGCTTAAAATCTTAATTTTTGAATACTTTGTTTGTGTATCTTTGACTTGTCTAACCAATTCCTGATAATTTGGAGCCTGAGGACATGTTTCTATCTACCTGAATAGTGGGCAGTGGAAGGAGAGCGGAGTGGGATTTGTTATATAGTTACACTGTTTTGTATTTCACACCTACCCTTTCCCTTGCACGTTTGTCACCATACAGAGGTCCTTTAACCACAACTTTCCTGACAAAGTGTTTTTATGACACCTATCATAAAGCATCAAACTACAGACAGACCTGTTGGCTATTTAAAGACAGCATTCGACTTTACAACATCTGTTTCTGCACAAAGACAATTGCTGTAAAGATAGAAAATGCACTTAGAATCCAGGGATAGACTGTTTTTGAAGCTGTAATGAATAAAAATAATATTTAATTTTAAATCATTCTGGCAAGATCTGATTTTTGATTACCACAGCAGAGCGCAAGTCAAGTTAGTGAGCACTGTATAAAAATAATTTAGTATCTCTAGATCCGGGATAGTCAACAGTCAGAGTTGGGTCTGATCAGGACTTCCTGCCCAAATTTTCGAGACCTCAGCTTCATTATTAAGTTTCCTATATATCCCTCCTGAAGTACCCATGTACTTCAAGGGCCAGTTAATTCCGCACAACTTGGAGCACAGCACTGTAATGTACTCCTGAAAACATGCTGAAATACTTTTTGATTTTTTTTTACTTTTTCACAGAAAAAAATCATAAATGAAGTTCTGTTTACATGAAAATCTGGCAAGTCCCCCAGGCAGACTGACAGCAAGAGCAGAAGCATAGAGGGTTAACCCTTCCGAAATTAATCTGTGCAGGGAAATTACTGCTGGAAACTCCTAAATATGTTACTTGTGGGTTAACCGACGGCTGATTACATTACTGAAAGCAAGTAAAAACATAATTATTTCTGTTCACAGAGCTTGCAACGGCCGTTGTCGGATATTGTTAATCATAAAACGGTCAGCAGTGTCTGTAAACAAACCTAAGACTGCACATTTTTTGCTGTTCTTAGGCCTCCATCCAATTGCAAGCCCGTAATTACCTTCATTCAGGCCATATGTCTGCGGGTTAGACATTTTTTACAATTCCAGCTGTATTCAATTGACTCAAGCCCACAATTACAGGGCTAAACCATGAACCCGTACGTAGCAATTCATGATCAATTGAGCAAGCACGTAAGTTACAATTTAGACAGGGCCAATAGTAAATGAGATCGTCATCATGACGTCAGTAAAACATGGAGTTTAAACTACAATCAATTAGTGTTTAGAAGTTTGATATGCGATCAACCTCGCAATCTATACATGTAGAAATACATGTGGGTGGGTTGGTATGTATTAACTCCTTGATTCCTAGGATCTATATAACACGGAAATAAAAGCTAAAAACAAAACAAAAATGTATTGCAGATTTGCGAGCCTGAGAGTGTTGTACAATTAATTATAATGCCTTTCATTGCTTTCCCCATATTTTAAAGTTAAGTAGTATATGTTTATTTGCTTTTATAGTGCTACAAACAGGTGTTAAACCTACTTGTCAGGAGGAGGACTTCATATTGTTGTAAATGCAGTGTGCACAAAGATTAAAAAGAGCATAGTAGTTTTTTTACCACTTGTTTTTCATGCAATAAATCAAACTTAGAAGTACTTAAAGAGACATTGTAATTGCCTTTCAAGTGCAGCTATATAATTACTTTACCCACATTTGTATTTCTAACATATTTACTAATTTGAGTTAATATGAAATGCAAATGTAAAAATGACAGTCAAGACATTCAAATACTGTGCTAAGAGCATTAATAAAACAACATTGTTTCCCCCTTGTGCTGCTAATGTTCACTGCTAGGTCAAGCAGGACAGTAATTTCTCTACACATATTCTCTTTATACCATTTGCATAGCTAATTTACAAATCAATACTAGGCAATAGAACTATACAAATTAATTTAAAGACTATTAGAGTTATTCACTGACCCAACCTTCTTACTTTTACCTTGGATGTCCCAATGCCAACTAATACACAACATGTAGTTTTCCACAACTAAAGTAATTGTCTTACTTCCTTGCAGAAGTCTCCCTCACTATTAAAAACAGCAACCACTGACACTGTTGATAAGTACCCTCCAGAGCTCCAGAATCTCGATCAAAGTTCAAATTGCTAATTTTCCCTTCTTCTAGTTTTGTCACTTTTTCTAACAGTGTAGAAATTAGGCATTCATCAAAAATGACTGTTTGCAAATTACATTATTCACTTGTAGACCATAATGGTCATTCCCCTTACCTATCTAGCCCAATGTATTCTGCCCCAAATATGACTACTTTTGCTCCTACTTTCTTCTACAATCCAATCTGAACTCTGTGGTCTAAACTATGAGGGCCTGAATTTTGCCGCTCTGCATTATCATGCAAAAATGTCCCATTTCTCTACTGACCTACACCCTGCTACCTTGACGATTCTTAACAGCATGTCAATAATGTGACACCCATCAAGAAATATGTGTGCACTTGACTACCAATGTAGGAAAGACCTTTCCAATTTGTTCAAACAGCCTCTACTCAAAGGAAACAGCTTTGTGGCCTCCAGTAACAACCAACCTCCCATACATGACACAGTACAAATAAGGTGCGACAAACATAGTCTACCTTTATATTTACTCTAGATTTGAAGCTCTGTTTATCCCTCATAAGCCTTAGGGTCTGTCTGCTATAAAGTGTGTTTTGTAATGCATCAATGGAGTGCCAGCCAAAATCATAAACCGGTGGCCAGCCTCCATTACGTCAATGTGTAATACTGCAGAATATGTTAGAGCTTTATAAATAATGGAAATATGTTTTGTTATTTAAAGTGTTTTCTTTTAGATTATTACACATGCTTCATTCTGTAAAGCCTCGCCTTGTAAACATGAGTAAATTCACAAGTTACATTTTTATATAGAAAAGTACATACGTACAGAACATTGTAACAGATGAAAACTTGCTTTGTTCATACTTCATTTCCTTGAACAAATAGATACTCAGAGCCAACCTCTACTTTTAGGATACTACTCAATATTTTTTCTAGAAAGCAAACATTACAGTTTCCTGTGCATAAAAAGATACAGCAATTTGGCAAACATTTCATTTGTATATTTAAATGTCCAATTGTCATTGATAAAGAGATTTTATTAAACACTCCACATAAATCACCAATTATCAGGGTTTTCTTCAAATTCCATTGACATTGATCAACAATATTAAGCAATCAAACAGCCAAAACGTCCCAATTAAATTAATCTTTAAATGTAATGAATCAAAGGTAGATTAACCTGTTAAGTTATAAAATGGGCCAATGACAGATAGGCAAAGTGATTACTTTTGTCATCAGGCTCTATATGCAAAAATGTAAAAGATAAAAAAAGAAACTAAAAAGTGTCCAACCTAAATGCTAACGGGTATGATCAGATATTGTTAAAGAAGGGTGGGAGAATCTTACCCAATACAGCCATCAAAAGTACATTACAAAATGACCAAACACAAGAAAATTGGCCTAAAAATTACATATTATATATATAAGTTTTATATGCAATATAAAATATTTGGAAGAAAAAAATATTATTTTTAAAATCTGTCTACACTAGAGCAATGAAGATGTTGCTCACTACAGTAATATGGGAATAGTAACGGAGCTTGATTATTTATACACCCCCAATCCAAAGAGGCATTTGGATATGAAGACGAGTTTAAAAGATTACGGTATGGCAAGTTTCTCTAACCACTGGGGAGGGAGCTACTACATAACTACTGTAGGTCAACCCACAGATCTCCACCTATTTTTTCTGAGAGACTGGGTTTAGAAATGATGGGGTTCATGAGCCCTTAAATTGTCTAGATTTAAGCTATTTTCTTTTTTCACTCATTCAGTTTTTGCTGTTTCTAGGAATTAGGAAAGTTATTATTTCAAAAGTAATTCAGAAAAAGTTATTTTCTTCATGATTAGATTAAAGTTTTAAACATAAATTTGCTAGAGATTTTACTTATTTCTGTTAGAAAATGTTCTCAGGTGATCAGAATACAGTTTTTACTATTGATATGGTTTAAGCTTGCAAGGGGATATTGTGTTATATTTCTGCACGTTTTCTTCAGGCAATGTAAACAAGTTATCCTTCTTGGTATATAACCAATGTGCAACATACAGATTCCTGTAAGTTCCCATGTTATACAAGCTATGAGTAACATTCATCACAGTGATACAAGACGCCTCACTATTACCTTTTCATTCTGCAATCCATCCCTGGGTCCAACTTCCACAATTTTCACTTCCTTTGGGTATATGTGAGCAGGTAAGGAACTAATCTATAAAACAGAATGCTCCACTTTAATCAAGTAGCTATAATAAAGGAAGAGGAGAAATTACAATAAAAATAAGAGACACAAACTTAGCAGTGATAAGAGAAAACTCTGCTTAACGATTGCAATTGACGAAGAGATAGTGTGAATCCATACTCTAAACATACTTATATTTAGTAAAATCAGAAACTATGTGAAATAGAAAATACACTCACACTCTGGTCTGGATTTAATAAGTTGTTAGACTAGTGCTATATTAGACGACCACTGAAGCTTCATCTTTAATCATGATATATACTTAGAATTAGCTGACTATGGGCCAGATTCAATTGTCCAATCCGTAAATTTATACACATATAAAATCACACTTAATATTGCTACATATTTAGCAAATATTACTTTTTGGCACTAATGAATTTGTAAGTCAATAGAATGCATATAAACGTTTATAAAAAAAACAACAAAAGCCAAATTTATGAGTTTAAAGCATTTGCAAGTAGCTAATAGAATAAGGCCCTATGTGTGCTAGCAATAATAGTGCTAATTCCGAACTATTAGTTTAATTAATATAGTTATAGTAAGTTGGTGGCCAAATGGTATCTGTTACTGGGATCAAAGGTAGTACAATGGATGACACCCAGGGGCTATTAAGCCACACTGAATTAGCATGCTCTACAAAATTACTGCTCACTTCCTTATGATTTAATTACAACAGCTCTTAATTGGTTTTAGATGGGATCCTCAGCGAACAAGATATAATTAACATATTTAAGCTTTATATAATCAGAGATACTATATATAAATTAGCTAACTTTATAACATTCTACAATTTCATCATAACATGTAAATACATCATATATAAACCATTATGACAATTTAGAGTTTTAAGAAATAATAAAATAACTTATTGTATCTTTCTTTATACAACATAAAGTCTATCATATTGAAACTGTTCTTGGGGATGTATACGTTAAATAGAGTAATTCAGCATGTCCATCTTAATAGCACAATAGAGTCATTGGCTCATTGCATAAAATCACATTAATCAAATGTCCGAAATGGGATTTTTAATATGTTACATCTGTGCCTAATTGTCTGAATTTTTGCGACCTAAATAAATGAAAGATCTTTTCTCATTACATTCTTGATTATCATTGTATGACTGATTTAGGATATACTTAATGTTTGAGATATATAATAAATCTATTATTTGTATTTTAACTCCTTTACTGATTTTTTTTATTTCACCATTGCATTTTGTATACACATAATGAACTATTGGATCTATCCTGTTATGGTGTCGGGACAGGTCCGCCAATGCAGTGCGGCCTCCAACCGCTAGATAGAGCTGACGATATTTTGCAGCGCTGGCGATATGTGAGAGAAGTTCTAAGCTTATAATGTTAGCCTAACCCTTGAACTAACCCTAACAGTTTACCTAAGCCTTGACTCTATAATAAGGCACCAAAATATTGGCAGCGCCATCTATCGGATGCTTACCGCCACTGCTGCTGCCTTGTGCTGCGCTACCATAAGAGGATAGGTCCGAACTATTTTTGGCAGCCATAAACAACTGTTTTACTTCAAAAGGATTTTTATCCATTTTTTGTAATATAATCAAGATATCATTTTACTGATATCTACAGTGTGTCTATGTGAGGATATTTTATCAAACTGTATTGTGTGTCTGCAGTGCTATGACAGCACTGTATATTAAGCTGGTGGTGGTGGTGGTGTGTGTTAACTAAACTTGCCAGCCATAACATGCTTACTTATTTATTTTAAACAAATTTAGTTAACTGCTGGTTTCACGAATACACAGCATCTCCTAGTTTTGAAATTCTAACAGGGAGCTAAATATTGGTAACATAAAAAACATTTTCACATTTCTGCCACTTGTTTCTCTAAATACTTGTATCTATATCACCATGAATGATATACTTGATATAACAATGTACACATTAAAAGAGTTCATAATAAGTGTTGAGGAAGAGGACAATCTAAATCAAGTGCATGTTTCTTGTGTTAGACAGTTGGGACCTTTCCTGTTTTATGCTAGCACACATGCGCGCGCGCGTGCACGGCACTGGAAGCCTCCTGTTGCCATGTGCGCTTGTGTCCCAATGTACTCCGTAAGCCCCTACACGCCTTGCTTGCCCTAACCCCCTACAGCAGTTAGCGGGCCTAACCCTAAGTCCCTAACCCCTTGCCGGCCCTAACCCCCTACACTTCCCAGCCCTAAACCTAACCCCCCACACCCCTTGGCGGACCTAACCCCCTAAAACTAAGTTCCCAAACCCCTATACCCCTTCCCTAACCAGTTACCGGCCAGAAGGAGACAGCTTCATCTGCGCAGGGCAGTGCAGCATGCGTGTGTGCACATAACAGATGCACGTGCGGTAGCATAAAACAGGAAAGCACCAATAGTTTTGTTAATGGAAGACTATGCAATGCTACCTTGGAGCACTGAAAACAGTTCAGGATTTCTATACATGTGCACAGGTGAGTCAATAAAAATGACTAAGCAGTGCATATGCCTGGAAATCCTGACCTGGGCCCTCATTCAATTCCAATTTGGCCAATTGAATAGGGCTCTAAATAAGCACATAAAATATTTTTTTTAAATAAGTTTTTAGTTAGTAAACATCTATCCAAAAGCAAGGTTTTCACGAACTAAAAACTTCTTTAAAATACATATGCTATGTGATTATTTAGAGCCCTATTCAATTGGCCAAATGACAATTGAATGAGGCCCCTGGTTTTTGCACTTGAATACCCATGTTGCTTTAAAACTGATATACAAAAGTTATTTCATGATTTTTAAAGAATTTGCTTTAAACATTACCAGTGTTTTATTTTGCATAACAATATTAAAGCAGAACCTGTTTGAACTACATTGAAAATAACAGGAAGTGCACAAAGCATACGTACATCTGTATACTACATTGAGTCATGTGACTGATCGGGACTAACCCTCAGGCGTTTAAACATTTGAATGAATTTTTGTTGCTTTGAGAGCATCATTTGAAAAAAGAAAACACACAGTGGTAGTTTATCAAATAACTTATTTCAGATAACGTATAAATTAACTGAAGGATCCAGCCTCTGAGCTGATGGCTTTATCAAGAGAAATGAAGACACTGGGGAGTACTAAAGAAGATCCTAAATTGCAAAAAGGATCAAAGTGATGAAGATATTTAAGGTTGAAACAAATGTAATTGTTAAATGTCAATGTAATTAGGACCATTCTGAGAAGTTTCAAAATATTCAAAACTTTCTGTGTCACTTGAGAGGGATCCATAATGCCAAGTTTTCATATTAATAAAAATGTTTTAAAATACCTACACTTTTGCATGACAAATTATTTTTTTTAAAGTGTTACCCTATAGCATCACAAAGCTACATAATAAATAGCGTGTTTGATCACACGTAGCCTTGTCAGTGAAATGCAAGAAACTGGAGAGGAAGTATAAACAAGAGCTCATGGAGAGCTTCTTATGTGTGTTTTCTGAATTGGTTTTCCATCAAATGAATGGAGATTAAAACACAAGGCAGTTGCAAGCTTCAAATATGCAATTCTCCTTCCCCAGTTTCCTTAACAGCAACATTTTATATAATAATATGATATATATATATATATAATATATATATCCTGTCCAACTTGTACTGTATTTTTGTACATGTCTGACAACTCCTTTTTGTATGAATAAAAGTATTACTTTTTTAATGTATAAAAGGATATCTGATGGATGGTGCCAGGGCAGATGTTCAGGATTTCTTTAAGTGGGTATAAGTGAGTAAATATAAAATGACTGATCTATGTGACAACCCAACATGACAATAGGTCCTTAGCACCACCTTGGTATAGGACATTTCCTACATTATTGTGGATCTAAACTGGTCACACTATCCAGCATTACTGTAAGGATGGTTGTGATAATCTGTCTGGGGATAAGAACACAACTGATAATATGATACTATAGATCTAGATGGAGATTTTGAATTCATTTTCATTATCATAAAGTAAAGGAATTAAAAATAAAACACAGCCAACCAGATCTCATCTATATTTGTTCAACACAGAAAACAAATGCTATTTTATTAGTTTGTATAGAGATAACACATGGACATTGGCTGCCACCCTTACATACACAGTGCATTTGTGCATAATACATACATGTTGTGGGAGACATAGTAAGGCTCTAGTATATCTGCCTATCACATGTATGTATTATTACAGAAACCCGCTGCCTGAGCACTGTGGATACGGGAGTTACAGGACCGCCCCGCTGTACAATGTCCTGTCATCTCTGACCTGCCGAAAAGTGGCCCCAGGAGCCCGGCCAATCCCCAGCCCCCAAGGAACTATTCTTCTCACGGACACCGCCAACATGGTGCCTCCGGACTGCACCTTCTGGCCCTACTTCCGGTTAGGTACATCTGTTATGGAGAGCACTGAGATTACATAATCCGGAAGTGTTAATCTCGCGACAGCTCCGGGCGCTACTGTTGTCATAGAGACCTCTGTTTGACCCCTGTTCGTCATAAAGATGGCGCCTTGCTATAGTATTTGTAGGGCATTTCAACTTCATATGTAATTTTGTAGCAAATGAGTCATAGGCGTGAGCATTTATTAATACGTTATATAAATCCCAGCAACTGTCTAGATTCTGGAGGAGTCAAATCCTGTATTTTACCTATATTCTAATTGTCAGAATCTTTTTAGAAAGCGAACATTAAAACAAGCGTTACCAAGAGCTACATTGCTGTCTATGTGGTCTTCAATATGATTTATGTATCGATGAGTGGAGCAGAGCTGTGGAAATGGACACTAAATCACTAATTAGCACTGTGTGGGAATTGTTATTCTTGAAGATTATTAATATGCCATTGATGCTCCCAGAGCCCATACACTAAGATGTCTCTCATGTTCATTTGACATCTTGGAATGATACTGGACTTATTTTCCTACACCTTTTGACTGACACCAAATTATTACCATAATTCCGAGCAGGACTCTGCAGGTACAAGAGGGTCTGGAGGAAATCTTACACTATTATCAATTACACTAAACCTCCTTTTACTATACATCAATTACATTGTCTTACACCTCTGCACCAACCATCTCCTAACATCAGCTTTTGGACCTTTCCTGTTTCATGCCCAACATGGACCTCTAGGTGGTGTGGCAAAGATTTTCTTCAATGAGCTAGGGTTATATTTATATGATCTCCAGTTTCTACTCCATGAGTTTATATATGTTTTATGCTGCCCTAGGCCCACTCAGATTTGTAGGGCCCAAACCCCCTTTATTACTCTTTTCCCTACATAGAGTGAGGTAGCCATGAGTGTCCAGTAATCTAGAAATAATATATATATATATATATATATATATATATATATATATATATATATATATATGAATAATCAGAGTATTGCACTATATAGTGATACCTTTTTTTATCCTGCCTTCAGGACTTTTCTTGCACTGCCCCTATTCTCTGGAACTCCTTGCCTTGCTCCACTAGACTATTTTCCTGCTTCAAGGCCTTCAAACCCTCACTTAAAACACACCTGTTTAAAGAAGCCTATAACACTGCATTTCTCACTCCCCTGTCCCACACCCAAAACCTTTAGATTGTAAGTCTGCGAGTTTTCAATCTTGCACAGTGCTTTGGGGAAAGCACTATGGACACTGAATTCAAATCTCAAAGTCAGGGCCCTCCATATTTGTAATGTGTTAATATTGTTTTGCCTTGATCACAACTTATGTATAGTGCTACGGAATATGATGGCGTGTTACAAATAAACAATAATAATAATTGGACAAACCAAACATTTTATTTAGAGGGACGAGCTTCCAAGAGGTTTGACCTCCCTTTATCAAGTCTGAAGCAATTATATTATTAAAAGTATTGCTTCAGACTTGATAAAGGGACATTAAACTACTGGAAAGCTTGCCGCTCTAAATAAAATGTTTAGTTTGTCCAATAAAAAAAGGTATCACTCTATACTGCAATACTCTGATTATTCTTCCGGATTACTGGACATTCAGGGCTACCCCGCTCTTCACACACACATATATATATATATATATATATATATATATATATATATATATATATATATATATAAAGGCACCCCGACCTTAGCACGCAGCAGACTAGCGCCGTCATCAGGGCGCCAAGAACTGTGCTCTTATGACGCTCTGCGCTTCAGTGCATCCCAGGCTTCTGGGTCTCTCACTCCTCTCAGTGTCTGTGACTGTATCTTTTACACTGCCCTCTTCTACTCCTCTCTGTGTAAATCTCCTGTCTTTCTTTCTCACACACACCTATATATATATATATATATATATATATATATATTATGCAGACTGTGACCAAGAGACAGAGAGAGGGGCAATATAGCAGCAGAGTGCTTATATATATTATATACTAGAATATTGCCTGTCAAAAAATGACGGCAATGAAATTGTAAGTGAGCTAATGCTATTTGGTGTATAATAATAAAATAAGTAATAGATTAATAAAGTAATATACTTTACCACTTTTGAAGTAATATATGCAGGAAGCATTGTGTTGAAGAGCTGTCAATCTGTTTTGATGTTGCTGGAGCATTAGTGGTGTGGAGCTGCTGTGTAGGCGTGATGAATGTCTGTGGTGTAATAGTGTGCGCGAGCGAGACAAAACCGTTAGCGTAGCTGTGTTCTTCCGCATTGTATGAGTTATTGTTCTAAAATGGCGGCTTATGTGTGGTATGCGTCTGTAGCGGAATATCCGTAGCTGTTTTGTGGTGTTTTGCGTGTTTCTGGTGGTGTTTTGCGTGTTTAGAGTCCTGTAGCCTCGTTTTCGTTTTGTTCGGCGGCCATTTTTTCTCTCGCTTAGATAATTTTTTAGTGTCGAAACTCTTTTCTTTTGAGTTAAATTAAGGTGTAACTTTATTTTTTAAAGGTCCTGGATGCCCCCTCTTGCTATAGGTAAGCTTTTTTTGTATGTGTTGTGTGTATTTATTGTGTTTTTGATTTTTTGATGTCCGCGGGTTGCGTCCGATTTTTGCAAGGTCGTAATTGCTCGTAACGGGTCTCGTATTTTGTTTGCGTTATGACGTAAAGTTTGCGAGGGTCGCAGTTACTGGTAAGGAGCGCCTACGCGAGCCCGCAAGCGTTAGCAACAATTTGTATGCTCACAACTATATATGTGACTAGCGAATTGCCCGTCAAAAAATGACGGCAATGAAATTGTAAGGTAGCTAATGCTGTTTAGTGTGTAATAATGAAATATATAATACATTAATAAATGAATATACTTTACCTATTTTAAAGCATTGTGTGGAAGAGCTGTGAATGTGTTTTGATGTTGCTGCAGCATTAGTGGTGTGGATCTGCTGTGTAAGCGTGCTGAATGTGTGCAGTGTAACACTGTGCGTGCGCGAGCCCAAACCGTTGTCCTGTACTTCCGCATTGGCGTCAAATGGCGAGTAATGTGTGTTATACGTTTGTATCGGAATATCCGTAGGTGTTTTGTGGTGTTTTGCGAGTTTCTTGTGGTGTTTTGCGAGTTTAGAGTGCTGTAGCCTCGTTTTCGTTTTGTTCGGCGGCCATTTTTTCTCTCGCTTCGTTTTTTTTTTAGTCTCTAAACTGTTTTATTTGAAGTAAAATCGAGGTGTAAGTTGTATTTTTGAGGTGCTGGGTGCTCCCTCTTGGTGTAGGTAAGTTTTTTATGTATGTGATGTGTGTATGTATTGTGTTTTACATTTTGTAATGTTCGCGAGTTGCGTCCGAGTGTTGCGAGTCCGTAATGTGTGTGAACGTGTGTCGTATGTTGTTTGCGAGTGTCGTAATGTGTGTGTCGTACTGTTTGGGTTGCGACGTGAAGTTTGCGAGGGTCGCAGTTGCTGGCAAGGAGCGCCTTCGGCGCTCCATGCCAGCAACTGCGGCCCTCGCTTTGCGGCCCTCGCTTTTGCTTCGCGAGGGTCCTCAGTTGCTGGCATGGAGCGCCTTCGGCGCTCCATGCCAGCAACTGAGACCCTCGGGCAGTGCCCTCGCTACGCGAGGGCCGCAGCTCGCTACGCGAGTCGCGGCCCTCGCTTTGCGAGGGCCGCGGGCTCGCTACGCGAGCCCGCAGCGTTAGCAACAACTCGTACGCTCACAACTATATATGTGATTGTGTGAGAGAGACTTACACAGGGAGGAGTAGAAGAGAGCTGTGTGAGAGATAGTCACAGACACTGAGAGGAGTAAGAGACCCAGAAGCCTGGGATACACTGGAGCGCAGAGCATCATTAGAGCGCAGTTCTCTGCGCCTTGATGACTGCGCGCTATACTGCTGCGTGCAAGGGAGGTGCCACTATATATATATATATATATATATATATATATATATACAGTGGATATAAAAAGTCTACACACCCCTGTTAAAATGTCAGGTTTCTGTGCTGATAAAAAAAGAGACCAAGGTAAATCATTTCAGAACTTTTTCCACCTTTAATGTGACCTATAAACTGTACAACTCAATTGAAAAACAAACTGAAATCTTTTAGGTAGAGGGAAGAAACAATATAAAAATAAAATAATATGGTTGCATAAGTATGCACACCTTTAAACTAATTCTTTGTTGAAGCACCTTTTGATTTTATTACAGCACTCTTTTTGGGTATGAGTCTATCCGCATGGCACATTTTGACTCCAAATCTGTCAGATTGCGAGGGCATCTCCTGTGCACAGCCCTCTTCAGGTCACCCCACAGATTTTTAATCAGATTCAGGTCTGGGCTCTGGCTGGGCCATTCCAGAACTTTAATCTTCTTCTGGAAGCCTTTGTTGATTTGGATGTATGCTTTGGGTCGTTGTCATGCTGAAAGATGAAGTTCCTCTTCATGTTCAGCTTTCTAGCAGAAGCCTGAAGGTTTTGTGCCAATATTGACTGGTATTTGGAACTGTTCATAATTCCCTCTATCTAAACTAAGGCCCCAGTTCCAGCTGAAGAAAAACAGCCCCAGAACATGATGCTGCCACCACCATGCTTCACTGTGGGTATGGTGTTCTTTTGGTGATGTGCAGTGTTGTTTTTGCGCCAAACATATCTTTTGGAATTATGGCCAAAAAGTTCAACCTTGGTTTCATCAGACCATAACATTTTTTCCCACATGCTTTTGGAGACTTCAGATATGTTTTTGCAAAATGTTGCCGGGCTTGGATGTTTTTCTTCGTAAGAAAAGGCTTTCGTCTTGCCACTCTACCCCATAGCCCAGACATATGAAGAATACGGGAGATTGTTGTCACATGTACCACACAGCCAGTACTTGCCAGATATTCCTGCAGCTCCTTTAATGTTGCTGTAGGCCTCTTGGTAGCCTCCCAGACCAGTTTTCTTCTCGTCTTTTCATCAATTTTGGAGGGAGCTCCAGTTCTTGGTAATGTCACTGTTGTGCCATATTTTCTCCACTTGATGATGACTGTCTTCACTGTGTTCCATGGTATATCTAATGCCTTGGAAATTCTTTTGTACCCTTCTCCTGACTGATACCTTTTAACAATGAGATCCCTCTGATGCTTTGGAAGCTCTCTGTGGACCATGGCTTTTGCTGTGGGATGCGACTCTCAGGATGCGAATTTCAGGAAAGACCAACTAGAGCAGCTGAACTTTATTTGGGGTTAATCAGAGGCACTTTAAATGATGGCAGGTGTATGCTGACTCCTATTTAACACGATTTGGAATGTGATTGCTTAATTCTGAACACAGCTACATCCCCAGTTATAAGAGGGTGTGCAGACTGATGCAACCACATTATTTTTATTTTTATTCCCTCCACCTAAAAGATTTCAGTTTGTTTTTCAATTGAGTTGTACAGTTTATAGGTCACATTAAAGGTGGAAAAAGTTATGAAATGATTTATCTTTGTCTCATTTTTTTACAGCACAGAAACCTGACATTTTAACAGGGGTTAATCCACTGTATATAAAAAAATGACATATACTTACAAACAAGTCTATGCAGAGTTATTTATATCTATAAAGTAGATATATGTATAAAGTAGTACAGTATATAAGAAAATGGCAGCTACATTTAATGATTGAAATGTCACTGCATAAAGACATTTCTGTGAAAACACTTCTCCATAACACTGTATCAGCAATTTGAGGCAGGCTGCTGCTCCTGAAAATGTGCTGCCCTAGGCCTGGGCAGAAACCGCACCACTGATCAACTTTGTCCTCCAACCCAAAATATCTGTTCTCTACTTTTAATGTGTAGTTTTTGTCCTCCATGACCTCCTACCACAGCCTCACCTCATCTGTAACCACCCAACCACAAAAACAAAATGGTCAATTTAACCCTAACAGGAAGTTGGTTTGACTTTAGAGAGCATGGAAAACTGGATATACATTGTACTAGCCTATTTACTCTCTACAGTAGATCAATACACCATTTTCCCCAATCATTTATTGACTTAATGTGCTAATTTATGGCTCTGCGTATTTGATAGTTGGTGAGGGAGGGGATCTTACCAAATTACAACATTGGGGGGCATTGTTTTGGCCACTGCAGGGACAATTAGACTGTGCTTCTACTTAGCACATTAAAGCAGTTATTTAATATTTAAGAACTGCTCATTTGTATAAAAATGCATTTTGTATAATACTAAAATTCTCAGAAATAATCTGCTTTTAAAAAAGTGTAATCCAATGTATAGCCAGTATTTCTAGTCTGCACAATCCCCAGGCCAAAAAGATACACAGCCTTATTAAATTGCGATTCAGCAAATTTAAAAGAGCTCTATTTAAGCACAGAGCATATTTCTTTTACAGAAGTTTTTAGTTAGTGAACTTCTATCCAAAAGCAAGGTCTTCACTAACTAAAAACTTCTGTAAAAAAAATGCTATGTGCTTAAATAGAGCCCTTTTAAATTTGCAGAATCGCAATTTAATAAGGCTGACAATGTATAAGATATGCTAATTATCCCTGGGAATTTCAGGGGGTGTTAACATTGAGAGAAAACTCTTTGCAAAAGCAAGAAATTCAGCAAACTTCAGGCTTTAACGGTGTAACTGTTTACTTTGGATATTTTTCATGCAAAAAATTTTTTAAGACACTATAAATTCTCCTTTTATCAGATGCATTTATAACCCAGCTCACTTAAATATAACTTTAAGAATAACATAAGAAATAACTTTACTTTGGAGTGATAGATTCTCTTTAACATTAAATCGAACCCAACATGCCATAATCACTTTTGATTGACAGCCATGTTGGCGTGTTGAAGAAGCTCTGTAAAGGTGTCTAAAAAGCCCTAGCTCAAAAAGACCTAGTAGGCACGTTTGACGGTTCTCTGGATTCCAGTCAGGGAACCAAGAGGTCACACCACCCTGAAGCCAAGCAGGGTTGGGCCTGGTGAGTACTTGGATGGGAGACCACCAAGGAATACCAGGAGCTGTATGCTGTGACCCACTGGAGAAGGAACTGGCAACCCACTCCAGTATGTGTGCCACGAATACCAAGTGGATCAGCATGGTGTGTTACGGTCCATGAGGTCATGGAGAGTCCGGCATGACTGAATAACGCAAAACACAGAATCCATGTTTGCGTTATAAGTAAAAAAAAAAAAAAAAATTCATCAAAAAACTACTACTTTCAGACACCCAATGGTGGAATCTTGGGTTCCAGCCAAGCGTTTTCTCCAAATCCAGTTGCTCTGTTGATTCTGACACACAAACATAAAATGGAGTTCTTAATCATTTATCACTTTTTGGTCTTCTGCTTAGCACTGTGCGTCCAGACTTACTGTACTGCTATTGTCACTAGCACCTGCTCCTCTTGGAGCAACTTCAATAAAACATGGTTTATCAATGGTTCGAGCTGATTAAATTAGACCCCTCTCCCCCAGATCTCTTAGAAAAATGACATCAAACCTAATTTGGCTTTTCAGAAATGTATCTGGAAGGGTAGGAGGCCAAGGCATCTTTTACATACTAAAGTAAAGAGTATTCCTGCGTACTGTACGTCTAATCTGCTAATACAGGAGTTTCAGAAGGCCTCGGAAGATCCTAAATTTAGGACATGGGAAGAGAAAGGACTTTGTTGCAATGGCCATTTGAGTAACTCCAATACTGGATTACCCAAATACTTTCAACAACTCAGCCATCAATTATCCTTACCACCCTCAGCACCATTTTATGTTTCTTTAAGCCAGACAATATATTATTTCTGTTCTTTCGGAGCTATACCCACATTTAACAGGTAACCCTGTGGATGTCCTCACCAAACAGGGCCACATCCTCCCTCTACAAAGTTATCTTTTCCCCAGCATTAGTTTTTCCTTCAGTGTCCACTGACAGCTGTGAACAGTTTCACTTTTGCTTTGCCTGTATTTGGACAGCTGTACAAACCATGTCACTTTATGCTTCTATCTGTCAGATTCCTTGGTTTGTTAGTCTTGGAATCTGAAGATCGAATTGGAACACAACAGCATCTACGCTGTCCACTCCTTCAATGATTGTTTTTCTCTAAAATAATTTTTATGTTTATGGTTTGCACATTGGCAATCGGTAGTTTGTTACATACCTCAGAAACAACTACACCTTTTCTTGAATTACAGTCCCTTTCATTATAGCCAAGCCATTTACCTCTTTCTTTATTCAGTTTCTCTCTAGTTGTTTTCACCAGTATTTTTTTGAAAGAGAGAGCACAGGAGCATGTCTATTCTGGTGTTAATATACGTATTTTCAGAGCAGTGTAAATATATTAAGTGGATAAGTGTAATACAGTAGACTCTCAGTTAACCGGAACTCAAGCAACCAGAAAAATAATTGAATGCTGTACTTGAAATAAAAATAAAAATTTACAGGGCTCAACAAATGCCAGGAGCCAGGTTGTCATGCCACAAAATGCTTACAGGCAACTAGATTACATCCACGGTACGTCTCTGCACTACAATATTACCTGGAAGCAGGCAGGCGTGCGTGACTGAGCCAGTACAGTGTTGGCGTTACATTCCCCGGGTTCAGCACTGCACCCTCCAGCCAAACGTACCTGTGTGTGAGGAGTGAAAGCTGCTGCAGCTAGAACAGCCCTCACTGACAAATGTACTTAGCAGAGCATCCTATGTGCAGCTAATATAGGCCTCTTTTAATGGTAACTCTCAAGCAAGCAAAAACTACATTTATCCGGGATCTAGCAATCCCCATGGGTGCCGGATAACTGAGAGTCTATTGTATTTGGACAGTCTTCTCAAGCCGCTGCCGCTCTTTATGCATAGCAATAACTCCAGTAAAGTGTGCGCCAGTTTTTAGAAATCTGTATCCCATTTTGACCAACTGGAAAATGGGGAGTTATGCTACAGTCTTGTAATTTGCATTACTTTCATATCTAGCGTATTCTAGGGAAATCACTCTATGATATCAAAGGCAATATAAAACAAGATAATGAATATATACAAAGGTGTAAAATATACTATAAAGAAAAAACTGAGCACCATTCACAAACATAAAGTGACCTGAAACTTCCAGAAAGGTGTTATAAATCTTAAACAGCACACTTTAGTTTCATTTAATTTTATTAAGTATTTTAGTTTAGAGAGATTAAGAAAATATCACATTTGTATGTGATTAAGCACTAGATTATGGATTTATTTTTTATTTTTTATTGATTATCATTAAAAGTTATGTTTTAAGCACTATTTGCACTTTCCTATTAACGGATTTGATTCCAATAAAATACCATCATAAAGAGTGAATGCTAAAAGGTGTTATCTTTTCGTTTAATTCACTTATATATTGAGTTTATGTTGTAGCTTGTCATTCTGAATAGTGCGTAAAAGATGGGCATGGAGACACTACGTAAGGCAGTGGACCAGGTTGTCCTCAATTCCACAAGCCGTTATAGTGAGCATTTCTGTGTATGGGTCTTAATATAATATTTCTCTAGGCTTGAAAGACAGAATTCCAGTGTTCCATTACCTGGCACTCTCAAAGCATAACAAGTTACTTCACGGACAAATAGAGTGTAGTTTGTCTGGTGCAAGGTATGTTCTATGTAAAACTGTTATTTCTGCTTCTGTGCAAGTGTTTTGTGAATGAAGTCCACTCACATATAAGTGTTCTTGGAATCCCAAGTATATTTTCTGTGTCTAGGGGTTTATTAATGCTTCTTCATCATGACCCATCTCAGCCTATTTGACAGAATGAGTCATAAGATTGTTTTGGCCGTCTGACCAAGTGGATAATACGAGTGAAGATGGGGGACATGGAATCCTCCATGGTTTCTGTTTATGTACATGACTGGTAGGAGGAAATTGTAAAGGAAGAATGGATCAGTACAGGGCTGAAATAACCAGATTTGTCTAAAAGACTAACAGATATTACAATCTATTAAACAAATTGCAATATATTATGCTGCTTAATAAATGTTAAGAACATTTAAACACTATTACTGATCAACTGCATTATATAAGCATGATACTAAAAAAATAAAATTAACATTAATAAAATATAAATAATTAACATATGTAATTTTCACAGTATAGAAAATGTGCCCCTGTGGCCAGACAGAAGATTTTGCATTGATTTATAGAGATGGTTGTATTGGATAGTCTCCTAAATGCTAACACTTGATGGATGAGTACATCCTCAAGCAAAACGCTTGGAAACTTCTAAATCTGGACACCGCCTAGAAATCTGGGTACATCCTACCTAAAAGGACCACCGTACATGAAAATACATTTTTGGGTTGAAATGTTTAATCTGAATCAGCAAGAAACAAGTCATAGATCTAGTTCTTACCTACACAAAAATACATTTTGAAGTCTCTGTGGGATTCATGATACATTGATGGACGTTGTGTGTGTGCGAATGGGATGTTTACATTTCTGCAAAGCTATTGTTATAGTGAATGTGGGCCAGTGAGACAGAATGGCCTTTATCCAATTAACTGTTCAAGGAAGTGATGTAATAAACACAATATGAATTCCAATTTATATATATACTAGCGAATTGCCCGGAAAAAAATGACGGCAATGAAATTGTAAGTGAGCTAAGGGTGTTTGGTGTATATAATGTGGCTGATGTAGCGTCGTTCGTTTTCTATGTCGTGCGAGTTTTTCGGGAAATATCTGTAGCTGTTTGGTGGTCTTTTTCTGAATATCCGTAGCTTTTTGGTGGTGTTTTGCGTGTTTATGGTAGTGTTTTGCGTGTTTAGGGACCTTTAGCCTGGTTTTCGTTTTGTTCGGCGGCCATTTTTTCTCTCGCTTAGGTGATTTTCGGGTCTCTAAACTCCGAAATTTGTGGTTAAATGGAGGTGTAACTTCACTTGCAGAGGTCCTCGATGCCCCCCCTTGCTGTGAGTAACCTTTTTATGTGTTTGTTGTTTTTCTTTGTTGTGTTTGTAATGTTTTTGGGGTTGCGCGGGTTGCGTCCTTGTTTTCTAATGTTGTAGGTGTTTTTCGGCAAATACGTAGGTGTTTGGTGGTGTTTTGCGTCTTTAGACTGCTGTAGCCTCGTTTTTGTTTTTTTCTCTCACTTAGAGAATTTTTTAGTGTCTAAACTCTTTTCATTTGACTTAAATTGAGGTGTAACTTTAGTTTTTGAGGTCCTGGATGCTCCCTCTTCCTGTAAGTAGGCTTTTTATGTATTTGTTGTGTGCATTTGTTGTATTTTTCATGTTTTGATGTGCGCGTGTTGCGGCCGATTTTTGCGAGGTCGTAATGGGTTGTAACTTGTCTCGTATTTTGTTTGCGTTACGACGTAAATTTTGCGAGAGAGCGCAACTGCGACCCTCGCTTCGGGAGTCCGCAAGCGTGAGCAACGGCTCGTATGCTCCCAACTATATATGTGATTATATATATATATATATATATATATATATATATATATATATATTATAGTATTTATGAACATAGTCTTCAAATATTCAGACTTTCCCAAAAAATTAGTTATGCCCATGATAAACAAGTGTCTTTTTTCTGGATCTCCAGTGGTCCTTTACATAGACAAACACATTATCAGACCAGGTACAAATAAGAATATATTTAAAATACACCTTTGCTTTGTTCTATTTATGAACGTTCAAATTTGTAAAATGTCAGGGGTTATAACAGCAAAGAAATCTCATGCTAGTTTATGCATACCTATTCAGTTTCTGATATCATACAAAAAGATAATACAAATGGGGCCAGACAAAGCCAAAGAAATGTAAAACTGACCTACTTATATATTTTTAAAACACAGAAAAGTCTATGTTAAAAGTTTGAGGGTAAGAAATAGAAATGCAATTAGTTCAGAAAGAATGCTGCTACTTATAACAGTAACAAACAGTAAAAATAATTTTAGAACTGAAATATAATCAAAATACATCAGAATAAAAGGTTCTTCATAAAACATAGTGATCTATAAAAAAAATAATAATAGGTTGCAAGTTGTACACAAGTATAATCCACTTAGTATATTTGAACTAGTAACTTGCCCATCATAAATGACGGCATTTTATGATATGTTCAATTCTCTGTGCTGTCTCTCTCTGTGTGCCCTCTGTCTCTCTTTGTGCCATCGCTCTGCCTCCCTTCCTCTTTGCCAGCCTCCTCCTCTCTGTCTCTCTCCCTCCTTTCTGTCTCTAGATCCAGGAACAAGATGGCGCAACTGTACATGCGCGAACTAGCTGTTGTTACTGAGCAAAGATGGATCTAGTCTGCATGCGCAATTGTTACTGCGCGAAGATGGGGCAGTTGTGCAATTTCCCCTTCTTTAGGTATAGTAGCTTGTGACTAACGCCTGCGCAGAATGCACCGCTAACAACTATTATAGTGGATGCTAACACAGCTCAGGTAATAGTAATAAACAATGAGCTAAATTAAATATGGCGATATAGAAAAAACTGTGTCCAGATGAAAAGACAACATGTCATATCATTTGCTTTATTGCTTTGCGTCCCAGTTATTCTATGGGCTTCCAGTTTAATATGTGGATAATGGTTGTACTCGTTTGTTCCCTCTTTCTCATTATGCTTATGCCATTGGGTCACATTTTTATTAATATACTATTTTGTAGAACTGCACTCGAAAATAGAGAAATTTGTTCTAGAATAGAAAATAATTTAATACAAGTGTAGTATGGTGCTTTTTATATGCCATTTTGCTGCTGTTTGGTTATGCTGTCTGGTAATCAACTTCCTGTAGTGACTTTAATTGCGCAGGAATTCTGTCCTTACAATTGGGATCTGGCATTAGGAAGTGCCAGAGCTTTCAGCAGTAGTGATGAGATTCATATTAGTTTAGAAAACACATCTTAAAATGCAAAGGCTTGGTTTGTTTGTTTTTGTACTTTATTTTGAATATTCTTTAAGCTTAGTTATTGAAATACCATACAGAAAAAGTATGACCATAGTGTCTCTTTAGTTTGTAAAGCACTGAAATAGATTTATATGAACTAAAACATAAGACATGCTTTATTTGTAGCAAACAGAATATTATATAAACTAGGAAATTGCCCATCAAAAATGACGGGAGTAAAATTGTAAGGCTTGCAATGCTGTTTGCCACACAATGCGAGGATATGGCCCCTCTGTGCCCCTTCGGCGCTCATCGGGAGCCTCTTCCCCCATGTAATTTAAAGGGCCCCGCGATGAGCACCAAAGGCGCTCATCGCAAGCCCTGCGTCGCTCATTGTGAGCCTCTCCCCCCCCGTGTATTTTAGGGGCCTCGCAATGACTGTTACTAGCTTGGGTTAAGCGTTAGTGTTACTGTCTTGCGTTGTGTTACTTGTTTGAGATTGTTTTTACGTCCTTCGTCCTGGTTTTATGACCGTCGGCCTAGTTTTCGTCGTGTTTACGTTTTTTAGGCCACCATTTTTTTTTCTCGCTTAGCCGATTTTCCTTCTTGAAAAAATGCTAAATATGCCTCAAATTAACTTGCAACCTCACTCACATGCTCCCTGTCTCTCCCCTTGGGGTGTGTGCGAGTGTGTAAGTTAATTTGAGGCATATTTGTTGTTTTGAGCAGGTCTTTCGAGTTCCTTGGTTCGGCCGTTAAAGACATAATTTTCCGAGGCCCACAGACCATCTACGTCCTTTGGTTCCTAAGTCCTACTGGCTGTAATTTTGTGCCTCGGCGCTCATTGCAGCCTAAGTCCCGCGTGCCTCAACTGTTCGCCTCGCTTCGCAAGGCTCGCAGTGCAATGAGCGCCGTTCGGAGCTCATTGCAGCCTAAGTCCTGCGTGGTCAACGGCTCGCCGCGCTTCGCAATGCTCGCAAAGCGTTACCAACATTATAAGCGTTCCGAACAGCCCAGCAGATTCACAACTATTGTAGTGAAAGGAAACAGTCTCTAAATAATGAGCTTCGAAAATAATATTAAATAAAAGAAACTCAAATAGAGTACCGTAAAACCTAAAGAGGCCACTGTCTTATTTTTCCAAATGTTGAATGATTTGAAGCAAAAAAGGGACCTTTCCTGTTGGCAAACTGTGCGCAGTGCTGCCCATCGGCCACTAGGTGGCGCAGCCGAGGGGTCCGTCAATTTCTTATGATTTAGTGTAGGGTGAGGGGTGTTAAGGTGAGGCCTGTTAGGGTTAAGTGTTAGGGTTAAGTGTTAGGGGTCTTAGGGTGAGGGGTGTAAGGGTTAGGTGCATTCGTTTACTGTGAAGAAATTGATGGACCCCTCTGCCGTGCCACCTAGCGGGCGATGGGTGCCACTGCACATGGCTAACAAACAGGAAAGATCTCAAAAAAGCAACATATGCACCTAAAACATGTTAGATTTAATATTATTTTCATATATACATATATATAGAAAAGGGGGATGGCTTTCTTAAACAATTAATGCAGTGTAAGATAGTGGATGGCGCACACTTTTTAAGCCATATCATCCCTTTCTAATGTAGTAATCTCAGTCGGTTGCCATACTACCTTATTACCAGATATTATTGATGTAAACTATGACCTTTATTGTATTCATGTGAACTCTCATTTACAGCACTTTTTGTGTATATCTCTTATTAATATAAATGTGATAACGTATGGCACATTCAAAAATGTATAATACAAATTAAAGTAAAAAATCATATTTTATTTATCAAGTACAATGCTTCCACCATTTTGCAAGAACACATGGGCATTTGTATTTGTGTAAACTACATGGCCAACACAAACAGAAGAGCATTCTCTTATACTGATAAACACAAAAAAAAAAAAAAATAGTGTCTTTGGGTAAAATCAAAATGAATGTACACCAAAAATAAAAAATATCAAAAAGCATTAAACAGTAACATGGAATTACAGGAATATATGTTCACCCTGTAAATAAGAGAAACACATGCAAATTATGATTATGGATAAATGCTACTTATTGCAGTATATTGTATATGTATTGTATATACAGTGTAAATACTGAGAGAAAGCATAATTGTGAAGATAAATAAAAAATATATTATTTGTATTTGCACATTATTATTGAGTATTGCTTGTTGCATCTCGCATTACACCTGACACATTGCTTTTAAGAATGAAAAGTAAAGATCATTCTAAGTACAGGATAAGAGACCTGTTTTCCCACGCCGTAAACTATATTTTCACTATAGCTAAGGATTCTGGGTACCACAAAATGTACCACCTTTTTGCCTCATTGCTACTAACATGGGAATCCTTTAGGACTATGGGCCCTGCTCTCAGACGGGCTTATATTGCTTTTTATATTGCATTTTAGTCATAAGCTCATAGCATCACATTTATTCTAAAATTAGTTTATTTGAAATATACTTAAATAATATAGGTATATTATGAAATTCAACAACAGAACAAGTATCAAACCATAATAATGCACAAACACAGGTAGTGTATATAGTATAAAATCAAACATACAAAACCCCTGTTTCTGTGCATCTTATAATTTATTGTATCAGCTGAAAATAAGATCATATATACTCATCAACATAACAAATTAGATCAGGAGAGTAACAGGGTGGGAGGCGATTGACCCCAAAACAAGGCGTATCAGTCTTGTCTGTATGGTAGTGTGAAATGAAAACATGAGAATAATGCATTCCTTTTGAAATGTTACAGACATTTAGATGACACTTGGGTGGGGTAATGAATTGTATGAAACCTTTCATCACATTACAATACAAGTTGAGATTTATAAAATACCTCACATCCTGTGCTGTCTGTTGTAACAAGATCCCCTCACTACTTATATGCATATTTGTATTTGAATGCAGTAAACATTGAACTCGTTACTTCTCAAATTAGCCTACTGTAGAAGAGCAAAGGTGCTACAATGACAATATGTATAGAAAACATTAGGAAAGCAAGCCCCTACCCTCAAGCACTTTCTTAAAAACTTACTTTTTATTCATTTCTACAATTTGTAATTACAAATATATAACATTATTAGTTACATAAGAAATTGCTGACTTGTATAATCTGCCATTTTAATGCTTTAAAACACCAAATCTTATATTGATTTTAGTCCTATGTTTAGGATTTTTGGATACATATCCAAAATATTTGAATCTCCTCATTTTATTAACCAGTACTTATGCGGGAAAGCTATTCCAAGAATCCAGCAAACTTTTATAGTAAAGTAGTATCACATATTACAGGACTCTAATCTTTTTCTTTAGAGTCAAACTGCAGAGCAAGTAATCAGCAAAGCGCGGGTTAATGTAAAGACCCTTTACACAGTTGAAAATATACATTATAATATATATATATATGTATATATATATCACATATATAGTTGTGAGCGTACGAGCTGTTGCTAACGCTGCGGGCTCGCTACGCGAGTCGCGGGCCTTGCATAGCGAGGGCATTGGGCGAGGGTCTCAGTTGCTGGCATGGAGCGCCGTAGGCGCTCCATGCCAGCACCTGAGGACCTCGCAAAGCGAGGGCCGCAGTTGCTGGCATGGAGCGCCAAAGGCGCTCCATGCCAGCAACTGCGACCTTCGCAAAGTTCACGTCGCAACCCAAACAATACGACACACACATTACGACACTCGCAAACAACATACGACACACGTTCACACACATTACGGCCTCGCAACACTTGGACGCAACTCGCGAACATTACAAAATTTAAAACACAATACATACACACAGCACATACATAAAAACCTTACCTACACCAAGAGGTAGCATCCAGGACCTCAAAAATGCAACTTACACCATCATTTGACTCGAAATAAAAGAGTTTAGACAGTAAACAATTTGATAAGCGACACAAAAAATGGCCGACTAACAAAACTAAAACGAGGCTACACACGCAAACACCATACGAGACACGTTACCCCCATTACGACCACGCAAACATCGGACGCAACACGCCGACATACAAACATTTAAAACACAATAAATACACACAACACACACATAAAAAGCTTACCTACAGCAAGAGGAACCATCCAGCACCTCAAAAAAACAAGTTACACCTTCATTTAAATAAAAATAAAACACTTTAGACACTAATACAGTCGCTAAGCGAGAGAAAAAATGGCCGACGGACAAAACGAAAACGAGGCTACAGCACTCTCCACACGTAAAACACCACAACACACTCGCAAAACACCACACGAAACTCGAAAACCACTACAAACCAACAACGGACAATACGCAAAGACGCACAACACACATAAACCGCCATTTAACGCAAATGCGGAAGTACGACACTACGCGAACGGTTTCGCCTCGCGCACGCACAGTATTACACTGCACACATTCACCACGCTTATAGAGCAGCTCCACAACACTAATGCTGCAGCAATGTCAAAACACATTCACAGCTCTTCAACACAATGCTTCCAAATAGGTAAAGTATATTCATTTATTAATGTATTATATCTTTACTAATACACACCAAACAACATTAGCTCACTTACAATAACATTGCCGTCATTTTTTGACGGGCAAGTCGCTAGTATATATATATTGTTCAGTTGTATCTGAATCTCCATGACCCTATGGACTTCAGCACTCCTGGAACATCTTGTGCCTGATTGTGCTAATCCTTAAGGTTTTCATGTCAAAGATGTTGCCAGTTCCTTCTCCAGTGTATCATGATTTTTTTTTACCTCTCTACTATGACCTGCTCATCTTGGGTGGCCCTACATGGTATAGCTCACAGCTTCACTGAGATACACTAGCCACTTCACCACAACAAGGTAATGATCCAGAAGATAGTGATCCAGAAGGGGTAATATATATTACCATGTTTAATAAGAGGATAATGTAAACTTAATACTCATAAACTGATTTGCAGTCACATTTAGTATCACAAAAAAAGCCATGTTTATCTGCAAGGAGCCACACTTGGCTCTAGAACCATAGGTCGCTGACCCCTGACATATTGCTTCCAAGCGTTTCACTAACTGATACAGTGACTTTTATTCCATAATTACTTTCTTTGAAATATACTTACTTACCTCTTGAACTTTATCAAACGATTGGATTAAAACATGTGGTTCCACAATATACCATATATTACATTTCCACATTTTGTACTGTACACTCATATAATAAAACCTTTTTGTATTTGCATCAGTGGCCTCTTATTGTAGTTTAACATTATTGATTACTATTATCTACATATTCATGGGTGTAGGAACTGGCGGATGGAGGGGACAAATCCCCACAGAATTTTCTATGTATATATAAATAAGCTATTTTACGGCCTGTGCTGTATCCCCACCATAATTATTCTGGCTCCTACACCCCTACATAATCCATATCACTATACAGAGATTAAGTACAAGGGAAAAATACATTGCAAAGAATAGATGGCCCTCTTTTGAGCTTAAAATCAAACGTACATAGAGCTGGTTTCAAAAGCACTGACGCAATATTGAAAACTCGTAAACTTGCAGTCTAGATAACATTGTTAATAAAACCATTGCTAAGAAATATCTCTGGTGCTAAGAAGACAGTTACTTTGTTTTTCACTATGGATCTATGTCACAGGACAATCTGAGTTTGCCCACTATGTAGTTTAGTTGGTTGATCTTGAGTTTTGATGATTTGGTAATACCATGTCACTGTGATTTGGGGGCATCACCTTCATTTTAGGTTTACTTAATTGGAATCTCAAGTGTATTTTCTTTCTTTTCCCTTTGTCAAATACTTATATTTTGAATATTTACTACAGATGGGCACCATTACTTGTATTTAGCAAATAGCAGTCTACCCCATGGTTTGATTCAAGTAATGATATTATTTCCTTTCTCTGACGGCCTGGGTACACATTACTATGCAACGTATGTAGTAAAATTGGTCATTATTTCGCCTCTGCACAAAACCTAATTCAGAAATGCGTGTATAACATGATTCTCACAGTATTGCCATTTTAATACCAAATAAGATACTTGAATGTAAAGTAAATTATTTTAAAACAAATCAGAATTACAAACAAGATTATATATCACTCTGATGTCGCAATTCGTGCATTGGGAAGCATGACAAACCAAACATGGCCGCCAGTCTCCCATAACACTATTGTGTCTCATCGTTTCTACATAGAAGCGCGCGGAATTCAGTAAAGAGCGCGCACATTAAAACGAACGTCTACTTACTAGCAGCCAATAGGAGCGCACGTTTGTTACGTGCAAGTGCGCATTACCGGAAGTGACTGATACGGCGAAGGCCTTTGTGACGTAAGAAGCCAGGCCAGCGGCCACTTCCCTTGCAGGTTCCCTCGAGCCGATAAAACCCGATCCCACAGGGAAGTGTTCACCTCAATTCCTCACTGTGTTCTTTAGTGTGTTTAACAGAGAACATCATGGAGACTTCGCAGCTCTGCAAATTGTTCATTGGAGGCCTGAATGTACAGACCACCGAGGAAGGCCTGCGGGAGCACTTCGAGACCTACGGACAGTTGACCGATTGTGTAGTGGTGGTGAATCCCCAGACCAAGCGCTCCCGATGCTTCGGCTTCGTTACATACTCCTCTGCCGAGGAGGCCGATGCGGCCATGGGCGCCTCCCCCCATGTGGTTGATGGCAGCAACGTGGAGCTGAAGCGGGCCGTTTCCCGGGAGGACTCCGCCAGGCCCGGGGCCCACGCCAAGGTGAAGAAGCTTTTTATTGGTGGTGTGAAGGAAGATATAGCGGAGGGGGACCTGGAGGAGCACTTCAAGCAGTTCGGAGAGGTGGATAAGGTGGAGATAATCGCGGACAAGATGTCCGGCAAGAAGCGAGGCTTCGGCTTCGTCTATTTCACCTCCCACGACTCCGCAGACAAGGCCGCGGTGGTGAAGTTCCACGCCATCAACGGCCACCGCGTGGAGGTAAAGAAGGCCGTGCCCAGGGAGGACATACCCATGGGCGGCTCCAGGCCCTTCCGTGGCGGCGTTAGAGGAGGCCGAGGCCGGGGGGGGCAGTAGCATGGGCTCCCGAGATCTCAACGGCATGTCTGGAGGCGGGAAAGGCGGCTACGGCAGCTATGGTGGCGGCTACAGCGGAGGAGGCCAGGGCTACGACTCATACGGAGGTGGCTATGGCGAGCAGGCAGGCGGATATGGCAACGGCTACAACAACTTCGGCAGCTACACCCAGCACCAGTCCAGCTACGGGCCTATGAAGAGTGGCGGCGGAGGCGCCAGTGGCGGTTGGGGAGGCCGCACCAACAGCTCGGGGCCTTACCGGGGCAGCTACGGAGCTGGCAGTGGGAGCTACGGAGCTGGAACCGGCAACTACGGAGCTGGCAGCGGCTATGGAGGCGGCAGCTCGTACGGGGGCGGCTCCTTCTAATCACCCCGGCGGCTGTGAGATGAAACAGACTCAGTCACTTTTTTGTTAGTCACGAGGGACTTTTTTCTTATTATTATTCTTGGACCTTGGTCGTTTTTATACTAGTACAAACAGCGAGTTAGAGCGGGGATGATCAGCACATGACACCGGAGGGTGAGCCCTCTGTACGAGCCAGTGTTCCTCCGTGCAGCCGGCCCAGCTGCCCCATACAGACCTTACTTGTACATCGCTTTACGTTCTGCTTTTTAAATAAATCATTGTTTCTGAGCTGCTGTCTAACCCATATCTTTCCTCGCATCCCCACAAGTCTTTTATGGAGTTTTATTTTTCTGTAGTTTTTTCGGGCAAGTTTTCTGTATGTCGAGTGTTACTTTTTTATATGGGTGATATTGCCTGTAATTTTTATTTTACCCTTCTAGTAGGCTTATTGTATCATTTGCATCAGATCACTCAAGAGTGACTCCTGTTACCTTTCAATCAATTCTGCTGCTCCACTCCCCCTTCTTCCTCCTGCAGCATACTGTGTAGTTCTGGTGCGATCCAGTTTGTTTGTTTCGTTCATATAAAACGTTAATGTATTTTTCCCTAGTTTCGGGTGTCTTTATTTTACATTGATGGTCTAAAATCACTGTACGGCAGTGATGGGTAAGGTCTGATTTGAATGGTATCTTATCAACTTTGTAGGGTATAGGAAGTGTTATCTGTTACATCTTAGACTAATATATATAAGTATTAACATTATACATAAATGCTAACATATGGTGTAGTGGTGTAACTTTACAGCCAATACAGAAAAGGCTTATTAAGACTGCAACACTAAAAATTTATTGTAATATATGCACACTTTTCTACCTTGTTACTTCACTTAAATACAATCGGCTTGCTCAGCCCCATCAGTAAATATTGTGTACTCTCACCAAGGTCTCCCAACTCTGTAGATCCAAATATTGCAGATCGCTGAGACGAAGACCCTTAAAATTAAAGGTAAATCTTACTACATCTGAGTTGAGGTAGTGCATAAAGGCTTTTGTTTTGCATTGGGGGTGGGGAATATCAAAACTATTAAAGTTTGCTAAATCTCTTGAATTTTGCAAGCAGTTATTTTTGAGTTAACATCCATGGGAATCCCCCCTCCTCCTAAAATTATCATAACATTCATAATTGGTGTTTGGACAATCATGCATTTAATTGTAGTGATACAGTTGTGTTTGTAGTTTGTGCACAAGGCATCATGGGTCCAGTAGTCGCCAGCACAAGGAAGCAAGGATGAGTCAGATGCTGCTCCGTCAATCTCTGAGCTGCTGTTGAAGGTTAGTATAGGGTTGCAATCTATACCCAAATGCAGTGTTTCTATTGGTAGGTTCATTGGTCCTAATTTAAGCGGCTCTGGGGGTGTGGGAAAACAAGTTTTAAAATCTTTGCATAGAATAACCCAGTCTAATGTTTCTGATATAAGCAGCATGTGTGAATTAGAAAAAGGTTTTAAAACGGGGAATCGTGTGTGTAATATATATATATATTACACACACATCTCTATCATTCATCACTTTTCTGTCACATTTTGTGATTTGCCCTTCAAACTGTCAGTTTGTATAGAAGTATAATTGCTATTGACTTGCTTTGTTGCACCTGCTCAAACGGACTGACTCTTGCCTTTTTGGTTGAGAAATATCTTAAAATGGATATAGCTACTAAATCCTAGGACAGGTGCGAAATCCATCTTAAATTGACACCATAATGGTCTATAACTATATCGCATGGCCTCTGATTGTATTTGGCTACTGGTTAAGCCATATTGAAACAAATCCATTCAGAGCCCCATTGCTTTACAATATTTGGTTGTTGTTGTTTGTAACGCGCCAACATATTCTGTAGCATTATACATAAGTTGTGATCAAGGCAACACAATATTAAGAAATTACAAAGATGGAGGGCCCTGTCTGAGCTAAAAATTCAGTGTCCAAAGCACCTTGTAAGTCTGAGAGTTTTCAATCATGCACTCTAAAGGTTTTGGGTGCGGTACAGGAGGGTGAAAATGCAGTGTGCATGTTAAGGAGGCAGGTGATAAGCTTTAAACGGGTATATTTTTAGTGAGGATTTGAAGGAGCGGGATATAGTGGTGTGAGGCAAGGAGTTCTAGAGAATACGGGCAGCGCAAGAAGTCCTGAAGGCGGGAGTGAGAGGAGAAAAGGTCATTAGCAGAGCAAAGAGGGTGGGTGAATATTTGGAGATGAGAGCAGATCTAAGGGGGTGCAATGTTGAGGGATTTGTAAGCTAGTGTCATGATTTTAAACGTTTATCCTGGTGGCTATGTGAAGCCAGTGGAGTGATAGAGGTGATACAGGCACTGAACATTTAGTATGGCAGATGAGTCTAGCAGATTATGGATTGAAGGAGGGATAGACGGGTGGTGGGTAGGCCAGCCAGAAGTGAGTTGCAGTAGTCAAGATGGGATATGATGAAGGTATGCATTAGAACGTTAGTTGTGTCTTATGTAAGATAGTGATGTATTTTGGAAAGGTTTTTTTTCAATGTAAAAAAAAAACAAACAATTTAGTTAGTGACTGTATGTGGGGGGATGATAGAGGGCGGGGTCCAGTAGAACCCATAGACAACAGGCTTGGGAGGTGAGATTGGTGGTGAAGCCAGTGAGAGATGTGAAGAATTGACACTGTAGTAGATGGTGGGAAGGTTAAGAGTTCCGTTTTGGACAAGTTGAGTTTGAGAGAATATGCTTGAGGCAGTTGGAAACGTGCTAGAAGAGAGGGGGTACATCAGGTGCTCAGAGGTAGATTTGAGTGTCATCTGCATAGAGATGATATTCAAGTCCAAAATATTAGGGTACCAAGTGAGGATGTATAGATGGAGAATAGGAGGGGGCCTAGGTCTGGAGCTTGTGGTACACCAACAGTTAGAGGGTGAGGAGAAGAGGTGCCAGAGAAGGAGGCACATTTGTTTTTATTCAGCTGAAAGTATATTCTGGCTATTTAAGGTATGTCACTGTTACACTTGAGGCCCCAGTTATTGCACAACTAAAACTAGACCAATATTCCTTCATAAAAATATCTAAATGGTACTTTTAAGCACAGCCTGCTTAACATTTTTAATAAGCAATTGTAATTTGTTTAATTCTGATTCCTGTAATAATGGGGACCTTTTGACTCATCTGTGCACAGAAAGGAAATCCTCAATTCCAGGCCTGTGTGGCCCAGCAGGACCACTTTGCCACACCTGCTTTAGATCAAGGGCAGGCAAGTTCGGCTCTTGCAGGATCACACTCAAGCCTAGATTTGATATTTGAGTTGACCACTTCTTCTGTCATCCTGATGTATTTACCTGTGCACAGGCATGATATCTTAAAATGCAGGCTTATGTGTGTGTGACCCTCCAGGTCTGAACTTGCCCACCCTTGATCTAGAGCAGGGGTGGCAAAGTTTGTTCTTGCTGGGATTGAAGATTTCTTTCCTGTGCACAGGTGAGTCAATCTGCATGACTAAAGAAGTGATTCACTCGCCTGCATGCAGCAGGGATATCCTCAAATCAGGTGTGTTTGTGTGTGTGTGTGACCCTCCAGGACTGAACTTGCCCACACCTGATCTAGATCCTTTTATCTGTTTTGATTACTCACAGTATAGGGATAAGGAACAGAAAGGCTGTGTCCAGCAGCTTGCACTAGGTTTGATCAGGCTTCTAAGTTTTACAAGCCTTTAGGACTCGTTCAAATGCGACTTGGCCAATTGAATAGGGCTCAATAAGCACAAAGCATGTATGTATAATTTTTACAGAAGTTTTTAGTCCCTGAACGTCCATCCGAAAGCAAGGTCTAACTAAAAACTTCTGTAAAAAAATAAAATAAAATGCTATTTGCTTCTATAGAGCCCTATTCAATTGGCAAAATTGCAATTGAATGAGGCCCCAGGTCTCAATTTTTTTTTTTCCCCTAAGTGGTCATGTCCTTGTTTATCCACACTGAACAATTGTATTTGAAATGTAGGAGCCAGACTACTGAATATGAATGTAATTGAACTAGGGCTTTCTAAGACTTTATAGCTTGCTCGTAAATGATACATAACACATCTACTCGAGGTACACACTTAATTACATTTTTACAATAAGTGGATGTTTTATTTATATTTTTAATCTGCCCACATCTAGTAATAAGAGTGGCAGGTATTTTGTTGCCAATACAGCAGTATGGTGGTGTTTTTTTTTTTTTTTTTTTTTTTTTTTTTTTTTTCCCTTCTCTTCTTGCAGTAAGTTGTTGTGAGATCTAAAGGTCTGTTTCAAGTGACCCTCCTTACTTCTGGACATTCAAGTCAATAAGAGATTTCACAAATGTTGACTGTAGAACTGCCCCCTTTTTTTTTTTTTTTGCTGAATTAACTTCCTAGAGCAACTAAGTAGTTTTCGTGTTCAAATATTTTTGTTCACCTTTAACATTAAAATACATGTGCAAATGGCATCAAAGCTTTAACTAATAAATATAATGTAAAATATACAATTGGCCTAATTAATGGCTGCTGCTGACTCTCCTGAGCACTGCTGAAAGATATGAAAGTTTTCAGTTGTTTGTTTAAAAAAAAAAAATATATATATATATATATATATATATATATATATATATATATATTATAAAAACAAGTATTTACATATCGCATCATGTTATTAACACTTTTTTTTTTTTTCTTTTCTTGTACTAAAATTTTCCAAGCAGTCCTTGAGCAGGTCTACCCCCACAACTCATGCATACAATGTTTGTAAGCAATGGGCTAGCCACTTACAGAATATCTCTGTAGCATTTAAAAAAAAATGCTGTTGAGAAATGGTCTGTAAGTGGCTAGTACACTAGCTATCCAAATTGTGAAGAAAATAAGGACTAGATTAAGGTGTGTTTTTTTTTTTTTTTTTTGTTTGTTTTTTTTTGGATAAACTATATATTTCTTGACAATTTAGTTCTCTTGGTTGAAATTCCCTTGGGAATTCTGAGTGTCCTTATTTTTGTTCTGATACAGTTATTTTTTTTTTTTTCTTATCTTGGATTGGTCCTATGAGCACGACTAAGAATTAATTTGGTATTTTACCTAGTATCTATAATTTTGGACCACTTGCCTAAAACTGACTTTTTTTTTCTTTCTATGTAGTACACCTAGTAGCAATAGAAATATTGTGTGCATGAGCTATGAGTACAGACCATTTCAGGAACTGTTAAAAATATTTGAGTAAATGAAAACAGAGCTTTTAAGCACTTGTTTAGATATGCAAAAACTTAGGTAGGCTTCCTTTTTATTTTAATAAAATCTTGAAAGGACATTGACAAATCTAATCCTAGATGGTATTGTTAAAGACTTCTATAAACTTCTTTTTAGCAGCGCTTGGGACATTTAGGTGGGAGGGGTACAGCAGTGGTCATTGATAAGGTAAACTGTGTCTTTAAATCATATTTTCTGTCTAAAGCTTTAGTCATTTTTTTTTTTTTTTTTTTTTTTTTTAAATACATGACCTTTTTTTAAGAGACCATAACAAAGTGGGTTGGTATATCTGTTTATGTACAGTAGTAAAAGTGTTTTTTTTTTTTTTTGCTTTGTTTATATAACTTTTTTTTAAAACATTGCTGTTTGGGTATAACCTACATGGGACACAAGCTGCAGATAGAACTCCTCAATTACTGCTGATATTTTGATAATTGATAGTCACTTGAGTGTACGGTGTTATAAAATACACTTTTGTTTAGGTCACTAATCTGTTTTAGTATGTTGCTGAAAAGAAACTTGGTGTATAAATAATTCTTAAATCCTTTTATTTTACTTTAAATAGTGTGGAACATTTTATTTTTGTGCCTGAACAGATTAGGGACTTGAGTTATTGGAGAAATCGTGCCTTCAAATTTTAGATTTATTTTTTGTTTTATTGAAAACTGCTACTCTATACCATCACACTTCCTAATAGATAACCCCCCGCTCCAACAATAGACAGATGTCTTGCATAGCTGGTGATGTTATTTGGTTGAAGTCCCTCCATTGTGACAATGATTTCTTCTTTTTTATTTTTTTTTCTGCACCCTTAGTGCTGATAAATCATGTTTTTCATTTATTTAGTTACTGGTTAGCAACAAAATACAGTAGACCAGTGATTCTCAACGCGTGGGTCGCAACTCCGTTGGGTTGAATGACTATTTGCCAGGGGTTACCTAAAACCATCAGAAATTGTATGTAATGTTTACTGTTGGAGGTCGCCACAACTTGGCAAATTTTATCAAAGGGTTGCGGCATTAGAAAGTTTGAGAACCGCTGCAGTAGACATCAGTTAACCAGAAAAAAAAATTGAATACTGTACTTTTAAATGAAAATGATTGTTTTCAGGACTCGACAAATGCCACGTTGTCAAGCCACACAATGCTTACAGGCACCGAGATTTCATCCACTGTACGTGTCTACAATTTCAGTTTTACCTGGAAGCAGACAGGCATGAGTGACTGAGCTGAACGTACCTGTGTGAGGAGTGAAAGCTGCTGCTAGAACAACCCTCACTGCCATACAGTATATACTTAGCAGAGCATCCTATGTGCAGCTAATCTAGGCCTCTTTTTTTTTTTTAAATATTAACTCTCAAGCAAGTAGAAATTACATTTATCTGACATCTACCAATCCCTGTGGGTGCCAGATAACAGTCTATTGTAATTATTTGAATAAAATAAATATAGCCTTTAAAAAAAAAAAAAAATATTTTGAACTCCAAAAAATCGTATAAAGACCCTAATGGAAGGAGTAAGATGTACCCAGGGGTATTGCCCTGAGAGGAGTCTTTATCTGGGGTACTGCTACCAATGTTTATCTGCCCCCTTCCCTGCAGTGGCTATGTCAGGCAGAAATAATCTGCCCAAAATAAATGGGATAGAATCCTGAAGCAGGTCCTGTTTTTCACTGTTGGATGATTAGGATGTGCTGGAATCAACAGGGTTAATTTTAAATGTAAGTTTTAAAAGCTCAACTATCTCTGTCTCTATCACTCTGTAGTTTGGAATCTTACTGAAAGTCCATTTGATATGGACATCTGAAGCACTAACATCTTGTCTTATAGAAGGAACTAAAGCACAGTTTTGTTATATTTTGTTACCACATGTATAACAATATAGACTTTATTTTACACCATACAGTATCCTACTATTGGATAAGGAATCCTATTACAAAAAACTCTATTCCCCATTCATCCACATGTAAACAAACCGTTGGCCTTCTGTAAATTTTAGCATATGTAGTATCTGGATCTATTAGGTAAATAAGCATCGCATCCCTCTATGGCAGGTGTGAGTGCTCAGTCCTGGAGGGCCACACACAGCCTGCATTGGAGGATTTCCTTTCTGTGCACAGGTGAGTCAATCAGGATGACTGAAGAAACGATACTTGCCTTTGTGCAGGAAGGATATCATCAAATCTAGGCCTGTGTGTGGCCCTCCAGGACCAAACTTGCACACCCCTGCTCTATGAACTTGATTTTAAACTTTCATGCTAGCTTACGTTGTGTGTGTATATATATATATATATTCTTTATCTATGGTACTTGTACCTACTGCTCCAGTTAGAAGGCTATTTCTTCAGTTACCTTTCTGTGTATGCTCAATGAAATGAGTTTTCTTGGCAAGAGATACCTAGCTTGTTGCAGTTACTGATACCTCTTTCACACCAACAACCATCTCTTTAAAACTCCTTTTTTAGGTGTTAACTGTCACAGGTTATATCTTACGGTCATCTTGCTTTTCTCAAAGGCTAATATACCAATCTGTGCTCTTATAATATGTAATGAGTGATCAGAACTCCAGTATAATTGTGTAAAATTGCTGCTTTAGTCCTGTTTTTGCAACATGCTGCTTTGAAGAGCTGAATTTTTTATTGACTTGATGTGTGTTTTTGTTTTTTTAAGGCAGATTATACTATTACACTTGCTTTTTTTTGCATCTTGATTGTTAGCCAAATTGGTATTAGACATGTTATTTTGACTGGACCTACATATATATACTTATAGCTCCTCCCCTGACTGTGCAAAGAAACCTTTGGGAATGATGATGCAAACTGTTTATCAATTAAATGTTCTTAAATTGCAAAGTACTTACCTACAGTTTTAAAATATATAGAATGTATTGGAAAGTATGCAATGCCACCTTAAGTAATAGCGCTAGTTTTATACCATGTCAACTCCACAGTTCTACTTTGTACTCAGCAGCAAATAACTGCTTAAAGACAGTGCTGTGACATTTGCAGCTATCCATTTTAAAACTATTATAGAAGTACCTCTGAGCAGATTTTCTCTTGGCTAAAAAGCAAATGTTTCTACATTGCATGTGTTTGTGCTTAGTTCTTGAAAAAATATTAGGAAAGAAAACATCTTTAGGGGTAAAGTAAGGCTATATATTTACAGTTTTTAACTTATTTGTATTTCAATAATCATATAAATGCAAATCGCTGAAAGGATGTAGTTATGACAATTTAATCAAAAAAGGTAAAGAAATACACCCTTTTTAAATCCAGATAAACTACTATGTTAAGTAGATAAGGTGAATCAGAAAAAATAGTTTAAAACATGTATATTTAAAATAAGTATAACACACAAAAAGTCTTCCTTTAAAGTTGATTATAATAAATCTATATATTCAATATATTGTCACTAATGTAGATATTAATACACTGTGTGCTTTTGTTTCTGATTGCTCCATATTTGAAGACCTATAACCCAGAGATGAATTGATACTAGGTTAATATCTTAATAGATATTTGATCAAATATCTAAGATAATTAACCTAGTATCAATTCATCTCTGGGTTATAGGTCTTCAAATATGGAGCAATCAGAAACAAAAGCACACAGTGTATTAATATCTACATTAGTGACAATATATTGAATATATAGATGTATTATCAACTTTAAAGGAAGAAGTTTAGTGTTATACTTATTTTAAATATGTTTTTAAATATACTAATAAAAATTATGCTTCAAAATAGTTTTCTGATTTGCCTACTTAACAAGTTTATCTGGATTTAAAACAGTGTCTTTCCTTTTTTTTTTTTTTTTTTTTTTTTTTAATGTGTTTCTTTATTGTCCCTGTGACTAAGCACAAAGTACAGAGATCAATTCTTAATATGTTCTGTATAACTCCATACGTTGGCCCATACTTTCTTAGTGGTCATTCCTACATAATAGGCAGATTATGTCCTTTATCTCCACATCCATCTATCTAGCATCCTAACCATAGTTGTGGGAACTAAATACAAACAACATAACATTTTTTTATATTATTCCATTCTTGGGTGCTTAGTGTATTTTTTTTTTTTTTTTGAGAGCGAGAGTAACTTCTAATATGGTTTGATTTGTAAGAGGTGTTTGAATTCTATAATATAGATAATCAGACTAAGGGATATTATTTAGTCTGGTAAACTTAATGAAATTCCTCTTTTTTTTTTTTTTTTTAATTAAGTAAACCACAAATAGGACAAAATAACAGGAAAAGTCAATGTACATAACTATTCACCCCCCCCCCCCACAAAGTCAATACTTTGTAGAGCCACCTTTTGCGGCAATCACCGCTACAAGTTGCTTTGGATAAGTCTCTATGAGCTTGCCACATCTTACCACTGGGATTTTGCTCATTTTGCAGCTCTTTCAAGTTGGACAGTTTGTGCCTGTGAATAGCAATCTTTAAGTCTGACCACAGATTTCTATTGGATTGAGGTCTGGGCTTTGACTAGGCCATTCCATCACATTTACATGTTTCCCCTTAAACCACTCAAGTGTTGCTTAAGCAGTGTGTTTGGGGTCATTGTCCTGCTGGAAGGTGAACCTCCATCCTAGTCTCAAATCACGCACAGAGTGGTACAGGTTTTGCTCAAGAATATCCCTGTATTTAGCACCATCCATCTTTCCCTCAACTCTGACCAGTTTCCTGGCTGCAGTTCTTTGGGTGATGTGTTGGGTTTGCGCCATTGATATTTTCGACCATCAAAGAAAACTCAATTTTAGTCTCATCAGACCAGAGCACCTTCCTCCATACATTTTGGAAGTCTCCCACATGCCTTTTCGCAAACTCAAAACGTGCCATTTTGTTTTTTGCTGAAAGTAACGGCTTTCTTCTGGCCACTCTGCCATAAAGCCAACTCTATGGAGCGTACGGCTTATTGTCGTCCTATGTACAGATACTCCAGTCTCTGCTGTGGAACTCTGCAGCTCCTCTAGGGTTACCTTAGGTCTCTGTGCTGCGCCTCTGATTAATGCCCTCTTTGCCCAGTCCGTGAGTTTTGGTGGGCGGCCGTCTTTTGTCAGGTTTGCTGTTGTGCCATGTTCTTTCCATTTGGTTATGATAAATTTGATGGTGCTTCTGGGGATCATCAAAGATTTGGATATCTTTTTTTTTTTTTTTATAACCTAACCCTGACCTGTACTTCTAAACAACATTGTCCCTTACTTGTTTTGTAGAGTTTCTTGTTCTTCATTGCAGTGTTTGGTTAGTGGTGCCTCTTGCTTAGGTGTTGCAGTCTCTGGGGCCTTTCAAAAAAGGTGCGTATATAGTGGATATAAAAAGTCTACACACCCCTATTAAAATGTCAGGTTTCTGTGCTGTAAAAAAATGAGACAAAGATAAATAATTTCAGAACTTTTTCCACCTTTTTAATGTGACCTATAAACTGTACAACTCAATTGAAAAACAAACTGAAATATTTTAGGTGCAGGGAAAAAGAATACAAAAGAAAAAATAATGTTATTGCATTAGTCTGCACGCCCTTATAACTGGGGATGTAACTGTGTTCAGAATTAAGCAATCACATTCCAAATCGGGTTAAATAGGAGTCAGCATACACCTGCCATCATTTAAAGTGCCTCTGATTAACCCCAAATAAAGTTTAGCTGCTCTAGTTGGTCTTTCCTGAAATTTTCTTAGTCTCATCCCACAGCAAAAGCCATGGTCCACCGAGCTTCCAAAGCATCAGAGGGATCTCATTGTTAAAAGGTATCAGAGCGCCGGAGGCAGGAGCCAGGTACTGGGGAGTAATGAGGTTAGGGGCCTTTGCCACTCATTGCAGCCTCGCAAACTGTGTGAACAACATTGCAAATGTCACCAACATCGCAAGAGCCACAACTATATATGTGATTGTGCCACCTACAATATATATTCTAGGCACTTTTTTTTTTTTTTTTTAGACAGTTGACCACCTGAATGAGGCAACTGTGTATTCCATGGGCGTCAGACATTTTGGGGGGGAAAAATCTGAATTTTTGAAGGCTTTGATGTTCTCATGAGGATGTGTCATTTGTCTGTTAGTGGTGAGGAATGACCAAACAGTCTGAATAAGACTGCATTTGACACCACGTCCTTCCCCCATCACTGGCTAGAAATGGAATTCTATTAACAAATGCAACCACAGCCTCCAAAAATATAAAAACCTTTCTCACACACAATTTCCACCTACGTATCCTAAAATCATCCGGGGTCCAGCAAAGGCATCAACGTTTATTTTTAGTTAATAACTAGCTGTACATTTATTTCTGCTTAATTATGCTCTTACTCAAACTGGATTTTTTCAAACATACACCATTTTTGTGCTGGGCCTACAACTACTGTAGCTGTTTATCAGACTGGATCAACTAATGCGTTATGTCTGTAAATATGCTGTTCACACCTCAACTTGGTTTTAGTTGAATAAAAAACTGTGAGCATTGCATGAATGGACATTTTCTTTTTAAAATGTTAGAACATATAACAATACTGGGTCCTAGTCTATTTGGAAGCCGCATCCCGTCAGAATACTGGGTATCTTTTACCTTCTGTTTCATTGTGATACCTCCCTCCTGTGTAGACAGCCTCAAATAGGCAGGGATTAGGGTTCCAGGAGTTTTTTTTTCTCTGTCCTACATTATCATCTCAAAGACAGATCCTTCACACACAAAATATACATAACAAAATATGATTTATAAGATGCACTTAAAAAAAATTCTAATGTGAATTCTAATCTGGAATATATTGAAAGGTGTTTTCCATAATAGGAGAATTACCACGATTTTATTTAACAGAAACAAAGTGTAAACATCAAATATTGATAAACCTAAAACTCAAGAAGAATGCTGATCTCTTCTTACTCAAACCAGTCTACAGACAGCAGTCAGTTTGTCTTTGCGAATAGTGACATTTTTTTGTGTAGCCACCTTTGGTGTAGGTCTGAAATATTTTTCACACTAGCATGTTTTTAAATACTTTTTTTATAAATGTATGTGTTGCCTAGAAGTGCTTAATATGTTAAGATTAAAAAGTGTCATTTAAACTTGTTTTTTTTTTTAAAGTATTTCTATGTAGCTGATAAACTGCTTACATACTATTTATAGAAAAACAAATAGATTACCGTAATTCTACTTTTTAAAATATATTGATGGAAACTCACTCTTTTTCCCATCATACTGAACACTTGCAAAGATTTTGTGGGTGGGATCCTCATCATCTGATATTGGGCAAGCTACAATTAGTGGACTGAGAAGCATCTCTCATTTTGCTTCCTAAGGCCCTCATTCAATTGCTATTTGGCCAATTGAATAGGGTGCTAAATAAGCACATAGCATTTTTTTTTTAAAGAAGTTTTTAGTTAGTGAAAACCTTGCTTTTGGATAGATGTTTACTAACTAAAAACTTCTTTAAAAAATATATGTTATGTGCTTATTTAGACCCCTATTCAATTGGCCAAATTGCAATTGAATGAGGGCCTATGTATATTACATGTTATAAATACATATGTTTTCTATGAGGAAATATATGTAAAATCTGTGAAAAGTAAAGAAAAAGAACATGCATGTTTATTAACATGTTTTAGACTTGCAAACATACACACATGTACTCATTGCTTTCTTTAAAGATGAGTGAAATTAGTCAACAAAATATTAATTGTAATTTTACAGGCTTTGTCTAGTTCGGTGTATACAATTATTATTCTCTTTATTTATATTGCCCCATGATATTCTGTAGCTCTTGTACAGGGAATGAGTACATGGCAAAGACAACATTAACACCTTGTAAATAATGGAGGGCCCTGTTTTTGAGCATAAAATCAAATGTACATAGTGCTCGTTTCCAAGGCACTGACACAAGATTGAAAACTTACAATCGAAGTCTATCATCTATCTTATGGTTTTTTCCTCAAGTGCCCTTAAATCTGCTCCGTTTGAAATACATTTCTGGCCATTATGTGTGGGTTCCCTCTCAAAGCTATAAATGTTTAGCAATGGTTTAATCCTATACAAATGGATGAAGGGGCCTCAGAACAGTCCATTAAAGAGACACACATAATAACAACATGTGACTCTAATTGTATTACACAATTTTCATATTTTTCCTTATGTTTTTTGTAAGAGTATACAAAGAACAGAAAAATAGTTTGAAGCTAATTTTTTTATTTAATTGTAAAATATTTTGCTACATTTTCTTATCTTATTTATCTATTTCTTTTGCTACAAATCAGAAATCAGTAATGGATACTTTAGAATTGATGTCCATCTGTGCTACAGAAGTAGACATCTGCCTGTGATGCAAAGCAAATGAAAGCACCATATGTGCATGACCGGTTTTCTTTGTTCTTGTATTTATTTGAATAATCCCATTCCCACTTTTCCAGACCACTATTTTCTCTTCCATCAGAGAGAGGGTACTTTTGGAGGCTTCTTTGCCTATGTTCTTTCCATATGCACCTGTATTAAAGTTTATTACATTACCTCCCTTAAAATCAATAAAAACAATTTGAAGAAAAAAGATAATTTTAAACCAAATTACAAACAAGTATACTATGTATGTGTGTGTATATATATATAATAGTTGTCAAATTGAGTTGTCATCACGCTTTGCGGCCCTCGCGGGACGACAAATTGCACACAGCTTCCCCAGCCCCACGCTGCAGTGAACGTGATAGGTGCTCATCGCGAGGCCTGCTCAACTCCGCCTGGGTCTCCATGAGCAGCTCTGATGTGCCGCTTGACCTTGCTGCGATAAGCGCCTGCCTTGCGATGAGCGTTGTCAATGGGAGGCCCGCTGTGTCTTGTCAATCACCCGACGGCTGCAACAGATACTGGAACCTGTGTTGCGATTTCATGATGAAAGGGTTACTGGATCCTGTGCTGGGTCTGGCACAGGTAAGGATCCTGATTGGTAGTGTAAAGGATCATGTCCTGGGATCTAGCAGATGGAGGGTTAAAATCCAGTTCCTGAAATCTTTGGAATCCAGTACCTTGAGAGCAGAGCAAACTATTGCAGACAGTGGGAGTCGATCTACCTAAGCAAGAAATGGTCTGCTCTGCAAGGCTGGCACCCCCGATGTGTGCGCACTTGGTTTGTTCCATTGGAAACCTCTGATCAGAGCAGAAGACGGAGAGGTAGGAATATGATAAACTATTATATAAGGAGGGGGGGTGAAGAAGACACGGGAGGGAGAGGGGGGGGGAAAGGAGGTACAGGTGAGGGGGAAAGGAGGTATAGGTGAGGGGAAGAGACACACAGGAGGGAGAAGGGGGAAGAGACACGGGTAGGCAGGTGTGAGGGGGAGAGCCTCGCAATGTGTGGCAAACAACATTGCCAGGCTTCAATTTATTAGTGTGTTTGTATGTGTGTGTATATATATATATATATATATATATATATATATATATATATATATATATAGTCACTGCAAGCTAATCATTTATCAAATTCATTGCTACTGCAACTTCAATGTTACAATATATTTGACATATATGCTCTGTATATCTGTATGAAAATTGTAAGAAAATGTAGAGCATATATTACATTTATATGTCAGCATACAAAAAAGCAAGTTATGTCAAATATATTTATATATATATATATATATATATATATATATATATATATATATATATACACACAGCCATACCTCATTTTACTCTATAGATAGGTCAATTGGGGAATCAGAGTGTTAATTAACATTGCTAAACTTAGCATAAGGTAAATGGGGATAGGGGAAGAAATACACAAAAGCAATTGTATTTCAACACATTTGGCTTTATATAAACTTCTAAAACAAACATAACACAAATTGAACCTTTTAAAAAAAATAAAATTTAAAGAAACAACAAACATTTACTAAACAGGATCATTGGTCACAAAATCATCCAGAATGTCATGGATGGACTTCAAGCATTTTGTGAGGAACTCGGTAGAAAAATATTTGGGTTCCTCCGTGTCAGAGTCCCTGCTTTCCTGGGCTCCCTGAATGCCCTGCCTGCCAGTTGTTGGAGGTCCTCCATTTGTAAGGCTCTCGGTTCCACATGCGCATACAGCTCTTGCCATATCTTCCTTCACACTTCTTTCAGACATTGCTGTGTCGCTTCCTTCCAGGACAAATCAATGTTAGTTATGGCCTGCATGATGGTATATTTAAAAAAAAATCCATCATGGATTCTTTATCTTTGCTATTAGTTTTGTCAATGAGCTGGCACAATGTGTGGCATAGATAAAAGGCCTTGAATGTTGCAATGACCCCTGATCTATTGTCTACTTCTACTGGGATGCAGCAATAAACCTCAGACAAGTTGATAGGGTGGCTTGGAGCATTGGCAATCAACATGAGTGCTTTGGCCTCAATTCCTTTACACCTGAAGTATTTTGTGAACCAGTTTTTGAAGATGTCCATGGTGATCCAAGTTTTGGGTGATGGATGTTTGGTAAGGTGATTGTAGACGACACGCTAAAGCAGTTTGGAAACCAAGGGAAGTAGAGAGAAAGGGCTGTAGTTTGATGCATCAGATGGATCAGATGAGGGTTTCTTGAGAATGGGTGTAATTATGGCATGTTTCATAGGTGATGGAACAAGGTTTAGGGAAACGTTGAATAGATGTGTAAGAGTTGGGATAACAGTGGTAGAGAGTGGAGGGATCAGCTGCGATGGAATAGCATCATGTGGACAGGTTATAAGACGAGAGGTTGAAAGAAGGCAAGCAACTTTATCCTCAGTTGCAGGGTCAAGGGAGTTCATAATGGAAATAGGTTTGGGGAAGGGTGAAGATAGGGTGGTATTGGTATGTTGAGGGGAAGTTGTGATATGACTCTGGCCATGTTGAGAGGAGCGTTCATTTTGAATATTTTCAATTTTACTTTTAAAGTGGCTAGCAAAGTCTTCAGCCATAAGACCGTAAGAGATGGGAGGTGGGGAGGGCAGAGGAGAATGGAGAACAAACGTTTGGGGTTGGAATCCAAATTTTATATAAATGTGGGGAAGTAGCGCTGTTTGGCAAGATTGAAGGCATAGTGATAGGAGCGTAGTTGAGGAAGTCCGCTGAGGTGCAAGATTTTCTCCATAATTGTTCAGCAGTGCGGGAGCACTTCTGGATGTAGCATGTTTGTGTAGTGTGCCATGGTTGTAGGTGAGAGCAAGGGCGTGTCCCAGCGGTTAAGGGGGCAAGTGTGTCAAGTGTGGAAGTTAGTCAAGTTGTATTGTGTGGTGGCAATATAAGGGCAAGTGAGGGAAGAGAGAGGACTGAGAAGGGGTTGCAGTAAATTGGAAAGATGTTGTGGGTTAAGTGCCTTCAGGTTTCTGTGGGTTCGGAAATGTGCAGATATTGGAAGGGGTTGTTAGGCTGTAACTTAGGAGATGGTCAGAAAGAGGGAGTGGATAGATGATAAGATTGGAGATAGAGCAGTGATGAAAATTGGGTAGGGGAATCTATCCATTGAGAAAGGCAGAGGGAAGAGGTAAGTGCAAGTAGTTTTCTGGCTGTGGGAAAAGTGGGAGTGTCGGTGGCAATGTTGAAATCACCGATAACAAGTGAAAGTATGTTGGAAGAGAGAAAATGAGGGAGCCAGGCGGCAAAATTATTCAGAAATTGAGAGGCAGGTCAAGGCGGGCGATAGATGACTGCAACTTGCAGAGAGATGGGTGAAAAAAGGTGGATAGTGTGAACCTCGAAGGAAGAGAACTGGAGAGAGGGGACTGGGGGAATGCAATTGAATGAGCAACGAGTGGAAAGTAATATGCCCACAACCCCACCTTGCTTATTCCCAGGTCTAGGTGTGTGATTGAAATGTACAGTGCCCTGCAAAAGTATTCACCCCCATTTACTGTTTACCTATTTTGTTACATTAAGGCCTTAAATTCAATGTTTTGTTAATCTGAATTTTATGTGACGGATCAGAACACAATAGTGTAAGTTGGTGAAGGGAAATGAGAAATATATACATAAAACAATTTTTTAGATATAGAAAACAGAAAATTGGCATGTGCGTATGTATTCACCCCCTTTGTTATGAAGCCCATAAAAAGCTCTGGTGCAACCAATTACCTTCATAAGTCACATAATTAGTGAAATGATGTCCACCTGTGTGCAATCTAAGTGTCACATGATCTGTCATTGCAGATACACACCTTTTTTGAAAGGACCCAGAGGCTGCAACACTTAAGCAAGAGGCACCACTAACCAAACACTTCCATGAAGACCAATGAACTCTCCAAACAAGTAAGGGACAATGTTGTTTAGTACAGGTCAGGGTTAGGTTATACAAAAATATCCAAATCTTTGAGGATCCCCAGGAGCACCATCAAATCTATCATAACCAAATGGAAAGTACATGGCACAACAGCAAACCTGCCAAGAGACGGCCGCCCACCAAAACTCACGGACCGAGCAAGGAGGGCATTATCCAGAGAGGCAACACAGAAACCTAAGGTAACCCTGGAGGAGCTGCAGAGTTCCACAGCAGAGACTGGAGTATCTGTACATACAGTAGGACGACAATAAGCCATATGCTCCATAGAGTTGGGCTTTATGGCAGAATGGCCAGAAGAAGGCTATTACTTTCAACCAAAAACAAAATGGCACATTTTGATTTTGCGAAAAGATGTGTGGGAGACTCCCAAAATGTATGGAGGAAGGTCCTCTGGTCTGATGAGACAAAAATGTAACTTTTCGCCCATCAAAGAAAACGCTATGTCTGGCACAAACTTAACACATCACATCACCCAAAGAACACCATTATCCCCAACAGTTAAACATGGTGGTGGCAGCATCATGCTGTGGGGATGTTTTTCAGCAGCCGGGACTGGGAAACTGGTCAGAGTTGAGGGAAAGATAGATGGTGCTAAATACAGGGATATTCTTGAGCAAAACTTGATTTGAGGCTAGGATGGAGGTTCATCTTCCAGCAGTACAATGACGCCAAACACACTGCTAAAGCAACACTTGAGTGGTTTAAGGGGTAACACGTAAATGTGTTGGAATGGCCTAGTCAAAGCCCAGACCTCAATCCAATAGAAAATCTGTGGTCAGACTTAAAGATTGCTGTTCACAAGCACAAACCATCCAATTTGAAGGAGCTGGAGCGGTTTTGCAAGGAGGAATGGGCAAAAATCCCAGTGGTAAGATGTGGCAAGCTCATAGAGACTTTTCCAAAGCGACTTGGAGCTGTGATTGCCGCAAAAGGTGGCTCTACAATGTATTGACTTTAGGGGGGTGAATAGGTATGCACATTGACTTTTTCTGTTATTTTGTCTTATTGTTTGCTTTTACAATAAAAAAAAACATCTTCAAAGTTGTGGGCATGTTCTGCATATTAAATGATGCAAATCCTCAAACAATCCATGTTAATTCCAAGTTGTGAGGCAATAAAACACGAAAAATGCCAAGGGGGTGAATACTTTGGCAAGGCACTGTAACCCACCATATGATAGTATCGCAGGGGAGGCCGGGTCTGATGGAGTGAGACAAGTTTCACACCTAGCATTCCAGAGTGCACATGAGAAGGGCAAAGTGGAGGATTTGTGACAGGTGATGGGTTTTAAGTTATTAGGGTTTTGAGTGTTTGTTGGCCTATGGGCTGAGCGTGACCGATAAAAGGTAGGAATGGATGAACGGCCTGGGTTAAGAGATATACCATATTTTTCCGTGTATAAGACTGTATTTTTTATCAATTTTTTTAAGTCTAAAATCAAGGGACCATCTTATACACGGAATGTTGCAATTACATACTCTGGTCTGGTATTGTAATGCTGCTGCATCTGGCCACTAGATTTAAGGCAGGAAGAAAAGACACACATTTGGAAATGCATTGGTTCCAATTAGATTGCATTACACTGCAAGTATGCATAAAGATGTGTATTTTATACGTTTTTATTGTGTTGCACATATATTTTGAATGATTTCCATTCCTTGTGATCACATAACTTATTACTCAGTCGTGATGTGCAATTGCATTTTTCAGGTTTAACACAGGGATCACAAAGATATTGAGCTGGAATGGAAATCAGTGAAAATCATGACAGAAAGTGCCCTAAATATATGTGTAACACAATAAAAACGTATAAAATACAAATGTTTAAGCTCACAAGCAGTATAATGCAATCTATTTGCACTCAGGTGGAGTTCTGTGGGTTAAGCTGAGCAGCAGTGAGTTTTACAAATTTCTAAAAGACAGGAAAAAGGAGTTATTTGAGTGGGTGGAGATATTGGGACAATAAATGAGATGAGTGAACACAGAACCTAGCTGGTTTACAAATAAACAGCAATTACCTTAGATTGATTTAAAACTGCATTCAGGTGGATTTCTCTGGGATAAGCTGAGCAGCAGCAGATAATTAAATCAACCACATGATGATGAACAAGGGACATTGAAAAATATTCTGTACCTCCTCTCTGAATGGTTGTTGTAGAAATTGGTCTCTTTCTAGGCTTTCTGCTCATCCAGGCTGTCACCTTTCTTCACATCCTTTCTCCTGTTGTCTCTTTTATAGCTAATGCAATGTTCAGAGCATTAAACAGGGAATTACAAGAAAAAGAATGCTTTAAAACTATAGTGAATCAGCGCTATCAGGAGAAGTATTAAGCGGGGTATACCTGTATATATATTCAGTGTGTGTGTGTGTATGTGTGTGTGTGTGTGTGTGTATATATATATATATATATATATATATATATATATATATATATATATAAAATAAATGAGAACCCAAACAAGCAGATGATTTTTTTTGTATTTAAAACCACTGGACACTGGATTCCTTGATCAGGCATATCCTCATGATATCCAATACAAAACACCACAGAAAGACTGGTTGTTGACGTGCCAAAGCATCGTCAGAACACAAAAAGCAATGTAAAGTGCTTATATTGTGGAAAACTGGGGCATATAGCAGTCTATTATTAGAACAAGGAAGAACCAATGCAATGTAACATGGGAGAACACCAGTACAATTGTAACCTGATCAACTTGGTGGGGGTGGCGGAAACGTTTCACCAATTTACCAAAACCATTAAGGCTAATAGTAAAAAAACGACAGCGTTAGTTGATACAGGAAGTGAAGTAACTCTCCTTTCAGGCAAAATCAGTAAGTATGATGAAGTAAAAGCATCTAATAAAATAGGCATTAAATGTTACACGGAACAGTGAATTTCTACAATACAATTACAGCAATACTGGAAGTACGTGTGAAGAAAATTGCATCTCCAGTCACTGACTTGCCTTATTCTGTCAAAAAAGGCAGAGATTTTCCCAACTTTGAAGACATCATTCAAATTAACCAATTGGAAGATGTAAAAAACCCTGAATAGAAAACCCAGACAGTTCAAGAATCTATATGGTCACATCTATCATGTTTTGGACAGTGACTTGTTCTCTGAACAGCGGAAGGCTCATAAAACAAAATGTGAAAGATAAAAAGATAAAAATACAGAAATAAGGAGAAATCTTTTGAGGAGGCTTTTGCTGCTAGACAGGTTGAGGCCAGAAGAGAGGCTGACAGAACAGCCCCTATAGCTCATAATAATAAATAAAGAGCCAGTATAGGAGAGCCTGAACATCCAGCAATTTTCCTCTGAAAACAACGATTTTGCATATGACCAAGCTTCTGACCAACTTCAGAATGCTCGAAATGAGCTAGCAGACATAGATAGAGAGGAAACAAGGCCCATACTTCATTCTACAAAATGATCTTCTGTATATAATTGTTCCCTAAGGTGATGAGACTTTTGAGCAACTTCTGGTCCCTAAAACACAGAAAAGTCCTAGATCTGGCTCATGGAAACCTGCTTGGAGGACACAAAAGTGTCAAAACATTGGGTCAAATTTTGAACTGTTTATTGGCCAGGTTTATATGCAGAAATGGCTCAGAATGGCATCCGACCTTTGTGCAAACTTGAATTTCTCACTGATAGCAGGGCGCCGACATCAGCGCAGCGACCACAGCGCGATTTGAAAAAATGTGCACCTTCAAAATAGTGCTAAGGAAGTGCTAACACACGCAAGGGTTTTTTAGGCAGGCACAGGGCAGTGACATGCAGAGATTCTGAGAGGAGTAGATGACAGGGGGAGAATGGAGAGGGGGTAGAGATTGAGATAGGGGAAGAGGTTTGTCACACAGGGGTGGGGGCATACAGGGGTCAGACATAGAATATAACATAGGGGCCACATATGATATAACACAGGGGGGAAACAGAGGACAACTGGCTCTGTTAGTGTATATAGTACTGTCTCCAGAGCTTGCACTCACACCCTACAGACTGTAAGTTTTGCATTGACTTCTCCTTGCCTAGAATAAGATGCTGGTTTGGAAGCCATTGTGAGAATTACATAGCAGCATATCCCTAAGGGAATAAATGCCCCATGACTAATGTAATCAGGGCACTCTGGAGGCAGGGTTACCCTCTGGGTCTGTTGTGAAGGGTCTGCAGCAGTTCCATTACTGCATGGTGCAGAGCACAGAGAGATCAATAGCACAAGCAAATACCCCAGCCAGACATGAGAGATATATGAACCATGCATATAAACCCATATTACATCTTGAGTCCATAAGAAAGCTTAACAAGAGTGACTGTGGTTGGGAAGTAACCACTACTGTGCTGCACAAAAGATACAGGCTGACTTTGCAGGTGAAGATTTACTCCTTGTCTGGGCCAGGATCCAGCAGAACTTTAAAGCAGATTGTTGTTGGCCAATTACAGGGTACAAATATCCTAAACATGCCAAGATAAGATAGCCACACATGAGTGCATGTGGTCAGTGAAAATATATGTCTAATAATCATGGCATCAGAATGCCACTTGCCAAAATCAGCCATTAATCAACAGAATGAGGAGTATTAAATAACATTCTGGATATCTGTATATAACTGTCATTTTTAATACAATAGAACAGCTTTGTTTGGTATGCAACTCTGTTTGTTTGGTATTATTAGTAAACTGCACCCGTATGAGCCATATTTAAACAGGCCCATCACTACCTACTCAATATGATTGCTCTATTAAAAGTTAGAGCTCCACAGAAGCTGAGTAGCAATATACAGTAATTGGACCCTCCATCAATCACTGCTGCCAAAAAGCGGACCTCAGTATAGCAGGTCTACAAGGAGAAGCTTTATTATAATTTAACCTTTTGGAACTAGCGAATGATATAAATATTTTAATATCCCAGTGACACTGGTAATCACAACAGAGCTCCGAAGGAGGCAGCATGGGGGGAAGAGGCATCAGCACAAACACATCCGGTATGAGCTGCTGGCACTAATACCTTTAGTATGTGCTGTTACATGCCTGGTTGATGCCTCTTCCCCCCATGCTGCCTCCTTTGGAGCTCTTGAGTGATTTCTGCCGTGGCTTGTGGGATGGTGAGATGTCGGAGGGGCGCACCCAGATTTTGGCGTTGTGCGTGCATTTATTGTGTGCGCGCAGGCGTTGTGCGCGCTACAGTGTGTCAGCGCTTTTGTTGTTGCACATTAGTCATCGCGCTTGCTTCAATTGTGCTAAATACTTGCCACCGACTCAGAATGCCATATGACTGCACCTCGATCTGAACTTGGGGCTTCGTTGATACCAATAGCCCTAATTAAGGGAATAGAGATGGATCTTGTGGGACCTCTATATAAATCAGCCAGAGGACACTAGTTAATATTTGTGATACTGGACTACACCACAAGATATCTAGAAGCTATCACTGTGCACAGCAACTTCAAAGAACGTGACTAAAGAACTCATACAAATTTATACAGGGGTGAGGATACCAAAACAAATCCTGACAGATCAAGGAACACCCTTTGTATCAAAGATGATGAAAGATATGTGTAAGCTTCTACTAGTTAAATCACTGAGAGCCTCTGTCTACCAACCACAGACAGATGGATTGGTGAAATAGTTTAACAGGATTTTGAAGAGCATGCTTAGAAAATGGGAAAAATTGCACTTAGTTGCTCATTGCTATCAGGGACGTACCTCAAGCTTCTACTGGATTTTCCACTTTCTTCTTTTCTGTGGAGGCCATCCAAGAGGGGGTTTAGACATACTAAGAGAAGATTAGCTAGAGCAAGCAGTGCCAGGTGAAAATATTGTATGGGAGAAGTTTGAGACAAAACATTTCCCAAGTTGCCCCTCTGGTACAAGATCATATGGAGAAAGCCCTTAGGTATCAACAAACATATGCACAAGAAAGGAAGTTTCAGCTTGTAAACAGAGAGTTAGTAGAAGTACCTATAGGTGAAAGTAAACTTCTAGGTAGATGGCAAGATTACTGTGGCCGTAGTAGAAGTGGATTGTTGTTTCAGTATAAAGTCCTGCCGTTTTAACTACATGGTGCTCCGGTTACTTTCCAGAGACTATGTGTTTTCATAGTGAGTATGCAACAGTTAGATGACATAGTCATCCACATCACAGATAGAGAGACACATTTTTTAAAAGTGAAAGCAGTATTGGAAACCTTCAGACAGGCAAAGCTTACTATAAACCTTGTGAAATGTGCATTATGACTGAGTGCAGCTAAATATCTGGGTTATTTTGTAGGAATAGGGTTGGTCAAACCACAGTTTAACAAAGTGGAGGCAATCCAGAACTGGCCACAACTTCTGAAGAAAAAGCAAGTGAGGGCATTTATGGGCTTTGTGGGGTAATACTGAAGGCTCATTTCCCATATTTTCATCTGAGATGGCCCATTGTCAGATCTCATGCAAACCAGTGCTCCCGATAAGTGGAACAAAGAGGCTGAGGAAGCTTTGAAGGATCTAAAGTGTGCCGAGATTCATTTTTAATAGTCTCAGATAATGAAAAGGAGTTAATCCTACAAACTGATGATTCTGGGGTGGGCCTTGGATCTGTATTGTCACAGATGGTGGAAAATGAAGAACATCCCATCCTGTTTCTAATCAGAAAATGGATTCCACGGGAGCAGAGATACTCACGGGTGGAGAAAGAATGTCTGGCCATAAAATGGGCAACTGAAGCTCTCCGATGTTACATATCAGGAAGACAATTCACTCTGGTACAATGAATTGTATGCAGCAGAATAAGGAAAATAACAAAATGGTTCCTGCTTCCACAACTTTTCAACTTCCGCTTGCTCCACAGAGCTGGCAGTCAACATGGTAATGCTGTGTTTTATGTTGCATACAATGACTCACGCAGCTGGTCAAGTGTCAATATGTGTCAATGTGTGACAATATTATATAAGGGATTTATGTGACACTGCAAAGCTCTTTTTCAGAAAAGACTAAAAGACTGCTGGTGAAGTTTGGGTGTCGTTGCTAATTAACTAATTGTACAGTCAGTCCTGGCTGGAGAAACACAGAAAGATGTTTACTGTAGCTGGGTAAAGACACAGACAGATACACAGGAGCGTGTGGCTGATGAGCGATTGGCAGCAGAATGACAACCTGGATTTCTAAAGGATATAGGCCAGTGATTGTGAGCTATTGGACTATTTTTGTTTGATTTTGCTCCACCCAGGTTTAGCTGGTTGAAAGCAGATAGTTAGGGACCAGTCTCAGTAAAGGTAATGCTGCAGTGGGAGCTAGGTCTGTTGTTTACTTTGATTTGTTTTGATGTATTATTTTGTAACACTAGCAAATATAATATAGTAAACTGTTAAAAAGCATTAAAGCCTCCTGTAATTGTGTTCCTCCATCAAAAGTGCCAAAAACAAAGGCACTAAGCCAGTAGCGACTGATAACTCGTCACAGTACCAATATTTCTTTCATTGAATGTTGTCCTTTAAGGAAAGTATGTTATTAACTAGTATGGGGACCATAGAGGTTGTGTGAATGAGAAGTAGACATGAGGATTAAGATGTGAAAGGGGGTTGACGAGGATTCCTTAAAGTGCCTTTGCCGACAGGCACAGTTGGAAATAGATTAATGAAGATCTGACCTGCAGTTAGGGTTTATTCTGATGCAAAGGTAAATTCAAAAATCACTTACTGTGTATGCTATAACATTGTTTAAAATGGTTTGGATATTACCGATCATCTGTACATATGTAGAATGGTAGCAGTCAGACCTTGGCTACTACCCACTACAACTTCGATACCAATTATTTGCTGTGTACAGGGACAGTCAATAAATAAATAAATGTTGGGCGGAGCTTGCCTATGCCTAGGGTCGACGTGCCTGAATTGAATTCCGGGATTTATCCACAATTTGGGCCTTATAACTCACCCCACTCGGACAGTAACCCCTTAAATCAACAGGGGAGAAGCTAGGAGGTAACGCATGACCCACTGGTACCCTCCCATTACCCATCCGGTCATCAACGGAAAAAGGAGGAGCAGAGGCCCTATACTCCACTCCGGAGGCTGCGTTGGTCGTGGCACACCTTCCCCCAGAGACACAGAGAGGGCTTAATAGAGCTACCGATGGCTGGAGACGAGCTGCACGAGCAGCGCCTGAATCAGAGGGGAGAAGATACTGACGTAAAGCCCGCAAAACTGCGGCCACCATCTTAGATACACCCTGGAGCAGGCCTCCAGGGGACACTCATAATCTATAACGGGACACTACTCCTAGAGGAGGTGCAAAGGAGGCCCTAAGCATCTTACAAAGCCACAGACTTGCCCTGGGGACCCCAGCACACTAAACGCAGCGGCATAGCTACTGGGAGATAGAGACCAAGGGAGCCACGAGGTAGTGGCCGCCATCTTGGAAGCCACAACAGGCACGTGAAGTGAGTCCTGGGCACTACAGCTGGGTGCTATCCCTTTCAGTTACCCTACAACAGCACACATCCCACCACCAGCAGCCTCTGCTCTAAATAGGAGGGTATAAAAGGCAATAAGATAGCGGCTCTGTGCTTTACTTGCATCAATAGGGCATCCCCTGTACCCTAGGCCTATAAGAAGACCCCTATGGACTCCCTTGAATAGCATCAAACAATATATATTGTTAAAACAGCAAGAGTCCCGGTGGCTACCTCCTATGGCCTTCACAAGCAAATAATCCTAACTTGCACTAAATGTGCCCTATTGACCCGATACAATAAATTCTGGCCCTACTTGACAACATGAACTCTCTTAATAAGCCCTACCTAGTATCATTACTACTTGTATATAAACTCAGCCATAAGGCTATAACCTTTTCTGCAATCTGAGATACTCTTATGTGTGCATAGCTTGCTCAAAGCTGCAGGCTCATAGACTGTGCCAAAGTACGTGATCACTTTTCCTATACCGCCACCTGGTGGCCATTCAAAGCAAATACAGAAAAGCCCTGGCTATATTCTAATAGCCAAACACCAGATGCAATGCATCTATAGTACTGCTAGATAACCACTTATAACTCAGAGAATTCCCGCTATCTATTTTGCCAACTCCACAGAAATTTTTAGTGACTGAAATACAAAAGTACAGTACGAATTTAAAACAAGGGCTGGACTTTTCCTACCATCTGCTAAAACTAGAATCACCCTAACTCTCTCACCCGCACAGCAGGGCTTGGAATGAGACTTTAATTGTGGGCTTAAACTGGCAACTCAATTGTCTAGGATCTGCACTTTCCTATCCGATGATACTCTTCTCTACATAATGATTCAGTAACATATTAAATCTGCCTTGTCTGTGCCTTTCCTCCACAAGCTGCCTTTTGCCTTTTACAATCGGAAAGCAAAAATGCCTAGCTTCTGCAAAAAGTATACAAGTCCGCTTTGGACCAAAGCTCCCTCACATGCCCCTCCAGTGGATTTGCCATCTGAACACTCTGACTCTTCCGACCAAGAGGAAAACCCCAGTGACTCACATCATTCTATGGACATATCAGCGAGGTCCATTGCTCAGATTGAACAACTTCTTGCGAATGCTATTAAGCCACTGAGGAAGGACTTGAAAGACCTAGAACAAAAAACCCAATTACTGGAGGAAATGACTGACCAGATAGCAGAGGCTCAAGAACGTGACAGAACATCAATTGCCCTAAATGCCTGCCAGATTACAGAACTATCAGACGAAATGGAGGACATAGAGAACCTGTCCCACAGGCACAATGTGAGAATTTGTGATATAGCAAGGGCAATCACTGATCTCAAGGCATACTTGAGGGACACCATTGCCGCAATACTTTCCGACCAACAGAAGAACGTATGGGAGATGGAACGGGCTCACAGAGCTTTAGGAGGTTCATGAAACCCTGAGGTACCCAAGGACGTCATAGTGCGATTCCTGAGACAACATGCCCAGGACCTCCTGCTCTCAACGACCAGAAAGACTCAAATAATTAAAGGTCCTGATAATTCAGTTCTCCAATTTTACGCCGATCTATCTCCAAACACTCTTGACAGGAGGAGATCAATGAAACCAGCCTTGTCTATTCTGCTACCCCACAAAATACAAAATCGCTGGAATTTTCCTTTTGCCCTCACATTCTCCTACCAGGGCTCAACATATACCACCCTCTCTCTTAAGGGCTGTTTTGCTATACTGGAACCCCTACATCTATGCCCAGAGGATACAATGGAGAGAACTCGGGCACAACCGCCTCCACCCGTTCCCAAGAGACAATAGACATTAGTTCTAGCGCAGATTCATAGGTAATCAACTCAACAGCCCAGAGACACTAGTCACTCGCTCGGCGAGCAGAACAAGCAGAGTTCTCGAAAAATCTCACACAGATGTGACACATCTGACCATTGAACCTGCACCTATCTAACTTTTCTGCTCAGTCTTCCTTAGTATATTTTACATTAAGCATTATAGACATAACACATCCGGAAGGCAGTAGACTTTATTTACTTACCAAGGTCTAGTTACTGAACTAATATCAGATGATTAGCTGCTTGTTTCATTCTGCATATAATGTTGCTAAGTTATAAGCCCCTCTTTCATTTATAGTTAGAACTTTAAAGTATTGAGACCCCTAATAAAGGGCAATTGTTAGACAAGATGCCTTTCTTTCTTACACAAAGATTCCCCCACTTTTACTCTACTAACCCACCCCTCTAAGGGTCTGTAATTCTATTCACAAAAATTTCCCATTCCAACTTGAGAGGAAGTCAATAGATAAAGAGGGTAATTCCTTAGTAGTAACTGGTACAATCTCAGGGTCCAGAATTTCCTTAATCTCACTCTCCTCACCAACTACTTCCCCCATAAAACCTTAATTAAACTACTGAAGGCCAAGACTTGGGGCAGAGTGATAATAGGAGGAGACTTCAACCTTGCTTTTGATGTATCACTCAATAGAACAGGGAACCCCATCAGTAACAAATTCTCAAAGAAATAAAACAAATTAAATCTCTATTATCTAGCTTGGGGCTGGTTGATGGCCTGGAGGGAGCTTCACCCGGGACGGAGGGAATACACATATTACTCCCCTAAACATGCAATGTACTCCAGGATCAATACTTTCTTGGCTAGTTCACCTCTGTTTGACTTCCTTCATTGAATCTGAGATTGTCTTGCTGCACCTGGTTGGATCATAGGTGCGGTCATTGTTAGACTGGATCTGGGACCAAACTTTAACCCCCACTACACCCGGAAAAATTAATGAGTTTCTGCTTTCCAATCCCAGCATGATAGAACAGATTACCAAAGAAATAAACCTGTTTTTTGAGACCAATTCAAAACCTGAGACAGACGTGGGCTGGCTATGGGTAACCCACAAGGCTTTTGTAAGGGGAACCTATATAAAACTGGCCTCTAGCTTAAAAAATCCTCTAAGTTTCTCTCAGATCTTGTTCATATAAATCAGAAGGATTTATACCATTCAGGCAGGCGGGGGGGACAATGTCTGGAGAATATTAAATACTCAGTTCTTGGCTCAAAAGTCAGGAACACCAATGTGCCTATTAGCCTTAGACATCGAAAAAGCCTTTGATACAGCTGAGTGGTAATATCTCTATAAAACCCTGAATAAATTTGGCTTTAAGAGGAGATTTCTTTACCTACTTAAGAGCTACTATGACTCTCCATTAGCTAATCTAAGGCTACCAGGTGACCAAAAAGCTGAAATATCGATACAGAGTGGTACCAGGCAGGGCTGCCCACTCTCACCTCTGCTGTTTGCACTTGTGAGGGAGCCACTGGCTCAGGCGATCAGATCTAGTGCCGATACAGAGTGTGACCGTGGGCCATCAACAATTTAAATGAAAATTGTTTGCTGACGATCTTCTATTGGATAGAATAGGCACTTGGTTTGATAACTACTGGCTTCTGACTTACGAACAACTTACTATGATCCACAATATACACTACAGAGACCTTAATAACCACTGTATATACTCGAGTATAAGCCGACCCAAGTATAAGCCAAGGCACATCATTTTACCACTAAAAACAGGGAAATACGTATTGACTCGAGTATCTAAGGCCGAGGGTGGGATATGGCGCTGCATGCTCCCTGTGTCCCCTCTGGCAGATGGAGCCTGTCCGGTGTGAGTGGTGTGTGAGTGCACATTTTATAGTGTCAATGGTGATCACTATACACTCAGTGAGGAGCCCTCTTGTGCCCCCTGTGTCTCCCTGGCGTGCATTCTTTGCTCCCCTCGTGTCACCTCTGTGTCCCCCTGTTATGCCATCTGTGCTCCCCTCTTGTGCCCCCTGTGTCCCCCTCTTGTATTCCCCTCTTGTGTCACCGTCTGTGTGTCCCTCTGTGCCCTCTGTGTCCCCCTCTTGAGCCCTCTGTGTCCCCATCTGTGTGACCTGTTATCCCCTCCAGTGTCCCCCTCTTGTGTGCCCTCTGTCCTCCTCTCTACCAGGGGCCCTGACTCGAGTGTAAGCTGAGTGGGGCTTTTTCAGCATAGAAAAATGTGCTGAAAAAGTCGGCTTATACTCGAGTATAATACAGTATTTGAAAATCAGAATTGGGTTAAACAAAACATTTAGAGCACTAGGGCTCCCCAGGGCTTCTTGGATATCAACTATTTGCAAAGACCTTACACTTACAAAAGGTATACTAGGGGTCACTATACAACACATTTGTTAGTAGCAAATCTGGCGGAAGACCCAAATTTATGTTGAGATAGGAGGGGGATTTGGGAGTGGAGTGGGATTGGGCCTAAGTGGGAACGGAAGCTTGTTCAAATTTAAGTAAAGGATCACTTGGAAACATCCATTAAAGTTCTTCAAAGGACCTATTGTATCCCAGATAAAATGCAAAAGATTAACCCCTAGGAGAGTAATAAATGCTTTAGAGGCTGTCAAGGCAATAGGTGACCATATTCACACTTGCTGGCCCAAGACCCAAGGTTTATGGGGGGAAACTGACCCAGCTTGCCGCCAAACTTTTTAAAGACAGTAATTCTAACTAAGGATAGAGCCCTGCCTATTGAGGATACATATTGATAACCTACTTCCTTGTTTCAGCTATATAGCTATTGCAGTCAAATCTCACATAGCAAATAGCTGGAAAACACGGACACTGAAACTCCAGGATGTAATCAAAAAGATAAATTATTTGGCTCATGTAACGAGTAACCCATAGCATTTTGGATAAAATCCACCAGTTCCATAGAATTTGGGACCCTTGGCTGGAATCCCATTCAGTGCCTCTTTGAATTGACATCTTTAATTACATTGCTTTGACAAAGAGGGAGGGTCTCAGAGGCGGAGGAGACCCGGTTCTGGAGCCCCTGGGCAGGCCAGGGAACTGGACATAAGTACTTACACCCTTACAGCCTTATTAAATTTCGATTTGGCCAAGGGAATAGGGCTCTATATAAACACAGAGCAATTTTTTTTACAGAAGTTTTTAGTTAGTGAAGACCTTGCTTTTGGATAGAAGTTCACTAGCTAAAAACTTCTGTAAAAAAATATGCTCCGTGCTTATATAGAGCCCTATTCAATTGTCCAAATCGCAATTTAATAAGGCTGTTAAGCTTTTTTCTCATTCCGTAACTTGACACATGCTGGTCTTTTTTTCTTGCAGTAAGTGGTTAGTTTCTTTTCTTATCTTGTTTTATTGTTTGTTTGTTTTTTATCTTTATTTTAATATACAATTTTTACTTTTAATTATTTCTCCGCTACGGTTTTGAATATATTTATAATTAAAAACTTAAAAAGAAATGACATAGACAATAGTTAAAACAATAAGCCTTATTGAAGATGACATTGTAAATTACCTGATGTTTCTTATGTACATACAATGTTTTTCCTACAATATGTCTTTAATAACAATCATTGTTAAAAAAAAAAGTAAAATAAATGTTCATGATAGGAAAGAAAGAGAGTTTGGAACAAAAAACAATAGAGGCAAGAATGACAACTTACAATGCCTTGATTTCAAGCTGACCTAGACATTGGCTGCTTTGGACCTTTGGAAAACTCATTCCTGGTGACAGGTCAGGACATAACAATGAATTTATAGCTCCCTTTAATCTACCGTTTAAATGTATAAATCTCATTGATTCTTAATGTAGAAAAAACACATTTAATGCTTAAAAGTGGCTCTTTTAATTGCATGATTAAAAATGTTATTCCTTTCAGGTCCATTTAAGATATTTTCCAACTTGTGCTCAGCTTAAACTAATGTATCTTATATAATGTTTGAACAGATTAGCACATGCTGAAGTACGGGATTTCCTCCATAGTCATTCAGCAGTGCGGGAGCACCTCTGGATGTATCATGTTTGTGTAGTGTGCCATGGTTGTGGATGAGAGCAAGGGCATCTGCGCGTGGATATGGGGGGCCAGAGTGTCAAGGGTGGAAGAGAGAGTAGAGTTGTAGAGTGAGGTGATGGGACTGAGAAGGGGTTGGATAATAGTGGAGAGCTGAGTAGGGTCAAGTGCTTGCAGGTTTCTGTTCCTGATGGTGGTAGGGGGTTGGAGAGGGGTGGAGAGAGGGGTGATGTGGTGAGGTTTGAAGGTAAGGAAGTGGTGGTCAGATAGAGGGAGTGGATGGATGACTGGGTAGAAGGTTGTGCTGAGATGGGTGAAGATAAGGTCAAGAGAATGTCCAGCATGATGAGTAGGAGAATCTGTTAGTTGTGAGAGGCCAAGGGGAAAAGGTGAGTGCAAGCAATTTTGGCTGCTGCTGGGAGATGGGAGTGTCAACAGCATTGTTAAAATCTCCAAGTACCAGTGAAGGAACATTGGAGGAGAGGAAAGTGAGGGAGCCAGACAGAAAAGTGATCAAGAAATTGAAAAGGGAGTGCCTGGGGGGCGATAGATCACGGCAACACATAGAGAGATAGGTGAGAAGAGGCGTATTGTATGGACTTCAAAGGATGAGAATTGGAGGGATGGGACAAGGGGTATGATTTGAAATGTACAGCGAGTGGAAAGCAAAATACTGAGGTGAAAACAACAGTGAGAGAGTGCTGCAGGGTGAGGCAGTGTCTGAGGATGAGTGCCAGGTTGAGTGAGAGCCAGTAGATTGAGGGAGTTTGTAGTGTATAGGTCATGAGTGAATGTGCGTTTATTGCAGATAGATCGTGCGTTCCAGAGGGCACAGGAGAAAAGTACAGTTGAAGGTTTGTGACATTTGATGGATATCAGATTCTGGGTGTTATGGGTGTTTGCTGGCCTTGAAACAGAGCATGGCTGACAGCGAGTGGAGATGAGTGAAGGGCCTGGGTTAGGGGATATATCTCCCGCCGCTAGGAGAAGGAGGAGTGAAAGGGAGAGAAGATGGGACTGGGACTTACAGTGCTGATTCTGCTTGTGAGTGTTAGGGAGGGGATAATATTGTGACTGGAGGAGGGAGAGGAGCTCATGGGAGCAGAGAAGGAGAGGAGGAGAGCAAGGAAGGTGAGTTGGTAATATTGTTGGGGACGTGATAGGAAGATGCTGCAAAGGAGAGTCTGAGAGAGAGGCAGTAGTTTATAAAAAAGAGGAAAGCGTGAGAAAGCATTGTGACAATGTGTGAGATTAGGAAAAATAGGTTAGAAGATTGTGGGGGGAACAATTATTATCCTAAGATTTGGTAGTATTAGTAATATAGATTCAGGAGCAGGGAAAATAGTGTGATAAGGTTTATCAGAATGGCTGAGGTAGGTGAGTAGCTAAGAGACTTATGACAATGTTTTTTTTGTTTTTTTTAGCAGGTGGTGTTGACTGAGCAGGTGCAAGTCATATGAGTTTCTATAAGTTAAAAGAATACAAGGGAGGGAGGGCAGAGAGAGCAGTTGCAAGTGTCAAACTTCAGGGAATGAGCAGATCAAATTTGTTACAAACAACTGAGAGGTGGGATGAAACACATAAGTTACTGGAACGAGAGGAGCAGAAGAGATCAGATCCAGAGAATATGAGCAGATCAAATTTGTTACAAACTACTGAGAGGTGTGTGGGAGGGGTATGAGAGGTGGGATGAAACAGAGAATGGTACAATACAAAGATAATTACATTAACACAGTTTCAATAAAGTTTCTATGTGCTCAAAAATTATTTAACATTTAAAAAATAATAATTTAATTTTCAGAATTAGAAGTAATGTAGTGATGAATCTTTAAGTGGCTGTATATACCTTCGGAAAGCAGTTGCAAGTGTCAAACTCCAGGGAAGGCAATTGCTATGAACTAAGATGGAGGCAGTTACTTTGGAAAGCAGTTGCAAGTGTCAAACTTCAGGGAAGGCAATTGCTATGAACTAAGATGGAGGCAGTTACTTTGGAAAGCAGTTGCAATTTTCAAACTTCAGGGAAGGCAATTGCTATGAACTAAGATGGAGGCAGTTACTTTGGAAAGCAGTTGCAAGTGTCAAACTTCAGGAAAGGCAATTGCTATGAACTAAGATGGAGGCAGTTACTTTGGAGAGCAGTTGCAAGTTTCAAACTTCAGGGAAGGAAATAATTATGAACTAAGATGGAGGCAGTTACTTTGGAAAGCAGTTGCAATTTTCAAACTTCAGGGAAGGCAATTGCTATGAACTAAGATGGAGGCAGTACTTTGGAGAGCAGTTGCAAGTTTCAAACTTCAGGGAAGGCAATTGCTATGAACTAAGATGAAGGGCAGTTACTGGAAAGAGAGGAACAGAAGAGATCAGATCCAGAGAATATGTTCATACTCCACAGTATCACTAATTGGACTTGGCCTGTGTATTAACCCTTTGTCATTATTAGATTTTATATTCAGTATTATATGATATCTAATGCTATTATGACTAATATTCTTTTTATATGTATTGATCTATTGCATATTAACTATGGCTCATTAGTTTTACATATATAGGAATGTGACACTAATGGATGCATGTGCATTTCCCATAACCTCAACCATTGAAAACAGACTGAACACAGTTAGAACGGTATAACAAAGCTTTTATACACAGACCACAATAAGAAATGGTCAAGACTGTGCATTAATACCATGGGTGTAGTGTGGGTGGATACCAGAAGGGCAAGAGGCTGTGGGCAATCAAAGGACACCTAAAGGGGTTAACTGTTAGACAACACCATATGGATAAAGCATAGCATCTACTAGGGTCACATGTGGTCAGGACACCACAGTAACCATAATCGGATGTGACATAGGAACATCATATAACACTACATTTCATAGAAATAATTATTAATGCGCATACTTTGACCATATGTTCCCCATCTGCCATATTAAACAGATGTTAGAAATCATGGATCATGTGATACTAATCAATTCCACTCACAGTGTGTTTTCATACATTACTGCTGATTCCCAAATAGATGATAGGAATCAGGAAAACAGAAAGAGGAGGTGTTAGAACAATCATAAGCTGTTATTATAGTACATTGTTTTTTGCTCTGGATACTACAGTAAACCAATTAACAACTTAATTTACGAGCAGTAATAACCATATTGATTCTGACCTGTTCAATCATCCGTCATGGAATATGTTGAGGATATGTAATACAACAAGGCATGCTTCACTGTGAACACAAACTTTCAGAAAAAAAATACTATCACTATCTACATGGAATAGTTGTGCCATGCTGATATCACATCTCACTGGTATATGGGTGGTACCAAGGCCGGACAGATTACACTGTCCACATTACCCCACCACATGCACATTGATCCTGATGTTAAACCAAGGAAATTATCCATTTTGTTTGTGGATGACATAAAATACATAAAAATCCGCTTTCATACTGTTAATGGGATGAAATGCAACAAAAACTCACTTAAAACTACTGGTTCGGATTAGCAGATCCTAATAGGACCGTGCAATTCTAAACTGTCATGTTCATTAGTGAAGAGATTTATACTGTAGTCATATATTGCATTTCAGATCCATCTGCAGTGGTGAATGACACTGATCGAATGCCTGTTGGGAACTGGGTTGAGTGTTCACTCACATGGTCTTATTCTTCTGCTCGAAGATGAAGAACATGGCCTCATGGTCATGAGATTTGGCTATTAGCACCTACAGAGACAAAAACAAGATATCAATCATAACAATATTCTGATTACAACACCTCATCTCAAGGTCAATCCACATTGAACATCAATTCTTGAAATGTTAAACATAACCAGACATGTACACACTCTGTAGCCAAACAATAGTATGTCAACATCTATAACAATCAGTATTCATCGAGGAGTGATCAGGAGGAGGATTTCCTTGATGGTCCTAAGACCTCCTTTTCCTTAGCACTGGGCCCCCACTTTTTGTGTCCGCGCCCACTCTCCCTCTTCCACGTCTTGGTTATGGAGGAGCAGGAGGTGCCCCTACGTTGGCTGGCTGTGGATCTGGTTGGGATGGTAAGGAAGTCTGAGATGAGGAGGCTGACATCTCTGGTTGCTGTTGTGTAACCGAAGGCTGGAGAGATATGAGCTGGCGTTCAGCTAAATCGATGTGTCACTGTCTGTCCCGAATCGCTAGTTCCTCATATCTTTCCATTCCTTTGGTTGTGCCTCCTCACCTCAGAATTGAGCGATCTTGTGCTAGCCAGAAGGGTGTGTGTTCAGCCAACACATTGGATTGTTTGCGTCGTGCCATATCCTCCCTGGCGACCAGGGGTGTTGGGGATGCTGGCAAAGGGGCCACAGGTGACGACAGCAGGGCTGGAGGTGTGTGCATTGTGGCCGGAGGTGTTAGCAGCGGTGCCTGTGGTGATGGCATTAGTGGTCAAGATGATGAGGGCATTAGTGGCCGAGATGGTGATGGCAGCAGGCCTTGAGGGGATGGCAGCAGGCCTTGAGGTGACGACAGCAGACTTTGAGGTGCAGGCAGGAGGGCTGGGGTGTTGGCTTATGTTTGTGGCCCCCATTGTGTGGGAGGCCATGTTGGGGGGCCCCCATTGTGTGGGAGACCATGTTTGTGGCCCCCATTGTGTGGGAGGCCATGTTCAGGCAACCCATTGTGTGGGAGCGTTTGTGGCCTACAGGCACAATGTTGAGGTAGCATGTGGCAGCTGGGATGGTGCCTGGGGCCAGGACATGGCCAGTGGAGGTGGCTGGAACATCTGTGCCTGGCTGTATGATGCTGTTGAGGGCCCAGGCATTGATTCCCACTCCTCATATGCCGATGAATGGCTAGCTCATGTGGATGGTCCCGGGCCCTCTTGAATGTCCTGACCTCCTTCAACCGTTCCCACCTCCATTGGAACCTCCCTTTGTACTCCTGGGCATTGAAATGGAATAAACATATATATGAGTTGGTTTCCTACACAATTGACAGCTATGTGTTTCCATATCTTTTACATCATGGTCACTTTGTGATTGGCTGTGGTGCTGTTTTCACACAGATGAACCACAGTCTTCATAATGAGTATTTTGAATCATGGCTCATATGATTATATGTACTGCAGGTGCGGTGTGGCATCTGCATGTGCATCAGACACGTGCTCTGCTAGATCTGGAGCTGTGCAGTATATGAGACTGACCAATCTGTGAAATGTCCCCAGCAATGGTTATTAACAGGCAGCTGAGACATGGTCCAGGATAGGACAGTATATGACACGCACAGGCAGTCCTACAGAGTCTGTACATATGCCGCAGTGTGCACACAAAAATACTCAGGATCAGTTGTAACTGCAGGTATTGGCCAGACATTTCATTGATACAAAATATGATAATGATATTTTTTTCTAGCAGGATTTACATGGTTATTGATGCCCCATCTACCTTCAGTCATAACCATTAGGCTTAAAGTGCTATTGTATGTCATTTGTTCACCCGACCCCCCCAAAAGTTCATACACCAATGTGTGTGGTGTGATATAATACTCACTCTGCATAGTGCTTGGCGCAGCCGTGTTTACCTAACTTGGGAGGCCCACTACTATCGCTGGCTTGATCCATTGCCTCAGGGTCTGCTCCAATGCACAATACGTGATGTTAGCTGGCGGCCCACCACCGGTTGCACATGCTGCTCTTGCCATCCTAGGCCATCTTCCTCTTAACCTTTAGCCGGCTGTCGTCATATCTGTGTTTAACAGACTTACGTACCTATTAGCGACCCCCTAATACAGCCACAGCTGTAGTAACCTGGACTCAGGCCTCATGCTTCTGGCTAGCCTTCACATCTCTCCCACCATGTATGATCCGATAGCGGGCATGGATTTCCCTGAGTTGGACATCCATCTCTCTGGGCTATAATTGGGGGCCCTGTACTTTGCCCCAGCCTCTTACCCTACCAACTGTGCCTGGGGTTCCTGGTCTCTCTGTCCTCTCCCTGGGGCCGGTCCCTCATCCCCACTACTTCCCGCTCTGGGATCAGGCCCCTGACCCTCTGCCCCTCCACCTTGTGTGCCTACATCTGGGGGCACATCCCTCCCCCTGCTGCTCTCCTCCACCTGACCTCCCTGACATGGCTCTCCCACCCTCCATAACTCTAGCTCTCCTCCTCTCCTCACTCTCCTCCTCTCCACTTCTCCTCACTCTCTATGTGATATCAGTAATTATGGGTGTTGTAAATTAAGGGCTAAATTATCTTAGAGTTCAAGTTATTAAAAATGTACAATGCTCCTTCTCTCTCTCTCTCTCTCTCTCTCTCTCTCTCCAATGATCAAAAACCCACCAACGCCTAAACCTGTGTGTTCACGTTCTCAGCTACAGTCAATGATTTACGGTTTTAGCTCCCTTTTAAACCTCTTCCTGCGTGTGTCGCACTACGTTATACCGCAATTGTTAATTGACCGCTGATCAAGGCTTAACGAGTGGGAATGTTTTACGGGCTTGCGTCTCAAGCCCATAAATCGCGCCCTGCTCAAATTTGATCGCTCTGTAACTTGGCCATATTTTAAACCCGCAGCCGTTGTGTGTGTCCCATAGCACTTACGGTCTTGGAATTTAATGTGGCTGTTTGAGCTTTTAAAGAGAAAAGTGGCTCAATTCAAAGAAGATAATCAATTTGCTATATGTCTTAATCATAGGTGGATGGTTGGAGGGTTAGACCCTATTCACAAGGCATGTTCATACATGCATCAGTTCATAGTCCACACTCACCAACAGATATATTTTTTATGAATCTATTTGTTCTTCAACATGTCATTGCAGGATAAATATTGTGTAACTTCATAGTAAGATCAAGCAAAAATAAGTTCAGGAGATATCCTATTCTAACGAAACAAAATTCACTAAGATTACAGTCATCTTTCAGATTGCATAAAAATATTGTAATTAACCAACAGTAGCAGAGGAGAACAAGGTATGGTTATAATACATTTTCAAAAACATTTTGACCAGCTTTAATTAAGTTTTTTTTTTTTATTGATTATTTTTATTGAAATAGACAATGAGCCATATTCTATTGCCTAAATTCTAAATTTATACACACTTAAAATCACTCTTAATATTGACACATATTCTTTAACTACTCGCAATCCGATTACAAGTAAACTGCCCACAAACTCCATGGGTCAGCCAAAGATGCAAATTTGGACTTCAAGCTGTACTAAAACCAATGGAGTTCTAAAATTATGAGCACTAACTAATTAAAGTTACACAAAATCAATATTCTATTAGACCCGTAGCGCTAGCTGGCAAATAAAGTCTAACCTGCAATTGAAAAAAGGTCTTTTTCAAACACAATTATTACTTATTGGCACCAATGAATTTTTAGGCTCAGATTGCAGATTATGTCTAACTTCCATGTTTTACTGACATCATGATTACGGTTTCATTTACTATTGACTGTGTCTAAGAAGTAAATTATGGGCTTGCTTAAATATTGTCAGATTATATGATCACGCCCCCTGAAATCCTACCTAAAAAGTCATGGTTTACATGTGGAGGCTTAAAAACTTAAATTGTGGGCTTGAGGCAATAGAATACATCTAAACATTTAGAGAAAAAAACACCTGCAGCCAAAATCATGGGTTAGAGTCACGTACAGGCTTCTATTATTACATGGAACATAGGATCTCGAAACAAGTGTAATCAAAATATCTGGTATCATCAAATATAGATGTCTGATAAACCATTCATAACAAATACATTTCAATTTTAACTTTGATTCCAGTCTTTGGTCTAAATGTTTTGTTTTTCTAATAAATAATTACAACTCTTAAAAACCCAAGGTAAAATAACTAAAACAAATGTATTAAACGGAGGAAATAGAAAATAGTAAGTTTATCCTACATGAAGCAAGATATTACATAGCTGTATGACATCTGAGTAATTTGTCATTCATTTTTACATTTTGCTGTTTATTCCATCGTGTCCATTTTTGTCAGTGGCAAACAATTTTCTAAACAACAAGTCAATCTTTCCAGATGTGCCACTTTATCAGTTTTGATAATAATTATGTGCCAAAAAGTTAGTCTCCAATTAGTTAATTAAATTCAATCAAATACCTATCTAAATAATTAGGAAATGTTTTATGCATCTTTTTAGGAACATTATATATTCTGTGTATCACATTAAGATTAGTATTCAGAAGTGGTGTAGTTTCTACAATTGTGGGTAGAAAATGTTATGTTTCTAAACCACTCCTTGTCATCTATAATCATATTTAGATCCTGTTCCAACTGTCCTTTAAGTTTAAACAATGTGGCAGTATCTAGTGTATTTCCCTGGCTATACAGAAGAATAATTCCTCCCATACAGCCTTATTAAATTGCGATTCGGACAATTTAAAAGGGCTCTATATAAGTACAGAGCATATCTTTTTTACAGAAGTTTTTAGTTAGTGAAGACCTTGCTTTTGGATAGAAGTTCACTAACTAAAGACTTCTGTAAAAAAAATATTCTCTGTGCTTATATTGAGCTTTTTTAAATTGTCCGAATCGCAATTTAATAAGGCTGATAGTGTTTGGATTATATAAACATTTCTCTTCAAATGTAGTAAGGGGTTGATATACTTCTATTTTGGGAGAAAAAGTTGATAAAGTGATTTATATATAAATATGAATGATAAGCTTGTTTTTCAATTCAGCATTGCTCTGGAAATGATTCAGATAAAGTAATTTTGCCATTAGTCATAAAGTGTAAAATTCCTTCTAATCCAAGTTAAGTCCATTTCTTAAGGTACAAATTATCCAAGGCTTGTTTGTTATGTATAATTGGTGTAAGGGGAGAAATAGGAGTTGTCAGTTGAATTTTGTATTTTCATCTATTCAAAATGTTTAAGGAATAAGTAGTAACAGGACTGATGTCATTGTATTCAATTATGGCGTATCTGCATAATGTGTTGAATATTTCTTTCAGGAAGAAGAATTCTTTCTCTGCCAATCCTGGAAGATTAATAGTTAAATGCCATCACATAATTTGATGTGGCTGAGCGCATTGTAATATGTAGTTAAATTTAGGACGGAAAAGCTCCCATTTGATCAACATCATTGTCTCATTGGCAGTAGACTGTTTATAGCTGAATAAGTTTAAAACATTTTGCTTGTAAGCATTTGATGTCCTTCAGATATAGTAGAATGAGGACTTAAAAAGATAGAGAATTTTGGGTAATAGATCCATCATAATAGCGGCTGTTTCACCTAGTAAGGGCAGTTTTAGGTTATGCAAAAACAAAGTCAGAGGCGCTCAATCTGAGAACAAACAACACCTAAGTAGGTTTGGTTACTACTTGGAGAGCAGCGCTCTTTTAGCTCACTTGTGCCCTTTACTGTATACCATTCAGGATGGATGTAATTTAGCAGAAATGTGTTTAATCTGTTTGCTATTATTTTGGTGAAGATTTTGATATCCTCATTCATTAGTGAAATAACTCTATAATTTGTGACATTCAGGTCTTCATCAGGCTTAGTTAATATTGTGATGTCTGCTTCTGGCATAGATTCTCCATCCATTAGGGATGAAAATGGATTACAGAGATGTGGAGTCAAATTATTTGAAAATGTTTTATAGTATAGGGGTTATTAATCTATCTAGGCCAGGAGATTTACCTAGTTTTAGGTTATCGATTGTTGTCTTCAGTTCCTCTGGCAAATTTGGGGGCCTTAAGATAATTCAGTTGCTGATTATCCAGTTTTGTTATTGAACATTCATTTAAAAATTGTTAAATGTGCTGAAGGTTAGATTTCTTGATTTGTGGTAATTCAAGGTATGCTGTCTGCCCTGCCTTTGTGGGGTTTACACAATGCTTCAAATGGGATAGTTTATAATGAAGGCATCTTGTGGATAGATAGACACAAACAACCAACTATTAACTAGTCACATATTATCTGGCCTAGGAGGAAGCCTGTGACGTTAAACATGCGCATCAGGCCAGACTCAGTGCACCAGTCCCACACTGATTGACGTCAGACGTGAGTAGGACAAAGCTTGGACGCATTGGGAAGTGGAACCTGTATAATCCATACTACTCTATGCCTCTATAATGAATTGTCACTATAAATTATAATCTCATTGCGAGCCTCTCCCCTTATGTACTTTTGCTCCTCTGAGCACCCTGTGTGCTGATTGTGAGCCCCGCCTTTGGAGCTCATTGCGAGCCTCTCCTCTGCTATTTTATTTTTTCTATATACTTTTTTTAATGAATGAATTAAATAATAAATGAATATACTTTACCTATTTCTAATTAATATATCCTGCAATCAATATCCTGAAGAGCTAGCAATCTCTTTTGATTTTCCTGCAGCATACAATGTACAGTTGGGCTGTTGCTGACCTGAGGAGAAAGTGTCAGCAATGTGGCAAGTGTGCAGTATAAATAGGCTACGTGCGTATGTTCCTGAGTAAAAGTCTTATGTGCCTGGCGGTGTTTTGCGTGTTTATGGGTCGTGTAGTCTCATTTTCGTTTTTTTCAGTCGCCTTTTTTTGTTGCTTAGGCAATTTTTGAGTAGTGAAACTTTGCACATTCTGTTTAAATTCCCATGCAACCTCACTCCCTGTGCTGTGTGTAATGTTTTTTTAATGTTTTTTTTATTTTGTGTGTGTTTTTGGATGTGCGCAGTTCGGCGATTAACTTCGTATTTTTTCAATCTCCGATTTATTTCATTGTGAATTGTATAATTGAAATTTCTATTTGATCTACGGCGCTCATCCTCACCAGCGCTAGGAGCGCCTTTGGCGCTCCTTGCCTGCAGCTGCTGCCCCATTGAGATTTCTTTTGATCTGTAGTCCCGCCGATCGTAGTGATGAGCGCCTATGGTGCTCATCTCCACCAGCGCAACAAATCATGCGGGTCGTAGGGATGAGCGCCTACGGCCCTCATCTCCACCAGCACAAGGAGCGCTGCTTTGCGAGGGCTGCAGTTGCGGCTGGCTCGCTGTGCGAGCTCGCAAGCGTTAACAACAACCCGCAATGCTCACAACTATGTATGTGATTAATGATGCACTACAAGCACTGACACTTTTCAGTGTTTATTATCTACATTGTATTGGTGGTCTCTTTCTGATTATGTTAATTATATTTATCAGCACTTTGAAGAAATGTATTTATAAGATGCGTGTATTAATGTATGTTCTGTTATGTACTGTATATATATGAAATTGACTATGACATATGTATAATTAATTTGCACATTGAGCACTTTATATGATATACTTAAGCACTTTATTATTTATGCACTTTAAAACATAATATACTATTATTGTAGTATTTATTAACTGTATGGTTTCCTGTATTTAATTCAGTGGTGGTTCTATGCCCTATACTGAAGTTCTGTAGTATTTAGACTGTACCTTTGTTCTATGGCTGTAATCACATACTACCAGCCTTGTTAAATTGCAGTTCGGCCAATTGAATAGGGCTCTATTTAAGCATATAGCATATTTTTCTTTACAGAGGTTTTTAGTTAGTGAACTTCTATCCAAAAGCAAGGTCTTCACTAACTAAAAGCTTCTGTAAAAAATATGCTCTGTGCTTATATAGAGCCTTATTGAACTGGCCAAATCGTAATTTAATGAGGATGTATATATTTAGTAGGATGGTGTATACTCTTCATTCATTTTTAATCGACTGTGTTTTAAAGTTGATTTCAACTTTGTGCAATAAAAGCTTATTTTGAATCTGTGGTTTATATAGAGATGTGTCCGTCAATATTTAGGAGATATCCTGGGTTGCAATATTGGGTGTCTTTTCTTTCTCTTTGGCCCTCATTCAATTGCGATTTGGCCATTTGAATAGGGCTCTAAATAATATTTATTCATAGCATATTTTTTTAAAGAAGTTTTTAGTTAGTGAAAACCTTGCTTTTGGATAGATGCTTACTAACTAAAAACTTCTTTAAAATAATGTTATGTGCTTATTTAGAGCCCTATTCAATTGGCCAAATTGCAATTGAACGAGGGCCTTTGTTGGTAGTTACATATTATGCAACAGCTCTAAGTAATTAGGTTAACTTGGCCTTCTGATATAGTGATCTTAATTACGTTACCAAGTAATAGTGTTTAATTGCACCACTGTTAATTACTGTTTGTTAATATGTTTAGTTACCATTGTATTTTCTTTATAAATATGCTGTCTTCTTTTCCGAGATGCTGGGATTTGTTTCTCTATTTGTGGCTTTTTGATCTGATGAAATTCATCTGGAACCCTGTGCATGGGCAGAAAGTTAACCATGTTCCATCATAATATTGAATAGTAAACATGACAAATATTTAGAAGAATTGGATGGGAAGAATTTATGAAGTGGCAAACAATTTATGGTGCAGGATTGGAGTAAACACTTATATTGTAATGATTATTATGGAATTTATCGATTTTTTTATATTTACAATTATTCATGACACACAAAATTAATTAGATGTTGAGCAGCAAACGTTTGGATTAAAAGCAAAAAGGGGATATGCAGAAACATTCTAGTTAACGTATGAATTAATATGAGCGATAATGCTAGAATAAGGGAAGAATTAGAATATTTACACATTTAACTTCATGGTAATTTGCACATTTATGATTTATATGTTTATTAACAAATTGACTTATAGGAATTCATTTATATGCACACCAAAAAGGATTTAATATAGTTTTAAAACTTCAAAATGATCCACAAATATTATAAATGAGATAGAAGTATATAATGTAGGGGATAATAGAAGGAAGGGAGAGAAGGGGGGAAAAGGGAAGTAAGGGAGGAGAGAAGAGAAGGGAGGGAGAGAGGAAAGGAAGAGTAAAAGTAAGGAAAGGGAAAAGAAGAAAGGGGAGAAAGGAGGAGGGGAAAGTAAAAGGGGAAAGAGGGAAGTAAAGGAGAAAAAGGAAGGAATAAGGGAAGGAAAGAGAGAAGGTAAAGAAGAAATTAGGAAAAAGAAGAACGGGGAAACAAAAAAGCAAAAGGGGAAAAAATATAGTGTAGAACAAAGAGAAGGGGGCTAATGCTTCCCTTCACATTTAATACGATGGGAGTTCACAGGCTTGAGCTTTGTAAGATCGTAAGTTCAGGATACTGGGTGGAAGCCTATAGTTACATTAGAAGAATTTTTGAAATACTAATAGCCAATAGGAACGGTAAGGCAAGGAGAGATTATTCCGGGCCAAAGCTTGGATAGAGTAGAACAAAGAAGTATAATTGGGGAGGGAAGAGGGTTGGGTTGGACCAAAAGAGGGGGAAACAAGATAAATATTAAGACATATAGGCGTGGGAAGAACCTCCATGGAGGACTTTACATATTCTTTCATTGTTTACGCCCACTGGTTTACGAGAGGAGTTGGTTGGAATTGCAACCCCCTCTGAAGGGTTGAGGTTTGAATGGGTAGACTGGATCAAATCGGTTTAAAGATAGAATGTAGTAAGTCTGGTAGTGTGGATGTAGCCAGGGGGGGGAGGGGGTGGTGGACGGGGGGGGAGGAGTTAGATGAAGGAGGGGAATGTCGGGTTTAAAGATAGTGAGTTACAACGTAAGGGGTCTCAATTCTCCATCAAAGAGAGCCTCTATTGCTAGAATGCTGATTAAATCTAACCCAGACATAGCATTAAATCAGGAATCCCATTGGGACAAGTGAAAGTCATTTCACATGGCTAAACATAAATTCCCACAAGTCTATAATGTGTGCCAAAAAAAACTCAGGAGGGGTTTTAATGATGTTTAACAAAAATTTTAAATTAAAAGAAGAATTAGTGGTTTTGGACGTAAATGGTCGTTATATTATTTGGGTAGGGGAGATAAATGGCGAACAAATGTCAGTAGTAAATGTATATGCCCCAAATAATAAACAAAATATATTTCTGAAGGGAGTATTAAAGAAACTGGACAAGGTTGCCTTGGGAGGGTGAATTTTGGGTGGAGGCTTTTACTCCTAAAAACTATAAACAAATAGAGAAATTATCTCAGGATTTCTCCAAATTACTTGTGAGAAACCATTTGTATGACACGTGGCGACTCTTAAATACAACTGAGAGAGATTACACATATTATTCTGTATCTCATAAGATGTACTCACGAATTGATAACATCCTAGTGAATGAGTCCTTGTTAAATACAATTCAATCAGTTAAAATTGGATTAATAACCATTTCGGACCACTCTCCAATTACCCTCCAACTACAGGAAAAGAAAGCAGCTAATTCTAGGAGGGCCTGGAGATTGGACGATAGAATTTTTGAAGATAAGGAAAGACTAAACGTTATTAGAACAGAAATTACAAATTTTTTGGAAACCAACCTGGGGTCAGTTACATCAAATATAACAATTTGGAACACATTAAAATCATATATAAGAGGTATTCTAATTAAGATAAAAAGCATTTGGGTTAAACAGAGAGGCTTGTCTCTATGACTCCTACATGTAAAACTTTATCAATTGGAACAAGAAAACAAAACAAAAGTAAATGACATCCTTACCCGAGAGATAAAAGCGATTCGAAATGAAATTAATAAAATAAACCAAAAACGCTCAGATAAGTGTTTGTGGCGTTTACAACAAAAATAATTTCATCTCGATAATAGATTAGGGAAAGACCTTGCGAGTAAAATTAAAAAGCAAAATTATCAAAAAAACAATTCCCACTACCTGGAAAAACAGGGAATAAAATGTTTTAAGCCTAAAGAAATTGTGGATCAATTTGCTAAATTCTATCAATCCCTGTATAATTTAGGCTCAGATGAAAATTTTATAACACCAAATAGAAATTATATAACTCTCTTCCTAGATCAGATTGATTTTCCAGTAATCTCAAGGGAGGAAAAGGAAGCATTAAATAGCTTGATAACGGAAGTAGAAATTAGCCGTGTCATTAAAAATTTAAAAAATCATACGGCACCAGGCCCAGATGGATTCTCTACAGTTTACTATAAAACATTTGGGGAAGAGTGAATGCCAACTATAGTATCCTCATTTAATGAAATTAAAACCACAGGAACGTTTCCATCAGAGATGCTTAGAGCCAATATAATAACTATACCAAAACAAAATAAGGAAGCATATACTTGTAAAGATTTCAGACCAATTTCGGTCATGAATATAGACACTAAAATATATGCCAAGGTTTTGGCTTTAAGACTTACAGAAATCTGTAAAACATTAATATCGTCTGATCAAACAGGCTTTGTCCCAGGGAGGCAGGGCTCTGATAATTCCCATAAATTGATTCATTTAATAACCTTTGCGGGAAATAAAGGTATTCCCACCCTATTCCTGTCAATGGATGCAGAAAAAGCATTCGACAGGGTAGGGTGGGATTTTATGATGCAGACCCTCCACAGATATGGGTTCGACACGTTCGCATCTAAAGCTATAGCTGCCTTATATAAGGCTCCATCTGCATCGGTACTGGGAAAAGGAGTACAATCAGATTATTTTATGGTAACAAATGGAACTCGTCAGGGTTGTCCCCTATCCCCCATTTTATTTGCCCTGATCTTAGAACCTCTTGCTATTGCAATTAGGGCTTCATCGGAGTTCAAAGGAATTAGACTAGGCAAAAAGGAATATAAGATCTCTCTCTTTGCGGACGATGCAGTCGTCTGTATGGAGCAGCCTCAATCATCTATGAGGGCTCTGATGGAAATTATTGCTAATTATAGTAAGGTGTCTAATTATAAATTAAATATAGAAAAATCCGAAGCCTTGAGTATTAACATTCCAGAGAACGATATAGAGCGCCTATTTAACATGTACCAGTTGGCTTATACAAATGGATTCACACATCTGGGAATTCAGTTTAGTTCAGACCTACAATGTATCCAGGATTCCAACTTGAATAATTTATGCAAAACATCTAAAGAGCTAATTGAGAAATGGCCGGTCAACCAAATATCTTTCTCCGGAAGAATCGCATCAGTAAAGATGTCTTTTCTTCCTAAGCTCAACTATGTATTAAGATCCTTCCCTTTCCCAATTACAAGCCTCTGCCTAGCTAAATTTCAGAGGTTGATTGATAGATTTATTAAAAACAAGGGACAGATAAGAGTTAAAAAAGAAATAATGAGTAGAAAATTTATGAAAGGCGGCATTGCATACCCAATGGTTTCTCACTATCAGGAAGCACTTAAGCTAGCTCAATATATAAAGTGGAGTCAACCTCTTTCCAATCATCCTGAGAATCAGGTGTTAAGTGATATGCTTAATATCATTGATCTTAATGCTCTTTTGTTTACCCCAAAACTAGCAATATCCTTTATAGACCCTAGAGCAACTCTCTTGACTGCAATGGTAAAAGAGTGGATAAAAATGAATAAAAAATTTAAATTTCGAGAGAAATATAGTGAGCTAACTCCCCTGATAACGTTGGCACGATTAAATCATATTCATCTAGAACCAGAATGGAAAGATAAGGGAATATTCTTATTGGGTCATATTATAGATAAAGGTAAAATATTAGATTATAATATGTTAAAGAAGAAATATAATATTTCAACTAAACTTTGGTTTACGTCACATAAACTGTCACAAGTTTTGAAAGATAGATTTAAAGACATCAACCAACATAGTTTAAATAATTTCGAAACGTTGATAGTGCCCCAAAATACTAGACATCTAATATCAAAGTGTAGTGAGATTCTTTACAAGCAAACACAGAGGGACACAATTAAACCTATGGATCTACGGGCAAAAGACATGCAGCTAAAGATTTCAAATGAGACATGGCATCAAGCTCTAAAAACTTTAAATAGGTTTGTGAAATATGTAAACCAGAGAGAAATTCAATTTAAATTACTTAACAGACGGTATTGGGTTCCCTTTAAGCTGTACTTCTTATCATTCAACCCAGAAACCAAATTATGTTGGAGGAATTGTGGGAAACCAGCTAATATGTTCCATATATGGTGGGATTGTCCTACATCCCTTTTACTCTGGGAGGAATGTTTTAAATATATATCTAATACACTTAAGATAGATATTATAGCAAAACGTGAGATGGCCTTGTTTAATTTTTTTCCTCCTAAAATGGAAAAAAAAAAAAAAAGCGTTCATGACTCAAATTTTTCAGGTAATTAAAACTTCTATTGTAAGAAATTGGAGGAAAGAAGCTCTTCCCAAACTATCAGAATTTTTTGTCAAATTGGGGTTTAATCGGGAATTAGAGAGATATTTTACTACTGCATTTCAGCTAATACAGGACCCGGTAAAATGGGCCATATGGGATTTCATTTCTAATTAACCCTTGCGGAGGTACCTCAATACTATACTCTTTCTCCCCGGCAGGACACTCCCTCCTTGGCCCCTTTCTGCCCTCTCACTCCTTCCTGGCAAGAATGTATGAGGGATGAAAGTATTGTGCATTGGGTGAATGTGAAGGCAATCACGAGGTGGAATAATAGCTGTATGAGATCCTTATTAGGGTTAATATTCCCCACTTAATATTTATTAGACAATTATTAAATTATAGTCTCGGTTATATAATCTAATATAGAGACCTATTTAACTTCTTATTCTAGTTATACATATAATAAAGCCTAAAATAAAGATGAAGGTCCATCTCATACATCTACCACTACACAAAGCCAATTAAGGTCTAGGTAGATATACTGATCTAATAATGGCTTGGCAGGGCAGATGTGGACAGAAGGGACTTATCTGTCGGGCTCCTCTACACAAAGTAGCGGATAGGGGAAGTAGAAGTGGAGAAGGAATAAAATAAAGAGTTGAGAGATTGTCTAATTCAGATATAGCATTTCAAGACTCATCTTATTATGCCTAATAATTAGATATGGCAACGATTTATGTGTAAGTTTTAGCTAACAATTTGAGTGTTCAATGTATGTATGTTATATGTAACCTTTGTATAATATGTATATTTGTAAAATAAACAATTTAATAAAAAAAAAAATAGAAGTATAGCATCATTAGTTTCTAAATGGAGATAACGTATAATAGATTGTGAAGGGTGATAACTTAAAAGTGATTGGAAGGATCCAACATAGAACTGATAAATATCTTAGTACATATGAGTTATGATGAATTTATTAAAATATAAATCAACATTGTGCAAAATACTAGAATGAATAGCACTGGACTTTATTTTCAGGTGGCAACAGAAATTATGCATTCATATGTACAAAAATGTCAATACCAGTGACATTTCTGCTTGTAAGTATACCTGACAACTTCTGACTAGTGTTATTATACACAGACATACATAGACTTATGCTTCTATTATTAGAGTACAGTCATGCGCTAATAGTTAAGGTTCTCTTGAACACTCCATCATAAATTCCTTTTTCATGAGCTTATAAATTTGCGTTGTTTGATTTTAGGAGGGACTGGGAGTCTGCATTGTTTTTTCAATTTTAATGATATTCTGCCCTGCCAAAAAGAAGTTGATTTCGATTGAATTGTAGTGTTTTTTTTTCCCTATAGGAACTCTCACTTCCGTGTAGGAAAAAAAATGACTGAATGCATTTGTTTCAAATTTGGCAATGTAGTAGGATTTCCAAAGTCTAGATAGCTTAAGCTGTTTTTGAGAAATAATAGTTTAAGTTTATAATGTAACTTGCGACTTGCATGATAGGGTTTTATAAATTGTGTCTCTCCCCCTTCTCCGTCTGCTGTTTCTCTCCCCTCCCTCTCCTGTGTCTCTTCCTCCTACTCTCCCCTGTGTTTCTTCCTGACCCTTCTCCCTCCCCTTCTCCCCCTCTCCCTTCCCTGTGTTCTCCCCCGTCTATTTCCCCCCTCTCCCTCCCCAGTGTCTCCTTCCCCTTCCCCCATGTCTCCTTCCCCCCTCTCCCCTGTGTCTTTGTACTTGTGACACACTTTTAAATTGAATGCATTTTGATTAGTCAATTATAGTCAGGTGATGTTTTTAGTTGGTATAGTTATGGTTCACCTGCAATGATAGACATTAGCCACAGGGGTGGGCTAGTGAATGAAATGTGAAATGCTTTAAATTGGTTCACCAGAAGGGGTGAGCCAATTTTAGTTAATCAAGATAGAGAGAGATACTAATACATTTAATTAAACAACACATTCCACTTGTATAACAATGCATATTACTTCATATATAAAATGACACAATTTATTTTTCACAGTATGATACTTTCTTTAATAAGAAATAAGTACATTTAAATATTCTTGGTAGGCAACAATGCTTACTTTTGATTTAATTTAAAAAACACATTGTTTTTATATGTATGTAGTTATGTTTGTTTTTATAGATCTTATAGGAACTTCAAACGGGTTGGCTTATATGCGTAAGCATGTACGGGTATATTTGCTTAAAGCTACCCCTTTAAGCGTTGCTTCACTATAGCACTGTTTTTCCTGTAATTCCCCATTTATCACTTAGAAAAACACAACAGCTTAAAGTGAGACACAGCAGGAGAAAGATCAAAGAGCAAAGAGGAGAAGAAAAGTGCCAGCATGGACAATGAAAGAGCCACAGAAGAACCCAAATTCTTACCTCAACCAACCAGAGAGAAGGTACAGAATATTTTTTTATGCTCCCTTTTTTCTCATCATGTGGTTGTTAACTGACTAATAACATCTACATTAATTGTATTTTTTTTGTACTGTTTTACAGATAATGAGAAAGTGCAAAGAAGATCAGCCTAAATTGAAGCTCCAAAGCATTTATCTGGATGTGAAGATACAGGTGCTGGACCGTTTGGAAAAAGGAGAACACCAAGTGACATTAGAGCAAATTTAAAGTTGCCAACCTCCACAATCCACACCATCCTTAAAAATAAGTAGAATATCAAGTCTTCGACAAATACTAGCACTTCATCTTCTGTCAAGAAGATTACCCAGTCCAGATGATACTCCATGGAAGAAATGGAGAATTGGCTTTCTGTCTGGATCAATGACGAAATAGAACGCAACATGCCTCTCAGCCAGGCCATCATCATGTAGAAGGCCAGAAGCATGGTCACGTGGTTGTATCCAAAGCCAAATGCCAAATGTGACCGAAAGCTTCTCAGTCAGCAGAGATTGGTTTGAGTGCTTCAAGAACAGAAACAACCTGTATAACATCAAAATCACGGGAGAAGCAGCGAGCACTGATACGAAAGCTGCTGGCCTCTTCTGGAAGAGGATGTCAAGCCACTTTTCAATTCTTGTGGGCAGAAGTGAGCACATGGGTTCAAAGCAGCCAAAGACTGTCAAGCCATTGCTGGTGTACCATTCAAAAAAATCTAGAGCCACGAAGGAGATTCCAAAATCCACTTTGCTGGTCATTTGGCAATTCAACCTGTGGTGAAGTGCCACCAGAGGTCAGAAGAGAGCTCTTCAAGACTTCTCCTGAGGAGAGACAGTTAAGAACCTGCTCAAAAGGCAGGGGTGTGGCTGCAATTGAGGCCTGCTGCTGCCTCCAGGTATTTGTTTGACAGAGCTGAAGTGTTGTGGAAGTGTTGTGGAAGTGTGCAGGGCTGCTGCCAGCGGCCACACTGAAAGCCAATGGACCAAAGCCAGAAGCTTTGAAGAGAGAGCCTGCAGATAAGAGGAACAGAAAGTCCCTGAAGGTGATGACTGGTGGAGGGATCTTCTTAGGAAAGAGAGGCCGGAGATACGGAGCCTGAGAGAGAGGTGAGAAAGAAAGACACCTCTGCTGCCTATGTTTGGACTGCATGTTTGCACTTATATGTAAGACAGTGAGGGAACTACAGTTTAGTTATGCAGGGCTTCAATGAGAAGCTAGGTTTTTTTGTTTCTGCCTTCAGTTTTATGTTATATGCTGTCACAACAATCAGTAAACAATCAGTAAAGTGTGGTTAAACATTTAAAGGGCTCCTGCGTCCTCCATTTCTTCGAAAAACAAGGCACGGATCCTGAGAGTGACAGTTAATCTGTCACAAACCATAAAACTTGGATCACCATGGACATATTCAAAAACTGGTTTACTGAACATTTCTGTCCATCGGTGCAATGCTACTGCAGGCATAAAGAAACTGATGATAAAGTACCCCTATTGATGGACAAGCCATAGCTGCATCTCAGTGGAACTAGTTTTCCTTCCACCCAACACTTCAAGGGCTATTATCTTTGACGCACATTCTGCCAGCTCAATGAACATCCAGACCATACAGGAAGCAAGGACAAAGATTCCATGAAGGATTTTTGTGTTTCTTCTCTTAAGGTGTATTATCACAATTAAATGTATGCATTTTCTTGCATTTAGCAGAAGAAATCCAATAAAGCAAATATAAAAAGAGACACAGGTAAGATATCATCTTAAAAGTTAACACAAAGCCAAAATGTTTGAACGTTCAATTGCTTTTGTATATTTTTTCCCATGAGTTCCCCTATCCCTGTCTTCCCTATGTAAAAATGACCCTGTTTAGCTCTGTTTCGCTTAACACGGCTGTACCCTGGAACCGATCTACAGCACTAAACAGCGTATTCCTATATGTTCCTATGTCAGTTGTTTAGGAAATGTGAAAGTTGTTTTTATAGTAGTTTTTATATATAAACTAGTTGTGTAATTTGCTTTTATTACAAATGAGGGGAGAGTAATGGTGGTTAATTAAAAATATTTCATTTTCATTATAGTGAAATTGAGAAAAACACTGGAAATTCATTGGCAAAAACTACTTTAAATTATAGTTAAGAGTGCAGGGCAGAATGGGGCAACTTGAGGCAGGACAAATGCAAATTGGGACATTAAGGTAGCACGCAAACTTTATATCCCTCCCTCCTCCTGCAAAAGTTTTACAAAAATTCATGACATCATCTTTGACATTAGGTGACATTATTAATGACATCACATATCATGTAAATAATGATGTCAGCTATGATATCACTCATAACATCCCATATAGTCTGAAAAATTACATCATCCAGGATATCACTGATGACATCACACTCGACCCCCTATGTTAACACTTAATGCACTATTTGTACACTTACTTTAATTGTTAACTTTAAACATTTCCAAAATGAAGCTGATTATCTAAATAATATATATGGCTAAAAATATTTGTTTTTAAGACATTGTAGTTATTTATTAAAACTGTTTGTTTATATATTCCCTTGTCTAACACCCAATAACTAAAGATGTTTTCTTTACTTGTTCCACACACTTCACTTTAATCAATTCTTATGAGAGCCATGGAGGCCTAACTCTACAAACAAGGATAATGCAGCAGGAGATAACCAGGTCAACCAGGACAAGTACAGTAATAACCTGGAGTATGGCATTTAACTCAATAAAGCACACCAGCCATACTTCTTGGAGCGCTTAAAAACACTTCAATGAGCTATGGAAAATTGTTCAACTTGTAGGTCTATGTTGATTATTACCACTCTTAGACACACTCATTTTGTTCTTTTTTCTTTCTCTCTCTTTTATAATATATGGACATAATAACTGTGAAAACCATTTTTGTGGAGTCTGTATACATCTCATATTTAGGGGATAAAAAAACACCACGTAAAGGATTTCACATTAAATAGGTATAAATTATTTTAATATGGTTGATTTGCACTATAGCATTTCTTTGCTTTAGTTTAACCATTGTAACTGCTTCTGGATCACTTCCTTGTCATGGTGAAGGGGCTTATGTATTTCAATGAAACTGTGTCCTATACCATATAGAGTCACCCAAGGTGAGCAGTTCATAGCGGAGAGGTCAGACAAATTATGGTCCACTGGAGAAGGAACTGGCAACCCACTCCAGTATCTTTGACAAGATAACTTTATGGATAACCATGACCAGAGACATAATGATATTCCTATTCTTCCGAAATATTTTAATTCAATGCAGTTTCTAATTCATCTAAATGCACATACAGCAGAGGAATATTTCGGTGAATTTGTGGCGCACCACATAGGAGGAGCTCCTGTTTAGTTTTGTTCTTTGTTTTTTGTTTAGGCTGGCCTATATCAATAAGAGGATTAAATGGACATTGAAAGAGGGTATTTGATAATGTAAGTTTTCTTTTTTCAAATGAAGCTCTCAAAGCAGAGATGAATGATTCAAATGTTTAACTCATCTGTAGGCTTGCCCCTGTCAGCCAATGAGCAATAATAAAGATCTATGAATAAAACCAGTCTTTCAATTAAATGTACAGATGTATGTATACTCTGTGCATTTCCTGTTAGTTTCAATGAAGTTTAAACAGGTTTTACTTACTATTTTTTTGTTCATGTAAAACACAACTTTGGTAATGTTTAAAGCATGCTCTTTAATTTAATTGTGTTCCATGTCCCTTTAAATGCTGCAATTTTACATTGCTGGAATGAGAAAGGTAAGAATGTCTTCCATTCTTTTTTAATATCTTTAAGTCCCTTTCTAATATAGGCCCAATTCCATTGCCCAGATTGTACATTTATACACACTTAAAACCACTCACACTCACACTCACAAACACTCACTATTACGAGTTACCATCCCGCAATCACTAGGGGCCAGCCGTTTTTATTGCAGCTTGAACATTATGCTCAATAAATAAAGTTACACATAATCAATATTCTATTGGACCCGTAGGTCTAGCTCGCAAATAAATTCTGACTTGCAAATGAAAAAAGAATAGCGTTTCTGTCAAAAATATTATGAGTACTTATAGGGCTCACAAGGGCTTTTTCAAACACTCATTAGCGTTGTTACAGTAAAACACACAATACTGTACTTTAAAAGCATGGGAAGGCATGGAAATACATTAGAATGAATTACCCAACAGTCTCAAACTCCCAAATATGCAATCATATATATACTGTAGTTGTTGTAATTGCAAGTTTGTCGTTAACGCTTGCAAAGTTACGGGCTTGCTCATGCGCGTAGAGCATACTGTGGCCTGCTCTGAGTGGCAAAGCCACTCATTGAGAGGCCCGTAAAATAGTAAAGGTCTGAAGGTGAAAACAATGCACAAATAATCAACTACTAACTTAAACCTTAGAAACTGCATGTGCTATTGATCCTTCCAAGCCGCACATTAAATTCTGTATCATACCACTGAACAAATTCACACGGTCCCTTAGGAAAATGTGTTGAGTCACATTATTTTGACCACTGCCTACTTTTGATCTCAGCAGCGCTTAGTCAATAAAATATGGCACATGTTGTCAGCTGGCTTGGTTGGTAAATAAACAAATCAACCATTGTGTAAGACATAAAATGTATCCGACTTTGAAAAGGGGATGGTCATTGGCTTTTGGACCAAGGGTGATAGTAATTCTGAAACAGTGCCGTTTGTGAACTGTTTGTGTGCTGCTGTGGTTAAAGTATACCGTGACTGGACAAACAGCATTTTCGTGCCATTCTCTGAGTCCACTCATACCTCTGGAAGGCAGTCTCAACCGATTGGGTTATCTATCCATCCTAGTAGATCAAGTAAAACCACACATGTTGACTGTCTTCCCTGGAGAAGATGGGAACTTCCAGCAGGACAATGCAACATGTCATACGGCCGGAATTGTCCAGGAGTGGTTGGAGGAGCATGACAAAGACTTCCCTGACCTCCAAATTCCCCGGACTTAAACTCCATCAAGCACCTGTGAGACCTCCTTGATCGCCATGTTTAGTGTATGGATCCTCCACCACGCACGCATCGGATGCATTGCAGTCTGCATGGCTCCAGATACCCTTGCCAAAAATTCCAACCTTCCAGCATCTTATTGACTCACTACCATGCCGTCTAGCTGCTGTCCATGTTGCACACAGTGGTTATTCAAGATATTAATGTGATTTGTGTGGTATTACAGTCATTCTTTTGTTATAATTCTTCTTTCCTTGCAGCCCCAGCCTGTTTCGGGAGTGGATGGGGAGAACATGCCCCTTTTTAAAATGCACAACTCATTATATTTCTCTAAAACTAGCAAATACCCAATTGTACTCCTACATTATTATATGATGACCTTCAAGTGAATTAAATTGACCATCACTGCTATGCACTCTGCTTTTTTACCCCACAAACACTTTCTCTACAACCACCAATCAAAATTTCATTGTCACAAGATATTGAATAGGTAGTTCTAAAATAACATAGTAGATCTTTCTTCAGTTTTGTAATATAGCTAATTTTTCTAAGGTTTACATTCACTTGGCAAAACAAGATGGATTATCAGATTAAATTATGCTACCAAGCAAAGCACAAGTAATAAAGGATGTTTTTATTTATTGAGTTTACTTTCTAAAAACATTTTGACTTTTACAAAAGAAGATACAATATCTCTACAACATTGAATTTTAAAAGTTACATTTGTTGTATGATAAGTCGTGGGCTACATATAATATTACTACAAAATTGAAGAAGTTGCTCATCCAGGTTTACATCAAAGCCAATACATCCTGCAAATTGTATGCCTTACCCTAAGGCTGTGTTATACTGCCCCTCTGTGGCAGATTTGCAATATTACAAACTGTGGTTTTGGCTGTATAGAATATCCTGCTGGTGAATTTATTTTGTATCCAAAGAATATTTTTTAAATACTATGCAACAAAAATATATTTTTTAAAGTACAAAATAAGCTTACACATGTATTTAAAACAATGCCAATTACCTTTCAAATTATTTGTATAAAGAAATGTACATTTCTTACATTTCTTATTAAAACATATACCTTATGTGATCATTAGTCATATTTCCTGAACATTACAGTCAAATGTATAATTTTATAATTTTTCAAATATTATATTATTTTAGCAGTGTCTGCTTTGATGCAGTCTTAGATAGGTATGTACATTAACCAATTTGATATAAATCATTAACTCTGCAATCAAGTCGATATCTCGCAGAGATCCTCCTAGGGTGAGACGCTTCTTCCAACAAACCACTACTGTATCAATGAATAATAACACCTTGAAGCTTTTGCAAGATGGACCATACATTCTAGATATTTACAAAGGAACATTGTTGAAGATAGAGAGAGGAAAGGTGGTGGCGAGAGAGGTGAGGATAATATATGTATATAAAACTTGGACAACATATAAAAACCTACAGGAAAACAAACTGAGTTGTTGGATCTAAAGTGAGGTCAGCTTCTCTTTTGACTGTCCTTTAAGTCTAAGGCTATGCATATATTCATATCTAACTCTGCCTACATCTAGCTAGTGAAGTCGTACTTTACATAGTTACATAGTTACATAGTTACATAGTTACATAGTATTTAAGGTTGAAAAAAGACTTTCAGTCCATCAAGTTCAACCTTTTAAGATCTCCTTTGATCTGCAATATGCGGATTAACTATTAATTTATTAGTTGTTAATTAATTATTATCAATTATTTCATGTTTTTTTTTGTTGTTTTTTTTATTTTTTTTTATTATTATTAATTAGTCCAGAGGAAGGCAAATAGAAAGAAAAAAAACACAAGCGAGACTTAGCCAATTGTCTAAAGGGGAAATGTTAAAAATGTGGATCATTACTGTCTCTCTAATTATCCTTTATAACCCTGAATTCCCTTTTTAATTAGAAATAAATCTAGTCCCCTTTTAAAGTTATCTATCGAATCCGCTGTCACCACCTCCTCTGGTAGAGAATTCCACAGATTAACCACCCTTACTGTGAAGAACCCTTTTCTTTCTTTAAGGTGGAATCTTTTTACTTCTAACCTCAAGGGATGTCCTCTTGTCAGTTGAAAACCTCCTGGCACAAAAAGCTCCCCCGACAAATCTTTATACTGACCCTGGATGTATTTATATAAGGTAATCATATCTCCTCTTAGACGCCTTTTTTCTAGAGAAAATAAGTTTAATTTGGTTAGTCTTTCTTCATAACTTAGCCCCTCCATTCCCCTTATTAGTTTGGTTGCCCTTCTCTGTACCTTTTCCAGCTCTAAAATGTCCTTTTTATGAAGTGGTGCCCAAAACTGTACTCCATATTCCAAATGAGGGCGTACTAGAGATTTGTATAGTGGCAGAATTATATTTGCTTCCCTGGCTTCTATACCTTTCTTAATACATGCTAATATTTTATTTGCCTTTGCAGCTGCTGCTTGGCTTTGAGCACTGTTACCTAGGTGGTTGTCCACAAGCACTCCCAAATCCCTTTCAATATCTGATACACCTAGATTTGCTCCATTAAGATTATAAATTGCATGGCTATTTTTCCTTCCCAGATGCATAACCTTACATTTATTCGTATTAAATCTCATCTGCCATTTAGATGCCCATTCCTCAATTTTATGTAAATCCCCTTGGAGGGAAAGCACATCATTTTCTGATTTAATTACCTTGCACAACTTTGTGTCATCAGCGAAAATGGAGACCCCACACTCCAATCCTACCTCTAAGTCATTAATAAATATGTTAAAAAGGAGAGGACCTAATACTGAACCCTGAGGAACCCCACTTACCACATTAGTCCAATCGGAGTATGTTCCATTTACAACAACCCTTTGCTTCCTGTCTTTTAGCCAGCTCTCAATCCATGAGCAGATATTTACTGCAATTCCTGTATCCCTTAGTTTGCCCAATAGTCTCCCATGTGTCACTGTATCAAAAGCCGTTGCAAAATCCAAAAAGACTACATCCACTGAGTTGCCTTGATCCAGGTTCCTACTAACCTCCTCATAGAAACTAATTAGATTTGTTTGACATGACCTATCCCTCATAAACCCATGTTGACTCCTACTTATAATCCTGTTCAAATAGACATATTCTTGTATATTATCCCTTATTAACCCTTCTAAAAGCTTCCCCACTACAGAAGTGAGGCTCACTGGTCTATAATTCCCCGGATTTGCTCTTGCTCCCTTTTTAAATATAGGTATCACATCAGCTTTTCTCCAGTCATCTGGTAGAGACCCTGTGTTGAGTGAATCTTGAAAAATTAAATATAATGGTTTGGCTATTACAGAACCCAGTTCCCTTAGTACCCTTGGATGTATTCCATCAGGACCCGGGGCTTTATTAACATTTATTTTTTCCAACCTCTTTTGGATTACTTCCTGTGTTAACCAATTATTTGGCAAAGGTAGTGTAGCCCCATTATGTCGCAGTGTCCCAACCACTGGTACCTCCCTTGTGTATACCGAAGAAAAGAACCTATTTATCTCATCTGCCTTTTCCTGGTCACTAATTTTCAGACAGCCTGTTTCACATTGTAATGTTCCTATAGCTTCCTTCCTCGCCTTCTTCCCATTAATATACTTAAAAAAAATATTTTAGGGTTAGTCTTACTCTCTTTTGCAATTAATTTTTCATTTTCTATTTTAGCCAGTCTAATTGCGCTTTTGCAAGCCTTGTTGATTTCCTTGTATTCCCGTAAAGCAGTCTCTGTCCCCTCTTGTTTGTATAATTTAAATGCCTGTTTTTTACTCCGTATCTTGATCTTTAAAACATTGTTAAGCCACATGGGTTGTGATTTACTCCTTTTACTTTTATTCCCACACGGTATATGCTGATGTGTATGTATATTTAGTAAGGATTTAAATGTTGTCTATTTATGTTCAGTGTTTTTACCTATCAGTTCTCTGTCCCAGTCTATACTTTGTATTGCTGCCCTTAGACCGTTAAAATCTGCCCTTTTAAAATTAAGAGTTTTTGTTGGCCCCTTAAAATGTTGTTTTTTTAATTCAATCTCAAATGAGACTGTGTTGTGATCACTGTTTCCCAAAGGTTGTCCTATTTCAACATTTGATACAATATCAATATTATTTGTAATGAGTAAATCTAATATAGCTTCATTTCTAGTAGGCTCCTGTATAACCTGGGCCAGATAATGATCCCTGAGTGTACTCAAGAACCTGCTCCCCTTAGCTGAACTGCTGGTCTCATTTATCCAGTTTGTTTCAGGGTAATTAAAATCTCCCATTATTAGAACTTGCCCGTGCTTAGCTGCATTTCCAATCTGTAACAATAATTGTATTTCCTCACTTTCAGCTATATTTGGGGGTTTATAGCATACTCCTACTAATATTCTTTTGGAATTTGCTGCTCCGCTATTTAACTCTACCCACAAACATTCAACTTTATCACTCGGTCCACCATAAATATCTTCTCTGACTATAGCCTTAAATTCAGGCTTAACATACAGACAAATCCCTCCTCCTCGTTTACCATTGCCTCTATCTTTCCTAAATAGCTTATAACCATCCAGCTTAACAGTCCAGTCTTGAGATTCATCCCACCACGTTTCGGTAATGCCTATAAAATCCCATTTTTTTTATTAATTGCTAATAATTCTAACTCTCCCATTTTTCCTGGCAAGCTTCTGGCATTAGCAAGCATACACCTTATGTTATGAGTCTGTAGTTCTGAAGTGCCTGCCACTGAACTTGAATTACTTAGTACTACCTCCATATTGACTATACTACCCCTCCCCCATCTCCTCCCCCATGAGTTGTTAATTCTTCCCTAATACCCTCTACACTTTCTACCCCATTACTTATATCTAGTCCCTCCCCCCCACCTACTAGTTTAAAAACTCCTCCAGCCTTTCTACCATCCTATCCCCTAGTACAAAAGCTCCCTCATCATTAAGGTGCAATCCATCCCTACTGTAGAGATTGTACCGAAGTGAGAAGTCAGCCCAGTGCTCTAAAAAGCCAAACCCCTCCTTAGTGCACCACATCTTTAGCCACGCATTAACCTCCCTAATCTCCTTCTGCCTCCCTGGGCTAGCACGTGGCACTGGTAGTATCTCAGAAAATACTACCTTGGAGGTCCTTGCCTTCAGCTTATTACCTAGTTCTCTAAAATCATTCTTTAGGACACTCCATCTTCCACTAACTTTGTCATTGGTACCAATATGTACCAAGACCGCCGGTTCATTTCCAGCCCCTCCCAATAATTTGTCTACCCGATCCACAACATGACGAACCCGAGCACCCGGGAGACAGCAAACTGTTCGATTGCTGGGATCTGGGTGACAAATCACCCTGTCTACCTTCCTAATAATAGAGTCCACTACAACCAAAACCTGTCTGTTCTGCCTATTCTGCCCTCCCTCTTCTCCAGTAGAGCTGTGCGCCCGGCTGTTAGAGGGAACAGCTCTATCTGGCATTGCCATTCCTGAATGGACATCGCCAACAGTTTCACTCAATCTGGCAAATCTGTTGTTGTTTGCCAACTCAGAACTAGCCTGCCTCCTCCTGTTCCCCCTGCTTCCCCATGTAACTGTAACCCAGCTTCCTCCCTGGACATCCTCACTAGCCCCAGCTCCACCCTCCATGCTAGGCCCAGCTAAACTGTGCTCAGTGAGCACCAACCCCCTTTCCAGTGGAGCAATATTACTAAGTGCTGCAATTCTCATCTCCAGATCTCCAATTTGAGCTTCCAGAGAGGCAACATGCTCACACCTCTCACAGAGGTATGGACCCTGGATCATGTGTTCCAGTATTGCATACATATGACAGGATGTACACTGAATAAGGTTGCCACTGGACTGACTCATAATTATTATTATTGTCTACGAAATTTCAGTGGGAAAATAAAGAATATAAAATAATATATTTATATAAAGTTTTCCTAATTTGCACTTTAAATCTGCCCTCCCTTTTCTTTGAAGGCCTTCCTTTTATTTAAACTCCTAGGCTTTTACTAGAATTGCACTTGATACTGAAAATGTTCGCAAGCTCACAAGTTCCCCTTCTCCGGTTTCTATTAACTTCTGCCTTCTCGCCTGGGCACAATTAGTGCACTCTGCAATTTATTAGCCTTTACTTGTAAGGTAAATCCACTTGTAAACAGGCCCCAAACCAGCTCCCAAACCTTTTATACAAGTTTAACAGTCAAGCCACACCCCTCTCACCTGGGCACAATTAGTGCACTCTGCAGTTTCTCAGCCTTTACTTTTTAAGGTAAATCCACTTGTAAACAGACCCCAAACCAGCTCACAAACCTTTTATACAAGTTTAACAGTCAAGCCACACCCCTCTCTCCTGGGCACAATTAGTGCACTCTGCAGTTTATCAGCCTTTACTTTTTAAGGTAAATCCACTTGTAAACAGGCCCCAAACCAGCTCACAAACCTTTTATCCTAGTTTAACAGTCAAGCCACACCCCTCTCACCTGGGCACAATTAGTGCACTCTGCAGTTTATCAGCCTTTACTTTTTAAGGTAAATCCACTTGTAAACAGGCCCCAAACCAGCTCACAAACCTTTTATACAAGTTTAACGGTCAAGCCACACCCCTCTCACCTGGGCACAATTAGTGCACTCTGCAGTTTATCAGCCTTTACTTTTTAAGGTAAATCCACTTGTAAACAGACCCCAAACCAGCTCACAAACCTTTTATACAAGTTTAACAGTCAAGCCACACCCCTCTCACCTGGGCACAATTAGTGCACTCTGCAGTTTATCAGCCTTTACTTTTTAAGGTAAATCCACTTGTAATCCACTTTAAACCATTGTTTGCAAGCTGTTGGATCCATAGAATATTATTAGGCCTGGAAAAGTACACACACAACCATCTAATGTCCCACAAAATTACCTCCATGTTCACAAACCTCTCTCAATACTCCTTACCCAGAAACCTCATAAGGACTTTTTCAAAAATACTGCAGAGTCTAAATTCATGGGTAATTGTTTCATATAATGCCCAGGTTTCTGAGAACACTGTTTTTGGAAATACTTTTATAATCAATTGATGTGACTTATTTCAGTTGCAAAAATGTGACAATGCAGCCATCATTTACAGGGATGCACCATTAGATACTTTGCCATTGCAAATGAGCCTAGCATCTCAGGGCTAATATAAGAAGTACAAATATTGATCTCCTCTACCTAAGGGTATTGGAATACACAGCTAGCATAACCTGACAGGGGGACTAACGTGATTAATTAAGTCCTTGATTAGGAACCCTGCTAAATTTAAACTATGAGCTGAAGTTTTTTTCGATTATAGGTTTACACTACATATTTTGTAATTATCCCCACATATTATGCTTAATGTCTTGTATGATTGTTTTATACCAACATGATTGGAGGAGCTACTTGGTTTATTGTGAAGATGATCTGATAACTAATGAAGATAATAACTGCTCTATGCCTAATGCCCTCACTTACTGTCTTCTCCTGGCTAAGCCACACGGCATGGCTACCCAGTGTCCCTTGTGTTTATGTGTTTATATATCTATCAAAAAGGAAAATGTTCCCATGTAGGTAATTCATCAGGACAGAAACATATGAGATTAAAAACTGAGATGGACAGTGAGTGCAGGGTGGTGACTGACAGCATGTATGTATAAGGGCAGAGTGCTTGACTACACTTGGATGAAGGGTAGAATCACTTCTGAATAGATAAGTGAATTGGGATAACACTTTAGCTAACCCAGAAGATTCCATTCTTCTTGTAGAGAGTAGGTTAGCATTAATGGTTCTTTTTTTCTACATAACAGATTTCAATACTTGAAATAAACAGTTGATTATTATATATTTACATAAGCAGTCTAGATGCATGGATGTAGAAGATACTGGAGTGTGTTGCCTGTTCCTTCTCCAGTGGACTACAATATGTCTGACCTTTCTGCTATGCCTTGCCCATCTTGGGTGACCCTACATGGTATAGCTCACAGCTTCACAGAAACGTGCATACAGAATATTAAAGGTATATAGAAGTTTCCTGGGTTTTAAATGTTTCTTAACAAAAAAATGTGTATTGCATTGAAAAGTCTACTTACAGATTTATTTGCAGCAAATGGAGATCTTGATTTCCACACCCCAGAGTTGCTTACATCAGATTTTTAGGTCAGACTGTTAGGTACTCACCAAAGGGCTGTGCAGCTCAATCTGCCGGTTGTATCAATTTCCAGCCTTGGGAGTTGTCACAGCACAATCGCTGGATGGAGGAACAGAGAGAAAGACATACAGTGAAACAGTCAGAGAGTCAAACTGAAAGAGACTGAGAAACAGAATCATAGAGAGAGAGACTCTCCCACCATCTGCAATAAAATAAAAACACTTGAATCAGTAGTTGACACATAGAATTGATTTCCAGTGGAGTGGTAGGAGAGATGCAGTAGTTGATACTTAGAATGATTTTATAGCAGAGGTGATAGAAGTGGTAACCAAGGCTGAACCCCACTGCAGGTATAGCAGAATGATTTTATTTTATATGTAATCCCTATGTTATTGTTTGCTGCTGGGGTAGAATGTGCTACAGAGACTGTGAGAATATGCTGAAGATTTTGTTGTTGTTTAGTTGTTCAGTCGCATCCAACTTTCTGTGACTCTATGGACCGCAGCACGCCAGGTGCATCTCTCAGTCACTGCCCCTCTGACCTTCATCAAGTTCATGTTCATTGCTTCAGTGACCTCATCTATCCATCTCCACCTCTGTCGTCCCCTTCTTCTTGTGCCTTCAATCTTTCCCAGCATCAGAGTATTTTCTAGGGAATCCTGCCGCCTCATGCTATGGCCAAAATATTTGAGCTTCAGCCTCATGATCATACCTTCTAGAGAACAGTTTGTCTTGATCACCTGAAGTATTGATTTATTGGATCTTCTTGCAGTCCAAGGGACTCTAAGCAGTCTTCTCCAACACCGCAATTCAAAGGCATCAATTCTACGGCGCTCAGACTTCGTTATGATCCAGCTCTCACATACGTATTTTAATACTGGGAATACCATAGTTCGAACTATGCAAACCTTTGTTGATAGTTTAATATCTTTACTTTTTACTAGCTTGTCCAAGCTTGCCATAGCTTTCTTCCCCAGAAGCAAACGTCTTTTAATTTCATGACTACAGTCACCATCTACAGAGATCTTGGATTCAAGGAAAATAAAATCTGTCACTGCCTCCACTTCTTCTCCGTCTATTTGCCAGTAAGTGAGATTGCTGAATGATCTTCGTCTTTTTAACGATGAGCAGCAGGCCAACTTTTGCACGCTCTTCTTTTACCCTCATCAATAGGTTCTTTAGTTCCTCTTCACTTTCAGCCATCAGAGTAGTATCATCGGCGTATCTGAGGTTGTTAATATTTCTTCCAGCAATATTGATTCCAGCTTTAGATTCATCCAGTACAGCCTTACGCATGATGTACTCTGCATATAAATTGAATAAATAAGATGACAATATACAACCTTGTGCTGAAAAAACTGAGGTGGAATAAACTGCAGAGTAGAGGAAGACTCTTATATGAAAATCCATAGTAACTTCTTACATGGATATGTGCCAAGTTACAAATCCCATGATGCTTGGCTGTTGAGACAGGATCACTAGACTTTTGCAACAATGTTGCAGCTGCCTCTGCTCCGATTAGTCAAAACAAATTATGAGTTTTATGCTAATTTAGCCTCAGTTGGTAGGGGCCGTTTACTGTCAAATTCAACTGACAGAAAAAAGAAGACGTTTTGCTAGCTTCAGGGTAAGTTTCTAAATTTTTATTTTGGTATTTTTTCATGCAAACAATGTTTTCATGCACTACTGATTCTCCTCCGATGCATTCATAATCCAGTAAACTTAGATATGCCTTTAATCTACATATAAATATTTTTTAATGGGATATATTTCTTTAACATTTCCCCTTATTGTAGAACAACGCATTAAAAATATATAATCCATCAAAACATGCCCACTTGATAATGATAAAAAAAAAATATCATGTATTACATGTAAAGAAGTATCTAAATATTCTCATTAAAGTTTAATAAAGATGTATATATGTTGCTGAATATCAAATAGCTCACTAGCTGGTAGAAAATGTTCAAAGCCTCCACCTATAGTTAATTTACTGTAGATTAACTGCACTTTTTGTTGAGCAGACAATGTTTCAGGGACTCACTGTCACCATTCATCAGTCTGAATCAATGATGAGTTCAAATGAAGGTACAGTGAATATGCCTGGCTGCACGTTAGTGTTGTGATGCTGTACCAGTCAGCATTCCACAATAAGAACACAATGTCTGGACACTGTATCTTAGTTTTGTAATTCTCTATTCTACTTTTATTTATTTGTTCCATCAACTTCTAAAGTGTGTCCTCATATATAACTAAATAAAGTAGTAAATCATTTCACCCAACAAGAGACAAATATTAAATTTTGATTCAGGATCTACTTCCTAAGAAATCTGTTCAGGCAAAATGATAGTTCTGAGTAGACTGAAGAATCTAACCATGAGGAGTGGTGATCCCACTTGAATTAATGGTGATTTCTGTTGTAGTAAATATTAAAAGTGGCCACTTTTAAACTATAATACTACTACTGCTAATAGTTACATTGTAAGGTATAAATAGATTCATACCAACATATATTATGTATAAATTGATGATTTCTGCACAATTTATTTAGCATCGTGGAAACATATTGCATATAGTTATAAACATATATACTTTTAGAAAATATATCAGGCTTAATTAAGGCAACTTAATTGTTTTCCATTCATTAACGGTCACCAGTTAGGAAAACCCATATATCTTACAAGTACAGTGCTAGGGACCATACATTAAATTTGCTTCAGCAGTTTGTTTTTTTGCGGCCTCTCCTGCTGTACTATATTGCCACAAAGGTGCTGTCCCTCACTGTGATTGTACAATGCTCTAACACAAAGTTGTCTTTTAGAATAACAGAAACAGTGGGGGCAGGGCTAGCAGGCATGCTAAGTGAAGGCATGAAGCATGAGCTCCTCATTATATAGGGGAAAAAGCTGTTAATATTGGGCCAAATTAGCCTTAATTGGCCCCATAGGACTTTCTCTTATCTCTACTGGCCCAGCTGAACAATCTGAGCAATTTTGGGCAGGGACTTAAAAGACAAAGAATGGGGGGAGGGAAAAGCGCAAAACAGCTAATAGGGAAATATATAAACGAAAATTTATTGCAACAAAAAAAAAAGCATCAACCATTGCACTCACATTTAATCCAATATCAGTCAGCGTTGCATGTGGAATAACACATATGGTGTCTTGTCATACGCGTTCCACCCTTGATTTCTCTCAGTAGATTGTATTGAGTGTCCCGATGTTGAATATCCAATATAGTTCAAATTCCAACATTGTAAACCACAGAGGAATATCCTTGCAACTGCAGAAAGAAAGTGTCTCTGTGCTTCAATGCTCACACACAGACCAGGGCATCACTCTCTATATCTGTGCGTGAGCATTGAAGCACAGAGACACTTTCTTTCCAGCTTTTCAGTGAGATAGACTTTCCTTTATTATTATTATCTTCACATATTATGTTTTTTATCGTGTGCTCTTTGAATTATTTTGGAGCTATAGACATAGGCCCTCATTCAATTGCAATTTGGCCAATTGAAAAGGGGTCTAAATTAGCACATAACATATTTTTTTAAAGAAGTTTTTAGTTAGTAAACATCTATCCAAAAGCAAGGTTTTCACTAACTAAAAACTTCTTTAAAAAAAATATATTATGTGCTTATTTAGAGCACTATTCAATTGGCCAAATCGCAATTGAATGAGGGCCACAGGGTTTTTACTTATACACACATATAGCCCAGTTTTTATTGCATATTGCTATTATTACTATTACCATCTTCATCTGATGGAGTACAGAGCTGACTAGGAATATCACCTTGGAGACTTCCATACTCCTTTTTGGCTGGGTCACCAGTTTGGCAACCCAGAGCAAGAACTTTGACCCTTTATGAAACTCATGGAACACAGTCCAGGGGGTCTTTTAGTAATAGGGAGGGACTTCAATCTGACACTTGACTCTTCCTTGTAATCCTGACTCCAAAATATTGTATGCTTTCTGATGGCCAAACAAATCTATACAGGTGTTGCAGAGTTTTAATATCAGCCATATGCATCCCAACACCTAGTTAATTCTTAGACCTGAGTGCAAGCTAAACTCATTAATAGTTAACATAAGGTTAACAATCGAGGAGACCAGGTTAGTCAGAGTGCAGAGAAGATCATCCGCAAACAGGGAGCATTTAAAGTGTTGGAGGCTTACCTCAAGACTGCATATGTCCGATTTGGACCTAATGGCCTGGGCTAGAGGTTTGATAGCCAGTGCAAATAATAATGGGGAAAGTGGGCACCCCTGCCTGGTCCCTCTATGAATTTTGATAATTTTAATGATAGGTGTATTTTAACAGTGAGAGACAGAATAACAAAACAAAAAAACAATAAAAAAAAAGTTATAAATTGATTTTTAGGTCAATGAGGGAAATAAGTATTTGACCTCTTCAACTTAGTACTTGGTGGCAAAACCCTTGTTGGCAATCACAGAGGTCAGACGTTTCTTGTAGTTGGCCACCAGGTTTGCACACATCTCAGGAGGTATTTTGTCCCACTCCTCTTTGTAGATCCTCTCCAAGTCATTAAGGTTTCGAGGCTGATGTTTGGCAACTTAAACCTTCAGCTCCCTACACAGATTTTCTATGGGATTAAGGTCTGGAGACTGGCTAGGCCACTCCAGGACTTTAATGTGCTTATTCTTGAGCCACTCCTTTGTTGCCTTGGCTGTGTTTTTTGGGTTATTGTCATACTGGAATACCCCCCACGACCCATTTTCAATGCCCTGGCTGAGGGAAAGAAGTTCTCACACAATATTTGATGGTACATGGCCCATCCATCGTCCCTTTGATGAGGTGCAGTTGCCCTGTCCCCAAAGCAGAAAAACACCCCCAAAGCATAATGTTTCCACCTCCATGTTTGACAGTGGGGATGGTGTTCTTGGGGTTATAGGCAGCATTCCTCCTGCTCCAAACACGGTGAGTTGAGTTGATGCAAAAAAGCTTGATTTTGGTCTCATCTGACCACTACACTTTCATCCAGTTCTCCTCTGAATCATTCAGATGTTCATTGTCAAACTTCAGAAGGACCTGTACTTGTGCTTTCTTGAGCAGGGGAATCTTGCGGGCATTGCAGGATTTCAGTCCTTCACGGCATAGTGTGTTACCAATAGTTTTCTTGGTGACTATGGTCCCAGCTTCCTTGAGATCATTAACAAGATCCTTCTGTGTAGTTCTGGTCTGATTCCTCACTGTTCTCATGATCATTGAAACTCCAGGATGTGAGATCTTTCATGGAGCATCAGACCGAGGGAGACTGACAAGTTATTTTGTGTTTCTTCCATTTGCAAATAATCGCACCAACTGTTGTCACCTTCTCACCAAGCTGCTTGGCAATGGTCTTATAGCCCATTCCAGCCTTGTGTAGGTCTACAATCTTGTCCCTGACATCATTGGACAGCTCTTTGGTCTTGGCCATGATGGAGAGTTTGGAATCTGATTGATTGATTGATTGCTTTAAGAGAGTGCTCCTAATCTCAGCTTGTTACCTGTATAAAAGACACATGGGAGCCAGAAATCTTGCTAATTGATAAGGGATCAAATACTTATTTCCCTCACTGGCCTGCAAATCAATTTATAACTTTTTTAACATGCGCTATTCTTGTTCTTTTTTTTGTTATTCTGTCTCTCACTGTTAAAATAGACCTACCATTAAAATGATAGACTGATCATTTCTTTGTCAGTGGACAAACGTTCAAAATCAGCAGGGGATCAAATACTTTTTCCCCCCACTGTATACAAGTTCCTCTCAAGAATGCCTTATGGGCAACCCAGGTCCATCCAATTCCCACATCTGTATGAGGATTCAGATCGAAGTACAGCTGTAGGTCATTAGACATCTGTTCTTGTATGGAGGGTATTGTGAGCAGTAGCTTGTTCAATTTCCACGCATATGGGAGTCTAAGCTGAGATCCTAACTTTAAGGTTACCAGAACTGCAGAATGATCTGACCAAGTGCAAGGGAGAATTTTAGCGTCCTTGGAGCAGTCAAAGAGAGAAGAGTTGATTTATCAATACATAATTATGACCCGTGAGTATGTGAATAGTATATATACTTTCTCGGTCTGAGGTGGTGTCCTCCATGAATCCACCAGGCCTAACTTATCTAGGGATTTAGTAATCTTTTTTATTTTATTAGAAAAACGCCCTTTTGTTAGACTATTTGATCTATCCAATTTGTGATCAAAAGCTAAGTTAAAGTCCCCCCTTATTATCACTTTCCCGCGGGCCTGTGTTTCCAGGTTCTTCAGAATACTTAGTAGAGTTTTATGTGGGGATGTGGTGGGAACGTATATGGAGACTAGCGTAATGGACTCATCGAGAACTGAGCCTTTCAGGATAATATAGTGCCCATCCTAATCTACCTTTTTAAATTTCAAATTAAAGGGGAACTCTCAGTGGATAAGTATCGATGTGCCTGCTCTCTTAGTGGGTTGGGTCGCTGAGAAATATACAGGATAGTCTTTGTGTAGGTATTTAGGGACATGGTTGTGTGAAAAGTGTTTCTCCTGCAAAAATAGAATGGAGGGTTTAACTTCTCTATAGTACAGGAAAGCTTTCCTCCTCTTAAATTGGGAGTTAAAGACCTGTACACTGTGTGTCATAAATGTATAGTCTATATTAGCCATGACAGTGGTGAAGACTAGAGCGCTCACTAGGGGTTAACTCACCCATCTTCAGATCCAAACTCTGCGAATAGGGAGACCAGGCATAGCCTGCAACTTCAGTTTGCTAGCTCTGAAGAGCTGAAGTAATATGGAGCAAGGATACTGCTTGACAAAAAGAGAAGAAAGAGAAAAAAGAAAGGGAGGAAACATGAAAAAAACTTTAAACATTCAAATTTTTTATGTGATCCCCAAAACAAAAAACAAATTATTAAACAGTTTAAGAAACATAACCTCCTTAGCTACATAACTACAGTGGCAGCATTGGGTGAGGAGAATGGACTAACCATACTTTCAGACTACTCTCAACAGGAGGGGTAACAATACACTTGAATTTATATGGGGGGGGGGGGGGCAAACTAAGTCCCAAAGGGTCATATTACTATGGGAGGCTATCGCTTGGTCAAAGTTAAGATAACTTTTCTTCCTAGGATTGAGCAGGTTTACTGGGAATGGGACACAGGGTAAGATTGCCCCCCGAGGGTGGAGGTATCTTGGTCCGTTTAGAATGTGAAACTTCCTGCCATTGTCTGGTGGGAAGCGGGATTGCTGTGTGGGCTTGAGTCTCTTCTGGCTACTCTTCCACAAGCAAATGGAGGCATTTGAGAAGCATGTGGCAATTATCCAGGGAGCAAGCTGAATATAAACTGCCCTTAAGCTGAAACAGCAAAGCAAATGGGAAGCTCCATCTGTACTGTATTTTGTGTCAGATCAAAACGTCTAACGGTGGTTTTATCTCTCTCCGCTTGGCCAATCTGATAGGGGATAGATCAGCATATATGTGGAGCACTGAGTTATCCGGACCTTTAATGACAGTCATCTTCCTGGAGGCTGATAGAATAAGATCCATTGATCTTTGTCTCAGAAATCTAATTATAACATCCATTGGTAAGTTCTGATTTCTCTAGGCTCCCAGAGCCCTGTGGGTCCTTTCCATTTCCCAGATTGATTCTGGGGCATCCGGTATTATAATGCTTATGGTTGCTTTCAGGTACTGCATAAGGTCTTGGGTTGCCCTGGTACACCTCTGATCCTTAAATTGTGGTGCCTTAAGCGGTTCTCTAAATTCTCAAACTTCTCCTCAAGGATGGAAATGCGTGAAGAGTTCTGCCAAATCTCAGCCCTGTCTCTCTCACAATGTGTTCTGAGGTTTCCTCAAGCAACTGGGTTCTCTGTCCCAGATCACTAATGTCCTTTTTAAGAGAGTCTACAGTTTTTGTTAAGTGGGCCATAAACATTTCTTCCATCATTGCCATTGATTCGGCTGAGAGATGCATATGTTGCTGGGGTGGGGCCACTGGTTGCCCCTCAGAGTCTGAATCATCCGATGGTTCTGAGTGAGAAGCATGGGACGGGGAAGTGACAAGAGAGAAGGAAAGAAGAAATTAGTTATAGTAAATTAGGAGGGTGATTAGGGGAGTGTTTTGAGATGAGGGCAAAGTTATAAGGGGGTGCATTGTTATTAAGGGATTTATTTATACTGTATGTTAGGGTCATGATTTTCAATTTTATTCTGGAAGTTATGGGAAGTCAGCGGAGTGACTGATAGAAAGGTCCTGCAGACACTGAGCTTTGAGTATGGTAGATTAGTCATTACAAATGGTAGTGGAGACAGCCAAGAGATGGAGAAATCAACAAGGGGCTAGTTACAGTAGTTGAGGCAAGATGTGATGCGAGAATGAATTAGAATTTTCTTTGTATTTTGTGTAAGCTAGTGACATTTTTTTTAGATGTTTTTTGTGAAAATTACATGATTTACTTATTGAATGTACATGAGGAATGAGAGGGCAGAGTCTAGTAGAACGACAAGACAGCCCTGATAGATGGGAGTGGTGATGACATGGTCAACAGTGAGAGATATTTGAGGATTGGAAGCTGAGTAGAGGGTGGGAAGATTAAGGAGTTCAGTCTTAGACATGTTGAGTTTGATCTGACACGCTATCCTGGAGGAGGGGGGTAGATCTGATGCTGAAAAACAGATTTGAGTGTCATCTGCATATAGATGATACTGAAATCCACCAAAAAATTGTAGGGTACCAAAGAGAATGGAGAAGAGCAGGGGGCTTAGGAATTAACTGCCTAGGAATGAAGAGAGCAACGAAGAAGAGGTGCCAGAGAAAAAAACATTAAATGCTAGATCTTCTAGATAGAGCTGTGTCAAGGGTGCCAAGGGGGTGGAGAATTTGCATAAAAAATGATGGTCAACTGTAACAATATGGTCAAAGGCAACAGTGAGATCCAGGAGTATTAGAATAGAGAATTTTACTTGACAGTGAGCAAGTCATTAGTGACTTGTGTGAGAGTTGTCTCTGTGGAGTGTTGGGACCAGAAGCCAGATTAAGGTCAAGAAGGGGGTTGGATGAAAGGATTGGGTTAGGCAGTTGTACATGAGTCACTCAAGCAGTTTGAAAGCCAAGAGAAGTAGAGAGATAGAGCAATAGATGCAGAACTTGAGTCAGATGATGGTTTCTTAAGAATGGTTGTAATTGTGTCCTGTTAGAAGAAACTTGCCTATGTTTAGAGAGATCATGAATAGATGCGTGAGAGCTGGGGTAAGAATGGTAAAGAGTGATGAAATACTATCAAATGGGCAAGTTGTAAGGTAAGAAGTAGAAAAGAGACCAGAAACTTCATCCTCAGTTACAGTCAAATGAGTTCATAGTAGATGTGGGATTGGAGAAGAGCAAAGGTTGTTTGTTGTCAATTTGTTGAGGGGAGGGTATGTTAGAGCTACAATGAGAGGATAATTAATTTGGATGTTATCAATTTAATTTTTTAAGTGGTTGCTAACATCTTCTTGTGTATGGACAAACCTGGGATATTTTGTACTGTGAAAGTACGTATTTCGTTAGTTGAAGAGAAATTCACTGCATGAGGAAGGAAGTGTGTGAATATAACATGGGGCTGGGGAGTTTTGAAAAGGAATGCAAGAATATTTTGTATGATAACCGCACAATAAAAATTATATATGTTCAGTCTGAGTAAGAGCATAATTAAGCATGAAAATCATACATATTGTGGGAATGTGAGTTTCTTGCAGTAAAGTTGGTGGTCGTTTGGTGAAAGGCTGGATGGAGATCTCGAGTATTTGAGACAAATGAATAGTTTTTGAGGTAAAAATAAGCAAATACAAGATCGGGTGTTCACTGTGGCTGAGATCACGAGCTACAACATTTATAATCAAACTTTGCAATATTCAATATGCAATGAAGATGGAGAATATTCTTAAGGGATTTTATCTGTTAGAAGATGAATAAGGCCAAATGGCTTAGGCTATAGAAGGATAGAAAGAAAGAAAGATAGATAGATAGAAAATAAATAAGGAAAGATATGCACATTTAAATACAGAATTCAGGAGAATAGCATAGGAATCAATCTTAACTGGCCAATACAACAAAATGTAAGAGGATAATAGAATAGCAAATACAAGATATCTCTTCAAAAATGGGTGTGATCAAAGACAAAGATGAGACGGATCTAACAGAAACATACATTTTTGTAAATTAAATTATCACTGAAGTTGACACATGCTCTCTCCACCATTAGGCAGATGGTGAAACAGCATGCAGAAAAAGTATTTTCCTTTCTAAAACAAATGCTGTGTCCTAACAGGGTAAGAGTTTCAGGGTACTGCTTATGCACTTGAATCAAATGGATTAAGTTTTAATTGGGGAATTGGGAAAATCAAAGAAAATCCAGGAAAAAATGCAGATAATATATTTAAAAGAATGTGTATCAATCCCTAAATTTAATCAACGTCAATAGGTGTCATTATCCCACAATATTCTGGGATGTAATTAGTGGCAACCTAATTTGACAAGTAAAGCAGATATAGCAAGTATTACATAATTATTGTCATAGTAATGTGGCCTATTATAAGTATGGCAGAAGTATCTGTAATATCTATGATAGATCTATGCAGGCCTCATATGCAAAATATTTGCTAATCATCGGTATGCAACAAAAGTTTTATATATAGGAATTAAACACACTTTAAAAAATAGTGCAATTATACAAAAGTAGCTAAAAACAAAGAAGCACAAAAGAGAAGGAATGGTGTATGTAAATACGCAGTACTAGAAAATACAAGGGGGAAAAATGTATATCCCTAAATTCATATATATCACTTTTAACAACATTAAACTTGAACACAATGTTTGGTTTTACTGTATGGAAGGAAAAAAGGAAAAGGAAGCATCACTTATGTCCCTTGTTGGCATAAAATATGCCTAAGTACTTGCGATTTAGTCGGAGAAAAAGTCTCTGATAATATGCCTCACATGGGCTTAGATTAAGTACACCATCCTTCTCTCTATCCCGACGGTCCATTTCGCCATGACATTGGGCTTACTCATGGGCTAGGGAATAATGAGAATGAGAATGAGAATTGTGGCCTATTTAAGGCCTGGGCACTTCCGGGTATCCCTTCCTGGTTCACGTGACTAACGTGGCGCGTGTTAACGTGTGACGTCATTGCGCCTATTTACTGAATTAGAAAAACTTTATGAAAAAACGGAACAGTATATTTTTTCTATTGGTTTGTAGTAGCATACACTAGGTTGCGCTGTGTCTACGTCATTGCGCTCACTGTTAGCCTATGAGACTTTTTTTTAAAATTTTATTTATAAGAACAAGAACTTTATTGTTCCCAATTGAAAAATAATAATTTATCTTTCGCAATATATATGTTGTTAAATAAATAAATGTAGATACAAATATATGATATATTGTAGATTATAATAAGACAGTTCTAACTATACTAATTAAGTGAACAAAAGGGGATATATCTTGTTGATAAATATATTCTAATGTGAATACAGTTTTGCAGAAAATATATAATATTAATAGTGATATAAACAATAACTGCACTTGAATCACTAATGTGCTTTACATCACTTATTGGTAATGAATATTAATTAGAAGCAGCTGAGTCAGCCAGTCTATAGGCCATACAAAATTCCAAGCCCGTAGCTGCATCGGTACACCCGCAAAGCCTGCAGGCTTGAAGTTCGTCAAAGTTAAATTAGCCAAGCCCGCAACAGATGTAGCCGACATCCAAATCCGTAAACCATTCTTGCGCATGTTGCATGTGCGGCCGTGAACATGATCTATTAGTCACATCCATAGTTATGGGTTTAGATGGAGCCAATGGTAAAAGAGATTGTCATCATTACGTCACTGAAAAATGGAGGTTAGATTTCAATCCCTTACGGGTTTGAATTACGAGTTACGATTGGACCCGCATTTCAGAAATAATGCAATATTAATAAATCAGTAAAAATTATATTCCAGTCCATGCGAGCTCCATTATATGTATTAACACATTGATTGCCAGGATCGATATAACACGGAAATGAAGCATTAAAAAAGTAATTTTTATTGAAGATTTGCGAGCTTGAGAATGTTGTGCTATTAATTTGAATACCTAACATCACTTTCCCTTTAATTCAAAATTCTGTAGTGTGTGTATATTTGCATTTACAGTGCTACGGATACCCTCTCTAGTACCCGTAGGCTTTTTGGCTCCATTTGCCATTTACGGGTTTGAACGCCAGTGAATTCGTAGCAATTTCATAGCGATTTACATGCTTGACAGATCAAAGGCTTTGCAGCAACGGATTTCCGATTTCGACAGCCCGTAGGGTTTTTCTGCCTGTAACCCACAGATCGTTTACGGATAGTTGTAAGAGGCCAATTTAATAGTCGTAAGTCTAGCGGGCTCCGTTACGGCTACGAGTTTTAACGCTGGGGGAATTTAATAGGGCTGTATATGTCATATAAAGCTACTTTTCAGTTGGGCTGAGCTGCTGACTGTTAAGCTGGAGTTCTTGGTTCACATATGGTGGTTTTTTATTGTTTGAGATATAGATAGATAGATAGATAGACTACAGTGTGCTACTTTGACACAATCTATTATATTATTATTCATTTGTATACTCATATCTACCATATATCATGCAAGAGTAATGGTTAGAAATTCTGCCTAAAAGTTTCTCCATTTCTAAGTCATTTCTAATTCAATTACTTTAATATTTTTTTTTTCTTAACTACTAATTTAACTTGTGTAAAAGGCAAGTATAACAATGAATATCTAAAATAGAATGTGCCATAGAAACAGACTCCAACGTAATTATCTGTTTGTTTATTTTTTGTGGAGGGCTTCAAGAGCTATACAAACAATACCTAAAATGATTAAACTGTAAGCAGCTTTACCACATATTTTGCAAGCCTCTACCTGACAGGGCAGAGCACATCTGGTTACTTCAGTGTCCCTTTAATACTTTATCAACAGACTAGTTGCATGGTAATAAATGATGACATTTACTACTATGGTGGAAACACTATTCATCATTGTTCAATGCATGCATTTACTAATCCTTGTTCAGTGAAAACATAAACTAACTATGCAGTTAATACACACAAAATAAGAAATATATGCAAATAAAGCATGGTGAAAAAAATGCAAAGCATTTCCTAATTAAATGACTTGCAATGTTCTTTTTAAACTGAGAGTTACGGACTTATGATCTGTGCCCCCTGGGTTTCTAATTAACTAATAATGTGCATGGCTACACAGAGGGAAATTACATGACTCCTGTAGTTGTTCTTTACTTTCTTATTCCAATGGAAAACAAGATTCTGTTGCTTGTTACGTGACCTTGAATCAGCATACCCTCATTATTCTGAAACATATATGGTAAATTATACATTCATGGCTGAAGAGAAGACTCCTTGCAGCTACAAATTAGTTTCTTGTTAAAAATTGGTAAAACATTTGATAAGCATAGTTAGTTTAACTAGCTAAGGTAGAAAGCATATTTCATAATAGTATTCTACCCTTCTGTAAAGAACAACATATTTCCAATATTTGAAGAAGGGGACAGCAGAGGCAGAGATGGATACATGCAGTAATTCAAGCAATAAAAATGAGCTTGATGGAGCTCAGCGTGGCAGTGGCTGACAGATGTGCAGGAGTGCTGAGGTCCATAGGATCATGGAGTGTTGGACATGACTGAACAACAACAACAATTTACAATATAATACTCTACACTTTGTTAAATTGTTTTGAGAATGTGAAAAAACAACCTTTTTGTTATTAACTATCATCTAATCTATCTGTGGTGGGGCTGGCATTTCAGTTTCTACAAATAGGTGGGTACTATTAATCAGAAATATTCATATGTTTCAATGTGAGTGCATTGAATACAAGTACTTTCGATGGGACTAATGGAAATGAAACCAACACTTACATTTTTTCAAAGAAGTAGCTGGAAAAGATCAGTATTTTCTCACAGAAAATAATAATAGTCTTCAGTACTTAATAAATGAACATATTGTAAATGTGTGACTTTAATAGTTATTTAATAAACAGATGCAAACATACTCATTGTAACTTTAGTACAAAGTGACACACGAAAATATTGGATACATCCTTAAAAGGACATGTAATGTATGTTTTATTTTGTTCCATCTGAAAGATTTGAAAAATATGTCAGTTTGTTTTCTTTTTTGAAATGAAAGTCCCATAGCTGTTTTAAATGCATACAAAATATAGTGTCCCATGTCCATTTAAGTTAACATAAATTGTGATAATTGGCAACAATATGCAGAAGTATAATGTACATGTGCATAGGAGCCCAAAATAATCTGGGGGGGATAATTCAACTCTACTCCCAGGACAGGAAGCAGGGGTGTATCTACTGCCAGTGCAATGCACTGGGGCCCTGCTCTGAAGGGGCTCCATTGCTGCAGTGCCCCTCAAAAACTTTTTTTTTATTTCTTTGTAATATCCTCAATGCCCCTACTCCCAATCTAATTAAGAATTACATATATATATATATATATATATATATATATATATATATATATATATATATATAATATAATGAAAGTGTATATGCCAACTTATTTTGTATGTATGTATGTGCACACACACATATATATATATATATATATATATATATATATATATATATAGTAAATAAATAGTACATCTGTGTTCACATTTAAATGTCTAACGCAAATTTAAAAAAAACTGTTTCCAGCTCAGAATTCCAGGAAAAACTGTTATTACACTGCATTCTGGGAAGCTGAGCTGGGACATGCAAATGTGCCCACAAATGCCTCGCGCTTCAATCCATAGCCATTATCAAACATGGTTTCTTTTAAGCTTACGCCTGCTGTATTACACAGCTTTAATGCAAAGCCAAGGCTGGATTTTACACAAGCTGTACAGCTGCTTCAAGCTTACTTGCTATCATCAGCATGGCGCAGGATCTCAGCCTGTGTTGTGGACTTTATGAGTAGGTAGTTCACCACAACAATCATTTATAATACGGTGGGCAAAAGAGCAATAGTAGCCCTCCACCGTACAGTTAAAATCTGAATCCCTCTCTACACTTACATTCCCATTCACACCATGTCCCCTGTGCTGTTTTTATTTCTTTTTCCTCCTTGTGCCTCTTAACTGGAATAAACTTCCACTTCACAGTAGACAGTCTGCACACCTACATATATTCCATATCTCCCTGAAGACTCACTTCCTTTCACTTCCCAACTCTGATGTAACTTAAATGCATATCTAGGTTTCCATGTATTTACCCTTTTCTAATCTAACACATGCTGTTCATATCAGACACACACATTACACGGAGTCATTCTATACACATACAGACTTATTTTATTTAAAAATAAAACTTGTTTTCCACACCCCCAGAGCTGCTTACATAGAAACAGTGTACCTCCCAATAGAAACACTTCTATTGGTTACTGATTTTAACACTTTACTAACCTTCAAGCCAGCAGCAGCTCAATGCAGAGATCTACAGATCAGTGTCTGGGTCCTCCCATCTTCTTCTACATTTGACTACACATCCCATGATTCCTTCCTGCACAAACTGCATTTACTGATTGTTACATTTAATTAAAATGTATAGTTGCCTGTGATTGGCCACACTGAATTATGAATTTTATGTTATTTTTAGCAGAGATACCCTGGGGTGTTAACTCACAAAAGCAACTGCTTGTAGACTCAAGAGATTTAGCAAACATTAGGGTGAAATTGTAAATGTTTATTTTGGTATTTTTCATGCACTTTTTTTTATACATTGCTGATTCTCCTCTATCAGATGCATTCATAATCCAGGAAGCTTAAATATGTATTTAAATCACTCCTCAGTTCCCTTCCTTATACCTCAGCTTGGCCTAATGTGCTCCTGACCCTGATCTTGTCTCTGGCCAGTTGCACCGTTTCACCAATACTCTCAAACCTCACTGTATTCTCTGTATTATGTTTTTCTATGATGTACCGTTATGATAATGTAAAGCATCGTGAATAAAGGCGCTATATACAAATATAAATAAATAAATGAAGCATTTATAGTCCAAACTTTTCTGGACTGATATCCTGGACTGTTGGCGGCCCTTGGAGGACCAAGTTGCACACTACTGATCTATGGTGTAGAAGATTTATATTAACAGACAGTGTGGGCTTGTTTTCTCCTCATCTCTCCAGATATATTACAGGAAACCAAGGGGCAGTTAGTAGTATGGATAACATTTGTTGCACTTTTGTTCCTACAGGTTTTAACATAAATAAGATACAACACAATTGGCATGATCTGCAGGAGTCCTCATTTACACTTCCTCTCACTAGTAAGATAAAGGCAGATCAATAAACATGTTTTTCAATACCTGACTGTTGATTTATTGTTCATTTTCTTCCAGTAATGTAATTTATTTTACACGGGGAACCAAAACCTTTACTGAAATGCGTGACAGAAAGTTTTGGACTACAGTGACCCTATATTACTGCTTTGAGCTGGTATTGTTATGGTTCAGTGACTTTACATATACTTATATAAATACATTTTAATACCAGATTTGTTTGTTTTACACATATTTAATGCATACGTTATTATAACCAGGGATGAAAACAAGCTCCTGTATGAATACATTGGGGTAATGTATATCAGTGGAGTAATGGTTGTTTGAACAAAGCAAAGTCAGTCTGTGCAAGAGGGTTTGAAGTAAAACTAGACAAATACATGTGTCATTTTACTTCTATTACTATTTCCAGTGCTATATAAGGGTGTGGCTATACATTTTGATTAGAGATTTCTCAAAAATATCAGATGCATTGCCTGGAGTATTATCTCCACTGACATGCACCCTATAAAATCCCCCCCAATGTGTTAAACTGTAGCTTGTAACATAGCCCGTAAGACTTACTGCTATTAAATTATCCCAGTAAAGTAAGCCGCTGCCGATCTGCGGTTTATAGCGAAAAAAGTCTACAGGACGTGGAACATGGAACTTCGCGGCCGCAAATCCTTTGTTCTCTGAAGCCCGTAATCGCTAAAATTCCAATCATGCTATTAAATTGCAACAATTTTGCAAGGATGCTGTGGCATTCAAGGCCATAACCATCAAATGGAGGCCAAAACATTACGGCCTCCAAGTAGGACTCGCAAAAGGGTTTACTGACAACTTTTAAACACAGTAAAAGACAATATAAACACACCAGTGCACTTTTAAATGTAGGGAAAGCATGGAAATGCATAACAATTACTTGCCCAATAATCTCCTAATAAAATCTATGCATTAAAAAAAATAAATTCTAATCATATGTTGTAATGGTCATGCCAATATGAAAAACCATGCTGCAAGATGCATAAAGCAATTAAAAACACACTACCTGATTAAATAGCAACACAAAAGTGTGAAACTCATGACATATTAACCCTTTCTCACTCACAGAGGCTTTAATGTGGCCCCAAAAATATATCATTGCATATACATCTCGCTCATCACATCTACATTTGGGAACACAAATAGTGGCCAAATTACACCGCCACATCACAAATATCAAGTACCCGGTGAACATTTTAATATTTGTTGTTCAGTCCTTCAGTCGTGTCCGACTCTCTGTCGCCCTATGGACTGCAGCACATTTAGCTAGGTCTCTGCCTGTGCTGTTCTACTGGAGTGGGTTGACAGTTCCTTCTCTAGTGGACTGGGATTTGTCTGACCTCTCTGCTATCACCTGCCCACCTACTCTACATGTAGCTCACAGCTTCATTTAAGTACACAAGCCCCTTCACCACCACCACTTAACATAATGGGAGGTCACCAAATGGGAATGGCAAGACATTTTGGCACATGGCCACCAGCACTGGCGTGGGACTTTCCAGGATGGGCGTAGCAGAGATTACCCCGATGGAGATGAGTTGGCTGTTAATCCATGTGCCTTTGCACAGCCTCCATGTGTTTTTGCGGCCCCTCCTGATGGGTACAGTGTTTGTTCCCCTGGTCCCCTTCGGCATTGCTAAGTGGTTGTGGTCTAGGGGCTTGTTGCTACTGCAACAAAGCTGTGAGCTTTACTATGTAGGGTTACTCTAGGTGGGCACGTCATAGCAGAGAGGTCAGATAAATCACACTACCCTAGAGAATGAACTGGCAACCCATTCCAGTATCTCCTGTCATATTAATCATACTCCACAATATCACTAACTGGACATATGCATGTGTATTAACCCTTTATGTTGATTATATATGATATATTATTATAAAAGATCTAATGCTATTATTACTATTATAATTATTATTATATGTATTGATCTATTGCATAGTAACTAGGGTTCTTTAGTTTACACATATAGGAATGTTGTCAACATTTTTTAATTTTGTGGATATTTTAATAGTGTGAATAAAGAATTAGTTTTTATTATATGGTGCTGCAATTCTTCAGCTAATGAATACACTTGGTATTAATGGTACTAAAAATGAGGATACTGGTTATATAGGAAGTATTTTTTCTTTTTTGCTTAATATTGCTACTTCTATACCAGTATTAAAATGTGTCCGTGGGCATAGGAACATATACATCCCTTAAATGTTGAGACAGTTTTCCTCTTAAGTGAAAAATATACATTTTCTATAGAAATTTGTCACATATAGGAATGAGACAAAAATTGGATGTATTTGAATGTTCCATAACCACAACCATTGACAACACACTGACATGGTTAGAAATGTATAACAAAGTTTTATTTCATACACAGAGCACAATCAGTAATGGACAACACTGTGCATTAATATCATGGGGGCGGGGTGGGCAGATACCGGAAGGGCAAGAGGTCGTGGGCCATCAAAGGACACCTAAAGGGTTAACTGTTAGACAACATCATAAGGATAATGCAAAGCATCTACTAGGGTAACATGTGGTCAGGACAGCACAGTAACCATAATCGGATGTGACATATGAACATCATATAACACTACATTTCATGGAAATAACCATTAATGAGCATACAGCAACCATATGGTTTCCATCTGACATAAAAAACACATGCTAGAAATCAAGTATCATGTGATACAATTCCACACACAGTGTGTTTTCATACATTACTGCTGATTCCCAAATAGATGCTAGAAACCTGGAAAACATAAAGAGGAGGTGTTAGAACAATTATAAGCTGTTATTATAGTGCATTGTTTTTGCTCTGGACACTACAATGAACCAATTAACATGAACATCATCTACAAACAGTAATAACTATAATGATTCTGTCCTGTTCAATCAACCTTCGCAGAATATGTTGAGGATGTGTAATACAACAAGGCATGCTTCACTGTGAACACAATCAGCAAAAAGTACTATCACTATCTACTGTGGATATAAACCAATTAACAATAACACCAATCTACACACCCCTGTTAAAATGTCAGGTTTCTGTGCTGAAAAAAAATAGACAAAGATAAATCATTTCAGAACTTTTTCCACCTTTAATGTGACCTATAAACTGTACAACTCAATTGAAAAACAAACTGAAATCTTTTTAAAAATAATGTGGTTGCATAAGTCTGCACACCATCTTATAAGTGGGAATGTAGCTGTGTTCAGAATTAAGCAATCACATTCCAAATCGTGTTAAATAGGAGTCAGCATACACCTGCCATCATTTAAAGTGCCTCTAATTAACCCCAAATAAAGTTCAGCTGCTTTAGTTGGTCTTTCCTGAAATTTTCTTAGTCGCATCCCACAGCAAAAGCCATGGTCCACAGAAAACTTCCAAAGCATCAGAGGGATCTCATTGTTAAAAGGTATCAGTCAGGAGAAGGGTACAAAAGAATTTCCAAGGCATTAGATATACCATGGAACACAGTGAAGACAGTCATCATCAAGTGAAGAAAATATGGCACAACAGTGACATTACCAAGAATTGTAGCTCCCTCCAAAATTGATGAAAAGACAAGAAGAAAACTGGTCTGGGAGGCTACCAAGAGGCCTACAGCAACATTAAAGGAGCTGCAGGAATATCTGGCAAGTACTGGCTGTGTGGTACATGTGACAACAATCTCCCATATTCTTCATATGTCTGGGCTATATGGTAGAGTGGCAAGACGAAAACCCTTTCTTATGAAGAAAAACATCCAAGCCAGGCTACATTTTGCAAAAACACATCTGAAGTCTCCCAAAAGCATGTGGGAAAAGGTGTTATGGTCTGATGAAGCCATGGTTGAACTTTTTGGCCGTAATTCCAAAAGATATGTTTGGCGCAAAAACAACACTGCACATCACCAAAAGAACACCATACCCACAGTGAAGCATGGTGGTGGCAGCAACAAGCTTTGGGGCTGTTTTTCTTCAGCTGGAATTGGGGCCTTAGTTAAGATAGAGGGAATGTTGAACAGTTCCAAATACCAATCAATATTGGCACAAAACCTTCAGGCTTCTGCTAGAAAGCTGAACATGAAGAGGAACTTCGTCTTTCAGCATGACAACGACCCAAAGCATAAATTCAAATCAACAAAGGAATGGCTTCACCAGAAGAAGATTAAAGTTTTGGAATGGCCCAGCCAGAGCCCAAACCTGAATCCGATTGAAAATCTGTGGGGTGATCTGAAGAGGGCTGTGCACAGGAGATGCCCTCGCAATCTGACAGATTTGGAGTGTTTTTGCAAAGAAGAGTGGGCAAATCTTGCCAAGTCAAAATGTGCCATGCTGATAGACTCATACCCAAAAAGACTGGTGCTGTAATAAAATCAAAAGGTGCTTCAAAAAAGTATTAGTTTAAGGGTGTGCATACTTATGCAACCATATTATTTTATTTTTATATTTTTTTCTTCCCTCTACCTAAAAGATTTCAGTTTGTTTTTCAATTGAGTTGTACAGTTTATAGGTCACATTAAAGGTGGAAAAAGTTCTGAAATGATTTATCTTTGTCTCATTTTTTTACAGTACAGAAACCTGACATTTTAACAGGGGTGTGTAGACTTTGTATATCCACTGTACATGGAATAGTTGTGCCATGCTGATATCACATCTCACTGGTATATGGGTGGTACCAAGGCCAGACTGATTACACTGTTCACATTACCCCTAAACACACGCACATTGATCCTGATGTCAAACAAAGGGAATTAGCAATTTTATTTGGATGACATGAAATACATTAATCCGCTTTCATACTGTTAACGGGATGAAATGCAACTAAAACGCATGTATAACTTCTGCTTTGGATTAGCAGATTCTAATGGGATTGTGCAACTCTAAAGCCGGCACAATATTTATTATAATTGAAACTCACACTAGCCATGTTCATTAGTGAAGAGATATGTAGTCAGATATTGCATTTCACATCTAACTGAAGTGGTGAATTACTGTGATCGAATGCCTTTTGTGAACTGGGTTGAGTGTTCACTCACAAGATGGTATTGTACTGCTCGAAGATGAAGAACATGCCTTCATGGTCGTGAGATTTGGTTATTTACACCTACAAAGAAGAACAAGATATCAATCATAACAATAGTTTGATTAACTACAACACCTCATCTCAAGGTCAATCCACATTGAACATCAATTGAAATGTTAAACATAACCAGACATGTACACACTCTGTAGCCAGCCAATGCTATGCCAACATCTATAAAAATGAGTATTCATTGTGGAGTGATCAGGAGGAAGACTTCCTTGATGGTCCTAAAACCTCCTCCTCCTCAGCACTGAGCACCCATCTTCCGTGCCCTTGTTCGTCTTACTCTTACATGTCTTTGTTGTGGAGGAGCGTGGGGTGCCACTAAGTTGGCTGGCTGGGGATCTTGTTGAAATGGTGGTGGTGAGGTAAGGGATGAGGAGGCCGACATCTTGTGTTGCTGTTGTGCAACTGAAGGCTGGAGAGGTATGAGCTGACGTTCGGCTAATTGGATGAATTGCCGTCTGTCCTGAATCACCTGTTCCTCTTACCTCTCCATTCTTTGGTTGTGCCTCCTCAGCTCAGCATGGAACGATCTTGTGCTAGCCAGGAGGGTGTTTGTGAGCCGACACTGCCTCCGGAGCTACCGGAGTCTCTCATTGAACTGTTTCCGGAGTGCTGTGTCCTCCCTGGCAAACCGGACCATGATTTAGAGCAATATCAGGTGTGGTGATGTTGGCGGCATTGGGGCCATAGGTGATGACAGCAGGGCTGGATGTGTCTGCATTGGTGGCCGAGGTGATGGCATCAGTGGTAGTGGTGACAGCATCGGTGGTAGCAATGATGGCATCAGTGGCAGTGGTGACTGAATTGGTGGACGAGGTTACTGAATTGGTGGACGAGGTATCGGAGGAGGGCTTGAGGGGTAGGCAGGAGGGCTGGGGCGTTGGACCAGGTTTGGGGACCCCACTGAGTGGTAGCCCATTTTGGGGGGCCACATGGTGCGGGAGTGGTTATGGGCTGCCCTCATGGCTGCGATGTTGCTGGAGCAGGTGGCAGCTGTGATGTTGTCCGGGGCCAGGACATGGACGGTGGAAGTGGCTGGAACAGCTATTCTTGAGATGCAGATGAATGGCCAGCTTGTGTGGATGGTTTCGGGCCCTCTTGAATGTCTTTACCCTCCTCTTCGACCACTCCCACCTCCATTGAAACCTCTCTATGTTGCTCTGTGGCTGGCCTTATCCTCCTGGGTACTGAAATGAAATAAACATATATTTCAGCCGTTTGCCATACACAATTGACAGCTGTGTGTTTCCATATCCTTGACATCATGGTCACCTGTGATTGACTGTGGTGCTTGTGTTCCACAGATGAACCACAGCCTGCATAATTAGCATTGTGAATCATGGCTCTTATGAATATATGCACTGCAGGTGCGGTGTGCCATCTGCATGTGCATCAGTCATGTGCTCTGCTGGATCTGCTGTGCGACTGACCAATCTGTGACATGTTCCCAGCAATGTTTTTTAATATGCAGCTGAGACATGGTCCAGGTTAGGACAGTATTTGACACTCACATGCAGTCCTACAGAGTCTGTATCCACAGATGCTGCACTGCGCACACCGAGATATGTATTCTCTTTTGAATGTTAAATTAATCTTGATATAATAGCAAATTGTACTCAGAAATCAGTTTTAATGAAGCTTATTATCCAGACATTTCATTGATACAAATTATGAAAATGATATGTTTGCTACCAGAATTTACATGGTTATTGCTGCCTCATATATCTTCAGTCATAACAACGCAGTCAGTGTAGTCTTTTTGGATTTTGCTGACTTTTGATACAGTGCCACATGGGAGACTATTGCGCAAACTAAGGGATACAGGAATTGCAGTAAATATCTGTTCATGGATTGAGAGCTGGCTAATAGACAGAAAGCAAAGGGTTTTTGTAAATGGAACATACTCAGATTGGACTAATGTGGTAAGTGGGGTTTCTCAGGGTTCAGTATTAGGTCCTCTCCTTTTTAACATATTTATTTTATGACTTAGAGGTGGGACTGGAAAGTAGTGTCTCCATTTTTGCTGATGATACAAAGTTGTGCAAGGTAATTAAATCAGAAAATGATGTACTTTCCCTCCAAAGGGATTTACATAAAATTGAGGAATGGGCATCTAAATGGCAGATGAGATTTAATACGAATTAATGTAAAGTTATGCATCTGGGAAGGAAAATAGCCATGCAATTTTTAATCTAAATGGAGCAAATCTAGGTGTATCAGATATCAAAAAGGGATTTGGGAGTGCTTGTGGACAACCACCTAGGTAACAGTGCTCAAAGCCAAGCAGCATCTGCAAAGGCAAATAAAATATTAGCATGTATTAAGAAAGGTATAGAAGCAAGGGAAGCAAATATAATTCTACCACTTTTCAAATCCCTAGTACGTCCTCATTTGGAATATGTAGTACAATTTTGATCACCACTTCATAAAAAGGACATTTTAGAGCTGGAAAGGGTACAGAGGAGGGCAACAAAACTAATAAGGGGAATGGAGGGGCTAAGTTATGAAGAAAGACTAACCAAATTAAGCTTATTTTATCTAGAAAAAAGGGGTCTAAGAGGAGATATGATTACCTTATATAAATACATCCAAGGTCAGATTCCACCTTAAAGACAGGAAAGGGTTCTTCACAGTAAGGGTAATCTGTGGAATTTTCTACCAGAGGAGGTGGTGACAGTAGATTTGATAGATAACTTTAAAATGGGACTGGATTTATTTCTAATTAAAAAGGGAATTCATGGTTACAGAGAGAGTATTGATCCAGGGAGGAGTCCGATCGCCAGTATCTGGGGTCAGGAAGGAATTCATTTTTTCCCCTTTGAGACCATTGGCTAAGTTTCACTTGTTTTTTTTTTTTTCTGTTTGCCTTCCTCTGGATCAATTAATTATTAATTAAAAATAAATAAATAAATTGTTGATTAATAATTAATTACCAATTAATTAACAACTAATTACTTAATAACTACTCCACATATTGCAGATCAGAGGAGATCTCAAAAGGTTGAACTTGATGGGGCTCCTGGCCTCCCTGTCCTCTTCCTAGGGCCGCTCCCTCATCCCCACTACCTCCCACCCTGGGATCGGGCCCCTGACCCTCTACCTTGTGTGCTTACATCTGGGGGCACATCCTTCCCTCCCTGCTGCTCTCCCCCACCAGACCTCCCTGACTTGGATCTTCCTCTCTCTATACCACTAGCTCTCCTTACTCTCCTCAGTCTCCTCCTCTCCTTACTCTCCTCACTTTCCCCCTCTGGTGTTCCGCTTCCTCTCCTCCTCTCTCTCCTCACTTTCCTCCTCCCCTCCTCTACCCTCCTATAATATTATGAAATAAACATAAGGATAAACATATATAATATATATGTGGATGTGTATGTGGTAAAACAAAAATGTGACTAGTATATTAATTGAATGGCAGGGTAGGTGGGGGTATGAGTGGGTGTATATGTGCTGTGGCCTATCGCTATGTATAGCTATGTGTATGTATTAATCTATGTGTGTCAACTATGCAATATCAGTAATTATATGTGTTGTAAATTAAGGGTTAAATTATTTTAGAGGTCAAAATATCAAAAACTTACAATGCTCCTTCTCTCTCTCTCTCTCTCTCCAATTCTCAAAAACCCCACAAACGCCTAGACCTATGTGTGTTTACTTGTTTAGCTACAGCAAAGTCAACGATTAACGGGATTAGCTCCCTTTTAAAGCCCTTCCTACGCCTTTAATTGCAGTTTCCTGATTTCTATTTGCTGTTCGGCCTGTGTCGCACTACGTTTTACCACAATTGTTAATTGATGGCCGAGTGTGGCTCGTCCGTCCCCTTTACAGCTTGCGTGCATGGCTAAGGTTTACGGCCAAATTTCAAGCCTGCAGCCGTTGCGAGCTTCCCATTGCACATACGGTCTTCAAATTTAATGTGGCTGTAAGTGTCAGATCACATTGGTAGCGATCACTGCATTCAAATCTTTTCTGTATTAAACATATAATAGGTAAAACATTTTTAGAATGTAAAACTAAACTCAGCCTTTATATATTTTATTTTAATGTGAAATGATTCTTTACTGTAGGGTGCCATTCACTTTACTGGGGTGCTTCTTGTTGCTTATTTCTTATTAAAATGTGTTATTGTAAACAAATGGGCTTCCACTGCAGAATAATTGCCTATATGAGGTAATAAATTGAAAGCTGTATTACATTTTTAAGATTCTAATAAAATGTGCCTACTTTCAAGTACAGTTCATCAATAATGTATTTTCATGACACGTGGTGAACTCTCAGTCCGTGCACTGGGTTCCTTTCCATACCTCATCAGCTGGAGCAGGCAGCAGAATATTGGTAGCCTATCATCACTCAGACAGCCACAAGCAGAGCATGGAAACCCCAGCATCAAGGAAACGAAGATACTTCTACTACCTATTTCTTCACCAGAAGATGTCTTAATTGAACAGGGTATAGATTATTTATAAAGAAAATATGAGAACTAAACACATTAACAAAAAGTAATTAAATAGTGGTGCCATTTACCATCATTACATGGTAACATAATTAAGATCACCAGACCAGATAGCCAGGTTAACCTAATTACTCAGAGCTGTTGCAAAATATGTGACTGTTTATTATTCGTTGTTTGCATCTCTCTATCTTTCTTTAATGACAAACTGTCTTTCCCATTTGAAGCATTGAATCAGCTCCACAAAAAAACTCTTATATCTGACTTTGAAAACAATAAGTTGAATACGCCATAGACCAGGTCACACAGTATACCTTGAATTACCACTAAACCTTTTATAAAACAATATATACAACAATTAGGCATTTGAGAATATATTCACTATAGCAACCACACACCAATATAATGCACCCAGTACTACAGTATAGAAACAACCACTTATATAGTACAGTGAAGATACCCAGAGCTAAACATGATACCACTGGTGTGTGAATCCCTTAGCCTAGAAGACCAGTACAAAGAGAGTACTTTGCACAGCCTGACTTGCACATGGTGGTTTGTGACTTATATAATAAATATAGTCCTACAGTAATGATTTAAAGGGCAACTACACAGTAAAAAAAAAAAGGTTGGAAAAGGTCATTATGCCTATTTTTAAGTAGAATAAATTACATTTTCCAGCATGTGCCAGATCCTGGAGGCATCCATAGTACATTGATAGAAGTTATGTGTCTCTGAGAGGGGCACTTACTTTTCTGGAGAGCTGTGGTTGCATTTATTGATTGCTTCTGGACCTGTGAGGAGGAAGGATTGCTGTGTGAGTTTCAGTCTGATCCAATTATCTAACAAAGCCGTATTCTACTTTTTTCCTCCTCCTGCATATCTCTCTCCACTGAAACACACCCCCATGACCCAGCTCTAAGCATCGGTGTACCAAACACTCAGTTGATTCGTTTACCCATAAACAGAGTCTACAAAAATTCCCAATTTTTTTTTTTTTATATATATTTTTATCTCCACGGCTTACGCGGCTGATAATATTGTATGTTTTTGATGTACTTTACAAACAAGCATGCTTCTTCTTGAAATACAGTGGTCCTTTAATTAAAAGGATTGTCCTCTGACTTCTATGCCCATTTTATTTGTGTAAATTTGTTGCTAAATGTAGCCAAATCAATCTGGCCAAAAACGAGTAATCTTCTTGAATTATTTGTGTATATATCTGTGCTAATAAGAAGAGTTTAAAAGGCTGTGAACAGAAGTCTCTGATGATTATTATTTGATGAAGCAATGGTCGCAGATGCCTTTATATTTGTTCTCCCACCTTATTCAGCATTATAAGAGAAGACTCAGTACTAAATGCAGGGGTGTCAATAAGTATGACCAATGTTTTTTGGAAATATATTCATCATCTTACCTAACTGAAAGGTGAGAGATCTCTCACATTTTTTTCAGAATATTTTTGCTTTTTTTTATCCCAGAATACTGAATTGACTGAGCTGGTCCAAAAATATGAAATATCATTCCCACACACAGGGATAGGCCTGATATAGTTTCTCTTAGCATCCAGTACCATCACATCAGGATTTTACATATTTTATCTTTGATGATTATGTTGATAGAAAGAGAGCCTATGGATAATCAGATATCTTGTCATCCAACTCACAGTACATCGCCATATCCCTCTCCCACCCTAGTTTGCAGTCTAGATTTTTAACAAATTTACAGGGAACTATGAAATTGTATACTGACTAAAAAGGTGATTGCCCATAGTTAGGACATTTATACCAAAGCCTCTCAATGAAGTATGATTTGGGATGGTGTGAACAGCCCGGGTACATGCATGGCAATATCTAAAGGTTAGGTAGAAAAGAATGTTTGGCTTGATGTAAGGAAATCATGAGCAAACATCAGACAGATTGGGACATTTGACAAGCTTAAGATGTTTCATAAGTGGTGTGAACCATTTGGCACCATCTGTAACAAGTGAGGAAGGCCGTCCCTGTGGGAATTGGATTTTTGTATTTTGCCAATTATCAAGCACAGTTCTTCAGAAGTCTTTTCACACTGCATCATGCTCTTACATGGGACACATTCATTTTTTGTAAAAAAATAAGTATTGTATCTGAAAAATTATTTTTAATTTGGAGTATACAAATATTTTGAGAATAAAATCTCTCTTAACATCATGGCTGCATTATCATGCATATAATGAGCTGAATTCAGATATTGCTTGTGATATGACCACAGGCTGTCTGTCATTTGCATCAAAAATGTTTATTCTGGCACTATCTTCCAAACTATATTCCAATGTCTAATATGTTTTGTTATTATTCCTTTTCCTCCTTTTTTTATTTTTTTTATTTAGAAATGTTTATATACGGTATTCAGTTGGATTTAACATTTGTCCAATATCAGTTAGTATATTTACTTTTTTATTTGTGTGCTGAATATAATTATTTTAAGTAGTTATCAGGAATATAGTAGGGTGCTGTATATCAAGACATTACACTATTGTTTTTGTACAGCTTTGAAACAGCATTTGGTATGAAAAATAGATGCAATGACACTGGCTCTTTATTTTCAACATTTTCCATCAGTTATCTCAAACTGCAAACATACAAGTTTGAAATCTATATAAATTCCGTATGAAGTACAATTAAAAAACTATAGGTAATAACGGTCCTATTCTATTATGAATCCATTTCCCGTCAAAAGACTGGGGTTGAACTCTGCGCCACAGTGTCAAAAATGTACTACAGCCAAAGAACTATTCCATCCTCCGATCTGGCTCATAAGGAGCACCGACAGAAGAGGCCTTGAGCTATGAGAGGAGCGCCCAAGGCCCTGGGGGGCTGACTGCCCATGCAAACATATTGATGGCCTTGCTGTCGACTCAGCACCGTTCGAGTTGCGCCACGTCGGAGGATGGAATAGTTCTTTGCCTGCAGTACATAGCTCAACCCCACTGTTCTGATGGGAAAAAAGATTCATAATAGACTAGATCCGTAATAACATACTTTATCAATTGAATGTTATTAGAAAATTGCATTTCCTTTTAGGAAATGTACAATGAAGTTTTTTTTTTTTTACCCCTCAATTAGCCTTTTTGATGATTGCCGTAATTACTGATTTCCCCATGAGATCTGTCTTATTTTATTAGAATCAATAAATTAACTGAAACATTCATATGACATATTGACTAGGATTGAAATGCAATTACCCTTGTTAATTAATTGTTGATTGTCACAATCTACTGATATAACTTAGCTGGCTCTTTTGCATGGAATTTAGACAGCAGTCTCAACTAACTTATTATTATACAAACCACATACAAGCCACATCAACACAAAGGGCTGGCTTCACTAAGATTCACTGAGTTAGCAAAGGGAACAGCCATTGCATGTAGCACAGCTATCATGCTCTTTGTTACCTTAATGATGTCTAGAGAAATCCAACATTTCAGTTAAAATGAAAGCTTTGATTGTACAATAGAATATAGATTTGTAAAATATTGCACAAATTTTTTTTACAGTAAAGTGTACATGTTTAAACTATCCTAGAAACACAAATGAATAAAAATATATAGATATATTTTTAGATGTTACTGCTTAAAGAAAAAAATGTTAATCTGTGAGAACTGTTGGGATATTTTATTGCATTTAAAGAGCCACTGTAATGACAACAGTAAGTAAAAAAAAAGCAATATGCTGTTTTTAAAAATTGTAACTTTTATAGTGACATATCACTTGCAAATCAGAACTGTTCTGTCCTGTTTTCAGTCAAAAGTATCCATTTGAATCATCCTTGCCACAGTATATTTAAATCCACGGATGGCCCATGAATCAAGACTGAATGGACATTTTATCAACAGCTTTTCGATTGTCTTGACCCTGTGTTAAATCATTACCAAAATCTAGTGCTGGGGGCTAAAGGTCACTGTGGATTAATGAGAATAATTTGCTAATATATATATACTAGAATATTGCCCGTCAAAAAATGACGGCAATGAAATTGTAAGGGAGCTAATGCTGTTTGGTGTATAATAATCAAATAAATAATACATTAATAAAGTAATATACTTTACCTATTTTGAAGTAATATATGCAGGAAACATTCTGTTGAAGAGCTGACAATCTGTTTTGATGTTGCTGGAGCATTAGTGCTGTAGAGCTGCTGTGTAAGCGTGATAAATGTGTGGAGTGTAATAGTGTGCGTGCGCGAGACAAATCCGTTAGCGTAGCTGTGTACTTCTGCATTGTATAAGTTATTGTTCTAAAATGGCGGCTAATATGTGGTATGCGGCTGTGGCTGATTTAGTGTCCTTCGTTTTGCATGTCGTCCGACATTTTCGTAATATGCGTAGCTATTTGGTGGTGTTTTGCGTGTTTAGGGTCCTTTAGCCTCCTTTTGATTTTGTCCGGCGGCCATTTTTTCTCTCGCTTAGGTGATTTACCGGTGTCTAAACTCCGAAATTTGTACTTAAATCGAGGTGTTACTTTACTTGCAGAGGTCCTGGGTGCACCACCTTGCTGTCGGTAAGCTTTTTATATGTTTGTTGTGTGTATTTATTGTGTTTGTAATGTTTTTGGGGTCGCGCGGGTTGCGTCCTTGTTTTTGAATCTCGTATGTCTTTTTCGGGAAATCCGTAGGTGTTTGGTGGTGTTTTGCATCTTTAGAATGCTGTAGCCTTGTTTTCGTTTTTTTCGGCGGTCATTTTTTCCCTCGCTTAGAGGATTTTTGAGTGTCTAAACTCTTTTATTTTGAGTTAAATTGAGGTGTAACTTTAGTTTTCGAGGTCCTGGGTGCCCCCTCTTCCTGTAGGTAAGCTTTTTATGTATTTGTTGTGTGTATTTATTGTGTTTTTCATGTGTTGATGTGCGCGGGTTTCGTACGATTTTTGCGAGGTCGTAATGGGTTGTAACGTGACTCGTATTTACCTTTTGTAACTGCGTAAATGTTGCGAGGTCCGCAGTTGCTGACAAGGAGCGCCTTCGAGCCTACAAGCGTTAGCAACAGCTCGCATGCTCACAACTATAGGGAGAGGATCATGCCCTGCTTCAGTATGTCACAGTACATGTTGGTATTCATGGTTCCCTCAATGAACTGTAGCTCCCCATTGCCGGCTGAACACATGCAGGCCCAGACTATGACACTCCCACCACCGTGCTTGACTGTAGGCAAGACACACTTACCACCATGCTTGACTGTAGACAAGACACACTTGACACCTTCTGAACCAAATAAGTTTATCTTGGTTTCATCGGACAACAGGACATGGTTACAGTAATCCATGTCCTTAGTCTGCTTGTCTTCATGTTTATGGGATTTTCTTGTTCATCATCTTTAGAAGAGGCTTCCTTCTGGGATGACAGCCATGCAGACCAATTTGATAAGGTGTGCGGCGTATGGTCTGAGCACTGCCAGGCTGACCCCCTACCCCTTCAACCTCTGCACCAATGCTGGCAGCATTCATACGTCTATTTCCCAAAGACAACCTCTGCATATGACGCTGAGCACGTGCACTTAATTTCTTTGGTCGACCATGGCGAGTCCTGTCCTGTCCTGTGAAAACTCTGTATGGTCTTGCCCACCATGCTGCAGCTCAGTTTCAGGGTCTTGGCAATCTTCTTAGAGCCTAGGCCATCTTTATGTAGAGCAACAATTCTTTTTTTCAGATCCTCAGAGAGTTCTTTGCCATTAGGTGCCATGTTGAACTTCCAGTGATCAGTATGAGAGGGTGTGAGAGCGATAACACCAAATTTAGCACACATGCTCCCCATTCACACCTGAGACCTTGTAACACTAACGGGTCACATGACACTGGGGAGGGAAAATGGCTAATTGGGCACAATTTGGACATTTTCACTTAGGGGTGTACTCACTTTTGTTGCCAACAGTTCAGAAATGAATGCTGTGTGTTGAGTTATTTTGCAGACAGCAAACTTACACTGTTATACAGGCTGTATACTCACTACTTTACATTGTAGCAGAGTGTAATTTCTTCACTGTAGTCACATGAAAAGATATTATAAAATATTTACAAAAATGTGAGGGGTGTACTCACTTTTGTGAGATACTGTATATATATACAGTATATATGTCAGGTTCTTGAAAGCAGCATACAGTAAGTATGACACTTCTGTGGTCCTTTAAGAGAGAGGAGGCATATTGTATAACATACTTAACGGCATGCTCTATATAGCAGTGTATTTTCATGGAGTCCATTACAATTTTCCAATGGCTCTACCAGCACCGTTTTTACTGCTACCTGGCATCCCATAACATTTCTGTGGCTGTCCTGAAGCTTTCAGAGTTTTCACATATCTAATAATGTGCCTAGATATGTAATCATTTATCCACAGTACTATTTATTGTTTTTTCATAGTCTACTTCAGTGGTAGTCAACCTGGTCCCTATCGCCCACTAGTGGGAGATTCAAGCTTTCATGGTGGGCGGCGGAGTAATCACTAGGTGGTGTCGCTGACAAGTGACGTCATGCGACAGAGACCTGCAGCACCACACTTGGCTGGTTGGAGAGCTAGTGAGAGAGCCTAGGGGCAGCAGTCAGGACTGGATCACAATCTTGTAAGTACAGGGTGATACATGGCTAGGGTCATATGATACATGTAACCAGAAATGAGAGAGGATACATTGAGTTGAGAACTGCAAAACCAGGGGGCGGTAAGGACATTTTGCCATTAAAAGTGGGCAGTAGGTATTAAAAGTTGTCGAGCCCCGGTCTACATCAGAACTTCATATTGTAGGTTGTAGTCAGGGCCTTATCTCTTTTGATGGTTTTGAGTAGCTTGAGGTATGGCATATTTAGCTACATCACCCTAGCCTGATTAGAGGGCTGGGGAGAGTAGAAGAGATGGAGAGAAGGGAGAGGTGGGTGGCGTGTTTAGGCGAGTACTCTATGAGGGTTAGGGTAGGAGGGTTTTTATGGGAAAGGGGTGAGATACAGTCCCTCCCACAACCACAGATTAAGTATTAACCTCTTAATTGTAGTCGGGTCGGGGCCTTTTGCTAGTTTTTGTGGATGGAAGTGTTAGGGTGAAGCAGTCATTAGTGAATAAGATGTCTTTGAATTAGGAAGGTGGGTTGGATGTGAGATAAGGTGAGTTCGCCAGGCCGGGGAATCTGTAAAAGGCAAGTGAGGCAGCTGAGGAAATTGTGGTGGAAATTTTGGGTCCGAAAGGATTTGAGGTGAGGGTGATGAGCCTTTTGAATAGGGGCCCGTCGATAGGTTTGTGAGTTTGGAGCCTGGTAGTGTTCTTGAGGGTCCTTTGAGAAATAATTTGACGGGAGGTGTGTTCAGGAAGGCAGGAGTTGATTCTGATTTTTTTGTGAGGTAGAATTGAACCCCGGACATGTACGTTTTAGTCATTTGGTAGGGGAGTCCAAGTTTTTCTTGGTGTTTGTGGAGATATCGATTGAGGATGATGGCCGTGGGATCGAAGGGATTTGGCGGTGAGTAAATCTCGGCTGGCGGTGGGTTCAACACTGAGGAGGATAAGTAAGTTTATTGTGGTGTGCAATTTCAATATATGGAAACAGTTGAAAGTGATTGCGTAGAGATAGGAGGGCTAGTCATCTTATGAGCAACATGGTGTACTGGTTGGTGGAACGTTGTTTCACTAGAGTTTGGTGAGTAGGAGCGTCGGTGGTCACAACCTGAAGCGGGCGTCCATTCAATTCCTTTTTCCAGGTCAAGGTCGCAGCTAGAGCGGGGATAATAGTGTTGGCTTTGTGAGCGAATGGGTTGACTTAGTCCCAGATGGATGATACGATTTAAGTTCCAAAGGTCATCTGGACCCTGATTTGTCGAGGTTTCCGGGGAGATGAAGCTGGGCTGAGCCAGGAATAAGGACTTGCCGTTCCATTGGGAAATGAAGGAGTGCCACATTAGAAGGTCTGCGATAACAGCTTTAGGGAGAGTAATAGGACGGTTTGGATGATGATGGTGCATCACTAGACGAAGGAGGTTGGAGACGAAAGGCAGCCCTTGTGGTAGTATGAAAGAGGCATAATTGATGTGACCGAGAATGGATCGGATTTCCGAGAGAGTACAGGACCGAGATTGTCTTAGAGAAAGAAGGATGTCTTTTAATCTTGCGAGTTTATTGAGTGGAAGGCTGGCTTCCATGGATGATAAGTCGAGAAGGATGCCCAGAAATTCGATTCAGTGGACTGGACTGTTACGACCGCCAGATTTGGGGACCACGCTCATCCCAAATCTCTCTCTCTCTACGGTCACAACTTTTTGTTCAGATCTCGACACCAGCAGACACTTCAGATGACAGCATCATTACTGCAGAGACATGCACCTCAGACCCCTATTCTTAGGATCTAAGAATCACACACCATGTACCTTGGATTAGTACAAGCAGACTCTGGCACAACCTTTCGTTAGTGTGTCCAAAGTCAGACTGTCAACTTCTTTATTGTTTCAGAGATATATATAAACACAGAAAGATTACACAAAACACCAGACCTTCCCCCAGTTCTAGCCCATCCTCATAGGCAAATAGCTTGCTATCCCCCCCTCACCCACATGATTTCCAGATGTATAGAGGCATCTGGCTTTCTACTAATTACACCTTTTTTTCTCCTCTTACACAGCGATAAAACTAGTTCCCTCTTTCATGAATAAAGCCAGAGCCTTCACACGTGGCCGATTGCAGGGCCATAACGATTCTATAGAAGATGAATCCTTTGTCACATAAGTGACTGCAGTATTTTTTAGATAATTCTAGCATCCTAGGGCCTACTTCTATCACAGATGCATTATTACAGTTCATATAACATGATCTAGTAACCACCAAATGAATTATTGTGGTCCATACTACATACAAAAACAATCAAGTCAGTCCTCACAAGTTGCAGGTCCGTTGTAATAGTTCTTGACATTAACACCCAGCGTGCCAGCATTCCAAATAGCAGAGTTACTTGTGGGTTGCAAGGGGTCCCATCATGACCCCAAATCGTTCATGACATGGACCTTTGATTTTATCTCTGGAAAATGGAACGGCTAGATTGGAGAATAGCGTTAAGGCTTGGTCCAGGCTCGTTGGTTCTTCGTGGGGACTTTTGATTAACAGAAAGTCGTTGAGGTAGTGGATGACTATCGGGAAGGTTTTGAGTAGAATCCAGCTCAGTGCCTCAGCGAACAAGTCAAATATTTTTAGACTGCTTTTGGCTCAGAAAGTCAGTCGGTTGGCAAAGAAAGAATGCCTTTTCCAACGAATGTCATGTAGATGTCAAAGGGCTGGACTGATGGGTAGTAGTTTAAAAGCGTTTTGGTTATCTGCCTTGGAGAGCCAAGTCTCGGGAATGGATTGAAGGAAATGGAAGAGACGTGAAGGGACCCAGGAGGAAGTGGTTTTCGAGCAGATGTGCAATAGTCTACAGGCTCCATAGGAACATTCTTTAGCAGTAAAGTTATTGCAAATGGGGGTTGACCCCAAGTAATGCACTTGGTGATCTAGGCGGTACTTTTGGGGGCGTGGTGGAAGTGCGGAAGGGAGGTTAAGTAGTGGCGGGATGAGAGAAGGACCAGGTTGAGAAATTGAGGGTGAAGGTAGTGTGCAGAAGTTTGTGGTGTGGAGTGGATATTGGCAGTTAAGGCATACAGAAGCTTTGATTCCAGCGAAATGGCGACAGAACAGCTCACGGTCGAGTGCCGCCCAATTAATGGGGTAATGGAATTGGGCCATAGCAGCGGCAGCCTTAGCCGAGAACAATCGGTGGCAATCGTAATAATTGAAGCCACCGTACATGTGGGCTAAATCAGCAGTTACAGAGAGATAGTCTCTCTCTTGTCAATGAGGAGGGAAGGCTGTGCATAAGATGTCTCTATAGACAGTGAAAGCTAGAACAATTTCAGTAATGGTTAATTTACGGTTGAGTCTTGGATCTTTGTAGGGGATCAGGACAGAGACTTCGTCTTTGGTTACGGTCTTGTTTTCTGTAGTATCGAAAGATGGAATGAGGAGGGAGACGAGATTTACGTATTTTCCTTCAATTATATGTCTTCGGATGTCAGATGGAATGAAATGAGAGGGCATGATAGTTGGAGGTGTCGGAGCCTTCTCACCTGGAGTTAGAGGGTTTGAGTCGACATCCGGGAACATCGATAGGAGAACGTGCTAAGAGGTCGATTCTGCTGTTTAACGTGGCGATGGAAGAAGCAACATCCATCAGTTGGTGTTGGATCTGCGTCAATTGGTCATTAGGGAGAGGTTGCGGAGCTCTTTCATTAATTAGGAGCCAATACAACTCCGCTTAGCGAGCGGACACTAGGAACGTAATTCCTTTATCAGTAAGTTCTTGGGTGACTCTGGTTATGGTCCAGTGGTGAAACGAAGCATGGCTCTTGGCCACAGAGGGAGGCCTAACTGGTGAATAAGGGGTGAAAGAGGGTATACTCTCGGCGTCAGATAGGACGATGCCGGTCATGGCCTGAGTTGGGTTAGTCCTGGGTCGAGAATGTTTGGTTAAGGAGAAAGAGGAGTGGAGGTGATGATGGACAAGGTGCAGAGGCAAGAGTGGGGGCTATGGGAAAGGAGGGATGAGACGTGAAAGGGGCTGTGGAGCGTGGTCAGATGGTTGAAAAGGCGGCTTGGAAAGCGATTGACCTTTGGATGACAGAGGACTTGAATGTATTGAAGATGCATTTGCTAATTGACTGTGGACAAATAAAAAAGAGAAAAAATGAGAAGGGCCGAAGTAAAGCGAGGATTTGGAATGAAACGGCGGGTGCGAGAGGGAAAAGAGGTGCGACTGAATTAGGAGCAAACTGAGCCATAGGAGGCGGAGAAGGGCGAAGGTGCAAGGAAGCCGAGCCAGGAAGTCAGGTTTGGCGAGTTTACGGAAGGGGAACACTGGAGTAGAGGGTCATGTGGATGTAGGAGACTGGGGAATTAAGCGCAAAAGAAAGGGGAGCACGGGCGAGCCCCTGAGGACCATGAGCTTGTTGAAGGTGATGGCGTTGGAGTGGGTAGAAAGGGGCAAGATGACTTGATACCAGACGAGAGGTGGATTGACGAATCCGCTGTGATGTGTAAGGTGTGATAATTGACGTTCGTAGAGGGATAATATGAATCGATTAGGCGACTTATATGGGTTTAGGAATGGATCTTGTATTGAAGGTGAAGGCTGAATTCACATATAGGTGTGATGAACTTAGGACGCATGACGATGGATATTGCGTCATCTGTATGTGGATAAATATATGGACGTAGTCTTTAGCTTTACGTGTATAACATGCATTGTGACCAGTGCAGTATAAATATAAGGGGTTGAGTTTTGTGAAAATGCTCATATGCTGTATCCTAAAACAGTATAGTATAACATCACATAACAGTTGTCATAATTGCGAGTTTGTTGGTCATGCTATGTTAGAAATGCTATGCTATGTTAAAAATGATGGGCTTGCACATGCCGAAGGTGCTCATCGCGAGGCACGAGAGTTACGGGTTTGCAGAAGTCTGCAATGAGTTCCGAAGGCACTCAATGTGAGGCCCGTAAGGTAGAGGGGATGCAATGAATGCCAAAGGCCAAAATTAGCTGCCAACCTCACTTATGGGCTCCCTGCCTGCTCATGAGGCAGGAAGTCCATAAGTGAGGTTGAAAGCTAATTTGCTATTCAATTGGCGTCTTTTGGTGGCCTACAAACGACTGCCGAGTTACGGCCTTGAAAGAAAATGGCGTTAAACCTGAAATTTTTTTTTCAAGTCCGCAAGGCTTTGAGCAATACCGATTTAAGCTTCAAGACTTTTGGGCTTGAAAAAAAGGGGCCAAACGGACCACACATGATGGGCCGGAGAAAGAATCGAAAGCGGGGGCAAACAAGAGTGAGAGCGCTCCACCAAAAACAGCGAGCGATCCCAAAAGAACGAGAGAGGTGAGACTAGGGGCAGATCTAGGACCGGAAGCTGGAAGCGCAAGGGAGCCGGTGCGAACGCGAGGAGGCGAGTGGGAGAAACGATGATATGGGGTGGCGCGGAGGACGGGACGTGCAGGGAGAAGACGAGGAGGAGCAAGAAGGAAGGGAAGGCAAGAGAAGGTGTGATGGGCGAGCGCGGGAGGTGGCAGAGAGAAGGGGACAAGTGGAAGAAGGGAAAGACGGCGGAGCATGTAAAGGGAAGAAGCTGGGGAGGGCACGAGAGGCGAAAAGGGGGGCAAGGGAAGCAGAGGAGGGGGTGGAAGCCACGTGTGGAGGGGAGCAAGGAAAGAAGGGGACAGGACCAAAAGGAAAGAAAATCCATGTACGCGGGAAGGAAGCAGGGAACAGGAGGGAGACGGGAGGGACAAGGAGCGAAGGGCAGAAAGACCAGTGGGAGCATACCTGAGAAGCGGCAGTGAATGGAGCATGGCGGCGAGGAGGCAAGGCAGCGGTGGGGGAGCACTGAAAGTGTTTAGGTGAGTACTCAATGAGGATTAGGGTAGGAGGGTTTTTATGGGAAAGGAGCGAGATACAGCCCCTCCCACATCCACAGGTTAACTATTAACCTGTTAATTATAGTTTTAACATCAAAATCAGTTTAACAGCAAACCAAATTCCCCAAGTGTGTAGGGTAAACAAACCTTTGCTGTACTTCAAAAAAATATTTAGAAGTCAGAATTAGCATGTAGCTAGATCTATTGTGGAGTTATTATACACATATATTCCCAACATGAATAGATTATATTTTGCACTCAGCATAATATAAACATTTAAAGGCATATTTAAGTTTCCTGTATTGTGAGTGCATCTGATAGAGGAGAATCAGCAGTGTATGAAAACATTTTTTGCGTGAAAAAATCCCCAAATAAACATTATTAAAATTACCCTAAAGTTAATTCTCTTGAGTTTGCAAGCAGTTGATTTTCAGAGTTAACTCCCCTGTAAATCCCTGTAACAATTAGCATAAAAAATCCTAATTTGTTTTGTGCAATCACAGGCAGCTAACACATTGTTTCAATCTGTGACGTCAATTTGTGCAGGAAGTCATCATGGGATGTGTAGTCCCTACACAATAAGGCAAGGAGAAGCTTAGACAAATTAACTCAAATGCAGTGTTTCTATTGGTAGGTACACTGTGTCTATGTAAGCAACACTGGGGGTGTGGTATTTTTTTAAATTTTTAAATAAAATAAGTCTATGTGTGTATAGAATGACTCAATGTAATGTTTGTGTCTGATATAAGCAACAGGTGTTATATTAGATAAAGGTAAGAACAGGGAAACTTAGATATGCCTTTAAAATACATTTGTGCCAGAGGTACTCCTAGGCAAGGATGACTAACTTATTCTTGCCTTGGAGCACCTCAGATATAAATCCAACCCTGAAAATGAGCACAGCCTTGTACCTGGTGCTTGTATTAAAAAAGTGCACAGCTTTGCCCTAGGAGTTTGCATTGGCTTTCATATCCTGTAACACAACTACTCAATATGGCCTTGATTCAATTGAGCAATTGTTGTTTACGGGAGCCTGTGGTTGCCACAATCGTAACTTACAAGCCATCTAAGCCTTTGATATTTCAAGAGATACAATCGCAAATCGCTATTCCATTGCTACAATTCCTCAAGCCCACAATTGTTTTCACACCCATAAAGGGCAAATGTAGAAGAAAATCCTACAAGTATCAGATAGGACTCACAAGGGGGTTAAACACCTAATCGTAGCACTGTAAATGCAAATAAAAAATCAATACGTCACTTTTAGACGGGGAAAGCGATGTAAGACATTAGAATTAATTGCACAACAGTCTCAAGCTCGCAAATCTGCAATAGAAAATTATTATTTTTTATGCTTCATTTTGGAGTCATATCAATCTCGGGAATCATGGAGTTAATACATATCAGGCCACCCACATGGACTAGAACAGTATTGCCATTCATTTTTATTATTTTTTACATTTCGGGATTGCGAGTCTGATCGCATATCGGACCTCTAAACGCTAACTGATTGACATGCAACCTCCATGACCACAGCACACCAGGCATATCTATAGTTATGTCCTGGTTCTGCTTATCCATAAATGTTATCTTGGTATTGATACTGGAGTTGGTTGCCAGTTCCTTCTCCATGCTATGACCTGCTCACAGCTTCACTGAGATATGCAAGTCCCTTCACCACGACAAGGTAGAGATTCAGAAGGGGATATGTTTATAGGGATCAATAACAATCCAAAAGTATATGTATGTGGTCAGACCAAACCTAGGATGATCAGATCGACTTTACACAAAAGTAATTGTATGTCCCTCTCCCCATTAAGTTAAATGTCTCTGTTTAGTGCTGGTAGCAGAGGGTCTCTAACCAGATGAGGGCCCTGGTGCTTTGCACCTTCAGTAGCTTCTCTACTTCACCGCTACATAGGTTTTTGACATTCTCTTACTGTTGAATAAATGTTAAATCCTGCACATAGGCCATTGTGTTCACTTCAAACGTTACCCAGTCATGCATGGCAGCACTAACAATGTAAGAGCCAACACCTTGACATGCTATAATGCACAATGTACTGTAAAGTATGCCCAGCACCATGGCAAGGTTACACAGTAAAACATATGCTTACCAACTAACAACATTAATTGCTATCAGCCTTATTAAATTGCGATTTGGTCAATTTAAAAGGGCTCTAATTAAGCACACAGCACATTTTTTTACAGAACTTTTTAGTTGGTGAACTTCTATCCAAAAACAAGGTCTTCACTAACTAAAAACTTCTGTAAAAAATATATGTGTGCTTAAATAGAGCCCTTTTAAATTTACTGAATCGCAATTTAATAAGGCTGTAAATGTGTGTGTTTAGACGTTCAGTCATGTCCAACTCTCATTGACCCTATGGACTGGAGAATGCAAGGCACGTATTGTGTCTGGTTGTGCTTATCCATAAGGCTATCTTGGCAAAGATAATGGAGAGGTTTGCCAGTTCCTTCTCCAGTGGGCCGTTATTTGTCTGACCTCTCTCCTATGATCTGTCCATCTTGGGTGACCCTATATGGTATAGCTCACAGCTTCATTGAGGTACACAAGCCTCTTCACCACAAGAAGGAATCCAGAAGGGGAATTGCTACATTCATCTACAATACCAGTGCCCATTGTTTCTGTGTGTGATGTTGCAGTGTCACACAGATCTGATCCTTGTATCAGTACATGCATCTCATGCTGCACTGTGTATTAGATCATATAGAGCAAGGGGCGGGACCAGAACAGAGAATGGAGGAGGGGCCTGGGTGGGGATCAGAGACCTGCTGTCCCGGGGAGCTCTGGGAAAACTGCTCGTGCTCTCCTGGGCTGTACTCTCCGGGGCTGAGCTGTCAGTACTCTGCTCTCCCGGGCTGTGGTGTCCCCCGCGTGCTCACAGTGCCCAGTATATGAGGAACCGTCACCATGGCCTCTGACAGGTGGGTAATGTGTGTGTGCTGCATGTACAGTGACATATGGTAAGGGTGCCTGTGTACATAGATGGCACATTCATTCTTATGTATAACATGTGCTAGTGTGTGCTTATGTGAGTGTGCAGCCACACACACTGATATATACACTGATGTACATGGCACACCTAGCATCATATTATTATTATGTTCCATATGGGCAGTGTTATTAGTAATAAGTGGGAATCCTTCCACAGAATGACTGACTAATGCTATGTATATATGAGCTCACTTGGAGATGCAGCCAATCAGCGCTCTGCTACAGCCTGGAGTGTTGCCTGGCAATGACTCCTTATAGGGATGCTGCCTCCAAGGGAACCACTGACCAAGACACAGCATGTGTGTGCATCCCGGGATGGAAGAGGTTAATGATGCTAAGAGGGGACCAGCAGGACATGTGGGGGAATCAGTAACTGGACTTGTTATGTACAGCAGTGATGTGGGATGTAATGATGCCTTATATATATATATATATATATATATATATATATATATATATATATATATATATATATATATTAGTGACAGGCTGTGGAGAGCTTCTCTCTACCAAGGCAGGTGCAGCTCTCTAAGGCTTGGCACTAGCCAAGTAACCAAGGGGTCATTTTATACTGCAGTGCTTTGATTGTTCATTTATACTACTGGGCACTCACAGCTACTTATCTCTCTCTCTCCCTCTTTCTCTCTCTTATATATATATATATATATATATATATATATATATATATATATATATTTATATATATATATATATATATATATATATATATATATATATATATATAGTGTGTGTGTGTGCTTGTGTACCTCAGTGAAGCTGTGAGCTATACCATGTAGGGTCACCAAGATAACCGTATGGATGAGCACAACCAAGGACATAACCATATATGTGCCTGTTGTGCTGCAGTCCATAGGGACAGAGAGTTGGACACAACTGACCAAATATATATAATATAGTGGTTCCTTGGTACTCGTCGTTAATTGATCCAGAAGGCACAGCTAGTAGCAAAAAATGACAAGTGCCAAACTATTAGGAGTTCCCATAAGGAGTAATGTAAATTGACTCATACAGGTTTTGGCAAGCATGACGAGTGCCAACTAGTGCCGAGGTACCACTGAGTATATGTGTGAACATATATATACGACACAAATCCAAACACGCAGTTTTAGGGTCCAACTGATCCTGAAAAGCTTAGAGTGCAGAATTGTCTAGGCCTGATGAAGCCAAGTGATTTGATATATATATATATATATATATATATATATATATATATATATATATATTATATATGTTTTTTGGGTGTTGCAAGCTCACTAGCACATACTACAAAAGACAGATATCGTCTACTTACAGTAAAGTTAAACAAAAGAAAGATTAGTGTCATGATTCCTCTTTATATTGTAGTAGAATAATTTAGAAATAGTACAATATAAATACTGATACAATAATTATTCATGCAGCAATCATTCTTCTGAAGTGAATACAAACAATTATTGAGACACTATCAGCCTTATTAAATCCCATTCGGCCAATTGAATAGGGCTCTATATAAGCACATAGCATATTTTTTTACAGACGTTTTTAGTTCGTGAATACCTTGCTTTTGGATAGAAGATTACTAACTACAAAATTCTGTAAAAATAATATGCTCTGTGCTTATATAGATCCCTATTCAATTGGAAAAATCTCAATTTAATAAGGCTGTATGTCAGATGTAATTGCCTTTGTTGAGATTGTAATAGCAATATGGAAAATGGCTTGAGGCCCTACTGTCATTTGTAAATGGGACTTTACACTGTACTGTGCTCAGGGATAAGGTCAGATATAAGTGCTAGTGAGATTTCCAAACCAAAACCTTTGTGTCTCCATTTATTTTACTGTATTATATGCAGCACTAAATTGCTGTTGGATGCTTTTTTGAAATGTGTTTATGTGGGTGTAAAGTGCTTCTCCCAGTTGCAATTTCAGTTGTCATCATCACTTGTATTGAAGATAACCAATACATTCAGTCCTTTGCATTGATGTTTTATTTTGTAATTCTTTGTTTAAATCTTTCTATGGTCAGGATGCATTATTAATATGAAGTCACAAACCCAATTAGTGTAACATCCCTCTGATCTTCATTTTCAATTATTAAACACTTATATTGAATATGTATATTAATGTTAACAATAGTGGGTATTATGTATATAAGCCAGTGACAGGAAATGCCATATTTATGGGAATATTATTTGCTGAGGATGTAACAGGTATTTTCTACTGGTAAATAGCACCTGTCAAGTTGAGGTGCTAGATAGTAAGCTCTTTACCCAGCAAACTAACCTCCATTTAATTGATATATCTAATGTCTTATAATTAGTTCCCTTGTACATTCTACTGTATACAGGTTATAATTTGCTCTTATTGAATTTACTGCACACGTTTACTTTTATACACACCTGTAAATTGTGCTAAATAAGAGTAATAATAATAATATATTTATGAAAATAAGCTTTGTATAATGTTGTAGCCATTTTTCTAAATTAATTTGTTCTTGATGTATAAACCTGTTTATCTATGTGGCAGAATATGCTAACTAGTGGCAGAATTTACTTGATTAGTATATTTGGGGGATGCAGCTACATATGACATATGCTGTCACTGAGATAAATCATTTTTGAATGGCTTGTAAAAGCTGTAGTCAGTTTTTTGTATGCTTTTCACTCCTGCTGTATAGACAATTATGGCATCTATTTTACATATTAAAGGAACACTGACAAAGCTGTCCACTTTCCAGGCCTATGTTCAACAGATATATTATGGACTGCACTGATGACAGCTATGAGACAGTAACATTTTATTCTCAGGTGTGCAAATTTAGTACATGTAATAAATGACCCCCTCCTGTGCTACCTATGTATTTCAAATGACTAATCAGATCATTATCCACATTGAGATCAATTGATTTATGGTAAATGTTAATTATTCTACCTAAGCCCTTAAATATGCAAATGTCCAGGTAGAAAGAAATGTACCAGTGCAGAGCCTTCAGGTTATGTCTGGTTAGAACTGGACTGAAGTTCATAGAGAGAAGCAGAAATGTAAATATCCAGAAAATAGTCAGTTAGGCTAACTTTACAATGCAGCTTGTAATATTAATATTAATATCTATTTAGCCTCTTTATATTTGGAGCACTCATTACCTACATTAATTACTCCTTTAAATATTTCTTGTTCCTAAATAGCAGAAACACACTGTTTAATATTTATTAGAACCTGCATAATATAGTGTCTTAATTTTCAAAATGTATAGGGAAAAGTGTGCAAGAAAACTGAATGCTCAATTAATTCAAATTAATATGTAATATATTCCATTAAAATGTCTATGCCTAGACATATGAGTCAAACAATATTGGGAAAGGCCATAGTTCTTAGTCAGAAAGACTTGCACTTTAACAAATATATTTTCAGAAAAGGGGAACATCCAAATTATGAATCTGTGTTTAAATTTATAATTTCTCTGACCACAGTTTAAGATTTTTAAGAGGAAGTACCTAATTTTACACGGACTCATTCCTGGTACAGAATACTGGACCAGCACTTTCCTTAATTAGAGAGAAAAGACTCATTGGCATCAACACTTGCAGATTCTGATTCACATATAATTGTAACATACTGTGATTATTTACTTATTTTATAACATTACACATTCATATTAGATTTATGAACATCCCTAGACAATGTTATAGTAACAGTAATAAATAACACTCTGTTGTAACTAAATACTGTATATTTTATACACTGATACCAATCGACATACTGTATATACTCGAGTATAAGCCGACCCGAGTATAAGCCGAGGCACTTATTTTACCACAAATTACTGGGAAAAATTTGTGACTCGAGTATAAGTTGAGGGTGGGAAATGTGCTGCCCCCTGTGTCCCTCTTGTGCCTTCTGTGTGCCCCTCTTGTGTGCCCTTTTCTTGTGTCCCCCCTCTCTCTCCCCTGTGTCTCTTCGACCCCTCTCCCTCCCCTGTGTCTCTTCCCCCTCTCCCTTCCCTGTGTCTCTTCCCCCCCTCCCTTATCACCCTCCTCAACCCCCCTCCTCATTCTCAACCTCCCTCCTCATCCTCAACCCCCCATCCTCATCCTCAACACCCCCTCCTCAACCTCCCTCCTCATCCTTCCTCCTCATCCTCAACCTCCCTCCTCAACCCCCCCATCCTCAACCCCCCCTTCCTCATCCTCAACCCCCCATCCTCAACCCCCCTCCTCAACCCCCCTCCTCATCCTCAACCTCCCTCCTCAACCCCCCTCCTCAAACCCCCAACATCATCCTCAACCCCCCATCCTCAACCCCCCTCCTCATCCTCAACCCCCCTACTCATCCTCAACCTCCCTCCTCATCCTCAACCTCCCTCCTCAACCTCAACCCTCCTCCTCATCCTCAACCTCCCTCCTCAACCTCCCTCCTCAAACCCCCAACATCATCCTCAACCCCCTCATCCTCAACCTCCCTCCTCATCCTCAACCTCCCTCCTCATCCTCAACCTCCCTCCTCAACCTCAACCCCCCTCCTCATCCTCAACCTCCCTCCTCATCCTCAACCTCCCTCCTCATCCTCAACCTCCCTTCTCATCCTCAACCTCCCTCCTCTACCCCCCCATTCTCAACCCCCTCCTCAACCCCCCTCCTCAACTTCAACCCCCCTCCTCAACCTCCCTCCTCATCCTCAACCCCCCATCCTCAACCCCCCATCCTCATCCTCAACTCCCCATCCACAACCCCCTTCTCAATCTCCCTCCTCAACCTCAACCCCCCCATCCTCAACCCCCTCCTCAACCCCCCTCCTCAACCTCAAACCCTTCCTCAACCCCCCTCCTCAACCCCCCATCTCATCCTCAACCCCCTCCTCAACCCCCCATCCTCATCCTCAACCCCTCCTTATCCTCAACCTCCCTCCTCATCCTCAACCTCCCTCCTCATCCTCAACCTCCCTCCTCTACCCCCCTATCCTCAACCCCCCTCCTCAACCTCAAACCCCTCCTCAACCTCCCTCCTTATCCTCAACCTCCCTCCTCAACCTCAACCTCCCTCCTCAACCTCAACCCCCCTCCTCATCCTCAACCCCCCCATCCTCAACCCCCTCCTCAACCCCCCATCCTCAACCCCCTTCTCAATCCCCCTCCTCATCCTCAACCTCCCTCCTCATCCTCAACCCCCCCATCCTCAACCCCCTCCTCAACCCCCCTCCTCATCCTCAACCCCCTTCCTCATCCTCAACCCCCCTCCTCATTCTAAACCCCCCTCCTCACTTTACCCCTCTAAATACCTCCCCCTCTCCCTTTCCCCTCACTTACCTTCATCTGCAGCTTCTCCTCCGGCCTTCCGCTCCTCCCATCGTCGGCACCCGGTATATGCTAATGACATGTTGCGCATGTGATGCTGCAGATGAAGGTAAGTGAGGGGAAAGGGAGAGGGGGAGGCATTTAGAGGGGTAAAGTGAGGAGGGGGGTTTAGAATGAGGAGGGGGGGTTGAGGAGTGGGGAGGGAAAGAGACACGGGGGGTTAGAGAGACACGGGGGGGGGGTAGAGAGACTCAGGGGGGTTAGAGAGACACGCCGGGGGGGGGGGGGGGGGGGAGTGACGCGAGTATAAGCAGAGGGGGGCCTTTTTAGCCTTAAAAAATGGGCTGAAAAACTCGGCCTATACTCGAGTATATACAGTATTTTAAAACTAGCCAACATATTTAATTTCTTCTTTTTTTTTATTTGATCTCTAATAGGCTTTTTTTATTCTTATATATAATATATAGGTAAATGTTTATGTATTCTTTACCTTGCAATCTGCAATGACGATTTTCCATGTCCTGTACACATTTATTTTATAATGCAATTTCCAAAACATGGCAACTGCCTTTTCCCCGCAGTTGCTGAAATTCTTGTATTGTTATTTGCTTTCCAACAGTGAAAAAATAAGTTGTTTTCTGAATATGCACCAAGTAGTAATATACAATAGGTCATATGCTCCCAGAAAAAAACTAATTCCTTGCACTCCGGCTAGCAATTAAATAAATATACTACTTCCCCTCACCCTTTCTTACAATTTGACAAATTGTTATATCTATATTAATTTATTAGGATATAGGTGTTATCATAGCATGACTTTATAAGAATTCTCTTTTAAGTACATAATGAATTATTTGTAGCTATTTTCTAGATGATACATTTCTGCAATGACATATACAGTCATAGGGCCTCATTCACATGAGGTTTTAGGAGATCTGGAGGCCCGTAAGTGAGGTCGCAAGTTAATTTGCTATTCGATTGCGTCTTTTTGTGGGCTCCGATCAGCTTCCGACTTACGGCCTTGAAGAAATGGCGATTGTTAAACTTGTAAATTACAACCTCCAGAAGCCTTTGATCTTTCGCAAGAGTTATGAAGGCTAAAATCGTAAATCGCTATTCAATTGCTCGATTTCCCCAAGCCTGCAAATGTTTTGATACCCGTAAACAGCAAATGAAGATGGGTTAAACACCTAGTCGTATCACTGTAAATGCAAATAACAAATCACTACTGCACTGTAAATAACAGGGAAAGCGATGGAAGACATTAGAATTAATTGCACAACGGTCTCAAGCTTGCAAATCGGAAAGGTCTTAGATTTATTTTATGTTTAATTTCGGGGGTTAAATCGATCAATTAACTATCAATGAGTTAATACATATCAGCCCACCCACATGGACTAGAACAGTATTGGCATTAATTTTCATAATTCTTTATTTTGCGATTTACGAGTCTGATCCCATATCGGCCCCCCAAACCTAATTGATGACATGTAACCTCCATGTTTTACTTCCTTAATAATGACATTCTCATTTTCTATTGGCTGATTCGAAATGGGAGGTTACGAGCTTGCTTAATTGATCATGTTCCCGTCCTGAACTGCTACGAACCAGTGCATGGTTTACGGTTTTGGCTTGGGTCCTGTAACTTGCGGCCTTGAACAATTGAATAGCATCGCAATCGGACACCAACATGAGCCTGCAACACACCAGCAGACAATCAACCGTCTGTGATTGAGTTACGGGCTTCAAATTTAATATGCCCCATAGTTATTATAATATTCATCAATAATGATAACTGCATTAGTTCAGGGAAACTTGAGTTTAAAATAAACTATCTATTGGGAGCCGAATTTCCAAATCAATAATTGTGATAACACATTGACAATTTTGTGATAATTTAACTTCAAAATAGAAAAGAATATACAATTTAATGTGCAGTTTCGATCATAAATACATACATGTATTTAAAAGGGTTTATGAATTAAATCTGAATGCCTCTTATACATGTTACAGAGTTTATTTATCAAGTTGTACTTTGTTAGTTAAACATGAAAAGCTAGTCTCAAATTAAAATGTTATCTGCCATCTTTTTGCCTGAAGTAATAAAAGAGAATTGCTTTTTTAGTTATATAGTAACAGTATACAGTGTGTAATCTAGTACTGCATGGTACATTGGGAACTTAAATGATCCATATTTAACCATGGCTATGTTAATACATGCTTAAAGGGATATGGAAGTTTTCTGGATTTTACTAGGTATATAATATATATATATATCACATTTACTTTTATGTACTTTATTTTATTTAGAAGTTCTTATAACTTCTGTTCTTATTGCTTAAAATCTAACAATTAGTCCCTATATGGAGCTGCGCTCTGAAGCATATGCACACAGACTCTGTAGGGCTGGATGAGCAGTGTAGTGTACTAGCCTATCAGGGACAGCACCTCAGCAGCATTTTGCAGAATGTTGCTGAGAGGTGGTCACTGATTGGATAGTATGAGACACAGCACAGCAAGTAAAGCAGAGTATGTTTTCTAGAGCTGTAGAGGACAGAGCAGCAAGTAATTTTTCTTTTGACATTAGGCAATAAAAGCATCACTTACAAGCACTTCTTAATAAAACCAAGAACATAAGAGTAAATAGATACATGGGTATATCATATACCTACTAAAATACAGAAACTTTCCATATACCTTTAAAAAGTGCCTGTGCTTGATTCCATCTCATAGATCATCCTAGACAGACGCTTAAATAGTTCAGTCTTTCTCTGTGCCCCTTGAGGAAATAAGCTCAAAGACAGGGCCCTCCATCTTTGTAATGTGTTAATATTGTTTTGCCTTGATCACAACTTATGTATAGCTCTACAGAATATGTTGGCGCTTTCTAAATAAACAATAATAATAATAATAATAATTCTTCAAGAAAGATGATATAGTCAAGTAAAGAACAGGCAGGTACATTTCTGGTACATGCTTATAAGAGGCACCAACTTTCATTGCATTCATAAGTACTTTTGAAGACTGTATACATTTAAGAATGGTTAAATATTGATGGTGTAAGGCCTCAGGTGTCCTTTAGCATGAGAGTTACATACTAGGGCCCTCATTCAATTGCAATTTGGCCAATTGAACAGGGCTCAAAATAGGCACATAACATATTTTTTTTAAATAAGCTTTTAGTTAGTAAACATCTATCCAAAAGCAAGGTTTTCACTAAAAACTAAAACTAAAAGCAAGGTTTTCACTAAAAACTTATTTTAAAAAATATGCTATGTGCTTATTTTCAGCCCTATTCAATTGGCCAAATCACAATTGAATGAGGCCCTAGGCACCTAAATGTTAATTTTATAGTTGAGTTGTTTTATCTATATTAATCTTTCATTGGGAAAGGACATTTTACTGGGAACAGAGACGTCACTCAGACAAGTTTATTGTTGCAACATTATTATTTTACTTTTTCATTTGCCTAAATGTTTTAAAAATAATGTGGCAAATATCTCTTCACTTTGCTTTTATCTGTTTATATACATTTTCAAATAAATTATTTATTAAAGTATTTATTCACCTTTCCTATTAGTGGTATGATATGTCAATTTGGAGCACATTATGTAAATTAGTGGCACACTGTGTGTGTGTGTGAAACACAATGACAGATACTAAAACTGATTTGCATACTGTGTATACTGTATTCTCATTTGATGTACTATGATTTCAACTACTGTACCACTCAGAGAACAGGTAAATCTCAAGGATTTATTAGTTCTGATATTTAGTACAATGTATAGCCAGGTTTTAATCCTTCCTAGCAGGGTTGAACAGCCGAAAGCCACGGGGCACAGTTTATACATTCAGCACTTCTTCTGAGGCCCACTACCCCAAACAGATCATTGGAGTGTATGTACCTGAGCCAGCATTTTTGAAACCATTTAAGAGTGCAAAGCTTAACACCATTTATCTTATGTCAACTCTTCTGCTCTCTTTTTCTCTATTGACTTACCCTAAAAAATAGTTTAAAAAGACTTAAAATGCTGTATAGTTTTATAAATGCGACTTAAAACTTGAGAAAGAAAAGCACACAGAAAAAACAGTAACTCCCTACATATATGGGAATGAAAGTAAATACCACTGTAGGTATAATGATTGGCCAGAGGACAGAAAATAATTAAAACATAACTTTTATTCCAACTATTAAAATAATCTAAATATAAAATAAACAAACTACGATACAGGAATACCTTCTATTTCCAAGATCCCCCCACCACACCACTGGCTTAAAACCCTAAACATCTAGCTGAGTTTTTTAACAAAAAATATATATAAATGTGATATATATTCTGGTCAAAATACAAGTGGTAGTTACAAAAAGCTGCTGAGTAAAAATATATTAAGAATTGCTCAATGCACAAAAAGAGGATACAAATAACTCATAAACTGGCTCTAATCAAATCCTTAAATATTGCCAAAGTTCGTTGGTGGAAATATATGTAACTGTTGCACAAAAAAATCAATAAAGGCCACAGAGCCACCACATAGAGCCTCATTCAATTGCTGCAATTTTGATATCTGGGCTCACAAATGGAGGTCGCTAGCTACTTTGCTATTCAATTGCCTTCAGTTTGCGGGCTCCAGTCCAGTTACTTGCTACAAGCTGTGATCCATTGCAATTAATCAAATCGCAAGTTATTTCCCTCAAAGCCTTTGATCTTTCACGTCCGCAAGAGTTGCCACTGCTAAAATCACAAATCGCTATTCAATTGCTCTGATTTTCCCTCGCTAACCACTCTGTCAAGCCCGCAAATTGCAAAAATCGAACCACAGGAGTTCTCGCAAAGGGCTTAATGACAAATCAGAGCTCTTTAAAAGAAACAATAAAATCAATACAGCACTGTAAATGATGGGGAACACAATGGGTGACATTTGAATTAAAAGCACAACATTCACAAGCTCGCACATTGCCAAAATAAAATACTTTATTTCATGTTTAATTTCCATCCAAAGTCCTACGGGATTCAACCTCCTAGCCTGTAGGACTTTTGAATCCAACCTCTATTGCTGTCAAAGTCCTATGGGCTTGGAGGCCATTCAACATGAAATAAAATATTTTATTTTGGTGATGTGCGAGCTTGAGAATGTTGTGCTTTTAATTCTAATGTCGACAATTGTGTTCCCAATCATTTACAGTGCTGTAATGAATTTATTTTTGCTTTTAAAGTGCTATGATTTTGCGCCCGCGATCATGTTCAAGCCCGCAAATGCTACTGCTGAGAGCATGATTTCCGTTTCTCGTGACCGGCGCCCAACTTTCCGGCCCGGCCAATTGAATAGCAGAGTAAAAGTACAGCTACTTGGGCCCGCAACTCAATCACAGAAAATCGGCTATCTGCAATGGAGTTACGACCCAGAATTGAATGAGGCTCATAGTGTGTGGCAACTTAAAGAACACCAAAAAAACAAGCTTAATTACAACATTGGAGCATTCACCTTTATAGGTGTTGTTGCCAGTGTTCAAAACCCATTCTTTTTTTGTAACATGACAAGTGGTACATGAGACTCTGTATATTTTAAATGATTTTAAGTTTTGTGAGGTCATTTACAATTAAAATAAAGAAATAAATCCAAATTAGTATTTTTTTATTAAGTTATTAGTGTGAAACACATGAATATCCTTTTAGCTATCTTTGTTTATTTAAGATTTATATATATATATATATATATATATATATATACATATATATATATATGTGCATATATATATATATATATATATACAGTCAGGTCCATAAATATTGGGACATCGACACAATTCTAAACTTTTTGGCTCTATACACCACCACAATGGATTTGAAATGAAACTAACAAGATGTGCTTTAACTGCAGACTTGCAGCTTTAATTTGAGGGTATTTACATCCAAATCAGGTGAACGGTGTAGGAATTACAACAGTTTGTATATGTGCCTCCCACTTTTTAATTTCTCTTCACCAACTTAGACTATTGTGTTCTGATCCATCACATAAAAATCAGATTAACAAAACATTGAACTTAAGGCTGTAATGTATCAAAATAGGTAAAAAGTCAAGGGGGTGAATACTTTTGCAAGGCACTGTGTGTGTATAATTATATATATATATATATATATATATATATATATATATATATATCCCGCTTAACACTACCTCTTTGAGAGCTGATTCGCTATAGCGCTCTTTTTCCCTCTAATTCCCTATTTAGCGCTAAACCTTGCCATAGCACCTTTTATGCGTGACAAACCCCGGTGGCCCGTTTAAAGCTCTTTTCACATAGTGCTCCTGTATGCACAAACGCATACGCATGTGGAGAGTTAAACGGGGTAGTGCTGTGTGTAATATATATATATATATATATATATATATATATATATATAATTGTGACAAGGATGGCCGTATAGGCCTGTTCATCAATAATATTTTAGACACCAGGGGGACCTAATCGCCTTTGGCGATCCCTACTCCCATAGAGAAATGGCAGAGAGTTCTGGGCTCTCTTTTACTTTTTATTATGCAGACAAAATATAAATGAAAATAGCTTAGTGCAGCACGAAACAAAAATCAACATAAACGGACTAGCTCACAGCTTAGTTTCTTCACTAGCCCTGAAAACCACTTTTCGGTTCTCAGGTAAAACAGTCCTTTGGATTACTCGCATGGCCCACCCGCTCTCCAGGGACCCTTGATACACTCTTTCAGTGGAGTTTATAAATTTTTAACTTTGCAGACTTCTCCCTGTGGTATATGCAATGTCTCTGTTACAGTACCTTCTTTCTTTGCCCAACTCTGGCAGCTCATGGCAAACAACACTTACTGTGTTTCAGTCTCTCTCTCTCTCTCTCTCTCTCTCTCTCTCCTTCTCTCTCTCTCTCTCTCTCTCTCTCTCTCTCTCTCTCTATATATATATATATATATATATATATATAGATAGATAGAAAGAGAGCATTATATTTTTCATTAAATAATAAATTAAAATTATGCGTATCTGAGACTCCATCTGAAAAAAAATACAATCAGTGCAGTTGAAGTTTAGAATATCAGTTTACCATATATAGTTTTACAAAACTTGCCCATGATTGCATCCATTCTTCTATATCTGCAATATTGTGTAATAAAATCTTCTTATTGACATAATTTGTAACTGTAGTAATGGTATTTTATTTTAATTTCCAAAATGCAAAATAAAAATTGTGAACCTACAGTGGGGGAAAAAAGTATTTGATCCACTGCTGATTTTGAACGTTTGTCCACTGACAAATAAATGATCAGTCTATAATTGTAATAGTAGTTGTATTTTAACAGTGGGAGACAGAATAACAACAAAAAACAAACAAGAAAAACACATGTCAAAAATGTTATATATTGATTTGCAGGTCAGTGAGGGAAGTAAGTATTTGATCCCCTATCACTCAGCAATATTTCTGGCTCCCTGGTGACTTTTATACAGGTAATGAGCTGAGATTAGGAGCACTCTCTTAAAATCAGAAACTCTAAACTCTCCACCATGGCCAAGACCAAAGAGCTGTCCAAGGATGTCAGGGACAAGATTGTAGACCTACACAAGGCTGGAATGGGCTACAAGATCATCGCCAAGCAGCTTGGTGAAAAGGTGACAACAGTTGGTGCGATTATTCGCAAATGGAAGAAACACAAAATAACTGCCAGTCTCCCTCGGTCTGGTGCTCCATGCAAGATCCCACCTCGTGGAGATTCAATGATCATGAGAACGGTGAGGAATCAGGCTAGAACAACATGGGAGGATCTTGTTAATGATTTCAAGGCAGCTGGGACCATAGTCACCAAGAAAACAATTGGTAACACACTACGCCGTAAAGGACTGAAATCCTGCAGCGCCCACAAGGTCCCCCTGCTCAAGAAAGCACAAGTACAGGCCCATCTGAAGTTCGCCAATGAACATCTGAATGATTTAGAGGAGAACTGGGTGAAAGTGTTGTGGTCAGATGAGGTAGAAACACTATGCTTTGTGGGTGTTTTTCTGCTAAGGGGACAGGACAACTGCATCACATCAAAGGGAAGATGGACAGGGCCATGTACCATCAAATCTTGGGTGAGAACCTCCTTCCATCAGCCAGGGCATTGAAAACGGGTCATGGATGGGTATTCCAGCATGACAATGACCCAAAACACACAGCCAAGGCAACAAAGGAGTGGCTCAAGAGGAAGCACATTATGGTCCTGGAGTGGCTTAGCCACTCTCCAGACTTTATTCTCATAGACAATCTGTCGAGCTACCTAAAGGTTTGAATTGCCAAACATCAGCCTCAAAACCTTAATGACTTGGAGAGGATCTACAAAGAGGAGTGGGACAAAATCCCTCCTGAGATGTGTGCAAACCTGTTGGCCAACTACAAGAAACGTCTAAACTCTGTGATTGCCAACAAGGGTTTTGCCACCAAGTACTAAGTCAAAGGGGTCAAATACTTACAGCCTTATTAAATTGCAATTCAGCAAATTCTAAAGGGCTCTATATAAGCAGAGAGCATATTTTTTTACAGAAGTTTTTAGTCAGTTAACTTCTATCCAAAAGCAAGGTCTTCACTAACTAAAAACTTCTGTAAAAAAATATGCTATGTGCTTATATAAAACCCTTCAGAATTTGCTGAATTGCACTTTAATAAGGCTGTTATTTACCTCTGTTCCCTCAATTTATAACTTTTTTGACATGCGTTTTTTTTTTGTTTTGTTATTCTGTCTCTCACTGTTAAAATACACCTATCATTAAAATTATAGACTGACCATTTCTTTGTCATTGAACAACGTTCAAAATCAGCAGGGGATCAAATACTCCCCCCCCCACTGTAAACTTTTAAAACCCCAAATTGGTTCACTTTCAATGAAATAGCAAAATGAGGAAAGTGTGTTGGGAATTATATACAGTAACTATTTAAAAAAAAAAAAGAGAATTGCTGTGATTGATAAGGGAAAACTTTGTAACCAAGGCAAATTCAACCTTTCACTCTTCTTGTTTTTATGGGCAATTTTTATTATCATAAATTTAGTTCCAGCTTTATGAATCCATCAATATTCTGTACAGGAAATAAATGACCCTTCCATCCTTGTATCCTCCGATCTGTTTGTCCCTGTTGTATGGCCTTAAACAGGAACTGAATCCTGCAGCATCTGCAATTCTAAACTATATATTACATGCTGATTTTGTCATAACAGAATATAGTGCATTGTCTGGTGGAGTATCAGCTTCTAGACATAAACTATAAATGGAACATAGAGTTTTTACTTTAGTTTGAAAGATAATATATGGGTAATGCATTATCTCATGTAATTGTGTATATATGGTTGTGAATGGTATTGCTATAAAAAAAAATGGATAGCCTCATTATAATGAGTAGTAGATAGGACAAAGCTTGCAGAGGTGATGATTAGAGAGCTGTGCATCCACATTGCTAGCCATCAAAATTACCCAGTATTTCTAGGATAGTTCATAGGACTTTGTCTTAATAACTAGAAGAACTTTGTTCTTCAAAGTTAGAGGTTCTTAGTGTTGTCTTCATTAACCACATTTCTTTATTATACTAAGATGATTAGTCATGATTGTGACCAGCCTGTGAACTATATGAGAAATACTCTGAACTGTAGAACAGGAACTAACAACACAACACATTCATCTAAGTATGGAAGACGTGCAATGTAGTTAGGTAAATATTTCATGGAGTATGTGGATATCGGAGAACTAAGGGTTGATAGGACAGGTTTTTGAGTTTAATACTCTCATGAAGGCGTTTGAGAACAAGCAGTTATCAACAGAGGAGAAATGCAGACCTATGTTCCAGTTTATACACACACCAAGGAACTTGCCTTCTCATGCTATGAGGCTGCGAGACCAAACCATATCCTGTCTTTGTGGTATAACAATGTCTTAATTAAATCAAAAACTTTCTTTGAGATTTTCAAATGATTCTAAGAAACAGCAAAACAACTCCTACTCCAGTTGCTCACTAGACAGGCTGACACTAATTACCCTCATGTTAAGACTATTATCTGTTGTCCTGTTTTTTCCCACCAGGAAATATGTTGTTCTTTCTTTTTGCTTGTATACAGTTATGGTTAGGTGCCCCATCAGAGTTTTTTCTGGTTGCTGCTGTCATGTACACTTTGCTATGCTAATATACTTGTTTTGGTCTGTCATGGGTCTGGCCTTCTTAGTTTCCTTCTAGCAGAATACGCCATCCTTTCCTCCTGGGTAGAGTGCAGTGTATTTCATGATTTAGAATGTGCTATGAGCTGTGGCTCCTGGAGATTGCAAATAACCTGTGTTCACTCACCTAACAGCTATTGCCAGTTGACATGCTCACAAAGAACAGAAAAGGTTATTTGTTGTCTAATTTTAATAGATATACAGCCCTATTAAGTTTGAAGCCCGTAGCGGCATCGGCAAACCCGCAAAGGCTGCAGGCTTGAAATTTGGCAGAGTTATTAAATTAGACCATGGCGTGAGTTACAGGCTTGAGATGCAAGCCCGTAAACCTGAGCCGGACATGCAAGCTGTTAAGGGTCCGGACGAGCCGCGATCGGCCACCAATAACCAATTGCTGTATAACAGTGCGGCACAGGCCGAACAGCCAATAGAAAGCTGGAAATCGCAAGTAATGCCGCAGGAAGGGGTTTAAAAGGGAGCTAAAACCGTAAATCATTGACTGTGCCGTAGCTGATCAAGTGAACCCACAGGTCTAGGCGTTGGTCGTTTTTTTGAGAATTTGAAAGAGAGAGAGAGAGAGAGAGAGAGAAGTAGCATTGTAATTTTTTGATATTTTGACCTCTAAGATAATTTAGCCCTTAATTTACAACACCATAATTACTGATATAACATAATTCACACACATAGATAAATACATACACATAGCTATACATAGCGGTACTCCACAGCACATCTACACCCCTCCATCCCCCCCCCTTACAATTACTACACATAATAATCACATTCCTGTTTTACCACACACACATCCATATGTATATTATATTTATGTATCCTTATTTTTATTTCATATATCATAAGAGGGTAGAGGAGGTTAGGAGGAAAGTAAGGAGAGAGAGGACGAGAGTGAGGAGAACTAGAGGTATGGAGAGAGGGAGAACCAGGTCAGGGAGGTCAGGTGGAGGAGAGCAGCAGGGGGGAGGCATGTGCCTCCAGATGTAAGCACATACGGTTGAGGGTCAGGGGCCTGATCCCAGGGGGGGGGGGGGGGGGAGGTAGTGGGAATGAGGGGCAGCCCCAGCGAGAGGACAGGAGGGCCAGGAACCCCAGGCACAGTTGGTAGGGCAAGAGGCTGTGGCAAAGTACAGGGCCCCAAATATAGCCCAGAGGAGATGGACATACTCCTCAGGGAAATACGTGACCGCTATCGGATCATACATTGTGGGAGAGATGTGAGGGCTAGTCAGAAGGCAGAGGCCTGGTCCCAGATTGCTTCAGCTGTTGCGGCATTAGGGGTCGCTAATAGGGACGTAAAGTCCGTTAAACACAGATATGACGACAGCCGGCTGAATGTGAAGAGGAAGATGTCAGAGGAGGCAAGAGCAGCACATGCAACCTGTGGTGGGCCTCCAGCAAATATCACATACGGTGGATGGGAGCAGACACTGAGGGAGTGGATTCCGCCAGCGGAAGTGGTGGGCCTACCAGGACTGGTGGACACGGGTGTGCCAAGAACTATGCAAAGTGAGTATCATATTTCACCTCACACATTGGTGTATGATGGGGTGGACAGATACCCCACATATATTATGATGTTTGTATGTATAAATAAGCTTGTGTATAAAATTAGCTGTATCCCCCTAGAATTATTCTGCCTCCTACACCCCTGCCCACACGCATAGATAACTGACATACAATAGCACTGTAAGCCCTATGGTTATGACTGAAGATATATGGGACATCAATAACCATGCAAATCCTGGTAGCAAACATATCATTTTCATAATTTGTATCAATGAAATGTCTGGCCAATACCAGAGGTTCAAACTGATTCTGAGTACAATTTGCTATTAGATCAAGATTGATTTGACATTCAAAAGAGAGTACATTTCTGGTTGTGCGCACTGTGGCATATGTGGATACAAACTCTGGTGGACTGCATGTGCATGTAATTTACTGTCCCAACCTGGACCATATCTCAGCTGCATGTTAACAACCATTGCTGGGAACATGTCACAGATTGGGCAGTCTCACATACTGCACAGCAGATCCAGCAGAGCATGTGTCTAATGCTCATGCAGTTAGCACACCGCACCTGCAGTACACATATTCATATGAGCCATGATCCACAATGCTCATTATGCAGGCTGTGGTTTATCTGTGTAACACAAGCACCACAGTCAATCACAGGTGACCATGATGTCACGAATATGGAAACACATAGCACATAGTCAATTATGTAGGGAAACCAACTCAAAAAATGTTTTTCTTCCATTTTAGTACCAAGGAGGACAAGGCCATTCCAGAGGAACAGGGTGAGGCTCCAATCGAGGTGGGAAAGGTTGAAGAAGAAGGCCAGGCATTCAAGAGGGCCCGGGACCATCTACACAAGCTGACTGTTCAGCTGCATATCAGGAGTGGGAATCACTGCCTGGGCCCTCAACAGCGTCATACAGCCGGCCACAGCTGTTCCAGACCGTTCCACCGGCCATGTCCTGGCCGCAGCCATCATCACAGCTGCCACCTGCTACAGCAACATTGTGGCCATGGCAGCCCTCAACCACTCCCACACAATGGGTCCCCCAATATGGGCTCACACACAATTGGGTCCCCCAATATGGACCAACACCCCAGCCCTCCTGCCGACACCCCAGCCCTCCTGACGTTACATTGGCCGACACCTCTGACACCAATGCTGACTATCTCCGGCCCTGCTGCCGTCACCTCTGTCACCAATGCCGACACCTCCGGCCCTGCTGTTGTCACCTGTGGCTACCTTGCCGTCAATACCACCACCCCTGACATCTTGGGAAATCATGGGCCAGTTCACCAGGGAGGACATGGCATGCAGGAAACAAGCAAATAAGAGGCTACAGTTGCTCCGGAGACAGTGTAAGCTCACACACACCCTCCTGGCGAGCACAAGATCTCTCCATTCTGAGGTGAGGATGCACAACCAAAGGATGGAAAGATATGAGGAACGGGCGATTCGGGACAGACAGCTTATACCTCTCCAACTCATCGAATTAGCTGGACGCCAGCTCATACCTTTCCAGTCTTCGGTTGCACAACAGCATCCTGAGACGTCGGCCTCCTCATCTCAGACCTCACCACCATCTCAACCAGATCCCCAGCCAGACAACATAGTGGCACCCCACGCTCCCCCACAACAAAGACATGGGAGACGGGGCGCGACACAGAAGGTGGGGTCCCTCCTCCTGATCACTCCTCACTGAATACTGATTGTTATAGATGTTGACATACTATTGGCTGGCTACAGTGTGTACATGTCTGGTTATGTTTAACATTTCAACAATTGATATTTAATGTGGATTGATCTTGAGATGAGGTGTTGTAGTTAATCAGAATATTGTTATGATTGATATCTTGTTCTTGTCTCTGTAGGTGTTAATTGCCAACCTCACGACCATGCTGGCATGTTCTTCATCTTCGAGCAGTACAATACCATTATGTAAGTGAACACTAGACCCAGTTCCCAACATGCATTTGATCAGTGTCTTTCACCACTTCAGATGCATATGAAATGCAATATATGACTACATATCTCTTCACTAAGGAACATGACTGGTGTGAGTTTAAATTACAATGAATAGTGTCCCAGCTGTAGACTTGCATGGTCCCATTAGGATCTGCTAATCTAAAGAAGTAGTTATACATGCGTTTTCATTGCATTTAATCCTTTTAACAGTATGAAAGCGGATTAATGAATTTCATGTCATCCAAACAAAATGGATGATTACCTGGGTTTGACATCAGGATCAATGTGCATGTGTTTAGGGGTAATGTGAACAGTGTAATCTGTCTGGCTTTGGTACCATCCATATAACAGTGAGATGTGATATCAGCATGGCACAACTATTCCATGTAGGTAGTGATAGTACTTTTTGCTGAAAGATTGTGTTTACAGTGAAGCATGCCTTGTTGTATTACACATCCTCAACATATTCCGGGAAGGCTGATTGAACAGGACAGAATCAATATGGTTATCACTGTTTGTAGATGACGTTGATTTTTTTTGGTGTATTGTAGTGTCCAGAGCAAAAACAATGTACTATAATAACAGCTTATGATTGTTTTAACACCTTCTATTTCTGTTTTCCAGGTTCCTATCATCTATTTGGGAATCATCATTAATGTATGAAAACACACTGTGTGTGGAATTGATTAGTATCACATGATCCATGATTTCTAGCATCTGTTTAATATGGCAGATGAAAAAAATATGGTTGCTGTATGCGCAGTAATTGTTATTTCTATGAAATGTAGTGTTATATGATGTTCCTATGTCACATCCGATTTATGGTTAATGTGGTGTCCTGACCACATTTGACCCTAGTAGATGCTATGCATTATCCTTATGATGTTGTCTAACAGTTAACTCCTTAGGTGTCCTTTGATTGGCCACAGCCTCTTGTCCTTCCGGTATCTGCCCACACCCATGATTTGTATGCACAGTCTTGTCCATTGCTGATTGTGGTCTGTGTATAAAATAAAGCTTTGCTATACCATTCTAACCATGTCCATGTGTTTTCAATGGTGGGAGTAAACTGATGAGCCCTAGTTAACATGCAGTAAATCAATAGATATAAAAAGAATAATAGTCATAATAGCATTAGATATCATATAATACTAAACATCATATATAATAATAATAAAGGGTTAATACACAGACCAAGTCCAATTAGTGATACTGTGGAGTATGAACATTGTGCTGAGGGCCTAGAATGAATATGACAGGTGACACTGGAGTGGGTTGCCAGTTTCTTCTCTAGTGGACTGTGATATGTCTGACCTCTCTGCTATGATGCTATGACACCTAGAGTGACCCTGCATGGTATACCTCGCATATTGCTTATTGCAGTACACAAGCCCCTTCACCACCACCACCACTTAGCAATGCTGAAGGTGACCAGGGCAACATACACCACCCTAATCTACTCTAAGCCATCAGGAGGGGCCGCAAGAACACATGGAGGCTTTGCAGAGGCACGTGGATCAACAGGTGGCACGACTTTTGGGGCACGACTCATGTGCGCGACGAAAAATGCCTGAGAAATGAGAGCACCCACACCAGTGCGCACTCGCCCTCCTTCTCCAGCTCTCCAACTCGTCTCCCTGTGTGCCAGAAGGGTGGCACGACTAATCACCCTCTCATCACCCCAAGTATTCACCTGCATCTCCCAGCCTGCATCTGCCATCAACCAGCCTGCATTTCACATCTAACCCAGAAAATATATAATTTAAAGTGACAGTTACTTACAGACTAGGGTAAGCCGATTTATATTTAAGTAACTGTCACTTTATATATTTCCTGGGTTAGATGTGAAATGCAGGCTGGCTGATGGCAGATGCAGGATGGGAGATGCAGGTGAATACTGGGAGGGGGGGGTGATTAGTCGTGCCACCCTTCTGACACACGGGGAGACGAGTTGGAGAGCTGGAGAAGGAGGGTGAGTGAGCGCTGGGATTGGTGCGCACATTTGGCGGCGTGCACATGACGTTGCGGAAGTCTGCTTCTCGCTAAAGTTGGTGTGCCGGATCAGGAGCCAACTCTCCATCAGGTGTAATCTCCGCTATGCCCATCCTGGAAAGTCCCACGCCATTGCTGGTGGCCATGTTCCAAGATGTATAGCCATTCCCATTTGCTTATGTAACGGGCTACGGTTTTCAAAGTTGAGGGAATTTAATAGGACTTATAGTATAATTGGAGGAACAAT